>CM049307.1:67014370-68397511 GCA_026874595.1 Sipunculus nudus
AGCAATAACATATATTATTTTGAGGTCCTGAGGTCAATGGTCAAGGTCACAGGACTCACTTAACCCTTTAACCCTCATAAAACTCTGCAGTCATCAGTGCCATATCCTTGAATGAAATTGACAAAAATTGATGAAAGGGACATCAGATGTTTGAAGATGCACCAAACAGTCATTTCTTCATGAAATTTCATGATTTTTTTCAGTGTCAATTAAAAACATCATGTTTTTGACATAGACTTATTGTGTGCTACTATACATCTTGTAAGGTCTGTTAATTAACCTGTAAATGTAAAACCAGGTAAGTTAAATGAGAAGGCCTAGTTAAATTGAACAGAGGTAGTTGAATAAAGTAATGTACTTCATGTATAACATATGTAAGATCACCTGAAAAATAAAGTTGATCAATAGCTTTTTTTCCAGCAACAATGATATAACAAGTAATGAATACTGGAACAGGTATTTTGAAGGTAAAATGTTCACCTGGTACAGACTCTTGGACCAAAATATCAGCATACAGTGTATTCATGAATCTGTACAGAATTCAAATATATGTTTACAAAAATATGAAATGACACTAGTTTCAGTACCTATTTTTCATTGTGTAATTACCTACTAAATCAATGGACTATTGGTGAAAGTAAGAATTAGGTTTATTCCAGGTAGGTTGCCCAGGTAAGTACAGGTGTGCTCAGGAGGAATAATTCTTGTAGTGTTAACATAGTAAACATACTCAGTAATATGAAACCAAATGAAAAGTTAAAGCATATCTTCACATTGTTGGGACACTGACTAATGATTAATAAAATATAATAATAATTTTGTTAATATCTCACCTGATATTTGAGCCAGGTAATGTTCAGGTGAACATTGATACAGAATACCATGGTAAGTTTTTTGTCAAGTTCATAAGCAAGTTTATATTTCTTTGAAACATTGAACATTGAAAATTTCCCCTTAGGAGCTAAAATTCATATATTAGGAAAAAAATTCAATTTCACCAATTTTACTCGTCACTTTTGACTCCAGGTATATTACAGGTAAATACAGGTGTGCTCAGGTGTGCATTATTATATGTGCAATATTTCTCCATGAAGCAGCAAACTTTCCTCAGAGGTATTCAGGGTATGTTCTTACACAAGAAAGACTGCAAAAGATATTGGTTTTCTCCACTCATTTCTCCAAGTTTAAGAGCACAGGTAAATACAGGTGTGCTCAGGTAGATATCAAATCTACATTGTCTGTGTTGCAGCACACTCTGCTCAAGATTTATTCACTGTAAGCAGAATATACTCATATGTGAGACTGACTCTTCAAAGGACAGGGGGGATCCTGACATATGATTCTATACATTCAAAAAACATACCTTAGTAAGTTCATGAAAATAGCACAGGTATATACAGGTGTGTCCAGGTGTGCATTATTGTTTACAAGAACCACACTTGACTCAGGTCTGCACTAAAGTCTGCAATGTCTGACCGTACAAAGGACAGTGCAGAATTTGACATATGTGGCTTAACATTAAAAAAGATGTGTATGTCATTATCACCTCCAAGTTCAGGAAAATAGTTATATACTGCCTATATAGTTGTGCTCAGGTGTGCATTTTCTAATTAGAAGTGTGTCTGTAAAGCAGCAGACTTTACTCAGAGATACTCGTGTATGCCCAGAAATGCTTATGAATTTCATAGGATAATGTACATTCTTACATGTGATCTACATGTAATTGGTCAAGGTAAATGACAAACATGAATACAATTGTGTTCAAATGTGCATTATAACATATGCAGTCTCTCTCTACAAACCACCTCACTATAATAGGATTAATTCAGTGTAAGCAGATCAATTACAGGTATGTTATAAGTGTCATAAACGGTTTATCAATGAATGCACATCTTTGTGAAGTCCAAAGTGTATGTCATTAAGTGTATGCAACGTGAATTCTAGATGAGACTATATATTCAAAGGTGTCTCCAGATCAGTGTCCATAAATTCATAAAAGTATATTTCTGTGAAGCAGAGCATTTACTCAAAGACATTCAAGTATCAAGAGAAGATTCTTATATCAGACTAAATATTCAAAAGAAGGTTCATTAAGTTTACTAATTCCAGATAAGGCACAGGATGTGGTGTCACAGCATGTCATAGTGTGTATCTCGGTGAAAAAGCATTTCTCATTCAAGATTTTAATGCATAACATATCCCTTTGTTTTTTTAAAGCCCAAATTAGACTTCACCTTAAAAATGGTGAAATCCCTCAAGACATTCGTGTACCATGAGACCCTATGTTTAAACTGCATTAGCACTCTCAGCCGATTGGAAATGAATTATTAATATAAATATTGACCTATACCAAGGTTCCTCTGTATATTAACTGGTTAAGGACGCATGCCAATACTTCACATTCTTACACTGTTTCTTTGCACTATGATCAGTCAGCCCTCGGACAGTTCTTTCTTAGTGAGAGACAAAAACGTTGCATATGTGCCGCGGTAAAATCACCTTAGCACTCAGTAATGAGTATATAGGACACCAGACCGATCAAAATTAGCTTGTGGACGATATTCAATAACAATTTCCAAAATTTCCCAGCAATTTATCCCGCCAAAAATGTGCTGAATTAAGTCACATGGCAGTTTCCCCTGACCCATGAAGCATTGAACGTTTATCCCATTGACACTTGTCGAACAATTATAATTATAACGCAGTTGGTGGCCGTAATCTAGATTTTCACAGCTGATATAGTATGGTAATATGGTTTACTGGTTACTTGTTTGTAGTACTAGTGATCATGCACCTATCTTGAACGACATTTAAAAAGTATCATGTGTATATATATATCATCGACCAAAACATTTTTAATCGTTTGAACTATTTTTTTTCTTATATAGTCAAAACATTATTAATTTAATGATTATTTAAAAGACAACCCTATATATTGCAACAAATTTCAGTATATATATATATATATATGTAAATAAATAAATCCCCGGCTTTCCGATCCAGTAAGGCAGTATGCTCGGCCATGTTCCCGGAAACAGTTTTGTTTGCCTAATAGAAGACATTCAAAAATTAAGTTATATATTACGTAATTTTTAGCCCAGCAAATTGTGAAAATTGAAAAATGGACTTTAAAATTGTGACCAAAATTGGCCAAATCGTCGAGTAAACGCATTTGACAGAAAAATTCAACTGATCTGGGTCACGCCGATCACGTGTCGATCGTGTCAAAACTCACCAGACGTGATTACGTAGATCAGCTGACCTGTAAGCATGATTAGGCCTATTTATATTTTAGCATCATAAAAGTGAATCTTAAATAATAACTTTGAATATGTCATGTTATCCACTGGAATTATCAACATAACCGATTTCTGAGGAATATTTTGTGGTAGGTAGCGCAACCTACGTACACATTTCGGCTGCAGACATCCAGGCTATTATGCAACACACCTCACTCTATTTCCCCTTGCAACTCAATCCATACCTCACTTCACCTTTCCTACTCTGATTTTGGCGGATACAGGTAGTTGCTTGTTGACTACCCATATTATAGTTTTTGTGTTGTGTGCACCCATGCCAGAATTGCAGCAGTGATGTTTGTTCAATTGTTTCTTGTTCTAAATGTTTAGTGCTTGCATTGTTCATATACACATGTTCTTGAAAAGTAATGGTCCAGCATTGAAGCATTATACCTGTAGTAATCTCATTGCACGGGTTCCCATAAGGCCTGTTGGCCTTGTTTATTGTACCACCAGGGTTACAATGATTAAAGTGCACATTTAAATAATAATGATATGTAGTATTTATATAGCGCCAATTCTCCGATGGTCGGACTCACAGCGTAATTTACACACACACATACCCACATACAATTTCATTGAAATTGTGCCTGACCTAGAAAAAAAATGATGCATATTAATGACCAAAAGCTTGCCGAAAGCTATTTTCATAAAGATGACATTTTAACCTCTTTAAAACAGTCTTCTCAAGGATTTTAGAAATGAAGGGAAGGTTTGAAACTGGCCTAAAATGTTTAAGGTCATTTGGATCTAATCCCGACTTCTTCAAAAGTGGGGTCACGACAGCCTCTTTAAACTGAGAAGGGACTGTACCTGTTGATAGAGAGACATTTATAATGAATGTAATCAATGGAGTAAGGTCATCTGTGCATTGCTTAAGAAGGGGGTCTACAAAGTGGTGTATTGCTGTGAAAGTGTGGATGTTCATCAGATAAATAATTCTTTACTTCAGAAGAGTAAAAACTTCACCAGGTGTGAAATCGACTATTAATTCCAGTAATAAATTATAGCTTAGATAGTAAATAGCACAATGTTGATGTTTGTCCCTCATTCAACCAACAGTGTGTATACTTTATTTGAAAAGATGTTTTTATTTTATCAAATTTACTTAATCTTTTATTTCGGTAAATAAATTTAAGCATGTACTGAAAACTCCAGTGTACAAAACTATTTAATAGTGATTCAAGGAATAAACTTGAAGATACCATGTTGTAGCATTATTTTCTTTTTAATTCAGTTTAAACATTTGTGATTTAAAAATAATAAAATATATGTGTATGCATAATATGACCCAATATGAGCTACACTCTGGGTAAATAATGATAAAAACTTAGAATTCTGATATTTTAACTTATATGTTTAGATTTTTTTATTACAAATTTATAAAACTTGTAAATAAAATAAAAAATTAATCTGATAAAAACTATTCATGGAAAAAGTGGATATGCTAAAAAATAGGCTTTGATATAAACTTAAATGCATTATTCCCTTGAAAGTGAGATAAAGGTATTAGTCCATTCTGTCCACTGGCCTGTCCATCTGTAAATTTCAAAGCATCACAGTATCTCAAAACTTTCACTGTTTTTCTTCCTGACAGTCTTGTCAGAGAATTAGTTTTGCAATCATATATTTAGAACTTTACTATAACCTAGTAGGAGGGCCATATCCTCTTAGCTTCTCATATGCTTATATATATGAAAAACATTATAATAGAATATTTTTCATATTTTGCATTTGCAAAAAATTTAAACTTCAGCTGAGCGCCGTGACCCGTGGGTCCCTTGTTTTTTTCCTGTAAGCACTGTTGAATTAAATTTCATATCCTGTATGTATATATGCAAGGGTGTTGTAACTCCCACCATCCACTTCTTCACCCCACTGAGTCCTTGCTCCTTGGCACTGTAAACAATAGTTCTATTGATGTAGCATAAAATTTTTTATAATTAAAGAAAATATATACAGAGAGACAGAGGCGCTGTAACTCCCATCAACCCCTCCACCCCCTCTCCACTTGCCCCATCAAGTCATTCCACCTGTGGAGTGGGGACATTTTGGCAACTGTATACATATCATGAAATAAAAAAAAGGTTTATTAAAACAAATTGGATCTCATCAGACAAATGTGTTAACTGTTGAACTGTCTACAGCTTATCAAAAAGGTAACCAATGGAAATGCATGGTCAGTTCTAGAAATATTATTTGCAACAATTTCTTCAATCATATCAACCAACAATGGCCTAGATTTCTATCTTCCTCTCAAACTTTATCTACATTTCATAATATTTTAGATTTTAACCTTCCAGGTGTTTAAGTACTGTTGAATGCTCCATCCCTCTCTCTCTCTCTCTACATCCACCCCTCCTTGCTGCCCTCACTATTCCCTTCTCTAAACCCCATCCCCAATTCAGCCTCAGTAAAAAAGAACCAGATGAATCAGATATATTCATATTTTTATATTTTGAATAACTTTTTGTCCATAGGTACCTATGTACATGCCAGAAATTATGTCAATATTGTGTAATATGTAGACGTGGTGGACATCAAAATAATGTACCTTGTCAAAACCAAACAGATATCATGTCATAAAGTCACAAATTCATAAATCCCCTCCTCAGCATAGTTAATCATAACATTATATCTGTAAAATTGAAATCTTGCAGACTTCCATACACTATAGATCCTGCAAAAAATAGTCTTATCATCATTCTACTACTGCCTATTACTGCTGTCATTGCATTCATATTGTCCCTAGACAAAGTTGGGATACTATTGTTTCACGACGGTCCCGCAGAAAATCTTGTGAGTGGGATAACTCAAAAAGTATTTCACCGATCTTTTTCACACTTTACATTTGTATAGATATAGGTAAGAGGACGAAGCCTATTTAAAATGGGGTCATGACCTTTGACAGGACAGTGACCTTGACCTTCTTAATTCTTAAATATCTCAAGAAAGCTTGCATGGATTGGCCCAAAAATCAAGGTGACCAAAGATCTTGGATAGCCTTGTGATATGCCGGAAACTGGTTGCGCCACCTATTACCCTTTTCTTGTTTTCGTGCCGTTTAATACCCCCAAAATTGCCACTTGACAATACTGTGAGCATTATAAGTAAAAAAACTAATGGACAGATTTCTTTCGTATTATGAACATGTAGAAAGATGGGTTATGGGATGAGGTCTATTAAAATTTGGGTCATGACCTTTACCATGAGAGTGGCCTTGACCTTTAATATTTCTTCATTTGGCGAAAATCACACACCTCTTATGATATCTCCAGTGTTGATAGCCATATGGATTTCAAATGTGACTTATGTATGGCCCACCACTAAAGTCAAACCCTATAGGTTCTGGGGTCATTAGGTGAAAGGTCAAGGTCACTGGATTCACTTCTTTAAAGATATTGTGGATGCATTTTATGCCAAACTTTTCATCCCAGGTCTTCCATCTTGAACATATAGCTCACCTGCCAATAGTGGATGATCCATATCAATTTTGGGGTCCCAAGGTCAAAGGTCAATGCCACAGGAGCTATTTGTTAAAACATTAGTTTCCAGATGATAATTCCAGTTTTTAGCTCAGCTGACTATAAGTCACCTGAGCTATAGTCGTGGTCCATTGTCCGTCCTCCGTCTCTCTGTCCGTCCGTCCGTAGATGTGGCACGTTTTCAAACCATAAGACCTAGGAACCTAAAATTCGGCATAGTGTTAGATGTCCCCAAGATCTCCTACCAAGCCGAAAACTGGGTCTTTGCGACATTATTCCTTTGAGAAATTAAGGAAAAACCTCAATTTTATATTAAAAACCTATTTTCACACTTCAGGGCTGCCTAATATCAAAACCACTCATCTGTTTTTCCTCATATTTACCATATATATTCCTCTATATAGTTCCTATGTACATGCCTGAAATTATGTCTGTATTATATAATTTAAGAAAGTTATGGGCCAGAACATAATGCATTTTGTAAAAAATCAGGAAAGATATTTGATCACTTAACACAAAACTTGTTAAATCTATGGACTTTTTTTCAAGTAATATAACTTTAATTAATCAAAATTAAATTGTATACCCAAAATTAGATCAAAATCTTTTAAATTTTTTAGAATATTAACAAAAATAAGAATTGGTACCTTAAATTTTGCCTTATTTTGACCATGGCACGTTTTTTTCCTGTAAGTACTGTGGATTTAATTTTCTCTGCAGGTTTTTGTTAGCATTTTGTCTGTTAACACCAAAAATTTGAAACCAGTTGATCAAAAACTGTAGATTTTATTCAAGTTTTCAAGCACCATGTAACATATTGTTTACATCAGGCTAGTGTTATGCAGTTTGCAAGAGCTCAACTCCCCAGCTTAAGCTCTCAGTTCGTAAAATTTGGAATACAATTAGATGTCTCCAAAATCCCCTATCATGCCAAGAATTTGGTCACTAGGACTTAATAACTTTGAGATATTAATGAAAAACTTCATTTTTCAATTAAAAACCCATTGTTACACTTCAATACTGCCTAATATCGAAACCACTGATCTGACTTTAATCATATATAATATACATGCTTTTCTATACATTCTCTGTGCACGTGCCAGAAATGATGTCAGTATTGTGTAATTGTTTTAAGTTATGGGCCCAAACATAATGCACTTTGTAAATAATCAAGAAATATATTTACTCCCTTAACAAGGGGCTTGCTGAAGCTAGAGATTTTTTGTCAGGGATGTAACATTATTTAATCAAGATTCAATTGAATACCCAAAATAAGTTCTGAATTTTTAAAATTTTATAAGTTATTAGTATAAATATAAAATTAGTACCTTAAATTTTGCCCAACTTTGACCATTTCACTTTTGTTTCATGTGAGCTCTGTTTATATAATTTTCATATCATGCACACATAAGGATTTCAGCTTTTTAGTTTAGAAAGCTGAAAGAAATTGGCCAAAAATTGTAGCTTTTATTAATGTTTTTATGAGACCATGTCAGACCTTGGCTCTCTCCAGCCACTCTTGAGTCACCTGTATGTTGACCTTGTTGAACTTTCAGCAAATTATGCACGCTTGAGGCGAGGCATATACTTGGGCAGCCAGGCAGCTTATGGCCAGCCACAGTTGATCCAGGTGTCCAATCCAACTCATCTAGTGGTTTTAACCAACAACATAAGAATAAACAATAAATTAATCAATTTTTATTGGTTTTTAATAACAAATTAAAGAAAAATAGAAAAAGAATTTGTTAGTTTATAATAATAGGGAATTAACTTGCAGTTACTGATGATATAAGTATCTTGTATCGATGGATAGAATGTCACGTATTCCAAATAACACCATGCAGTCACCTATGGCATTTTTCAGTTCAATTTTAATACCGGTAATAAAAAAGTAAATCATATTATTCATTACTAATCATTAGGGATCATATGAAGGAAATTAATGATAGACAAAGATGCAGTTGATAATTTTAATCTAGATTCCTACTGTGTCTAGTGTGTACATTGATGTGAAATTAGTCCAAAATGAATATATCACATTTATTTTTTTTTAATATAAATAAAAGCCATAAAACCAGGTACTTATGATCATTATTTAAATGTGTGAATTTTGTACATTCTGGATTCTCAACACCATTGTTTGGTGAAAACTGAATAAATACCAGACATGGTGGGAATACTTTGCAATTGTATTTAAATATGAATATGAATATGTACTCCATTATATAATTTCTTGCATAAAGAATGGGAACTCAGGTAAAAATGAAAGTATATGAATACCAGTGCAAATACTTTCCAAATGTATTCATGAATGCATTCATGAATATATTCTTTAATATTATTTTAATAATCATTTCAGTTATATTTCATTTTAAAAATCATACGATTCTCTTATTATTTTTAATAAAAATTATATCTTGGACTATATTTGTAATTTTTTTTTATAAATAGTTAAACTCTTATATTATATGTTCTGCTTATAAGTTATATGGCCAAGTCAAAATCTGTGTGACAATAGTACTCCATTTGTTAATAAAATAAATGAAATCAATTCTCTTCTCTGTCTCCAAAGGTACTATCAAAATCATACATAAGCTAAACAACAACAACTCATAATACAGCTTATACTCATAACCACACAAAACCAGCATGTGCCTCATTTCTAAATCATATTTTTTTATCATATATAACAGCTGAGCGCCGTGACCCATAGGTCCCTTGTTGGTTGACCTCTGACCTTTCCTTGCTCCCCAGCATCTATTTGTGCGACTGTTTCCACATATAAACTTGCATATCTCGGGAACCGTTTGACCGATCGGGCTAAAAATTTTGCACAAATGTGGCCCTTCGATAGCTTTATAACATACACTAAAAATGGTGGCGCCACCTGCAACCATTTTTTTTACAGCGTCCATCTGTTCATCTGCCTTGGGATAAAATCACTCATATCTCAGCAGTGGTTTGACTTATCCACCTGAAATTTTGCAGATTAATAGATCCTGGACAGGTTTCTTGATTTTATGACAGGTGGCACCACCTACATTCATGTTTACTCTGCAGACATCCAAGCTCTTATCTCCGGAACTGCTTGACCGATTGGGCCAAAATTTTGCATGTGTATAGATCTCACATAGCTCTTCTTCATAGGCAAAACTGGTGGCGCCACGTGCAACCATTTATGCACAGCATCCATCTAATCATCTGCCGTGGGATAATATCACTCATATCTCAGCAGTGGTTTGACATATCCACCTGAAATTTTGCAAGTTTATACATCCTGGACAGCTTTCTCAATTTTATGACAGGTGCCACCACCTACATACACTTTTACTCTGCAAACATCCAAGCTCATATCTCTGGAAATGTTTGACCGATAGGGCCAAAATTTTGCATGTGTATAGATCTCACATAGCTCTTCATCATAGGCAAAACTGGTGGCACCACCTGTAACCATTTATGCACAACATCCATCTGTTTATCTGCCTTGGCATAAATTCACTCATAACTCAGCAGTGATTTGACATATCCACCTGAAATTTTGCAGGTTTATACATCATGGACAGCCTTCTCCATTTTATGACAGGTGGCGCCACCTACATTCACGTGTACTTTGCAGACATTCAAGCTCATATCTCAGGAACTGTTTGACCGATTGGGCCAAAATTTTGTTTGTGTATAGATCTCACATAGCTCTTTATCATAAGCAAAACTGGTGGAGCCACCTGCAACCACTTATGAACACCTTCCATCATACCTCAGCAGTGGTTTGACTTGTCCACCTGAAATTTTGCAGGTTTATATATCCTGGACAATTTTCTCGATTTTATGACAGGTGGCACCACCTACATTCACATTTACCCTGCAGACATCCATGCTAATATGCAACACACCTCACTCTATTCCCCTTGCCACTTAATCCATGCCTCTCTTCAACTGTCCCACTCTGATTTCTGCAGATATACATAGTCGCTTGTCGACTATCCATATTCTAGTTTTAATATGTCCTAGTCTGAATTTGCAGGTCTGAAATGTCCATTTTGCTGAAATCATAATGACTAAGGTAGATATGCAGGACGTAAGAGGATCAATATTAAATTTTAAAAATAAACCTCCATTCATACTTCCAAACTTTGCACAGGTTCACATTAGGCCTGTAGGCCTTGTTGTAGAATAAATTAATACCCTTTTCTGAGGAGTGATTTGCCCTGTTGGCCTAAAAATGTGCATATCCATAGATCTTGGACTCCTACATTTTGTACTCAAGACTGGTGGCTCCATCTGCAATGGTATTAGAGTGGTGTCCATCTGTACGTGTCTTTCAGTTAAAATTGCTCATCTCTCCGGATTTGTTCAAGGTATTGGTCTGAAATTTGGCATATCCATCCATCTGGGAAAGTTTTCATGTCAACCGCACAGGTGGCGCCACCTACCTAACTGTTTCTGTAAAATAAATTTATGCTCTTTTCTCAAGAGAGATTCAACATATTGGCCTCCATGTTTGGTGAAAAATATTGTTTCTCACGTTGAATAGATGGAAGAAACCATAGTCGCTTGCTAAGTGTCAGTATATGCTGATGAAGATAGGGGGGGGGGTGGCCTATTTTAAATGGAGGGGGATTAATTTTCTGGGGATACTATGGTACCTGCAGTGCCAAGAAATATCTAGTTTAATATATCATTTACTCACATATTACATTATATTTCTTTATAATAGCCCAACATGTCCAACATGATATTCATAGGCTTTATTGACTCAATATAGTATCACATTGCTGATACATTTTTAGTCCAGTCCCGAACAGCTGAGTGCCATGACCCATTTTTTTAACACATGTATTAGTTTCATTGCTTTCCTGATACATGTTTTAAAAAAATAAAAATATTCAAATGTGATAAAAAAAAATCAGATCTTAAATAAAATCAAATTAAAATAAAATGAAATCAGTACCTTAAATTTTGCCCAACTTTGACCATGGCACGTTTTTTTTCTGTGAGTACTGTTGATTTAATTTTCACAGCATGTAAATGTAAGTATTTAAATTGTTTAAATCTGAAATTTGAAAATGAAAGCTTGAAAATTAGGCTAGTTATTGTATCCCCTGACAAAGTCAGGGGATACTATGTTTTCATGACGGTCCTGCCGCCACCTGCGTCGCATATTAATCTTGTTGGCGCGATAACTCAAAAAAATGTTTAACGGATCTTTACCAAACATGGTAAATGTATAGATATGGGTGAGAGGACGACACCTATTTAAAATGAGGTCATGACCTTTACTAGGAGAGTGTCCTTGACCTTGAATAGGTCCAATTTTGGGAAAAATCACGCAAATTCTTAAATATCTCAAGAAATCTTGCATGGATTCATCCAAAAATCAAGTTGATCAAAGATCATAGATAGGGTTGTCATGTTCCAGAAACTGGTGGCACCACCTGTTATTCTTTTCTTGTTTTCGTGCCTTATAATACCCCCAAAATTGCCACTTGCCAGTACTGTAAGCATTATAAGTCAAAAACTAATGGACAGATTTCTTTGATATTACTTTTGATCTCACAGAACAGGGCCGAATCATCTGCATACAAAAAGAGTTGATTTTCATTAGGTTTGCAGGAACAAACCTAAAGAAATGTAAAAAAAAAATCTGCAGGTACCAGTGACAGTGACAGGATTTTCATTACTGTGTTTCAGAAAGTTTAATCATGATCAGATTGAGTGAAATTTCAGGATGACAGGGTGAAGTGGATGGAACCGGGGGGGGGGGGGGGGGGGGGCAGCTCCCCTATGGCTTCGCCCCTGACCTATGTGATGTAACCGCTTTACTCCAGGCAACTGCCTTGACTCAGCTCTGCACTCTAGACTCTGTAGACTTTGGCTACATTTTGCTTGTTGTATTGTATCACAAGGGATAACAATTATTAAAGTGTACATTTAATTGTGTCCACAAAGTGATGTCTTGCTATAAAAGAGTGGATGTTCCTAATATGAGGAGTTCCTTACTTCAGTGAAAGAGTAAAAACTTTTTCAGTGTGTAAAATTGAATATTAGTTTCAGTTTAAATTAAAGTTGAGATAGTAATTAGCATAATGATATTGTTGCTTCCTCATCCAACCAACAGTGCATGTGTATACCTGATTTAAAAAGGGAATTTTAATCCAATTTGCTGAATCTTTAATTTTGATTAATAAAATTAAAGCATGTACAGAAAAATCCAATGTACTAAACTTTTTTTTTGTAATAATGATTCAAGGAATAATCTTGAAGTTGCCATATTGGGCATTATGGTTTATTTGGGATTTTATCTTTAAAAAATAATTTTCTTTATAATTTAGTTTATGAATTTGATGATTTAAAAAAAATAGTAAAATATATGTGTTTGCATATGTTGGCAAATAATAAACTAAGGATAATGATGAGGCTTTTATAATCTGAATAAACTGCAGATTTCTATATATTTCAAATTTATAAAAAGAAAATGTAAACTTAAAAAAAACTTCAATATGATGAAATTTATTCACTAAATAAATCCATAATCACCAGCTAAAAATGACATGCTGAAATAATAAATTTAAATATAAACTTAGAGCATTATTCCCCGGCCTCAGCAGAAGTGAAATAAAGTTACCATGCAGTCCTTTCTGTCCACCTGTCTGCATCATGTCCATCTGTAAATATTTCATAAGCAACATAGTATCTCAAAAACCTTTACTGGTTTTTCCATGGGCGTCTTGTCAGAGTATCAGTTTGGCAGTCATATATTTAGTACTTGTTTATCACCAAATAGCAAGATCATTTCCTCTAAGCTTTTCAAATACTTGCTTATAAAAACAATAATAGATAAGTATATTTGCATTTGCTGAAATTTTACAAATTCAGCTGAGCACCATGACGCATGGGTCCCTTTTTTTTAATCTCCTACAAAACTGAGAACTGGGTCACTGCGACTTTGTTCGTTTGAAAAATTAAGGATAAACCTTAATTTTTCATTAAAAAACTATTTTATCACTTCAGGACTGCCTAATATGAAAACCACTCATATGCTTTTCTTCATATTTACCATAAATATTTTCCTATATAGTTTCTATGTACATGTCAGAAATTAGGTCAGTATTACCTAATTTGTAAGTTATGGGCCCAAATAAAATGCACTTTGTAAAAAATCAGGAAAGATATTTACTCACTTATATTGATAAGTGTTGAAGCTAGAGACTTTTTTCATGTATATAAATTTATTTAATCAAGATTCAGTTGTATACCCAAAATAAGATCTGAATTTTGTAAATTTTTCATGTTATTAGCATTAATATAAAATCAGTATCTTAAATTTTTACCATTTTTGACCATGGCATGTTTTTTTCCTGTAAGTACATTTGATTTAATTTTCACAGCAGATACATATAAGTACTTGATCTGTTAAATTCTAAATTTAGCTAGTTATTGAATTTTTTTTCAGAGGCTCTATTGTATTAATTTGCATCTCCACTTCTGGTAACTACCTGCCTGGGTAACCTTATTAGTGATACAACACTGGTCCATCAGCCCTGCTTTTCATCACAAACCTTCCATCTTCATCATGTGGTGCACCTGCCAATTGGGGAAGTTTCCCTTTGATGTTGGGGTCACTAAGTCAAAGGTCAAGGTCAAAGGGGTCATCCATTCACAAATTAGTTTGTGGATGAAAACTCCAGTTTGGGTAGAGAGATTGGCTTCAAACTGATAGTCTAGTCGGTAGAAGGGGTCCCCATGCACCCAGATGATATATTTTTAACGAACTTGTGAGTTTATGAAATGGTGCGGGAAAAAGCTAAAAAAACTTTAAAAATCTTCTTCTCTGAAACTGTCCAGCCAAATTGTCCAATATTTCACAGAAATGATCCCTGGAACAATCTTTCTCAAGTTTTTTCGAATGGTTCCAGTTCGGAGATTTTTGGCCGAGTTACAGGAGGTTGAACTTTGTTAACTGTGCAAAAAAGCATATTAAAATTTAAATCTCAGAAACGGCTGGAGCTATCATCACCAAATTTTATGCCAATGTTGGTCACATGGGTCATATCTGAAATTGAGGTATTGGTGGCGCCACCTGCATCGGCCTTTTTTGTACGGGGTCATCAGTGCCCGTATCACACTGACAGCTACAAATAACGTCTTCTCTGAAATGAAATGGCCAAATTGTTTAATATCGCACAGAAATGATCCTAGGGTAGTGCTTTCTGAAGTTTGTTCAAATGGTCTCAGTTCAGTGACTTTTGGCTAAGTTATGGGAAGCTGAAATTAGTCATATGCCATAACAGCCCATTTTAGCTAAGTGGCTACAAAAATCTTCTTCTCAAAAACCACTGGGCCAAATTCTTAAATCTCACACATTAATTATCCTTAGATGTTGATAATTCAAGTTTGTTCAAATGGTCTCAGTTCAGTGACTTTTGGCTGAGTTATGGGGAGCTGAATTTAGTCATATGCCATAACAGCCAATTTTAGCTAAGTGGCTACAAAAATCTTCTTCTCAACAACCACTGGGCCAAATTCTTAAATCTCACACATTAATTATCCTGAGATGTTGATAATTCAAGTTTGTTCAAATGGTCTCAGTTCAGTGACTTTTGGCTGAGTTATGGGAAGCTGAATTTAGTCATATGCCATAACAGCCCATGTTAGCTAAGTGGCTACAAAAATCTTCTTCTCAAAAACCACTGGGCCAAATTCTTAAATCTCATACATTAATTATCCTTAGATGTTGATAATTCAAGTTTGTTCATATGGTTTTGATTCAATGATTTTTGGCTGAGTTATGGGAAGCTGAACTTTGCCATTTTGTTGTATTTTCCCATATGAGTTATAAACCTACAAAACGTTTTTCGACTGATAATGATACTGAGGCCAGTTTGTTTAATATTTTGCAAGAATAATTCCCTGAATCATTCTTATAATAATTGTCTTTTATGGTTCCAAAAAATGAATTTGGCTGAATTATAAAGATTGAATTGAGTAATTTTACCAAATATGTTAGCTGTGTGAAGCAGATACATCTAGTCTAGCACCAGTTTATCAGCATCCATTACATCACGCCTCTAGACATTTATATTTCAGGTTATCTAAGAAAATATTGACAAGAATGTTTTTAAAAGCTTTAAAAAAATGTAGATTTATGATATTACATATCATCTGTACACTAACTCATAATTTCTCAGGAATAGCAGGAGCTACCATCCCCAAATGTTATGCAATTATCTGTCACATATCAAATGTTGATGGATTCATCTTATTTTTGCTATCTGCATTTAGTTTGATTTTCCAAGGAAAAAGCTGAAAAAAACTTGTAAAAGTATTCTTCTTGTAAACAGTCCAGCCAAATTGTCCAAATTTTACAGAAATGATCCCAGAGGTGAGCCCTCTCTAGTTTGTTCAAATGGTTTGTGTTGGATAAATTTAAGCAGAGTTACATAACAGGCCAAGATTGTGTACGTTTCTTGAATAGGTTGAGAAACTGCCAACTGTTTCAGATTTGGCAACAGATCAAGAGTTCATTCAGTGCAGCCAAATATAGGTCAACAGTTCAGTCAGTGCAGCCAAGCACAAGGCATGTGATCACCTCATGGGCAGCATGTGATCATCTCATGGGTAGCATGTGATCACCTCATGAGTATCATGTGATCACCTCATGGGTGTCATGCCCCTCAGGGCTGCATATGGAGCCAATCTGTGAGCTTATGCAATTGTGTGGCTACTATTTCAGATTTGGCAATAGGCAAAAGGTCAGCCTGGATTTATTTATAGCTTTGGCAGACTGCCAACTGTTTCAGATTATGTAACAGGTCAAGAGGTCACTCAGTGCAGCCAGGTACAGGTAAAAAATTCACTCAGTCTAGCCAGGTGCAGGTCAAGAGTTCACTCAGTGCAGTAGCCTGAGCCAGTAATTTGTCACAGTACACTCAGGGCAACAGCCTTTCTCACCTAAGCCTGGTCAGCCCCGTGCATCAGACTCAAGGTAAGTTTGATGTATTGGCCTGATATTCTGACCTGTCTATGTGTTTTTATGACTTTCTCGTTCACAAGACAGGTGTCGCCATCTACAATGACTTTTGCAAAGTGTATTTGCCTGCTTAATTCTACAGAAGAATTTGATATATCAGCCTGAAATTGGGCATATGTGTACATGTCAAATAGCTTTATTGTATACAAGACTGGTGGTGCCACCTACAATAATTTTTGTGTTGTGTGCACCCATGCCAGAATTTCAGCAGTGATGTTTGTGTCTTGTTTCTTGTTCAAAATGTTTAGTACTTGCATTGTTCATATATATGAAAAGTAGTGGTTCAGCACTGAAGGGTTATACCTGGTGTATATCCATATGCACAGGTTCGCATTAGGCCTGTAGGCCTTGTTCTAACTTACATTTTCGTGTTCCCAAAAATGTCTTGTAAAGGAATATTGATGTTCCCATTGCGAAATATTGTCCCATGGGGTCCGTTTGGCCGCCATCTTGGCCGCCATCTTGGATTTTCGTTGAAACTTAAAATCGACATAACTTTTGAACTAGATGTCATACACGGGCACATAGACGCATTTTTTTGAGTAATTGTGGCACCAGGAATCGATTGAAGTATTCCTTTTCATGATCAGAACAACATAGATACATAAAAATGTAAAAATTATATAACATTTTTGTAACTTTTTACTAAAAATGTTGAACAGAGGGGCCATCGGTTTGCTCTGCCAACAGGAAATTATTCATGGAGGGTAATTATATTCAGAATTAACACACTTGAAACGAAAATGAAAAGTCTGGCGAGTTTGGTGCGGCGAACAAAGGAAGAATGTGTTTGTATAACGTAATCAGTTTCAACCTATACATGTTAGGTAACAATGTATACAAACTTTATAGCCCAGTCAGAAGAACGGGTTCCTATGCACCCAGATGATATATTTTTATGCCCCCGCCACAAAGTGGCCGGGGCATATAGTTTTACCCATCTCCGTCATTCCGTCATTCCGAAATGAAACAGTTGTACGGTCTTTTTTTCGCAATGCCTGCAGATATTTGCCTGATTTTTGGTGTGTTGGCAGATAATGACCAGTTACAGATCGAGTTCGCGTTTCTTCCGGGTTGACCTACTTTTGACCATTTTACAGCTCCTTAACTTAAAAAATTTCATGAAAAATAAAAATTTTCATGACAAATACACATGTACGGACTTTTTTTCACAGTGCCTGCAGATATTGGCCTGATTTTTGGTGTGTGGGTAGATAATGACCAGTTACAGATTGAGTTCGCGTTTCGTCCATGGTTGACCTACTTTTGACCATTTTACGGCTCCTTAACTTAGAAAATTTCATGAAAAATAGAAATTTTCATGACAAATACACATGTACGGACTTTTTTTCGCAATGCCTGCAGATATTGGCCAGATTTTTGGTGTGTGGGCAGATAATGACCAGTTACAGATCGAGTTCGCGTTTCGTCCGGGTTTACCTACTTTTGACCATTTTACGGCTCCTTAACTTAGAAAATTTCATGAAAAATAGAAACTTTCATGACAAATACACATGTACCGACTTTTTTTGCAATGCCTGCAGATATTGGCCTGATTTTTGGTGTGTGGGCAGATAATAACCAGTTACAGATCGAGATCGCGTTTCGTCCAGGTTGACCTACTTTTGACCGTTTTACGGCTCCTTAACTTAGAAAATTTCATCAAAAATAGAAATTTTCATGACAAATACACATGTACGGACTTTTTATCGCAATGCCTACAGATATTGGCCTGATTTTTTGTGTGTGGGCAGATAATGACCAGTTACAGATCGAGTACGCGTTTCGTCCCAGTTGACCTACTTTTGACTGTTTTACGGCTCCTTAACTTAGAAAATTTCATGAAAAATAAAAATTTTCATGACAAATACACATGTACGGACTTTTTTTCGCAATGCCTGCAGATATTGGCCTGATTTTTGGTGTGTGGGCAGATTTTTGGTGTGTGGGCAGATAATGACCAGTTACAGATCGAGTTCGCGTTTCGTCCGGGTTCACCTACTTTTGACCATTTAACGGCTCCTTAACTTAGAAAATTTCATGAAAAATAGAAATTTTCATGACAAATACACATGTACGGACTTTTTTTCGCAATGCCTGCAGATATTGGCCTGATTTTTGGTGTGTGGGCAGATAATGACCAGTTACAGATCGAGTCGGTCCATCTGTCTGTCCGGTGTCCGTCAGTCCGTCTGTTCCGCGTCTGTTTACTTTTACCTTGTGAGCTGGATATCTCTAAAAGGATTCACCGTTGGAATTTTATTTCATCAGTGAAGATGTATATCGATAAAATCTCGGCCAAGTTCGAAGATGGGTGACCTTGACCCATTTTTCTACATTTAAGAGCTGATTATAGAAAAACACTCAGAAGCTTATATCTCAGGAACCATTGTGTGGATTTTCACAAAACTTACTATAATCATTGGGTCTGATGGTCTGTACGTGCTGCACAATTTTGGTGGCGCCACCTGCAATTTCTGATTTTTTAATGAAATTTTATCGGATTTTTCAATTTTGGCCTTTTGTGCAGGATATCTCCAAAGGTATTCAATACAGGAACTTCATTTCTTCAGTGCTATTGCATTATATTTACAAAATCTTGGTCAAGTTAAAAGATGGGTGATCTTAACCTACTTTTCAAGGTCACAGAGCTTAGTATAGAAAAATACTTAGGAGCTTATTTCTCAGGAAGCATTTGATGGATTGTTATGAAACATGGTACATACCTCTCCAATTTAAATTTATAACTGATTATCAGCTTTTGCTAATATTCTAGTTTCGCAATGCAATGCTTACAGATACTGGCCTAATGTTTGGTCTGTGCGAGCATAATGACCACTCACAGATCGAGTTCGCATTTTGTCCCAGTTAACCTATTTTTGACCATATGACAGATCCTGAACATAGAAAATTTCATGAAAGACAGAAATTTCTACGAAAAATGCACATGTATGGACTTTTTTTCACAATGCCTGCAGATTCTGGCCTGATTTTTGGCGTGTTGCTTGATAATGACCAATTACAGATCGAGTTTGCATTTTGCCCCTGTTGACCTACTTTTTACCATACAACACCTCCTGAACTTAAAAAAATTTACAAAATTTAACAAATGTTTCTCATTTGCCCCAGGCGGGGGCATTTGTGTCGTTCCGACACATCTAGTTCACACTTACATTTGCGTGTTCCTAAAAGTTGTTATATAAAAGAAATGTTGATGTTCCCATATGCGAAATACTGTCCCATGGGGTCCATTTGGCCGCCAAGATGGCAGCCATCTTTGATTTTTGTTGAGACTTATAATTGACATAACTTCTGAACTAAATGTCATACATAGGCACATGAACACATTTTTCTGAGTAATTTTGGCATGAGAAATCGATTGAGGACCTTTATTTTATGATCAGGATACTGCAGATGAAGGAAAAAGTGAAAAATTTTTTAAACTATAATTTTCACCGATAATCCACCACATTTTTAGCGAACCTGTGAGCTAATGCGATGGTGTGGCATCGTCCGTCGTCTGTACGTTAACCCATACTATCTTGAAAACGGCAAGAGTTAGCATCACAAAATTTTATGCAAAAAGTTAGTCATCTAAAAAACTCTATCGGATTTTGCTTATTTTTTGGCTAACAGCATTTTTTTAGATTTTACAGGGAAAAAGCTAAAAAAGCTTTAAAAATCTTCTTCTCTGAAACTGTTCAGCCAAATTATCCAAACTGTTTCACAGAAATGATCCCTGGAACAATCTCTCTCAAATTTGTTCAATTGGTTTAAGTTCGGTGATTTTTAGCCGAGTTACAGCTGGTTGAACTTAGTCATCTGTCCAAAAAAAGCTTACTAAAATTACAATCTTAGAAAGCTATCATCATCAAATTTTATGCCAATGTTGGTCACATGAGTCATATCTAAAATTGAGGTATTGGTGGCGCCACCTGCATCAGCCTTTTTTGTACGGGGGTCATCAGTGCCCGTATCACACTGACAGCTACAAAAAACTTCTTCTCTGAAACCATATGGCCAAAATGTTTAATATAGGACAGAAATGATCCTAGGGTAGTGCTTTCTGAAGTTTGTTCAAATGGTCTCAGTTCAGTAAATTTTCATTTGGCTGAGTTATGGGAAGCTGAATTTAGTCATATGCCATAACAGCCCATTTTAGCTCAGTGGCTACAAAGATCTTCTTCTAAAAAAAACCACTGGGCCAAATTCTTAAATCTCACACACTAATTATCCTTAGATGTTGATAATTCAAGTTTGTTCAAATGGTTTTGGTTCAGTAATTTTTGGCTGAGTTATGGGAAGCTTAACTTAGCCAATTTGCTATATTTTCCCATATGAGTTATAAACCTGCAAAACGTTTTTTTGACTGATGCCACTGAAGCCAGTTTGTTTAATATTTAACAAGAATAATCCCCTAAATAATTCTTATAATAATTGTCTTTTATGGTACCAAAGAATGAATTTTGCCTGAATTATAAAGATTGAATTGAGTCATTTTACCATATATGTTAGCTGTGTGAAGCAGATACATCTAGCCTGGAACCAGTTTCTCAGCATCCGTTACATCACTCCTCAAGACTTTTAGATTTCAGGTTATCTATGGTTAATGTTAAAAGGAATGTGTTTTAAAAAACTTTAAAAAAATGTAGATTTATGATTTTAGATATTCCTCATGCCAGGCAATGTTTACAATCACAGGTATACGTTCACCCATACTATTTCGAAAATGACTGGAGCTTGCATCATAAAATTTAATGCAAAAAAAAAAGCCATCTGAAAAAATCTGCATTTTTTCAGATTTTATAGAGAAAAAGCAAAAAAAAATTTAAAAATCTTCTCCTCCAAAACTGTCAATCCAATTTGTTCAATATTTCACAGAAATAATCTTTTATACCATCTCTCTCAAGTTTGTTCAAATGGTTCAAGTTGGTGAATTTTGGCCGAATTACAGGAAGTTGAACCTAGTCATCTGTCCAAAAAAAGCATACTAAAATGACAATCTCAGAAACAGCCAGAGCTATCGTCACCAAATTTTATGCCAGTGTTGGTCACATGAGTCATATATGAAACTCAGGTATTGGTGGTGCCACCTGCATTGACTTTTTTATGCCCCCGCCACAAAGTGGCCAGAGCATATAGTTTTACCCATGTCCGTCCTTCCGTCATTCCGTCATTCCGAAATCAAACAGTTGTACGGACTTTTTTATGCCCCCGCCACAAAGTGGCCGGGGCATATAGTTTTACCCATGTCCGTCATTCCGTCCTGCCGTCATTCCGAAATCAAACAGTTGTACGGACTTTTTTCGCAATGCCTGCAGATATTGGCCTGATTTTTGGTGTGTAGGCAGATAATGACCAGTTACAGATCGAGTTCGCGTTTCGTCCCAGTTGACCTACTCTTGATCGTTTTACGGCTCCTAAACTTAGTAAATTTCATGAAAAATAGATATTTCATGACAAATACACATGTACGGACTTTTTTTCGCAATGCCTGCAGATATTGGCCTGATTTTTGGTGTGTAGGCAGATAATGACCAGTTACAGATCGAGTTCGTGTTTTGTCCCAGTTGACTTACTTTTGTCTGTTTTACGGCTCCTAAACTTAGAAAATTTCATGAAAAATAGAAATTTTCATGACAAATACACATGTACATGTACGGACTTTTTTCCCAATGCCTGCAGATATTGGCCTGATTTTTGGTGTGTTGGCAGATATTGACCAGTTACAGATCGAGTTCCCCTTTGTCCCAGTTGACCTACTTTTGACCATTTGACGGTGCTCTAACATAGAAAATTTCATAAAAAAGTGCACATGTATGGACTTTTTTTCGCAGTGCCTGCAGATACGGGCCTGATTTTTGGTGTGTAGGCAGATAATGACCAGTTACAGATAGAGTTCTTGTTTTGTCCCAGTTGACCTACTTTTGACCATTTGACTGCTCCTGAACATAGAAAGTTTCATGAAAAATAGAAATTATCATAACAAATGCATATGTACTGACTTTTTAGCTCAGCTGACTATAAGTCATCTGAGCTATAGTCGTGGTCCATTGTCCGTCGTCCGTCCGTCTGTCCGTCCGTCCGTCCGTCCGTCCGTCCTTCCGTCCGTAGATGTGGCACGTTTTGAAACCGTAAGACCTAGGAATCCAAAATTCAGCATAATGTTAGATGTCCCCAAGATCTCCTACCAAGCCGAAAACTGGGTCTTTGCGACTTCATTCCTTTGAGAAATTAAGGAAAAACCTCAATTTTTTATTAAAAACCTATTTTCACACTTCAGGACTGCCTAATATCAAAACCACTCATCTGTTTTTCCTCATATTTCCTATAAATAATCCTCTATATAATTCCTATGTACATGCCAGAAATTAGGTCTGTATTATATAATTTAAAAAAGTTATGGGCCCAAACATAATGCATTTTGTAAATAATCAGGAAAGAAATTTTATCACTTAACACAAAACTTGTTAAAGCTAAGCACTTTTTTCCCAGTAATATTACTTTTATTAATCAAAATTAAATTGTATACCCAAAATTAGATCAAAATCTTTTAAATTTTTTAAAATATTAGCAAAAATAAAAAATTGGTACCTTAAATTTTGCCCAACTTTGACCATGGCACGTTTTTTTGCTGTAACTGCTGTGGATTAAATTTTCACAGCATGTTTTTGTTAGCATTTCAACTGTTAACACCAAAAATTTGAAACCAGTTGATCAAAAACTGTAGATTTTATTCAAGTTTTCAAGCACCATGTCACATATTGCTAGTGTTATGCAGTTTGCTAGAGCTCAGCTCCCGAGCTTCAGCTCTAAGTTCCTTAAATTTGGCATACAGTTAGATTTCTCCAAAATCCCCTACCATGCCAAGAATTTGGTCACTAGGACTTAATTCCTTCGAGATATCAATGAAAAACTTCATTTTTCCATTAAAAACCCATTGTTACACTTTAAGACTGCCTAATATCAAAACCACTGATCTGACTTTGATCATATATAATATACATATTTTCTATACATTCGCTATGCACATGCCAGAAATGATGCCAGTATTGTGTATTTTTTTTTTAAGTTATGGGCCCAAACATAATGCACTTTGTAAAAAATCAAGAAATATATTTACTCCCTTAACAAGGGCATTGCTGAAGCTAGAGATTTTATTGTCAGGGATGTAACATTATTTAATCAAGATTCAATTGAATACCCAAAATTAGTTCTGAATTTTTCAAATTTTATAAGTTATTAGTATAAATATAAAACTAGTACCTTAAATTTTGCCCAACTGTGACCATGGCACGTTTGTTTCCTGAGAGCAATGTTGATATAATTTTCATATCATGCACACATAAGGATTTCAGCTTTTTAGTTTAGAAAGCTGAAAGAAATTGGCCAAATATTGTAGCTTTTATTAATGTTTTTATGAGACCCTGTCAGACTTCGGCTCTCTCCAGCCCCTCTTGAGTCACCTGTATGTTGACCTTGTTGACCTTTCATCAAATTATGCACGCTTGAGGCGAGAATCCAGGCAGCTTATGGCAAGCCACAGTTGATCCAGGTGTCCAACTCAACTCATCTAGTAGTTTTAACCAACAACATAACAATAAACAATAAATTAATAAATTTTTCTTGGTTTTTAATAACAAATTAAAGAAAAATAGAAAAGGAATTTGTTAGTTTATAATAACAGGAAATTAACTTGCAGTTACTGATGATATAAGAATCTTGTATCGATGGGTAGAATGTCACATATTCCAAATAACACCATGCAGTCACCTATGGCATTTTTCAGTTCATTTTTAATGATAAAGAAGTAAATCATATTATTCATTACTAATCATTAGGGATTATATGAAGGAAATTAATGATAGACAAAGATGCAGTTGATAATATTAATCTAGATTCCTACTGTGTCTAGTGTGTACATTGATGTGAAATTAGTCCAAAATGAATTTTTTACAGTTATTTTTTAATATAAATAAAAGCCATAAAACCAGGTACTTATGATCATTATTTAAATGTGTGAATTTTGTATATTCTGGATTCTCAAAATCATTGTTTGTTGAAAACTGAATAAATACCAGACATGGTGCAAATACTTTGTAATTGTATTTAAATACGAATATGATTATGTACTCCATTATAAAATTTCATGCATAAAGAATGGGAATTCAGGTAAAAATGAAAGTATATGAATTCTCGTGCAAATACTTTCAAAATGTATTCATGAATGCATTCATGAATATATTCTTTAATATTATTTTAATAATCATATCAGTTATATTTCATTTTAAAAAATCATATGATTCTCTTATTATTTTTAATAAAAATTATATTTGGGACAATATTTGTAATTTTTTTAATAAATAGTTAAACTCTTATATTATATGTTCTGCTTATAAGTTATATGGCCTAGTCAAAATCTGTGTGACAATAGCACTCCATTTGTTAATAAAATAAATGAAATCAATCCTCTTCCATGTCTACAAAGATACTATCAAAATCATACATAAGCTAAACACCCACAACTCATAATACAGCTTATATTTATTACCACACAAAACCAGCATGTGCCTCATTTCTAAAAAATATTTTTTTTATTTTTTTATCATATATAACAGCTGAGCGTCGTGACCCATAGGTCCCTTGTTTCCTCAGTGCCTGCAGATACCACCCTGATTTTTTATGCGTGGGCAGATAATGAAAGTTACAGATCGAGTTCGCGTTTCGTCCCGGTTGACCTACTTTTCATTGTTTTACGGCTCCTAAACATAGAAAATTTCATGAAAGACAGAAATTTTTATGGAAAATGCACATGTGTGGACTTTTTTTCACAATGCCTGCATATACTGGCATGATTTTTGGTGTGTTGCTTGATAATGACCCGTTACAGATCGAGTTTGCATTTTGCCCTTGTTGACCTACTTTTGACCATACGACACCTCCTGAATAAAAAAAAATTTTCAAAATTTTACAAATGTTTCTAATTTGCCCCAGGCGGGGGCATTCGTGTTGTTCTGACACTTCTAGTTTTGCAATGCCTGCAGATATTGGCCTGATTTTTGGTGTGTGGACAGATAATGACCAGTTACAGATCGAGTTTGTGTTTCGTCCTGGTTGACCTACTTTTGACTGTTTTACGGCTCCTTAACTTAGAAAATTTCATGAAAAATAGAAATTTTCATGACAAATACACATGTACGGACTTTTTTTCACAATGCCTACAGATATTGGCCTGATTTTTGGTGTGTGGGCAGATAATGCCCAGTTACAGATCGAGTTCGCGTTTCGTCCCGGTTAACCTACTTTTGATGTTTTACGGCTCCTAAACTTAGAAAATTTCGTGTAAAATAGAAATTTTCATGACAAATACACATGTACTGACTTTTTTTCGCAATGCCTGCAGATATTGGCCTGATTTTTGGTGTGTGGGCAGATAATGACCAGTTACAGATCGAGTTCGCATTTTGTCCCGGTTGACCTACTTTCGACTGTTTTATGGCTCCTAAACTTAGAAAAATTCATGAAAATTAGAAATTTTCATGACAAATACACATGTACAGCTGTTTTTAGCCCTCAGCTCATAGGCAGATGGGCTATTGTCGTCACCCAAGCTGTCCGTCTGTCCGTCCGTCCATCTGTCTGTCCGGTGTCTTTCCGTCCATCCGTTCCGCGTCTGTTAACTTTTACCTTGTGAGCGGGATATCTCTCAAAGGATTCACTGTTGGAATTTTATTTCATCAGTGAAGATGAATATCGATAAAATATCGGTCAAGTTCGAAGAAGGGTGACCTTGACCCATTTTTCTACATTTTAGAGCTGATTATAGAAAAACACTCAGAAGTTTATATCTCAGGAACCATTGTGTGGATTTTCACAAAACTTACTATGATCATTGGGACTGATGGTCTGTATGTGCTGCATAATTTTGGTGGCGCCACCTGCAATTTCTGATTTTTTAATGAAATTTTATCGGATTTTTTCAATTTTGGCCTTTTGTGCAGGATATGTCCAAAGGTATTCAACACAGGAACTTTATTTCTTCAGTGCTATTGCATTATATTTACAAAATCTTGGTCAAGTTAAAAGATGGCTGATCTTGACCCACTTTTCAAGGTCACAGAGCTTAGTATAGAAAAAAACTTAGGAGCTTATTTCTCAGGAAGCATTTGGTGGATTGTTATGAAACATGGTATATACCTCTCCAATTTAAATTTATAAATGATTATCAACTTTTGCTAATATTCTAGTTTCGCAATGCAGTGCTTACAGATACTGGCCTAATGTTTGGTCTGTGGGCACATAATGACCACTTACAGATCGAGTTCACGTTTCGTCCCAGTTAACCTATTTTTCACCATATGACAGATCCTGAACATAGAAAATTTCATGAAAGACAGAAATTTCCATAAAAAATGCACATATATGGACTTTTTTTCACAATGCCTGCAGATACTGGCCTGATTTTTGGTGTGTTGCTTGATAATGACCCTTTACAGATCGAGTTTGCATTTTGCCCTTGTTGACCTACTTTTGACCATACAACACCTCCTGAACTTGAAAAATTTTACAAAATTTAACAAATGTTTCTAATTTGCCCAGGCGGGGGCATTCGTGTCGTTCCGACACATCTAGTTTTATACAGGGGTCATTGGTCATCTGTATATTAACCCATAATTTCTCAGGAATAGCAGGAGCTACCATCCCCAGATTTTATGTAATAATCTGTCACATATCAGATGTTGTCGGATTCAGCTAATTTTAAGCTCAGCTGACTAAAAGTTATCTGAGCTATAGTCGTGGTCCATTGTCCATCGTCCATCCGTCTGTCCGTCCATCCATAGATGTAGCACGTTTTGAAACCGTAAGACCTAGGAATCCAGAATTCAGCATAATGTTAGATGTCCCCAAGATCTCCTACCAAGCCAAAAACTGGGTCTTTGCAACTTTGTTCCTTTGAGAAATTAAGGAAAAACCTCAATTTTTTATTAAAAACCTATTTTCACACTTTAGGACTGTTTGATATCAAAACCACTCATCCGTTTTTCCTCCTACCAAGATGAAAACTGGGTCTTTGCGACTTCGTTCCTTTGAGAAATTAAGGACCGACAAGTGTTATGCAGTAATTGTAATTGTTTTCACTGTATCTTGTTAATTGTAATTCTGATATGCAAAAACTTTCCTTTAAAAACTAATTCAAGGTGTAATCCAGAAGATGCAATGTTGTGTAATGTAGCATTTTTAAAGAAATCAATTTTCTTTTAAATGAATTTAACAAATAAATTTGAACCCATCAGTATGCTTAAATTTATAAAATATGAAGCATATTATGGATAAATAAAGACACAATTAAAAGTTGTGAAATCTAAATCAAGTATTATTTTATTAAGATATTTATTGTTTTGCAGATTTAAAAGATATATTTTTGTGGTAAAAATAAATAAACATTTGTATGCATGATGTGGTGTTATCTGACAAGTTTGAGATTTATGATGATGCAATTGAGAATTATGAATCAACTTTTATATTCAGATATATATGTTATATTGGAAATGTATAGAAATAAAAACTTAAATTTAAAAAAAAATCGATGTTATAAAAAAATGAGGATTTAATACAAACATTTGTTCATTATTTTCCTGCCTCAGCAGAATTTGAGATCAGGCTTTGTTTGCCCTGTTTTATGTTGTTAATTAGTTATATTTCAACTGTATACATTTCATAAAAAAATACATATACATTTAATAATATATATTATACAAAAAAATAGATTCAATTGAACAAATGTGTAAACTACTGAAATGTCAACAGTTAATCAAAAAACCAACGAATGATCATGGTAATAGTACAGATCATTTGTTCACAAACTGCTCACATGCTTCAGTTTCAACATTAGGAAACACATGGTCAGGTCACAAAATATTATTTGCAACAATTTCTTGCTCATCAATACAAACCAATCATATAAACCAACCATGGCCTTTATTACTTCTTCCTCTTACACTTTATCTCCATTAGATATTATTTTAGATTTTTACCTTCAAGGTCAACTTCAGCTGAGCACAGTGACCCATGGGTCCTTTGTTTGCTATTTGCTTCTTGTAAATGGACCAGCCAAATTGTTCAATATTTTACAGAAATGATCCCAGAGACAAGCCCTCTCAAGTTTGTTCAAATGGTTTGCTTTTGATGAATTTTAGTGCAGTTAAACAAATTTGAACCGTCATCTTGCCAAGTAAGCATACTGACATAGTTATCTCAAAAATGACAGAAGCTAGCATTACCAAGTATTGTGCAAATGTTGGTCACATGACTCATATTTGAAGTTGCAGATTTTGTGGTGCCACCTACATTGACCTGTTTTTTATGGGCAAAACCTCATAATTTTAGCATTTTCAGCTTAAAATGTTTATTTTGAAAATGTCAAGTTGATTTGTTCAATTTTTCAAAAGAATTATCTTAGGACATGGTTCTTTCAATCATATCAGAAAAGCTTAATTTGGTCTTATGGCCATTATTATGTCTAACTCAAACTGAGGACTGCAAAACTGTTCTTCTACAAAATTATTGTTTCAATTATAACTGCTGTAACATGGCACAAAAATTATTCTTAGTTCAAGTTTACTTGAATGATTTTTGGCAGAATTATTGGACCTTTAACAATGAAAGAACTGCATTTTTTATTAATCTAGATATTTTGATAAAAAGTTTTTGAATATTTCAGCTTGAAAAAAAAGCATTTTAGCCAAAGTCTTTCAATATGTGTAAACAGATTTGCCAACAGCCCAAGATTGTGTCTGTATATTTAAATAGGTTAAGAAACTGCCAACTGTTTCAGATTTGGCAATGGATCAAAAGTTCATTCAGTGCAGCCAGATATAGGTCAAGAGTTCAATCAGTGCAGCCCGTCAAAAGGCATGTGATCCCCTCATGGGTGACATGTGAAAACCACATTGGCACCATGTGATCACCTCATGGCTGTCATGCCCCATAGGGCTGCATGTTGAGCCAATCTATTTATAGCTTTGGCAGACTGCCAACTGTATCAGCTTAGGCAACAGGTCAAGAGTTCACTCAGTGCAGTCAGGTACAGGTAAAAAATTCACCCAGTCTAGCCAGGTGCAGGTCATGAGTTCACTCAGTGCAGTAACCTGAGCCAGCAAATTTGTCACAGTTCACTAGGGGCAACTGCCTTTCTCACCTAAGCCTGGTCAGCCCCATACATCAGACTCAAGGAAAGTTTGATGTAATGGCCTGATATTATGACCTGTCTATGTGTCTTTGATGGCTTTCTCGTTCACAAGACAGGTGTCGCCACCTACAATGACTTTTGCACAGTGTATGTGCCTGCTTATTTGATATTTCTATAGAGCAATTTGATATATTATCCTGAAATTGGGCATATTTATACCTATCAAATAGCTTTGTCGTATACAAGACTGGTGGTGCCAGCCACAATCAAAGTCGTGGTCCATTGTCCGTCGTCTGTCTGTCGTGCCGTCTGGCCGTCCATCCGGCCGGCCGTATGTCCATCCGTTAGACTGGCATGTTTTGACACCATTGGACCTACGAATCTATAATTCTGCATACAGTTACATGTCCCCAAAATCTCCTACCATGCCAAAAATTGGGTCAATAGGACTTTGTTCCTTCGAGATATTAAGGTAAAACCTCAATTTTTTATTAGAAATCTATTTTCACACTTCAGGACTGCCTAATATCAAAACCACTCATCTGGTTTTCTTCATTTTTACCATGAATATTCCTCTATATGGTTCCTATGCACATGCCAGAAATTAAGTCAGTATTATTTAATTTTAAAAAGTTATGGGCCAAACATAATGGACTTTGTAAAAAAAATCAGGAAAGATATTTGGTCACTTAAGACCAAAAGTGTTAAAGGTAGGGACTTTTTTTCAGTAATACTACTTTAAATAATCAAAATTTATTTGTACACCAAAAATTAGATCAAAATCTGTTAAATGTTTTTTAAATATTGGCAAAAATATAAAATTAGTACCTTAAATTTTGCCCAAGTTTGACCATGGCACGTTTTTTTCCCTGTAACTGCTGTGGATTTAATTTTCAAAGCATGTTTTTCTTACCATTTCAACTGTTAAAACAAAAAATTTGAAACCAGTTGATCAAAAACTGTAGATTTTATTCAAGTTTTCAAGCACCATGTCACATATTGTTTACATCAGGCTAGTGTTATGCAGTTTACTAGAGCTCAGCTCCCCAGCTTCACAGTTAGATGTCCCCCAAATCCCCTACCATACTAAAAGTTTGGTCACTAGGACTGCATTCCTTTGAGATATTAAGAAAAAACTTAATTTTTCCATTAAAAACCCATTGTTACACTTTAAGACTGCCTAATATCAAAACCACTGATCTGACTTTGATCATATATACTATACATATTTTTCTATACATTCGCTATGCATATTCCAGAAATGATGTCAGTATTGTGTAATAGTTTTAAGTTCTATGCCCAAACATAATGCACTTTGTAAAAAATCAAGAAATATATTTACTCTCTTAATATGAGAATTGCTGAAGGTAGAGATTTTTTGCCAGGGATATAACATTATTTAATCAAGATTCAATTGTATTCCCAAAATTAGTTCTGAATTTTTCAAATTTTATAAGTTATTACATAAATATAAAATCAGTACCTTAAATTTTGCCCAACTTTGGCCATGGCGTGTTTTTTCCATGTAAGCACTGTTGATTTAATTTTCATATCTTGCACACGTAAGGATTTTAGCTTCTAAATTCTGAAGTTATAAAAGGAATTGGTCAAAAACTAGCTTTTATGAAAGTATTTATGAGACCATATCACACCTAGGCTGTACTGAAGCCCCCCTTTTATGTCCCCACATTGACCTTTCAGGCCAATTATGCATGCTTGAAGCGAGGCACTCTGCAGCCAACACCTCTTGGGTGGCTTCAGCTGGATCTATAACTGTCCAACCCCCTCCTCTAGTATTTGTTTAGGCCATAAACATAACAATAAACTTTTTTTTTAAATTCTTGGTTTATGATAGTAACTTAAAAAAAATAAATGGAAAAGGAATTTATAGTTAATGAGTTACAGGGGATTACCTTGCAATTACTGATCATTTATGGATCTTCCATGGATGGCCAAAATTGTATTTCAAATGAAACCATGCAGTCACCATTGTGTATTATTCATTTCAACCATAAAAATGAAAAATAAATAATTAAAATAAATTGTTGTTTACTATTAGGGATTATATGAAGCAAGATAATGATAGACAAGGATGCAGTTGATTATATTAAATTAATCTAAATTTCAAGGTCTTTTCCAGGTGTTTAACTTGTTGGTATGTATTTATTACAAATCAAAATAATAAATAAATATGTCAAAAATTTAAAATATTACTCAGACAAGTGCTCATTAAAGATTTTAATTTGTTTGACTTATAACTCATGGTTGTATCAGTTGTTACATGATACTGGCTAAATAATCAAAATTTATATTGCTGGTCCTTTATTTCAGTTCATAAAATCAAACATTCCCAACTCCAGTTTGCTCCTGGTATAATATATTGGGTGTTTCGATCCTTGGATTAATTTTAACACATGTGTTAGTTTTATATTTGAGAATACTTTTCTTTTTTCCTGATACCATTTAAAAAAATATAAATATTCAAATTTTTCCTGTTAGTGCTGTGGATTTAATTTTCACAGCATGTACACATTAACATTTCATCTGTTAAAATCTGAAATTTGAAACCAATGGATAAAAAATTGTAGATTTTATTCAAGTTTCCAGGTACCATGTCTTCATTGTTTACATCAGATCAGTATAAATGCAGTGTACTTGGCAGTTACATAACACCTTCAGGTCTGACCTACTGCCACTGTGAGTGTCTGGGTCAGGCTTGGTCAGGCAGTAATTACCAGAAAGCCTCTCTTTCTCTTTTTCTCTCTCTCTCTCTCTCTGGCAGTCTAGCTCTCCCTCTCTCTCTCTCTCTCTCTCTCTCTCTCTCTCTCTTTCTCTCTCTCCTCTGCTTTTTCTCTTTTTTTTCCATCTTTCTTTCTCTTTCTCTCACTCTTACCTTAATTGCCTCCCTTCCTCCTTCCATCCCATTCTGTTGACAGGTACTATAAACTAGATACATTAGCTATAAATGTTGATGCAATTTAGAAATGTGAATCAACTGAAATATTCACAATCACATGTATGTTATACTGTAAATTTATAGTAACATTCGGAAACTTGGATTAAAATTATGTAATGAAAAAAAGGAATATATGCAAATATTGTAAATTTTTTCTTGGCTCAGTACAATGGGGAAAAAAAATGATTTGCTTTGTTTCTCCATCTTTCTGCCTGTTTTAAATATTTAATGTTCATGAATAAACTTTTTTTATAAGCACTGTTGAATTAAATTTCATATCCTGCATGTACATGTATATGCAAGGGTGTTGTAACTCTCACCATCCCCTTCTTCATCCCACTGAGGCTTTGCTCCTTGGCACTGTGAACAATAGTTCTATGGCTATAGCATAACATTTGATAATTAAAGAAAATATCTACAGAGAGACAGAGGCATTGTAACTCTGATCATAACACAACACCCCCCTCCCCCCCCCCCCCCCCCCATCTAGTCATTGCACCTGTGGAGTGGGGACGTTATGGCAACTGTAAACATATCATAAAATTGATAAAAAAAAGTTTACCAAATAAATAGGATCTCATCAGACAAATGTGTAAACTGTTGAACTGTCAACAGCTTATCAAAAAGGTAACCAATGGAAAGGCATGGTCAGATCTCAAATATTATTTGCAGGGAGGTCAATAAAAAATCTAATCGGAAACCTGACATTAGGTCACTGCGACCTATATCCTTCGAGCTATGGGGCTTGAAAGTACCCCCCAGAATAGTAAAAAATTTGATGCAAAACCTCCAATATCTTGATAATTAATGCATGGTTTGTCATGAAACTTGCCTTGAATATTGACCATGACTAGTTTTGTCAGTTCCTGAAACGTGGTGGGGCCACCTGTATTTTTTCCTATTTTAACGAATATTTTTCTATTTATTTACTATAAAATGACAACAATCATGTCAGTTTTTCAGCTGTCATTACATCTGGTGTCCCAAAACCTGACGTGTGTTTATTGATCACAAGTGGATGCCCTATCACCCTGTCTGTCTGTCTGTTTGTATGTCTGTCTGTCTGTCAATCCGTCCATCTACACAAATTTATTTCCAGACGATAACTCCAGGTTGGATTGGCACATGGATTTCAAACTTGACTTACACATGGCCCACCACTAAAGCAAGGAGCTATATGATTTTGAGGTCCTGAGGTCAATGGTCAAGGTCACAGGACTCACTTAATTAAAAAGATTATGGCTGTATTTGAAGCCAAGCTTTTCATACCAAACTTTCCATCTTGCGCATTTAGCTGACTTGCCAGTATGGGGAGAGCATAAATTAATTTGGGGTCACAAGGTCAAAGGTCAAAGTCACAGGGGCCATCTGTTCACAAATTAGTTTCCAGATGATAACTCTAGTTTAGTTTGACATATTGGTTTCAAACTTAAATTATAAATGGCCCACCACTAAAGTAAGAACCATATCGATTTAGGGGTCCAACGGTCAAAGGTCAAGGTCACAGGACCCATTTCTTTAAAAGGAATGTATATGCATTTGAAGCCAAACTTTTCATCGCAAACCTTCCATCTTCAAGATATTGCTAACCTGCCACTAGGGGAAGATTCTGTTTGATTTTTGGGTCATAGGTCAAGGTCACAGGGCCCATCCATGCACAAATTAGTTTATGGATGATAATTCTGCTTTGAATAGACAGACTGGCTTCAAACTTGATTTGGTGTAAACGGTAGTTTATTGAATCATCAATAAGGATCAGAAAACAGGGCATAGCCCTATATTAATTCCTCTCCTAAGATACAAGATATATATTAACATGTTTCAAAAGATAATGGTACAATGCAATCAAATACAGTTCAGTGACATGCAAAGAAATCCCTACTATTAATGTTTTTTAAGGTCCTTGTGTTCTCAGTATTCATTGATAATTAAATAAAAATTATGAATAGGTGCTATAATAATATAACAAGAAATTACAATTTGTGTGGAACACAAAAGAAAATGTACCGCAATAAGCGTATGGGCTATGTTTACAATTGGCCTTGCAATAAAATCATGATCAGGCTCCATACACTAATATTTATATAATAGTTCTCTTAGAATCAGCCACTCTCTTAAAAAAAACAGTAAATTTTCTCAAATAGTTGAAAGTTATCTATTTTTGGTTTGTTTTTGTCACCATACAGGAAAATTTCAATTTTTTTCATCTCACACAGCATGCCTCGTAGGAATTCCGTTTGTTTGTTGGTATATACATAGGACATGAGAAAAAATACTGATCTGCCGTCTCCTCAGAAGAACCACACGCACAAATAGCATCTTCTACACAATTATTAAGAAATAAATGCCATTTCAAAGCACTACATCCTATACACATCTGAGTGTGTACGATCTGAACGCTGCGGTTTCCTGTAAAAGTATAATAGTATGGTGGTGGTACTTCATCATTTTTACACAGGTGCTTTTTAAAAATTGACAAATTTTCTGAATTCCTAACGATTTCACTGAGGGTGTTCCATTCTTCACAAGTGGAGCACAGGAAAGACTGTTGCCTTACTTGGGTACCGCACATAGGTGAAACGAGATTTTCAGCATTTCTTAAGTTGTAACTGCTTGTTTGTCCTACCTGTCTTGGTACTAAGTCACAAAGATACACTGGAGCTATACCATTAAACATCTTATAGAATAGCATAAGTTTATGTCTCTTTCTCCGAGTAGGTAGTGGTTGCCACCCGGTTTCTTTGTACAATAAGCCGTGGCTTGTAACCTGTGTGCTCCAGTTACTATGCGCGCTGCACTTAACTGCACTGATTCTAATTTAACTGCCTCTGCCTTAGTGCAACCATCCCAAACCACATCTGCATATTCAAGAACTGGTCTGATAAAAGTTAAATACAGTTTCTCTAAGGCTCTCCTGTCAAATTTATACATATAGCTTCTCAAAACAGCTAACCTTTTATTTGCCTTATTACATATATAATCTATTTGATATCTCCAACTACATTTACCATTTAAAATCAAACCTAGATGTTTGTGTATCTCAACTTCTTGCACTTCATGGTCACCAATATGAATAGCTTCATGGGTTGCTTTTTTAGGGCGAATGTTAATTTTTCTGTTTTTGTGCATTAAAAGTTACATACCACATATTTGCCCAACTTTGTAATCTTTCAAGATCGACATTTAGACATCGAGACATATGTTTGTTATCATTTCCTGCAATGAAGAGCGATACATCATCAGCAAATAACCTGATGTTTGTTTCAACCTGTTTGGCCAGGTCATTTATATATACTAAAAAAAGAAGCGGTCCCAATATAGATCCTTGAGGAACACCTGCTGGAATATATTTGAAACTTGACGAACTGCAATTCAGCATTACTCGTTGTTTTCTGTTGGTTAAGTAGCTCCTGAACCATCGAAGCAGTTTCCCATTTATACCTATACATTCTAATTTATATAACAACCCCTCATGCCACACCCTGTCAAAAGCCTTGGATATGTCTAGAGCAACAAAATTTATGATTTTCCCCTGATCTAAAGAATCAGTAACTATATTATACAATTCACATAACTGGTTTACACAAGAATCATTTGGTTTGTAGGCTGACTGTACTCTTACAATGAGTTTGTTTGTAGCCAAGAAGTTAAAGAAGTGTTTAAACACACATCGTTCAAATAACTTTCCCACACAACAGAGCAACGAAATAGGACGATAATTTGACACAGTTTGTTTGCAACCCTTTTTATAAACTGGTATAACATTTGCTTCTTTCCATTTTTCTGGAAAACTTTCAGTTTCGAGAGAGTAGTTAAAAAATTGACTGAGAGACCTTGTTATAAAGGATTCCCTTAGTTTCAACATTTTGTGACTGATTTCATCTGTGCCACTGGCCTTATTAGGATCTAAAATTGATTTAATAATGACCAACCACATAAGTAAATTCATTTTGATTTTCAGGGTCCAGCGATCTAAGTTAAAGGTCACAGAAGCCACATCTTTAAAAGGATTGTGGATGCACTGCAAATCAAACTTTTCATCTTGAACTTTCCAACGTTCACACATGGCTCACTTGCCCAAAGTGAGGAAACCTGTAGAATTTGAGGTTATTTGGTCAGAGGTCAAGGTCACTTTTTAAAAGATTGTTACAATAATCCTAATGTTGCAAGTTCAAGGATATTAAGTTCTAAGATTTTTTGGTCACAAGGTCATTGGTCAAGGTCACAGGACTGTCATTCCAAAAAATTTCTTTAAAAATATCTTTGTAGACAAATTCAGCTGAGCGTCTAGACCCATGGGTCCCTAGTTGTGCCAGAATTTCATGGTGATGTTTGTGTAATTGTTTCTTATTAAAAAAATGTTCAGTACCTGCATTGTTCATATACATGAGAAGAATGGTCCAGCATTGAAGCATTATACCCGGTGTATTTCCCAATGCACAGGTCCGCATTAGGCCTGTAGGCCTTGTTGTATAAAAACATGCCAAATTACGAGCTAAAATTACATGTAATTAAAGGAAAGTTACAAAATGATTATTAGTTTAGGAAAAAGAAATCCACACAGGGCAAACTACAGAAACGATAAGCATTAGTTTCTTCACTAAGCCGAAAATCTAATCATCAAAGAGTTCAGTTCATCACAGTCTTGATCTTGAGTCTGTTCTTCATTTACGTCCATTTTCTGTGCTGTTTCCTTGATCAGGTCTATAAGGGAAGGTGGAAGGGTTGGACCGCATGACCACGCAGGTTCCAAAATGCCATCGTCAGTCTTCTCCCATCCTTGTCCAGGATCATAGGGATTGGGACGGCAGCAGATCGCTTCGTCAACTCTCTTGTAGTTTGCGAGATGGTGGTTTACATAATAGATGTGTGGGACTAGGCTGTCTCTGCATGGTGGGAGCTTCAAGAGATCCACCTTAGAGTTGGTTGTCAGTTGCTTGTCCTCACCCACCATCTGTTTCAGCATGATGCTACACACAATATTCACAGACTTTTCCCGGGATTTGCCATACATTAAGCATGTGAATGCCTCTATGTCATTTATAACCTCTGGCGCTATAGTCCACTCCTCGCCAATTTTTCTGGAGAGAGAAAAAACCAAAAAAAATTGAATAACCATGTTTGTATTTATATTTATGTAATTGCCAAACATTCCTTTTGAACTTGTTCTACGTAGAACACACTCACCTGAAAGCTGCCTGGTACTTAGGGTGACTCTGTAACTTCTTTAGAGAGCCAACCTTGCCCTTGCCCTTGAAGGCACTGGTTACATCTTCCCCAGTGAAGACATACAAGCCGAGTGTCATGGTACAATAGTCAGCTCCCCTTGATTCCTCAATATCACTGATGTTCACAATCTGGCGATGCTTTCTGGTGCCAGTATCAAGGTAGATAGTGAGTGCAATGGACGGGGGATGATGCAGGAGGATGAAAAAAATATCGCTGTCTGGCGTCCTTACTTCACATTTTTTGTATCCAAGTTTGGCAGCGTACTTTATGTAGATCACGATCAGGGTGTCCGTCTCCTCCTGATTTGGAGGCCAGCTCATGGATCTCATTTGGCGTCACCTAAAACACACCACCGAACGAGATGTTATTATATAATAATGCTGACTATTTACCAAGATAAGAACATCATACAAGTCTACTTTACATTTAAGAATATACTTACAGTGTCATCTAATACGTCCATCTTATATGCCTTGCACTCCACCACTAAAACAGCTGCCCCGCATCTGTTGAGCCGAGATGCCGCTGCTTTACTCCCCCACACCCGTAGTAGTAGTTGACAGAGCTGTGTCTTATTCTCCTCATTTACCAGGAAGAGTTTGAAGTCACTCGCTTCCTTGTTGCCGGTCCATCTAAAATCAATCTCTGGGAAAAGCCACGGCGCATTCTTTCTTGAGCCTTGATTGAGTCAGCGTGATAAGAATCAGTTGAGAAGACAAAATTCTTCTTAGCCACCATCTAGTCGAGCAACTGGAGACAAATTTCACCAAATGTTGGTGGGGAGTTTGTCATTGCGTGGAATAGTGCATTACTATCCTGAATGTGAAAGGCATCTCTTGGGTAAGGCACAGCATCATTAGCATCTTCCAGTAGGAAATGAAGCATGGAAGCCTTGTTCATCTTGTTGAAAAAGCTGTCAGCCGTGCCTAGGCTATGAGGCACAGGAGTGAGTGAGTACTGCATCAGTTCGACAAACTTCAGGGGCTCGTCCAAGTGTTGTGACTTAATAAGCAACATGAAAGCTAGGTCGCTTTGCTCAAGATACTGGATAACCTATAAAGATAAATATTGGACAAATGAACTTTACAATGATTGGGCCAGGATATCAAATTCCAAGTAAAAAAATAAATTGTAGTTAGAACGCATACCTTTCCTTGTGATGTAGTTAACTCTATTGCTTTGTTTGAGGCTTCCATGGTCTTGAGCTTCATCTTCTTGATAGGTTAAAAAAACAGAGCCTCAGAAGAGCCATTCACAAAGCGATCATGGATAAATGTTTGCTTTGCCTCCATACCGACTGTCTGGGCACCAAGGACATCCCTCTCCACCTCTAACGAGACAGGTGCACCAGACGCTTAGCTGTAAAGATGGTCCTTGTCGACCATGGTGAATGGATTGGTGAAATTCTTGATCGCAGAGATAGTACGCTGAACTGCCTCCTCAGATTTCGTGATCTCAGTTGTCTCAAGCTTACGGTGTTTCCCAGCCTTTGGACTGTCTGGGTCATCAATGAGTCCACACATCTCGAGCGTCTTCTCAAAGTATTGGGCCTGGGTCGATGTCATTCGACACCATCTCTAGTAGGCACCAAACATAGAGAAGAGCCCTTTGAATCCACCTGATGAGGTAATGTAAGATGAAATAAATAATAGGTAAATAAATAAATAGTGATATAAAATATTTTTGTTATAATAACTTTCACTTAATATAAAATCATTCAGAGTATCTCAATACCTGCACACTTAGCAAACTTCATGAAAGTCTCCTCCATCGTCTTGTCCACCACACTGAGAGCACCAGGAATCATTGACTGTGCTACTGCTATACCACCCTTCTTTAACAGCTCCTTAGCTCCAGGATGCGACCGATCTATGTTCGTTAGGAACACCTCTAGCCACCCTAAGTACCTGTGGGGGAGAAAATAGAATGTCTATAAGTAATCCATTATCAATGAACAATATGAATAATGAAAACATCTAATAGGTTAGTAACCACACTTAACAGCTGCCTTAAAAAAAAATTACCTTGAGTAGTTTGGTCCATCATATGCAAAGAATAAATCTGCCATATCCCCATTGCTCTTGTTGAAGAGGTCCAAGTTGTTGGTCTTTACAGAAAACTGCAACATTAGGATCAGACGAATATGGTCTATCACACTGAGCCAGAATGTAGCGGTCTTGCCTAGATGACCAGCTTGCACCCTCTCTTCATACGCCTCGTACTTTGTGAGGATGACAAACTTGGATGGGTCCTGCAAAGCAAGGTCAAGGGTAGGGCGACTACAATTCTGGACAAGTCTGAGTAGTGCAAGAGGATTAGTGACTTCAACATTCTCCTCTGCAATGAATCTCTCAATTAATAACCGCTCCATGGCTTCGCCGACTGTTTTGAGACAGAACAGGGCTTTAGTGTATGCCTTTCCTTTCAGCACACTAGCTAGGCACCCACTGCTGATAAGCTCGGCCTCAATCAGGATTTCAGAGTACCCTGATCCCCTGCACTTATGATATGTCACCATACCCATGTAGTTCATCCCTGTATGAAATGGGCCAGGGGTAACCACATGCTTCTTGTACTCTTCTGGAAATTTCCAAATGAGTGGGAGGGCTTTCATGCACCCACCTCCTGACCCACTTCCGTTGTTGCTTCCTCTGACAGCCTTAGTAGTTCCTTTATGACCGAATACTCCGTGAATGGCTGATTGATCGGGGTGAAGTATTCAATAGTTGATTCCTGTGTAGGCTTAGTGCCAGTAACTGAGAAGAAACCACCAAAGCCAGGGACAAGTTGCTTGTCTCCACTGCTCCCGACTACTCATGCAAGTAACCAGGCACGGTACTCATGGATGCACTTCAAGAATACTTTCTTGTTTCTTGGTGGTGGAGTGAACACTGCTCCAGCAGGAAATTTTGGTCATACTCGACCATAGATATGATCAGAGGCCAGGGTTTCTGGTGTATTCACTTTAAGGGAACGTGACTTGCTCCGCGTGTAGAGAGGTAGCGGACGACCCTGCGTGGTGGCCTCAAACCAGGGTTTCACCTCCTGTATCATGATCCCACCTGTGCTGACTGCGTTTGAGCCATGAACTTTGTCATTATTTTGTTCAGATTGTCCCACTCAAGATGGAACACATTACTGCCTTCACCTTTAATTATCCTTGGACTAAGCGAGAAAGAAACCTCAGTAAGAGCACTGGCTTGGGCGGTCTCCAATTCCAGACTGAAGTCATAGGTTTCGCAATGGCCTAATCTACTGAGAATGTTTATGAGTTGTTTACTGCGGTAAAGATGCCGGATCGTAGTGCAGAGGAGAATGTGCTTTGATAACTTCCACCCACCATTTGTCACGGCATGGCAGATGTCCTTAAATAATAAAGAAAACAATTAGCATATGTATAGTCAAAACACCTCTCATAATGCAAAATTAAATTATTGTTACACATATCTCAATCAAAACAGCTCTCATAATTCAAAATAAAAATATTGTTACACATATCTCTTTATCACCCTGGACAAATTTGTAATTGAGGAATATCTCATACCTGGCCTATAGACAGCGCGACCCATTTAGTCTGCTCGCACTTCTCCAAATTTGCGTCCCCAGAGATGATGAGACCAAGGAATTTAACAAGGTCTCGTGGAAGAAGTTCACCTGGGGACTTGGCTTCAAGATTGTCAGCTGTGGGGGGCCTGGGCAGTGACTTTGGACTCTCTAAATGCTGCTGGATTTTACTACGGAGAAGCAGCGCCATGTCCTCATTCTTGTCTTTGGATGCCAATGTATACGCACATGCAGGTCAATGCTTCTTCAATGGATATACTGGCATTGTATATGAGGTTATAGGTGATAAAGCCTTTATCTCCTGGATTAATATTAGCAAATTCAATCCACTTAGAAATTTCATGGTTCTCAAGCCGGGCCTTAAGCTTTTCACTCCTGTACTCAGAATTCGGGAAGCCGTTCCTCTCCAGCTCTTGAAGGTAGAGAAGCCTCAGCGATGTCAGTTGTACAACTTCGTTCTGCTCAATAACTCTGTCCTGTATGATATCGATCACAACATTTAATGCTTTCATATGTGCAACAGACTTACGATCTTGCTCACTGTCTATTGGACGATTTGCCACTTTGGCTTTATCTCTCAGGAGAGTTAGGTATTTTAAGTTGAAGGTCTTCCGGCAAGACTGGTGGAACTGGGCCTCCCTTGAAACAGGTCCTCTCCTTGTACCGTACGATAAAGACGAACATTACCGAGTTCGAGAGCGCGGGGTCAATCTGTTTCCAAGAAGGTTCTCTCAAAGCTCCTCCACTGTCCTTAAAAACTGGGAACTTGTTACATCTCTCAGTCTTTCCCGACACTTTAATATCAACTCTTTGGCAAAATATGCATTCCGGGGGAAAGAGAAAATGGGAGGATGATGATGGCTTTTGTGGTGATTGTGATGCTGCGGTTTCTTTAGGTGTTACACTGCAAGTCAAGCGTTCCTGGTTTTTGGTAAAGTACTGGTAGCATCCTCGATGGTACCCAATAACTTCTAAATCTGCACCCTCAAGACTAGCTTGACAGGGGCGTAGCCAGGATTTAGGGAGGGGAGGGGGCCATGATCAGTGGCGGATCCAGAAATTCAAAAAATCGGGGGGGGGGGGGGGGGGGGGTCGCTAATATGCATGTGTGGGTACATTTTATTATTATTATTATTGCTATACGTTTTTTGAATGAAACTATAGTTTTCTTATATTTTCAATTATGAACCATGGTTTCATTAAGGTTACTTACAGGTACATGGAGAGGGTATAGGAGGGGGATACCCAATCCCATATTGGGAAATGTTTTGAATATGCAATTTAAAGAGGACATTGTGAGGCAATTTTTACAAAAAAATGAGGATTTCGCTAATATGCATGTGTGGGTACATTTTATTATTATTATTATTGCTATACGTTTTTTGAATGAAACTATAGTTTTCTTATATTTTCAATTATGAACCATGGTTTCATTAAGGTTACTTACAGGTACATGGAGAGGGTATAGGAGTGGGATACCCAATCCCATATTGGGAAATGTTTTGAATATGCAATTTAAAGAGGACATTGTGAGGCAATTTTTACAAAAAAATGAGGATTTCCTGTTCCTGAAAAACTGTTCCCTTATGTCTTTGTGTTATGTAGTCAAACTGTTGAGAGGTTCAATATTTCATATTTATATTTCTTTTTCATTCGAGTTTAAGCATGTTAAAGTCAATTGCGCAAAGGCGTATATACGTTTATAACTTGCAAAATATTATCTGTATCTTATTTTTTGTAATGCTCAGAGTGAAATCACTGATATGTTGAAGTCTCATGTTAAACTTTGCATTATACCATGGTCCGTGGTCCTGACAGCACACCGGACTCCTAAGAGTACCGTTATCACCAGAGGGGCCGTGATATTGTTCATGGTCGACCCCAACCAGAACCTATAGTGCTCTGTAATTGTTCTGCAGCTGTTCATAAATATCCTCATCCTAAAATAATGAATTAGAAAGTAATAAACTGCAGATAAATGAAATCTATTTTCTAATTAATAAAAAAGAAATATGAAAAATGAAAATTATCACAAATATTTGGAAATTAGGATTAAAAAAAAGAGATATTTCAGCTTAAAGCAGGCCGCGCGCCGGAGGCACCTCCTCTGGATCCGCCACTGATAGCAAACGCAATTTAATGCATATATATATATATATAATCATTATTAGACTAAACAAAATTCCGAAAGGATGGCGAGTACTGGATGCGACCGGTTGCTGGGGGGGGGGGCTGTGGCCCCCCCCTTGGCTACGCCCCTGCTTGAATCCGTTTACAGACATCCTCCATTCGATTCGGTGAATCTTGAGGCTGACTAGGTCCTTTGTCACGAATTTGGTGCAGCTGAGCCAGCTTTTCAGTGGCAGATACCTTGACATTACTTAGTGGTGTGAATATGCCATGGTGAATGCCATTCACATGTAATATACAACTTACCGCTGGGCACTTTCGAAGTTCGCTGGACCCTCCACCGTTTTCTCTCTTACACTTAGTTGTCTTTGGCATGAATATCTTATGTCACACAATAACCATGCATTTATAAGTTCTCTGCTGCCAACACCATCATAATAAATTTTACAACTGACCCGCTAAGGTAAAGCATCTGCTGTAGAAAAAAATGGGTGTTGATTTGGTTTAAAGGATTTTAATAAAGCAGTACACAGGTTTCCAGGGGAAACATAATACTGAGATGAGTATGTTGGCATGTTATGTTATGTTATAAAAATATTATGCATGTGTTATTTTTTATTTCATATTACTTTGTTCTAACTGGTGAAGTATCAATACATTGTTACCTTGAACAGTGTCAAGTATAATTGAAACTGATTGCGTTATACAAACGCATTCTTCCTTCGTTCGCGGCCCAAAACTAACCAAACTTTTCATTTTTGTTTCAAGTGTGTTAATTCTGAAGATAATTACCCTCCGTGATCAATATCAGTTGGTAGAGCAAACCGATGGCCGCTCTGTTCAACATTTTTAGTAAAAAGTTAACAAAATTTTATATAATTTTTTACATTCTTATGTATCCATGTTGTTCTGATCATGAAAAGGAATACTTCAATCAGTTCCTGGTGCCAAAATTACTCAGAAAAATGTGTCTATGTGCCCGTGTATGACATCTAGTTCAAAAGTTATGTCAATTTTAAGTTTCAACGAAAATCCAAGATGGCGGCCAAGTTGGTGGCCACACGGACCCCAATGGACAATATTTCGCAATGGGAACATCAATATTCCTTTACAAGACACTTTTGGGAACACAAAAATGTAAGTTAGAAAAATTTATCATCTGGGTGCATGGGGACCCCTTCTTCCGACTAGACTATGATCACAGTACCCATTTTTTTTTTTTTAAAGATCATAAACATATCCTTATAGACAAATTCAGCTGAGTGTCGAGACTAATGGGTCCCTAGTTAACCAGTTAACAAAGTGGAAAAACAAAATTGCTTGAAATTAAAGTTTGAAATATCATAAATGATATTGTGTAACTTGGGTTTCCACAGTTGTCCCTTTGAAATCTATATTGGTGACTGCATACAAAGCCATCTGTTAACAGGCCACAGATAATTGTATCCGCCAAAACGAAGTTTTGCGGATACAATGTTTTTGACCGGGTTCCACCGCCGCTGCCGTGTTCGTTTCGGGAGAACTCCTCTGAGACTACTAGACGGATTTTTCCGAAACTTACACAAGTTATCGGGTCACATGTGAACTGGTGCCCAACCAAGTGACCTTGACCTCTGACCTTTCCTCTCTGCCCAGCGTCCGTTTGTGCGTCTGTTTCCACACTTAAACCCACATATCTCCGGAACCGTTTGACCGATCAGGAAAAAATTTTAACACAAATGTAGCCCTGGGATAGCTTTATAACATACACAAAAAAGGTGGGGCCCCCTGCAACCATGTTTGCACAGTGTCCATCTGTTTGTTCATCTGCTTTGGGTTAAAATCACTCATATCTCTGCAGTGGTTTAATTAATTCACCTAAAATTCAGCATGCTTATACATCCTAGATAGCATTTGATTTTATGACAGGTGGCGCCACCTACATTCACGTTAATGCTGCAGACATCCAAGCTCATATCTCGGGAACCGTTTGACCGATCAGGAAAAAATTTTTACACAAATGTAGCCCATGAATAGCTTTATAACATACACAAAAAAATGGTGGCGCCACCTGCAGCCATTTTTGCACAGCGTCCATCTGTTTGTCTGCCTTAGGTTAAAATCACTCATATCTCTGCAGTGGTTTGACTAATTCACCTGAAATTCGGCATGCATATACATCCTAGATAGCTTTCTTGATTTTATGACAGGTGCCGCCACCTACCTTCATGTTCACGCTGCAGACATCCAAGCTCAAATCTCAGGAACCGTTCGACCAATCAGGAAAAAAAATTTACACAAATGTAGCCCTTAGATAGCTTTATAACATACACAAAAATGGTGGCGCCATCTGCAGCCATTTTTTGCACTGCTTCCATCTGTTTGTCAGCCTTGGGTTAAAATCACTCATATCTCTGCGGTGGTTTGACCAAATTACCTGAAATTTGGCATGCTTATACATCCCGCATAGCTTTCTTGATTTTATGACAGGTGGCGCCACCTACATTCACATTCATGCTGCAGACATTAATGCTTATATCTCCGGACTCATTTGACCAATCAGGAAAAAAAATTTACACAAATGCAGCCCTTGGATATCTTTATAACATCCACAAAAATGGTGGCGCCACCTGCAGCCATTTTTGCACAGCGTCCATCTGTTTGTCTGCCTTAGGTTAAAATCACTCTTATCTCTGCAGTGGTTTGACTAATTCACCTGAAATTCGGCATGCGTATACATCCTAGATAGCTTTTTTGATTTATGACAGGTGGGGCCACCTACCTTCATGTTCACGCTGCAGACATCCAAGCTCAAATCTCAGGAACCGTTCGACCAATCAGGAAAATTTTTTTTACACAAATGTAGCCCTTGGATATCTTTATAACATACACAAAAATGGTGGCGCCACCTGCAGCCATTTTTGCACAGCGTCCATCTGTTTGTCTGCCTTAGGTTAAAATCACTCATATCTCTGCAGTGGTTTGACCAAATTACCTGAAATTCGGCATGCGTATACATCCTAGATAGCTTTCTTGATTTTTATGACAGGTGGCGCCACCTACATTCACATTCATGCTGCAGACATTAATGCTTATATCTCCGGACACATTTGACCAATCAGGGAAAAAAATTTACACAAATGCAGCCCTTGGATATCTTTATAACATACACAAAAATGGTGGCGCCACCTGCAGCCATTTTTGCACAGCATCCATCTGTTTGTCTGCTGTGGGAAAAAATCACTCATATCTCTGCAGTGGTTTGACTTTGCCACATTTTTTTTGCAAAATTTTGCATGTGTATACATCTTGGATAGTTTCTCGTTCAAATAACAGGTGGCACCACGTATAATCATGTTTATGTGGCAGAGATCCATACTAATATGTAACACATGTAACTCTATTTCCCCTTGCCACTCAATCCATGCCTCATTTCACCCGTCCTTCTCTGATTTTGGCGGATACACGTAGTCGCTGGTCGACTACCCGTATTCTAGTTATTAATAGGCTTTAATAATTAGTAACTCAAAATTGATATGCTAATATGTCCTCTAGGTAATGAAGTTCCTCCGTGAAAACCTGTATTTAGGACATTATAAGTGTAACACATTGCATAGCAAAGAAACACAGATTTGAGCACCTTTGACATTAGCACTCTATTATGTTAATGGAATACATCCAAGATTCAGATTTCCAAGGACTGCTGGAGGAAATGAAATGAAGTGCTTATTTGTCTTTGAAAGCTGTACCAATTTCATTTTAACATATATTGTTTGTTGCAGTGGACCCTGAATATAACCAGAAAAATTCCACATTTATGGAGAAGCTGTGCCAGCGTTTAAAGCTGTACCAGAGAGACAATCAGCCACCTCCACTGTCTTCCATCTTCAGGCAAGCAATAAAGGACACATGCTACCACCTGGAAAAAAACCATGCTCAACTTATGCATGAGCTGGACTATCAAATCCCATATATGATCAGCATGTTGACAAAACAAATATATTTGAAGTCTACAGAACATATCATTATTGATGACCTTGAGTAGCAATGAGGTAACACAGATCTGTCAACGAGTACTCTCCGTGTCTGACCATGTTCAGCACCCAAGTTAAGGTGGTGGTTTATTGCATCTTCAAAGATTATCTGGTTACATGATTAAAAACTGCATTCAGTACCACCAAATATAAAAATTTTCAGTTAAACTAAAGCTCTCCTCCTCTGTTAATTGTTAGTTTATCCTTTTACATGCAAAGATTTGATAGAATAGCTGCATGGCTATATGCAACCAGAACGCACTGGGGTAGGTCACTTCAGAAATCTGAATGTAGGTCACTATGTACTTTTTCATGCAGTATTCTGTTGCCTATCCCTTTGGCAAGTAAAACTTTCACCTTGTAAAATAATGTACATCATACACGGTTCGTATGTCCTTAAAAAGTCATGATTTTGAGATTTAAAAAATCAGTACTTTAAAAGTCATGATTTTTTTTAAATTCTTAAAAGTCCTGAAAAAGTCATAATTTTTCATTTTCTTACTGTCTCAAAAATATTTGTATCAACTTTATTATATTTATCAAAGATTGAACGTACATGATACATGAAAACCACCTAAACTAGACTACACCTGGGCATTTCTTCCCTTAGTGCTGTTCCAACTTAAGTTGGCATCCGCTCTTCCCTGTCTGGGCAGTCAACCCCCCCCCACCCCCACCCCTCATTGCTTTCATGCCATGCATTCTTACGAATGCTTTCATAAAAATATGCCAGGGCAGTCTTCATTCTGCTAAACATGCGTCCAAGATACACGATTTCAATAACTGAGTGTTGTTTGTCGGATACCAAACGAACCAAATTCTATGCATTTCTGTAGTGGAGTAATCACGGCAATGGCGAGTTTTGTGCAAATGCGGTTTGACATCACAGGGGAGAAGCTTAAAATGGAACGTATATGAGACGAATAAAAATGGTAGTTATTTCACTGTCATTTGCAGTAAAAAAATAATCACTTAAGCCTATGAATTAAAGATGTTAAAACATAAATTAAAATGCTATTTTAGATAATTTTTAGTGATGAAAGACTGTTGTGTATTGATAATATCAATTTTAAAAAATGTTTTAAAATGAGAGAAAAGTAGAATATGCTGCCAGTTTCAGAAAGGTATAAATAACAGAATGTTGCTTTTATAGTCATTATGATGGCATCATTGTTATCCAGCAAGAGATTCCAACGCTCCCGAGTCTACCGAGTTTTAATGCCAAATCCCTGCCCTCCCGGTCGTTCTATTGCATCACGTATTTATATAGTTTGGCAGGAAACTGTTGCCGCCTACACCTGTATTCATTGATCCGGCCCATACTCCTATTAGTAGAACTGATGGAACGTTATGCGGGAGCAAGCCGACCTGATCAATAAATCGCAAAAACCAAGAGTTAAATAAACGATTAAGGCTTAAAAATTAAAGATGGAGGATTTGCGAAGAAATTGTCTTGACGGATGTTGCAGTAAAAGAGCCATGGTCTACTTCAATGGGATGAGTAAACAGCTCCATGGGCTCCCATGCAAGTTTTCCAGCGCCTTAGGCCGATTACTCTCTATTACTCTCTATTACTTTTCCTGTGCAAAAAAAAGATGCATGCTTTTAAAAAATATGTATTATTCAACTATCTGAAATTTGCGTGTTGGTCAAAAATAACTGTAATATCCCATATTTTTTAAAAATAAATCTTATTTCAACGCCATGTCCTGCACCGTGTAAATGTGCGCACCATTACAGCCGTGCCTCATGGTGACAAGGAATATTATGACAGGACTTGAACACTTAGGAACCAGCCAAACACTTATATAGGTGTATTTTCAATGTATTTTTGGAACAATAATTTAGAACATATTATATTCCATGATAATGTAGCTAGGAACATGATAATTCAAAATATTTCATTGGTAATCAAAGCGTTATGCGAGCGATAATAGGGGAATTAAATGCCGACATGAGCTCAGTTGAAAGTGACAGGTTGACAATCATTCTATAGTAGCTGGATATCTTTACGAAAAATAAATTAATTAAATTAATAACATTACATTGATTAATTTAAAAAAGAAATACATCAAAGTAATTAGTAAAAATAAATCAACTGAAATAATCTTTATTTCATACACTCTTGTAGTATTCAGATGATGTATAATTTAATGGCCGCCCTTATTGACACACGGTTTAACTGCGCAAATCTGTCACACTCCCGCTAGGTGGCAGGGCGTTCACTGTGTGTCACTAACACCCCTGTTGTGATACCCGAAACCGTGTGTCAATAATGCGAGTTGTTGTTACCATAGCAGGTCTTAATTACCGGGCCGTGTAGGAGAAGTGGTGGCTTTGGACTAATCAGGTGTTACCATTGGATCCTTTGATCTCTGACACAAGTGTTTAACATTTATAATAGTTTATTACTTTCATCGCCTTGGTATATTAATTAGTTTAAAACCTATTTTTATCAGGCAGGGTACTGCTAATTTCGGGGATGAAAATTACATCCCTGATGAAAATTATTTATCTCATTTCAAAATTTTAAATATATTCAACAATTTAAAAATAAAATATAATTTACATACCTATCTCTTTTTTATTCAATATCATTTTTCTAATCAGAAAATAATAAACAAGGATAATAGGAACAAATAAGCTTTATTGAAATTAATACAAAAAATAGTAAATTAATCATAGTTTCTTATGACTAAATATACAAACTTTATAAGCACATCGATACTGAATAATTGTATAATTGCTATTAACCTGGAGAAGTGGATACTTTACACTAATTATAATACAGATGTGATTACTGGGAATTTTGTCACATTCTTCCTTATGAAATGTATATTTTTCCAGATTTTCACGATGTAAATTTGACATGTTCAAAATCAGAGGAACAAACCGAAAATGAAATTGGCTAAGTTACTACGAGCCATGGAATGGTCATATCTTTATCAACAACTCATCATTGTGGCCTGATCGATTATAGAATAACGCGTCTTACTTTAACAAACTTAACCTCATAGCCAAAGATCAGAATGGGGTTCGAAAAGGACGTTCCTGTACTGATCATATTTTTAGTTACTTCATTATTAAGTAATCTTTTGCCTCAAGGAACAGCAACATGTGGCCATAGTAAGTGGACATGCATGCAGGAAAAAAGCTGTTGATGGGTTAATATAGGAAACTACTCTTCACTCGCGGCGGTTTGGACTAAAAATTGATTACAACACCTATAACACCATAAGAAGTTTATATAGTAGTTATTCAGCTTATGTATGATTAAGTAATAATATTTTCACAAATTGGTTTGGGCTACTACGTGAGGTACAAGGCGATATAATCCGTCATGCTGTTTAATATATATGTATTAACGGCTTAGCAAAAAAATAAAAAGCCTTATGTCGATATAAAATCCTTTTTTTATGGCCTAAAAGTTCTGATTTCCTAGCGCCTGCTGGATTTTAAGCTCTTGGTCTAGTATTGAGCAAGTTTAAGAATTTTAAGGATACTATACTTATATGACTCCTTTACAAACTTATATACTATGATGGTAGTAACAGTCCTTTAGATTATGCGTCTTCGTTATGGGGATATGCCTAAACCCCGTCATGTGATAAAATTTAAAACCAAGCTCTCCATTAGGCTACTTTTTTTCATGTTCTGCATGTGTAATTGCTGCTCTAAAAGAGACATTGGTTGTTTAACATGTAGATATCATTTTATTAATTGAGATATTACGGTTTTGGAATCACTATGGATTACACAAGTTTAACCAAGAAAGTATTCATATTGGATTATAACCTTGCAAGTGGCAGATAACTGCAGTACTCAGATGCAAAGAAGTAAGATACTCGAATCCATTGATGTATATCAATACACACATATAATGAAATAGCGCCGCATTGCCAACGTAATCTGAAACAGAAGTTACGTTCAGATAATCAACAGAAATGGCTTGAACAATGCCGTTCAGTTCCGAAATTAAGATTTTTAGCTCAGCTGACTATAAGTCATCTGAGCTATAGTCATGGTCCTTTGTCCATCGGCTGTCTGTCCGTTAAACTGGCACGTTTTGAAACCATTAGACCTACCAATCCGAAATTCGGCATACAGTTAGATGTCCCCAAAATCTCCTACCATACCGAAAATTGGGTCCTTAGGACTTCATTCCTTCGAGATATTAAGGAAAAACCTCCATTTTCAATAAAAAAAACCATTGTTACACTATAAGACTGCCTTATATCAAAACCACTGATCTGATTTTGATCATAGTGAATATGCATATTCTTCCATTTATTTTCTATGTACCTGCCAAAAATTAGGTCAGTATTGCGTAATTTGTTGAAGTTATGGTCGGGACCTAATGCACCTCATAAAAAAATCAGGAAATATATTAACTCTTTAAACATAAGAATGGCTGAAGCTAGAGACTTCTTTTCAGGGATATAACTCCATTTAATCAAGATTCAATTGTATACCGAAAATTAGATCTGAAGTTTTCATATTTTATAAGTTATTTGCATAAATATGAAATCAGTACCTAAAATTTTGCCCAAATTTGGGCATGGCACGTTTTTTCCCAGTAAGTACTGTTGGTTTAATTTTCATATCATTCACACGTAAGGATTTCAGCTTCAAACTTCTGAAATTTGAGAGGAATTGACCAAAAACTGTAGCTTTTATTGCATTTTTTATGAGACCATGTCACAACTAGGCTGTACTGAAACCCCTCTATATGTCCCCATATTGACCTTTCATGCTTGAAGCAACGCAAGCCAGCTCTTGGGTGGCCTCAGCTGGATATAGCTATTCAACCCCCCTCCTCTTGTATTTGTTTGGCCAAAAACATAACAATAAACAATAATTTTAAAAAATTATTGGTTGACAATAACAACTTTAAGAATAATAAATGGAAAAGGAATTTTATGGTTAATGAGTAACAGGGACCTTGCAATTACTGATGTTTTATGGATCTTTCATGGATTGCTGAAAAAATATTTCAAATGACACCATGCAGTCACCATTGGGTATTTTTTAATTTCAATCATAAAAATGAAAAATAAATAATTAAATAAAATTGTTGTTAACTATAAGGGATTATGTGAAGCAAGATAATGATAGACAAGGATGCATTTGATCATATTAAATATTCTAAATTTCCAGGTCTTTTCCAGGTGTTTAATTTGTTGGGGGGTTTTTTATTACAAAATTTAAAAAAAATGAAATATGTCAAAAATTAACAAAATTACTCAGACAAGTGCTCATTAAAGATGTCAATATGTTTGAATAATAATGTTCAGACTCATGGCTGTATCAGCTGTTACATGATACTGGGTAAATAATCAAAATTTATATTTCTGATAACTTTATTTCAGTTAATAAAATTAAACATTCCTAACTCCAGTTTGCTCCTTGTATAATATATTGGTTTGTTTTGATCCTTGGTTTATTTTTAACACATGTAATAGTTTTGTAGTAGAGATTATTTTCTTTTTTTTCTGATACAAATTAAAAAAAAAATAAAAATTTTAAAATCTGATAAAAAAAACAGGTCTTAAAAACAAGTTCTCATTATGATGTCTATAATGTTAATAATTGTCATAAGTGTCTTGACAGTGATGTGAAAGTATTCAAAAGTGAATATAATATTTTTTTATAAATTAAAACGATAAAACCAGGTAGTTACAATCATTATTTAAATTTGTGAAATTTGTATATTCTGGATTCTCAACAGTTTTGTTCGACTGAAACTGAATAAATATGAGACCTTGAGTGAATACTTAATAATTGTATTCAAATATGATTTAAAAAAATTCAGTAGTTCAATAATGTAAATTAATAAAAATACTAATACAGGTAAAAAGAAAGAATTTGAGTGCAAATACTTTCAAAATGTATTCATTTATGCATTCATGAATATATTTTATAATTTTATTTTAATTATTTATTTCAATTATATTATTAAAAGAAATCTTTTCAGATGTTACTGTTAATATTTTTTAATTAAAATTTTATTTTGTTCAATAATTCCAGTTAATTTTTTATTAAATAGTTTAACTCTCATATCATTTGTGCTAGTGGTACTTTTGGCTATGGGCAACCTGAAATTATTGAATAACAGTTAACTACTTTGTAAAAAGCATGCATGATAATTAACATGACTTACAGTGGACATTTATTCCTGTTACTAGTGTTGGTGCTGTGGATTTAATTTTCACAGCATGTACACATAAGCATTTCATCTGTTAAAATCTGAAATAAGAAACCAGTTGATCAAAAACTGTAGATGTCATTCAAGTTTTCAAGCACTATGCCTTGATTGTTTACATCTATAGTCAGTGAAATGTGTGCTTGGGCAGTATTACATAACCCTTCATCTTCTGACCTAGCCTCTGTGATTGTCTGGGTCAGGCAGTAATTACCAGAGAGCCTCTCTCTCTCTCTCTGGCAGTCTATATATCTCTCTCTCAGGCTCTCTCTCTCTCCATGACAGTCTAGCTCACTCTCTCTTGCTCTCTCTCTTTCTCTCTCTCTCTTTCTCTCACCCCTAAGCCTCCCATTCTCCCTGCACCCCATTCTGTTGACAGGTACTATAAACCAGATTAATTAGCTATGAATGTTGAAGCAATTTAGAAATGTGAATCAACTGAAATATTCATATATGTAAATATATGTTATACTGTAAATGTGTAGTTACATTTTTAAACCTGGAAAAAATGATGTATTGAAAAAAAGGAATAAAGGCAAATATTGAAAATTTTTCCTAGCTCAGTAGAATGGGAATAAAAATGATTTGCTTTCTCCACCTTTCTGCCTGCTTAAATATTTAATAATTATGAATAAACATTTTTCTCTGTAAGCACTTGAATTCAATTTAATATCCTGTGTGAATATGCAAGGGTGCTGTAACTCTCACCATCCCCTTCCCCCACCCCATAGAGTCCTTGCTCTTTGGCACTGTGAACGATAGTTCTATTGCTTTTCCATAAAATTTAATTATTAAAGATAATATATACAGAAAGACTGAGGCGTTTTAACTCCCATCATAACCCCCTCCCCCCCGTCAATCCTTCCACCTTTTAAGTGGGGACTTTATGGCTACTGTATACATATGATAAAATAGAAAATAGGTTTATTAAAATAATTGGATCTCATAAAACAAATTTGTAAACTGTTGAACTGTCAACAGCTTATCAAAAAGGTAACCAATGGAAACACATGGTCAGAGCTCAAAATATTATTTGCAACAATTTCTTCAATCATATCAACCAACCATGGCCAAGATTACCTTTTCCGATCAGACTTTATCTGCTTTTCATAATATTTTAGATTTTAACCTTCCAGGTGTTTAAGTACTGTTGAATGCTCCATCCCCTCTCTCTGTCTCTCTTTCTCTCTTAAAACTCTCTCTCTCTCTCTCTCTCTCTCCTTTTCTCTCTACATCCACCTCATAGCTGCCCTCACTGTTCCCTTCTCTGAGCCCCATCCCAATGTCAGCTTCAGTAAACAAGAACAAGATGAATCAGATATATTCATACTTAAATATTTTGTATAACTATTTGTCCATAGGTACCTATGTACATGCCAGAAATTATGTCAATATTGTGTAATATGTAGACAAAGTGGGCATCAAAATAATGTACATTGTCAAGACTGAAGAGATATTGTGTCATACAGTAACAAATTCTTAAATCCCCTCATCAGCATAGTAAATCATTACATCATATCTGTCAAATTGAAATCTTGCAGACTACCATACACTATAGATCCTTCTACAAATAGCCTATTCATCATTCTACTACTGCTTATTACTGCTGTCATTGCATTCATATTTGCTCAGATATATCGCAATTTTCAACCCCTCCTAAATAAATAAAAAATAAACCACTATATTTTACTCTATTAATCCATCAGTCAGGTTATTTCATGTTTTTTATTTACTCACATATTACATTACATTCCTTTATAATAGCCCAACATGTCAATAATATTCATAAACTTTATCGACGCGATATAGTATCACAATGGAGAAACATTTATGGTCCAATCACAATCAGCTGTGTGCCGTGACCCATGGGTCCCTTGTTTTTGTCAGCACTCAGTGCACGACACATAATTAAGTATGTACGTTAAAAAGTATATGGCCCGATCGACAACAGCAAAGTTCAGTATACTTGCTCGGCTTTGGTGTGGGATACTTGCGCTGAGAAGTGAAACTGACAGATTTCAGACACCATATATAGGCTGATACCACCAAATAAATACAGGAACCTAAAAATTGAATCAAGGGGCTGTCCCATATGTAAAAACGGTGATGTCGAAGATGAGAAGCTGAGTTGAACCGAAATAAAATATATAGGACAAAAATATATACTACACTTGGATGCAGACGTCAGAGATTGTATATTTAGTAGCGATCTTGATGGTATCAATGGCCTTAGACTGTGTCCGGTATAAGGGCACAGGCTTTGTCCATTTCTGTTTAGAACTCATAGCTTCTCTCTGTTTACTCCATAAATTTTCTTAATTTTTACAATCAGAAATCAAACGTACGTTTTAAAATTAGATTCTCCAATTAATAGCACAGATATGATCCCCTCCCTGTATGGTACAGTCGATGTGAAACTTCCGCTCCTCTGCTTTCTCACTGCTGTTAATACATGTACTCCTATACCAAGTCCTTCCATTACATACGATTGCATTGAAAAGATACCATAAAAAGTGTTCACTCTGATCCATCACTATACATTTAGATTAGAATCTGTAATTTGTTTACAATTTAAACCTTTAATTTCATTTCCTTGCAAGAAATTCTGAAAGTGACATGGTAAGGCATTTAAATATAACAAGGTAACTAATGACTCCGTCATAATATAATCGTAACAAAAATATAAAAAATCAATTCAATAAAAACATTAAAAAAATCAAGCAACACCAAATAATGTTATTAAGCTGTATATGCCGTAATTATTGTATCCCCAGACAAAGTCGGGGGATACTATGTTTTCATACCCGTCCCTGCCGCCGCCGCCTCATATAAATCTTGTTGGCGCGATAACCCAAAAAATATTTCATGGAACTTTACCAAACTTGGTATATGTATAGATATGGGTAAGAGGACGACGCCTATTTAAAATGAGGTCATGACCTTTACTAGGAGAGTGTCCTTGACCTTGAATAGGTCCAATTTTGGGGAAAATCACACAAATTCTTTAATATCTCAAGAAATCTTGCATGGATATCCCAAAATCAAGTTGATGGAAGATCATGGATAGGGTTGTCATGTTCCAGAAACTGGTGGCGCCACCTTTTATTCTTTACTTGTTTTCGTGCCGTTTAATACCCCCAAAATTGCCACCTTACAGTACTGTGAGCATTATAAGTCAAAAACTAATGGACAGATTTCTTTTAAATTATGCATATACATAGGTATGGGTTATGGGATGATGTTTATTTAAATTGGGGTCATGACCTTTCCTATGAGAGTGTCCTTGACCTTTAATATTGCCATATATGGTGAAAATCACACACCTCTTATGATATGTCCAGTGTTGATAGCCATATGGATTTCAAACATGACTTATGTATAGCCCACCACTAAAGTAAGAACCCTATAGGTTCTAGGGTCATGAGGTCAAAGGTCAAGGTCACTGGACTGGCATCTTAAAAGATACTGTGGATGCATTTTAAGCCAAACTTTCATCCCAGGTCTTTCATCTTGAATATATAGCTCACTTGCCAATAGTGGATGATCCATATCAATTTTGGGGTCACAAGGCCAAAGGTCAAGGCCACAGGAGCTATCTGTCCAAAAATTAGTTTCTGGATGATAATTCCTGCTTTTATTGATGTATTGATTTCAAACTTGACTTATATATGTCCCATTGAAAAAGCAAGACTCCAATTGATTTTTGGGTCATGAGGTCAAAGGTCAAGGTCACAGGACACATCTTTAAAACGATTGTGGATGCATTTTCAGCCAAACATTTCATCTCAGACCTTTCATCTTGCACATAAAGTTCATCTGCCAATAGAGGAAGACCCCTATCAATTTTGAGGTCACAAGGTCAAAGGTTAAGGTCACAGGAGCCATCTGTTAAAAATTAGTTTCTGGATGATAATAACTTCTTTTATTGATGTATTGATTTCAAACTTGACTTGTATTTGACCCATTGGAAAAGCAAGACCCAAATTGATTTTAGGGTCATGAGGTCAAAGGTCAAGTTGACAGGAAACATCTTTAAAAAGATTGTGGATGCATTTTTAGCCAAACAATTCATCTCAGATCTTTCATCTTGCACATATAGTTCACCTGCCAAGAGTGGAAGACCCCTATCAGTTTTGAGGTCACAAGGTCAAAGGTGAAGGTCACAGGAGCCATCTGTCCTAAAATTAGTTTCTGAATGATAATTCCTGCTTTTATTAATGTATGGATTTCAAACTTGACTTGTATATGTCCCATTGGAAAAGCAAGACCCAAATTGATTTTGGGGTCATGAGGTCAAAGGTCAAGGTCACAGGACACATCTTTAAAAAGATGTGGATGCATTTTCAGCCAAACATTTCATCTCAGATCTTTCATCTTGCACATATAGTTCACCTGCCAAGAGAGGAAGAACCCTATCAATTTTGAGGTCACTAGGTCAAAGGTGAAGGTCACAGGAGCTATCTGTCCAAAAATTAATTTCTGGATGATAATTTCTTCTTTTATTGATGTATGGATTTCAAACTCGACTTGTATTTGACCCATTGGAAAAGCAAAACAAGAATTGATTTTGGGGTCATGAGGTCAAAGGTCAAGGTCACAGGACACATCTTTAAAAAGATTGTGGATGCATTTTCAGCCAAACATTTCATCTCAGACCTTTCATCTTGCACATAAAGTTCATCTGCCAATAGAGGAAGAACCCTATCAATTTTGAGGTCACAAGGTCAAAGGTTAAGGTCACAGGAGCCATCTGTCAAAAATTAGTTTCTGGATGATAATAACTTCTTTTATTGATGTATTGATTTCAAACTTGACTTGTATTTGACCCATTGGAAAAGCAAGACCCAAATTGATTTTAGGGTCATGAGGTCAAAGGTCAAGTTGACAGGAAACATCTTTAAAAAGATTGTGGATGCATTTTAAGCCAAACAATTCATCTCAGATCTTTCATCTTGCACATATAGTTCACCTGCCAAGAGTGGAAGACCCCTATCAGTTTTGAGGTCACAAGGTTAAAGGTGAAGGTCACAGGAGCCATCTGTCCTAAAATTAGTTTCTGGATGATAATTCCTGCTTTTATTAATGTATGGATTTCAAACTTGACTTGTATATGTCCCATTGGAAAAGCAAGACCCAAATTGATTTTGGGGTCATGAGATCAAAGGTCAAGGTCACAGGACACATCTTTAAAAAGATGTGGATGCATTTTCAGCCAAACATTTCATCTCAGATCTTTCATCTTGCACATATAGTTCACCTGCCAAGAGAGGAAGAACCCTATCAATTTTGAGGTCACTAGGTCAAAGGTGAAGGTCACAGGAGCCATCTGTCCAAAAATTAATTTCTGGATGATAATTCCTTCTTTTATTGATGTATGGATTTCAAACTTGACTTGTATTTGACCCATTGGAAAAGCAAGACAAGAATTGATTTTGGGGTCATGAGGTCAAAGGTCAAGGTCACAGGAAACCTCTTTAAAAAGATTGAGGATGCATTTTCAGCCAAACAATTCATCTCAGATCTTTCATCTTGCACATATAGTTCACCTGCCAAGAGTGGAAGAACCCTATCAATTTTGAGGTCACAAGGTCAAAGGTGAAGGTCACAGGAGCCATCTGTCCAAAAATTAGTTTCTGGATGATAATTCCTGCTTTTATTGATGTATGGATTTCAAACTCGACTTGACTTGTATATGTTCCTTTGGAAAAGCAAGACCAAAATTGATTTTGGGGTCATGAGGTCAAAGGTAAAGGTCACAGGATACATCTTTAAAAAGATGTGGATGCATTTTCAGCCCAACATTTCATCTCAGATCTTTCATCTTGCACATATAGTTCACCTACCAAGAGAGGAAGACCCTATCAAATTTGAGGTCACAAGGTCAAAGGTTAAGGTCACAAGGGCCATCTGTCCAAAAATTAGTTTCTGGATGATAATTCCTGCTTTATTGATGTTTAGATTTCAAACTTGACTTGTATATGTCCCATTGGAAAAGCAAGAACCCAAATTGATTTTGGGGTCATGAGATCAAAGGTCAAGGTCACAGGACACATCTTTATAAAGATCAAGGTCACAGGACCAACATCTTCAACAAGATTGTGGATTGATAGATGGAAGAAACAATAAATATGCCAAGTGTCAGTATATGCTGCAAAAATTGGGGGCCTATTCTTAAAGGGGGGGGGGCTACTATGTCTGGGGATACTCTGACACCTGCGGTGCCAAGAAATGTCTAGTTAATTTTGTATAATAATTGAAACTGTAGCACATGCCTTCCTGTTCTTTCTCCTTTTGACATGACTTGAAACCTTGTGTTGATATTGTGGTACAAGATGTTATACTTATACTGTATACAGGTTTAATGAAATTATAAGCCTCACAGTACTTAATTGTTTATACTTGGTCTTAGATTTTGTGGACAACTTCATCACAATGTTTTAGATTGATCAGCATAACGGATTGATTTTCTATCTATTAGAAATTTCACATAATTATTATTTGTGATTAACACTGTTTTCAAATATTCTTCAGAGAGGGCTCTTATTATCGTTAAAGCCAATAAATACATTCAGGTTCAGGAAAACAACTATTTATAGTATTAGGGAAGCATCACAATGAAAATCATGTACATCTCGACAGGAAAATGGAACACCACATTTATTTTATATACAAAGGGTCATTCAGTGCATGTGTAAATGGCTTATTATTCATAATTTTACCTCAAGTATCTGTTAAAGTGACAAGAGCTAATGTATTTATGCACTAGAATTTTTAGAAATTTCAACATCATCTCAAACAAAACCATTGTTGGAAAAAAATTTAAAAAAAGCTGTTAAATTCAATATCCTTTCACGATATTTTATTAATATTGTGTTTTATTACGTAAACATAATTGTGAGCTGATTCTGTATTAATGAGAATTTTCTCTGTTAAAGTTTATACGCCAGAGTAAGCCAACCGAAAATTTTCCCTTATTGGGCCTATTATCGCCCAAACCCGCCTCGTTCCCGTGTATCTAGGTCACACTTCCGTTTCCTGTAATCACTATATTCTACTGGCGTTGGCCATGATGGACGTGTAATCACGCTCTGCGCAATTCGTCCACTGTTTTGGTTTGTACGGGGGGGGGGGGGGTTGTTCCTACCATGGGGGGACGCATCCATTCCACCCTGTGAAGTTACTTCCCCGGTAGTTCTACCGCTAAATATCTTTACTATCATTTCCAGTAAGTGGAAGTCCTCCCCTGTTCACTCGGCTTCACATAAGGACCCTAGTTCGCTTATTCCAATTGAGTGCACTCTCAAGTTTTTGCTCTTCACTGATGTCGGCTCCAGACGATTCGTCTAGACCCGCGTCCGTTTGTTCGGTTGCCTCACCAACCCGGTTCTCTCACCTAGACAGCTGCCCCCACCTGCCGGCCCCGCCGGCTTCCTTCCTTGTCTACGGAGCCAGCTGTTGCTGTTACGTTGGATTTTCTCGGGGCTTCATAGAGCTGAGGTAGGTACTTCCAGCCCTCCTGCTTCCACTTTATTTCAGCCCCCCTCGCTTCCTGTGATTCCAGCTGCTCCGGCGGGCTGTTCTGCGATCCCTGGCCAGCCGTCCACATCTTTGTTTCAGACTCCGGCTGCTGTGCCGCCTGGGGCCGGTTCCTGTGGCTTCGAGGCTCGATCCTGCTCCTGGCCGACCGCGGCTTCTTTTTTTCCAGCCTCCGGTCGTTCTGGTGCCACGGAATTCATAGGATCCCGCTTCATGGGGTTCTCAGGCATCGCCTTCAGCTTCTGCTGCCGATCCCGCCCTGGCTTCAGCCCAGTGGTCCGTGATCGCGCTCAAGCGCCCGTATTGGCCTGCGCGCAAACCTGCGCTGCTGGACCTCGTTGCTACCTCCACACAGGAGTCGCAACCAGACGGTCACACAGCCTCGGACTTCCCCGGCGTCGGCGCCCGGTTTCTCATTGATTCCCGCCGCCTTCTATCGCCTTCCTCCACACCGCCGGTGTGTATGGAATTCACCGTAAATACGGTTGAACTTTAAGGGGAACCGTCTCGGGGTCGATCTCGACCGCTACCGGGGCCCCGGTACCGCCCGGATCTAATACTGCGTGGTTCCCCCGGCACCCTCTGGACCTCCCGAGGGTAACAGGAGTCATGTTTTGATCGTTTGATCCTTTTTCCCGTTCATCTGGTCGTTCCTCAGGCGGCCATGCATCTAGAGTCCCGGCTGGTACAACCGTTCCCGGTTGAGAAAACCTTATTTTCTTCATCTGCCCAGCTAACCGCCGTCAACTGTCGGATTTAGAGGGGCTCGGCCGTCCGGCGGCAGGGATGGTGAATGATTTACACTGGCCTCATCGCCGTCTCATCAGGTCCGACCACACTAAATGATATCTGGCAAGCGTCAGCCCATGACTGTGCTGCACCCCAGCAAGTTCATTGGTGTATTGTAGAAATTGTAATTTACTGCGCCTCTCGGCCTGTATCCATTCATTCTGTACCTTGAACCCGAACTCCGGCTGATTTGGCTGAGCCTTGCGCTCGACCTTTTACGGGGTATCTTCTGTTTGGCGGCCAACTTAGGCCCCTCTTAGACCAAACATTGGATCGTTCTGACCGGCCCACCTGCTCCCATTCTTCACTCCTCCTCCGCGCCCGTCTTACCACATTCTGCGGTCGCGGCCTTCCTGTACGGCCTTCGTATTGGCTCGTCGGGCCCCCACTCCGTCGTCCGTCCTTCCGGCCGTACCAGTCATGCACAACCTTTTTACGGTCGTTCCTCGCGCCGAGGCTCGACCCAGAAATGACTCATTAGGTCCGGTTGGCGCTCGTCTACGTGACCAATTTTCCCGCTTGGGCGAGCGTAACGTCACATCGTTTCGTTCTCAGCACAATCAAGTTCGGGTTCCGTTTGAAGTTTTTGCACAATCCTCCAGTCACCCTGCAATCGTTCTACACTCCGCCTTACATCGATCCGATCAAACGTCTTGCGTTGGTGGAGGCCATTCCGTCTTTGCTCGACATGAGGGCTTTTCGAGGTTCCCCCTTCCATCCAGAGATTTTACTCTCGTCTATTGCGGTTTCCAAAACCGCACGGCCGGGGGCGCCCGATTATCGATCTCAAGCGTCTCTATTTGGTCATTAACCTGCCACCCTTTCGCATGTTCAGTATTCATGCGGTTCTCCGCATTATCAGTCGGAGGGATTGGGCATTCAAATTAGGCCTTTCGGATGCATATTGTCACGTTCTGATCCGTCCGTCGTCCCTACTATTTCTTCGGTTCACCTACCAGAACCGTGTGTATAAATTACGTGCCCTTCTGTTCGGGATCGATGTGGGCCCTAGATTTTACGCTGCAGGGAATTGAGAAGTCGTTCACTCCCAGGGCATATCTGTGCTTCCTCACCTAGCCGATTGGCTTGTCCATGCAGCCGCTCTCTCTTTCTTACTGGCGCACCGCTCCCCGGTTCTCGATTACTCAGGCACCTTGGCTTTCTTGTCAATACAGAAAAGTCCCAGCTCACTCCCACCCGGTCCTTCCCGTTTCTGGGTGTGACTCCCGATTTTATGTCAGAGACTGCGTCTCTGCCGCGCGCATTGCTTTACCGCTCATGACGCCTATTCGTTCCTTGGATCTTCCCTTTCTCCTTCAGGGAATTCCTTTTCTCGGGAGATCCTTGTACGGTATTCCCAGACACGTCTTTACTCGGTTGGCGTGACCATTTTGCCGATCTCCGCGCCTCGGGGGTCTGGTCCCTGTCGGACGACCTACTTCATATCAATGTCCTCGAATTTTGAGCCGTCCGTCGCGCGTTCTCCCGTTGGTCCCGCCACTTAATAGGCCGTCCCATACTCGTCATGCCTGACTACTCCACGGTGGTGGCCTGTATGAACAGGCAGGGCGGTCCTCAGTCTCCCTCACTGATTCCGGAGTCCTCCCTCTTGTTCCATTTATGTGTCACGCTCCGCGCATCGTTCCGCGTGTCTCATCTTCCGGGAGTCTCGAACATCCTAGCAGACGCACTTACACGTCAGTGACGCGTCTGCGTCGACCATCTCCCTGTCCACACGCCCTCCGCTTGGACTCTCCGGTTTCTCTACGCGTTTCCGGTGCCCCGACTCATCTGCCGTATCCTCCTCCATCTGTCCCGTGCGGGCCCAGACGGATCTCCTCCTCATCCTCCCATTCATCCTGCAAGTCCCTGCTTTCCCTGTGGCGCTTGATTTTCTCAAGTCCACCGCTTCTTCTACTGCTCAGGCTCGATCTCCCGTCGTTCCCACGAGCACGCCGTACATTTCAGTCCTGCCCTCGGTGCAAATGCATCCTCTCATTGGTCATCTCAAGGATCCGGTCCTTTCCAGTCCAGCTGCTCTCCTTGCCTCGGCTCCACGTCGCCGTTCTTCTGACCACGGAGTCACGATCGTGTTCTCCGTCATCCGTTGTTGACAGATTTATCATGGGGGTACGTGCCCACGCTTCTCGTCCTCGCTCCGTCCCTTCTTCCTGGCGTCTGGACGTTGACTTACATCACCTCTGCGGAACCCCTTAGGTACCGCTTCGGTCGGTGCATCTTCTACATTTGTCTGGGGAAACGGTTTCCTCCTTTTATTACCTCTGCTGGTCGCCGCTCTGAGCTTCATGCCCTAGTGGCCGACTCGCAATTTACACCACATTGTGGCCGCCGATTCATCGGCCACCTTACCTTTCCCTACGGATTTTATAAGAAGAACCGTCATTCGATGATCCTCCGTTAACCTGGCAAGGTCCGGCCCTCCCTCACGGACTGTACCGTTACGGGGCTAACATTTGCCCTGTTCCTGCTTTACGTTACTCTCTTAAAGCTACTCATTCTAAAAGGGGGGGGGGGGGCGCAAGAAGTTGTTTATTTCAACGAAAGTCACCATTTCACACAAAAATTAGCCCTATCACCATTAGTGCATGGCTAAAAGCTACCATTATCTCAACATATGAATCAGCTTCTCCGTCAACCTTAGACCAGCTTCACGTCAAAGCTCATGACATCAGGGCCCTTTCTACATCTTTGGGCCATTTATCAGGGATATCCCCAAACCAACTGGTCAAGAAGGCTGTTTGAAGTTGCCTTCTACATTCACCCGCTTATATCTCAAGGATGTCAATTTACAAGCTTCGGGCCTTTATTCCTTGGGCCCTTTGATTACGGCGAGTAAGGTCCTACAATTCTCCAGTCCTTCCTCGCCTCCTGCATCTGTTTCGGCAACGACGTCTTCGGTTGCTCCATCACTGCTGTGATGTTCTCCTCATTCCGTCGTTCCAGGTAGGTATCCCCTCCCCAAGGTTTATCTGTTATATTCTCATTAATACAGAAACAGCTCACAATTTTGTTTACGTAAATGGTATCCCCTCCCCAAGGTTTATCTGTTATATTCTCATTAATACAGAAACAGCTCACAATTTTGTTTACGTAATAACCCCCCCCCCCCCCATTCCTTCCCTGTGAATGGTGGTTTTGTTAGTAAACTGTTGTGAGCTTTTCTGTATTACAAACAACGGTCCCTCCCATTCCACTTCATTCCGCCATCGAAAAAAGTGATTACAGGAAACAGAAGTGTGACCTAGATACACGGGAACGAGGCGGGTTTGGGCGATAATAGGCTCAATAAGGGAAAATTTTCGGTTGGCTTACTCTGGCGTATAAACTTTAACAGAGAAAATTCTCATTAATACAGAAAAGTTCACAAAAGTTTACTAACAAAACCACCATTCACAGGGAGGGAATGGTGGGGATTAATTGCTTAATCAACAAATATATATATATATATATATATATATATATATATATATATATATAAGTATATATATAAAACACTGATTAAATTATTTTCATCAGTGAAATTCCCAAGTATTTGCAGATACAATGCAGTTTATTTGAAGTGAATATGTCAAATATTAAGCGAGCTATGAGTATTTACATACCCCTACCCCCTTATCAAGGCTACCTGTCTTCGGGTGGGTGCGTGATGACGCGGTTGTCTTTAAATGGCTTAAAAGGGTAGTGTATCCTTCAATAATTAGTGTTAAATGTTAATTGATTAACTGGACATATTTGGGGATCTAAAACTACCTATGCCATAAAATCCTAGTGGGGGGGGGGGGGGACCGAGACCATATATAATGGCTTAAATATGATTGTTTTTGTATAATTATTATATATTAAGAAAACCGCCATTAACAGGTTAAACATGGCCTATCTTTGTAAGATTTAGCGACGCTAGCTTTACCTTCAAAATATGGACAAAACAATACATGATAATAAACTAGGCCCTTAATAAACGTTTACGACATAAGTCGCTCTTCGTTTAGCATAGTTGACATGCAGTTACAATTCTTAGCAGGGTTCGATCTTAACGCTCGCCCGCTAGCCCGCGGCGAGTGTGAAATTCGACGGACTGGTACGATCACGTTACTTTCAGCCCGACTGGCTAGTAGCCTGAGAAATATTAACATTTATTTTTCCATTCTAACCAAGCTTACCGCGTGTGCCACCATTTTAACTAGGTTGAAACTTCATATCGAACAACATTTAATATCCAATGTATAAATTATGCATAAATGTTTCATATTACCTGGTCATCCTTAAAAGAATTGTGTTGAGACTAACCCGGCCGATCGAGATTTTCGACAGCGGCTTGAAATTTTTTTTTGGACTAGTCTGTAAATAATTTGTGTTGGTAGGCTATAATCTGCCGCAAACGCATCTGGCCACGTAAAAATCCGCCTTCATGTGCTTCAAAAACAGCCTCTCTGTTATATTCCTAGATGCTCTTAATTTCTATAATAAAAAGGTATTTCCCGACGGTGCCGAGCGTTTAATCTGAGCCATAAAAATGAGTCTGATTGTACCTACATGCGTGTAACGATCGGTACACTCGTACGCGAGTGGAGAAAAATACCAGGAAAAAAAACTACCAATGTTCGTTACTCGGGCGAAACAGCGGGCAAAACCGCCTGCAAAAACTTTGAGCAATTAGAAAAGGTTCTGATTTGACTACAAATAAAACAGAAGCTCTTCCCTGTCGCATTTGATGAAAGTTTTCTCTATAATCACACTGTCACCGGCCGATGTGGGCATTTAAACCTTGTGACACGTTGATTTGCATAAACAGATGCCTAGGCAGGCTGGCCCACACAAACTATATTTTGATTGGCGGAGCTGTCACGTGTTATAAGCAGAGGGCCAATAAGATTTTCGTAGTAAAAACTCACCCAATGTGACTTCATTCTTGACTAATTTGGCGGGAAAATGTTCACTGACACCGTGTCACTCTCGGTGGTTATAATTTTCAGCTACTTTGACGGTGGCACCGTGAGTATATAAAGCAAATGATGCGGGCCCATTTACTCGAAACTCCAACTGTCGTTGTCTAACGCACGATCTCAACAAATCAGATGTTTGATACTCCAAAAATTGCGTGATTTCATCAGTTTGTGGTGACCATGACTTGGTTTTGCGATCAGGTAAATCGTTTCTACCAGCCACAGCTGATCAAAACATGCATACAATTTTAGCAACTGCGTTTCTGAGGTTGTGTTTCTTTTTTACTGCCTTTGTAAATTTCAATTTATTAATAGTCTTTGTAGTAAACTGATCTTATCTGACCGTACGGCGTTTCTTGTTTAGACGTAGACCTGAAAGAGATCAACATTGCTCGCTCAGCCATTAATTACAGAAAAAAATGTTGTTTTTAAAGAAACTGTGAGCTTATGCGATGGTGCGGCGTCGTCCGTCGTGCGTCGTCTGTCGTGCGTCGTCTGTACGTTAACCATAGCTATCTCAAAAACGGCAGGGGCTAGCATCACCAAAATTTTTGCAAATAATCAGTAATCCAAAAAACTATATCGGATTTTGTTTATTTTTTTTTCTAACTGCATTTTCTTAGATTTTATAGGAGAAAAGCTAAAAAAGCTTTAAAAATCTTCTTCTCCGAAACTGTCCAGCCAAATTGTCCAATATTTCACAAAAATGATCCCTGGAACAATCTTTCTCAAGTTTGTTCGAATGGTTCCAGTTCGGAGATTTTTGGCCGAGTTACAGGAGGTTGAACTGTGCAAAAAAGCATATTAAAATTTAAATCTCAGAAACGGCTGTAGCTATCATCACCAAATTTTATGCCAATGTTGGTCACATAGGTCATATCTGAAATTGAGGTATTGGTGGCCCCACCTGTATCGGCCTTTTTTGTACAGGGTCATCAGTGCTTGTATCACACTGAGGGCCACAAAAAAAACTTCTTCTCTGAAACCATATGGCCAAAATGTTTAATATCGCATAGAAATGATCCTAGGGTAGTGCTTTCTGAAGTTTGTTCAAATGGTCTCTTTTCAGTGACTTTTGGCTAAGTTATGGGAAGCTGAATTTAGTCATATGCCATAACAGCCCATTTTAGCTCAGTGGCTACAAAGATCTTCTTCTTAAAAACCACTGGGCCAAATTCTTAAATCTCACACATTAATTATCCTCAGATGTTGATAATTCAAGTTTGGTTCAATGGTTTTGGTTCAGTGCTTTTTGGCTGAGTTATGGGAAGCTGAAATTAGCCAGTTTGCTGTATCGTCCTACATGAGTTATAAACCTGCGAAACGTTTTTCGACTGATGCCACTGAAGCCAGTTTGTTAAATATTTTACAAGAATGATTCCTACAATAATTCTTATAATAATTGTCATTATTGGTTCCACATGAATGATTTTTGGATGAATTATGGAGATTGAATTGAGTCATTTTACCATATATGTTAGCTGTGTGATGCTGTTACATCTAGCCTGGCACCAGTTTATCAGCATCTATTACATCATGCCACTAGACATTTAGATTTCAGGTTATCTTTGGTTAATAATGACAAGAAAGTTTTTTTAAAAGCTTTTAAAAAATTTAGATTTATGATTTAAGTTATTCATCATACCAGGCAATGTTACAATCATGGATATTCAGCTCTCTGTGGCTATATAAAGACAACTGTACGTGGAATATAAATTAATGGTATCCCTACTCAACTTAATTCAAGAATTTGCCATCAATGAGATATATCTGTATTTTAAATTTGCATTCAGTATACATCCGTAATAATTTTACATATATTCCTGATTTCTTTTTTATGAAAAGTCAGCTGAAAAGCATTTTGTGTTGGGAAAATAAATTTCAAAGTTATTTCAAGTAGGGACCACTTTTGTGTTCAGATGGCAGCACTTGGTTTACCATTGGCAGATTGCCAGTGCCTTGATGTTGGCCATAAGCCAAAATTATGTCAGCTCTATAAATAGTTTTAGCACAGTGCCAGGATTTGAATAAGTGCAGCCAGGTATAGGTCAAGAGTTAACTCAGTGCAGTAGCTGCATTCTATTTATAGCCTTGGCAGACTGCTCACTGCATCATTTGGCACCGAAGTTCAGCCTGAATCTATTTACAGCTTTGGCAGACTGCCAACTGTGTCAGATTATGCAACAGGTCAAGAGTTCACTCAGTGCAGCCAGGTACAGGTCAAAAGTTCACTCAGTCTAGCCAGGTGCAGGTCAAGAGTTCACTCAGTGCAGTAGCTTGAGGCAGCAATTTGTCACAGGTCACTCGGGGGCAACTGCCTTACTCACCTAAGTCTTGTCAGCCCAGTGCATCAAACTCTGGGGAAGTTTGATGTATTGGACTGATATTTTGACCTGTCTATGCGTCTTTGATGATATTCTCATTTACAAGACAGGTGGTGCCACGTAAATTGACTTTTGCACAGTGTATGTGCCTGCTTATTTCTACAGAGGAATTTGATATATCAGCCTGAAATTGAGCATATTTATACATATCGAATAGCTTTGTCGTATACAACACTGGTGGTGCCACCTACAATAATTTTTGCACAATGTGTGTCCCTGCTTATTTCTCAGGAGAGGTTTGATATATCAGTCTGAAAATTAGCCCAGGTGTATATCTCTGATAGCTTCGAAGTATACAAGACTCGTGGTGCCAGCTACAATCATTTTTGTGTTGTGTGCACCCATGCCAGAATTTCAGCAGTGATGTTTGTGTAATTGTTTCTTATTCAAAATGTTTAGTACTTGCATTGTTTATATGCATGAAAAGTAATGGTCCAGCATTGAAGCATTATACCTGGTTTATTTCCCAATGCACAGGTTCGCATTAGGCCTGTAGGCCTTGTTTTTTATTTCGAGAGGTTTAAAAAATTAGAAAGTGACAATATATACTTGAAAATTTTTTTTAGAAATAAGCCTTAATTAATGTCCATGCGTAATATTAAAAAAATTGCTGTTATATATATGATTAAGTAATTCAGACAATGCTGAGGGGTGAAAGTGTTTGCCCCAGCTGAAGTGGTCACCTGAGACATTAAAGTTGTTTTGGAAATACACTTATGTTTACTATACCAGCTTTACTGTTGGAGTGAGGAGTAAGGTTTCAAGTAACAGCTGAGCTTCACTAAACATTTTTAAATATTCAAATACCATTTTTATTTAGATCATTATAGTGTTCTTAATGAAATTAAAATACTACATAAAATACTACATACTAGAGAAATACTGCTAAAAATATACCACCAAAAAAGGGGGCTAGTGCAAATTGGTGGGAGCCAGTGCAAGATTACAGCCACTAGCCCGATGGGCTAGTGCAAAAAATTCTTAAGATCAAACCCAGCTCAGTAACTCGACAATTTTAGAAACTAGACGACCACAGGTCGAACGCTTGCCGGAAATCGGAAGTGAAACACAGACGGACAGACAGAACATATCGTCGGTTTTCTATCAATGGAATGACTTTCAGGGCCATTGCTGAGAATATGTGGCCCGTAGAATGACATATGAGACAAAAGAACAGGCAACCAGACAAAGCTGACAACAAAAGACGAACAGACAGACCTACTGACTTTGTGAGACAAGATTGACACCAGATGACATAACCTAGTTATGGAGAAGATTCAAAGGAAGAAAATGAGTTATATTTTATGTAATCTAGATTTATAGTTTTGGAGGTATGGCGAATTAATGATATACTTGGGAGGTTCGACTGTAGTGCTCTCTAGCGGACATATTCCGAAGACGACAAATGCGTTTTGTATTATTAGTGTATGACATGAGATGTCCCAGTTTCAAAAGGATTCCATCAAAGCTGTGGCCTGTAGAATGCTATATGTAAGGCGTAAGAACCAGCAAGCAGGCGACTTTGAGAATAACGGACAAACAGATGGACACACTGACAAAGTGACAGAAGATTGAAACCAGATGCCTTAATCAGGTTATGGAGAAGACTTAAAGGAAGAAAATAAGCTATAGTTTATTTAACTGAGGCTTTGGGTGTAGAGATATGGCCAATACAATGGTATGTGTGTGAGGGTCGTGTGCAGCGCCCACTAGTGGCCATATCCGGAAAATGAAAAATTTATTTCCAGATATAAGTGTAAGACATAACGTGTAATAGTTTCAATAAGGATTCCGTCAAAACTGTGGCCTATAGAATGCTATATGTGAGACGCAAGAACCAGCAAGCAGGCGAATTTGAGGACAACTGACAAACAGACGGACACACTGACAAAGTGACTCAAGATTGAGTTCAGATGACTACTCCAGGTTATAGAGAAGACTCAAAGGAAGAAAAAAGCTACAGTTTATGTAACTGAGGTTTATAGTTTTGGAGATATTGCCAAAGCATGTTATGTTTGGAGAGGTTCGAGTTCAGCGCCCCCTAGCGGCCATATCCGGAAAATGAAAAAATACTTTGAGATATTAGTGTAAGACTTAAGACGAAATAGTTTCAAAAGTATTCTTTCAAAACTGTGGCCTGTAGAATGCTATGTTTGAGACGCAAGAACCAGCAAGCAGGCGAATTTGAGGACAACTGACAAACAGACGGACACACTGACAAAGTGACTCAAGATTGAGTCCAGATGACTACTCCAGGTTATGGAGAAGACTCAAAGGAAGAAAATAAGCTACAGTTTATGTAACTGAGGTTTATAGTTTTGGAGATATTGCTTAAGCATGATATGTTGAGAGAGGTTCGAGTTCAGCGCCCCCTAGCGGCCATATCCGGAAAATGAAAAATTGGTTTCGAGATATTAGTGTAAGACTTGAAATATATCAGTTTTAAAAATATTCCTGCAAAACTGTGGCCTCCAGGGCAAGATTAATGAAATCTCGAAATATCTCGTTTGATGAGATATCTTACGAGATATTGCCAGACTTTTAATAAAATCATGTAGTACTAAACGAATGCTACCTTATGCAAAAAACTAGACCTCTCTAGCATTAAAACTGACAAATTAGTCCACTGATTTTCAAATATGATAATTTTTCCCCCGAAAATGTGTTACCATGGAAACGGCAAATTTGAGTCAGGTACCCACCAAAAGAAAGGCCATTAGATGACGATTAAAATGAGCTATAGTTCAAGTAGATACGACTAATAGTTACAAAGATATGAAGAAAAACCCGTTTTGTATACTTTTGCTGACCTTGACCTTTGACCTATTTGGACCAAAAACAATAGGGCACCTAGAATTTGGTTGTCCATCATCATTGAAAGTTTCAAGGTGTTTGTGGCAAAATTGTGGCCAGGAGAGTGCAGCCAAACAAAACTAGACGACCATAGGTCGAACGCTTGCCGGAAATCGGAAGTGAAACACAGACAGACAGTCAGAACATATTGTCGGTTTTCTATCAATGGAATGACTCTCAGGGCCATTGCTGAGAATATGTGGCCCGTAGAATGACATATGAGACAAAAGAACAGGCAACCAGACAAAGCTGACAACAAAAGACGAACAGACAGACATAATGACTTTGTGAGACAAGATTGACACCAGATGACTTAACCTAGTTATGGAGAAGATTCAAAGGAAGAAAATGATTTATAATTTATGTAATTTAGATTTAGTTTTGGAGGTATGGCGAATTAATGATATACTTGGGAGGTTCGACTGTAGCGCCCTCTAGCGGACATATTACGAAGACGAAAAATGCGTTTCGTTTTATTAGTGTATGACATGAGATGTCCCACTTTCAAAAGGATTCCATCAAAGCTGTGGCCTGTAGAATGCTATATGTAAGGCGTAAGAACCAGCAAGCAGGACACTGAGGATAACGGACAAACAGATGGACACACTGACAAAGTGACAGAAGATTGAAACCAGATGCCTTAATCAGGTTATGGAGAAGACTTAAAGGAAGAAAATAAGCTATAGTTTATTTAACTGAGGCTTTGGGTGTAGAGATATGGCCAATACAATGGTATGTGTGTGAGGGTCGTGTGCAGCGCCCACTAGTGGCCATATCCGGAAAATGAAAACTTTATTTCCAGATATAAGTGTAAGACATAACGTGTAATAGTTTCAATAAGGATTCCGTCAAAACTGTGGCCTATAGAATGCTATATGTGAGACGCAAGAACCAGCAAGCAGGCGAATTTGAGGACAACTGACAAACAGACGGACACACTGACAAAGTGACTCAAGATTGAGTTCAGATGACTACTCCAGGTTATAGAGAAGACTCAAAGGAAGAAAAAAGCTACAGTTTATGTAACTGAGGTTTATAGTTTTGGAGATATTGCCAAAGCATGTTATGTTTGGAGAGGTTCGAGTTCAGCGCCCCCTAGCGGCCATATCCGGAAAATGAAAAAATACTTTGAGATATTAGTGTAAGACTTAAGACGAAATAGTTTCAAAAGTATTCTTTCAAAACTGTGGCCTGTAGAATGCTATGTTTGAGACGCAAGAACCAGCAAGCAGGCGAATTTGAGGACAACTGACAAACAGACGGACACACTGACAAAGTGACTCAAGATTGAGTCCAGATGACTACTCCAGGTTATGGAGAAGACTCAAAGGAAGAAAATAAGCTACAGTTTATGTAACTGAGGTTTATAGTTTTGGAGATATTGCTTAAGCATGATATGTTGAGAGAGGTTCGAGTTCAGCGCCCCCTAGCGGCCATATCCGGAAAATGAAAAATTGGTTTCGAGATATTAGTGTAAGACTTGAAATATATCAGTTTTAAAAATATTCCTGCAAAACTGTGGCCTCCAGGGCAAGATTAATGAAATCTCGAAATATCTCGTTTGATGAGATATCTTACGAGATATTGCCAGACTTTTAATAAAATCATGTAGTACTAAACGAATGCTACCTTATGCAAAAAACTAGACCTCTCTAGCATTAAAACTGACAAATTAGTCCACTGATTTTCAAATATGATAATTTTTCCCCCGAAAATGTGTTACCATGGAAACGGCAAATTTGAGTCAGGTACCCACCAAAAGAAAGGCCATTAGATGACGATTAAAATGAGCTATAGTTCAAGTAGATACGACTAATAGTTACAAAGATATGAAGAAAAACCCGTTTTGTATACTTTTGCTGACCATGACCTTTGATCTATTTGGACCAAAAACAATAGGGCACCTAGAATTTGGTTGTCCATCATCATTGAAAGTTTCAAGGTGTTTGTGGCAAAATTGTGGCCAGGAGAGTGCAGACAAACAAAACTAGACGACCATAGGTCGAACGCTTGCCGGAAATCGGAAGTGAAACACAGACGGACAGTCAGAACATATTGTCGGTTTTCTATCAATGGAATGACTCTCAGGGCCATTGCTGAGAATATGTGGCCCGTAGAATGACATATGAGACAAAAGAACAGGCAACCAGACAAAGCTGACAACAAAAGACGAACAGACAGACATAATGACTTTGTGAGACAAGATTGACACCAGATGACTTAACCTAGTTATGGAGAAGATTCAAAGGAAGAAAATGATTTATAATTTATGTAATTTAGATTTAGTTTTGGAGGTATGGCGAATTAATGATATACTTGGGAGGTTCGACTGTAGCGCCCTCTAGCGGACATATTACGAAGACGAAAAATGCGTTTCGTTTTATTAGTGTATGACATGAGATGTCCCACTTTCAAAAGGATTCCATCAAAGCTGTGGCCTGTAGAATGCTATATGTAAGGCGTAAGAACCAGCAAGCAGGACACTGAGGATAACGGACAAACAGATGGACACACTGACAAAGTGACAGAAGATTGAAACCAGATGCCTTAATCAGGTTATGGAGAAGACTCAAAGGAAGAAAATAAGCTATAGTTTATGTAACTGAGGCTTTGGGTGCAGAGATATGGCCAATACAATGGTATGTGTGTGAGGGTCGTGTGCAGCGCCCACTAGTGGCAAATTTGAGTAAGGTACCCACCAGAAGAAAGGCCATTGGATGACGATTAAAATGAGCTATAGTTCAAGTAGATACGACTAATAGTTACAAAGATATGAAGAAAAACCCGTTTTGTATACTTTTGATGACCTCGACCTTGACCTTTGACCTATTTGGACTGAAAACAATAGGGCACCTAGAATTTTGGTTGTCCATCATCTCTGAAAGTTTCAAGGTGATTGTGGCAAAATTGTGGCCAGGAGAGTGCAGACAAACAGACAAACAGACATACGCAACTGACCAATATGCTTGCCGAGATCTTTGATTCCGGCAAGCAACAAACTAGACGACCAGAGGTCGAGCGCTTGCCGGAAGTTGACAGACAGACGGACAGACAGAACATATTGTGGGTTTTCTATTTTTTGAATGACCCTCAGCGTTTGCTGAGAAGTTGTGGCCTGTAAAATGACATATCAGACAAAACAATGAGGAAGCAGACAAAGCTGACCACAAAAGACGAACAGACAGACATTCTGACACATCTGTGATAACAGATTACCAGACAAAAGTGCCGAAGGTAAAGTAGAGCAAAGTTAGCGATAGTTTATGTAGGTAAGGTTTATAATTTTGCAGATATGGCCAAAACATGATATGTTGGGGAGGTGAAGGTGCAGCGCCCCCTAGTGGCTATATCCGGAACATGAAAAATCTGTTTTGAATTATTAGCGTAACACATAAGATGTACCAGTTTTAAAAGGATTCCTGAAAAAACTGTGGCCTGTAGAATCATATATATGAGTTGCAAGAACCAGCAAGATGGCGGATTTTAGGACAACTGACAAACAGACAGACACACTGACAAAGTGACACAAGATTGAGACCAGATGACATTACTAGGTCATGGAGAAGACTCAGGGAAAGAAAATAAGCCATAGTTTCTGTAATTGAGCCTTTGGGTTTTAGAGATATGGTCAATATAATGATATGTGTGTGAGGGTCATGTGCAGTGCCACCTAGCGGCCATATCTAGAAAATAAAAAAAATGTTTGAGATATTTCTGTAAAACATAACATGCATCAGTTTTCAAATGCTATATGTGAGACGTAAGAACCAGCAAGCAGGCAAATTTGAGGACAACTGACAAACAGACGGACACACTGACAAAGTGACACAAGATTGAGACCAGATGACATTATCAGTTTATGGAGAAGACTCAGAGGAAAAAAAATAAGCTATAGTTTATGTAATTGAGGCTTTGGGTTTTAGAGATATGGCCAATGTAATGATAAGTGTGTAAGGGTTGTTTGCAGCGCCCTCTAGCGGCCATATTCAAAAAATGAAAAAACAATTTCGAGATACTAGTGTAGGACTTATGATATGTCAGTTTCAAAAAGATTCCTGCAATAATGTGGCCTTTGGCGCAAGATGAATAAAAACTCGAAATATCTCTATTCACGAGATATTTTACGAGATACTGCAAGACTTGTAATAAAATCTTGTAGTACTAGTGGAATGCTACCTGATGCAAAAAAACTAGATCACTCTAGCTTTAAAACTGACAAAGTTAGAAAAATAAGACCCCTTATTTTCGAATATCATGACTTTTCCCCCAAAATTTGTAACCATGGTTACGGCAAATTTGAGTCAGCTACACACCAGATGACAGGCCTTGGAATGACGATTAAAATGAGCTATTGTTGAAGTAGATACGACTAATAGTCACACAGATATGGAGAAAAAACCGTTTTAAGAAGTTTTGACGACCTTGACCCTGACCTTTGACCTTTTTTAACCAAAAACAAAAGGGCACCTAGAAATTTTGTTTTTCATCACCCCTGTAAGTTTCAAGGTTATTGTGGCAAATTGTGGCCAGGAGAGTGATGACAAACAAACAAACAAACAGACAGACAAACAGACATACGCTACTGACCAATATGCTTGCCGAAATCTTTGATTCCGGCAAGCAACAAACAGACAGACAAACAGACATACGCAACTGACCAATATGCTTGCCGAAATCTTTGATTCCGGCAAGCAATAATCACTCGGGCAAAAAACTGCGCACTAACATCATGGAGAAGCGTTTCCGGAAAACATCTAAAGCGCAAACTCTGAAGTTTAACTTCAGTTGGCTGCGGCTCTCGGCCAACCCTGGCCAAAGGCGACATCTGCTGACAAGACTGTTAACTATACTGACCCTCTATAAGAAAGTTAATATCTTGGTCACATCATATAACATAATTGCCTATGAAAAAAAATATTTATATAGAATTGACAAAAAATGAGTCCAATTCCTGATGGAAAAACAATTTTTTCTATCTATATTTCCACTAAAAACATGAGGTTGTGTGATTTGTTCAAAAACTATTGGCACATCTATGAGCTCTGTCAACTCGGCAGTGACGTCACACACTGGGAAATCCCCTGTGACTAAAAATTCTAGATCTCAGTAAAAGCCCAGTATTTCTGCCTCTGTCAGTCCCAAATTTTCAGCAAAGAATAAAAACAACATGCATTACTACATCTGAGTTGTTGATAAAATGCAGTCCATGATGTCACATGTGTACCAGCCAATCAAATCCGGGCAAAGTCTGGGATCTGGATGAAATCCCCATCACAAAACAAAGGCTCGTGGAATAGGTTAACCTACAAGACCGTGAGAGAACGTTTGATTTCTCTGTTAGAGGCAACAATTAACTTGAATTAATTCTTACCATTTCATGGACTGGGCCAGTCTAAAAATATAAACGTTATTCGATATTTATTTAATTCAATAAACTATATCTTCAAATACTGATTTTTAAAATTTAAAGCGAGACTAGTGATTGAATTGAAAATTTTGCTCGGCTTAGCCGATCGAATTGATGATTGGATCTAGTTTGCCAGTTTATGCCCAAAATAACAGTAATGTTCTAACATTAAGATGCATTTTTCATATTTTAAACACTGAATTAAAAAAATTGAAGGTGAAAATTTTGAAATAGAGTTTCGCAATCAATTTCAGCGGAGGATTCAGCACATCAAATTTAATTCTGACTGAATTTAACACTTTACGTTTCTCAAGATAACACTTTCCAAGTGTGAACCCTGGTCATTAACCGATTATTGTCTAAAAATGAGAAATTAAGACCAGTAGTAAATCCCTGAGTATTCAGGTATTCTTAAATATAAAAAATATGGACCCAAGATGGCCACCCGTACATTGAAACCGCCTAAAACTAGTGCATTTCTATTAGGTCAATAATCAAAGTGTTTACTCTAAGACTCTCAGGAACAAAATAGCTTAGGCCACTTGAACTAGAATCGCACGATGAGCGTCATCATTGAAACACAGTTATTTGACGTTCCATTATCTTGCTGTTTGGAATGCTACATGTTGTCCAGTTTACCAGGTCCAACAACGCTGTTTTTGTCTCAAGCTCCTACAGTTACATCTTTCTATAAAGCAGCAGCTATTGGCCATCTTTAGAAGACTCTGGTTAACAAAACGGAAACCAGTTCAGGATTTTGGGTAAGGAGAAGGAGTCAATATTCGGTTCCCAAAAGAGTCAACCATGAATACCTTTTTAAGGATGAACATAGATTGCAGAACGTCTTTCATTTCTACAAAAGAACTGTTTTGAAGAGCTATAGAATCAGGCCCATATATGAGAGTCCGGCCCAAGCAGCACAGTGAAGACGAAGTAAGCATGGTTAGAGTAGAAATTTGACAAAGTCCAGCACCGTGCTGAAACTAAGATCTCTATATTTCCTTCAGCCACATCAAAGCAGTATATATAACTTGCAAACAAAGTGCAACTCCCTCCTCTATACAAACTGCATGCACCAATAAAAGTGAAGAGTGTCATCAGTGAGAGAAATTTAAAAAAAAATCATAAAATCATTTATAGACTTTCCACAGTCATTGCAGAGAAACTTGATCAGATCCATTAGTAACCTACCACCGATACGCTTGCCCCTGTCCCATACTACTGGAAGTTATGAAAGCTACCAGCGCAATATGATCCGCAATTTAACGTAACATTGTCCGCAGTATCTTGGAGGAAGAGGTTATGCCACAAGATTTCAAGGGTACCATCATTATTTTATGCACTATAAAATAACAAGAGCAGCACATCAAACTGCATTTCGGAGAGAGGAATATCATTTGCCGATGTCTGAGAATATCTTGGCGTGCATCACAGAGAAATAGGAGGGATTACCAAAGCTCGGCTTTGCTGGATACGACCTCATCTGTATGGAGAATTCCCAAGCAACAGCTATAACATGAACTGAGGTGAGGCAAAAGAAAGCAAGGAAGGACCAAGGAATGCTTTCAAATAATTGTTTTGCCAATATCGTCATCGTTGAAATCGCCCCTAATTTGCAATTAATAAAAAAAAGGTCCCCAATAACGCATGTGGGAAGCCCAAAAGAGGAAAGCTCCCGAAGTAGCAGTACTCATGGAATCGAGAGGATTCCCGAAGTCCAATAGTTGTCCATGCAGATAATAAAACAGGGCTATACTTACCCACAACATATAATTATGACGCATATATATATATATATATATATATATATATATATATATATATATATATATATATATATATATATATATATAGACGTAAAGGCCGGACTTGATAGACTACCAATATGCCAGTGATGTGTTTAGTAAATCAAACAAATAGAAACATAAATACAAGGAGTGTAAGGCAAAGGGTATACATACAGAAGTAGAATGATCAACAAATATAACATTCTTTAACAGTTATACATATGCAGGTTACATATACATGTATATGTTAGCAACATGCATGTTTTCCAGTATGTTTAACAGAGCTTGTTCTTATCGGACTGAAGCTGGATTTGGCCTACATTTTGAGACCTGTCCTCATGAACATGTCCGAATAATTCAATTCAAGACCTTTCAGTTCTATTCTGTCATTTGGCATATGGCAAATTACTTGTTATCCCTGGGTATCTACGTTCTATTTTATCCTTCGCTAAATTTTACTGTCTTAGAACTGTCTTAAGATTTTAAGTGGCGTGCTAAGTGGCCTGATAGTAAACCTGATAGAAGATACCAAAATAAAACTCTACAATGAAAAATGAATGATTTATGGCCATTTGAAGGACATGGCGGCCATTTTGGGCGCCATCTTGAAAATACCAACTTTCCCTGGGTCTAATTTTGGTAAACTTTTGACACATTGTTAAGATGGTCCTATAGTACAGAAAATGACCATAAAACAATTTCTTGCAATTTGTTAGGGTTTATTCCTGTTTTGAACCGTCCTACACATGTTCTCCTTTTGACAGAGCTCTGTCAAATTATGCAAATTTTGTTTTGTCGGATGATTGACGCTTTACAATGTTTACGGTCACTTGATCGGTTGCTCGTTAGTCCAATGCTTATGATTATTCATTGAATGAATATGCGATTAAGGTCACATAGAGTTCATGGATGGGTCAATAGACCTTTGACCCAACCTCTTTCATAAACTAGATTTCGCGTGAAGAGAATGAATTTTGACCCTGCACGGAGGTTGTTACCCTGCGTGCACGCTTTTCAGGCACTCAAATTTGGTTGTTACGCACGCGCACGTACACGCAGATTTCCACTGTTAACAAACATGCTAAAATGCGTGCAAATGGATGCGGACGGGATATAACTTAACATAAATGTTACAGAAAGCAACTTATATCTTGTATATTATCACACCTTCATAGTGAAAGACATATTAAAGATTATCATATAACTAAAAAAATGGTTTGACTGAAAATTCATATATTTCCTAAGTTCATATTCTATTTTAATTTCATTTATTGTTGTATTCTGTTGTTTTATTCTGTTATATTGTACATGGTAAATAAAGGTGTAATATTAACATTTAAAAATAGAAAAAAATATTTAGGTTATCACATGCCATGCATTTAAATTGATTCAATACGTAACATTTGTAGTTTTTAACATAAGAAGAAAAAAAAAATAAATCATGATTATATTTTATTTTAAATCCAGTCTCTGTTCACCTGCAGATATTTATTGTATATATTTAAATAATTTATATAGTATAATTATATATAAAAAGGAATCAAGTTTCGTCAGACATCAGACTACGTTCTTTCGTGCAATATGTTGATGCAGTCCTCAGGTAAGACTGTCTGACCTGTATATTAATTTATATAATATATATATATATATATATATATATATATATCCCATAAATATCACTACTGGTGTAGTTTTTAATTCTTTTAGTACCACCAACATATGTAATCAAATAAAAAGTAAAACGTGGTGTTAGTGCAGCCATCTACTGGCGCTTTCTATAATTAACCTACATGTAATAATGGTGTCACCACCAGGTGGCTTTTATATGTGTCAGTGTGCTGTGTGCACATTGTATAATGTTCTACGTAGCAGAATAAAAATGGCTGTCTCCCCAAATGGACTGTGTTTTGTGTTCTCCCAATATAACTTATGGCCTGCGCCTAAGTATTCAAAAATTGGCGACGAGGATGGGATGGTCGTGTGAATAAACAGGTTAGAGTCCTGTAAGTTGCGACACAAGAACACTTTTGGAGTTTATTTGAAGTTTGAAGTTATGGCAGTTGCTTTGAGTGGTCTACCAGGACTGGCGCCATTTGCCATTTGATACTGTAGGGGATCCCACCAGTCTGGAGCAGAGGTGGAATAAATGGCGCGAAGAATTTGAGCTATACATCGCAGCCTCTGGGGTGACTAATACAACCCAGAAAAGAGCGCTATTACTTCATTTGTCCGGACCTGGAGTAAGGGATGTGTTTAGTACGTTTCCAGTTGAGGAAAAAGGAGAGGCCAAAGACTTTCAGAAAGCCATGATGTGTCTCGACAAATATTTCAATTTGAAGAAGAATGTACCGCTTTCCAGACAGACATTTCTGAACTCCACACCGGAGCCTGGAGAGACAGTTAATAACTTTGTTGCGCGGTTGAGGAAATTTGCTGACAGCTGTGAGTATGAAAATAGAGATGATCAAGTAAGAGACCAAACTCTACTTCACATTAAAGATAAGGCTCTAAAAGGCAAGTTATACCGTCAAGATGAACTGACTCTCACGAAACTACTTGAAATTGTATGCCAATACCATGATAAAGAGGCTCTTATTCTAAGTCCCATGAAAGATGGCTGCACTAACACCAACTATGTCAGAGCGCAGATCTCCAGAAATCCTATATCCAACAATGTAAGCTCTGGAAACTGCTACCGGTGTAACAGGCCTGGCCACATGGCAAGAGACTGCAGAATATCCCGATCACATACGTGTCAGATATGCGGCAAAATGGGACATTTCGAAGTCTGCTGTCACAGCAGGCAGCACAGCAGTGAGCAGAAACAAGGTCGTGCTGATACATGGGGTAATTACCCAAGGGGAGGTAACAGGGGCAGCTACTCCAGCCAGCATGGGGGCCGCTATTCAAACCAGCGTGGATCAAGTCACAGGGGTTATCAAGGCAGGTGTAATGTTCTTGTATTTGTGTAAAACATAAGAACTCAGGATTATGTTCACAGACGTTTACTCGCGCTGCCAATATGGCGACCTCCATAAATCACTCCGCCAGATACCAACACATGTATCAAGTAGTAACACGGACATTACGCACAACAAAGTAGTCCGCGGCTGGACACTACATCTCTCCCCACCTTTAAAGGGAGTTAAGAAACTGCCACCAAGTCCTTACCTTATATATAACAGTCCACATCATCATGCATGCAACATTAAAATATCTGAAATGAGTAAACCGTGTGAACGTCTTCAAAAGCCTTAAAAGAACTTTAAACCTTACTCTTATTCATCACAAAGTCAGCGTATTTCAGGGATTGCCTGCTTTGTCTCTTTGGTCGGGCACCACGTGGTTCATCAGGTGAACCATCAGTGCTCACATCTGCTGGTGTGTTGTCTGCATCTGGTGTTGTTTCAACATTTGCTGTTACAAGCGATGCAGGATCTATAGCAAAAGGATCATCATCATAATCAGTGTCTTGTTGACCGGCGGTTTGCGGAATCTCAGGAACGCGTTTGAACTGTGACACAGAACGAGTTACGGTGCTGCCATCTGGTCTTTCGGCTGTGACCAGATTCTCCTTTCGGTGTGTGACCTGCAGAGGTACCGGGCTGAATGGAGTAGTGAGTTTGTTCTGTTTTTCTTGGCGAACCAGCACCATATCTCCTTCCTTAACAGAACTGTCCTGAGTGCCTCTGTGGTCATCAGCGTAAGTTTTCATCTTGTTTTTCATTTGTGCATCGCGTTCACATATATTGCGTTTAGCTGGCGTCGCGAATTTGATTGGCTCTGGAAGCTGCGTTTTCATAGACCTGCCATTAAGAGCCATCATAGGTGATATTCCCGTCGTGGAGTGCGGTGTAGCACGGTACTGCCTCAGGAAACGGTGCAAGTCATCTTTCCAATTCCCCTTTTCAAGGGCGACAGTAAGAATGGCCTTGTTCAGCGTTTTCATAAAGCGTTCCGCTTCTCCGTTCGCTTGCGGCCATAAAGGCGTTACTCTGCGATGATGGAACCCCATTTCCTCCGCGAATTTCCTGAACTCTGCGCTGTTGAATGGAGGACCGTTGTCAGTACGCACTTGGTACGGAATACTCTGTCTCGCGAATATAGCATTCAGTTTGGGGATTGTGGCTTTGGCTGATGTAGTATGTACGATCTCGACTTCAGGAAACCTACTGAAATCGTCCATAACCACTAATAGTAGTTCGCCACTGGGGAACGGTCCAAGAAAATCAATTGAAAGTTCTTTCCACGGAGCTTCGGGTAATGGTGACATTTGCACAGGTTCTGGCTTTTCAGCATTGTTGTTAGCTGCTTGACATGGCATACACATTTTTACTGTTTTCTCGGCCATTCTGTCTATGCCTGGAAACCACACCTTCTCTCGGATTAAACATTTGGTCTTAACAATCCCTTGATGACTGGCGTGTGCGAGCTGTACAGCTTTATCTCTGAGTTTTTCAGGGATTACCAAACGACTGCCTCGTAGTACAGTTCCATTATGCACTGCTAGTTCACTCGAAACATTTCTGAAGCTATCTTAATCTCTATCAGAGCTCCAATTTCCTGTGTATATGGCTTTAATTAGTCTTTCCATTACAGGATCTGCCCGGGTAGCATCACGGATCTCCTCAAATGACATAGCGATAGGAACTGTGTTCTGACACAGGTAGTGAACATACTGTTCAGCCATGTTCTCGTCTGGTCTGGTTTGACTAGGGTGACGACTAAGATAGTCTGCAGGATTGTTTTCATCTCTTCCTGGGTTGTAGACTAGTGTACAGGAATAAGGCATCAAACGTAAGCGCCACCTTTCTATTCTGGCTGAAACTGGTCTGTTGCTGCAGAATTCTCCTAGGAATGCCTTATGGTCGGTCAACACTTTGAAGTCAGCTTCAAACAGATAGTTGTGGAAATGATCGGCTCCCCACACAACAGCCAGCATTTCTCTTTCAGTCTGGGAGTATCTCGACTCTACGTTTGTTAAAGCCCTGCTTGCATAGCACACGACTTGTTTATCCTGCGACAGAATTGCCCCAAGTCCACTTGGACTGGCATCAACCAGTATCTCTGTAGATTTCCTCGGGTCAAAGTATGCTAGGTAACGATGATGGCTGAGCTCATGTTTGAGTTTATCGAGGCTCTGCTGCTCGGATTCTCCCCATTGCCACTTTGCGTCTTTTTGTGTTAGACGTCTCAATGGCGCGGTGATGCTCGCGTAATTAGGAATAAATTTGGCCATATACTGTCCCATGCCAAGTAGAGACCTTACTTCACTGACATTTGTGGTAGGAGATGCGTCTTTCACGGCCTTCACTTTTCCGGGATCTGCTCGGATTCCATTTGCACCAAAGATATGTCCAAAGAAGTGGACTTCAGGTTGACTGAATTGACATTTCAGTTTGTTGAGACGTATATTTCTCTCCTGTAGTCTCTTGAGCACATTTGATAAGTTGTCGTCGTGTTCTTGGCGAGTCTTGCCAAACACTATAATATCGTCTGACATGTTCATGCATCCAGGGATGTCTTGGATGATTTCTGCAATCTCATTTTGAAAGATTTCGGCCGCACAGTTTATACCAAACATAAGTCTTTTGTATCGATAGAGGCCTCGGTGAGTGGAGAATGTAGTGATTGAAAGACTCTCGGGTGAGAGTTCAAACTGGTGGTAGCCTGATGATAAATCAAGTTTACTGAACGTGTTTGAACCATTCAGTATATTAATCAGATCATCAACTGTGGGCATGACATGTTTAGTACGGCGAACAGCTTTATTAGCCTCACGCATATCGATACACAGTCTCACAAAGTTGTTTTGTTTAGGGACTACCACAACTGGGCTAACCCATGGAGTCGGGCCTTCTGCTTTTTTCATTAATATCGAGCTCAAGTAGTCTGTCAAGCTCTCTTTCAACGTCTTTCCACACATGGAATGGTATTCTCCTGTCTGTTTGGCTCCTCGATGCCACTGACTCATCAATGTGCAAAGTTATTGTCTTTCCAGTGACTCTGCCTATCCCCTCGAAGAGTTCACTGTATTCATTAATCAGTTTATCTTTGTGTATTAGTGCTTTATCAATAGTGGCAACTTGTTGCAGTAACCTGAGCGACTGCGAGGTTTCCCAGCTCAGTAGTGACCCTACTGCACCTTTGACCACATAGAAGATGGTCTTACACTCTGCGGTATCAGAAATAGCTGTTGCATCAAATTTGCCACATATAGGTAATGGTTTTTGCGAGTTATACGGGTACACCCGTATGTGTGTTTTATCAAGATGTGGCATGTTCTGCATTTGTTCAAACATAGCACTGTCCAGTACATTAATGCTTGCGCCGGAGTCTGCCATCATTTCAACTGTGTTGCCACATATTTGTATTTTAAACTTTGGAGGCGTTTTGTTTGTATCATAATCACGGATTGAATAAAGTGGTACCTCATCAGAAACTGTGGTATCCTCGGGCTCTGTGGTTACAGTGCTTACTGTTTGTCGCGTTTGTCGATCACGTGGTCTTGACTGACATACTCTGGCAAAGTGATTCATTTTTCCACAACACTTGCACTTTCTGTTAAAGGCAGGACATTTGGATTTACCTCCTGGATGAGGCCACTGACCACCACGGGAACAGGCTGATTAGTCCCCAAATCCATTTCGTTCTCGTCTCTTCGTACTCTCCCCTGTTTCTCCTCAGGTCTAGTTTGCCCCCAGGAATGGGGCCATAAACCGTTTTGTCCACATATTTGCAAACATAGTGTCATTATGTCCACAGTATTAAATACCTATGTCTAAACAAAACGGTACATCTGATCCAGCATACCTATGACGGGTATACATTTCAGGTATTTTTTGATAAATATAAATATTGTTTAAATGATTGAATCGTGTATATTTATATACTTTAATGAGGAACATAATTAATTAAAGTTTAAGTATATCGATATTAGTTAAAATCAACAAACAATAATTGTTATGGTAATTATCTTTATTTCTAATTATAATAATAATCATAATGATAACCATGATCACTTGATCATAAAAAAATGCTATTGAATAAATAAGTAATTGATAATACTTCTATTAATAAAACAATTGTATATCTATAACAAATGTAATATTACTCTTATAAAACATTATTGTCAATATTAATATTATTTTCTTGGTTATGGATTTTTGTATGAATAAGAAATCTATTAATAAAACAAATAAAGCATTTTTTAAATAAATATATATATTCATAAATGTATAACAAAAAGAAATAACACTGATTATTCGGATTATTAATAATCCATCTATCAATGTGCAACCTTTTTGAAGATGTTGGTTCTGTGACCTTGACCTTTTACCTCATAACCATAGAATCTATAGGGTTCTTACTTTAGTGATGGGTCATACATATGTCACATTGGAAATCCATGTTGCTATCGACACTAGATATATCATAAGAGGTGTTTTATTTTTACCATATATGGACACATTAAAGGTTACGGTCACTCTAAGGATAAAGGTCATGACCCACATATAAATAGACCCCATCTCAAATCCCATCTCACTACATGTGCATAATATGAAAGAAATCTGTCCATACGTTTTTGACTTAAAATGCTTACAGTATTGTCAAATGGCAATTGTGGGGGTATTAAAAAGGCGTATCACCAAGAAAAGGGTGATAGGTGGCGCCACCACTTTTCGGTATATCACAAGACTATCCAAGATCTTCGGTCACTATGATTTCGGGACCAGTCCATGCAAGCTTACTTGAGATATTTCAGAATTTGTGTTATTTTCAGCAAAAATGGACTTATTCAAGGTCATGGTCACTCTCCTAGCATAGGTCATGACCTCATATTAAATAGACTTCGTCCCCTTACCTATATCTATACAAATGTAAAGTTTGAAAAAGATCAGTGAAATATTTTGTTGGGATATCCATATCACAATGTATTTTTTCTGCGGCGGCGGCGTACCGTCGTGAAACCATAATATGCCAACTTTGTCTAGGGATACCATAATAATTATGAAAAGCGGCGGATATGAAATACAACCCCTGCGCCGTAGAATGGCATTTAAACAGTAATGTATTACTGGAATGAAATGCCATCCAATCGTAATTGTTAGTGATACAATTCCACATTTGCATTTTTTAGTTATATACCCATTTTAGCAGTCAGTTTATGAAATGATGGACTCTTTACAAACTCGTGGTGTTCGTATATATATATATATATATTTATATATTCCGAAATAATACATCGTGTAATATTGCAAATACAGTCAGAATATAATAACATGGTGTACACGGTGACTCATATGTTCATTCAGAGTGTTATCAAGTGCAACATCAGAGATCCTTATCAGAGGCCATTTATAAAGCATACATCAGCTGAAAGCCTTCATGGTTTTTCGAACACAAGCTGTCAACTATTAATAGTTTGGCTTGTATCACAACAAGGAAGTGTTGATAACATCTATAACGCATAGTGTAACCGTCTTGGCTTGACTAGCAAACACAATACAATGAAGATTTGTCCTAGATGCGGAGCTGACGGTCATATACAGTGACGTATGTGTTGTTCTATCATGCGTATACAAGCACCACAAATACACACACATACACATTATTAGATGTGTGTGGAATCTGCTCAATTATTCTGTAGGGATGAATCTGATTATTTTCACTTATAATCATTTCATTAAGACCGTAGTCCTTTATAAACCTGTCTGATAATGCTCAAAGATTAAATCAGTACTATAAAGTTATTAACTGGACATTTAAGAAAATGAGTATGTTAGACCAAAACAATAAAAATGTATGGTTCTCAGGCACCCGCATCAAGTTTAAACCCCTGTATCAAAAATTTTATTTTGATTTTCAATAAAAACTTTCCAATTTTGAGTTGCTGCCGCTCCGACATTTCTTTTGACAGGATAAAACCATACTCTTTCATTTGTTTTGTAGCGCTTTTACTGATTTAACTGTATAAAACTTATTTTCATGCTTTTCCCTGATCATTTGATATTTTTATCGAAACGTACCAAACAAAAATAAAATGAAAAGCGCCCGCCCGCAATGATTTCTGAAAAACAGATTTTGAGAACCATACTACTTTTTTGTTTGGCCTTATAATGTCTGATATATAGTTATCACCACAGCTGTAAATTAAAGCATACTGTAAATAATATGACCGTACAATTTACTATGAATTTGTTTTGTCGACGTAACATGGTGTAATTTTGGGCATGACTAATATTATTGAGGTAAATCCAAAATAGTATTTCTATATTTAATATGTGAGCGATTCATAACAACAGTAATGATTCCCTACATAGCTGTCCTTATATAAATTCTTAAATTAAGAAAAATCGAAGAGTTTAGACATTTATATCAATATATTTATTTTACACATATTGTACAGATGCATATGCTGCATGGGTGCAGGGAGGGGGATGGGGGAATGTGTTATGAGAAGAAAGACCTTACAAAACATGCAGAGAACTTCAGCCCAGATATTTGTAATATACTTTGTTTAACCAGATTGTCATAAAATCATGTGTGGTAATTTATGGTATACATCTACGTTAACGATATTAATACTTTACGGCCCTGCTTATGAATACATTATTGCATCAAACATGGCTTGCAGGTAGGCGATAATGAATGTCATTTGCCAAAAAACCCTTATTAATCAACTAGATCTACAACTAATAATTTAATGACCCTTCTTAAGCCGAGGACAGAACATTATAAATCAAATTTGTATTTATGCTGGTCTGTTGTTATAGAATATGTTACCATATTTGAGATAGATCAGTAAACTCTTTCGCCACTTTTAAGCATATCGCCAAATCTGTCTTTTTAAGCTCTCAATTTATACTAAATATAGTATTATATATTTTCTACTTTGAGGTTTCGCAATAAATGCGATGTGTTTATGCTATATTTGTTCGTAATATGTATACTTTTATAATCATCATATGTTTGTCAGATTTAATGTGTATAGATTTGTGTATATGATCTGATGTATTTAAATGTAAATGTATTTCATATTTTTACATTCACAGGGCCTAGTGGAAGAACAGAATCACTTCTGTTTCAGTTACCTTGAATAAATATACTAATGATTAATAATAAAAAATAACAATATTTGTATATATATATTTAGGTGAAAATTCAACAAAAGTAATGGTAAATCATTAGTTTCTATTATATCAGAAGACAATATTATATATGATATATTAACAATACATCTGTTGCACACTGTCTTATTACTTTTAATCTGATTGTATAATCTGAAATGACTAAGATATATCAATGAAAAAAATTAATTAAGCATTTAAGGAACTTATTATAAATTGTATTAGGTATATCGGGGATGCAATACAAAATTCCCCATTAATGGTCATTGGTCAATATGACTTCCTAGTTCATCACAATAAATTTCCTTGTTTGTTTAATAAAATATCCTGGTTTGTTTCATAAAATTTCCCGTCTGTTCGACAGTATACTGTTTCGTAAAAATGTTACATTAATATAGAAAGGGAAAGTTTCATAAATGCATTACTTCACGGAAGTATGATGTCATAAAATTTCAAACCAATTTACAAATGAGGAAAGATTTTATCAAAGTAATATTTGTGTGACAATAATACCATAGAGGAAGTAAATATGAAACGTTCTTGTTCCGGGTTGGTTTATTATAAATACACAGATCACATCTTGAGTTGACGTTATATGAAGACAGAATTCCGTATCGAATTCAGCTGGTCAACTGCTCGGCAAAAGGTAGGCGTTTCTTGATATTACCAAACAGTGTTTTTTGTATACAGTGAAATGCCCAATTATTATCGCTCCATGCAAGCTGTTTTAATTTCTACAGCTGAGTTCTCCAACACCTGTTTCATTTCATTTAACTTGTTAATATATTGTCAGGCAAACTTCGTCGTGTCAGCAAGTGTTAATCTTTACCCCAAAGTCTATTCGCATAAAATTCCCTGGTGTGTATATACCATGAAACACCTAATTCATGTATACGATGCTCATACATGAAATATATCAGACAACAAGAGAGAGAGAATTAGAAGAATAAAATATAAGTGTATTTAATCAGAAGTCATATCATATGATCCTGTGAGGAACTGATGAACGATCATATGCAATGTACATACACACATATATATATATGTGTGTGACTTTTCTTTAAATAACATGATGACGGGTTTGTTTATATATATGACCTTTTTCCAACCCTATATTGAGAGAGCTCTACGTGTAATGTGATTGTTTGGGTTATTTATGTATATATATATATATATATATATATATATATATATATATATTTATCCTGTGTTACGATTTGGTCTTGTATATTTGCCATCAATATATTTTGTCACTTGCAATGAACACTTCCCTTATATAAGTTCAGTCATAAATTCTTATAATATACATATCAGAAACTGTACGCACCTGCATTGGCCTGAAGATGGGCAATTTTGTGATATGTGTACAACTAACTGGTAAAAGACACATCCAACGCTTTTGTGCTGATATTCAGGATGTGTTTTGTTATGCTCTGTTAAACCCGAGCTTCACTGACATGAATCTATGCGGTTGGTGACATCGATTTGTACACACGCATACATTGGTGTGCACCGAACGTACAAACATATAGATATTCTAGGCAAGCTAACAATCTGAATGTATTTATATGAATAATTATTTGACTATATCACAGATTATGTGTAAAAATTCAGTTCTCTTTAAAAAAAATGCTGGAGATATTTAATATAACCGTATTTCAAAATGAATACACATTATTCTCATGCTAAACAAGTTTTGAAGATTAACAGTATCTTCTAATATTCATAATGAATTATTTTGTGGTTACAAATTGGATTAAAATAGTTATAGCCAGTTGAAATGTCGAATTTAACTGTAACCGTTAAAAGAGTATATATTGCTGCCATCTGGTGTGTGCTGGAGGAATTACTTTGGATTATCAAATTAAATTATTTATTTAGACAGTTATGTAATATTGGCTTGCAAATGTTCTCAAATGGTCGACAAGCAAACCTGATGGCCGCTGATAGTCCTTTGTATGTGATATACCAAGAGACAAGGTCAAGGTCATTGTAAAACACCGAAAGGTTATTTCCGTCATAACTTCATCAATATTAGACCTATCGTCACAGACAGAGGCTCTATTTTTTTCTCTGAGGCTTCTCCGTAACCTGAGTTAGTCATCTGGTCTCAATCTTGTGTCACATTGTCAGTCTGTCCGTCTGTTTGTCAGTCTAATCAATTTCATCTGCTTGCTGGTTCTTGAGTCCTACATAACGCAATTTACAGTCAACAGGTTTGCAGGAATCCGTTTGAAACTTATACATCTTATGTCTGGTACTAATATCTCGAAACCTGTTGACCATTTTCCGGATATGGCCGCTAGGTGTCGCTGCATTCGAGCCTCCCTTAAGATATCTTCTTTTGGCCATATCTTCAATACTATAAACCTCAATTACATAAATTATGGCTTATTTTCTTTCACCGAGTCTTCTCCGTAACCTGAGTTAGTCATCTGGTCTCAATCTTGTGTCACATTGTCAGTCTGTCCGTCTGTTTGTCAGTCTACTCAATTTCTTCTACTTGCTGGTTCTTGCGTCCTACATAACGCCATTTACAGTCCACAGTTTTGCAGGAACCCTTTTGAAACTTATACATCCTATGTCTGGTAATAATATATCGAAACATATTTTCCATTTTCCGGATATGGCCGCTAGGTGTCGCTGCATTCGAGCCTCCCTTGACATATCTTCTTTTGGCCATATCGCCAACACTATAAACCTCAATTACATAAACTATAGCTTATTTTCTTCCGCCGTGTCTTTCCCGTACCCTGGTTAAGCCATAATGTCTCCATCTTGTGCACCTTTGTCAGTATATCTGTCTGTTTGTCGGTTATTGTCAGCTATCAATGTTTCCATCTTAGTATTTGTGATATATGTCGTCCAACAGGCCACAACGTATCAACAATCGCTCTGAAAGTTACACAATTGATAGAAACCTACAGTTTGTTAATTTCTCTCCATACCTGTCATGTTTGTGAACATGAGAAAATATACATGTTCCGGTCGTGTCATATCGAAGCTCACAAAGTCACATCACGCCTGTGATTTGGTTTTGGACGGTGTGATAAATGTATATTATTTCATCCACCTCTAAATATCTTCTCCACTGCACGTGTATGACATGAATTTTTTGCACATAATCTGTGCACCCCATGACGTCTGATATGTGTCAACGTACCCTATCCATTTGCTTGCATATTCCTCTGAAATAATACATGTAGCTCGGTTACTGTTTAGTGCTAGCCCATATCAGTCGAACTATTATAATAGCCCGCGCGTGTGCTCAGAATATCACATATCCGGAATGTTCTTCGTACGGGATTGTCAAATACCTACCCTCCCCCACTCGTACCAGTATAAAACGTCCTACAATGTGCCTATACTCGCTCCCCTAACGTGTAGATATTTCGTAGGATAGGTATATTCTAAACGTCTTGCAAATCTTTCTAATCATTGTACAGACGGACGTATTTCCGCTATCTATGCAACCTGACCAACGTGTTGGTTAATGTACATTAATATGGGGGCGTCAGTTCTTTAAACAGTCCGTCATCTGTTTTCATTCCTTACATTTCCGTGACTCAACGAGACGGCTCATACTCCGTCATGTCTGAGATTCCGGTGAACAAACAGGTCAGGCGCAGGGGTTTTCAAGGTCGTTGTTTGGATAACGCTGACACATATGTCAAAAAATGCTTGTTTACCCGACGATGCACAGTCGCGTCACAGAACACATACTTGTTTTGAATATTTACAAACGCACAACACCATGCATGCCATATAATCATGACGTTGAACCATGTCAATTTCGTTTTATTGATACATATAACACGACACATGTTTGCATGGACACCATATTGTATTGTGTTATGATACAGTACAAGGGATCCGCTTTTTTTGGTCCAGTAATCAACAATACATTCATGTATATGTCAAAACATAAACAGTAAAAAATAACATGTCAACCAGATCTATCTACGTTTTCACATTTCACAACGTCCAAACAATGACACCTTTAAATGTATCAGTATTAATCAAAGATATATGATCCATAAACACGTATATATGACACGTATATATATATGAATATGCATATATTGTACAGCTTCAGTTTCTACAATCACATTAGCAACACGTGTAACACGTGTTACAGTAATCCTCCCTGCGTCATCATAATTCTGTGTCGCTGTCTGTATCACTGTCTCCAAATATGTTGTTCCCATGATGCATAAAAGAACAAATGATCCCTTTCCGGGCTATTCAGACCAATTCCCTTTTTATATCCTCACCGTATGTCCCGCACCAAATGCCCGAATACTAATCATGAATAGTCCTGTGCGCTTCTGTTGAAAACAGGTTGGTCGAAAATGTTATAAAAATTATCGTATACCTCATGGATGCGTAAAGTGATAGCGTCACCTATTTCGTGCAGTTCCTGTATGGCGGCGCGAAGGACGTATACAGCACCACGGACTATTCTGTTGTCGACCATGTCTGTGATTGACATGACGTTTACTCTTCAGTGTGTCTTTATATTGTTATATATAAAACGTTATTTATCTATTTATACCTTTTGTTGATGACGCAATTCCAGCAAAGACAGGAAACGTGGTATCACACGCACCAGTTTAACGAAAGAGAATTTTGGATGGATTGCTGAATAAACCAGCTGACGAGTTAGAAGACGTCGTGGTGACAGTCTTGTTGCATGGCGAAACGAAAGTCGTACTCGCGTTGAAAGGCTGACAGAATATCGGACGTGACGTTTGTGGTGAACCAAATACCGTACTCGCGTTGAAAGGCTGACTGAATATTGGACGTGAAGTTTGTGGTGAACCAAATACCAATGAAGGGAACGTCACAGCTGCGTTAGATGATGTACCCAATGTGGCACCTGCGTTCGATGATGTGTTGCGTGTCGCTTCAGTGTTGATAGGTGTACCCCAGGTGGAATTTGCATTACCAAAGGACGCATTCTGACCAAACGAAAATCCCGCCGTAGATTTACCATCACTAGCGAAGTTAAATCCAGGCGTAGTCTCTGGTTTATTTTCAGGTACGCGTGCCGGGCTATCAGCTACCCCTGTTTTTTTATCCAGACTCATCGCCACGCAAATGTTTCCGATGTATTGTCCATCCACGGGGAACTGACTGAATCCATCCCCATCCAAAATCCTCATGTCCACGTTACGCTTTTGGCACAGTTTTTGTGGCAGTAGTGCGATCAAGCGTGCTTTGATTAACTCTTGGGTGCTGGTGTCTTTTCGGGCGGCTCGGACCATGTCAGCCACAGTTGTGTTATTGCACACGAGTATCCGTTCGTCTTGGTAGTTGTACCTCACGGCGGGTGTCCCAACCAAAGGTTTGTCACCTCCATTACTCACGGGTACAATAACATTTGGCATGTGGCGGGGCTCGGCGTATACGAGAAACACGAAGAACTGGTCATCGCAAGACAGCCATTTCATGTATTTAGCCTTGTAATAACAATCCTCCATTGTATAATAAAACGATGACAGTCCTGCATTAACGACCATGTGTAACGTCGTTTCTTGTGGCACGGCCACGTTCTGCTCTTGAGTATCGTTTGCCATCATGTTGCCAATTGTCTAGACTGTAGACAAACGCACCATTATTATATATTTCTTACGCAGGCACGTGATCGGTATTGACAAATAGTTTGGTGTCACATGAACCCCATATTTGATAAACAGATTGTAAAGAAAACAACATGTATTGCTGGGATTAAAGGCATTTATAAAGATCGTCTATGACGTCACACTTTCCATCAGCCAATCAAATCAAGGAACAGTACCTGTTCATGATAACAGAAGAAACTCATGTACAAAAAGCATGTAGTCCCTGTGGCGCAATCGGTTAGCGCGTCCGGCTGTTAATCGGGAGGTTGGTGGTTCGAACCCACCCAGGGACATTATACATGTTTTATGTCCCTATGCCACCCGTTCCTGTTTTTCTTCGTCCAGAGTCTTGCCTGCGAACAAACGGGGAGTAAGTGCACATGGTGCCAGACAGGTCCCTGAGTGGGTAGTCTTTGATAATGTACCCAAGCAACTTTGAAACCTGCCAAGCCGCCAGCGATATCGTTGTCGCAGTGTCGGTTTGTATCTTAGCAACGTGCCCGCAGGCTCCGACATCAACATGTTTTAAAGACCCATAAAACGTGACTGTCCCATCAGGATGCATTGACAAGTGCAAAACATGGTCATCGTCACAAATCCACCGTTCATAGAGAAACATCGCGGTGACGCTGCGGTTTTCTCGTTGAGCAATCAACGGCAAAGCGTTGAGATTGCTACTCAGAAATTCGTCCTCCAACATGACTAGCATACCCGGCACGTTTAACACTTTGTGACTTTCTGTCTCACTATCGTAACTTTCACGGGCACCCGTCTTCGCCTGTCGCACTGCCTGTTCTCCTACCATCTTGTGTTCACAAGACACAGCAGGAGGCCTCCATGGCGTGCAGATGAAGCGTACTTTCTGGTAATCGGATATCACGTTCTCCAGAAGCTGGCACAGTTCCACTGTTGTCAGGGAGATCGCGGTTTCGTGGTCAACCACAACGTCCCCCTTAAATGATTCGTTGTTCTTGTCTAAGCGCGCGTGGAACGAGACTGTACCAAATGTGTCCATTGTGATATGCACAGATTCACCAAGTCCTTCATCAATGTCGTATATCCAGCCTGTAACACTGCCGCCTGCTTTTTGGGCCTCATTGAGTAATAGGTCTAAATATTTGGCCAGTTTTTTCCACACGAAAACCCAACCTCCGACGTGTACTTGCTCTGTGTCTTGTTCCAAAATTACAGCATCGCCTCGGACGGCCCACGGCCTCCATTTTAAACATTTGCCCTTCCCTACTTGATATGTTTTAACCTTTGCGAACTGTTCCGTCAGTTCCGTCTCGTCACACGTGGGGCAGTACCACTTGAACGTGACACGGTCGTCGGGGACTGTAATGCCGGGAGATGTTTGACATTTCTGGCACGCCCTCACAAGTATGCGTTCTCGCCATTGGAATCCCATCTTTCGGTACCTGTCCTGAAAGTACGTCCCGTCTGACGGTTCGTATCTCCCCGGGTTGCGGGGCCGACCTGCGTCAGGACTTGGGATCTCCGGGGAACTGCATCGGTCTCCACATGTATTCCCCATCTTGTCTGAACGGCTGTGCCTGGAACGCCGTTTTATATACGTACCGTCTCCTCAGCAACCAGCACCCCCCCCCCCCTTTGATACCCATGTGTGTTTGTTATTGTACGTGCCCCGTGTATCACCAGAACAGCGGGTGGCATGACGGATATATGTTTGTATATGTACAAACGTGTACGGTACCTGCAGGTTCCGATAACACGTCCGGGGTATGAAATCATATGACAACATTCCGCGTTTTTAACTGACCTCATCCATCTGCCCTTCTTCGTACTTTTCAACCTCAGTTTTCTCAGGGAACAACCGAGGATAAGTGTACATCGTACCCGACAAATCTATCGGCGGGTAGTTACTGATCACACACTCCAGTAATGATACAACATCCCATGCCTTGAGCGGTATCGCATTCAAAGTGTCGGTTTGTATCATCGTCTCTATCTCGTCGCGGAAGTTGAAATACAGCGTTTCCAAAGGTCCATAAAACGTTACGGTACCGTCTGGGTCCATCGAGATGTGAAGGTCGTGCACTTGATCATGGTTTATCCGATTATAGCGGAACACTGCGTTCATACGACAGTTTTCCTTTTGAGCGGCCAGGAGCAAAACGTCTAAATCGCCGGTCAGAATATTATCCTCCAACATGGCGAGCATTCCTGGTACTTGTACCTCGTCTTCTGTTACGAGCGTGACTTTGTCTTTGAAACGCAGATACGGTTTCCATTTAAGGTGTATCCACCAATCCCAGGGGGGTTTGCAGTATACCCAAATCGAGGTGTCGGTGCCATGCGGTAGGAAGCCGATTGTTCTCTCACGTGTGAACAGATACTCCAACTCACTCTGGTCGCATATAGAGCAGTAATCCTGTAAGCCATCAAACACATTTTCGTAATCCGGGTTGCACGTCTTGCAGGGAATCACTATCATCTTCTCGCGGTCGTAAAACATATCATACCCTCGTACATTATATCGAAAGAACATGCCGTCAGAAGGTACGACACCGTCTGATGGTCCGACCTCACTGTCAACACCAGCTTCAGTAGTATCACCCGTGTTCGCGTGGGCATGCTGCCCTGGGGATTCCGTCACTGTGTCTACGATGTTGTCATAAGACACCGCCGGAGGTTTCTTGCCGTAAATGACTACATTCTGGTAATCGGTGATCACGTGTTCCAACAGCTGGAACAGTACTTCTGTCGTCAGCGATATCGCTTTCTCCTTGTGGACCGCCACCTGCATGGTGAAACACGCGTCGTCCTTGTTAATGCGGTCAAAGAATGACACAGTGCCGTAGGGGTCCATCTGGATATACAAGGACTCACAGATACCCGGAAAACGTCGGTATATCCAACCGGTCACGCTGCGGTTCGCTTTTTGAGCCTCGCATAGAATCATGTCGAGATGTCCAACCGGGGCCCGCAACACGGAACCGAAGCCTTCCACGTGGATTGTCTTGTCTCCGTGTCGAAACAACACTGTATCTTCTGGACGTAACAACGGTCTCCACGTAAACGTTATCCCTTGCCCCAAATCGTAGGTTTTCTCGTTTGTGAACAGTGCCATCACTTCTGTCTCTTGACACGTGGGGCAATATATCCTTGCATGGTCGTGGTTGGAACGGTAAAGGTAATCGTCTGCACACATTGAGCATTTGTCTACAATTATTTGTTGTTCCCGCCACCTGACTACCCTTTGTCGTACCACGTTACCAAAGAAAGCCCCGCCGGATGGCGCGAAACGGTAAGTGTTACCCGGAGGACCAGTGAAAATACTGATTACCTCCTGGCGATGGCGTGTGTCTGCACGGAGGCCCCCCATCGTATATGCCCAGCGCTGCCTGGGACAGCGTTTATATACGTGGCGTCTCCTCAACAACCCGCTCCACTCTCCAACTCAACATCACTGTCCCGCCGTCACTAAATATATAGACCTCGTCATATGTGAGTCACGTGCTCCAGAGTTGTTCCACATAACCTGCTGACACATGTGGTTCACGACACGTCTCAGATTACGCAAGGCCGCACCTTCACCTCCGATGAACCGTCTGCCGCATGCTGCGTTACATATTCCGTGTACACAAACGTGTACAGTACATGCTGGCTCCGATATGACTTCCCCCCGTGATTAAAAGTCCTCATTCATCTCCTCATCATCATCGTCAGTATCGTCATCATCATCGTCAGTATCGTCATCATCCATCTGCTCTTCTTCGTCCGATTCAGCCTGTTCCCGAGGATAAGTGTACATCGCACCCGACAAGTCTCTCGGCGGGTACAACCTGATCACTGTGTTAAGTAATGATACAACATCCCATGCCTTGATCGATAGCGCATTTAAAATGTCGGTTTGTATGGTCTCCTGTACCCCGCCGGTGTCGATGATATACCGCGTTACCAAAGGTCCATAAAACGTTACCGTACCGTCCGGGTCCATCGAGGGTTGAAGTTCGTGCCATTGATCATGGTTTATCTGTTTATAGCGGAACAGTGCGTTTATACGACAGTTTTCCTTTTGAGCGGCCAGGAGCAAAACGTCCAAATCGCCGGTCAGAATATTATCCTCCAGCATGGCGAGCATTCCCGGTACTTGTACATCTTTGTTCTGTCTTGTCAACCTTACCTTGCCCAGAAAACGCTTGTACCGTATCCAGTTGAGGTATATCAAATCAGAGACGGGGGTGCCATACGGTTGGAAGTTGAAGCGTTCCTCAAGTGTGAACAGATAGTCCAAGAAACTCCTGTCGCATTTAGGGCAGTATTCCTGTACGCCATCACACACAGGTTCGTAATCCACGTTGCACATCTCGCATTGTTTCACTATCATCTCCTCGCGGTCGTAAAGCATGCCATGCCCTCGTACATGACCTCGAAAGAACCTGCCGTCAGAAGGCACGACACCGTCTGATGGTCCGACCTCACTGTCAACACCAGCTTCAGTAGTATCACCCGTGTTCGCGTGGGCATGCTGCACTTGGGATTCCGTCACTGCATCTACAGTGTTGTCATAAGACACCGGCGGAGGTTCCCAGTTGTAAATGGTTACATCCTGGTAATCGATGATCACGTGCTCCAAGAGTTTGAACAGTACTTCTGTCGTCAGCGATATCGCCTTATCCCTGTGGGCCGCCACCTGCATTGTGAAGCGCGCGTTGTCCTTGTTAATGCGGTCGTAGAATGACACAGTGCCGTACGGGTCCATCTGGATATGCAAGGACTGACATATACCGAGATACATTGGGTATATCCAACCGGTCACGCTGCGGTTAACCTTTTGAGCCTCAGATAGCATCCTGTCGAGATTTACTACCAGAGTCAACCGCAACAGGAAACCGAAGCCTTCCACGTGGATTGTCTTGTCTCCGTGTCGAAACAACACTGTATCTCCTGGACGTAACAACGGTCTCCACCTAAACGTTATCCCTTGCCCCAAATCGTAGGTTTTAACGTTTGTGAACAGTGCCCTCAGTTCTGTCTCGTGACACGTGGGGCAATATTTCCGTTCCGGGACGTGTTGGGGATGGTAATTGGGATGGTAATGGTAATCGTGTATATAGTCTGAATCGTCTCCATTGTCTGCACACATTGAGCATTCGTCTACAACTATGTGTTCTTCTCGCCACGTCACTCCCCTCTGTCGTATCCTGTTAGAAAAGAAATTCCCATCGGAAGGCATAAAACGGTAACTGTTACCCGGTGGACCAGTGAAAAGACTGAGGACATCCTGGCGATGGCGTGTGTATGCACGGCGATCCCCCATCGTGTATGTTGGGCGCTGCCTGGCCCGTTAACAATTAACGGTCGATCACGCAGAGCCTGACACCAGACCGTGGATACTTGTTAACCCAAATAATGTTACATATATGAGACACGGCAGGGCTTGAATGACATGTGTGAGTCACGTGTGCCCACATAGTTCATAAGAAATACGATGACGCATTCCTTGTTTTTTTGTTTCGTGTCCCTTTTATTACATAAGTGTCATAATGTCCGGGTCTGATGTGAAAGTCCCCGTGGCGTAACGGGCTAATTCAAACTTTCCTACCTGGACCAATAGTTTGTACTTGCAGTTCCGGCAAGGTTAAGTTCGGATCCGGGTTCGAATCCCGGCGGTGACATTCACTTTTGTCTAATATATATTTCATATACGTGTGTGTCGGTTGAAATTAATGTTTATGAGGTAAATATACAAAACATCCCTCACGTATCTGCAAGATCAACAACAGATATTTCGTGGTGTTACGATTATGTATATAATACATAATAATATGTAAATATATATATATATATATATATATATACATATCTCATTGTGTTCAGATGACAACAGATAAGGCGACCCGGGACGAACCCGAGTTCACATGACTCATCAATACGTGTTATCCAACCGTCACTTCCTGTCGTCTGACCCCATGTGACCCGGCACTTCCGTTCACGACCCTTCACACTTCCTCACTTCCGGTCCAACACCACCCTACGTACTCGCACCGGAAGTCCCATTTACTCAATGGTTAAGCGTGACCCCAAAGTGTGACCCCGATCACGACTGCCGGGTGTAAAGCAGACTTCCGGTACATGCGCTGTCAGCTCATTGGTCAGATCAGGTCACGTGGTGTGCACTCAGTCCGCTCATTGGTCAGGTCTCATTCACAACAATCAAACACGCGCTGTCCAGGTGGTCTATTGCATCATCCCCGACCCATTCGTCCACACATTTCAAACCTGTTTTTAAACCTTTTTCTCTCACGTTTTCTTCCGGATTGGCATCATATCCCACTTTACTCACATAACTGGACAATTATGCAAGATTTCACCATCATCGCCCTATTAACATCACTGCAACAACTCATTTAAATCCTGAAGCGGTGCACAACCGGAAGTACTATTCTACCGGAAGTTGGGCACACCCGCACCCGGCACCTCGACCCTCGACGCTTCGCCATGAATAAATTAGTGTGTCTGCGATTTCGGGCCCGCGTGCCGGGGAGGGGGGCAGGGCAAGCGATTTCGGGCCCGCGTGCCGGGGAGGGTGGTGCATGTGTGTGAGCGATGATAAGGGTGGTTGATTTTTTACCCCCCCCCCTCCGGGTAAAAATTTTCAAGATGGTGGATGGATGTATGTGTAAGGAGAGCGTTGATTGGTTAGGGGGATGTAAGAAAGGATTTGATTGGTTATGCAGTGGAGTGACGTCACAGTAATCGGAAACCAACGGGGAGGTAAAATAAGGATGTAACGGTGGTGTAGGTGTATCCGGCGGAAACGACAGGGGGTGGTTTGTTTGAAATTGTGTGTGTGACGTCACAGGAGAAATAAGGTATATAAGGAGGTAGTTTGGACGGAGTAAAGTCAGACTTTGGTTTTGACTGGCAACAGTTGTAACTACAGTACGATCATTGTGGATTAATAGCAGTCGTTGAAGCAGAAGCCGACCGTGTACCGCAGAGTTGAGAAGAGTTTACAGCGTTTGTTATTTTGTGAAGGTCTTTGCCGACAAAACAAAACTCGTTGATACATCTTTGAAGACCGTGCAAGTCCAACAATACCGGTAGGTGTATTTTGTAATTGTTGTTGTTTTTGATAAATGATGTCACACCCACTGGCCAGTAAGGTAGGCCGGGGGTGAATTTTTATGTTTAGGGAGTGAATTTTTAGTTTGTATTTGAGGGGGCCCCAGTAACGAAGGGCCCTTAATATTTGGTTGTTGGCAGTAACAGAAAAAAACCAAAATGTGACCAGTAACGAAGGTCATTGGGAGGTGGGGATGGATGAGAGGGGGGGGGGTTATGTTTTTGTTTTGGTTGTTGTTAGAAACTTAGGACACCCACTGGCCAGTAAGGTAGGCCGGGGTTACATTTAATTTGTGTATGGTTGTGTACACAACGGACTGACATCACTTTAAAAACCCAGATGCGCAGGAGTTAGATAAAAGCCATGTTTATACGACCTGACCAGTAAGCAAGGTCGGGTGACGTGTTTTCCCCTGATAAAAAAAACTATCAAACCCCTGACCAGTAAGCAAGGTCGGGTGACGTGTTCCCCCCCCCCCCCCCCCCCCCCAATCCATCCATCCAGCTCGGAGCGGTTCGGTTGTTGCCACACAAGTGACACAGACTAACCGTAACGACGATTGAGTAATGTTGTGACATAGAAACAGGAAGAGAATTTGTATTTTTTTAACCATTAACAACAAAAAATAACAGACACGCGGACCTTTTAACCAAAACTGTAGAGCAAAAAGGTATTGCAAGAGTTTTAGTTTTTTTTTCGGAAGGACAATGAGAAACACTATTAATTCTGTAACTGATAACAAATAAGTAGGTAATTACTGTGAGCCAAAAAAAATGCATTTAGGATATAATAAAAAAAAAGGTTATGAAGTAGAGCGCCACTTTGCGTGACACCTGGCATGAATGTAATATGTAACCTCGTCACGGATATCAGTCCCTTCACGTTTATTGTATAACATGACCTTGTTAGTTAGTAAACAACTACAACGGAAAAAAAAAACGACATTTCGACACACGACCAATCACAAATGTCGATTGAGGAAAGAGGAGTAAGGAAGGTGGGCAGGGGGGGGGGGAGGTTATTTTTAATATTTTTGTTTGGTACATCAAAGTATAACCCTAAACAACACAGAAAAAAGTCCTATATTGTTATAAGACGTTGTTATAAGACGTCCTTGTGACTTACAGGGAAACATGATGAACGAGCACTTCGAACGTGAAATGGAGGAGTTGGTAAATGTGCAAGGCCAGGCCATACTTCGCTACGTTCAAAATATTAAATCGTCGTTGCCTGAGACGTATTTCGCAATGCAAGGCGACGACGAATATTTCGATCAGTTAGACGATGAACTAGTGCACAAGTACGAAATGTTAATGCACATCCCCAGTGAAGAACTGTACAGATGTATCAGAGAAAAAAAGAACCTGAAAGAAATGGTGCGCGTTGCATCCAATGTTCTGCTCCTGGCGCACGCTATTGATCAAATTGTCCTACGCTACCACAATATATACCGCGATATAGTGGAAATATACCGCGGTGAGGCCCCACCGGCCGCAACCAAAAGCCATCACATCCGGGCGTGTTCCCTTCTAACATCTCATTTAAGAATAGTCGCCAGGGAAGCATATGTGGAATCACTGCGCCGGGTTGCAATTAAGAAGATCACACATGAGGAAGAATAAACTTTTATTTTACAAAATCTGCAACTTTTTTGGCAATATATTGTGATATATTACATGCCGACTCTAGTTTGTGGTGTCCAGAACTGGACAGGTATCTGTACGATGTGGAACACAATTACACGTTTATTTATAGATAGATATGTAATTGGTATTGTTTTTCCCCCCAGTATAGGGGTGGCGATTGTATTTTGTAAATACATGATACATAGTGTACATATGGTTTTTAGGTCGAGTCGTATACGTGTGCCAATTTTTTTTATTAAATCACGGCCACGGAAAATCATGTATTTAAATATATCAGGAATAAAACATCTCATAGTAACATAATTACTGCTTTATCGTGTCTGTTAACACACACAAAAGAGAGAGGTGATGCATGTCAAGATTACTTGAAAGGTTATGCGTGGTGTACAAACACTGGAGATATGTTTAAGACCTGTCCTCCCTTTATGCGGTTGATAAGTATTTGTAACGTAAACATACAGACCGACACAATAAAATAGTCCTTTCTGCTCGTTTGCTGTCCAACATGGACTCAAACCTGTCAAAAGAATTAGACTATGCATTGCTGGTAGATATTCCAGCTAAAACACGTGAGCTAAATGACTGTATTAAGTCGTTCCTGTCCACACCAGACAGATTTTTCGTTGACAGCGACAGAGTGTTTCAGCTGACTCTGAAAGCACTGGTCGACGAAGACTGGTGGTGGAACGCGCGGATTCTCAAAGGACTTATGTTAGCGAAAAAGATATGTTTACAAAAGCGGTGCCAGACGGAACAGACATTAATTGCCGTGCGGATGGCGAAACTGTTTACAGAGTGGTTGAAGGATACCTATGACGTAACACTCAAACATACGGCAGACGCATACACGCAAGTTGTGCAGCACTACCAAAGTCACAATCGGTTTAAAGGCCCTGTGCAGAAGAGGCACCACCAGAACAAGCAATCCATAGCCTTGTTTCAGTTTCTGCTTTGGAAACACAGGCAAAATTTGGCTTTCGAGCTGGGACAGTTTAACAACGATGGCTTGCACACACAAGTGACAAACGCGGACAGCAGCTCGTCTAAATAAGTCGGAATACGCGCACTGTAGGTCCCATCATCAACGTGTCCCAGTGTAAATCTTCAGTCTGTTCACGAAAGGTGGCGTCCAGTACAGGACACACACGCACGGACGGAGGGACAGACGAATATGATTGGCTTTTAAAAGAGCTCTGTTTCAGTACAGAAACGGATGTAGGATTTGAACTGAATTCGTTAAATCTCACTGTCGCTGTGTAACTCCTCTTCATTTGTGACACCAGTATATTCTGTAACGGCTTCGCATACCATATATCTTGCCAAATTGAAAACATTTGGTTACATCAATTCGTACTTGTGAATTACAGGAATAATGCAGAGTGTTACATTTGATAACCCGTGTAATTGTTTCTGACATGGGAAAATGTACAGATAACATAACAACACTTTCACGACTGTATTTGAATCTCATGTGATAAATGTGTCGTAGTTACACGTCAGTTGTTGATTGGTCTGTGAGTGAAACAAAGCAAATGTGTTGATGTACGTGATGTGAAGCTGTGCAAGCAACTGAGTGGTGGTGGAACCAGTCTGAGGACAAGATGACGCGGGCGGACATGATACATGAGAAAACACCAGAAACAGCAAACATGGACGTCTACTGTCTGCCGTAGAGGAGTACAGGGGGGTATTATTGCAGCAGCAGCAGCAGCAACGTCCCATCAGAAGATACATGAAGACAAAGATGCACTAAATATGTACAAATGGACAGTTCGACTGTGGTTTGATGACACTTGTTTCTTTGTTTGTATTACAGAAACCCGTCATCCAAACCAATGGAGCCAGAATTAGTTTACCACTTTGAGGAGAAGGCGTGCGGAGAAATACAAACGTGGATGGCACAGTTACAGAGGCACATATATAATTACAGACATGATAATAACACTTTTCTCGCCGCGAAGGACAGGAGGTTCGTGCGGCATGTCACGATGATGCACCATGAGATCGATTATTGGATGAGGACATGCACCATTGGGCTGGAACGAGCACGAAAAGTGTGTTTGGAAACGGGGCACACGACAGAACGGTCCGATGCGGCGTATCACCTGGCTCTCATAATGGTTAAACTCTTTGAGAAAATGAGCACAGACGATATACCTGAAATATACAAAAGATACAGACACGCGTTGCAGTTGTACGAAGCGCACAGGATGTTCGGAAAGAGGGTCTACGCCAGGCACCGCGACAGGTATTCTTCAATAGGAGACCTGAACCTGATGCTGATCTCGAACATTCTACAACTGCAGATGGAACTATACTATTTTGATTCTGCCGGTTTCTTTAGAAAAACCAAACACCTAACATGAAACCGCGGGAGCCCTACTGTACAGATGTATATATTTGTGGACTTTCCCATAACCGATATAGACTTTTTTTCACGTTTATGTTATTTTCCACACAGATACCCACACACTACTGTACTCCAGCAGAAGACAGAAGAAATCAAAACTGCAAAAGGTAATTCAATCTTTATTTTTATTCCAAATCGTTTTCGCCGACATCATGTAAATGGTTTACCCAGTGTACAGGTACACACTAACGGACCGATCCAACCGCTCGTTCTGTTCCAATTCTGAGACGTCCGTACCAGTACAGGTACGGATTCAAAAACACTTAAGGTCTTTGTCGTGTACATCCGGAAAACGATAATCCATTTTTTGTGCGAACTGTAGATGGCGTCCAGTACAGGACTCGCACACTAACAGACAGACGGAAGTGCTGAGCGCTTTTCCACTTTGAAATCGTCTGTCCCAGTACAGGCACGGAAAAACGACGTATAATGTCTCGTTAGGTGAATCCCACAAAGGATAATCCAGCTTCCTGCGTTGGCCCAATGTGTCGTCCAGTACAGGACACACACTAACAGTCTGACGGAAACGCTCGGTCATTTTTCCCTCTGTTTTGTAAGCGTCCGTACCAGTACAGGTACAGATTCGACAATTGATGTTTGGTCGAGTAAATCTGAAAAACGAAATTCCAGTTTATGGTGAACTCCAATGTGGCGTCCAGTACAGGACACGTACACTCACTAACAAAAGCGCTCTGTTTTGATCACCTTATATAGACGTCCGTACCAGTACAGGTACGGAAACTGATTTACGTAAAAAAACCTTCTCATATATTCCACGAACCTAAATGTGGCGTCCAGTACAGGACACAGACAAAATATTGCCAAGTCCATATCCGTTTTTCGCTCTGGTTATGGTATCGTTCAGTGCTGCTGCTGCTCACATTAGCCCGTTTGGTCTCCAACGAGACCAATTGCACTGTTGCCAAACGTCTCCTTATATACATAATTCCGCCTGTGACGTCATTCTATCAGACTCCATCACCTGCATCTGGTAGATACACAGTGTGTTTCCGGAATGTATATTCAACATGATATATATATGTATATTATGTCTTTTTCGATATTGATAATACGTTTAGCATGTTGGCTAGGTACCAGTGATTCTGCATTGGATGTACCATATGTTCTTATAGAAGCACCCGTTCATGGCTCCTGTACTACAGGCACAATATTATATGTTTGATGTTCATGTTGCTTTGTCCATGTTGCTTTAGATTGTTTATGTAATTGTATATGTACCAGTATTCAGTTGTTGTTGTAATACATGTTACAGTCATGAGGGGGGGGGGCCTCGGTGACGGGACTGGTATACAACACTTGTAACAGTAACAGTCGGTGCAAATTATGTTTCTAGGAGTTACTGCATGTCCCATGGCAATATGTGTGCATGTCAATCTTTCGTACCATGTACATAACAGAACAGACAGCAGATACTATAAACACTGCGTTTCGTTTTTTTATGAATCATAAGGTGGGACCTGCATCAGATGCATCATTTGTGCAAGGCATCTCCGGTCTAGTTGCGTCCTGCCCCCCCCCCCCCCCCTCCTTTTTTTTAAAATGATTTTACACTCTCTCCAAGTACAAGGGGAGATGTATTTCGCTTGGACAGTTAGCGTTGCGCTGACAGTAAAGGTGGATTTTGCGCTCGTTTCAGACCAATGATGCTGAGGAAAAAGACGAAAATAAACCCTGTGTACAATCCTAAACCACTGTACACAATGACAAAGGAATACTTATGCGAGCGGTACAACCCGCAGATATTTTGGTTGACCGTGCCGGACATAATATTAGACGAGTTGATAGAAACAGCTTCGACGACTCAATTTTGCAGGAAGTGCAACGCTAAGTGCACCGGCGAGGAATTCATACGCGACATGTGCAAGGAGCCTCCCGTGCTGAGGTGCACAAAGTGCAAGCTCATAACGAGAGATATGCGTTTGCACGCGTCGTTTCACCGAGACGTCGACCACGAACAATATAAGACAATATCCGAGTGGCCCGACATGATTTGCTGGGTGCACAGAGGTGCCCTTTACGTGTCCAGGTATTGGGGACCGACCCGGCCTCACGAGATCATACAGCAGCTGTGGTGCCGTGTAGACTTGCCCGACAAATCAAAGGACGTGAACAGACTTGTCAAACAGGGGAACTGTGTTTGTGCAACAGTACCTTGGCAGATTGGTGTTTATGAGGCATATACAGATGGTGGTATGAGTGCACGAAGGAGGGTGACATGTCGACGGCCTCCGAAAGAATATTTCGGTGAAAGGGGGATAAAGCGCGCCAGATTACGCGTTAACCCTTTACAATAAACATTTTCTGGAATAGGAGGTGCCGCGTGTATATATTTTGTAAAATGAAGAACCATATGTGGTACGAGCAGCAACTGTATGAACATGTGTTATAACCATATTTGGAAAGGTGACGATGGACAATTGATTGAAGACATTTCATTGTTTTGTTTATCTAGAGCAGAGATTGCGTCAAAATAAACATCGACCCGCAGACACCCGCTGATGTAAGTGTGCACATTTGACATTTTTACCTTTGTGTACGGTTTGTGATTGTAATTGTTTGTCAATCAGAATATAATGATCGGGTACAAATGGGCTGATAACGAGACGGAATGGCAGACAAAGGAACGCACATCTGACAACAATTAATTATTGTAGTTTTTTAGTCTGCGTCCCTGTACTGGGCCGTAATAATGATATGTTTTTTGATGTGAAAGAAAAGCTTGTATAATTATATTATGTATCTGATATTATTGTATCATCAGGTTATGTGATTAACCAATTTCCGCTCGTCTGTGGTAACCTCCAGTTATGGGTATATACGTGTGATGAACCGGGATTAACGTCAGTCAATAATTAATGCAAGGCATGCATATCTTCTCTATCCTATTTAAATGGGAGACAGAGAGAGAATTTGTATAATCCGTTTATGAAAGTTTGTGTTTCGTTTGTAGAACGATGACATACTACAACGTTACTGTGGATGGTATAGGATGCAAAGGATTCATACTGGACATCGAGAGTCCAGTATCAATGGTGGATATGAAGATGGTTTTACCAATGAACTTGTGGTACACCCCGATGTGGGACGACATTCTGCACAAACCACTATTGGTGCGAGAGCCATGCAGGGACTGTGGTGGTGCCCACAGAGGGGCCGCAGTACACCCATATAAAAAAGACACGTACAAGTGCTCTTCGAGGACGCACTGGGGCAATGTTTCTATAATAACGTGGATATGAATATTGTATATGATTGGACATTCCCCAGTGCGTCGGGTGTACTGGGGAGGGATTTTATTGGTAAATTTATCTTCACCCCGCATGTGAAAAAACCTACATTGCACCAAAAACGTAAATTCAAAGAGCGTTGCCCGCATGTATGGGGGGTGATTGAAAATTGGGGGTGAAGTGTAAAAAACAAACTTGTAAAATATGGTAAACGTTAATTGAACATTGGGTTGGAAATGTAAATAGACTTTGTAAAAACTTTGTAAACTTTCATTGAACATTTCAAATTGGTTGTATATACCATTTCTATATAAATATTGTACAGGTGTAACATGTATATATTACAGTGCATCCGTATAAAAAAAAGACACATACAAGTGCTCTTCGAGGACGCACTGGGGCAATGTTTCTATAATAACGTGGATATGAATATTGTATATGATTGGACATTCCCCAGTGCGTCGGGTGTACTGGGGAGGGATTTTATTGGTAAATTTATCTTCACCCCGCATGTGAAAAGACCTACATTGCACCAAAAACGTAAATTCACAGAACGTTGCCCGGAATTATGGGGGGTGATTGAAAATTGGGGTTGAAGTGTAAAAAAAAATTATGAACTGTGGTAAACTTTAATTGAAAATTGGGTTGGAAATGTAAATAAACTTTGTAAAAACATGGAAAACTGTAATTGAAAATTGGGGTTGATAATGCCAAAAACGTATTAAAAATTGGTAAACGTTTCATCTCCTGTACAATGAAACGTTCAACATTTCAAATGTTTTGTATATGTCATTTTTTTATAGCTTTTTATGTATATATTGTATACACCAGATCTGTGTATCTGTTATGTTATCAGAATAAAGGTCATTGTATATTTGATACAGGGTATGTTATTTTGTTTACGTGTGTGTAAATGGACAATCCTTTTAACATGTGGTTGATGCTGAAGGAATCCAAAGGGCCGGCGGCGGGCTGGCAGACGCCCTTGGGTTTCTTCACCATCACCACAGATCACCAAGCAAGCAGCAATTATCCAAGACGTCTAAAAGATGACAAGAAAGCTGGAGCCGGAGGGCGGGCGGGCAGATGCTCCGGCTTTCTTGTCATCTCTCAAAAAGAACCCAGAACGAGTGTCGGAGTGATGGTCCCCGCCGCCCTCACCGGCTGAAACCATCGCCGAATGTTCAGGTATGCTGTTTTTTTTTTTTTTTGCAGTGCATGTACGTTTTTAATCAGGATATGTAGTCATGTTTGTGTACAAAATAATATGTTCTAAGATACGTACAGCGCTGTCGGTGTGTTTCTGTTGTAAAGAAACAGTAATTATGTTTTATCTTGGTTTTGTATTGACTTGTCATCTGTTCTCTTCTGTTTACGTATGATGCTATGTCATTACAGGCAACATTACACATACATACCATGTACCCCCCCCCCCCCCCCTTCTTTTGCCATAACACGTCTCATGTGTGTTTCCTTATCATTTCAGAGCGATGGAACAGACAGAACATTCCGACAGTTCGTCCATAGAAGAGGAGGACGTTATATACATCGGCACCGAACGCCAGCGGAACGAGTCGGAAGCGTTAGCCATCAGAGGCTTGTTTCTGAACTACATGGAGGTTGAAGATGCTCTGAGCCTCCGTGTTGATCTCCTCGCTTTAGCCACAGACGTCAATCTGATAGATCTGCCTACGCTGCTGCCACACAGGGATGACCTCAAGTACGTGCAGTCGTATAGGGAAAGTGGAAAATCGGAAGCGCGCTCCATTACCACAGCTTTATACGTGAACTGTTCTTTGTTCAATGTAAACATATTGGAGCTATACCACAGGCTCTTCCAAAGAGGCATGTCCGACGCATGTGCCCTGTTAAGCGAGGTATTTGAAATCGGCATATTACAAGACCGTTTCAACAATGTGGTCCCGCTCCGTTACTACCCGATCGTGTCGGTGTCTGATGACGACGAACACATCATGCGGTTTACACAGTGTGAAGAAGAACAATTCATGCCGGGAGACGGAGACAATGACGTAACACGTCCTGAGCCGCATGCGCAGCAAGAAGGAGGGGCGGAAAATGCAGACCAAGCGGACGAGGGTGAGGAAGATTTGGATGCGCGGGAAATGTCAACAGAACGTGAATACCAACGCGTAAGAGAGGCTGTTTTAGCGTTCATCGAGAAAGACGCTTGGGATGCGAAGGAGTTCTGGATCACATACAACCTGTTTGATGCCACGCAATGGGACAGCTTGGTGGCCGAACTGGTCGGAAGTATACGTCTAACTAGGCCTTTAATAAAATTACTAAAAAAACACGGTCTGATAGACGCCTCCTTTAGCAAAACTGACGTCGAAGACATCTATCAGAAACAGGACGTCCGACGCGTGCTCGGACATATCTATCGCCCTGGGGAGACAACACGGAGGAAAGCATTGAAACGCCTGTTACTCCTGAGGTTTTGCGTCCAGGTGGCGAAGCAGACAGATGCCGATAGGTGTCTCCGGGATTTCCTGCCGGCAGAGTGGGACTTTAATAAACCAGGTCGTGTTTCAGGGATCACCGGTTCACATAAATGCAACGTAGCGTTGCATCCTAACATGAATTGGAATGGCCGCTTCCGCAGGAGAAAAAGGCGATATACCACAAGGCCGTCATCACCCGCCCCGTCTACGACCACGTCACAATCGCGTACTGAGAGCCCGTTTGATGCAGGTCGGGAATTATTGCAGTTGATGAATTCCATAACAGCAACCAACTCGCCCCAAAATGTCGCTGACGGCACAGACGCCTCTGATCCATTGGCATCTGAACGTCGACCTCCCGTGGACCCTGCGCCTCCATCGGAACCTGATACATCAACCCAGGGAGGTCAGACCCGATCTGATAACATTTTGCCTGCACCCAAAAGGTTAAAGCTTCGACACGTCAGGACGGGCGCCACCGAAGCAGCGATGTTTCCTCCATATACGGGTGGCAATGCGGAAACAGTTTCGGCAGCACCTGACACGCCAATCCGTTCGGCGACAGTTTCTGCTTGCAGAGGTTCGGCAAACGTTTCATATCCAGGCGTTGTCGTTTCCAGTGTGGCGGAGCAGCTCGCACACGCTCAGACCGTGATTGCCCAGCTTCAAAGTAAAGAAAGGGATGCCCAGGAAAGGCTAAGTCGCTTCCAGTGTCCAATTTGTTTGGAGAACACCGTGGATTGTTTCCTAAAAAAATGCGGACACATGTTTTGTCACAGATGTATAATGGCGGTGTTCTCCTTCAATGAACATAGAAACGACTTTCAAGCGTTTATAAATCGCTTGCGCGACACTATGTTCCGTTCCACGTCCCGTTCCACGTCCCGCGAGGAGGTCCAGTGTCCGACATGCAGGGTACCCAACAAACGCACTGATGTGGCGAAGATATACATCTGGTGGGTGGCGTGTCGTTTTGTAAATATGTTTTGACCGTCCATCTGTCTGTATGTGTGTTGGTGTTAATATACTTGTTGTATATTGATATATATATAAATATATATAAATATATATATAAACAATATATATATGTTGTAATATGATAGTGTTGTGTCGTTATACATATGTGTTTATTTATTTCAGGGTCAAATGGGACATTCCATCCGAGCATCTGGCAATGTTTCACATGTTTGCATGATTTGCTGCCCCCCCCCCCCCCCACAGGTTTTGTTCTTCTTCTTATACAAGTGTTCTTTTACATTATCATTTGTTTATGTTCCAGATGAACCCAAAAGCGATATGCAGGTGCTACATGTCAACGCGAAGAGAGGGGCTGAAAGTATGCATTCGGTTAGATGGCCGAATTGATAAATGCCTTAAAGGGAGACTGGAGCGTATACAGTCACCTTGCCGGATTGACAAATGCCTGAGAGTGAGGCTGGAGCGTGTACGGGCACCTGGTACAAAAAAACACAATCATACACCCGAGCGACAGTTCATGTTCACATCTGATATGCAACGGAAAATTCATCCAAAGCTGCGCTGGAAGCCTGCAGAGTTGTTAGGTTTTCTTATAAACCTGTACCCGTGACCATTTCCACGCACGTTGTACAAACAACATTTTATCGAAAAGGTACATATATATATATTTATTATATATATATATATATTGTGGAACAATTCGCTGTCGTCTGTCACGCTGGCCACGCTTCTGTATATTGTGGGACAATTCGCTGTGACTACACATGACCTTTATGACATTTGCACGCTTGCCATGTATGTTTATCGATGATATGAAATATATCTGATATATGTAAACCTGTATAAATGTAACATGTTTAAGTGAACGGAATATATTTATGTATACCTGACAACATGTCTCATTATTCATTTCATGTTTCCGGGTGTATGCTGATGTATGTGTGTGCGTTTATGTGTAAAATGTGTTTTGCTTGCGGTGTGCTGGGGTATGTTTTATGATCGCCCTCATCACCTGAAGACATATTAGAAGATTACCCATCCTTTGTGCAGATATATACGTGTGTGCTTATATGTAAATGTGTGGTTTTGTAAGCTGGTGTACAGTGTACGTTGTTATAGTCCACATAGCCTCAGGAAATATGAAAACGTACCCGGCCTTAATATCAGACATTGAACGACACTATCCCTTTGAAAAAAAAAATTGTAACACGAGGAAGACAGACATCCAACATACGCGAAAGACAGACATCCAACATACGCTAAAGACAGACATCCAACATACGTGAAAGACATACATCCAACATATGGTTTTCAAACAAAAAATAAAAACATCGGCAAGGGTGCATATACTGCCATCTGGCGGTGACTTTGCTATATAAACAGACACGACACGCCAAGTAGATATAACGCAACAAAAAAGTAATGCCGAGTGGATTGTCTGTTATGAACACGAACAACTGACTTGATAGACAAAACTTACACAAAGAAAATTGTATAGATGACAAACAGATGGAGAAAAATGTATCATGAAGGTGCTGGCGGGATTCGAACCCACAACCCCTGGCTTCGGAAACCAGTGCTCTATCCATTGAGCCACAACACCCACATCAATGTGTTCACACATGACGTAACATGTACATACGACTGGCTGACACAACCAGAAGGTTATAAATGTTTATGTTAAAATAACAATCAACTGCGCACATTTCATACAGCGACAATGTTCCGGATTTGGGAAGACGGGGGGAGAGGGGAAGGGGGGGGGGGGCAAGTGTGAAACGGAAGACGCAGAGAGAAGGTGTTGTTATGTAACAATCATAATCATAAACAACAAACACACCTGCACATTCATGTCCGTTTATTTGAACTTTGCCTGATGTAAGCTGTGTACTCCCCAAGCCAAACAAAAAAAAAACGGATCGACATATTCATCTTTCTCCCGCAAACCAGGCGCCGTTTATAACAACGGATACACCCCTCCCTTGTAAAAGGGGCGCTCAATGTCCAACTCTGACCTCCAGTCTGTGAACAAACATGTGACCCGATGTTTGACCTTTGACCACGGTGTAAAATCCACATCTGGCAATATTATCTGCAATTCCGCCATCAGCGACTCCATCAAATGCCAGCGCGCCATTGGCGCATTTGACACGAAATCTGCGAAATCATGAAATGTCTCCACATCGTTGCCGCAATTTACTGGCAGGTACTTCTCCATAAGGGGAGCTATTGCATCTTGTTTGTCCAGTTCGTCATATAGCTGAACAGAACGTTCACACGAGAAAGCGTCTTCAAAACGTTCACTCATGTCATATGTTGTTTCCAATGAACAGTCACAGCAGTGGCCATCCACGCCTTTACAATCACTGTCACAATCGCATGTCACGTGAAGCAAGCACTTGCATTTATCACAGTATACATCGTTGCTACTTTGACCTTGACCTTTTGTGACACATGCATCCATGGTTCCTTCGACCATGTACAGGAGTCCGTCACACAGCCCCATACACAAGTATCTATCATCAGTACAAATAGATACACGTTCACATCGTCACGTCGCTTCATCGTATTTATCATCATTGCAGTGAGAAAGTTTGTGTGATATGAGGCGGGCGACCAGTCGGTGAATGCAAGATTGTTATAACGGAAGGGGGCAAAAGGGGTGGAGGGAGGGGGAGGTGGTGGTAGTGGCAGAATCCATATTTTGTGACACGAGGACAACCGTCTCACACATTCATTAACACGTATACGTGTAGACGAGAATGACACATATGTAACATGTACCATAAACGTTTATTTCAGGTTATTACATACCAAGCAGTGGTTTAATCACATGTGCATATATGGTCACGAATGTTCTGTTATCTCCACCAAGCAGAAACGTATCAGAACAACCAATTACGAATGTTTATATGAACATTTCCCACATTCCAAGCAGAGGTTTATTTACATGTGCATTTATGTCACGAATGTTCAGATAACAACGTACGGGTTATTTTTTCCGGTTACTCTGCAGGAATGCGATGTAATCGGGAAACAAGACCTGCACGCCTGACAATCTGAGACCACGTTCGATTGTTCCACCTATCTGTCCGTATCCTGCCTCGTGAAAGATAACCGCCAGTTTGTTCCAGTACCACAGCGGAAGTTTTTCAAGGTAAGTCAAAAAAGTCAAGCGCCTTTTAAACGCTAATCCGGTGATGAGAAACAGTTTATCCCTTTGAAACTGGTTCATTATATGCAAGTCTACGCACAAACGCGTAACGACACAGGACTCGTCCATGCACAGGATGTCATCCCGGATAAACAGGGGACGTATATATTCAGCCATGAGGACACCAAGGTCTTTCTCGCCGCCTGTGGATGCTCTAGGACATGTGTACCGTCGGGAATGAAAGAATGCCTCCAGCCGAGACAGTTTTTTACTGTAAGCAGGATCTTGTACCGTTTTATTCATCTTATGATCCGCAGTCGGCGCCCGCGGCAGGCTCTGTATGGCGTGTCGCATGACCACGTTCCAAAAAAAATAATACACCTGCGATTCACCGGTTTTGCAAAATAGCTTCATGGCCTCGTCCATTTTTTCTAAAGGGAACCGCCCTGCCAGATGACTAAGCAGCATGACGCCGCGTACTTTGGCACGTTTTTCTTGCATGATGTTTTCAAACATCGTACGATCAAGGAAACCGAGCTGCAACATTATATTCCAAAGGGGGGATGTCACCTTCGTGTGGATTTTCTGAGCCAGTGTGGGTATCTGACGTCCCATGTACCTCATTACAGCTTCGTTGTTCGCATACACCTCAGACCGGATATGGGCCATCTGTAACAGAACAGAGATAGAGATAGAGATAGAGAAATTACAGACAGGGTATCATGTAAAAATGACCATCCGACCTTGCACGCCAACATTTCAAACCCTGCGTACAGGCACATCCATACCGCAGTTTCGCCGGCAAAACTCCGATTCTTGCATGCGATACATGAAAAAGGAGACGGTAGTGAAAGTTACATCATTTATTCCGAACTAACTGGTACAAGAATATCTACTGCGCTATCATCCAAACTGTTACAAACAATATACATCAAAAACTGTCTTATAAACTATGAAACCGATATATGTAAGGCATACATGGACAAAATATTTACAGTAGGTACACATTAAACAAAATACATATCAAGTGCGATCTATGATCAAAATAAGACAAGTTAACTAAACCATAACATGTACCTTGATTGTACGTACGTGGCATTAAAAAATGGGTATTAAAATGCGATCATATAACAAAAGTTCTCTTGGTCAAAAATACCACATATATCCTGTACACCACACAGCGTGTACCGCCCTTCACAGGGGCAAAAAATGTACATTTCTTGGTTGAAATGATTTTCTTTACTTTGTGTTCCTTTTTTTGCCACGCATCTTGCGTTTCTTGATGACGCGACCTGTTTTAACTGTTTTGGTTTTAGGTTGATCCTGCGCGGTAGAAGTCACGCGGCGTTTTTTCTTCCTCGCTATTTTTTCCGCTTTTTCTTCTGCGATACATATGGCCTCATCATTTAACCATTTCAAATAATCCGCGAGCCTGTCCCAGTTCAAGCGGTGGTCCTGCACCGCTTCATATGGTACCCATTTGGTCGTATTCTCCAGTGTGTCAATCATATCAATATAAAGGGTCTCGACCCAATCCATGTACCCAGACAGTTTACATAGAGCTGGGTACACCAGATCCTGGCACGGAATGTCTGTCAGTTCGTCGACGGTTTCATACATCTGCATATACGTATTCCAGTATTCCCTATCGTGCACAAAGACGTCTCTTTCGTTTCGTCCATCCCAGGATTCTTCCTCGAATTGTTTGATGTACCCTGGATACCGCGACATGATATCAACCAATAGCCTCATCTTTAATGAGAAATCTTTCAAAACCTGGCACTCTCCTTCTTCATCGGGTGATTCCAGTACACGTTTTTCCGCATCATTGGCCAGTTTTAGGAGCGCCTCAGTGTTTTTCTTTAACGCTTTACTGGCTGACGTTTCGTGCATCAGTCGGTACTTGTTTCGGGTTTCTTCATCAGATGAGTCATCCGACGAGTCATCCCATGAGTCATCCGATATGTCGGAATCTGGGGTGTTGGCTTTTACTTGGTAGTTGAGTGAACAGTCTTGGTGGTCTGGGTCGTCCGTTTGATGGCGCGGGGCGTCCACCATGTCAGTCATTGTTTGGTCGCACACTTCTATCGTTTCCATTTATAACGGGCGTGCTGCAATATACACAAAACGCATTAAGGGCAGGGTATCAGGAAAATGACAATCCAACCTAGCACGCCAACATTCAAACTCTCTGCATTGTGAAACATCCATACCCCTGTTTCGCTGGCAAATCTCCGATGCTTGCCTGCGATACATTAAAACGGAGACGGAAATGAAAGTTACATCATTTATTCCGACTATATGTTACAAAGAATGTTTATGCCGATGGTTATAAAAAATTAACAAACAGTCTCATCATCACCTAACAAAACATACACCAGAAATCAAATACATCACAAAATTATATGTTACATTTTTTTGGTTGTTATATGAATATCAAACAACCTAACGCTTACATTATACATCAAACCTACTTCTATGAGGCACATATTGTTAAAATATTTACATCAGGTACACACATGTAACTGTACGAAATATGTTGAAAATACAACAAAATATATGTAAGCAAAAAATTATATGTAAACAAAACTGTAGCAGACTCTTGGATTACAGGTACGTAGCAGTAAATATGGACAAAATAAGAAAGAATTACATTACAAAACAGTTCTGTACAAAGGTATTTATGCATCGGGCAGTCTTGGTGTGAAAAAGTTGGCTACATATTCACATCAGACCACACACTGAGTTCAGTCGTTTACGATCACGCATACTTTGTTTCCTTGCACGAGCAGCGGCATCTCGACCTCGACGTTTCTGTATCTCACACCATAAACCATCCTTACATTTACGCAGCATGTTGCACTTATACAATATTTTCTGCAGATCTCTTTGAGTATTCCGATTGTGTTGCAGCTCCTTTATTAAACAATTGTATTTCTGCTGTACACGGGTAAAGTACCGATGCAATAACAGCAATGCAGCGACCACGAAGCCATCGCAACGTGCGTCTTGCTTGTACAGTCTTCCAGAAATATAATTAAACAGCGTGTGATATGTGGCCTTAAACCAGCATCTATCGCTGAGGTACAAATCAGGGAGGCCGTGAAGTCCTGTCGTGTCGAAGATACGCACCTACACCTCTAACATTAATGCAACCCGGCAGCAATCAAACATGTACATCTTATGTATAGCTGATGTAGACCTTTTGGCACGTCTTTCGTAGATATCCGCCAGCCGTCTCAACTGTCGGCAGACCCGTCTATCAAATATATCCTGTATGTCCGTCATCGTGCCAACACAAGCTGCAAACAGATACGATACCATTTACTGATAATGTCAATGTATACAACAAAATCACGAGAGCAAAAGAAATATGTGTACATGTCTTTGTTGAAATATGCCTTTGTTGATATGAAAGTTTTTCTTTTGTTTACTTTTTGTTATTTTTTCGGCCACGCCTCTTGCGTTTCTTGTTGACGCGACCTGTTTGAACTGTTTTGGTTTTGGATTGATCCTGCGCGGTAGACGTCACGCGGCGTTTTTTCCTCCTCGATTGTTTAACCATTGCCTCTTGTACCTCATCTGATACCTCATGATCTAACCATGACTGACATCGCTCGAGCCTTTCCCAGTTCCAACTGTGGTACTCCCGCACAAAACACGGTGCCACTAGTACCACAGGAAGTTTCCCTTCGGGTATGCAGTCACGCAGCCTGTCCTGCATGTCTGTGTAAAGGATCAGGATCGCCTCTATGTAAAAAGATAATATACCGAATGCATCATACACCAGATCCTGGCACGGCGTTTTTCTCATTGCGTCAATGATAGCTTTCATTCTGTTGTACGTCAGTTTGTATGCACCGTCTTTAACGACGAGTTTCCCATCTTTTGGTCCATCCGTGGCATCTGCCTCAAACTGTTGTATATGTCCAGGGAACTTTGATATTACATCAATAAGATCATTGGTCTTATCAGCAAAATCCTTTAAACCCCTACACTCTTCATCATCATCAGGCGATTCTATGATTCGCTTTTCGGCAATGTCTACCAGACCCTTGAGTTCTTGTATGCGGTCCTCCATTTCTTTATTGACCCACATTTCGTGCTTCTGCCGGAAGCTCATTGGAGGGTCCTGATTGGCTGGGTCGTCCCCTGGAGGGTCAATTTTCTGTTCCTCTTGTGTTTGGCCGATAATTGGACTGTCCTGGTTGGCCTGCCCATTCATTGGAGGGTCCGGGGCGCTAATCTTTGGGGGGCTCATCTCTCCGCTAACTTCTGTCGTGTCCATTATCGTATCGGGCGTGCTGTAATAATCCACAAACGCCATTAAGGGAAGGGTATCAGGAAAAATACCATCCAACCTAGCATGCCAACATTCAAACTCGCAGCACAGTGAAACAACCATATCACGTGATACATGAAAAAAACACTAAAAGACATTAATACAACTTACAATCATTTATTCTGACGAGATCATACAAAACTTGAATAATACAAGATACGACAATCACGTATTCTAATTTTGGGAATACTGGGATATTAAGATCGATATACTGATCACACTTTCTACTGTCACTTACAAAAACCAAACATCTGCAATGGGTTAATATATTGGCATATTTACATGTTTATCCACAAGTCCGTTCAGCCATAAGTCCTTTTGTAAAAACATAACACTGTTACTTTCTTCCATTTTCGTCCGCTGCAGCCTTCTTCTCTAACCATAAAGCCAAACCAAATATTAACACCCCCTGTGCGAACTCCTCCCACTGGTGATGGTGCCACATCATTCCAGGTGGTATCGACTTACAGTGAACCATGCTCCTACGTATGTAAAGGGTCCTGACCCATAACATGTACGCCGACAATTGACATAAGGCCAGCCACAATATATCACTGCATGACCTGCGACGCATTACGCCGACGATGGAATACATCTTCTTGAACGTCTTCACGTATCCGCGATCTATTACGAAGCTGTTATGTTCTTGTTGTCCATCCCTTGCCTCGAAGTTTTGAATGTACCCAGGGATCTGAGATATTACGGCAATCAGATCCTTGATGTATGTAGCGAACTCTTTCAAAGCCATACCCTCATCTTCATCATCGGATGATCGCTGTTCTGCATCCTTGGCCAGTTTCGATGATCGCTCTTCTGCCTCCTTGGCCAGTTCCGCCATGTCGTCTAACAATTGTTTGCCCACTATTTCATGTTTCTCTGGGTCGTATTCATCTGGGGAGTCGTTCACGTTCATCCTTAATGAGTTCATCTTTTCGCAAATGTCTGTAGTTTTTATGAATGTATCGCGCGTGCTGCAATAATTATAACGCGACCTGAGTAATGATGACACATATAACCCCTATGTAACAAATACAAAACCAATGTCACTGTCTATTACGTCGAGTCACAGTATTCATTGGTTCACGTCGTGCCGGCCATGATTATTGGATACATGTAACAAAGTCCGGATATGTCTGCCACAAATCAGCCAGCAAGCACTGTGTCATCTGGTTCATTTCTTGGCATTGCAGTTTATGCTCATCAACGACACATACTAATGTTTGCATGTTTTCTATAACGAGTACGTATCTCCGGTGTACAGCGCACAACCGTTTATACACCGCCCAAAGTGCTTTCACAACAAGCTCAGAACATGACAACGATAGCACGTTATTTGCGATACACGACAGGTCCGCAAGTATTTGATCCATATCCATATTTTCACACGGATACGTTTGGTATGATATGACACACCCCAACAATTGATCAAAGCACTGTTGGAACATAGAAATACATTCTACATATTGCTTTAACGTCGTGTCATTGTCGCTGTTTGGAGTAATACGTAGACACGTTTCTGCAGTTAATTTCAACTTTCCAAGTACATCTTCCACAAGAATATCGTTGTGTTCCATTGTCAGAACTACAATTACATACAAACGACATCATCACGACCGTCCTGCACAATTGTCCATGTGTTATGTCTATATCGTGTTGATGACCGATATTTACATTCAGTTGTAGGATGTTGAATCTCTTGTTTTACTTGATGCAGGTACGTGTAGTAACACGTCAATATTCCGCCGCCGTGTAAATTATACTTTGCATGATTACGTAGTAACAGGATGTCGTTCGATTACCGTCACCATATATATATGACTGAGTATTATTATAGTACTATTAATTTTTGTTTGTCAACATTATTTACAAACTGTCAGAAATGCGGTTTGTACAATTAGATTTCATAAACAATATTGTACTCACATTTAGCTGTGATATCCGGAACGATTTGTGTCTCTCTTCTTTATATGTCTTCGCTTTGCTCTGCAATAAAACAACAACACCGTAAGAACACACAGTCACCATTGATAATCTACAACAGGAAACGACAACCACATATGGTGAATGCCAGTATCCCTATCACAAACCATATTCAAATCATTACATTTATCAAATGCCCCCTGAAATATAAATGACAAGGTACTCTTCCAATGCTAGTCAGCACAAACAAAACGATAACAATAAAAAAATATATATAAAGCAACAACTTAACAGCAACTGCAACTCAACAGGCATCAAGGCGTATGCCTCACTGACCTGCCAGCATCGATTGGAAATATGCGCCGACAAACGTGTTAACCAGGAAATGAAACAGCATTATGTGGGTTTCTCTGTCCGGCCGGTTCCGGTTAAGAATGTTCCTGATGAACACCAAGATGTGATCTCCTGTCTGCCTGGGGTTCCTGTTCGGGGTAGGGTCGAACACGTGTGACGTGTAAGGGAATAATGACATGAATAATGTCACAGTTGTCGTCAGTAGCTGGCGCATCTGGTCCGACATCTGAACATTCCCTTGAATCATACGTTCCAGGTACGTTTCTGGCCTGTACGGCACCAGAGGCAGGTTTCGGCGAAAGTTCACCGGTAAACCGTCAACATGCTGTTGCGCATTATACTGCGCACCCACGGGCAACAAAGGCGACCACTGGCCTTGTAAGGTACCCGGAACATGGTTGCCTTGGGGTCGGGCTGGTGCGCTGTTCGGGGGCTGTGCCACTACAACCAAAGGCAACACTGGTTTTACAAAAACCGTTGTCATATATCACATATGACATTGCCGAACAGTTGGATCAGAATGTACATCAATAAGAGATGAACACCTTTTACAGTAAACTAAATGTGTTGAACGATAAAATAAATGTACTCACTTTTGATTTCTTGCTCGCTTTCTGTTGTAAGTATACTCTTTATTCTTCACTCGCTTCTTCTGTCTATCCTTCACGCCTGTAAATTGCTTCAGTGAAGTCCTATACTGCTTCTATACTAGTATCCGTGTGCTACGGTATAAGTCCCTTGCTGCTGTTCACTTGCAGTGGTATGTCTCTAAACGAGAGTGATTGCACTGTTGCGAGTAGGGTCCTTATATACACAATTTAGCTTGTGACGTCACACATACAAAGAGCCAGAGTGACATCCGGTGAAACCCTAAATGGTTCCGGAATGTGCACAGACCTACGTATTATTGTGTTTGTTGATATAATATAAATATATGAATATATATATCGGCATGTCAGGTCGGTAAGTGGTTCACGTGACAAAGAGATAACGTGTATGTCTACTTCGGATGTAAAACACGTGGTATCATAAGAAGCAATGACAAATGCTCATATGTCTTTGATTCCCGTTTGAATGAAGGTTTATAAGTGTACATGTCTTCAGACACATCATGACATGTGGTCGTCTACCCATCAAAAATATGAACGGACATGTTTCGCAGACGGATGCCGGTACCAAGCTCATAATAAAACCAACTTCTATCAGTCGAGGGATGCAGCCGGCGTGTGTGTGGATTTCTTAATGGGCTCACAGCCACACATAACAGTCAAGGATGAATAACAAATTTTATAATGGACACATATCCTGAGCTGCGACGTACATCAGATGCAACATGAGTGCAACACACGTCTTGGTATCAAACACCCCCCCCCCCCCCCCCTCTTTTTTTTCGCTGTTTGTCAAGCTTTCTCATAAATCTCGATCATTAGTAACACGTACATGTCTTTGGTGTCTAAGTGCATTTGATATAGCCCAACGTCAATGAACGAACGTGTTTGGCAAGTTAAAGCACATTGAAGGCCTAACTGTCGCACGTCTAATACTGAGATGTCCAATTCAATATATTTGTCAATATGCGTCGCGTGTTATCTCCGCTCACGTGTTTCTCTGCGTGTTCTGGCAGCGTCAGCTGACATCATACGTTCTCATAATATACACCTTCACCTGTAATAAAAGAAACACTCGGTCATACGTTATCTTTACTCATATAACACTCTGTAAAGTTTTATCAACAATATACTTCATAACAAAATGTGCACACGTATGATCACGGCTTGCTAAAGTCATACCCTTCTTATATCAGTACTGGCACATCTTTTTGTTCTATGGAAACTGTGGAAAAGCTCGATAACATGGCATGTACAAACCTTTTATGCATCCGATACATGTTGCACGATGGTTGCTTGCGAATTCTTCCACCTGACGGATACCGATTACCTCTCGGCGTATCAGTCCTGTGCAACACATACTCTTTTCGTCCCACGCGACCATCGCGTATGCATTCGACCTCGTCCGGCCAGTCCCTTTTGCACTTTTTGATTATATTCATATAAACAGATAGTCCCCGAGGACAACCAAAACCAGATCTGTATTGGTCGAACAGCTCGACCGTTTTCACTACGCTCGCTACATACAGCTCAGGGTTCATCACTTCACGCGGAGAGAACGTTGCAGCGGTTTTAACGATATGTACCCTGTCCCACAGACTGACGTCTTTTCCGGGAGCCAATGTGCTGTAAAATCGCACGTATGGGTCCATTCTGGTATGCCTCGACATGATTTTTTGTCCCAAGCTGACATCCCAGACATGATTCACGTTTGCAGCCCAGTCAATCGATGTGGGAGGTTCCCCAGAAATACGCACGTCATTATCTTGAGGGTCGTGCAGGGTTGCGATGAGTGTGACAGGGTGGTCTCCGTCCAAACTCCGTTTCATCTTTACACCACCTGGCGGTGTACCTCTCCACTCGTACTTTTCAAGTACGGTAGTTCCGCGTCTGAGGCCCTCGGGATAACTGGCATCTGACCAAACGGTGTATTTTCTCCCTGTGGCCCGTTCACGCTCCACCCAACAGTGGCCCAAAGCCCATTTGGGTTCAACTGCTCCGAATACTGCCCGCAGACGCGAACGCTCAGGAAAGCAGGTCATCGCAAAAGACATCAGACCTTCCATGTCCAGGTATTCACAGAAAACCCGCCTTCCCGCGTCCGTGCACTGCACCGGAGCGTCCTGGTAGTACGCCATTGGAGACTGCCTTTTGAGCCACGACCAAGCAGAATCTCTTTTGACCACCCCTTCCGGATCCCAACCAACGTACACCACGTTTAGTGCCACTGCATATGGCGTCACGTAAAACGGTCTAAGACTGGCGGGCTCCATCGACGACCGCGATGCGCGAACGGGCACCCAAACTAAGGCCAATCCGTGTTCGCATTGGATGTAACGTCCCACCATGAGGTGAACCTCCCCGCCTGCGTGATCGATTTCCTGTCGCCAGTCCCTTATGTCGAAAACAAACTGTGAAACTCGTCCTTTGCCGTCCGTGCAAACCCAGTACGTGTTAAACGTGGCGCCGGACAGTTTGAAAAATACAGTCTCGTGGAAGAGTCGGGGGACGCGATCTGACGGGTCAGTGTCAAAAGAGACCACCGCTCCGTCCTTGTGCGCCATCCCGAAATATGTACCCATGATGCCGTCGGGCCCTGTGTCATGAACAGCAAGATCGACCGGAGGCCACATGTCTGACATGTCTGACTCGTGTAATGGCAATACAAAGAAAACTGCAATTAATAAATGGACACGCGTCACATCATTACGTCACATGATCCGCACAAATAATGGACACGGTCGTCCAGTCACTACACCCGTCTATGTACAAAAAAGGTCACTCACGTTTTATTCGACTGGCACGCAATCCGTACGAATGATCAGTGTATGAGTCAATGGGTCCACCCAGTTGCTGTATTCGCTTCGCCAGCATCAGGCAGTGTGCAAGCAACGCTGCCCTGCAGCCCCTTATATACGTTATCTTGTTATGTCACGTGACTGACACATACACTGCTGACATGAGCGGGCGAGCGTAATTCATCCCGTTTTGGTGCACACGTGATTGACACGTTCAGGGAAAACAACATATCTCGTTACAAACTGAGTCACGACACATGGGGTCACGGCGTGTCTACAGTACAGTTGCGCAATACCATGGAATGTTAATCATACAGCCCGCTTCCTTTACTCTATTATTTGTTTTTAGTGATGTGGTTTTTGTAACGATCCCATGTACGGGTATTGGATGTAAATATGTATAGTTATATGTATTTACGTAAACATGAGCAGTCTGTATGTGGCAACGTGTATGACACATAACATCTAACAAAAATCACCTGACACTACAGCAGTCCTGCATCACACACATCAGGAAACACTCACGCAGACAGCCCCTGTCACGCTCAGACGTACCAGCACAGTCACGAGACGTGAACCTGTTGCACCAAGAGAAGAATAACACAAACGCTATGCCTTTTCTAGTTACACAGACGTTTATTGAATGTACAGAAAGTGATGACATACGATATGTCATGTACAATATATATATAATATATGTATATATATAATATATGTGTATATGAAATATATGTGTATATATAATATATGTATATATGAAATATATGGGTATATATAATAAATGTATATATGAAACGAAACCTGATATGGAAGATATATAGCTTATACATGCATATCTACACAGCATATGTCAGTCAGAATCATATACATCAGTATGCGCCGTCTGAATAAATCAATCAAACAAATAAAACATATGATACAAGTACGTGCTTATACAAGTGGTACTGCTTTGCATTTGTGCAGATTCCCGGCAGAGAACGTCGACAGAGGAAAAAAGCTTCCAACATCATGTGCAGCACATATATCGTTAACTGATATGAAAAAAAAATGAAATAAGGAATCCAAGTTGAAAACATTAGACATTAACACCTATATATATGTATATACATCTTTCTATCTACAGATATCTGTCAATCATATATTTACATTCATGAACGTCAACCCATAAACATAAGCAGGTACATGTTACCACATCGCATATTCTATATAGAAACTGTGATGTCCCTTAACAAAACAGAACGAGGTATAATAATGTATAGATATGTGGCAGTAACGAAAATGTTAAACATACCACTCGTATTAACTAAAGAGGAAAGGGGTTTACAGAACAACGGATTCACCGTTTAGCGATAAGACATATATGATAAACATACAAACAAAAGAACGTAATTTGAAATAAAAGCAAAATAATCTGTGGCACGTGTGATCCTTGTTAGGGATGGATGAGACTATTATTCGTCTGACTTCTACCCGTGTGACCTTTCTGGCATGGGTGTCCCTCAATATAGATAAAATCTACGCCAGCAGAGCTCACAGGGTCATTGAAGTACACAAGCTCCCCTACCACGGCAAGGTTATAGTCTCGGCAGGGGAGTAATATGTTTTATTGTTATCACAAAAGATACATGACAGAAAAAAACGAAGCGCAGGTTTGACCATGTCAGTCTGATGAGAACAAGGGACATAGGCACAGCAGACACTGGGCCCATCATATATACATACAGGGAAAACTATGTATGGGTAAGCAACATTAGCAAATAGAAAGGATGGAAGGGTTCACAAAAGAGTTGTAAACAAAAGTATAAAAAATGGTAAGTACCAGATTACAAAACAAAGCATTATATTGCTCCAAACACAGGAAAGGGATTGGGAATAAACAACTGATAGGCAACAAGAGTACAAGTTAAGAAAACAATTCTTTGGTAAGTAAAACATTATGCATGACCTGAACCATGAGAAACGTGTAATGGGTATGTAAGACCAAGAGACAGGCTGGAAGTATTATCATAACTATAACGGAACGACAGCCCACGAACATACACCTTTCAAGGTAAGCATGACGGAAGGTAAAATGGAAAAGGGCACGAAAGGACAAAATGTTTGGTAAGAAACAAATATCAGCTGGAAGGATTTGGCGATCATTACAGAAGGCTCAAAAAAGACAACGACATATCTACCCACAGATTGTGCGTCGGACACATATATGACCAAACAAAAGAGGTCTGTTTTAGAGGACGACGGATGATGTTCACGGATAGCATTCAAAGCAGCACATTGCCCATGAAAAGGAAAAGTAATATGATAGCAACATGCCAACAGATCTGAAAATAAAATCGGGTAAGTAAAACTCTACAAGGTACAGACAAAATCTGATGGCGTCATGTTACATACGTAAATGTGATGTTTAGGGTTCGGGGTAATTATATGTGGATGTACTGAATGCACTATATATAATATATATATATATATTTATATATGTATATATATTTATATATACAAAGAAACAAACTGCTTGGGAACAAGAGAAACAGGCATCAGCGACCTTCGTTAGCTGATGGATGTTTAATACCTGCAACAACATGCAGCGGCCTTCTAACATGGAGATTATCTTATATGACTGTGTGGAAGATACCTGACGGTCTTTGCAGAAAGTGTTTCAAACATGCAACTGGGAAATAAATCGACTTTTTTATGTTGAATGTAATGAATTATGTAGTGTGTGCTAAGAAGGACACTCTCACGGTGCTAATGCCGATCGTTACCAGATTCTTCTACTACATTATAACAACTGGAGGAGAGCGTATAAGAACTGTAACATTGCTGCATTATGGGAAGAACCAATACCACCTGTATTTTGCACCGCGTGCCGGTCAACACAACAACTACAGAAGAACCTATAACACCCTAAACAATTTGGCTTGGAAGGAGAAGCAAAAAGGCCTACACGCGGAAGGGGATGGAAGAGCAATCACTGTGACTGGCAGACAGTTGGATTCAGTGAAGCAACAAAGGATAAACAGTGAACCAACATGGAAGGTAGCTGTGAGATGGACAAGTTACAGGCTGTAAGAGACCCGGAGGACCTGAGCTATGCCAACACGCCCTCAGAAGAAAAACTGCCAATGTCTCATGCGTTCCGTTATATTCGTATCCAACAATACCAAGATATCTCAGAACGGAACAGATATTATCGCTTACGAGAGAAGCAGATGAAAGGAACAACAGCAGCAACAACATCGTTAGCGATTCACATACATGGGGGAGTAAACAAAACACATAATAGTTTTTTTTGTATCAAACATTTCCAGGGAGGAAACCAGGAAAACACAAGGAAGAAACACAGTTCAAGGGAAGGTTGGGCGAAGGAGACAATGGGAAAGAAAACAAAGAGGCACAGGTGTGTGTCCAGACAAGTAGGATCATAAAAAACGGAGACGCTTTCTACCAACTCGTTAAGCGACGGTGAAATGTGAGAGGAAGTGCAGTTTGAACTTTGCAATTGGTATTTTCTATTAACATCAGGATATATATATATTTATATACATGAACATATTTATATATACATACTTTACATAAGCATATATACACAGTTGTATTTGGTAATAATTTAACTAGAGTTGTCCGGAATATCGAGTTTTTAACATAACGAGTTTCCACCGTATTATATTTGTGTATATATATAAAAGAGATCGATACATGAAGTATCGAGTGACTGTAATACCGGAACCGATTATCCTATTCCCAATACCGATAAAAGCATCCTTTGTAAATTAAAGGAAATAACACCAGCAAGAAATAAGCCACATGACAGTGACGATTATGTGACATAATCATCCAGTGAAGAAGACGTAGAAGGGTAAAGGATGAATTACAATGTTGCGGGAGGCAGAAGACAAAAAACACTAGTGCCGACGGAATATGATCAACTGGCTTCATGAAACGATTTTTTGTTGGTTTTAGGAGCTCTCATCGAAAACCTAGTACTTGATGAAGTCTCGATAAATGGGATGGAGAATACAATAACCAGCCTTTGAGAACTGGACATTTATTGGAAGCATATATGGAACACCGTGTCAGTCGAATAGAAGATGGATTAAAAAGGACTTACGAAATCCTGCGACACACATTGTGACAAACATAGGAGAAAAACCATCAAAGTGCGGATCATAAGGGGAGACAGAAAAGAAAAGTCAAACCACACGTGCAGTTACGACAACCGTTCGGTAATCGACAATTACTGTCGGTTTATATTGAGAAGGGGATCTTTTCACATATCGTCATCTTGAGAAGGGATATTCCTCATAGCGTCAACATCCAAGGCAAAACAGAAAAGGAAGACCGGCTCGTCCCTAAAATCAATCTATATTGAGAGTGAGACCAAGAACATACACAGCATGACATTTAAAAAAATACTCTGAGCAAAATAATGTTGCGATTAGTTAAGGTCATCGCAGAGTCCAACCTGCAGTACCGGGAGAAATTGTAAGTATAATCAAACAAATCACTACACACGACCCGGTAAATCATACGAACGATATCACGACCCAACATGCAGGACGCTAACAATGAAAAAGTTTTACGTGGGGTAAGTAAAATAAGGCAACAAATTGCAAGTACCATAACTGAAACAGAAGAAACCAACTGTCCGGGACATTACCTTAAAAAATAAAAAGAATATGAAACCGAACTGGGGAGAAAGGGAACGTACCAACAATCGCTTTGTTTATATACGTCATTGATGAGATCGAGAAGTGCAAGCAGATCAGAACACTAACACAGAACCAGCATGCAGCGAAAGGAACCACGCAATAAAAAGGAAGAGAAACTGTCATAACATTAAGTGTAGGTAAGAAACGTCGTCTGTAAGAGGTGGGAAAATCGGCAACAATAACAGGGGATACACATTATACAACGTCGCAAATAAAGATGTGGGGATCACTAACCCTCACACAAGAAAACAATATATATATTCAGGGCTCGACATTAACTTTTGAAAGTATTTGCCTGACCGGGTAAGTAACATCTAGCTATTACTTGCCCTACATGAATGTTTACTTGCCTTACAAATATGAATGATTGCATCGAAAAACACAAAGACGTTTTTGCATGCCTTAGGTAAAGTTTTTCTGTTGGACCGATTTGTCCAGTCGGGCAAGTAGGAGGGGACTTCTAGTTGCCTTACCACTATTTCAGGAACTTTTACTGTCCCCGTGCAAGCGGTTAACCGTAAATGGCGAGCACTGAGATATGACATGTGTGTGTGTGTATATATATATAGATATATATAAATATGTGTGTGTGTGTGTGTAATATACAAATGCCTAGGAGGTATGTTTGCAATAGTAAGATCAAATCGACAAGAGGAACATGTGGAGAAACTGGCTAAAGATGACCTGTAAGTAAATGCCTTGGGAATCTACAGGTAAGGCGTCACACAAGGAACAATCCATCTATACGTGTACAAAATGTATATGGATATCATTGACCCTATGAAAGGATATGAAGAAACAAGAGTGGATGGAAGAGGAATTTAACAAGAGAAAACCCAACAAGAAGTAAGAGGAAGGAATGTTAAACAGGCAACATAACGTGAAGTCGGAGAACGATGTACGGTACGTCATATCACGATAACGCATCCTGATGAAAGCCCGTAACATATATGATCTGTAGAAATATATATATATATATTGTATCTATATGTACAATTATTTACACTTTTACACTTAACACACAATTATTTCCTATGTGTCGGGACAAGAAAATGATCGTAATGGTTCAATTACGCAATTGCGGGATGGTCACTAGACGGAGTTCCACTGTATATATGTATATATATATAAATATGTGTGTGTGTGCATGTCTCTATGAACTGATGGCATTTTTCATCGCACAAGGGAATGGACAAAGCTACAGGTAAGTATCGTGAGAGGTGTGACAGCAGATCAGCAGATATTAAGGAAATTACTGACAAACACTGAGATACCAGTGATCAGAAAAAAAACAAGTTTTAGGATTATGACGAAATAAAACGGTAAGTATGAGAATATCACGACCATACATACAGGTCGCTTACAAGAAATAACATAAGATTACATGCCACGCTTTACATGATATGCCAATAAGGAACTCTCTGTACCAAACACTGTAGTTCTACCATATAAATATCTGATTAACAGAAAGGGTGCATATACGGTAGTGTTTTACTGAAGACATTTGTGTTCCTTCATTAAATAGAAATATTTTCCTAAAGCTCATAACTAACATACTGATATCGATACTTTATCAGTTTTTGCAAACAGGTAATTCAACAAGGACAAGTATACACAGTCGACACAAAAATATGTTATCATACAGAAAGAATGTTATACTTCGAGCATTAAAGTATATACAAAAAAGTATATCCGCTATAATACAAACATATGGATATACAACAAGAGATCTGATATCGATCGCAATGATATAGCGGATGCGTGTGATATGGATACTTGCATATATATATAATATATATTATATATTATATATCATATATGTGTGTGAGAGTGTGTGTATGTGTGTGTGTTATGGATGAGTGTTTTATTTGAATACTGTCGTCATGCTAGAACAAATAACAAAAAATGCAGCGTATAGCTGTAGCACTATCACATTGCATACAGACACCAGGAGAGTCATAAATGGTTCTGCATCAGGATGAAGAAGTCTGTATCACATCTTTTGGCTGGAGATCACATCATCGAACGTCATCAAACCGTCAGCGAAGTGTCCTTAGGCCATCATGCATCAGAGCGATGTGGTCATCATGGCCGTGTCAGAGCGATGTGGTTATCATGGCCGTGTCCGAGCGATGTGGTTATCATCACCGTGTCCGAGCGATGTGGTAGTCATGTAACAGATTCTTTACGTGGCACATAACATCTGTTTTATGTAAAGATTTTCACCAAATGAATATCTTCTGGTTTGTTGTATAATTATGAACAGTCCGCTGAACAGTGGCATATTACATATTCCATATAATTGTACCTGTCTGGTTCTTCACTGTTTCACAACAAAACAGATATCTACCGGGTCTATTGTCAGTAAACAATCTTACAGGAAGGCACCGTATATATCCAACAATTCCTGAAAGGGCAGTCTTTATAGTCTATTTCACATCTGGCACTATACTGTTATCACAGAAACAGACACCGGTTAAATGTTCGTTGTATTATCAGATGATACCAGAATTCAAACAATAACGTCTCAAATCACAGTTTGCACCACATTTAGATACGACTGTTAAGTTAATGCGTTCAACTCACCATACCATTTATGGCACAAGCTCTTAACTGAAAGTCCATCCAGCCAGCCAGTTCCAAAAGTATACTGATATTTTTTGACGTGTTGTCTGTATCAAATTCAAATCGTAATGTGGAGAGCACACTCAGACAACTCGCACTTATAGACGTACAGCCTGCCATTATGTTATTCTCATCGTCTTGACGTGGCAGGAAACACACAGCTGCTTACATCAGACGACACATTTAATCTGACCACGGGTGAAATGAGCAGTAACATTCATACTGATCATGTTGGGTTTTCATCAGGACGGGAGATCATTGGAGAGAAATATGTGAGCACATATTGGAGTCTGCAGATCAGTAGTTGTGTGATATAAATCAAAATAATGTTTACATACCACTCAAACGATATCCCATTCGACTGAGGTTACGGCAATTGCACAACCCCACGTATGTTTATAAGATAAAGACAGACACACTGTTTTGCACCATTGTTCCCCACCTTAAATAATGCACACGTCACCCAGTTCTGAACGCAGAGGGAAACGGGTCATTAATCCGCAAGAAATATTTCACTGAGATAGCTGTTTTCTTCACGCAGGGAGATCATTAGAAAAATAAATGTAAGCACGCCTATAGCTGTATACAGATGAACTGTGGTATACCATAAACAAGGCATATTAGCAAACCATATCATATGATATCAGAAGTGACTGAGATCACACGAAATTCGCAAATACGCCTTGGTGTATGAGACCAAGACGGATACATAGTTTTGCACCAAGACACCCCCTGTGAAATAATGCACACGAAGTCTGTAGGAACTCCGGATGTGACCAGAGGAATACAGGGTTCGGTGACTGTTTTAAAATACAGTGGTCCAGATGACGCTGTGTTATAAACAACTAGGTGTCTTCGTGTATAAACCAGATTACCCCCTTAAATGTATCATTGGCCACGTTTATTAGTTTATAATACCTTTTCCATATACTGACAATATGATGAACACTGAAGATAGTTGTTTAATGATCACACATCACCTACATCATGAATGTGACGTGTTGTATCGAATCGGAAAATGCATGTACGATATCTGAACACACGATCTGACTTTATTGTGACTCGTGTCATGTGATGACTGTATGTTTTTGTAAGGGAATATCATGAAACAATGAATCGCGCAGCGTTTCCCAGATATGTTATACATCGCTGTCTGTGCAAACACGAGTACTGATTTAATGTATTTATTGTTGATCATACACATATACTTACTGTTGCAAAAAGCTAAAACATTGCTATCAATACAAATGTAACAGAAGTCATACATCACGGTCCATTTTGATTGCATTACTCGTCACAGATATTCGAACACCCCCACCCCCCCTTCCCCATACGATTACTTAATAATAGAGCGTTCGAACTCTGCTGTGTGTTGTCCCCATCGAACCCACACGTTCGGTACACAGATAGCATGGAAAACCACGTCCAACATACCTGTTCCAACGAGTGAAATAAACGGTATACTGATGGATTTACATGAGGATATTTTGTATAGTTTATGAGGATATTCTTATGGACAAAATGCCTCAACATAAATGTGTTTTTTCGAATATTTGCCCTGGCGGGTACAAGAAATATCAGCTATACTGTAAGCACGTGGTATGTTTGCACTGTGTAGTGACACATTTTCTCCCGTACGGACTGGAGGAAGCAAACAATCTGACCCGTCTGAAATATATATGCAGGTTGATCCGGTGCCCGAAATGTCGACGGAAGAAATTGTGAAATATAGGGTGAGTTAATCTTTTTCCTGTGTTACACATTTATTGCATGGACAGATTTATACACACAGTTAAATGACATGAGAAACACACAAGGGCATTGGTTTGATCTTTATTTTATTTGTGAAATATGATCTTTGCGAAGCGTTTGTTTTACTGATATATGTTACAAATATCATCGGTGAATTCACGCTGCGCGTACGAGCGTGTGTGTCTCATAATAACAGTGTATGTCTTGACATATTACAGCAATATGAACACCATATATTTAAATACGATTGGTCCGAGCGTCAATCCGTATCAACAAATCTCTGGTAACACACTTAATTTAGTGTGTCTATACGTTTTTATATTATATTCTGTTGCTTTCCGTGTAATATCAAACTTGATACTGTACATGCGCGATGTCTTGTTCTTCACCTGATCCTTGTATCGTCACTTTGCATGTGTTTATCTAACGTCCTTCTGGTAACTCCAAAATGTTGTCATCACATGCAGACTGTGACAATGCCTCCGCCTTTAGGGAGGCCTCAAACACGTGCTTTCATCCAGTACATGACTTGTGTACATGTGTATCATAATTATGTAAAATATTGTGGTATGATGACGAAGTAACACGTATCATCTAGTGTCCGTCTAGTGACACAACTGGGTCATGTGATTTAATACATGACGTCGTACTGCTCGCTATTCTTTCTACACCCGTTGTCGTTGCACGCAAACGTGATTCATAATCTGTTTGTGGAATCTCAGCAGATGGTCCGGCCTGAACCGTAAGATCTTTTCGGAATCCCAATAACATCCAAAGCACGTACAGTTCCCAATAAACATGAAATATTTGACGGGCTCAGCTGTTAGTGACTCGCCGTTTGCTAAGAGTTTTTCCACAACATCCCCGGGATCGACATGCTCTGCTGGCCAATATTTCGATATCACGACAGTAGAATGTATGACAAAACCGATCATACCGGGCCACTCGAATAATATCTTCACGGGGCATGTTGTATGACCAGGTCCCTCGTGGAGCGCTGCGTGCTCCATATATTTCGATGTGATGACACCACACAGTTTACAACGCAATATCGGGTCGCTGTCGTAGGAGTCGATCACACAGTGTTTAGCGGCGCAACAGCTGATTCGAGACGCCGTAAACAGGGTTGTACACTGTTGACAGTCGCCGTTGTTTTTATAAATCTCGATCAAACGTTGGTACAGTTCAGTAGGTAGCAGCCAAAAGAATGTATGCGGTATATACCGCGACGTTAACCACCGCGTACATATGTCGAACAAAGTACCTGGTTGTTTCCGTTCCATGATATCACACCCCCGATTCGGTCCTATACCAGACACGTACTACAGGATAGTGCTATGTGCACAGACCTTTATATATTGCAGGCCAACATTAACTCGAACGAGTTATGGCTGGTACAGCGGACTTGTATCAACACTTTTTCAGGCGCTCCGTCATTTAAATGTGTCATACTGTCCGCACTGTCGTATACTAAACCGAAACCATTCCATCATCGCATACTCTTTGGTTATTAGTACCACGGACGCCTTCGGACAATAACGCGCTGACTATTCGCGAACAGATGTCTGGGAATTTCGATCATCTGCTTGTAAAAAGACACATGTTCAGGATAAAAAAAATTTTATTATGCCTCGGATAAGTTTCCGGCATATCGGGCAATTCCTTATGTCTGATGCACAACCCATACATGATACAATATGTCCGCATGGCAAGAAAATGATTTGACGAATTTGGTCCAAACAGATTACACACATAGTCTTGTCTTGTAACAACTGCTTTTCTTGTATCAGGGCATCCACATCTGAAATTAACAACACACGAACTGATTGTCATGCAAAGCGATGTATACCTTAAATAACCGTTATGTAATCATAGAAATCAGCATACGACTGTAATCTACAACAATATATTACGGACACCGATCTATTTTTGTTACATATACATACTTCAGCAAATACAATGCTTTGTTCACTGTCATTCAAATGAGGACGTAATTGCCATTGTGTGTGTGTGTGTGTAATGAAATGACCGTATCGTTGAATTGACCAAATGATTACTTTGTTTGTTTGTAGGTCCAGCTGTTTGCGGACCGTTCCCGTCACCGTCACTCCCGTTTGACTGCTGCATTTCGCCAACGAGCGGTTTCTCTTCCGCTTCACGTGCGGCTGGAGTGCTGGCAGCGGATGTTTCATATGAATCCATCACAGCAGCTAGTAAACATTCAGCGGATTCAAACGCCTGCCCTGTCGTACGTAGCTTGTTTTCTATGACGGACGCCACTCTGTCACGGGGAATCCCCGTTTTGAGGACTAACTGGACTCTGTCCGTGCTCATTTGTGCCGCCAGGTGTCGGGGGTCGTACTCTGATGTCGGCGATTTGAAACAGCACACAAAATATGATAATATATGTGAATGAGTCCGAACGACGTGTTGAATATCAATACGTTTCTGAGAATATTTATAATGTGGACAATGAAGCTACACCTCACAAAATATTACCAGTATGAATATGCATGATATCAACTCAGAATATCAATGGCTCCGATCTCACCTGCCAAACAACGTATCTCAACAGTATAACGGCTTGGGTATTATGGCTCTGATCAGAAAGAGTCCTAAAATCTAGCCGAGACGCATTGTTGACGTATGAAAAATAACTACTCCTCTATATGAAATATTTGATATGTATGTGAAAGTGAAACGGACAATATGTTTTTCATCACATGACTGGACAGCTCTTGCATAAAAATATCAGTCATTGTGTTAATATACTGACATGACATAAGTCCTGAACAGAAATATAACGTAATGTTACATATTTGGCATATATTATATATATGTTCTGACCTTAGAAACTCAAGTACAACATTAACAGCAAAACCACATACCTGATCGTTCGGGCGTTTCGCTCCTGCTTTCACAGTAACGTTTGGTCCTAACTTTGGCGTTGGTACCCTGTAACAGATTCATAATATGTAAGTGTACACACGTCATCCCGAATATTTCCTTATATAGTGATACAAAGTGGTTTCGTATGTTCATATCTTAAACAAAACGCATTACTTAACATATTGTATTGACTGTCGTTAAAGGATAATGCGTGTCTGATGCTTTTTCTGTGTGATCATGTAAAATGTGTGTGATAAGTAAAGAATAATCACCAATGTCTCGCTTTTAACCATACTTGCATTTCTGTTTGCCTCGTGAATATATTTAGGTCCTTTGGACTGCATAACAAAACCACATTTTGGGAACCAACGTGCATGCTCAGCCCATGGTTCATCTCCCGGTTCCCAGGCACGAAGCCCTCCATCACAGTAAAAACACCGGCAACAATCATGTTCACCTGCAACACAAAATACGTATCATCTGTTATGAACATAAATGCGTATCACATTAATTAATACATACCACTGTAATCAGTGACCGAAGTATTATCTTCTGTTGCAAAAAAAAAAGAATCAATATGCTTCTCATAATTATTCATCTGAAATTGTTTCTTGGTCATGTGCCAAAACAATATACAGTTATCGTCTCACAGCCTACAAATGCAGGATAGAACCGTTTCCATTGACTGATGCGATATCTACAGACATATTACATTTTATACGATATGATATACTCCGTTGGTCGGACTTACAAGAACGAACTAAAACAATCAAACACGTTTATTTAGGTGAAAGAAATGGTGTCGTTTTCTAACTACAAATGTAGCGAGCATGTATTACCTGTGTAGTAAAACCCGGCTTCGGCCAGTGATTCGGGAGTCTGTTCTTTACCCACTGGCCATTCACGGAACGTCGCTAGTCTGTTTTGCTCTGTAGCCAGTCTTGGCCTTCGAGGTCTCTTTGTAATTATGCCCAACCGTTCCTTCAGGATATCCTTGTCGGACGACGTTCCTCCAGTTTTGTTTGCAAGGATCGGGCTATTGTCGTCAGGAAGTGGTACGTTATTCGTTGGTTCCCCGCGAACAAACGCACACCGGTCTCCGTAATACCGGAAATGTTCCTCGTGTGGATCATCCCCTGTCTCCCAACCCATCATAGCACCTTGACAGAAGGCACATTTTACTTTATCACGTGGTCCGACAAAGTATAAACCCGCCGCCGACATCAGCCTCGGCTCGATCAAGTCCCTTTTCGGCCATTGACGGTAGCTATCCAGTCTGTTTTTTTCAATCCACATCGCCGAAGCCCCTAGCCGTTCGCCCATTTTGTCTATGAGCGTTTTCAGATGACTTTCACTATATGCATTTTGGCCATACGAAATAGCTCTTTCTGGGTTTTTATATTATGCAACGTCACTCTCGCAGTGCCCGCGTCCCTGCACTATCTGTTTCAACCGATGCTGATGTGTATATAACTGTATCTGAAGTGGAGTATTAGTTCGGTCACATGACTACGGGTACAACGTCTTAACTCGGAGTACCACGTAGTCGTTTGTTTACAGCAGCTCTTTGCAGATCAAACAGAGCAGACAGTAATGCATGTCGGACTCTATATATATAGGCCGCGTGCTGTTCCGCATAGGATCCTATTACAAATACACTGTGAAACTGATACCACAATGTATTATCTTGGACGAAAGCTGACACACGTTATCTTGCGATACTACATCATATTCAAGATTCCGATGTCCCAGCACCTGTACCGACCAATCAGCAGGCAGTGAGTCATACCTGTCCTATCACAATGTGTATATAATATTTGGCGTGTGCTTACCCTCATTCAGTCACAACCGCACTCCCACAACGTGGCACCTCACGACTGACTGGTGTCTACCGCTGATTGCAAGGACAGGATGTCTGCGTCTTGGGCAGAAGTGTTCAGACGATGCCGCCCAGAGTTGTTGGCTAACCTGACGGTGGACGAGATGTTATGTGCTATCCTGAAGAGCAGAAACGTGTTGTCACAGTACCACGCGTAAGCACGTAACACCACCCCTTTTGCAAAAGCAACATCCTTGATCGACCATATATCAAAGAACGACAGTCATGTGAAACATTTCATCACTGCTCTTAAGGAAACAGGGCAGCCGCACGTGGCTCTCTTGTTGGAAAAGCAAAAGCGGAAATGCGAGGAAGAGGCGAAGCAGAGATGTAAAGAACAGGCAAGACAGTGGTGGGAGGAACTGGTACCACCAAATGGCGCACAAGCCCACCGACAGGCCGACCCATGCGGTGGTCTCGATTGGACAGGCCTGTTTGCGTTCTTGTCTTGCTCAGATCAACACGACAACGCTCCGTTCGATCAAAACAAAGACAGGAAGTTCAAAGAAAAGATTGTGCCGCTGTTTCGAATCTTGGCACAGATACTGAACTCAATGAACGACAAGTTGCTCTTCATGATGACGTGTGTGTCAGCAAAAATCGTCAAGATGGCAGAATGGCACCAGATATGGGAGCAGACAGACAATGACACAGCCAACAGTTTGCTACAAGCTTTGGAGGGAGAAACATACGTGCAATGGAACTACTTCAGCCTGATATGCCGTACAGCAGACTTGAAGGCCGCCGCATACATCATCGACGACGCCTTGACGACAGCTGGAGTTACATCGCTCTACTCCATCATGGTTTCGGGATCCCCGTGCGGGTAGAAAACAAGGGAAGTCGCAAGGACCTTCACTGTGTATATACCGTTTTGTAGCACTGTATCATTGAACTTATATCTGCTTTATCACTAGTATCCGACTCTAGTCAGACTAAAGGATTTCGTTTTTGGTATACTGTAATGACGCCGGACTCTGGTTTATGTTTTTTCCAGTTATCGGTATGACGTATGTAGGCGTCAGGTTTCGTGTGGTCACACATACGACGACCGTGTACGGACTATCAAGATCTGCATGCGTATTTTTTTTTTTTTCGATTTGGTTGTATTATGGATATGACTGGAATGTATAAATATCACATGTAACTCAAATGATCTGATTTCTTGTTTTGTTTTATCATACCAGACCTTCCATAAAAACACTCACACATTTAATACACAAAGATGCACAAGACGCAATACTCTCCTCAACGTAACATTTTAATACATCGGCCAATACAGTACATACGACATACGCTAGTTACAAACGGCAAACATACATTCTTCAAAAGAAAGGTATCTGATTAACTAATAAAAACGTATGCAAAGGCTACCATCATCGCTGGATGAAGAAGACGATGTGCGTGTACCGCCGATGTCCAAAGAAGAGTCAGAAGACCTTCGATCCGTGTAATAAGTAGCAGGTGGGTCTCTCCTGAATACTTCATTGTCGTCAATGGAACTGGCCAGAGACGAATAAGGACACGATACGTCGTCATCCTCGCTGGTCAGAACAGAGTCTGGAGACCGTGGTTCAGTGTCAGGAGAGGCAGGGGGGTCTGTGTATCTGATTACTTCGCTAGTCAAAGCATCCATATCATTGGCGAAATCCTGACCGGTGTCGTCATTATCGCTGGCCTGAGACCTGTAACGAGACGATATGTTATCACCGTCGCTGGCCAGAAAGGAGTAAGGAGACCGTGGTGCCGGGTCAGGAGAGGCAGGAGGCTCTGTGTACCTGATAACTCCATCACTCATAGCATTCCTCACATTGGCGAAATCATGACCGGTGTCGTCATTATCGCTGGCCTGGGACATGTAACGAGACGATATGTTATCATCGTCGCTGGCCAGAAAGGAGTAAGGAGACCGCGGTTCCGCGTCTGGAGAGGCAGGGGGGTCTGTGTACCTGATAACTCCATCACTCATAGCATTCCTCACATTGGCGAAATCATAAACATCGCCGTCATCGCCACTGGCCATCTCAACACTATCATTCTCATTGACGCCCATAGCACTCTGTGTGTCGCTGTCATATGCACCTTCACCATACATGACGAAATTGGTTCCCCTCATCATTCGCGCGCACTTAAGATTAAGTGCAACGTCGGGTATATATCGCACAAGCCTTTTCCATTCCGACTTGTTCAAATTCACACATACTTTTTGAGTGACGACACCGTTTTCGGTCTCAACGTACTTGAATGTTACCTCGTAGTTATCAGAGCCATGTGGACATTGCTTGGCGTACATGGTCAACCGTTTTCCGCGATACTCTTCCAGGATCAGTTTCACCTGATTATGAACCGCTATTGCTCGTGTAAACTCGGCTGCGCGACCTCATAACTGCTTCCACGCGATATAACTGAAGTAGATCACACGGCGCTCAAACCCAGGTGCAAGGCCTTTCACAAGGAAGATACCCTGCTGATCAATATACAACCCCGCACGGTCATCACACTCACGAACGCCTTCGTCCGAAATGGTTTGCCAGAGAGGTACCGTCCACATGTCATGGCCAGTAGAACCAGCTGTCAGGTTGATCGGTATCCGAACTGTATACACGTTCATATAGGTGTCACCTGAACCATCGGTGGTCCGTTCACTTTCACTGTCCCGGTCATCCATCACGGGCCCTTCTAATGAATGTTGTTACATGAAATCGGGTCGGACTATGCGATACTGGCTGTACGTATGGCTACAGGTACGTTGTACGATGTGTTACTCGGTGTACACACACACGCACAAATGAGTATATCGAAAATATATCCCCATACAAATACTGTTTACAGCTCCATTGGGTACCAGTGACATTCAGACACTGAAAACACACACACACACATATTCGAACACACACATACGACACAAGACGAAAGGTAATGAAGACAGACAAATAAAATCAGGTTTGTTACCATTATACATAAGGTTTATTGTCAAAAGCCGTACATGTCTATTAAGCAGTTATGTGTGTATATATATATATATATATGAATCATACATACATGTTTTTACAAATGAAAAAGTGTACAGGTCTAATCATATTACTAGTTGCTAAAACACCAACGTCATCAAAGTTCTCAATCAGAATGCATCTGTATCGTTTACATATAGCAATCTATGACATCCTCCAGGGGGCAACGGCACCTGACACATGTTTTATCGTCCTTCGCTATAATATGCCACGCGCATTGGAAACAGCAGACGAAGTGACCGCATGGAACAAACACCGTCTTCCTTTTATTCTCCATGCACACTATACAACAACTGAGCTCTGACCCGGATTCGTCACGAACGTCCTGTCCCTGTTTTTTATTGAGCATGTCCCGTGTGATCTGCCACCGTCCGACACGAGATATGTTCTGCGCTTGGAAGAGATGACCCTTCAGCCGGTGCACGGTATCGTTGATACGCGAAGCTGCCTCATGATTCAGAGAGGAGAGAAGAACCGTGCGCGCTTCGCACTGACCATGAGAGCCAAGCAAGTTGATAAACGCGAGGAGATGCCGTAGACCCCGCCTTTTGAGGAAGGGACAGCTATTCATCGTTTTTCTGTGAATTGGTCGGCCTTGCCTGTATGCTTTCCACATGCTCTTGAAGCAAAATGTTGTTTTGCAGCAGGGCGACCATAAGCTTCTCGTTTGGGTCCAGCGTGTTCTGTAAATGGATTGCAGCAGAATTGATCACGTCTGCGACAGGAACCGACGGATGGTTTGACATGTAAGCACTTACATCCAATTGACATTCCTTGTCAGTCATGTTTGTGTTGCAGGCGATCCGGAACACGGTTAGCTCACATCAAATGCGTCGGGTGAAATAAGCCAGGAGACGCGCACAGGCGCCTCTTATACGTGCAAGTGAACGGAAGGTAGGTACAATCCTTTTTGATTTTTTTTTTGGTGCTGCATGCGTAGTCCTAGGTAACGTTTTGTGTTATGGCGTATCACGTGATTCACGCAGGTTTGTGATATAATACTGAGTCACTGTACACACAATAAATATACATGTTTTCCTGGCGCATGATACCGATGGTTGTTATCATGTATAGGCAGATGTAGACACAATCCTACGCCTTTCTTGACCCGTCTATTTGCACTAACGATGGCTGCAATATGTACGTGTGCCAAGGACTCCATTCGACGAGGCTCTTGCTGCAATGTTGCGCATACATGCTTCACGATTTAGAGCGTCCACCAGCGTGGAGTGCGCCACCTTATTATCAAATATTTTCAACAAGTTGATAAATTTTACCAGTCTCTGAACGTCCCAATGCTCGAGTACACACAGCAGCTCCCCGTTCCGCTCGACAGACGTCTCCTTCGCTTTGATACGATCCGCTTGAACAGAGTCGATCAGGTCTCTGTAGACCATGACGTCATACAGCAACGTGCTGACATAAAGAGTGGTAACCAACTGGGGACGTATGTCACCGATAAAGCTTCCGCCCGTGATCGGGGGTTGTATAGACAAGTAATATTCCATTGGCTCTACACAGTCGCGGTACATGATGTATCCGTAAACGAGTCCTGTTCAGTACGGTGGTTGGCAACGAAATGATGCATTTATACAGCAACTGTCTATTTATATGTGTGCCCCTCCCCATATCCAGATCCTTGACCCGTCTGTTTGCACTAACTATGGCTGCAATATTGTACGAGTGCCAAGGACTCCATTTTACTAGTTCTTTGATGCAAGGTTGCGCGTACATGCTTCACAGTTAAGAGCGGCCAGTAGCAGGAAGTGCGCCACCCTATTACCAAACATGTTCAACAAGCTGATAAATATTACCAGTTTCTCAACGTCCCAATGCTCGAGTATACACAGCAGCTCCTCGTTCCTCTCGAGATACGTCTCCTTCGCTTTGAGACGACCCGCTTGGTCAGAGTCGATAAGGCTTTTGTAGAGCATGGCGTCAACCAACACCACGTGGACATCAAGAGTGGCAACCAACCGACCACGTAGTGTACCGATAATGCTTTCGCCCGTGATCGGAGGTTGTATTGACAAGTAATATTCAGGTGGCTGCATCACATCTTGGAAGTACATGATGTATCCGTAAACGAGTCCTGTTCAGTACGGTGGTTGGCAACGAAATGATGCATTTATACAGCAACCGCTTATTTATATGTGTGCCCATAGCCCCCCCCCCCCCCTCCGCATCCTACACTAAAAAAGCATAAAAAACGTTTTGACAATCCATACTGCAAGATACGATGACATGCGCCAACTGGCATTCTTATCCTTTTTTCGAACCGCCCGTTTGCACAGACGACGGCTGTAAAATGGTATGTGTACCGATGACGCCAGTCGGGGAGAAGCTACATCCGTCAGCAAAGAGCTTCCATGCTGCTCGATTCAGACATTTCACGAGCACGACGTGCGGCCCGGACCGGTTGCAGGTTTTGAGCAACTCGATAAACGTGACAACTTGTTCAAGCCCCAACTCCATGATGATAAACAGCAGCATCTTGTTCTGATCGATGACGGTATCTTCCCCGGTGATACGTGCGGCTTCGTCCTGACTTATAAGACCTTTCTGGAGCAGAGTGTCAATCAGCGAAGGATCGACGTCCAGGCTGGTCACCAACGTGCGCCACTGTGGCCGGAGGATGCTCGCGCTCGAAATCTCAGGTCTGACAGACAAGTAAAAATTCAATGGCTGCAACGTATCGACCCGGCCCATGGTGTATCGGTTAAACACTCCCGTGCAGTACGGCGGTCGGCGATGAAATGATGGATGGATACAGTGACCGGTACTTTTGTAACCACGCCACAAGCAATGACATATAAAAGGACATATAAAATAAAACAGAACGGGATTCGACACACACGTTTGAAGTACCAAATCATTACCCCCATGGAGTTACGCCACATGATAGTCGGGAGTTCGGAGGCTGATTGCATCACACAGAACAGAACATCATACAGAACGCAGTACGAATATACAAACATCACTGACACACACGCACCTAACCGGGAGAGCGTTCAGAACAGGTTCCCCACATCCGTCATACAGTACACGTTGTACAGAAGAACACGTTTAAATATATACACTACATTTTATTCATTTGTTATTCATTTATACAATAACAAAGGTGCGATTACGAAACACAAATGCGCAAAGTAAGATATATACACAAGTTTGAATCATCAATAAAGAACGTGTCAACGTATGTATGTTATAGAGAGTATCAATACAAAAACAGTTCACTTATCGTATATACAGGCACTTACGCGTTTCACTGTGTGAGCTGGGGCAGGGGAAGCAAAAAGAGTTCCTTATGGTACGTCCTGTTAGGTTCACATGAAACACGGTTTGATATCTTCTACCCGGTTTCTGCATGTTATACATGTCATATCCTCGTTCTCGCTGCACCTCAACGCACATGTGAAACAGCACCTTATGTGACCGCAGGGCAGAAATATCGTCTTCCGTTTGTTGTCCATACACACTACACAGACTTGTTCATTGGGATCATCTGGAGTCACCGATACGTCGTTTTTCTTTTTCGCACATAGCATGTCGCGCATGCGCCGCCACCGTTGACCAGAAGAAACCTGCCCATCCGCCCCGCTTAACGTTCCATTGAAAGGTTCGACCTCGTGACGGGTCGGTTGCTCGACCGTGTTCGTTGTTAGCGGTCGTCCGACACGGCCAGCCTGCTTCGGGAAAGCGTGTGCGTTCAATGATTTCACCAGGATATCTCGCGGAACGGGCTGATCATACACCTTCAGCAATCCAATAAACCTGACCAAATTAGGGAGACCCCGCTGAGCGAGGATGTCCAACAAGGCTGTGCTTTTCGCATATTTGTGACACTTGCGGAGTATGGTTTCGGCATTGAACCTGCTGATGATGCCTTCTTCGACCATCGCCTCCTGCAGCAGCGGGTCAACGTCCAGGCAATGAGCCAGCGCAACCCGGTCTGAATTGATAACACTGCGTATCGAAATAGCGGGACTGACAGACATGTAAACGTCGAGTGGATGCAACCAGTCTGGCTGACGCGAAGAAACATGTACACCCGCGCTGCCGCATTTTCCAGTGTGGGGGTCGGCCTGACTGCTTGACGGTTTCCCGGCTGTGTTCCCAGTAAGGGTACCTCCGCCAGGGACACCCTGCTTCCCGAAAGCGCATGCGTTGAGTGATTCCACCAGGATATCCCGGGGCACGGGTTGATCATACTCCTCCAGCAAACCGATAAACCCGATGAAGTTTCGAAGATCGCGCTTCAAGAGGATGGCTATCAACTCGGTGGCTTTCCCACTCATAACAGGGCTGTTGTCTAAAAGTGCAGCGTGGCCCTTGCATATGATGCCTTCCTGGACCATGGCGTTCTGTAGCACAGTGTTGACGTCCAAGTACATCAACAGCTTGATACGGTTTCCTTTGATCACATTTGATATATTTATAGCGGGACGGACAGACAAGTAAACATCGACTGGATGTAGTGTACGTGACATCTCAACACTTTCACATTTGGGTAGAGCTAACACCGAACAGAACTGCTGCTGGTACTGGTCTGCTGTAAGCTCATTAAGTTCTGCTTTATGTAGCTGCCAGACAAGTCATCTGATCGGCAGGAGTTCACTGACGCCGTGACGAACTCATACGTCGACGCGGGAGGACATCGTTTAAGGGCGTCACGCCCACGTTCTGTAGTTCTTCGTCAATGATATCCGAAAGGTACTGCAATCCAGCCTCTCTCAGCACAACGGCAAATTTGCTCCAGTCTGCGAGGTGACGGCCAAGCATGTGCTTTATAAAGTGACACCTCACCTGGTACTTTGTAACAGATGATTGCGTAATTCGGTCCAACTGGTCCTGTTCGATGATCTGCCACGTTACGCAAAGGGCGGCTATGTCTGCGTGATGTATGGGGTTCTCTTCCTGTAGTCGGAATCTGTACACGAAACGTAATTCTATTGCGCACATGAAAGAGTCACTGGCATTCCGGTCGAAAGTTATATTGAGACACCGGTGCTTCGTGAATTGGTCTCTAATTACACGTAACTTGTTGAATATCTGCGTTGCCGTTTCGGAAGGCGGGTTGTAAAGACAGCTGTTGAACGACATGATAGAGCAGTATGTGTACGGGTGTTGCCTTGTTCCCACACGCGTACGTGTACAGAGCTGGAAATATTATACATTAACACGTGCCAAGCAGTTAGATCTATGTGGGGTCAACAACTCCAGATGGCCTCTTAAAAGTCACTAAAAACAATTGTGTCGTCCCGCCGTTATGACATTATACATACTTCACACGCCTCTCGAACACATAGCGTGTTTTACACATTTTACTCTGTTCAAATTCACAGTAGGACCGCTTGGTAAATTCGACCTTTCGTCTCATATCCTCAGGTAAACGGCGATACAGATTATTCATTGATTCATTCAGATCTCTCAGTTCCCTGTACACATACTTTGTCTCATCTTGGTCGAACATGAAATCCCAACATCCGTTCAGCATCAAGTTAACCGTGTCGAACAGTTTTCTGAATTCCGTACGGTAACATATGTCAGACCCGTTCGAGGTGGCCATGGCTACTCCAATCAATCTTGTGCTTGTCAGCGGGGTCACTGTTTGTACAGAAACGTTATATGCAGCCGATACTAGGGAGTACCGCCTTTAACAGTGTACGGTTCGAAAGCGGATAGACAACTGACACTGTCAATCAAATGCGCATGTCATTTATATGGATATACATATAGGGGAGTGGCGTGTTTCAGACGAAGGTCCATGACTCACAGAACTGACGTTCAAAGTATGTCCTTGAACAAACAGGTGCATCCCGACTATCGTATTGCGCGAAGAGCAGGCCACATAATAGCTTGTTTTAGACTGTCTGATGATCCATTTACGTTTGGTACGTTTAGTAAACCAGTATTAATCATGACCATATGTACAGAAAAAAAAAACCAGACAAAAATGACAAACTTAACGCTGGTGCATCGCTGATACATAACAGCTACGATGTTAATGTCACGTGCCACCTGAACTCCAGTCTTTACTCCGTCTGTGCCGCATCATTGCCTCTAGACACCGGTTCAGTCGACAGATACGTTTCCTCAGTGGACTCACTGGTTGCGTCGCACTCACTGCAATCGAGACATCTGAAACATGTTTCACAGTACGGCCGATTTTTCAGGTAGAGGCCGTGTCTCATATATGCAGGTAAACGCCGGTATAAATCCTTCATTGAATAATTCATATATTTTAGTTCATCATACACATCCTTGCACCGAGACGGGTCAAACATAAAACCCCAACATCCGTACAGCATCATGTCCACCGTGTTGAAAAGTTCAATGAATTCCGTACGGTAAGATATTTCCGACCCGTCCGAGGTGGCCATTACTCTTTATTCTTCTCTTCTGTCTTGGGATACTGGTCCAGTTTAAAGAAACGATATATATGCACGCGATACGGATGGGGCACCGACGTATAGAAGGACTGTTCTACAGCGGCTTGACCACCTCAAGTGCGCGCGTGTCTGACGAACGAAACTGTGTCATTGAAACGTGACTTGTATCACTGAAATGGTAAAGCGCAATTAAAGGTCATATAAAACAGCATGTTTACACTGACGACCCATTTACGTTTGGTACGTCTGGTAAACAAGTATGATTCATAACCACATTATTACAGCAAAAAAATAGACGGCCTTGACGCTGGTGCTTAGCTGGTACATAAAAAACCAGGATGTTATCGCGTTCATGCTGCTGTGACTAACCGCTCAGGACATTGACCGAATGCTTGCGGTCTGGTTTTTCCGATGTTTGCGCAGTTGTTTTGACACATTTGTCCTTGAGTCACAGTCTGGGCGACATGTCTTATCTCCTGTAAAAAGGTGTTTGCGCAGACGTACATTGACACGGTATGACGTGATTTCTCTAGAAAAGGAAGTGAAAACAAAACTTGCACCGGGTGCACTGCTGATTCGTACATCTGATTCGTGGAAACTATATATAAAAAATTGTTATTCCCATGTTTCTGCCGTGACTCATTTACCGACAGGACGTTGAACCGGATGTTTTCGGGTGGGTTTTCCATAGCTTTTAACGATTTTGTTTTGACACGTTTGTCCTTGAGTGAAAGTATCGCGGTTATCAGATATATGTAAAAAGTTGTTTTGTTCATGTTGGAATTTCCACAGTATTACGTAATGTCTGGGTTTCTGGCTATAAAAGCTCAGCAGTACCAAACATTCAGCAGAACCTGCCACGCACTGCTACCGGCCGGTTGAAACTGCTGCTGCTGTTGCTATTCTCTACATTACAAAAGCAGTCTTCATCGACATGGGCTCTCGTTCGAAAAAGGAAGATATGTCCGCTCGTTCAACGAAGAGAAACTCGCAACCATTGGCGAACTACAGTGGTGGTGATGTGTTCGCGCCGCTTCTATCAGGCGTAGAATGCAAAGAGAAAAGCCGGATCTCTACAATGACGGCGCCTCTGATGAACGACAACATACTCACCGTGCGCAGCATTGGACTGACGGTGAGGAAATGTTCCGACAAGGGTAATCCGGTGAACAGGCGTATCACGCCCGAGTTATTCGACGACTGTTGCGATCTGGCCTGGCTGCGCACGCTCATCTATTACGGGGAGCTGTTGGGAGCGAGCCTGGACGACTGGAGCCTGTTGTACATGTTCTTCATATGCGACCTCGCCCTGTGTCAATCGGACAAGTCCCTGCCCGCGTTTCCATGCTTTATGAAGAACACGGCGGACATGTTCCTGCGTTTCCGATACAATCACTTCCCCTACCTGATGACCGACAACGAGGAGCTGTTTCCGGATTTCCGCCGATCCCAATCCATCTCAAAGCTCTTCGGTTTGGAGTATTTCGTCACGGTGCTCACCACGGAGGAACGGCACCTTTCTCTGGCTGAAAATTTCCGCCGGACATTGCGTGGAGATGATCACATTTTGAGCGAGGCCGACGCAGACGAAGGCAAGCTTCTGTGCAATGCGATCGGCGAAGCCATCCGCTGACAGACAGACTCATAAACAGGGAGCAAAAGGGCAACGATTTGATCCCACTGCAAGAGGACATCAACCGCGTGGCAAAGGAACTATGCCGCTCAACAGTTTTCGCACACGAGCAGGCCTTGCATGACCTGTATGTGCGTGTGCATTCTTGCCTCAAGAAAATGGAGAAAGCATCCAAAAGCCCTCCCACATACGGCCTGTACACCGGTAAATCGCGCGAACGGTGTGTCGTGAAAAGCTCGAAGAAAGGGGCGATACCGTTTACGCTGGTGCCGTATGGCCTGCAAGACGATGCGGGTACGTTTGACAGCGATCAGGGAGCAACAACAGCCAGTGTCACGGATGATACCGCCGACCCCGTTTCCTCTGAACCGTCTGCAGCTGTCGATGCCGCCACCCTGAACGTACAAGCTGAACAGTGGGTGAAAGAAAATGCCGGTCATACGACAGTTGACGTCCAGGATCAACAGGGGAGTCCCGACGGTGCGACAACAGGAACAACTCACGCCGAGCTCGGGAAGCGGAAACGCGGTCCGTGTCACGCTGCTGACGGTCAACCAAGGTTCAGAGCCCCGAGGAAGCGCATAAGCATCGATGATACGCCATTTTCACCCATAGGCGGCGGCGACTGCGCAACGCTGTACCCTCCTATTGACAGCTCGCCACAATCGCCCGGCACAGACGCTGACAGGCCGACCGCACACGGGGCGACGAATGGCTCAAACCTTATCCTGAATTACGAAGGGAATGCGACACACTCCACGTCACAGGACGAGGAAACGACCCTCAAAGCGCCTACGGTAAACGGGCGCCGACCCGCCATACCAGACCCCTACGAAATATCTCTCAATACACCCGCAATGCCGGCATTGTTGAACATAGATACACAAGACCTGGTATTGCCAGACGAGGTGCGTGACGAAGACGAGGACGGAAGTGTCCGTTTGCACCTCAATCAATCGGGCCCGGCGCAAGAGGGAGATGCGGGTAACGCTTTGGAGAATGAGGTGTCTATCGCCCGCTCAGCAACAAGTCAACGAGACAAAAGCGCGCCACCGTCTGCAGTGGTTGGTGAGCATGAAAGTCCTTATTCTGATATATCAGACGACGAAATGGACAATACCTGGTTACCTGTGGGGGGGACACAACAACATATGGGTACACATTACGATCACATGCACAATGCAGGGACGGACTTGGGACACAGCACTCATTCACCCTTCACGGGACAATTCATGCCGTCTCCCGGCGTGGTCAAAGCCAATGCGCCCGTTTACGCCTGTGCAGGGCAACGGCCGATTGCTGGCGTCACAGTCAATGCGCACTTGTATGACGGGACGGGACTGCAGCAGCAAGGTACGTCCGTTGCAAGCGACCCAAACCCGATGAACATTCTGTACACTGTCGCCCAGCAACTGTCAACATGTGACGTGAATACACAGAATTATATATACACTCCAGCTGCACCTATCGTCGCAACGCCAAACAATGCAACTGCGCATAACTACGCCTCAAACACGGCCGCCATGGATACGCAGGAACTTTGGAATGTGACGAACACGATGACGGACAAGCTGCACAGGGCCATCAGCAGCTTTCAACAGTCGATGGCCATGCTGGAAGACGTCAAACAGAACTTTCAACAGTTGCAGCAACAAGTACTCCTAGTTTTCCCACGGGGATCAGCATAAACTGATACTTTCCACGTAAAACGTAATGTGGTTCTGTGTCATTGTGACAAAGCGAGCCAACACGAAACTCAAAATGCTTGACTGTTTATTGTGTATGGAGATGTAAATATATGCTAAAAGTTATGTTTAGAATTGATTACTGTTGATCATGTGAAATGTCAAAATGAAATGTCAAAATGAAATGTCAAAATGAAATGTCAAAATGAAATGTCAAAATGAAATGTTAAATGAAATGTCAAAATGGAATGTCAAAATGAAATGTTAACATGATATGTCTAACTGTGTATGTTTCAAAACAGCGATCACGGATGATATATATATTATTATACGGCTTAACAATATATGCTTGTCTCATACGTCACCCGACGTTATGCTAAAAGATGATTACTGTTGATAATGTCAAATGTAAATGAAATGTCAAAATGAAATGTCAAACTGAAATGTCAAAATGAAATGTTAACATGAAATGTCTAACTGTGTATGTTTCAAAACAGCGATAACGGATGATATATATATTATTATACGGCTTAACAATAGATACTAGTCTCAAACGTACGGCTTGTTGTTTTCTGAAAAGGACATTGTATGACAGCGTCTGAATGGTATGTGATATAACGTAAAAAACCACTATTGATCAGAGTTTGGGATTGTGGATACTTAATACATAATATTGAATAAATATGGCTTTATATTTTCGGTACGCCCATTTTACATGCCATCATTAAAAATGTCAATATATATATATATATATATATATATATATATATATATATATATATATATATATATATATGTAAACATGATAGACTCCATGCTATCGAAATATATTTCACGATCCACCAAGATGCCAGCATTCAGTCATTCTAAGTCTGACTCAGATATTAAATCTGTTACACATATCTCCTCTGTGGACATGGTTAAAATAGTTCCGGTAACATACGATAGGGGGCGTTGCCTCATACAGCACTGGTCAACACAACAAAATAGCCCTTTGCCGGACAACGGTCTACATGACATCTACAGGGGAGTTCTGGGTGGGATCGCCTGGCGGGGGGGGGGGGGGGGGGGGGAACAGGGGAGTTCTGGGTAGGATCGCCCGGCGGGGGGGAACAGGGGAGTCCTGGTTGGGATCGGAGACCCATGTGAATGGTTAAAGAGTGTTCATCGGATATCATCGGTACTGGAAAAGCCACAGGTGTGCAACGCATGTCAAAGCACTGGGGGATCGTTCAGATCCCGACAGAGGGTCTCCACTGGGAATATTCATTTTAGGGATCGAGGCGCCGAAGGCGCCCTCCATACATACATCTGTGTATTGGCGCCTTCGGCGCCCCGATCCCCATACAGTATTCTCCCGGGGGCGAGGCCCCCATCACGATCCTTCCATATATTTCCTTATGGGGGCCTCGCCCCCGGGGTATATTCTTTTAGGGATCGATCCCACATAAAGTATTTTCCCCTGGGGGCGAGGCCCCCACCACGGGCCTTCCATGTAATTCCTTATGGGGGCCTCGCCCCCTGTGTATATTCTTTTTAGGGATCGATCCCACATAAAGTATTTCCCCTGGGGGCGAGGCCCCCACCACGGGCCTTCCATGTATTTCCTTATGGGGGCCTCGCCCCCAGTGTATATTCTTTGTAGGGATCGATCCCACATAAAGTATTATCCCCTGGGGGCGAGGCCCCCACCACATGCCTTCCATGTAATTCCTGATGGGGGCTTCGCCCCCTGGGTATATTCTTTGTAGGGATCGATCCCCCATAAAGTATTTTCCCCTGGGGGCGAGGCCCCCACCACGGGCCTTCCATGTAATTCCTTATAGGGGCCTCGCCTCCTGTGTATATTCTTTGTAGGGATCGATCCCCCATAAAATATTATTCCCGGGGGCGAGGCCCCCACCACGGGCCTCCATGTATTTCCTTATGGGGGCCTCGCCCCCAGTGTATATTCTTTGTAGGGATCGATCCCACATAAAGTATTATCCCCTGGGGGCGAGGCCCCCACCACGGGCCCTCTATGTAATTCCTTATGGGGGCCTCGCCCCCTGTGTATATTCTTTTTAGGGATCGATCCCCCATAAAGTATAATCCCCTGGGGGCGAGGCCCCCACCACGACCCCTGTGGAGAAACCTCTAAAGGGGCCTCGGCCCCAGGGGAGACTCTCTGTGGTGATCGGAACGATCCCATAGTGCTTTGACATGCGTTGCACACAGTTGGCTTTCCCAGTACCGATGATACCCGACGATCACTCTTTAACCATTCACGTCCGTATACGAACCCACCTAGGACTCCCCTGTTCCCCCCCCCCCTGTGACCCCTATTGACCTTTCACCTCTGTCCCGATCCCACCTAGGCCTCACATATTCCCCCCCCGGCGACCCCTGCTGACCTTTCACCTCCGACCCGATCCCATTGACAACTCCCCTGTCCCCCCCCCCCGGGCGACCCCTGCTGACCTTTCACGTCCGACCTCGACGACCCCAACCGACCTTTCACATCCAACCGACCCTTATTCCCCTCCTGCCGGTGATCCCCAAACCTACAACCGGTCTAGTTCTGACTTGAACCACACAACCGGCCACAGACCCACAACTCTACTACTTCTTGACATAAGGCAGAGGGAGGGGCCCCCTCCCCCCCCTCGGGAGCCGTCTGGGACCCAAAAGCGCCCAGAGAGCGCTCTCAACTGATAGTATAATAGACTCGGCCTGCTTATATAGTAGGGTTGTGGACACATTGAAATCTTTGGTGTGCGGCAGATTTCACGTTTGTGCAAGATGTACGCGCAAACTGAAAAAGATATCGCAAATGTTACTCGTTGAACGCTTAAAGCATATTTTTCCAAAGATTTTAGCACATATTTGTGTAGACCGTTGTCCGGCAAATGGCCATTTTGTGTTGCTGACCGATATGACGGTGTCAGTATCGCCACCTTCCGACGACAAGTGGAACTATATCAGATAGACAACGGATTTATCTAATTAAGTTGCACACATGAAACAACATTGAAATCTTTGGTGTGCGGCAGATTTCACGTTTGTGCAAGATGTACCCGCAAACTGGACAATATATCACGAATGTCACTCGTTGAACGTTTGAGGCATATTTTTACTAAAATTATTGCAGGTATTTCGTAAATGTTGTGTAGACCGTTGTCCGGCAAATGGCCATTTTGTGTTGCTGACCAATATATTGGCATCAGTATCGCAACCTGCCGACGACAAGTAGAACTATATCAGATAGACAACGGATTTATCTAATTTAGTTGCACACATGAAACAACATTTGTGCGGACTGCATACTTTAATTGAACTGGATGTTTTGTGTGCCTTTATGTATTTATAAAATGTATCAGAAAATGATCATGAATCACATATGCGGATGATCATGGCATAAAGAAGACCGTGAAACTTTCATATTTTATTCATTATATAAGTTCCGTCTTATGAGTTCCACAGGTATTGTGACGTAGATTCAGGCAAAACATTGTTGAAAATAACGAGTACATCAAGTTTTTATACACATTTTTGGAATATTGTCACATATGCATTTATTTGAAATTTCGTTTTCTGAGTTTGGAAGTATCAAGTGTTATCAACATCTATTAGTATGTTTGTCGTATCTGGTTGATCAGATCTATATAATATCTGGTTGTTCAAACGATGTTCGTGCATTCGCATTGGATGTGCCTAAAATATACATCTGGGTGACGAATGGTTTTGCTGTAACCGTCTTCTTCTTTTTAAAAAAATGTATATAACGTGAAAGTACACGTCGGCGTGCCGGGTTTGCTGTATGGGGTGTTTAATCTGAAACCGATCGCCAACGACAAAACTCATTTATGTATACATGCAAACAAGCAGACAGTTATCGAGCAGCGATGACAGAGCTGATGACCAGCAAACGTATCAAGATCATACAAGAGACGAACCCTGTTTAACAACATTTCAACCCGTCACCCCTCATATACCTATATATATATATTCATGTGAGCTTGAGAAGCCGTCACCCCTTGTTTCAAGGCAGGTGAGACCTTCCGAATACATGCATCCCATTCCAGCCACGCCCACACAACACATTGCGTTTGACGTACCCAACAGTTGCGGACGTGTGCTCATTCTTGATTATACTTCGGACACAGCGTGATGCATTCGCTCCCAGCCGACGACCAGTTAACCAGCAGGTTGTGCGACAAGAACGAAATGACATATCTGATGGACAATTTGATGGGTCACGCGGAGCTACTTTTGAAGAAGATCAAAATCCTTGACGACAGATCAACTGATGTATTTCCCAGATCGTGGCAGTGCGTGGAACTGGTTGACGGCGTGGACCCGTGGCCACCCAGCCTCTGCTTGAGTATGATAACTGATATCGGGAGAGGGTACGGGATCACACTTGATGAGGCTACTTTGACGGCTGTGTATAAAACGGAACCGTGGGTCAGCTGGCACAGGATATGCCCTTCGATCACAATGAACCTTACCCGCATGGTCCCGACGGCTGAAGCCCGATGCCTGGCTGTGTACATATTGTACTGCTTCTTTAGCAAAGAGTACCGAGTGTCTCACGCTGACAGTGATTTCCACAGGGGTCTGCTGTGTTTCAAGTACTGCCCATGTAGCCGATACCAAAAGAGGAATGTAACCTCCCGTTGCTGCTGTGTGTCACTTGGTCCTTTCTCGTGAAAGCGTCATTGTGTACCTGATATCTGACAGCGTACGTCACACACAATGACACCAGTGCATACATCTCCTCATGGTGTTTTTATATCTATATGTGTTCATGTCGCGTGGGATAATGCATCTCAGAAACGTATCTTCGCTCATGCAGTTGACTTACCTTGAAATGAGGCCATTTTTTGTTATGTCACATGAGCTCTGCCGTTACTCACATTTGAATTTGGTAAACAATTTTGAGCCTATCCCGTCAACCGCCAGGCATGCGCACTGCCTGGCTGTACATGTTCGAAAACACATAAAAGCAGCGGTGATGTCTAGTTGCCAGGCACAATTCATGTTGGAGCCCTACCACGACCATGGCTTGTTCTTCACATTGGCACGAGGCGTTTTACGGCATACTGCCCCGTTTGGCATCTGCATTGTACGTGAAACAGAGTCTGCTGCCTGACGAGCTGTTGGCAGAGGGGTTTCTCGACAGGGACGAGCTTGATAATGTCAGGGCGAAGATGACTAATTCGGAACAAGCCGAACTGTTGCAGCACACACTGGCGGATACGAACACTCCCAGAAGGCTTGACAAAGCTATGAAAATTATAGGGCGTCATCACCCAGACGTTTTGCGGATGTATCAAGATCGCATGAAAGCACTGAGTCGGGATGAGAAAAAGGCTCGACCACACGGTTCGCCTCCGGCTAAGGTGTCTTCGTCTTGGAACGACAGTTTTTACAAAATACTTCCCGGTATGGCCGACAAATTAGACGTGCTGCATAGCGACGTAGTTGATGTACTTGCTGCTCGAGGGTTTATCAACGACAACATGGTCGAGCAGATACGTGTTCACAGGATAAACACGGCCCAAGCCAGAACACTCCTGTACCTCCTTCTTGATAACAACGGTGTATATGAACTTGATGCTGCCATGGAGTTGCTGCGCGGCCATTACCACGCGCATGTGTCGGATTGGTATCAACAAGGTAGGAACATCTCGATCGTCCTATGCTGGTGGACAACGTGAACAACCGTTCGTAAGCATGTACGCCCCGTCTAAGGCACTGTATATACACATCAAACGCTGGAAGTGTTTGAGGTCCAGATGCTGATATAAACTCGTGTATTCGGGATTTTTTGAAAGAACTGATTGTTTGGTCTTTGAGCATACGCAACGATGTAGCATTTTTATACAATGCACGCATATATATGACTGTTTGAAACGTGGGATTAACGTACGGGACGTGTCTCGTAATGGACCTAACGTCACAGCCAGCTTTCCAGGCAATAAGGTTTTGTATAACAGGTTGTTTTGCAAGTGATTTGTTTTTGTTTATCCTGTAATCTATATGACACGTAATAAAAAGGCATAAATGAATTGCATCCTGTATTGTATCAGAGTATGATGGGCTTTATGCTATGTGTGTGTGTATGTAAGTGCGTGTGTAAACAAATTATCTATAAGATACCATGTGATCCGGTACACGTCACTATATGAAAAAAAAAAGGATGGTAACAGAGTTCTCACTGGATGGCACCATATTTTTTCAATTTTGTTTGTTCCCATAACGGTCTCTTAGCTGATATCCACATTTAACCGTGAATCTCTGTCACAACACGTTGCATCAGGTTCCCCTTAAATATTTGTTCTACTCCTCTGGTTTATGTATGAAACTCGGCAACGGCAACCGTCAAACTATCTTCCAGAACGAAACTGATGCCACTCGGACCACATGTTGATCCGTGTGCGTCATCACATATTCAGAAAAAACTATATTTGGATACGCGGAATGTAGGCTTGCTGATGGTATTATGTTTACGTTTCTGCCACACGTGTGTCATCCCCCCTTGCGTGTAAACGTCATCACACGTGACTATATAACCACCACCGGGCAGCATGAACGCCACATGGGCACAGTCTTGTGAGAAGGACAGGCATGTGTGCCGCTGCTGGTGACTGGATATCGTGTTCGTTACCCAGATGTTTGTTACCCATTTGGTACTTTTTTTTGTATTGATGGGGTGTATCCGCCGGCTTTTTGTTCTTTGGGTACTGTACAGTGATTTCTGTCTGGCAAACTCTTTGACTCAGAGTTCTGCTGCCCCTTCTCCGTACCGTGCATTCAGATTCTTCGACATCAATCTGACAAACAGCGAGGCCCAGTATGGGTGCGGTATGTTACAGGATGGCAGGTGGTACCTGCCTGCACCGGATGACAGCCATGACGGGTTATCGTTCCACACAGAATTGACTGCTTTCATGAACAGTGCTGGTATTTCCGAAGCGTGGATTTCGCTGAAAGGGAACAAGCTAAAAGAATGGCGGGTGTCCGGGACGAAACCTTTCAAAGGCACGGTACAACATAATGGGGAGCCACACAGACACTGTGCCAGGATACAATATCGATATGAAGCTGCTGTGAGTGAGTCGTGTAATGACGACGTCAAAATGTTTGTATGCGTTGTGCCGTCTTCGAGCCATCTGTTCTTCAGTAATCTCTGCAACGGACAGTACGGACCGTGCTACGCGATTATGCGTGGCGCCGCAAGTTGGTTTGCGGCTAAAAGCATGTGCGTTTACATAGGGGCACGTATGGCCGTCGTTCATACTGCACAGGAAGCTACAGCGCTGAATAAGTTCATAACATCTCAGATATCGGGTGCAACGGAATATTGGGTGGACCTGGTGAACCACGTTTGGCAATACCGTCTGCCTGGAAACCGGACTGCGGTTCCCGACATGTACTTTTGGTACAGACAACGACCTGCCACCGGGAAAAACTGTGCCGTAGTAAGGAAATACCCAGACGGATATTTCTGGGAAGCTGTGGACTGCGACAGCCGCCATCCAATCGTCTGCATGAGTCATCGTTCTTTATCGACAAGAAGTGATGGCGCAATGGTCAACGTGCCTACACGCTACCCGCACAACGCATCGGATACTGCTACTGAGATATATTCTTCTGCGTCATCATACCGCTCTATATCGCACGCCGTTATCATACGTATGTGTCTATCACTGTGCGTCAGTATCATTACGTCGATCTAAAACATCAGACGGAAGGGTTATTCAAAACAATACGCCCACATATGGGGGATTCACATGCGCGGAAGATTTATGGTACCTGTATACATTATATCTGGTTTGCTGATCAAACATCGTTTTTGTGTTTTTTACGTTTGTGTGCCAGTGATGCGGATGTTTCATCCTTCCTGCTACTGTTACGAAAATACAAACCCGACATCCAGCAAGATATTACCCAGGAAGTAACATGACCCAACGTGACGCATGTAAATCGCTTGCTTATCAGATATGTCCTCTTTATTTTTTATTCTCCTCCCCCCCCGAGTGTATACGTCATCACAGGTGACTATATAACCATCACCGGGCAGCATGAACGCCACATGCGCACAGTCTTGTGAGAAGGACAGGCATGGGTGCCGCTGGTGGTCACTGGAGTTCGTGTTCGCAGAGGTTTGCTTACCATTTGGTACTGTTTTTTGTATTTATGGGGTGTATTTTCCGGCTTTCTGTATTTTTTGTACTGTACAGTGACCTATGTCTGGCAACCTCTGTGACTCCGAGATCTGCTGCCCCTTCTCCGTATCATGCATTCAGATTCGTCGACATCAATCTGACAAACAGCGAGGCCCAGTATGCGTGCGGTATGTTACAGGATGGCAGGTGGTACCTGCCTGCACCGGATGACAGCCATGACGGGTTATCGTTCCACACAGAATTGACTGCTTTCATGAACAGTGCTGGTATTTCCGAAGCGTGGATTTCGCTGAAAGGGAACAAGCTAAACGAATGGCGGGTGTCCGGGACGAAACCTTTCAACGGCAGGGTACAACATAGACATTGCGGCGCTTTACGGGTCCGGTATGAAGCCCAACGTGACGCATGTAAATCACTTGCTTATCAGATATTTCCTTTTTGTTTTTGTTTGTGCGTAAGCCGGTGAGGCGGATGTTTCAACACTCCTGCTGCTGAAACGAAAATTAAACCCGGTTTTTCCCGAAACATTCCCGGGGTGTAACATGACGCAATGTCACGTACTTGACACGACGACTGCTGCATCACGCAGCTATATAAAGACCACGTCTGCCGGAGATTTGAATCATATTCGCCCAGTCTTCACAGCAGCCTGGTGTTCCGTCGGACCGAAGCCTCTGTTGCAGTAAGTGTTGTTACGTGTTACGCTTGTTCTATGCTAGAACAAGTTCTCTCAGTGTGTGAATGCTGTTCCGTATCATCATGCTACGTTTCCATCTGCTGTATCTGTTGTTGTTCGTCACCACGTCTGCTGGCCGTCCACATCCAGCGTTCCGTTCTCTCGGGTTGTCGGTGACAAACGCTGAAGCCGGGCACGCGTGCAGTATCTTAGGAGGGGAGACGTGGGCCCTGCCTGTACCCGACAATGTGTCAGACGCTGTAGCGTTTCATGAAAGACTGACTGCCTTTATGAGCAGCGCTGGTGTTACGGAATCATGGATCTCTCTGAAAGGGAAGAAGCTCAAACAGTGGCGCGTGTCTGGCCGTTCCCGTTTCTGCGGTACTATACGCCAGGTGTACAATATGCAGGGGCAACATTGCGCTCTGTTGAGACCTAGGGGGAAGACCCTCCTCCCCTTCTACTGCAATGGACGCGACGTAGATTTTGGTTATGTCTGCGAACTGCCTACCGCTACCGGGTGTCCTCTGTGGTTTTCAGGACATTACTGTAAGTGCAAACACCAGAACGGACCTTGCTACATATTCGGACCTGGTGTCAGCAGTTGGTTTGAGGCTAGGAATCTGTGTGTTAGCATAGGAGCGCGGTTGGCCTCGGTCAAGAACGAAAAAAAGATAAAGGCATTGTCCAGAGTGCTCTACAAGTCTGTTTTAGCGCGTCACGTGTACTGGCTTGATGTTGTGGACCACGTTTGGGAATACTATTTCTCAGGCAACCGGTCTGCTATTCCAGACATTTACTTTTGGTACAAAGACCAACCTAAGCCAAATAAAAACTGTGCCATCGTCAGGAAATTCCCCAAAGGTTTCTTGTGGAAAGCTGTGCCGTGCCACAGCCGCCACCAGGTGATTTGTATGAACACCGTCGAACGGCACCAGAGCGTCGCGTCTGCGTACGACTTGTCTGTCAGCCCGGCTCAGGATACTGCCACCTCCTGGTACCCGCTCCGTATTCCTCATCAGCTGCACGTACATGCGTTTGCCGATCCCTCAGGACTATCTGCACGTGATCCAGGTGTATGCAAAGATGCATACATGTCGTCAGGAGACGACTCTGAACCAGGCGCTCCGTATATACTATTTTCAGGCAGCAGCCCTGCACCTAGCACTGTTTCTTCTATATCCAACAACGCAAACAAAGACGGCTATGTTAATGTACGTTCGCTCACAAGTCCCAGTCCCATGATACCCGTCGATCCACAGCCCGTTATTCCCACAGTTGCCCCCACACACGCAATGAGAAATCTGTCTGCCGGTTTTCGAAAGCCGTTTGCAGACACATCACTGCTGCTGTCCATAGTCATCAATGCTTTAAACGTCTGCATACGTTAAGATTTGCTGCAGTCGAGGAGGGTAAAATGGAAATAGGACTGTTCTGTCGCATTCGGACGACTAGCTCTGTATATACTTAGACCATGTATAGTATAATCAAGATGTTTCTTTTGTACAGTTGTTAGTGTCATGCAGTTTGTGTGTTATGATATATATTTGGAATTGTACAGTGTTTCATACGTGTTAACCACCCCATTTATCTGTGTGGGTAGGGTAAGGCAAGGGTGACTGTATACATCGTGTGACGTGTAGCTTTATACAATAAACACATTTGTACTATGTCAAGGTTTTGTTTTGTTTTTATCTCCCATGCTCAAACACGAAATGATTGTGAACCCACTTGTGAATGAATGTTTGTGAATCCACAAAACCTTTATTTTTTTCTACCGTGACACTAATGTTTTGTTACGGTAGTTTCAACAACATCACTTTAAAAACACATAACACATCGATTTGCATTATATACAAACATTCGATTTAACACAGGCCCTCCATGTTCACAGTGCGGGTGCGTACACCCTGGCGCATTGCTTCAACAGTTGGTCGGGTGACAGGGCCCCTTCCTGGTATTGTGCCCACAGCTCGAACAACCGACCTTGCATGTCCCTATACAGTGAGCGTTGGTAGCGGGCGACTTTATGTTCTGGCAACAGCTGCACCTGAACTCTTATGTTTAAGGCCTCCTCGTACAGGAGGGCTATCAACAGGTACAGAGAAATATTTGTCCTTTTCACCCGGCTTTGTATCCTGCGGTGCCACCCTTCACAGTCATTGTTGGTTCTCACGCTCTGCATGAATCCGGACCAGGCGGCGGGAGGCCACGTTGTAGCGTTTATCCACGTCTTCCGCACGTAGCGGGTCAACCTGCGCAGTGACTGTTTAAGTGTGGCGTTTTCCAGACGGTTGAAAGCTCCTGCTATCTCCGATGCTGGTAGGAACGGCAATGCTAGCAATCGTCGGCATGTCTTGTGTACCAGGTTGTTGCGGGAGTAGGCCGACTGCAGGCCCAGGCTTTGCACATGCCTCCATACGGCTTGGGTCCAGTGGAAAGCGCATCCTTTTAACCGGACGCTCGGCATGACCTTCCTGACGGCGTTCCATACAGCCTTCTCGAAGTCCAGCATTATTTCTTGTACGCATGTGGTCGGGGGAAGCAACCCCATCAAGTGTTTGAAAACGTCAACGTAATCCTTTTCACGTTTCCCGGACATCAACACGAACACCAGTGGGACCTGTTTGTAATTGTCGTTGCGGCGTATGAACACGTGCACGCTATACAACTGGGTGAAAGGTTGTTTCACGAGCTTGAAGGTGCCGTCCATGTACCACCGTTTCGCTTTGGCGAGCAGTTGCAGCATGTTGCGTGTTGCAAACACGAGGTGCCTCTTGCCGTCGGTGTGTATGTCACCGTGCAGGAAATCTGTTGGGACGGCTCTTTCTTCCAAGTGGAAGTCGAGGTTCCTGGGGTGAGGAGGTCTCTTGTTCTGTCTGTGCCTGTTTGCTGCGCGTATCAGGTGTTTGGTTTTAGGTATGGCCGTGCAGATTTCGCCGGGTTTCAGGTCCCTGCGTAAAACCCCTTCCACCACCTCGCCTGCCGGCGCGAACAGGTCAGCTTCTGCCTTTTTCTTTATGCTCCACGATATCTCGGCAGCCCTGTGAGCACCCGGGAGGGGACCGTGTGTGTGGGAATGAATGCCGGGTTGGAAATGGTGTTTGCCGCCTCTTGGTCTTTGCACGACGGAAGCTTGGCAGCGGGCGCGTTTGTTGCGTTTGATGCAGTTCCAGTAGACGACGCCGTTCCTCCGGAATTTCACTGTGAAACTGTACCCTGTATCTGTGAAAAGTTTGTCCTTACCCCGTTTGCTGCCACCGGATACCAAGTGCCATTTTGTCCGGTTTGCCTGATCGAGGGGCGTTTCCTGTTCGGCGTCGGCGTGTTCGTCATCGCTTCCTGTGACCGACGTTTCGTCAAACACGTCAGGCGTCCCGTAGATGTCTGCAGCGTCACGTTGTCCTTGACCTTGTCCGCTCTTGCTCAGGCACCGAGGCGAGTTCTGTGTTTATCGCGGGCTCGAGTGGCAAGAGCCAGACAGTACGTCACAAAGGCTTACGTGGAGGTTTTTTTCCTTGTCCGGGCCAGAGGGACTGCTTTCAACGCTGCTGCTGTTTATGTCGTACAGGGTGACGGAAAGCCTCTGCCTTTTGTTTTTGGGTGATGCTTCTGGCGTTGAGTTCGACCGTTTCTTCTGTAACTGCATGTTTTCCGGGTTCGAACGTCGCTCGCACTGGGTCGGCATGTCAACTATGCAGGACAATATCCGCTAATGTGACGACCCGCATGCCACAACACACGCTGCGAGGCGGTGTCGGTTGTCATGGGAGCCACTGCTGTGTATGCAAATACTGACCTAGATAACCAGAACATCGTTACGCCCATACACGTGTTTCAGTGAGGACGAGGGAAGTGGCGGGCACGGGCGGGGAGAGGAATGGTGAGCGAAACGCATTTGAGTGGATGACATCAGTTTACAAAAGCTTCAAGCGGGCAATCCGTGTTGCAATAATCAGGGAAGGGTTAGGGACCTGCTATCTGGATTTGAGCATACATGATCAAACGTTAGACTGTGTTTGCAAATTGTGAGGGGAGGTATTTGCTACGTTCCGTTCGTACAGACATACATGTTTCAGTCCCATCTTGATTCGCGCAGGGCATCATCAAACGAAACAAACACGTTCAACCAAGTACATATTGTTTATTAAAACTAACTAGTAAACGTCAAGAAAAACTGAAACACAAAATACACTGTAACCAATTCAATACATGAATATAAAACATGAAAATTTTAACACAAGTCCTTCACACAAGTCCTTTCACTTACACGCAGCCATTACGAAGCCGGTCAAATGTTTCGATCACGGACAGCATGAGGTGCGCCGGGTGTCGTTTGGACCCGCGACCAGTCTTACAGATTTCGCTTGGACGACGTCTGGTTCTGTTGCAACTCTCACTTTCCATACACTTTGATACGTGTGCCCGGTACCTGTGCCAGCCAAACATGTGTTGCAGCTGTTTGTGCACGCGTAAACCCACTTGCCGTACGGGGTGGCGACGCTTCCGACGTTGTACGTTTTTCTTTCAATTTTTGCGTATTGCGTGCGTACGAGCGTGAACATTCCGGTCGCGGCGTCGCAGTTGGCGAGTTCCAACTCCCATCCCAAGGAGAACCACATGTAAAACAACGTGAAACTAATGAACCTGGCGTTCCGCAGTGACAATATCTTTTCCTCTGGTATCTCCAGTACGAGCCGGTGGACGTCAGTCTTTTCACTGTGTGTCCTTTTCCCTCTGACTGCGTACATTGTTTTCTGGAGCTTACATCCGAGCACGTGAACCAGGGCGTTCAGCATGATGTGTGGTTGCTTGTCGTGGTCTGTTCCCTCTGACAAAGCAGGCATATCGGTATCCAGCTTGGTGGGCATTTGGAAACATTCCCCCATTGAGCGCCAGGTGTCGCACAGGATGCGAAAGATGTCTTTGCGGCGCGGTATTTGTTTTGCCGTCAGCAGTGATACTTTCGTGCTGACGTGTTTTCCGATATGCAGCATACACACGTTACGAATGTGAACCCTTGACGCCTTGCGGAGCATTGTCTGCGGCGGATCGCGCACCTGACGTTCGGTGTACCGGTGAGACGTTACATCCACAACGGGCATGCAGCATATCTGTTGGAACAGGTGTCCTTCGTTCGAAATCACGTGTTTCACACACGGTCGGTAAACAGTCTGCGGGTTTGTTTCAGCGGGTTCCCCTGTTTTCGTGTTAAGGATGGAAATCTGTTGTATCTGGTGCACACTCAGTAAACCTGCTTCCAAGCAGGTCAGGGGCGCGTTTACGGTGTATCCCATGTGCCACAGCAGGTACAGCAGGTACGCAACACCATATTGACCGAGCGCACTGTGATTGCCAGACAGATCAAAAGTCATCTCACCCTCGGGACCCGTGAACAGCCACTCCATGTCGTGCATCTGACAGATCCCCTCTACGGTTTTCAAGGAGACTCCTGATTCCTTCAATGTCCTGCAGTTGTCGGTGTGTGAGGAATCCAACGTGAACCGCGACATGTCGCGCATCATTGTTTCCCATGTCTCCATACACAGGGGCGACGGTAACCGGTGCTCACCGTCTGCACTTGATCTCAGTCTTTCCTGGTCACGCCACATCTGTTGGGTTGACCAGTTGAGTGCTTTGATGAGTACACGTGCTTTGTTATCGCGAACACGTAAACGCGCAGACATACCCGGTAGCAGTCCTCCTTCCACATCTGCTCTTGAATATATGTTGATCGGAACGAATGGAACACTGTGCGGACGGTCTGCCATCCTTTGTCTTGTTGTTGTGGCACCTTGTGCGCACAGTTAGACTTGCAGTAACAAAGTGTGTCTGATCTGTAACGGCGAACCGGTTAAATATGTTCACGGCAAGGACAAACAGGCGGCCAAAACCAGCCAATAGGCGCTCTCAGAAATTGCTTGTCTAAGCATGACCCGCGTGCTGACGTCACGCCGTACTTGCACCTGCACGTAGAAAATGTTAGCGCCAATAGCCGTTGCGCAATCTGGCTGGTTCAGGCAAGAATCACCCGTACCCGTCATGTGAAATAATGACCGTCAGCTACGACCTGCACGCAGGAACGAGAGTCCATCGGTCGCCACTTTATGGTTGACACGAGTCGCACTGGCGTGCGGCACTGCGGGCACGGAATGTGTTCCGTGGTTGCTACTCCTCTCGCTCTGTTGTCTGTATGTACTTGTGCCATTTTTTTGTAACACGCAAGGCACACGTAATGTTCGCACTGGCTGAACACCACGTATTCCGCCTGCTCGCTTTTCTTCGGGTGATCGCGTGCAGCTTCCTCACAATTCTCCTGGCAGACGCTGCAAGATAAACGGCATGTCAGCATGCACCCGTGCCCCATGCGTTTCATAACCCCGTTGAAGATGTCAAGCATTTCATTGTAACTGCAACCGTAACACAAGTCTGATATCAGATGGATCCAGGCCAATTTCCGTACCTGCCTCTCACAGGTTATCTGGTGTGTCCGCCTGTTCCTGAATACGTGTTCGGTATCGGCGTATGTCTTCAGGACCGCGTTTCTCGCGGCTTTCAGGTAACTGTTAACTGACGTGCGGAGGTATCTCATTGTATCCTTACGTTGTTTGCGTGGACGATCACTTTCCTCGAAGTGTACGCTGTCTGTGGTACGTTCATCAGCGAGGTGTGACACGCCTGGTGTCTCACGCGACATCGTCTTCCAGTAGGTGCTTTGCAAAAGCCTCGTGAGAGATAGTTTGTAAACGTCGGCCTCGTGAACACCCGAAGCGCTCAGCTGCTGCAGGTGTCTGCGGCTTGCTGCCAGGCGAGGGATAAAGTCCGCTTGTTCCGATAAGCTTGCCAGGTACTTCGGTACGTGCGGTGTCAGTTCGCCTGCCGTGTATGGAATGTGATTATCGTCACGTGTCACGTCCTGCGGTAATCGCTTCTCGTTCAAGGTTGCTTCCGTTTTTTTATCCAACCGACCGAGTTCACGGGTGCCCCACCAAATGAGATGTCTTTCCAGGCTCCACAGTCATAGTGCGGCGTCTTCGTCGATGGTACGTGGGGTGTCGGGGTGGACTACATGTGTATGTGGCACAGATGATATCGATTCCGATTCCTCCCGCCTTTGTCTCGCACCGAGAGATTCTCCGTTGCCGGCCTCAGTTCTCCGTCGTAAGCTGATGGGCGCCAGAGGTTGCAGAGACTGTAACACGTCGTGGTTTAAAACCGACATGCCCATCCGCTTTGCCCATCGTTACTCGTACGTCTGCAATGACTGCGCCTGTCAGGAGCGACTGCCACGTTTTTAATACTGTCACCTTTGGGGCACGGAGTGCTCTTTTCACAAACGGGTGCACCTCTCCAGCGGGTCACGGGTCGTGTTGACAATGCCCTCTCCGGGTCTATCAAACCGGTCTCAGGGTTACAGGCATCCAGAGGATGCAGCCGTGGGTACAACATCTTCATACACGTTGAAAACCCCTGTCCCTGTCCAACAGCATATTCCGTTTTGCTCATTTCGGCGTCTTCTTTAGCAAAGGCGGTTTCTATCGCACACACGGCTGTCCTGTACGCAGCGGATGCGATATGGGAAATATCCGCTTCCCGCTGCTGTGGATTGTATCCCGGGACACCGGCCAACCAGCTGTTGTGTCGTGCGATAATTTCCCACGTGTACACGAGGGATCCGAAATCGACCAGCGAAGCTGTTAATAACCGGGGGAATACCTGTCGTTTGAACCTCACGAGCGTTGGTACGCGGCAGACCGGCATGTGCCTGGCCATATCAAATATGAATATACAATACGCAGTTGTGGCAGGGCAAGGTTTGCACGTTATCGATGTGACACACTTGTATATTGCTGTACACCACCTGAGCAGGCGAGACCTGCGGCATGTGCGGTTGGATGTTTCGTTGCGTAAACCGAACAGCGACATCTTGCACGTGAGGAGGGGTACGGCATCTGGAGGGTGGGAAGGCATCTTGTTCACTGGGTGCTTATATTTCTGCAACCCGACTTTTGTATTGGTATTCCTGTTGTAGATGGAGTACTTTGTACTCTCACGTGACTCTGCATGGTTTAATGCTGCCCGCAGTTTCATCGAATAAATGTCAGAAACATTTAGCTGAAATCCGTTTCCTCTGTCTTCTGTTTGTACGCGATGGTGTATGTATTTCATGTTGCGCCCGCAGATATCATATCGACCGCACGTTACATTTCTCAAATAACAAAATGTCAGCTGTGTTTAATAGCATACTATTTGTCACGACTAAACGTTGGGTCACATTTTCCTACACAACCTGTTGTACGCCACACCGAGTCCAATCATTGTAAAGGTCAGTCCGAAGAGTAAAAAAATCATGGCACCCCAGTAACATTTGCGGAGGCGACGTCCCCGGGCAAGGTACAAAAGGGCTGACACACTCAGGTCGTGCGGCTTACACTGCATCCTTGGTTTTTTTATCGTGACCTGGCCGACCTGAAATACAAACCGCGCGATGCTCTGGTCGTTAGCCAAACGGGCCGCCCTCAGCACTGAAATCGTGTCACTCTTACGGGTAAAATGTAATGAACTGTTACACCGTCTTACACGGAGACTGAAAAATGCAGTATTTACAAATATCCCGACCCTTTTCCGTGGACGTTAGTCCTGTGCGTCGATTGAAAGCCCCAGCGCGCAAATGACGTCTCCGTACAAGTAACAGGACACGTCGGCTGGTGGCACGATTTTTGATATAATTTCGCTGTCGCATTCGTCGTCCAACGAAAGTTCACAGAAAGGAGGGAGGACTTCGGCGTCCGACAGCATCGACGGATCGCACCTCAATTCAAATGATGCTCCCTTTTCACAGTCACCGTATCTCTCCGTCAGGTGTAATGTGACCTTGCAGAGACCTTCCCATTTTTGTGTGTCGCCTGGGTGTGTTACATGTGTTATTTTCCTGTTGCAGGGGACGGCTGCGGGGTTAAAGAATGATGGTGTACGACCGGGAGGCTGCGTGTCATGCTGCGCGTCATCGCCCACGTCACCATACCTGGCAACGAAAAAGTCATGAGTTTGTGCGGCTGGTACTATCACAGCGTGCCACGAGAGACGGGGACACAAGCGGTAAGTGTTGTTTCTTTTCGTCAGCATGGTGTCACGTACGAGGAGGAGCATGTCCGCTGGTTCTTGCATGTGTGGAAATTGTTCGGGTGGGTCGAACAAGACGCACTCGAAAGATGCCCCTTCCGGTAAAACGGCTGTGAGAGTACGTATCTTCCTTTTTGATTTACTAGTTTCAGAATCTTCTATTAGTTGTACGCGACCGACGACTGTTATGTGCTCGTCCACGTGACACTTAAACCGGCCGGGGGCTGGTATGTCACAGAATGAGGTGCCGTTTTCGTGCTGGTCTTTTGTCAGTAATTCTTTACAGGTTTCTGCTATACGTAACCGCCTCAGATTGAGCTGTTGAGACGTCAGTTCCGACCAACTGGTAGGCGGATGGTGACGCTCCCACACGAATCCTTTCACACTCAAAACAAGCCCGTTGCAGATACGCTTGAAATTGCCAGACACACGGTACCATTCTCCGGGTGCCCACTGTTCGATTTGTTGACCATCGGAAACGTTTAACACGACACACGTCCCCTCTGAGTCGTAAACGACGGCTCGGAAATTCCCACCGGTGCTTGAATACATTGCGACGGTGACAGCAGCGCCGGGAACGCCGGTGTCTAAGTTCGAAATGGCTTCGCATTGAGCCATGTTATTGTGTTTCTGTCGCGGATAAGTCATTCGAAATGGCAGTGGTCCGCGATGTTTTGAATCATATACAAGCGGTTTGTTATCTGGCACGTCACGTGCGATAACCGGTTAGTAAACACGCCCTGTAAAAAACAGTCAGAAGGCAGATCGTCCACGTACACGCACGGGCCGTCTGGCAGTGCGTCCATTCCCACGCTCAATGTATCAGGGTTGGGTGGGTCCTGGTCTACGTCCCATGCTGTTGAACGTGCGATTTCCATGGCGTTCAGGTCGGCGCTGACCAAGTCCGGGTTCCACACGCGGTTGTGTTGCGCCAACAAGCACAGCATGCACGGTAATCTGACGAGCAGGTCTTCGCAGTGCAGCTGTTTGTTTCTGTCGCCTGACACGAAAGCAAAACGTTGTGACGGTAACTGGGAGGGATCTCTGGCCTGCTGCAGAAATTCGTACATGAAAAGAACAATGTTGAAACATTCCAGTAAACGAACGTGATTTGTGACCGCTAAGCTTACGTCGAACAATTTCGCTGGCAGGGCGACAAGTCCACGTGGATGCGAAGTCCCTTGCATACGCGACGACTTCCGCATATACGCTGAGGCGACACACGTTGGTAGGGTGCAGCGGGCCTCCGTGTAAACCACCCGCAATGCCTCTGACAAACCCTCTGATACGGCTATGTTCTTGAAGCCGGCGGCATCGACCAGATGTTCGACTATTTCGCGGCGTGCGCTTAGTGACATCCAACTGTTTGCGTGTTTGAACGTATGGGGAGTTCCAACCACTTGAGCTAAGGGGTTACGGGCTGCGACACGTATAGCGCGCGCCGGTGGTCCTTGGTTGTCCTGTGTGACAGGGCGCAGTTTGCAACGCTGGTCTGTTGAATATTTTTCCCCGTTGCAGTTATCAGGTATTTCATCAGGGTTGTCTGGGAAAAGTGAATGTTCCAGTGTCAAAGCTTGTACGCCTTCTTCTTCCACCTTCACGACCATTGGAAGGCTTGTGTTGGGGTTGGCGGGAACTTCTCGTGCTTTGTGCGTGTTTCCTGGGCATGACACTACCATAAACCCTTCTCTGCGTTCTGAACCGTCAGGTAAACGTGAACGTGTCCCGTCTTCACGCTGGGACAGTCCTGTCGGGATGATCGACACAGGGGCCCCGAGGTTGTATGAGCATACTGTAAGGGCGCTCTTTATTGCATTGACGTTCACGTTATCCGAACGTTTGCAACCGGCAGACGCATGGTCATGCGACAGGGTCTGTTCCTGTGTGTTGAATGTGGTCCACGGAGACAGGGGTATAACCCCAAGGTTTCTGTCCGCCATGCCTTATTTGGGTGATCGGAGGCCGATGTCCGGCCTGAGTTGACTTTAAAAAAAAACGAACAATCGGTGAAACACTATGGCTTCCTCAGACGACCGATCGGCACACACGGTGCAGGAGCGCGGTGTAGCTGTCGGGCACCCGCTCGAATGCGCGGATTCTACAGAGTGGCTCAGGTTGTGGGCGGACACGTTGACGGCGCTGATCGATGTGAACGTGTCAAAACATGTGTATCCTGATCTTATGCTTCAGAGTTTGCCACGTTTGCGGTCAAACGCGTGTGTGGCAAAGGAAATGTCATTTTTTGTACGTGAAAGTCTGCATTGTTCTTTATCGCGTGTCACGTACGGACTGTCCTTGCTCTTGCCGCGACTGTCCCTCGAGATGGATCACGTTGCTTCCTGTCTGGAAGAATACGTTCGTAACTCTCAAGACATGCAGCGAGACGCGAGGTGTGGTAGAAACCAGGGCTTGACGGAACAGCAGGTTGAGTCGCTGTGTCAGAAATACTTCCGTTCTGTGCTTCGGACAGAGGACTGTCGGTTTTTGCACACAACGGGCAGTAACACTGCATGGACGGTGCACGAGATGCAGAAATGCTGTTGGGACCTTGATTTCGCTTTTTACAGCACACCCCTGGAAGAGGTTATTACCGCCCTCGGAGAGCTAAAGGAAGTATGTGCGAAACTGTTTGTTTCAGTTTGGGTATTGCCTCCCCACCTGTTGGATATGAGCCTGGGTTGTTTAGCATGTGTTTCTGCTCAGGCCTTTGCGTATTCCCTCGCGCAAGATGGGTCCCGTGCAGGGGCCGACCCACCTGAACAAATTAGGTTAGGTGCCAGTAACTGTTCTCATATTGTGTCATGTGACACGGGGCATGATCTTTTCCAGACGTTAAATGTGCCGGCAGGAAGCGGGTCATGTCAACGGGAGCGAAGCAGAGATGAAGCTGCTCCTGCAGGTGATGGCGAACGTGTGGCCGCGGTCAACCAGTTGCCTAACGCTCCTGACATGGCACTGGCTGCCGGTTCTCCACGTCCTATAAACTCTGTCGACCCCACTGAAGACAGGTATTACTGTGGTTTCGGGAACACCTCTGGCGCAGACGACAGGCTCCTCAAGGAGCTGCGACTGGGTAACAGTCATGTGGCAGAAAAGACCCGTCTGTTGTTGGAAAACATGAGGCGCGCCCGTTCGGAAATAGACTCGCATTGGCGGAATTCGGCTGATATTTTTAGATGGTGTGGTGAACGCGGTGACACTGACGTGCAAACCGAGGGTCATTACGCGGGCAATGCCGTTCTCATGTACACGGTTCCCGTCTACGGGTTGACTGTTGAAGAGCTCGTGGGGAACGAGTTTGCGGCCATGGACGCTCAGGCCGAGCTTGAAGCCCGCAAACACGAGACTAGGATCAAGGAGCAGTTAAAAAAAGCTAGGGACCGTGGAGTCCAAGACGCGCCACAAGCTGTTGCGTGGGACATCTTGAAAGGGATTAACATGGATGGTAGCAAAAACGGGGGTTTGGCGCAAATGTTGGAGCGGGTGACAGGGAGGCGTTATGGGGTCGGCAACCAAGCAGTTGGATGTGGAAACAATGAACGTCCTGGACGTTCTTGCGTTGATGATTACATCGATACCTTGGTTACGGAGATGACGTCATGTGACATAGACTCCGTCCAGAAATCGGTGGGAGAGCGCGTTTTCGATCGTCACCGCAAACTGGTGAGGGCGAGGCACGCAAAGCTGTTGCGCAAATTGCGCAGGGCGAAAGAAGACCTGTCCTGTTGCATGCAGCCCCGCGTATCGGGACAAGAGATCTTGTCAGGACTTTTCGCCGTCAGACGATGTGTCAAAGCAGTGCAGCTCTTCCGAGAGGTTGTTTCCGCGCAGGCGGGAGCAGACGTGAACCCCGACGATTTGCAAAATGGTTGGCTTGTGCCTGGGGACGGGTCACCGTATGATCCGTCCCGTGTTCCTCGCCCGCGTGTAGCTGAAGCGTGGGAGGTCAGTTGCGGGGAGCCCCTGCTGGAAACTGCCAACATATCGATGGCCTCAGAACTGACTAAGTCCCTGCAACTTGGCCCTATGTGGATGTCAAGGGACTCGCACGAGGACACAGCGTGCCCCGTCAGGGCGGGATTTGTTATGCACGCTGTTTGGTCTGCAAGGGGCGTCCCCGCGTCTGCGCGTGCTGACGTTGAAAGGTTCTGCACTTTGAAATCGGAAATGGGAGCACTGGGGTCACGACAGGCGGAACGCTTCGGGGATGTGTTCCCAGTGATGCAGGAACAGTATCTGGAACTGCTGCAGCAGTTGCGGGCGCAGGAAGCGCAGACGTCGTCAGGTGATGCCGAAAACCAATCTCGTCTGGACAGTTTGAAGCAAACACGGTTTCTCTGCCACATGCACAAGGTTCGGTTGGTGGCATATGCTGTTGTGGCGCACCACTTGGCCCATCCGGGGAACCGTGTCCGTTGTCTGTCTGTGGCCGATCCGTCACATTTATGTCCGGGGGAAGGGGGGGGGGGGGGAGGTTTACGCTCTCGAGGAGGCTGTATATGTGGGGCCCGCTTTTTCACCACACACGCTGATATCCAGGCGACACTACACGCCTCCGGTAAACGACGCTGACGCACAAGAGGCAAACGCGCGGGATCTATGGGATATAAAACAGAGTCATGACATCTTCGAACTCCTGGCTGCTGCACCAGCGACGCGTTGACTTTCGTCGTATCCTATATGAAACAAAACACTCATGATACAAAACCAAATAAAACCAAACACATACAGTCATAATGTGCAATGTGATATTTATTCATTAAACAAAATATATTTATTGTATGCAGGTTTTGATGTTGCATTGTGTGTATATGTGTGTCTGTACATGTGTATATGTGTGTCTGTACATATTGAAATGTCCAGTTTGGCAGTTGTGACATGATTTCTAACAAGTCTTATCAGGAGGCTTCGATCAAATTGCTGATGAATTCAGCCGTGCCGGTTACGTACTCCGGTATATCTACTTTCATCATCTCTGCCAGTTTATATATGTTTTGTAACGTCTGTGATCCCGGTTTGAACGCACGTCTTAGTTTGACGGCCAGTTCAGTCTTGTACTTCGACACAGTTTCTTTCATAACTTTGGCCACATCCTGTGGTATGTTCTTTCCCATCAGGCATTCAGTCAGATCTGCTGTGTAAGGCACGGGGAGTCTCCTTTCGTTGAGAAAGGTTGCATTGGCGAAGGCCGTGTTGCGGTCCACCAACAACGTGTTTTGAGGTGATATACCGATCCGCAGAACAAACCGGTAGGCCAAATGAAGCCATAAAGATAGCGGCAAGCGTTTGGCGTCGTCAGCCGACAGTTTGTGCAGGGGCGCGAGACCCAGCTCGTTATGGTCAATGACAAAACATCCCGTTGGCCCACCGTCGGCAAAATGGTTGTAAAATGTGTGGTGGCTGCCGCATACGTAAGAGTATTCCAATCCGAAGGCAATATGCAGGTTGGTCTGCATGTACGACATCACGCCGTTACAGAAAAACTCTACGCAGCCCGGAGTGTGCTTGTCCCCGAGGAAAATGTTCATGGCTGCGTGCCTGAACGCCAATTGTTTTGCGTCGTGATAGAGCATGGGGCCTTTGAACACCTGCTGCGATTTCAAATCAGCTCTCGTGAACGATTTCGTTTTCTGATGCGGCACATGCAACAGAGGCAGGCGGCTCATGACCTCTTCTAGTTCTGTGATGGATGTGAAACGCTGTTTCAGTATGTCAGCAGGACATCTGCAGTTAAGGGTCATTCGAACTGGTCCACATGTTACCTCGTGGCATTTGGGGCGTTTAGCGTCTGCGTCACCTGTGTCTTTTTGCTTCCTTTTCCGGGAAAAGCGATCACACTTGGGCAACGAAAGCCCATAAACGTCGCTGTCACATGGTTGGGTCATGGATGGGAAACATTTCCTAAGTCGTTTGCATACCTCTGTTGCAGGGTTTCCACCCCCGCGTGTGTGGGTCTTGCGTTGCCGCTTCGGTCTGGTACACACCCACTGGTTTGTAATAACGGGATACAATTCGGCGTAATGTTCCATCGACTGGTGCGAACGTTTCCGCCGGGCACCGTAAAACTCTGTACAGTGGGTGGGGTCTGCTGCACGCTCGGTAACCAACCCTGGTGGCTGTGGGACGCTGCGTCCCGTCCTGCCCCGTCTGGTTGTGCGGTCGATGGCGTAGTCAGGCATCGCGTTCAAAGGTGGTAGAGACTTTGGTTTAACCAACACCTCGTCGACCAGCAACGTTTTGGAAGCGTCGTGGTTCACAAGCTGCCCCCGGCCGCCTTTCCGGTTCTTCAGTGCAGGAGGGCACATGCACATCAGGTACCTGATCACGACACAGAAGAGAATCAAAACAGGGTCACCGTATCGTGCAAACTTGCCACACGCCGATATGAACACTTGCATGTAACTGTCCCGGTCATCTATGGCCTCCCGTTGTAGCAGAGACAGCACCAGGTCGATAAGCTGTGGTTTCCCGTGTGGCTTACTCTGCAACACTGCCTTCCCTGCGTCTGTGACCTTTGCCGGACAGCACGTCATGCACATGGCTACGTGTCTGGCTGCTGACAACAGCCAAACCGCGATGTCGTCTTTCGTGTCACCGGTCACGATCGGATTCACGTCCCAGTCGTTACATTCTTCCACCTTGTTTTTCCAATCACGCCATGCCCGCAGCAGATTGGTCAGGGCGAGCGCGGCGGACATTGTCCCTGGTTCCGATTCCACCAACGGTATCAGAGTTGCGTCCGGTTGAAACACCCTCATCGGTGGAAGCGGGGTTCTCGGGTGCAGGAAGGGAGGGGTCAAAGTCGCGGTACACATGCACACAGCTACACGAGATGTTTTCACGTCCAACAGAGTTTCAATGACAGATCTCATGTTGCGTTTTGACTTGCTCCCCGTTGCATTTGACAAATCGGCCACTAACGTGAAAACACGCGCCGGTGCCAAGCAATGGTGTTCCAGCAGGAACTTTACAACGTGTTTCCATTTTAGTTTGGGCGGTCGTCTTGATCCTAACAGTTCATCGGTGGCCTGCAACACGTGTTGGATGTCTTTCCTCCTGAGACCTGTTTGCACCAGGGACAAAAGCTCATCCACGCGTATGGCTAGACCTTCTGAATAGCAGTGCGCGTTTGGGGTTTGCATGTCGGCGTAACTGGCATCAGAGAAATGGCCGGGCAGCATGCGCAGGAGCACTTTGTATGCCCAGTCGGCTGACGGTCGTCCAATCAGCGTGCGTCACGTGTGTAACCCGTTTTTGGCAAAATCTGGAGGGGGGGGGTTGACTGATACCACATCATATATATATATGTGACAGCCGCTGGTACATGTGATCACGTGATGCACCGGCACTTCCACAGCCTCATAAATATCGCGGTTGGTAGGTATGCCCTCATAGACCTCTACGCCGCCGTCGAGGCTGTTGCACAAAAATGTCGTCGAACGAAAACACGTCGCTCCCGGCGACAAAGAAAGTTGAAGCTGAAGGCTGCAGCACGGGTAAGACTGTCATATCAGATCGCGAAGTGGAAGCCCCTCGACCGGATGGTACCGCGTGTACCAAATCGAACGATGGGGAACCCGGGACGTGTAACGATACCGCCAAACCAAAAGGTAGGCCCGGTCATGTATCGTTTGCATGCTTCCGACCACACATTTCCGGTGTGTGTTATCTGGACGTGAGATGCCAGTTGAAATCCCCGCAAACAGTCCAGAGACCGGGGAACGTGATCTATCTTAACGACACTGGCGTTCAGGGTGCCGTTTCCACTGTGGCGGAGGTCCTGCTAGAGTGTCCCGATAAACACCCCGGTGCCAGACCAACGGGAACTGATCAAGGAATTATGACAAGTTCATCAGAACAGAGAGATTTGTTCTTTCTGTGTACCAACCGAGCAGCGTCCGAACTCGTCGAGCAACTGAACCCCGAATTAATATGTGATCTGGTGGCGGCAGCATTGGCCTTCTTCCCACACATGCTTGATTGCGTTGTGCAATTTGCATCACAGGAAAACGTGTTTTGCGGAAAGGATTTTACCATATACTGCGTTCAGGAATTGCCCTTACAGCCCGATCACAGTTACAGTCTTGTTGGAAAATGGGACCAGGTGCTGTGTACGTTCCATTGTGGGGCGTACACAAACGCTAGTGGCGAACGTATGGTGCTGGTGACGAACCCAAAGCTTGAATGCCTTGTGCGCGCCGCGAGCGATTCCGATGGCGGTCGTGAGTTTGTGCAAAGCCTCTTGGAAGCCATGGTGACCGAGGAGGATACTGACACCAACCCCTGGCAGGTGTTGCTGACAGATGATGTCAACAGGGCTTCTGTCAACGGAAGGACGGTAATTATGATGTGCAAGATTCGGCGAAAGCCCAAAGCCGCATCCAATGAGTCCCATGCTGGCGGTTGTCACAGTCACGTACAGCAGTTGCGTGCCGAAACATCAGACGTCGCAGAACAACATGTGAAAGAGAAGAGATACGTTGGACCACTGCGAACGGCCACAGCGCTTGACCGTGATCTGATCACGGTTGTCCGTCATCTGCAACCCCAAGTGATCTGTGATATTATGTCCGCTGCGTTAATATCGTACCCACACATCCTCGTTTATGCGAACTTTGCAGCAAACACGGAAGGTCTACGATATGCACATAAGAAATGCGACCAGATTATCACCGTGTGCTGCGTGGAGGAACTACCCGTCAAACCACAATGGCGATATGAACTCACGGGGACATGGGGTGAGACGTTGAACACACACAATTGTGTAATCTGTAAGGACGCTCGGTCTGGACCCATCGTGGTGGTTGAGGACCCCGAATTCGCCCGTGTCGTGGAAGCTGTCAGGTTTTCCGAGGAGGGCAGACGTTTTGTGCAACTGGTCTTGGAGTCTCTTGTGTCGCCCTTCGACGTGTTTGTTACACATGGTGACTACATGTCAAGAGTACTGCTTGACGACAATATGGACGTGGCATTGTTGTGTTGCATCGTGGAACCCAATACTGATTGAAAAGGTTTGATACTGTCCCCATCATGGGATTTGCGCGTGTCGGACATTTACATGTGACAACGTATGTTTTGTTGTGGTCCAGCCAAACCAGTTTTGCGAGTGATGTGGTATATGTTTCTCTTTGTGATGTGTATACAACTTTAAACTGTTATAATTGTACATTGTTTTTTTTGTCAGGTACCCCAATCAGCCGTTCTGACGTGTACGTTATTTGATCGCGCTGGACTTTTGTACCTGTAGAGCGTTTTGTCATATGACCTACATCACACACACGCACATACACATTCGAAAACACAGCAGAGCAATGACAATGTGAAACAATAAATAAATATATATCTATCTTTATTGTGGTCTGAACTCAATTTACTGATGAAATACGAGTGTGTATGATATGATCAGTGTCCAAAAACTCGGTCTGATTCTGTAGGGTTCAACATCTCCTCATTTCCAGCCACCTGCTTCTTACTTACAGTTTCGTCTTTGTCAAGACGTTTCTGCAGTTGCAGAGATCCCCGGGAATAGTGGAGGTGGGAAAGGTAGGGTTGAATTATGGGTGACGTTTCCGCGACCCAACCCACCGTTCCACACGTGTTCGTGTGACAGGCGCATGTCCCTTGCGTACTGTGCTACTGGGTCCATTGCATCCCCGGCCTGTAACAGTCGGAACACAGTGGCCCAGACGTGTCCTGTACACTTCCTGCGGCACGCGTTTGATCTGTGAGCGGCACCATTCATATCGGCATCGGGTAGAGCACAAGTGGAGGCGTGTGACTTCAGCAGCCTGCGCAAAGGGTGTATCATATCCATGTCTACGGTGTAAATAAAGCCTTCGCTCTTGTGGCGTATTGCACCCGACATCATGAGGAACCCGAGCGCCATGTCACGTATGACTATGGCCGGCAGTGCAAGCCTCCGGTCCATGTGGAAACGTAGCATCTGTCCCATCCTAGCGGCCGTATTGGTCGACACGCAAGCCAAAGCCAGAGCTCCGCATGCGGTGAAACGCAAGGCGCCCGGTACGGGGTCACGTGCGTGGTCGTACGACAGGTGGAAATGGCCCTCTTCTGCGTATGGTGTTCCCGTTGGCGTCCAGAATTGGGTTGCCGCCGCCCAGGCCGTCCTGAGCTCAATTTCATGGGGTTTACCCACAGACGCCCACAGAGACGAATACGTTTTATTTTGCATGAAGGCGGATATGCGCAAACCGACTCCGTCCGGCATAAAAGCTGCCCACAGTGTGGGGTCTTCCAGTCCTATGCGTTCTAGCGCGAAGTGTATTGCCTCCAGCACAAGGGCGTTATCAGCGAAGAATCGGGCCATACGGTATGCTATGTGCTTTCGTCTGTTAGTAAATGCGTCTGATCCACCGCAGAATGTAAACGTGTCATCGTGTTTAAGGTGGAGCAGCCATTCAATGAAATCCCTCATACCGGCAGATCTGTCCAAAAGTTGGAAACCAACGTATAAATCCGTAAACTCGGAGCGCTTTGCATGTCCGTTTTCCATAGTTATTTCAAAGCTGTATCTGGTCTTATCGCGTGTGTGTACACGGGCGCTTCGAAGGGTGAATCCGGATTGGTTGGATATTCACGAACAAAACGGGTAACATGAATCTGAATCGCACAACAGGGTGCGTTCGTCATCCAGACGCAGCAATCTCTGGCACTCTGCCATGGTGGTTGGACACAGCGATTTTATACCGTAGGGTAACAGGTTTTCTTGCGCGTGGGCAGACCGTGGGGGTGTGTGTTGGATGGCGACGGAATGAAATATGTGCGATAGCATCTTCTGCAGTGGCGCCGTTGTTACAGTTCGCAAGACTGGCAGCACCGCCGCGTACAGTACGTCGTTGTACCTTTCCCAGTCTAAGGTTGTGCCTGGCAAGACGTGGTCACGGTGCACTAGTCCCACGTTGAAACACAGGTCCTCTGCCGGCACGTTTCGTGCTTTGATTTTGGAACATGACAGGATAGGGCGGCCCGCGTGTTCGGCGTCTCCCAGCAACCCCCTGTGGAAAGGGCTGTATGCCCAGTCGGCCGGACTGTACACTGCGGGGCGTTCAACCCAAACGTAAGGCCCCGCTTTCCCCTTCACGGTCAAACGTACAGGCAAACGGCCTTCCTTCCACACGTAAGGATCGAAATCTCGCAGTGACACCAGGGCTTTTGTTACTTCGGCAAAATCACCCTTCTGTTTGCAGTGTGCCCCCTTCGTAGGAGCTGACAGCTTTGTCGGGAAAGCGGGCAGGAGGAACCGATTGACGAGATCGGGTTGATTTCCCAAAACGCCTTTTAGGTCTGTCGTGTGCACTTCCCACGTTGTCGGCCAGTGTTTGTACATTTCTTTCATGCCTGCACGCACACACTGTTCCACTTCATCTCGCGTTGCGACTTCCACTGGGCAGCCAGTGTCTGCTTTTCCGCCGAGTATCAGCACGACCTCATGTAACGTGGCGTCGATGGCCTCTGAGACAGCTTGGCAATGATCAGACCTGTGGATGCCAGTTACCTTGGACAAGCGCCAACCGGACGATGGATCGCGTTTGGCGTGAAATAAATGACAGGGCCCGATGAGGCCGACGAGGTTGTAGGACCCTTCGAGTTTGAAGGTCATCTCAGCAAAGCCTGTCAGACTCTGTACTCTGCTTTGAAATATCTCCAGTTCCGCATCAGACCCTGCAACCGCGTCTTCACTTGTGCCCGTTAGGTCTGGGGAAGCCTCGAACAGTACGCTGTCTTTCATCACGCGCAACAAACGATTCATTTTAGGCACGCACTCCACCATAGCTGTGCTTGCCTGCTGTGCCAGTTGTGTCCATCTGTCATAGAGCTCAGGGGCGTAATACTTCGACTGTCCGTAAGTGCACACTTGACAGGCTTTTACGCGGGATGCGGCCGATTTCGATGGTGAGAATAAGCGCCTGCGTTCCGCCAACCAAGCCAGCAGCTCACGTAAATACTCCGTGTCCAGGTGTGCTCCTAGGGTGGGGTAAAACTGGTTGGCGTCCATACCGTAAAACTGCCCCGTGTGAACGCCCCGCTTGGCATAAATCACCCCTCCCGTTTGCGGCGGGAGTCCTTTGACGATAGTGACCGCATGATTATCTTTATCGGCACCCTCATCATCGCGTGCTTGGTTCTGTTCTGAAAGGGGTTCTCCTTCGTTGCAGACGCATGGATTGCACGTATGTGGCTCAATTGGGATTCGGCTATGTGGTTCTGTTGTGCTTTTGCTATGCCGTTTTGACAGGGGTATGGCGACATCCGCAACAAAAGCTTGAGGTGACAAATTTAGCGGCCATCCCATGATGGATATATGGGCGTGCAGGCTATCCTCGCCTGCGTGACACGGGACACCCGAATTCACAAAGGCCAATTTACCCTGGCCAGTAACCACACAACCGTAGGGTAATATAATAAAAAGCTCCGACCTGTGCAGGGGCGAAGGACACATGTGTTCCAGGACCCATGACGCCTGCGCGAAGGCACCATGTCTGATGTCACTTAGGTAAGAGCTGACGTCCAGCCAATGGATGTCATCCGGGAGCGTGTGTGATGGAGGTTGACACAATAGGAACGCACCGCCGAACTCCGTGTCCTCTAAACATTGGTTGAGCATTTCGGAAAATGCACTCAATTCACGCGCTTTCCTCAAAGGGTTGGCTGTTTGTGGTACAGGGCATCGTGCTAATGTGAGCTGTGGCAATGTGAACATGTCTGAGGGTACGTTCATCGTGGCACCGGACGTCTGCAATAAGTGTATGACGGCGCGCGAAAGCGGGTCCCATGCGACAGCGTTGTGCCTTTGGCGGTGACCATTGCATACGTTGAGTGACTCGTGTACGGCCGAATTGACGACTCGTGTGAATGTTTGCTCCGTGATTGCGTCCGCATCACCGTCGGTCGCACGGTTTGTCGATTTCCGGTGGAGGTCGTGTGCAGGCCAGGAAACATTTCCGATGACATCTTTTGGTAAACGTAAGCGTTTCACATGCAGCCACGCACGCATGTCCATCTCCGAATGGTCAAGTGCAAAGTGTGAGAGAACACCTGGGTACCTCCCGGTCCCGCCACGGGGTGCCGGCAGGAAGACAGGTCGCACACCACTAGTCATCAGCGGAGGGAAACAGGCGAGCGGGTGCTCTTTGTTCCTACTAGCAGCGGATAGGTGCATGCAGAGTGCCTGAAAAAGGTGAGGTATGAAATCGTGCCACACGCTATTTTCGGTCGGGAGTTTGTCACAGAATGTCCAAGGGCACTTCCAGGTATGCGAGTCCCTGTGGTCTTTCGGCAGACGTGCATGTAACCTGACATTCAACCCTCCCGGTATTTTAAAAGGCAGAGGCAGATATCGGACGCCCTTATCTGTCCCCTCACACGGAACGCAGGTGAAAGTAGCCAAGGCACACGTTCCGTCGTGGGATATCGCATGAAACCTCCATGCAAGAATCATGATCCTTGTACCTGTCATGTTCCCATTCTCAGAAGCGATGTGACTGCCGGTCACACATGGCGACGTTTCCGTCATCACGTGACAGCAACTGTTTAACGTATGATATGATCGGAACACAACCCCCCGTATCGTATCATTGACGGCCTGCCGTGAAGTTACGTCTGCGTCCCCAATGGCAGGCCACTACTTGTATAAGTGATACACGGCCCTGTGCCAGTTGCATATATGTACAAGTTGTGACCCTCGCGATGTCGTCAGTGAGCCGTCGCGATAAACCTCGACGTAAGCGGTCGGTGTCACTCAGACGGCTCGTCCTTCTAAAAGCCGCCATGACCAGTGTAAAGGCTGAAGCGGCCAGGCAAATGGTAGACTTCATCAGGGGAGCGCGAAAGTCGGCTTCTGACTTGTCTGATTGCTACAGTCTCGCTCTGGCAACCAACTGTCATCTGAATGTGTGGAAGCACCTGCAAGTGGACCCATGGCCACCAGAATCGTGTCTGTTCTGTCTGATGAATCTCAATAACCAGTCCGGTCCTGTGTTGTCACCAGAAACGGAAGCATCCGTCTACAAAGCGTTGTGTCGCGAGATCCCGTTTTTGGAGAGCGTGATCATCTTGGAAATTTACAAATTTACTCCCATGTCCGCTGATGCCGAATTGCTTTCGTACGTTATTTACTGCTTGGAAAATATCGGATACATGTTGAAAGAGGACGAAGCCGAGTGGGGCAAAGGTCGTATGCGTTTTGAAATTGTGTCAACGGATGTATAGCCTAACGCGCTCTGCCCCCACGTACAGGATTGTACGATAGAAGACATTGCAAAGAGGAGGGGACTCTCAAAGATTCCCAAACCAGGACTGAACTTTGTTTGCATATTCTTGTTGTTAGTATTAACAAACATTTGACCAACATTGTGGGGTGTTTTTGGCATGCGTTATAAAGAGGTATTTGACATTGTGTTCATGTGTTGTGTTGTTTTTGGGATCGGCGTGTTGTGTGTGTGTGTTTGAACATAACCATGTACGCAACATATAACAAACAACGAATGCTTGCGACTATAAACCTTCATTAGATAACAGTTCGAAAACATTTTACAACGTCTTTGACAATAACCGCTCCAATCCCTTTCATGCCATTGGACGGCCTCCAGACGTGGCAGGGTTGGCATTTGGGTTGAATAGTAATGTGTTAAACCCGTTCAATTTGTAGTTTCCGTCAGGGAAGCGCGTGGGTTCACCCCATGTACGGTTATCCAAGGACAGGTGAGGGGCTGAACAAGATGTCATTGGCACGGCCCCGCCTAGGACGTGGCTGAGATGTCGGTACTGGCTCGGGCTATTGGACAGGCTCATCGGACTGATATGTGTGTGGCTTGCATCTCCTTTTGTCCCGACCTTCCATCCGGGTACAGGAACGTCTGCTCCTGGTGTTTTCCTTTTCCTCTCTAGATGGCCAAGTTCCATGTTCTCCAACAGTTCGGTCAGGCCGCGGTCCAGTCCGTTGTGAACGGGTGACCTCTCAGCAATCGTCTGAGGCATGCGCAACAGTTCCCCTACACTCGTCTGTGAATGTCCTACGTGAGCCAAGGAGAACGGCAATGATGCCCACGGGTTGCTGAAACCGGAAGCCTCCCCCCTGAAAAACATGGAGCGGGTCATCCGGTTGGCACAGTCTTGAAAAGCGTCCGACTTGCCCGGGTTACGCACGTCCACGACGTTGCAGAACGCTTCCAGTGGCATGCAAGTAGGCACCAACAGTTTATCGGTTGTGGACTTTTCTGCCTGGCCGCGACCCGCGTCCCTCTCTGGCCAATAGGCGGTGTGTCCTTGAACGTAACCGGCTGTCTTTTGCAGGGGATCTGCGCCTGTGGAGCTTGCGGTCATCTTTCCGGCGAGACTGCTCCCGTACGCCTTTGCACTTTCCACGTACAACGTAGCCACGTCAGATGTTATGTTTCGTGCGTTCCTGTCGATGCCTTGCCAGGAGACCCTTGGGTGGTATGCCCCGTCTGTGCGGTTTCCTGTGAACATGGCGTGCGGCACAACGAGGCCTGATGTGCCCATCTTGGTTTCAGAAAAACGGAGCATTTCTTGCACGATCGTGCCACTGTGAGTGTCGTTGATCGTCTCTTGCGTGTGCACGGGTCCCTGTCTGAGCCATATACTCGCAGGGGTGGCTGCGAACAGGTGTTCTGTTTCCACTTTGTCGTGTTGCAGCACCATGCAACCCAGGGTGGCATGACCTGCCTGCTTTGCAAGAGCGCATATACCGGCTGCTGTTGCATATGTCTGTTGTACAGGTGTTATCATCACCCTGGCCTCCGGGCTCAACTGCGAAAGTGCTACGCGGCGCGAGTGAATGCCGTCTCGCTGAACTGGGTGATGTGCCGCAGCGTAAAGGTATATGTCCGGCTGCATGTCACACCCGTTGTACCGTGGTATATCCTTTCCTATCAATTTTCCTTTATTTTCCGTTAGGGTTTCGCACATGTTTACGTCCATCACTTCTAGGGACAAGGGCAGGGGAAACCACAGTGTTTGGGCTGTTTCATCTGTGACAATCTTTTTTGCAGCCTCCAGTTTCGTTTTGGTGGTTGATTTTATCAAGCCGGTGTCGTCGTCGTATTTGAACGTGATACCCTCAAATGTTTTCAGCGTTATATGGCTCACGTCACCAGAAATGTCGACGGCGTTTTTCAGGAAGACCCCGTCCGTGCATAATGCAGTTTCCGTTCTGTAAAGGCCACCGTTTGTTGTTTTCATACGTTGACTGGCTGCCGGTACAGCTGATATGCGGAAAACCGTGTTATCTAAAGGGTAGAATTGTGTTTGAGTGTCCCAGGATGAGTGTCGGTTATTTCGAGCTGTCTTTTTGAATAAGGCCTTCGCGGCAGCCACCGTGACACACGCGGCCATCTGTTGGTTATCCTGACGTGGTTTAACAGCTGTCATTGTGCTCCCGCAAAGTTGCTGCATTATGCTGTAAAATGTCTTCATTTGTATCATGTCTTGTGGCGTTGCTATTTGGAATATATTAGTTGGTATCTTAACATGACATTTGCTATACGCGTGTGTCTGATCACTTTTTGCCTTTTCAGTCACATCGTACTTAGTTGGGTGAGTAGCAAACTCATCCGGATCCTGCCGCATCCATGCGAAACACGTCACGTCCGTTGAGTCTTTCATGTCGACATGCTGCCACATGTTAGACCCCGTCACGCCCATTGGTAGCGGTGTGGGTAAAGCAAGGTCCGTGCAACTGCTGATTTCTTGACTACGCCGTAGTAATATTGCAGATTCTTTTTTTGTGAACGTCACTGCCTCGGATGACACGAGTTTTGCTGCTATCTGCCCGTGACCCAAAACCTGCAGATCGGCAGCTAATCGTTTCATCAAACACCCTGCGACATCTTCAGTTAACTTCACTATGCCACGGCATGCTTGTTGTAGTTTTTGTAAAGGCGGGAACTGCCTCAATACAGGGGCGAGTGGCACTGTTGCGATCGCCTTCATCAGCGTCAGGTTTGAGTCGCATGTCAGCACCCCTCCGAAAGCGGAAAATATGTAAGCTGACCGTAGCAGGTACTGGAATTCAATGCTTTCTCCATTTTCACAAACGTGTGTGTGAAATTTTTCGACGAACAACATGTCAGTGGGGTACTTGGCGATCAGCATCGCTTCCCAGCGTTTGCAGAGCAGGTCTTGACAAGAGTGGTTCAACGACGTACTCCAGACCCTGGCTGCCTCTGAGCGCGGATCAGTGTGGTCCAACAGGTAAGGGTAATGCGTCCTCGCTATGCTCTCACCCGCGTCCTGAACGCTGGACAGGGGTCGGAGACAGAGCGGTATATTTTCAAGATGAAATCTCGGTACGAACAGCGCGGATGTTCCTTCCTTGAACCCGTCTGGTATTTTACCACCTGTTATTTCACACAATTTTGAAAAATCTGTTTTGTCAAGATTCTTTGGGATGAAGTGTAGCGTCTGGAAGGGGTTAGGTTGGTCATGGAGAAGACGCACAGATCCCGCTTGGTGATAGTTCAAGTGGTCCACATTACTCAGGCTGCGCTGCAGAGGCAATAGCAGTGTGTTCTCACAGGTCCATCCGTACGATCTCGCCATAGGCCCTTCAGTTTCATGCAACCTCAAAGCTGTGGTCGATACGTCATGGTGTGCAACAACATCACACAGGGATGCTCGGGTTTTTGGAGGAAAGACGTCCCATACTCCTGCAGTGTGTGTACTTTCGTCATTTCTCCCGGAAGGTCCGGATGTCCCTGCAGCATGCAGTTTGGAAGGCGTGTTGTACCTTTTAGTTGTACTCACGAAATTGTACAGGTCCGGGTTGAAAAGGACGTCGATCAGTGCCTGGAGAGCCGTAACGGTTTCGTCGCGGCCCCCGTAGGTTTTCCACATCATGCTCACGGGCACTTGCAGGCGTTGTTTTGCGCTTGGGTTCTTGACTGGGTGTGGGTCACCTAGGTTTCCTGTAGTACAAGACGGGTTCTGCAAGCGGTCGAGCACGTAGTCTAGTTGACTGCACAGCGCTATCGGTGTGGTCTGCGTCACGTGCAGTATGTCCCGTGTCACATCACGGTCCACGCGGCGTGTCACGTCTGTCACATCGCTGACGTCTTTCGAAAACAAGACCAGACCGTCTCTGTGGGTCAACCCCGGGAATGTCTGTACCACGTAACCCTTTTCCACTCCAGCGAAAAGAGTCTCCGTAGGTTCCCCGTTGCTGTCGACAGGGCCCCGCATGATCGAGACGTATTCTTCGGCTGTCGGTTCTCTGTCTTTCACGGTCTCTTTGTTGCTGTGTATGTTAAGGACCATGATACCCGTATGTGCGATCATCTGTTCCTCCGTTTTGTTTATGCGGAGCACACCACGGCGCAAGTCTATCAGCACGCGGTACATTGACATACCTTGAGCCATCTGCTGGTAAGTCTCGGGTCCCATCAGCACCACACACAGAACATCCGAGGCATCGAACAGTTCACTTTCCGAGGACAAAAGATCTTTCATCCGTTGCAGGTGAAGCTTCTGAGTGATGCTGGGCGGGTCGGCTCCCGGTCTGCTGAGCTGGGCCTCAGCTTCCTCCACGGCGACTTTCAATTTTGCCTTTGCTCCAGACCAAGGCGCCCCTTCGTCTCTTTGCGACCTCTCGCGGATGAAAGGAATCCGGTCACACTGCTGGCTGCACTGGTTCGCCAGGCGGCGGACAGCGCCGTATGCGTCCAGCCGGACTGAAAACAGGTTCGCCATAAACATCCTCGCCGCCTCATTCAGTGCCTGACATTTCATAAGAGCTATGCGGTTGGGGTCAGGGGCACGTTGCAGCTGCAACCTGGTAGCGTACAGTGCCCGCATAATGGCTGCGTCCGGCGATATGTCCCACAGGAACTCGCCCATGTGGGCCATGTTTCCGGCGCGCAGACTCGTTATGAGGTCCCTCATGCCGTCTTGCATCATATACCCGAACCGGACGATAGGTTCTGTGGTGTGAGCATCGTTTGTTTCACTGGCCAACTTTGTGCGTAATACGTTCAGCACGTCAAAGGGCACATCCAGGTAGGCTGAATGTGACAAGGCGAAGGTGAATTTCTTTTTCCGCCTCTGAACTGTCCTCGGGGGCGCCTTGTCTGACTGTGGCGGTTCCGACATCACAGCGTCTTTACTGACGTATTCGACATCTTCGTACCTGCAGTCCATCATGTGCGGATCGAAACTTTGCACCAAGCAAACGCCCAGGGGTGTGTTTTGAACGCCTCGCACTGACGCACCCGCCACATAGCATTTATAATATCTGATAAATTTGGATTCCAGCAACCGTGCATCCATAGGGTCGTTTTCCAGCAGTCCTCCCGTGGCGTAACTCTTCGCTAGTGTGTACAGTTCCTGTACGCCCGTGTTGAGGTAAGGGGCCAGGTGATGGTTGTCAAATGCAAAGGCCCAAGGCCCCAGTTGTGGGTGTGGCGGTGGTATAGCGGCCATGTTGCGGATCCTCGAGGGTAAACAAAAACAAAAACGTGTTTTCCGTTATACCTTTGGTTGTCACTGTTCTCAATTCCCGTAACGGCTCGATAACGAATTGACATGAACGTTGATGTAAAGAGAGAACGAGGTCAATGGCCCCTTTCCAAATACAGGTCTGTGTCAGTAGCGGCTGTGTGGTTCTGTTGGTTATTGGATTGGGGGTGTTCCTACTGTTCTTCTGTACAGGTTGTTGTATATGATTGCCCTAATAACGAAAGCATAGACAACGATGAACGGCAAGGCGTCATTCGTCAGAGGTCGCCGTCTTCGTATCATGTTCGCCTTTGTTCTTGTGTCTGCATACGGCATTATCATCACAACAGGCGCGGCACATATATCTTTATGTGACGACAGTTCTTTTCTTCCTATATGTATGATACAATATGGATCCAGCATGATCTGCTTGACTGTGTTCGCGTACCGTATTTCCGGAAGGAACAACCCAAGGGAGACGAAGATGTCCGCTCATGAGGGACGTAATAAACATACGTTTGGGAGTAGACGAGGACCTCGAAAAAACACTTACATATTCAGAGACGAAAAAGATGACAATGGAGGTGACACGTGTGAGGAAAACCATGAAGGCGAAAGGTTACTGGTGCATGACAAAGAGAACGTGCGTGGCACGAAGGGTGATCCACGTGCTTTTTACAGTCTCACGGGGATGGTATCAGCCTCTTCCAAATCCGCAATCGTGTCTGGTTTGCATGTGATCATGATCATCCCTTGGTTCATAAGTTTCTTGGTGCAGATGGTGCGCGTGGCGAAAACAGGAATAGTTCAGCCCCCGTGCATCACGTTCTACGTACTCTCTGCCATGTACCTGTTATTCACTGCAGCCGCCCTCGTCCTTGAAACCACTCAGCACGCCCTTTGGGACAGATCGTGAACGCTATTTGCATTTGCTGGTGAGCAGGCGTTGGATGCTCAGGCACAGGAACGTGGAAACGACACAATAATGAAAAATGTGTGACACTTCGTCTCTCGAATAATTGCCTGATCGTGCAGTTACAAACCGGCGTCCCCCTTAGTGTACTGTTATCCGTGATAAACGCCTCGACTAGCCGGACATGTGTCCAAGACGTTAACCCGGATGTCGACATTTGGCCGCGGCAATGACACTCAACTTCTCCGACGACTTGCTACCAGAATATCTGTGGACGTTCCCACATGAGTGCGAAAGTCGTGCGCGTGACGTGTGTAGCAATTTGCAGTAACACCGTTTTCGGGCGTGAGTGGTTTCGCAAATTAAGGACAGGATACCAGGCATTGCACTACCGCCGCACGCAAAGTCGTTCACGCCACATTAGACAAGTTTGCTGATACGCTCGAATAACGGTATGCGTAGAAGATATCCGCTTGTTATGCCCCATTCTACGGCCAGGCGAATCGTGAATCATCTTTTCGTCTGTCAATTCCCTGAACGCCACGATAACCGCTCAGTCTGCTCTGATTGTTTTATACCGTACGCGCACGTGGAAATTGCACTGGGAGGGTGCATAAAGCAATTGGAAAACATGAAGGACATCAAAGTTGCGGGAGAGAGGTGGTGGTCATGTCTGAACGGGCAACATGACATTGAAAAGAGTCTGAATATCATACTAGGCCGCGTGGCGAACGGTTTCTGCTATTATGGACACGCTTTGGTTTTTTTCGCATTCGCTTTGTCTGTTCGTCGTCAGCTGGAACGCAATGGCGTCCCGCTGGAAACCATTAAATGTGTGTCCTCTGTTTTCGTCAGGTGGGCATATTTGTACGTGGTTAACCCGTCAATTCACAAGAACCATGCTTCTCCTGGGCTTTTCACAGGATGGATGCCACATGGGGTGCCAGGTTGGGTTTCTTTTTTCTGTCAGATCGCGAAAGCCATCGCTGCATAACAGAGACTTGTATTTGTGCAGTGGGGGATGTGTATCTGTCTGATGTCACAATGACAGCTGCCTCACCGATCAATGCGGGATCATTATCGTGCTGTGTGCGGCATTAAATATGGGACACACGACATTTCAGGTAGCCACTGGCCTAGCTGCGTCGATCGCCTGCATGGCTGCGGGGATCATCAGCGCTCTACACTTGTGGCACCCTGGGTGGTGGCCGGAGGACGACCACTGCGGTTGCATTTTTTTACGCTCTGGACGCAACGCCTCTATGGAACCTTACTTTTTGCCACAAACCGCATACCCGACAAGCGCCTGCTGGTTGAGACGCCCACGTAGACTCAGGTGTACTGTCGGCATATTACTTTGCAATGAGAACGCGTCACCTGTTCCTACCACTGATTCGTCAGGTCGACCCCCGGAACGCCTTGTTGCGGCCTATGACGAGCTGCTGCAGGAGATGTTGTTTGACGCTGTGTGCTTCCCACTTGTGGGTCTATGTTTGTTCGTTGTTTTGAGCATGCACTTGCGCAACGCTGCGTATAAACTGCATGTAGCTCACATCCGTATCATGGATGGTCTTCGTGAAAAAGCACAACAGAAACTTGCAGACAAAACAACAGCTTGTAACGACAACCCAGCCGTCCCCGGAGGCCACAACCCAAAATCCGATGTATCGCGTCCGCGCTTCACGTATGCGGAACCGAATCTCGTAGTGCCGCCGACACAGGGCGAAAAACTCGATGAGAAACCTGCCATTCTCGACGGAGTGAACTCAATGGAAGCCGTTGTGTCCGAGGAAGCCGACCGGTACTTGCACACGGGCACCGATGAACCTCCTCCGCCGTATTCCCAGTTTGAATTCACCGGGTTCCACTGGCCGATCGGGAAAAATGACCGAAAGAGCGTGTCCACACGACACAGACACAACAAGTTGGTCTGTTCCGGCGCGTGCGGAGCTTTGCATGCCATGGTTATATTTCTCACTGTGGCCTGTTTGATGGGGACGTATTCATCCCATCGCCTACGATCCTGTGACGCGTTCGTCCCCCAGTTTGCGTACAGGCACGCAGGCGTCTTAAGCGCGGGGTGTTGGGTGATGTTGTATTACGTGTCACTTTTGGTGGAGCGCTGTGGCATTTGTCGGCGCAGTGGGAAACACTCTGACGGTGACTGTTACGTGTGCGAATCGTGTTGCTCACGTATAATCAGCAAGATTATTTGCACGATCCTGACGCTTTCTGTGCTAGCAGGTTTGGGGTACGTGTTATACACGTACGTGATAAAGCCAAGGGTAGCATGATGATATACACGTACCGCTATGAACCATGACGACGGACGTTCTCGCGAGGCATGCAAAGACTGATACTGATCAGGACATGTCAGGTGTTGTCGATCCGTCGCAGAAAGGTGACAAGTACAGAAGAACTATGTCTTTCGATATCCGGAGTGGACGCACAGGTACGGTGCGCGAACCCGTGTCGCCGGGACCCTCGACCAGTGAGGTCAGTCACAACAGAGAGGTAGCAGATCTGAATGACCGATTTCGCTTGGCTTGTCACATGACCGCTTGCACACGCCTAGCGGACGTATTGGAACACAAGGCCCTGGCGAGTGAAAGAAAATACGGGATTACGGGAAGAGCCCTGACACTCGAATGGTACCGTATGCACAAAGACGAGTTGCAGCGTGCACGTGAAATGGCAACACGAGCGGCCGCTCAAGTCCGTCAGACCGAACATACAGACAAACAGGTTGCTAGAGAAAAAGCCTTGCGTGAGGTATATCACTCGGGATCGACGAAAAATGCATTGTACGGTGCCGTTCGGCGCAACGTTATTGACCCTGTGAAAAGGCGTATTTTTAACACCCGGATGGAACGCAGATTGACGAACACGGTTCACAAGGAGAAAAAGGCGTGCCTTAAAGGAGAGAAAAAAGCAGATGTGGTTACAGCGGCTGAACGACGTGAAAGATGCATGCGCAGATATGTGGTCCAGCGATTCAGAATCGGACGACGGTGAGGACGGCGAGGGAAGAGGACAAGGTGAAAATATGAAACTGGATGAAGAAATTGAGGAACTTTACCTTGCGCGTAATATGCCCGAACCGATTACAGACGATCCTTGCGACAGGACCATGTGCGAAGATCGGACGGAACCGCCGCCCATATGATACAGTATAATGATTAACTGCAATGTTGGCACGTGTGATATATCAGACTTATATATAATCTGCGCCGAAATGTGTACCATATATGCTGTTTTTTTGCATCGTCACAGCTCTGTATTGTATAGTGTTTTCATATTAAAGATTTATGTTCCTCTGTGATTCAGTATGTACTTTAAATGTGTAAAAGATAAAGCGTGTGCGTGTATACCACAACATAATAATAGACTAAAGACACCAACGCAACGATATGAAAACCGTCTTTATTTCTGTGATAACACTTAACATAAACATATATGTGAAATAGGGGTGGGGTGGGGGGGGGGGTTGCAGTGTAACGGCGGACCGCGCGAATGTCATCTGGTTAACCGGTGGCCTATCTCGTAGTTTTCTTTTATACAATCAAACATTTTGTCTACCATCCGGTCTGTGGCTATCACGTTTGTACACACAAGAAACCTCGGCAGTGATCTCAATCCAGTCAGAGGGAACAGTTTCTTGTGCGTATGTTCTGCCAGTACCCACATGTTGTGCCAGTCGTTGTCATCAAGCAGGTCTTCTGGGATATTTTCGTTGAAAGCCGAGCAGACGATTGATTCTGTGTCTATAACGTGCCTACCCGTTGATGCGGCGATCACTCCGCATGTTCCGATCACTTGGGCTGCGTATGGGTGCAGCGGGTTGAGTATCACCCTGTTCCTAGTGCCGTTTGGCGCTTTGAGTGATGCTTCCGTGTCCTTCAGTGATGTGACGGGGGAAACCTCTGTTTGAGACTTTCGTTTGTCCGGCAGTAAGAACGGCCCTTCCACTGACGGGGCTGTGATCGTGTGATGAAGACTGCACACCAGGTGACGTTCTGTGTCCCCGCAGTCCGTCCCCACGTTTTCGACCGTGTAGTCTAACACGTACGTGGACGTTGAGCCTCTGTGTATGTTCAAAAACAAGTAATGATACGCAAAGGGGTGTTGGCGTACCGATAGTTGCGGCGTTTCCTTAATGAGCGCTTGCAAGCCATCTATCGACTCGTCCGTCGCACGGCAGAGGTCTGCGTCGATCTCAACGTACACGTTCCTTTCGGCGAACGGTTTCTTACGGCCTCGTTCTTCTTTACACAAGCGTGAAAAGGCCGGCAGCCGGTCCAGACCGACGTGGCTGAAGGACTTGTCAAACGCCTTCAGGTTGTTTCCCTTCACGTGTGTTAGACCGCTCATGTTTGACCAATCTTTTGTTGCACTGAAATGGCACTTCACCTCGATGAACCCTGTCATGTCTTCAAACACAGCATCAGGTGAAACGCCGAGCATGGGGTACTTCTCCTGGTCAGGGTGCAAGACCAGGCCCGTGCTCTTAAGCTGCCCGAAGCCGATCACATCACGCAGTACGTCGATCACGATCGGTTCGAAAAGCAAACCGTGTGCCATAGGGTTCGTCGCTGCTGCGGCTGAGGACCGTGCAGCTTCACAGACGCTTTCGGGTGTTTTCCATAGTTTGTAAAAACTATTGAGCATGACAGATTGTGACTTACATATGAACTTTTGCATGTGCGATGCTGTGACGCGCCCTAACCTCCAGTACCACCAGTACCAATTCGCCGTCTGGCCTGTTGTGAGCATGGCAAGGCTGCCCAGAGCGCCCTTCAAAAGAGCTTGTGCTTCTTCTATGGGAACATCTGTCTCAAGTGTGGCAGCGTCTGTGGCGGACAGCGTCTGCTTGAGGTCAGCGGTGGTAGCCATCGAGAGCGTATTGCAGAGGCGTCGCCATTCTTCAGCGTGAGGATTTGAGTGGAACCGGGGGTCGCATGGTTCTCGCACGCTGTGCCGACACTTTTCTGTCCACACATCCTGTGTTTGACACCTGCATCCCGGAGCTGTGACTTGAGCATCACTGGGACTGCCGCCATCGATACATCGACGGATGTCTCTGTAGGTCGTCTTGTCCACGCGGCACCTGGAGCACGGCTGGAGACACCCGCTGACAATGACAGATGCCTGCTGCACACTGAGCGCGGCATCAGCTTGTGTGGCCTTCACCCGGTAGAATTCACGGCATGTTGCTGCGGTTCTGTAGACGCGTCTTGTGTCCTGCCATTGCGGCCAAAACAGGTAATCGGCGTTTCGATGTCTTTCCTCGGAACTTGAAACTGACAGCCAGCACGCCCGAGGGCGGTAGACAGCAAACCCCACATGTTCTGTCTCGTTGTTTAACGAATGGTGCAGCAAACCCACTATTATGACACCTAAGGCCCACAGGTCTGCATTCTTTCCCACATCGGGTGTGAGGTGGGGGCGCAGCCGTGAAAAAAAGCTCTGGAGCTCGGGATGTCCAATAGATGGTCGGGTCCCACAGACGTTTGCTGAACGGGTAGACGTGGTTGGGCATCAGGTCCTCTTGTGGACATGCGGCGTTACCGAAATCGATAATTTTGACATCGGGTGGCATGCACCATTTTTTTTCAACATAATGTTCCTGGCAGACAGATCAAAATGGAAAACCCCCAGATCGTGCAGGTGCAGAACACCTTCGGACGCTTTAGACGCGACCGTCCAAGCCAGGTCGTCGTCGTACATGCACGAATGCATGAACGTGTGCAACGTCATATCCATGCGTTGGGACACCAACAGCTCGGTTATCGGCGACACTTCTGATCCAATGCGATAGGCCTTCCCTGTCAAAGCCGCCACCACGTCCGCGAACAGTTTGTGTTTACGCGCGTTTTCTTGCAACAAAACGAGGTCTTCATTGACCCCTTTCGCCTTCAAATGTTCCATAATGTTTAACTCGTGTTTGGCGTGTTTCGTTTGGCATATTTAAAATACGTGGTCCGTGTCCGTATGTAAGTATACGTGCCCGTATGTACCACTGCCTATACGCTCTAAGCCCCGTCGTTTTAGTTCTTCAGGTTTCAATAGCTCTACTTTTCGATGAGGGTTAATTGGCGTGTCACCGAGATCCGACATGGTTTCTCTGCACAAGAGGTCCATGATCTATGAGATCACGGGTTCGGATTTGTCGTATGCAAGGAACACCGGCCCTCTCTTCGTGCTCCCTTGAGAATGTGTTCCTGAATGGTACATGACCCGTATGTTATCGGTATATATTTATATATGGAATGTGGTTTTTTATATATATCATGACGTACCGCGGGTCACATGATGCATTCAGGAGCGCTGAACAGCAGGCAATGATGCGCATGCGTGATGTTTTTTTACTGCTCTTTGCGGCTGTGTAATCTGGCCACTGGGGTCGCATACATCAGATGCTCCGGGAGATTCTTGCGAACACATGCGGCTTGTTTGTACATCTGGCGCGCACAGGTTCATACGACTGCTCGGCAGCGGGACCGCACCTTTTAGATTAGCATCTAGCATCGTGTTCACAGCTTCTTCCTGTGCCTCTGCCAAAACTGATGGCTCATTATATCGCGGGCTGCACTGACTGCACGTTCAGCATCCGGAACAACGTCCCCGCTTGCGTCACCTTCAGAGCTGTATAAAGCTTTTGCCAGGTCCACACAGACTTTCGTTGCTTCGTCACGTTTAGCCATCTTTGCTTTGTTAATGAACAACAGGTAGGAACTGACAACAGTCTTCAACATGTTGGACTGACGGTCGGACGCTTTTTTAGAGTGCCTTTTCACATCAGCCAGAAGCACCTCGGCTGATCTCAGTTCTCGCTTAGCCGCGCTCCAGTTGGCCTCGTCGTCTTGGTGGTCCTTCGTCCCGGGCCACGTTTCTGCAGCTGCCCCAGGAGGACAGTCCGTGGTTGCAGCAGATACTCCTTCGCGTACAAAGTGCCGGCGGTTTGCCTCAAGTATTTCCCAGCTTTCACGTTGGACAAGGTCCCGCAAGGTTGTGACACGCCTTTCCAATGCCCTGATCATGTCGTCTATATTCCGTTTGTTTTTTTCGCACTCTGTCAGTCCGTAAACCGCGGCGTCGACGAAATTCTTGCTGAGAGGGTTGCACTCGTCAACCTCCCGTGATATATCGTCCAGGTGTAAGAGCTGCTTGAACATATCAACTTGAGCCCCGTGGCGCTCCTTGTCTCTGGCTGAGAGGTCCGAATCATCGTCTGACACGCGGTCGGCTGCGGCGTCCTTTTCACGCTCCCTGTTCACACTGTCTGCAAGTTCCAGAAAGCCGTCAACACCCAACGAGTAAAGACTTTCGAGCCATGGGTCCGCATCCCCTCCCGGGTGCCTGTTCCGGACCATAAGGTCGAATGTAAAACTATCAAACCTACCCTGGACACTTTCTCCCATCGCAACAACGAAGCGCAGTGGAAAATGGCACAGCTGAAGCACCCCTGCCAGCAACTGTTTCCACGCTGGCATCCTGACTGTGAACTCACCGTATGGGTGAAACCTGCCCATTACGCCAAACTGACAGATCTTCTAATAAGTACGGTGTACCCGGACGTGTACGACGGCGTTTCAGAAGGCGAAGGACAAGGGCCGGAACACGTGTGGACGAGGTCATGCGTGAGCCCGCCGCAGTGGCGCGCACTCTTACTCTTTGACCACTTAGCTGCGGAAAATACATACCTGTCATCAAACGGAGACATGGGAAAAGGGGAAACGCGTGGGGAATCACGTGCGTGCAATAGTTTGTCTCCTGCCCGTCCCGTGAACGTCGTCTTCGCTATTTTGACAAACAAACATGAGATCCCACGGGGGCAGACCGCTACAGCTGCATGCACCGTAACACTGCTTCCCGTTTTAGTTCTACGTAATGTACCTAGAACCTTTATCGTTGGCAATTCACTGTATCCGTCTGACGAGATCCGCCGGTGGGTGTGCAAGGCAAGTTCCGTCCACTTCGTGTTAAAGCACGTGTCGCGCTTTTACCTGCCGCCGGCCCTTTCCGGTGCGGCCTCGCAATGCCCCACTGACACACACGTGTTCGAAACCCTCTGTAAGCGGTTGTACATTGACCGTGTGTGGGATGTCCAGCACAGGGCGTCCATCGACACGGATTCATCCTTTGCCTCGTTAATCACACACAGGGATATCACCCACGTGTCTGTCGTTGCGCTTCTACAACTGCACGTGTTCTCCATGCGACCTCTACAAAAAGCAGACGGGGCGGGCAGCATGTCTGTCAACGTGAAGTTGTGGGCGATGTGGTCAGACTGGCTGGAAGGGCAAGGCGTGAAAGCCCACAACCCCTTCGACATGCATCCCTGTCTGACTGAACGGTCCTTGGAAGACGGATCCCTGCACGGCCTCTCTTCTTCGAACGCCTACGGGTACGAGGGGCTCGTCCATTTTGTGGAGTTTGTGCGGTGGTGGTACGGATTCAACACGCATGTAGAAATGTGCCAGCACCAAACGATCTCGGCCGTGATTGCAAACATTTCGTGGATGAGGATCCTTGTGGCCACCGTGGTGCGTAAGATCATGGAAGCATTCGGACAAAGCCCCATCTACACACGGCCGCCAGTGCACCCCATGTGCCCCCCGATTTGGACACTGGCCGTCTCGGACAATTGCCGACAGTGCAAACGGCAGGCGCAATATGAAATTCGTTTGCAGCTTGATAAGGTGATGCCACTGTTGGAGCGATGCAAGCTGGGACGGTACATGCGGGATGTGCTATGCGCTGTGTTCTCAGACACACCCCTTGACGTAGCTCAGGCCAAGCTAAAACGTTACGACCCGGCCGTCGTGCTCTGGGGGTTGGATTCTGTCGGCGGTCACGACAGCAGTGTAACGCGCACCACAGCCTTGTCCATCAAGAACCAACACGCTCTAAAACAGCTGGCTGTTTCAAATTGGAACGCTGTTTACAGAAATGTGACAGATGTCCCGTCTCCACATTTTTCGAGACTTGCGGATTGTGTTACATTTGTGTCCCAACATGCATTACAGCAAGGGAGCGACGGCGGTCGGTTCAGGAACTACGCCCGTTTTCTCGCCCCGTCAAGACGTCGGGAGGTTTCGTCCCAGTCTGCACCGACCGCCGGTTATGGAGGGCTTCCAAGGATTACGCTGGGATTACCGCACGGGTGAAGGCAGCTCTCGCGGAAGTGGAGAGGAGACGCGTCAGTGGAATGCCAAGCGACACAGGCGCGGAAGCCCGTGTCCAGTACGCGATGTCTGTCGCACGGGCTTATCCTGGACTGCATGTGTGTGATGTACTGTCTTACCTTTACCACATGGACATGAAACAGGCCTTGTGCGTGGTTGGGCGATCCGATTACGACACCGTGCGCCTGAACGAGTTAGGAGGATCTTTGCACGTGAAAGTGGACCCCGTACTGAGTTTGTTTTCCGTCATGTTCGACGTAGACATGACATACAGGACTCAATATGACGCTCCAACCCTGTCAGAAGTGTACGCTATTGCGAGGGCTTTGTACACATCCGTCATGGGTCTCGTGGGTTCTGTGCGTGTGGCACTGGGACCAGAGAAAACGGACACAGAATCTGCAGCCGCTTCCGTTTTGACGAAGGGCGCCCATGGAAAATCCGAACCTGAATCGTACATGGCCACACACCCAGACATACTTGGAAGCAGGTTGTTCGTATACATGTCAAACTCGCTGCCCCCGTGTTGCGCCGTGTACGATGAAAACCCTTCGCAGGTACCAAGCCGTGCAAACATGAGACCGTTGGATGACAACCGTCGCGTGAGCGCAGACGAAGATAACTAGTGCGCACGCTCACCGAACTGCAGCGGACACGGTCGCTCAGGGTGGTCGTGCAGCTCCCGCCTAACGTTTGTTTCGAATCAGCCGAAGCTTTCCTCTCGTATCAAGACATGCTTTTTGGATTTTTGAGGGCCGATGAGAGTTTGCGGCCGTTGGTCCACAGGTTGGGGAAAGAGGCTAACTTAGAACGGTTTATAGACATGGCCGTCTTCAGGGGCCAGTGCCGCATGCCACATTCCGGTAAAGCCGACGGTAGTCAACCGTTCGACCCCCTGACAGTGGTACCGACCCTGTGCCACGGTTCCGACCCGGATGTCATGCGCGAAACGTGCCTGCGCAACCACTTGGACCCAACTGTTGGACTGATGCACAAGGACCCGTTTCCGGCTATGCACTCGAACGAACACCTGAAAAGAGGTCTGGTGATCAAGCAGCGTGGACGCTCGGGTTTGTCTGTGTCGTCATTTTTACGCAACTGCCCAACAAACGGCCCGGATGCCCCTGTACATGCAGTGGACCAAATGGCTATGCGGGTGGTTGAAAGCACGCGCGAGCAGGACAAGTTTTCTCGCTGTGCCACATTCATTTTGTGCCACTGGGGAACAAACCACCCTCGGCTCCTGCATGCAACTCCCGCCGACTTGTCTCTTTGTGCGGGTGACTCCCTTTTGAAAGCGTTAAACATTGTCGTGAAGCCCTGCATGCTGGAAGCACTTCTGACAGGTCCTCAATTGCCAGCCGCTTCAACCTTACCGACCGACAAACGTCCGCGGCCCTTGTTTCAGATCGCGGATGAGTTTTTGCGGTTAGGTTTCATACATGCAAAACGCAGCAGGCATTGGGCAGGTACCAGACAGGAAGCTGAGGTCAGAGCTCACGGTATCTGTGTCGAATTTCAGATATCTCCCCCGGTGCATGCCGCAAGTAAGCGTAATGACAACAACACGTCCTGGCCAGCGTGTGTGTACTACGACCATACGACACGCTCTGATTGCAGATTGCGTCTCCGCTGCTCGCTACAGCCGATCGCGTCCGTGGATGGCCTTGAGACGTATTTGCGCCAAAAAGGTTTCAATCTGGACGAAGGTGAACCGGTTGACACGTGCTCAGAAGAGGGTGACATGTCAGGGGACGATTACGTGTCACAGGACTCGCAAGACGCTGAGGACCTAAAACGGTACTGTCGCCGTCGCCCTACCAAAGGTGAGCAATTATTAGATGCTCCCTTGAGGTTTAGCCTTGTCTACTATTGTTTCCATAACCGGTGCAGTGGCGGATGGCGTGCGATTACAAGGTTTAGTGTAAATTAACGGTGATAAACAGATTAGGGGGGGGGGGTGGAGAAAGGGGTTATCCAGATGCATATGCGGGCACGGTTTGTATTACATACATGAGTTATTATTAAAGTTTCATAATCGATCTATTTCGGAAGTGTTCTTGTGATGAGTTGGCAGATGTCTATATATGGTACGTTTGTTGTTATGTGTTTCGTTGTATACATAATACCAGGATACTCGCGCTGCATGTTTCGGGGACAAGCGTGACATCCATGGCGTGTCATGAAACGAACAGAACGACACAAAAACGCGAGAGCTGTTTTCAAGAAGGACTAAAAGACGGATTGCATGCGTCCCCAGCCGAGATACTAACCAGCCACCGGTGGAAAAGATATCGTGAGCGATACGGCGATTTTGATGGGCCCTTACTCGCTTCACAGTACGTAGGTGCCATAAGGGGAAGCCAGGTGTGCGCTGTTTGTGCGTTTAATGCACGTGCTGCACGCGATGAACAGTTTTGTGAGTGGGTGGAAGGTTTTGCTAACGCCATGCAGTTTAAACCTTTCTTTTCTAGCCTGACCACGTCCCTCGTCATTCTTTACTGGCGCCGCGTACACGCAGCTCTGACACGGCTCGAAGCACGGCCCGCCGCTGATCCCGATGATATTTCGAACGCGTTAGACGAAGAAGTGTTGAATTCAATCACACCCGAAGTATTTCATGTGCACTTCATCCACAACCGCTGCCAGTTCTCGTCGTTCAATACAGGACACGATAATGCTGGACGTGTGGATGGCAACAGACCGCTCTTACGCATTGAAAAGGGGGATATGTGGAGGACGTGGCACGTGCACAATAACAGCCACATTGTAGCTCAGATTTTGCAGTTACACAATGGGTTGGCCCTGTGGCAACGTTCTGCCAGCCAAGGCTTCCATAACACTACGGCGAACGACAGGGTAGACACTAGCGCAGACAGTGCACGTGTTATCGGGCCGTGGGTTGTGACGTCCGGTTTAGAGTTACCTAGACTACCCACGACCGACGACATCCACCAAGGCGACACGAACGCGAGTGGCAACAGACAACAAACGGACACAGCGGGTTTGCACCCGGAAGAGTACGAAGAGGCTCTGTGTGTTAAAGCCGATGCATCGTCGAGGTTCAAAGACATTACCTGCATGATGGCAGACGCGTGCTTTGGCGTGTGTGGGTCAGACATGTCAGAATATGTTCGTTCGTTTCAACGCAGGTGGGACTTCATGTGTGACCTTACACGTGATACAGATACGGTTCAGTGCAAAGACAACATAACAACCGGACACAACGCGCTGCGCGTTCGGGACGTGCCCCTGATTTCTCTCGGTTTCGGCCTTACCCGACAGGAAGGGAACGAAACAACACAGGTAGAGAGACAGCAGCGACGAGAACCGTGTCCCCCACGCTCGTACTGCGGGGTTACAGTTCCCACTGCGGTCGTTCTTGGCACCAACCTGACGCATTACTTCAACACGAAAATAATGCGTTGACGCCTTCTGCTGCTGAGGAAGCGGGGGCCTGTGTTGCGGCAGAACCCTCAGAGGCCGGCATTGCGTACCGCCGGATGGCGGAAACACTGGAAGAGGTTCGGTCCGTTGTTCTGCGAACGTCGCAGAGAAGCCGACTCAACCTGTTAAGAGGTAAAAACAAGTCATTTTTTCCTGCTGTCACCCCGCCTGAGGGTGTGGAATGGGCAGTCGATTGGGAACTGGCACCGGAAGACACACCGACAGAGTGCTTGCTGTGCGGCATGTGCGCATTCTACGATTGGTACCGTGTGATAGAACAAATGCTATTGTCGTTAGGCATGGAGAAGGCGTGCGCAATGCAGCCGGTTGCCAACGTTAACACATTCGTCTCTGTGTTAAACACATTGCAAAAGCGCTTGTCAGACATGTCTCAACGCGACGTGGATCCACTCGACGGATTCCTATTGAAGGGTTTGAACCCCTCGGTTTTTTACCATCACGCGTTTTCGTCTCCGCTGTGCGCATTGAACAGGGCACGAATGGGTGTGATGTACGAAAAGGATTCTTCGCTGCCTTGCGGTTCGGCAGTTGTCGCAGCATTAATGTACGTCGTGTACGGAAACTTCAACAGTTCTTGTAGGTTTCGCCCCCTGTGGTTGAAACGGTGCATGCAAGTGTTACAGGGACATAAAGTGTACTGTGACCCCGGCGTGTGCTTGTCCGGTTGATTATTAGGAGGTGCAACGAGATGAAATACCATCTGTGTATTCGCGGGAGTATAGCACACATTGGTCATGCGAATGAAATCAATGGGACGTCAAACGTCGAGTGCAACCAGGCGCACCGTAGCGGGTCCCAAGGGGAAACGTCTCAGGTCGAAACGGAAAACACGCATATACAACAGTGCCCTCAAACTGAAAGCGGCATATCGGTTGAACACGATACTGTTTGACCCGAGCAAAAGTTCAAAAAGGTTCAGAGAAATGTCACTGTCCGCATATGGGAAAGACGTGGCGCAAGGGCAACTGCCACACATTCAACATGAACGGTCAAACGATCTAAAGTCTGACATCCTGCCGTTCGGACGCCCTGGAGTTTTTTACACAAACACGAAAGATATGCCAGTCCCGATGTTCACAAATGACGTCTTGGACATCGGTGGTATGCGCTCTCGCGTACAGGACGCTACCTGTTGCCTGGACCTTAATATTTTTGCCGACCCTGTACACAGCGGAGCAGTGGTTCCCTTCAGGGAGTGTTCCACCTGTCTTGCCATGAAGCGCAAGTATCTCAGTGAGCATCCTGTATTCCCTGATCAAGTGACGCCTTTCAAACAGGATCGGTCGGAGGAAGGTTCGTCCTGCATCGAGGAAGTCAATGTGCACGCGTTGCTCCATCACGTTAACACCTTTGTACAGGCACCGCGGGCGATCTTGCTTGACGAACAACAAGGGAAAGATGGGTCGGGGCACGCATCGCAAGAGGCGTTCGTGCTCCTGCAGGGAATCCCGGCTGTGCCAGCCTCCTGGACGCGAAAAGTTTGGTGTGCATGGCGGTAGAATTTACAGTCGGCGCAGGGAAGAGAGCCGTTCACATGTTGAGAACAATATTCGCTTGCATGGCTAAACATAACGTGCACCCGGACTCGTGCCGTCTGGACATCATGATCGATGACCCACACAATTGCGGCCTGCCAGGAGGCTACCTCTCGCTAAAGTCGTGCACCTTCAGCTGCACAGGCTTCTTGCATATATGCCGCAATGCGCTCCGAACCCTATCAGCTCACGTCGACTACTACCGTGAAAGTTTTAGGATCTCATGGCAGGTGTACCCAGACGGCACACGGGGTTCACGGTTGAACTCCCCGTTTGTGCATCGTCTGTCGACACGCGCACATTGACGTGTGATGATCGTATGTATCTAAAAACTTACGCGTCTGAGGACTGGTACGGATTGTTGGAAGAGTGGGTCGCAACGGGATTGTGACGACCCCGGTCGTTCGATATACATTTATACCAGGTTATGCATATGGTTTGATACACTTATTATTAGGTAATAAACTGTATCGTCTTTATATGATTATGTCTGTTTTTCATCGCATTGACAGTTACACGTAATGACTAGCATTCTCTTCACTGTCCGCTTTCGTCGATCAATCATTCACACGCACATCATCACACAATAAACAACAGTACATGTCATCGAAGGAAAAACAATGTTTTATTCGAAGAGTACAAATACCATAGACCACCCACATATTTTGCAGTCTCTTAACCCTGTTAAGGCTCCAGATCAAGTTGTTGGAGTGATTCTGCCATCATCTGCGCACGCTTTTCCTCCCTCTTCTTGTTCTGTTCCTGTTCGTTCCTTTTCCGTCTTGGGTTGACAGGAACGTCCTTCGGGCGACATCTGTCTTGTGTATTTTGTGTCGTTCTGCCGATCTGTTCAAGCAGCCTAGTGCTCCTTGCCTCCATCTTCATATTGCGTTCAATCGTATCTTGCGACGATCTGGAAGTTGGATACACGTCTAAAGAAGCCGCGCCGGGATCCTGCATATTCGCGATCAAAACCTGTTGCATTCGTTTCATATCTTTCGATAAAGCCGTACATTCCCCGACTATCCGCCAAAGCCTACCGATTATCAGCGCCAACCAATCGATAGGTATCAACACTTTGGTCTCGCTACTGGCGACGGGTACAGAACTGTCTCGCGTGGCTTGGTTACTTTCCGAGCCGCTCATGGTGCCGTGATATGTAGAATGTGCGCTCGTGTCTGATGGGAATGCCTATGTGGTTTGGTATTTATTGGTGTTTCCCGGCGGTCACATGTCCTGGTGCTATTTGTGATGACGGGTGTCACAAATAGTGCAGATAACGTCTGACTGGACGAACTACTCAACAGTAACAAAAAACGGTTCGGTTTTATAGTGTCACTAACAGGAAACAGCTGCGATGTCCTCTGCCGGGGACAGGCTGGACCTCACATGTGAAAACAAGTGTATAGACAAACATGATCTATACGGATACCTGTCACCCGTGCGCACCATGCCCGGTGGCAGCCAGGGGTATGGCCCGGGTATACATAAAAACTGTTTCGTTGTGGGACTTCCATTGCTCACAGGAGATACATCCCCTGCTATGATGTTGTCGGCCTGCGACGGCGTTAGCCCCGTGGAGTACACACGCCTTTCCCGGTGGAACGTCCACGGAAGGGACGGGGAACTGAACATTTCTGGTAACTACATCACATGCTCTACAGGTGTCAGGATGGAGTCTGGTCGGGTTACGTCGAACGAGCACCAGGAAAAAACCATGAGAAACAGCGGCCCTTTCACCCTCTCTGTGAACGATCTGGTCTGTCTGGTGCCGATATACCCTTTGCTGACACCGAACGACAGGCACTCACACAAGGACGAGATACCCCCGAATGACCCCGCCAACCCATACGGACCCCCTGTTAGCATTGCCAAGGCGACCGCGTACGGCCTGACGTTTCCGGCCACCGTACCTATCTTTAAGAAGCCTGAGGTGTTCACCGGTGTGCTGACGGGTTTAGTGTGTAAAGTCATGCGGAACGTGGACAAGATGAAGTACGCAAAAGCAGCCAGCTCAAACACGCGCTTGACCATGGAAGAGGAGTTGGGGGAACACCCATTCAGTCGGACGCTGGAGCCGACCTTGCTCCTGCATCTGTCAAGACTGTTGAAGCATTACGGTTGGCTGCAGTTCTATGCCTTCTGTGACGCAGCTGTACGAGATCTCAATCTACCTGATCATGCTGCTTTGTCAGCACCTGGCATGCCACAAAGGGATTTGATGAAAGAATCCACAGCTCTGAAGGATACACATAAGACGCTTTCTGCCAATTCAAATCTGAAAGAGAGTGAAAAGGAAACCAACACTCTTGCTTTGCGGGCAGGTTTGAAAGCCGTTTGGACATCAATATGCAGCTTGGCACATGCCTATAACCCCCCAGTATATGGTAGGGTTGTACAGAGCAGGGCGTCCTCTATGACAGGTCACGCCATTACCCCACATAGTTTTTTTGACTGCTTCGTGACTGGTACAAATGAACTACCTAGCGTTATACCACAAACAACGCTTCATAACCAGCTCGAACCATATGGCGCCGGGACGCACGGGGCTTTGCCGGCTGGTTTTTTCTATAAGTTTGATACCACGTCACAAGGTACCACTTTCCGACCCCTTATTTTAGACGAAACAAACCCTAGTGATTTCTCGACGTATGCCACTGCTTGGCAGCAGTGCAGGGAAACGCGAATGAAAGCGAAAGCTAACGTGCGCCAACGTGACGTGTGCATAGTGGAGCTAGTCAACAACGGCCCGGATGACATCAACACCCACATGGGTGCCTACCTGTGCGTGCAACCTCCTGTAATAATGCCGGAGTCGGGGTTTGGGGAAGATCTGCCTTACGACGATGACCCGAAACCGGGGGTGCTACGGCGGTGGGATCGGCTCGAGGCGGAGCATGTCGATGCCATCTGTGCTTACGGGCACTACCAGATATCACATCACTTCGACAAGCTGTTCCACCCCCCTTCCAAAGATGAACAGTCGTTCTCCCGCAGGCAACCGTCTCTGGCCAACAGCGTGCGCCTTGTCTGTATTTTGGCGAACCAACTGCGTATGTGCAACAACGTCTGTGGTTCGGCGATCAGAAGCCTTGCCGAAGAGTGCTGCCTGGTAGACGGGAACCTGGAATCAAATGTGGCAATCTGTGACCCGGGTTTTGATGCTCCTAACCTTATTGACGCCCCAGCTAACCAACCGGCAGGCTACGATGAGGATCAAACGGCAGATCCTGTTATACTGCAAAAAACACAGCTTTACGCATTCAAAGATGTCATGAACCCAGGAGCTGACATGGATGTTTACGAAGACAGGGATTTGTCTTCCCGCATAACATGTGCACAGGCTATGTTACTCGAGATCATAAGAACAGCTTCCGCCTTGTACGATGAAATATTCAGCGTAACCCCCGTTGCCGTTGCACTGAGGGCCACCGGTGTGAACCCAAGCAGCAACAGGACAGAAGACGGAGCTTTGATCATCCCTCCCGGTGCCACGTTTGAGGCGCGTGTTCTCTAAATGTTTGGCACGTCGCAATGCCGAAACACAAAAACACACATGTTACTTGAATAAATAAACACAATACCAACACAATGCATTTTTTATCATTTGAATTTATTCCACATGCAACATATCTAGTCGTCGCGTTTTTCATCGTACATGTGATACCCTGTCCTGAGAATGCTACCCGTATTTGTAATGCACGACATGAGTGACGTCAGCGTAGATTCGGCTTCGTGGTACATCACAACACGCCGGAAGGATGATGAGTTCTACGTTGAACACGACGCATGGGCGTCCTGGTGAGTTTCAGGGCAGGCGACTTCTGCGTAAGGTTATGTCACACACAACATCACATGAACTGACAAGGGACCAAACGGCTGTGCTGGAACACCGGTTTCAGCCTGGTGACCGCATCCATGTTATCGGGGAAGACGGCTGTGGTAAATCCGTAGCCATGATGGAGAAGGCCTGGGCGGAACCACGTTTCCGTTTCCTGTGGATTGTAAGGTGTTATGATACATGGCGGCGTCACAAGGCCGTCTGTCCGAAGAACGTTACCATATTACCATTAGACCAAGTGCTTGACGGGGCCACGGATAACCACCTGCACCACGACCAACGTTTAACCATTAAACGCCTCATACTATCGATGGTTAACCCGCCCGCGCCAACAAGGCTGGTATTTGAAACATTTATGGCGTTTCTGCTTGATTATGACACCGTCCACGTGTGTAAAGACCACGTTCCCTCAGCTGACTCTGTATATTGGCAGTACTCCGCATTTACGCCTGATGACATTGTCCGCCTGGCAAATGGTATGTGGCAGCATATATACAACTTCATGTTTTCAAACGGTGATTACAATGGGTTGACCTGCGCAGACGTCCCTTATTCCGTTCTTCTGAAATTATGTGCCACCCATTTTTTTCATGTAGTCGTCATGGATGATGTTCATCTGCTTCCCACACGCCATATGTTGCTGTTCCAGCGTTTCCCACAAATACGGATCCTCATCGGAAATTACGAGGCGGGAGGAGTCGTCCAAACGTGGTGGGCCATGCCCCCTTCTGCGACCACCACTTTCAGTATAACAGATGCTTTGCATAACACGGACGGTTAGGTAAAAGAGGATGAACCACTTAAACATGCGGCAGACTATCAGATAATAAATTACTATTTAATATTTCTGATGTTGGTTGTTATCTCATACAGATTAGGTGTTGTTGTTTTTATTTTGTGTTAATGGTCACCTCATTCTTCGCTCATGTAAAGCCGGATAAGGTCGTACTCGTCGTTCAGATTACGGCCTTTTCGGGGGGGGGGGGGGGGTAATATCGCAAGCGGCTGTGTTTGGCGGATCGTGTTTAGGGTGTTACATAAAACCGTAAACAGTTCCGAATCTTGAATAGGGACTTTGGTCTGTGTCTGATGCTTTTGCACACCAGGGGTTGGTACGTGCATGTTCCTGTGTTCCACGTGTCGATCAACCGGAATGTCAACCGGAATGAACTCGCGACATGATCTGGAAGAGCGGGGTGTGGCCGTCATGTCACGTGAACCGAATAAAGTGTACGGTTGACCCTCCTGCTGGCAGGAACGGCTTAGCTGGTCTTCGTAGGCGAATCGAACGCCTTGTCTCCGTGTATCCTCACTTGTAACATTTTTGCGATGGTCTTCATGTGCACCTGTTGCATCCTTCACGTATGAGGTGTCCCGGGCATCAGACGTGTGGATGCTTATCCCCAATAACGTATCGGATTCCTGTGATTGTGTAACATCTGTTTTTGTAGAAACGTTTGCGTAAGGAGCTCTGTACAGTGGCACAGTAACACCTGTTTCTGTAGGTACTTTTGTTTTAGGGGCTCCATATTGTGGCGCAATAACTTTTGATTCTGTAGAGACCTTTGTGTATGGAGATATGTGTTGTAGCGCAGTTTGGACGGGATCGGTCAACATGGATACATGTATGGTTGGTTTGGCGGGTATATTTGTTCTGTTAGGAATGGTGATGTCGTGGGATTGTGTATCTTTTAGACGCAACCCTTTTTCACGCCGTCTGGCATTTGGGTGTTTAGATTTATGAATTGACGGACGGTTTGGCTGTGAATGGCTCTTCAATCGTTGCCTGTCACCCGTCTCATATGTATCCGATGATACATTCTGTGTTTCCGCAGTACCTGATAGAGTGCGAATGTCTCCTATGCTCATGTTAGCAAATGGCTCTGTTAATTCCCTACCTAAGTCTGCCCTTTGTTGTGCATATGGACCGGAGTCTATCTGGCCCTGTGTTATTACGTCATCGCACAATTCGTAACTACGATGTTGTTTCCTGTGAGGCAGGTGTTCTTGTACGTCATCGTCTGACTTTGATTGTACATTTGCGCATGATATATCACTTGCGGTTTGTGAGACAGGTAACGGAGATATATCAGAAGATATATTAGGCGAGTTGCTATTCAGCAACTCCTCCGTTTGTTGTATCTCGTGAAACAGAGACACGTTATCATCCTCGGACCCTGTGTGCCCCTGTGTCATATGGTGTTGCTGTACATTTTGTAGTTCTGTATCTGAGAGTTCGTCGACACGAAACTGTGTTTCATTGTCGTTGGGCCTTGCAACTTCTTCGTTTGTGTACATCTGCAACGGGAATTCTGGGTGCTGGTCCGACGAAACACACTCCAGGTGACCGCGATCAAACCATGGGATGAGTCCCGCGTCATCGCTCGCCTTTGTTGTGCGGACTCTGTAAACCCTTCGAAACCAACCACGTTCAGCTACAACGGGACCGCATATCCTTTCGCCATACGCAAACGACAGTTGGTTTACTTTCTCGTTGTGTTCGTTTGCCACAGCGTACCCCGTCGGCAGGAACCGCTCACCACCGTCCGTGTTGAGACCGTCTGTAAGTATCTGCACGCTTATTATAGGAATGAACGTCGAACCCCTCAAACCATCCAGGTACTTGTTGACTGGGACGTGAGTGCTGCTAGACGCGGACGACCTCGGAAGTGCAGCAAACAAGGGCAGGGCGCTTTGGTCGAAAGAGAAGAAGTACCGGAGTATATCTGTTGGGCAGGTGTCCGCCGTGAGAGGGGCAGGGTAAGCAGAAGCCGGATCGATGATTCTATCCACGTTTGGGTTGTACGTGGAATTGGTCCATTCGCGATGAAAAGGTATTTTGCTGCCGGCCATGAGCGAAAAGAGGATGACGTCAAATCGGCACCAACCTTGTGCCTTGCTTTTCGTACCCGAGCATTGCCACGATACATCAAACGCTCGCACGTTGGAGCCATCCTGTACGTATTCTTCCGGCTTGTCCAACCCGTACACGTGTTGAAGGACACTCCGCTGCATATCTGCTGCTTCATGCATTGCTACCTCTCTTTCTTCGAATTGAAAACCATTGTTTTCATTTCCACATCTCGTTGGCAAATGCGTGTATTCTTCCAAGATGTGGTCCCAAACTGACCCCACACCGTGGCCGTGTTGTGCCCACAGTGTTTCCAAGACTTCGGAGTTGATCATACGTCCGGCTGTCACTGCATAAGCCATAAAGCCTCTTAGCGTTTCGGCAACACGCAAGCACAAACGGTCGTCCCATCGTGGTTGATTGTTTGTTGACCATCGCGTCGGTATATCCTTGCTCAGAACGTAGTGGTGGAGGCCTGTTTTACCGAGCAAGGCTTTCAGGCCCCAGTGCACATTGGAGCCGCAAAACGCGAAGACAGCTGCCGTACATGTTGCCAACCAGAAAAGGTGTGAGGTCCGTCCCGTGTCCGAAATGATGCTGTCCGTCATCCTGACCCATTGAAAGAGATCTTTGTCTTTCATATTGTAGACGGGTCTCCCGCACACGTTAAAAAAGGTCGGCAATTCGCCCCAGGGCCCGACGTCTTGCTCACCGTTTATTGCCCTGGCGGAATTCACTTTTTTCATGGCCAGACAGAACCTGATCCCGTACACCCACAGGCAGTGCCATGTCTCCTGGGCTTTTTGTGAGCTGATCCACCATCCCTTGACGCCATCCGACCGCGTCTCAACACCTGTCTGACGTCCATGCTCAGCCTTCAGTGCTTCCAATGTTTGTCGCGTGATCAACGGATATACGCATTCGAGTACCCTGAACACGTGCCGCGCGACCTTGTATAAACCAGATGTGTTACTGGTGCCATCGTTCGGAATTAGGTCCGTGACGGAAACAGTTTGTTTTGTCGTAATACGATCCAGGGGTTCACGACTGAACGGCAAGGCGGCTTCCACTGTGATGTGTTCTGACGAACTGTCCTGTCGTCCGGCGGCTTGCGCTAACCCTGTCGTGCAACAAAATATTGTGTCAATGTCACATTGCGGCACTGTGTAACAGTCGTTTTCGTTTGTACATGTGAACAACCAGTTCCCTTCGTAACGCGCACCCTCTCTAGTACTCAAAGCGATATCGTGTTCTCCGCGTGCCTTGAAAAACTGTTGAAATATAGTACATTGCGTTTGGAAAGTACTTGGGTCATTCAGAAACATAACAGTGTTTTCTGACAATAATGGACGCACTACGGACATGTGGTCTGCTGCGGCGTCTAATTCGTTGTGGCCATCAGACTGTTCTCGGATATGCATCCACGCAGAGACGGGTCCGATAATTTCGTAAAGGCTAGAACACGTATTTGGCTCGGGTTTCCGCATTAGTCGCGTGAAACCTAAACTTGTGGAATTTGCCACAACAGCAACCAAAGGAACACCGGGCGGTTTGGTTGCGTACACGTCGTCAATGTGAGCAAAGCTGTAATGTGAACGTGGGTTGTCAACGTTGCCGTGCGTGACCTCCTGCATGCACACATGCAAGCTCAAATGTGCCTGCACTAACACACGTTCCTGTAACGGGGAGGGTTGAGTTCGCAGCACAACGTGCACCATGTGGTTTAAACACTCTTCTGGTAACCAACCGCCCGGGTCAGATGGGTACGTGTAACCTGACACACAAACGTCCATTATCACACGCGTTGAATTCCACGTTTCGTAACCTACCGTGATATTGTTTTTCTTTAACACTGTGAGCATTCGGGCTTGTTGATCCATTTGACAGTTTACTCTTGCCAACCAGGCGGAACAGAGTTGCCTTAATGCGTCAGGGAAGGGATGGAGCATTATACCTGTTCTAGACTGGTATGAGATAACTTGTTTGAACAGGAGGTCGCATTCCGCCCGGCTATCGTATTCTACACAAGAGCCCAATTGTTCTCTTTCTGGCTCTTTTTATAAATGTTATGTGTTTTTTCTTGGTGCAATTGCCTGACATCCTTTTGGGAAAGCGTACATTTGTACACCTTAGGGATGTTATCCAGCCAGACGCGCACGCGTTTCAGGTTTTCTTTGTCGTCTGTGTCGTCATGTGACACGTGCCGAACAAACGCGGTCATCAAACGTTCTCTGACGACCATACCGTCACACCACCACGATTCTTCACACTCTCGTCTTTCGTCTGGTGTGTCAAGATGCGTCGCCCTTTGTATCAATTCCAAAAACGCTTGGTATGCATCGATCCTCGTTTTACACGTGTTATATACCTCGTTTAACACTTGCAGACTGACGTTTTCGGTTATGTTGATACGAATTTCTGTGGTTGATGGCCATGTGTGTTGCAACCTTCTGAAAGCATCTTCCGCTTCCATCATCATACGGGATAGTTCTTCCCTTTTGTTTTGCACATCCGCCTTATACGAACCTACAGTTCCGTAGGGGATGGAATCATGTTGTAAAAGGTTGCGCAGGTTTTGTTCCGTATATTCCATAATTGCCACTGACATCTGCACAGCTTGTTGAACAGAACGTCTACAATCGGTGAGACGCCCCTCTACGTGTGTATAGTCGTGCAGCTGTTGCTGCTGCATGTCAAACAGACTGAAGACCATAAGGCTTGCTAAACATCCGAGAGTGTGATGCACCGATAACGCGTTCGCGTGATACGTCATCTGTTCAGTATGTAAGGAGATGAGGTCGAGATGTAGTTTGTCGGCGAGTATCAACATTCGCTGCGTGACATCTTCCTCTATATCCGCAACTAACTGTTCTACGACACAAGACATGATGTCTGGTACGCTGCGCATGTTGTCTGTTTTAGAATGCGACATTTCCTCTGTGTACTTCTTCCCCATTAGTGCACGAGTGTCGTCCATATACCTGTTGCATATGTGTTCGTACCACTTACAGGATGTTAACATGCATTGTATGATCAACTTGCCATGTTCACAGTGTCTTTCAACTGTTCGGATACATTTATCGATAAGCGTCTTTATGCCATTACGCAAACCGTCAGTATCCGGATTCCTGTTTTGCTCATTTACTTTACGTTGCAGGAATTCTTTGCATGCTGACACGTTGTTTTCTATCAGCGTGGTCCGCCGATCATGTTCTTTGTCAACAGCTCGTTTTGTCAGTTGTATAATCTGTTGTTGTGTGTTTGCTGATTCGTGCATGAAATTCCTCGTGCCATAACAGGTATGCAGGTGAGTTGACACTTGCGTTTCTGTATGTATCTTTGCCTGCAACCAATCCAAGAACAACTGGCTGCTTTTATCGTCCAGCTGCTTAATCCATGCGTCGAGTATATATTGGGGTATATAGGTGCTTACTTCATTTTGCAGACGTTGCAGGGAATCCTGAATGGCAGACTGTGTCCCATTCCACGAAGGATACACAGTTTGAATGAGCCACGTATGAGCGTATCGGAAACTGTATATTATGGTCATAGCGTCCTGTAAGATGTCCTGTAGTTCACCTGTATGTCGTATGATGTTATGCAGGTTAACGGAAATACCTTTTCCCGCCACTGTCACATCGTCACAGGGCTGCCCATGGAATAAAGCCGTTTCTGCAACGATCAACTGGTGCCCGCTTGATATGTCGTTCCGGATTCGGTCTACAATAGCATGCACACCCTGTTTAAAATTATCCGCGTACTTAAGGGCCGTTTGATAGCTGGATCCAGTGATTTGCAACGCTAACGTTTGAAATGCTGTGAGGGTTCCTGCCACAAGATCGTACACGTACTGGTATTCCTGTGACTGCAGGATCCAGGAAACGGTGGAGAGCGAAGACTGTACGCGCTCACCCATGCGAGCAGCTTTATCTAGCCATTCGCGCAAGTCGGGCACATCTTCAGTCGGGTCCAACCTGCTGTCAGCTGGTATTTCAGAACGTAGTATCTTTTCACCCTGTTCGAACGCCCACCTGCGAATGGACTGCGCGAGGTTTTTGGTACTGCCTAAAGTGGCATCAACTGATTTGTTCAGAAGTCCCACCAGACCGTCGAACCATTTTACATCGTCAGGCTTCAGCTGCTTCAGAAGTGTCATGACGTTGTTACCTGTACCACCTGTTGTAAACATCCCATCCGTGCCGCCCCAGTGAGCATTCTCCTGGAGCAGTTGGTAGACTCGGTTCAGTAGTTCGCGTACATTACATGTACGGTGCGCTATGCATTGGTAGTGTACGTGCTCGTCTGTCAAGTGGTAATTCACCAGAATGTCCTGCATTTCCTGTATGGCATCTTTCAGTATATCCTTTATCACACCCTCTAGCTGCTTACGCAGGTGTGAAATGTAGCGTTGTTTCAACATCTTTTCCGCCTTGCCCACCCGTTCCTGCTTGTTTACGCTATCTGGCTCCTTGGCTATTTCTTGTTTCAACATGTTCAGTTCATTTTGTATATGTCGTAAACTGTACAATGCATAACTAACGCTTTGAAAACTGTTGTCCACGTTTGTGGTAGCTTCCTGTGCAGCTGTTTCCACATACTTGAGTTTCGTTTCGAACATATCTGCCATACAACTGCGCTTGGTGTGCTCCATGTCGTGCGTTTCCATCATGTTGTGAAGGCGGTCGAGGTTAGCCGTCACAGATGTCCAAGCTGGCGTTTGTGGAAACAGGTTCTCGACACTTTGCTTTAGTCGATCGGTGGTCATGTGGCTAATTGCATTCCCGGCATTTTCTATTCCGCTGATGACGACATGGCCGGCTTCCAGTTCCTGCCTGTACGTGGTTCGGGTTCCCGTCCTCGCGGCAACTATGTCGACAAGACGGTACAGGCGTTTAGCTAAAGGAATGTCACTCGTCCCAAGCTGTTTAACGCCAAGCTGTGTGCCAAACCTGACCTGATCCTGCAGCCGCGTGGGACATTCCAGGACACGCGCCAGGTGTCGGAAGAGCGAATCCAGCATCCGGGTAACCTCATCTGTTGGCCCACATCTGTTCACGTGTTGTAGTATGGTGTCGGGCAGATTTGCTTTTTCAGATAAACCGGTGGTCAGCAATTTATTATAAGCCTCGGTAACATGGTCTGCAGGTTCGCCGTGTTCGGACCCGGTGTGTTTGTTATCCATGTCGTTTTTTTGTCTTAGGTGTTCCGCACGCACATTCAGCAGCTGAATCTGGTGTATGGCTGCATTGATGCTTTTGTCCGCTGCATGCAGTTTTTTTGCGAAACCACCGTCTCCTTTGTTCCAATGGGTACCCGCCGCTGCTTTTGCTGCCGTCAGGGCGTTTAGCGTGTCATTCAGTCGTTTTTGTGAGTCGCGCAGTTGGTTGTTCGCTTGGTCCAGTCCGGTTTGGTCCCACGTGGTAATGAGATGATGCATGCCGTCCTTAGAAAAACTTTCGATATCCTCTGAACTGGCCTGTATGGCAGACGCCGAACCTCGTACGGTTTCCGTGCAATCTCGCACGGTCTGATCCGTCCACTCGTTGAAAACCTGAATGATGCAATGGAGCAATACGTTGCTGGTCCTCTTCGGGGTGGTTTCTCTCCAAGCCCGTTCTGTGAGAAATTGAATGCGGCTGGCGTTGTCTGTGTCACGCGCGCACTGCTCTGCCCGAAGGTTTTGATAGATTTCAAGCAAAGTTTCGGCTTCTTTACGTTTCCGTTGATATTGCTGTTTCTTGTCTGAGTTGTCCGAGCACATGTGTTCAAGCAATCCGAAAACGGCCGGGACTTCATCCGCGATACAACGTGGAGCATCCTGTGAGGCACCGTCGTCTAGTCCGCTTGTGTACGCGTGTGCCAACCGCTCTACGTCTTCTGTTAAACGGTCTGTCCAATGTGAACAGTGCAAGCAGAGATCCGTAACCTCTTCTTTAGAGAGCGGATAGATCGTGTCCATGTATTGTGCCAGGTTGCTTGTCACGTCTGTGAGAGTGCCACTTGCAGTGAGATCTCTGACGATTTCCTCGCGCCTCTGGCGTTTTTCTTTAGCTTCCAGTTCTTTTCTTTTAGTCTGCATGACCCTCTTGGCCTCCTCTATCTGTGTGCGTGTGATTGGTTCGGTTTTTTTAAAACGGATCTGCTCCTTCTCCTTATTTCCCCAAAAAGTAGTGTCCTTGCTGGCGACCAGCGTTCCGTCTACCACGCAGTTACCGCATCTGAGTTTGTCCAAGGTGCTGTTGTGTATATCGAGTACTCCCACCTGCTGATCGAGTTCCTTCTTGTACATATCGATATCACGTGTATTTTCAAATTGAAACGTCTTGCATGCCTGGATCCATGCACGTGTCTTTTCCGTTGAGGTGTTGTATTGTTCAGTGGCGACCAGCACTTCTTTCAACCATACCGTTTCTGCTGCAGCCGTTTCTGCCGCAGCAGTTTGCGCCGCGTGTGTTCTGGCTATCAATTCGTCATCACCTGTGCCCCGAACGGTAGAGGACTGCCCAGGACTGCTTGCGGTTTGTGCCTGTACATGCTCGGCTGTTTTCCAGCCTTGCAACTTTCCTATGAGCGCGTTTGCCTTATCGTTCTTTGCATTCAGTAACTGTAGTATCTTCTTCAAGCCGTCCGAACGACATCCTTTTACGTCGAACGGCGGGTCATTATTCCCACCTAACATTTGAAGCCATGCTGCGGCTTTATCCTCACACCACGAAAGTGATTTCTTCACCTGGCTCACCTTTTCAATGTGTTCTTCCAGGAGAGTGACATTCTTACGGTTGCTTTCGTCCGACGTATACGACGCGTCTACGTTTCTGAACATCTCATCTACTCGACGTACGTGTTCATTTATCTTCTTTTCTAATTCCTCGCTTTCGGCGTTCCACACGTTTTGGAAACAGCAGCGCAAGCCTTTTAGAATAGGTTTGGTGCCGGGCTGACGAGCCCAGGCGATCAACCTGTTCAGCTTGTCCTTGCGGGAATCGCTGTGAGAGGCATTATAGACGTCCTTGCAAACTCCGAGCAACTCCTGCAGCTCAGCGCCGGTACTGTCAGGTTTCTCAAGTAGACAGACGTAACCCGGTAGTTTGTCAGGCGGAGCATCGCATCCAGGTGGACACGATTGCTCATAGTCAGACAATGCAATTTCGACGTCTTTGACCACGTTATTGACCCACACTTCCACCGCCTGTTTCCCAAACGATACGTCGTCCTTTTGCAGAGGCAGAAGAGATTGTACGACGTTTCTGGCTCTCGCGTATTCCAGTTGACCGCTTTTCACGAGCTGCAGCAGTTGTTTTCTCTCTGCGTCCTTTTCCTGTTTACTCAGTTTCTCCAACTGTGCCCGCAGTTTCGTTCTCACTTTCTCTGTGTCCGGCAAGTCGGGGATCGCATACACCTCTGCGATGACCCGCAATTCATCCCATATCTCTGCGGGGATGCCATGGTCTTTCATAAGAACATTTTTGGTTGTGCGTCGCAGGGATTGCCCATCACCCTCCAGCTCGTCGATCGTTTGTATAAACGATGCTGCTTCTGTGCACGAAGAGCACTCAGTACCCATGCAACGTTTAATAATTTCCTCGAGGTGGCGCTTATGAGAGGCGTAATCGTCCTTGGCTTTGCTTACCCGCGTGTTCCATTTTTTCACCTCAGGGCACCTCTGAGCAATGGTAGCGATGCGCACCTGCATTGGTGTATTCTTTTCCGTCAATATGCGACGGGTTTCGTCCCGCGTCAAAGGATCGTTCTCGTGACGGTCGTTATTCACTTCGTCGGACGGGTTTTCTCTCACTGATGCCGTTTCGGGCGCTGAAGGAGGGCCCTCCGTTGGTTCAGTTTCGGTCAGCGGCGTTGAAGGGACATTCCTTCTCCTCCGGTGCGACTTGCGGAGCTGTGATAATGACACTACCCGTGCGCTCACAGCAGCTATGTCCTGCTCAATTTGTTTCAACTCTCTGCAGCTTTTTCCCCGTTTCTGTCAACGTGTTATGCCATTGTCCATTTTTTTTAGAGGTCGCCCTGTACTGTGCTGCAGATTCATAAACGCTTCTGAGCAGTTCCCGCAAGTCTTCCTGCATACATGTGATCTTTATCTTCATGCGTCGTAAACTTTTTTCATCGTCACCACTGGTCCCGCTTCTGATACGGAGCCTCATCAGACGTAATTGGGGCATAATCTGACCGAGCATTGCATCGACTCGTTCGTCGAGAACAGAAGCGTCCAGTTCGTACCATGTCTCGAGGCACGCGCGGATCTTATCATGTACACATTGCAAAGAAGCATTCTCGAGCCATGCTTTCAGTTGATCCACCATGTCTATCAGCGTTTTGTTATGGTCGACGGCGCTGGCGCGCAGCACCCTGTACATTTCCAACAGCGCTCTGCCCGTCGCAACTTGTGTATCCGTTTCTTTGTGTAACCAGAAAATCCCGGGCACTCCATGGGGTGGCTTGGCCAACATGGACGGTGACTCTTCTGCTTTTTTTTCGATGTGGATCAGGGCATATTCGATGTAATCGGCCATGTTCGTCATCCATGCTTCGACGGTACTCTTAGCGTCTTTTTCTTCTGCGGGCGTTATTGGCAGGACGTCCTGGTATTTCGACTCGTTTCGTTTCACGTCATCGTACGTGACACTGGGGTCTCGCAATTCGTTCAAAAGGCCTGCCCGCACGTCTGCGATTGTTTGATCATTTTCTTTCTTTTCTCTTTTGGCTGCTTCTGTTTCTGCCTTGTCTAAAGCCTTTGTAGCCTTCGCTGTGTTAGGCATTATGTTTATCTTGTGCTTACGCTCTACTTTCTTTTTCACAATCAGGGGTATATCGACGCCCTGTAATGATGGGATATTCGTACGCGCTCGCAGTGCTTTCGTCTTCAACATTGTCAGTTTCTGCTTCATTTCCTCTACCTCCTCGATATTTCCAACCACTTTGGACGTGCAAATTGCACAGAAATGTGCAAGTGTGTCTCAACGTTCGTTGTATACTTTGACTGCCTCTTCATACCGTTTGACCAACGACGCAGCATGTTCGTCCATCTTTCCGTGCGTCACGCCTTTTGAGGGGCGACCTCTGTTGTTTGAAGCTTTTCCGGGTTGACTTTTGATATGGAACTCCTTGCGGGTCGATGTGTTCAGATCGTCGACTCCTGGGTCGCATTCGCCTGATCGCGGAGGGGTCTGTTGATCACAGGTGATGTCACCCTGCACCCTTCCATTTCTTCCGTCTCGGATGGACCCGAATGTTGCTCGTATGCCGCCACATCCTGCTCTTCCATATCCACTTCAGCCCCTGTGTTACAGGCGGAGGCGGGGTTTGGTTGGCCTGCCCCGTCATCGGGCTGCTCCTGAGCAGGTCTTGTGGCGACGTCCTCTTCTGTCGTTTCCTCACGGGTGATGTCACCTTGCATATCTTCCATTTCTTCCGCCTCGGACGGACCCGAATGTTGCTGGGATGCCGCCACATCCTGCTCTTCCATTTCCTCGTCAGCTGCCGTGTTACAGGCTGAGGCGGGGTTTTGTCGGCCTGCCCCGTCATCGGGCGGCTCCTGCGCTGGTCTTGCGGCGACGTCCTCTTCTCTCGTTTCGTCCACCCGGTCCGACTGCTGCGTATCAACTGGCGTGTCCACCCGCGGCGTGCTGTGGACGGGGGCAACAGGGTCCGTTTGCTCTCGGACAGGTGCGTCCCCTCGGTTTTCATTTATACTGTACAATCTGCTTTCGTATCCGTTTACTTTCAGCGCGTACGCGAGATTTGTTATATGCTTAATAGCCTCTGCAAGAATGTCAAATCCCAAAAGCACAGATGTGCCCGTTGGTGTGGCCTTCCCGCGCATGTCCCGACTGTGCGAATCGAAGACGTAATATTTGCTACCTTTTTGCATGACAGCGATTGCGCAGTCTTGGAGTATCAGGATCGACGATAAATACCCCTTATCGTCACACAGAGCCATCCGTAACGTTCTGTAAGTGTTACGAATATCATTTCTGTTAATCAGGTCGCTCTTGTACATGTACGATACCACAGAGAAAGAACGCGAGAAGCAGTCAATCGTTTCCGGCAACTCGTCCAAACAAACGTATCCCGCGTCTTCCACATGGTACCCTTTAATGCTGTAGTAAAGCTGATCGCCGGCGTCTAAAATGTCGTCTAATATGGAGGTTGTCCAAGTCTCCGGGTCCTCAATGCTGCACCGGATCAAAGCCACTGCGCAGTTGGGAACACACTGTTTTCCGACTGAGAACGAAAGAAAATGTTGGTGGTCCCCCTGGTGAAATGACCCCGTCACGCACTTCGTGATCACCGGGTGTCCAGGTGGTATATCACACGCGTCTGTGTTTGATGCATCTTTTCCCGTTGTATCTTTCTGTGACGCGTGCCGGGGAGGTCCGCCTGAACTCGATCGTGTTTCGTCCGGGCGGTCGCTGCGAGGCATATCTCTCTGTTTGTCAGATCCTCTGCCTTCGTTGGCGGTCTCCGTATCACATGGGCGGTCACCGCGTGACGCGACAGTCTTTCCTTGTGTATTGACAGGGACACGCCGTGCGTCGTTCACGCCTCCCTCGTCTTCCACCGTGCCGTCCGACTCATCCATGGTAGTAACACTAATAGGCACGTTTCCCTCACATTCGCTACTCTCGTCCATATGCTGTTCCAACGTGTCATCAGACGCATCGCTATCGTCCATGCTCTGCTCGAACGTGGCAGGCATATTCTGTATTCTTTCTGTAAGTGAAACAGAACTCGCGTCATCTTGTTCCTGTCCGTCCTGTGTTTCTTCTGTTTGCATAAACGGCGCACCTGTGTCCGTGTGTGAATCTCTCACCCGCGGTGCTAAGAGGGAAACGTGGTCCGCGCTGGGGTTTGGGGTCTGCGGACGACAAAGAGTCATATCTACACTATACATGCCGCCCTTGTCCAGTTGGAAGTACTCCCGAGTTTTTATGTCTTCGAACGTATCACACAACATAACACGTGTCGGATAGTCTCCAGACGTGGAAGGGGCGCTATCGTAACCTTCCATCTCTCCACACTCTTCCGCGCTGGTTTCCCTCTGCTCACAGGCTGTTGTGTCCATCTGGTCCGACCAACCCCTCGCGCCGCTCGTATTTTCTTCATTTGTTGTTTGTTCTGCGTTTTTGGTATGTCCGGCGGTGACTGCCGCGGTCGGTCGTTCGCCTACCTTTTCCGGTCCCGAGGGCGTCGTATCTGTGTCATCAGCGGGCCGGGATGATAACTGACATGGCCGATCGTTCTGCGCACTAGATGCTCTGCGCCGTTGTCCTTGCCGCTTTTTGCGTATGCACTTCGGCTCGTCTGCCGACCCAGGGGGTTTCGAGTACGGGTGGTCAACGTGCGCAACGCGTTGCTGGCGCCTCGGTCTCCGCTTGGGTAAGTCAGGAACTGGTGTGGGGTGTATGACACGAGGTTCTAGTATTTTGGTACTGAGCCGTACCGAGTTGCGTTTAAGACGTCGCGCTGTCTGCTTCAGAGCCACGTTTTGCTTGTCGGCGGTAGAAGGCTTGTTTGATGGTTTCAAAACACTCTTGTGGCTCTTTCGCCCACGCGTTTCTTTTTTGCACCCACCCGTGTCTGGAGAGCCGTCTGCGATACGGCGAGCCGCCTCCGCACCACCTGTATGGGCAACAGGCGTGGCTGTTTCCCCTACCGTCCTTAAATGTTGATTTGCATCTTGTTCCGGTGCCTCATTCTCCCCCACATGTTGCGGATGTTCAGAAGGAATATCTTTGTCAGCAGTATCCCCTGGGACGGCAGAGACAGAAGGCGCGACGTGTTCAGCCCCTGCGTTTTCCCCCAGATCAGTGACAGAAGGCGCAGTGGATACGTTATCGGGACAGATGTCTGAAGCGCAAAATATGTCACATTGGTCCATTGCCATTTGCAGGATGTCCTCTTGGCCCTGCCGCATGGGCGTTCCCTGTGCTGTATCGCTGTGATATGGAGGGTCTTGGGTAACAGTTGTATCCGTGCTGTGTGCCTTCCCTTCTTGTATACTTTCTTGTTCGTCGGTTTCATGTTGTTCAATGTGATGTGATGTGCCCCCGCCATCGGCAGTAGCGGGGCAGGGAACAAACCCATTTACTGTGTCACCTGTAACCTTTTTCTCTTCATGCCGCTCGTCATGTTCTAGGGCGGCGATGATGGTGGCGACAGCACTTTCGGTTTCGTCCGTATCAGATTTACTCAGTTGTCCCTCTTCACCTCTGGCTTCTTGGCCGATGCTCAAACCTGTTAGAGGCCGTTGATGTGTGTTGACTCCGGTTGATGAAGACACGTTGGACGTGTCTGAGGGGGTCTTTCTCACAGGGTCATCCTGCTGTTTGCGGTCGTCTTCCCCGTCAAATGAAGGAAGACTGAACGTGGTATCTTCTGTGAAAGGATGTTGATAGTGTACAGACCCGGACGCGCCCTGGTCAGCAGGTTGTGTCTGAACGCCTTGGTCATTTGATTGTCCATCGCCAAACAGTTCAGATAAAAAATCGTTCAGATCGATACCACCTTCCGCACAGTACACGTTTTGATGTCCTATGTGATCAGCCGTTTCTGTGGGCAGTGTCAATTCCCGTGTGTCGTCGCCTGTGTCACCTGGCACACGATTGGGCTGCCCCGTTCCGCCCTGTTGGTAGACACCATCCGCTACCTGTTGTACCCCCGCTTCTGACTGCCGCAGTTCGATTTCTGCAGCAGCAATTGCGGCTTCTAGTTTGGCCCGTTCTGCTGTAGCTTGTGCGGCTTCTCGAATGGCGCGTTCTGTTTCAGCTTCTGCGGCTTGTAGTCTGGCGAGTTCTGTTGCGGCCAGTGACATTTCACCTGTCATCATATCGAAATTGGTTTCGTCTTGGCTTGATGACGAGGCTGGAATTTGAGCACCCAGCATTGTAAGCTGACCCAGCAATTGTTGGGCGGCATTATCATCGGCTACGTTCCTATCTGTTTCGTCATTAATCTGTGACATGGCTGGTGGCGATACAGCACGGATACTTTTAATCGGTGACCAGGCTGTTTGTAGTTCAGCATGCATATTTTTAACTTCATCGAACAATACCTGAGGGTCGGGTTCGGGGTCGTTTTGGACAGCCTGCTGGGTCGTTGAGTCTCGTGTCTCAGGTGCGGGATCACTATGGGTTTGCGTTTCTGACGTAGTCGTGGTGTCCATTTGGGGTGCCTGTGCGGGTGTTTTGGGCTTAGTACACTTCTTTCTTTTCGATTTACTGCCTGAGACCGGTTGATCGTCTGTCACACTGCCCGACTGTGGACGGCTTGGCGCGTTTGTTCTACTTGCTGTTGATGTCATCCGCCGTTTTCGTATTTCTGTTTTGTCCGCTGTTTCCTCCGTACTCATCGCCTCTCCGCGTTCACCACCCGCCGTCACATGTTCATCCGTACACATTTGATCTGCGCTCCCACCAGCGGCATTTGCACTGATTGAAGGCAGGTGCCGCCGGTGCTGTTCTTCCCGCAACGGCCCTGTTATCGGTCTTTCGTCTAATCCGCCGCTACGCTCTTGTCTGGCGCTGGCACGGGTCTGCATGCGGTGCATGATGCTCGCCCATTCTTTGTCAAGATCCGCGAGTAAAGAGGATGCATCATCCGCGTACATATCTATGGCACGAGGAGGAGAACAGGACTGTGGTTGTACTTTTGCTTGTTCAGATGTCGGTATTAAAACGTCGTACCCTCCTTCGGTGTGTACGAGAGTTATTGAAGGTTTCCTGCTACGTGCTAATGATATCAGAAGGCGGATGTCACCTGTCGTCCGCAGGACATTTACATGGCAATCGTACTTATGTGATATCGCCCGCACCGCGTCGTTTCCGGGTTCAACCACTTCCTGCAGCTCGTTGTTACCTGTGTGATCCCTTACTACCTGACGCAACCTCCCATGCTGGCCTTCGTGCATCCCGTTCATTAGTATGGCCACAGCCCGGAAAAAACTGTTTCCGTCTCTGATGACGTTCTTGCGCGTCCATCCCGTGTTTTGCAACTGCTCGTCACATTCCGCCCTGCTCATCGGTGTCGGGTCGGCTGTTTGCCGTGCCATTTTTATTATTGGAACTGTCTGACCTCTACAATGTCCGTTTTGCACTGACGTTTGATGACGCCCTTTTCCCGTCACAGCAAGGGACGACGTGAGGGACAAAGTTCACCATTGCGGATCCCAAATAAGTTGCCCTCCGTGACCCATCAACACGTGATGGAACAGGCTTTCAAGTTCGATCAAATGAGCAGGGACCGCTTCATGCGGACACAGAATCGCCGGCTGGAGACAAGCCTGCCGGAACACATCCGCCGCAAAGCCATAGCCGTGTTGCCGAGGGTTCCAGAGACTTACATCCATGGGGTGTTCGTAGGCGACCATGACGTCAGAAAGTACAAAGGGGAGTACACGGACATAGTGAGGTTAAAGACGCAACCCGTCCGAGACAGTTTGGGCAGGGCGGGGGCAGAATTGCCCATAAATGTCGACCTCAGCCACCTGGCGACCACAGGGCCTGGCCCCGTCGACGTTCGATTCTTCAGCACCGACTGTGGCCCACCCGAAACATTTCGTCCCTGGGCTGTTAATGTTCACACGGCGGCGTCTGCACCTGCTGGACGCGGACGCAAAGATGAAGGACAGACTACGTGTGCAGCAATCGGGTCTCACATACGCCGAGAGATTATGCGAAGTGATACAGGATGCTAGCGACGCCCTCATTTCACGCGTGGAAGGACCGGACACGGACGGCTATTTACATCAGGTGCAGGGAAAATCGTCCTACGGCCGACAGGTTCCAATGAAGTCTCTGCTGGCAGCACTTCACAGTCGGAGACTCAAAGACGAAACATCTGTCTTTGTCAACACCATCACTGATTGCATGGCTGATGTCACCGTGGACGCTATGCAGGACGCCAAAAAACTCGGCAAGCAGTGGGACCCAGTGGGACTCTTCACGGAAAACTTCATTCCGTCAGGAGTGTACATAGGCTGTCACAACACGAGCGGTGGTTCACTGCTGGACGCACCTGTCAACCAGTGCAATTTGCCACACGCTGTCCGTCTGTGCGTGTCAGGGCGGCCTCGGGACGCCGCTGATAAGGTGCATGCGCATTGTAACACGTTCATCCCTCCTTCCGATGAAAAGCTACAGTTGTGGTGTCCCGTCGAAAATTACATCGATATGGACCAATGTTACCACACTGAGGACGACGAATATTACGACGAATATAAAGTCATGTACGACCGCTCTGGTGCATTCGATGGAACGCCAACGCGGATAAATGATTTCCAACTGTTTTTTGTCGTGGCCATGTTGGAACAAGATAAGATTGGGCTGTATATCGTTAAGTCAACCAAAACAGCCAGACACGTGTCACGGCACGTCCACCGCTACGTCGGGACAGGTGTGGGTCGTGTGAGGCGCACATTCTGTGCCACTTTGGAAATGGCCAAGTGTCGATCGGTTTCAGTACAGGACGCGAAGAAAAACCTGTTTTCTGTTCTAACAAGAACAGCGGCGTGGGCAGCGTCTTTCCGTTTAGGGCGCGTGCGACAGTTTGCTTCTAATGTACCGTGTGTGGAAGTGAGAGACGGCCGCGTGTATTTTCCCTATTTCTTGCTTGATCTTGATACAAAATACACGTATGCTTTTTGATGATATGGAACGTGTGTGATAAACAACAAGGCATTGTATAGGAAATTGTTGTTCCCAATAAAAACCACATATTGTGCTTTGACAAATGAATCATCTATGTTTTCTTCATATATCTGTTATATGTGTTGTTGTACGCTGTATGTTTTTAAATACAATTTGTTTCACTACCATCTCTCACCAACGTCCAAATGCCCCCATTTATTGTTTTGTGTACATGGTGTGTGTGTGTGCGCGCATTCAGGTTATGTGGAATATAAACCCCGCACATTGCAGGTTAAACTTAATATCTATCACAAACAGACCAAAAAGTAACGACATAAACGTACTATTGTGTCACATAAAGGGGGTAAAACCTAACCACAATCTACACAACGCAAACAATTATGCTTCATACGATCCGTTATCAGGTAAACTGGTTCATAAAATACGTCATGTGTAGTGACTGTTATATTAGTGTTGGTAATATACGATAGGGGGCGCTGCCTCATACAGCACTGGTCAACACAACAAAATAGCCCTTTGCCGGACAACGGTCTACATGACATTTACGAAATACCTGCTAAAATTTTAGGAAAAATATAACTCCAACGTTCCACGCGTAACATTTACGATATCTTCGCCAGATTTCGCGTGCATCTTGCACAAACGATAATTCTGCCACACACCAAAGATTTAAATGTGTCCACAACCCTACTATATAAGCAGGCCGGCTCTATTATACTATCAGTTGAGAGCGCTCTATGGGCGCTTTTGGGTCCCAGACGGCTCCCGTTTGTGTCTGTGACGTCACACTTTCCATCAGCCAATCAAATCAAGGAACAGTACCTGTTCATGATAACATAAGAAACTCACGTACACAAAGCATGTAGTCCCTGTGGCGCAACGGTTAGCGCGTCCGGCTGTTAATCGGAAGGTTGGTGGTTCGAGCCCACCCAGGGACGTTATACCTCTATAGGCGCTTTTGGCTCCCAGACGGCTCCCCTGTGGGGGAGGGGGGGACTTGAGGGGGGGAGGGGGCGGCCCCTCCCTCTGCCTTATGTCAAGAAGTAATAGAGTTGTGGGCCTGTGGCCACCAGGGGTCGGTTGTGTGGTTCAAGTCAGAAGAAGACCAGTTGTAGGTTTGGGGTCGCCGAGGTCGGATGTGAAAGGTCAGTATACTTAACCATGGGGGGAACAGGGGAGTTCTGGGTGGGATCGGCCGGGGGGGGGTACAGGGTAGTCATGGGTGGGATCGCCCAGGGGGGGTGGTACAGGGTAGTCCTGGGTGGGATCGCTCAGGGGGGGGGTACAGGGGAGTCGTGGGTGGGATCGCCCAGAGGGGGGGGGACAGGGGAGTCCTGGTTGGGATCGGAGACGCATGTGAATGGTTAAAGAGTGTTCATCGGATATCATCGGTACTGGAAAAGCCACAGGTGTGCAACGCATGTCAAAGCACTATGGGATCGTTCAGATCCCCACAGAGGGTCTCTGCTTGGACCGAGGCCCCTATAGAAATTTCTCCACAAGGGTCGTGGTGGGGGCTTCGCCCCCGGGGATAATACTTTATGGGGGATCGATCCCTAAAAAGAATATACCCCGGGGGCGAAGCCCCCATCAGGAATTACATGGAAGGCCCGTGGTGGGGGCCTCGCCCCCGGGAATAATATTTTATGGGGGATCGATCCCTAAAAAGAATATACACTGGGGGCGAGGCCCCCAAAAGGAACTATATTGAAGGCCCGTGGTGGGGGCGTCGCCCCCATGGGATAATACTTTATGGGGGATCGATCCCTACAAAGAATATACCCCGGGGGCAAAGGCCCCATCAGGAATTACATGGAAGGCCCGTGGTGGGGGCCTCGCCCCCGGGAATAATATTTTATGGGGGATCGATCCCTAAAAAGAATATACACTGGGGGCGAGGCCCCCAAAAGGAACTATATGGAAGGCCCGTGGTGGGGGGCCTCGCCCCCATGGGATAATACTTTATGGGGGATCGATCCCTACAAAGAATATACCCCGGGGGCGAAGCCCCCATAAGGAATTACATGGAAGGCCCGTGGTGGGGGCCTCGCCCCCGGGAATAATATTTTATGGGGGATCGATCCCTAAAAAGATTATACACTGGGGGCGAGGCCCCCATAAGGAACTATATGGAAGACCCGTGGTGGGGGCCTCGCCCCCAGGGGATAATACTTTATGTGGGATCGATCCCTACAAAGAATATACACAGGGGGCGAGGCCCCCATAAGGAATTACATGGAAGGCCCGTGGTGGGGGCCTCGCCCCCGAGAATATTATTTTATGTGGGATCGATCCCTACAAAGAATATACACTGGGGGCGAGGCCCCCATAAGGAACTATATGGAAGACCCGTGGTGGGGGCCTCGCCCCCAGGGGATAATACTTTATGTGGGATCGATCCCTACAAAGAATATACACAGGGGGCGAGGCCCCCATAAGGAATTACATGGAAGGCCCGTTGTGGGGGCCTCGCCCCCAGGGGATAATACTTTATGTGGGATCGATCCCTACAAAGAATATACACAGGGGGCGAGGCCCCCATAAGGATTTACATGGAGGGCCCGTGGTGGGGGCCTCGCCCCCGGGAATATTCATTTTACGGATCGAGGCGCCGAAGGCGCCCCCCATACATACATCTGTGTATTGGCGCCTTCGGCGCCCCGATCCCCATACAGTATTCTCCCGGGGGCGAGGCCCCCACCACGATCCTTCCATATATTTCCTTATGGGGGCCTCGCCCCCAGTGTATATTCTTTTTAGGGATCGATCCCCCATAAAGTATCATCCCCTGGGGGCGAGGCCCCCACCACGGGCCCTCCATGTAATTCCTTATGGGGGCCTCGCCCCCAGTGTATATTCTTTTTAGGGATCGATCCCCCATAAAGTATTATCCCCTGGGGGCGAGGCCCCCACCACGGCCCCTGTGGAGAACCCTCTATAGGGGCCTCGGCCCCAGGGCAGACTCTGTGGTGATCGGAACGATCCCATTGTGCTTTGTCATGCGTTGCACACCGTTGGCTTTCCCAGTACCGATGATACCCGACGATCACTCTTTAACCATTCACATCCGTATACGAACCCGATCCCACTCACAACTCCCCTGTTCCCCCCCGCCCCCCGGCGACCCCTGTTCACCTTTCACATCCGACCTCGTCGACCCAAACCGACCTCGTCGACCCCAACCGACCTTTCACATCCAACTGACCTACAACCGGTCCACTTCTGACTTGAACCACACAACCGACCCCAGGCCCACAACTCTATTACTTCTTGGCATAAGGCAGAGGGAGGGGCCGGGGCCGCCCCCTCCCCCCCTCTCCCCCACAGGGGAGCCGTCTGGGACCCAAAAGCGCCCATAGAGCGCTCTCAACTGATAGTATAATAGACTCGGCCTGCTTATATAGTAGGGTTGTGGACACATTGAAAACTTTGGTGTGCGGCAGATTTTACGTTTGTGCAGGATGTACGCGCAAACTGGAAAAGATATCGCAAATGTCACTTGTTGAACGCTTTAAGCATATTTTTCCGAAGATTTTAGCACATATTTCGTAAATGTTGTGTAGACCGTTGTCCGGCAAGTGATCGCCACCTGCCGACGACCAGTGGAACTATATCAGATAGACAACAAATTTATCAAGTTGAAGGAACACAAATGTAACAAACATGTTCCCAAGCCACTAACGTTCATGTATAAATCTCTTGTGTATCATACTATAATTCACGGGAATCTGTTTGTCTGTCTGTCTGTCCGGATTCTTTCGCACGCTAGGGATTGCACGGTCGTCAAACTTCGTGGGAGGGTGCATCTTGGTCCGGGGAAGAACGAGTTTATATTTTTTAGGCGTTTGGTAAAGAAATGGCCTCAAAATCGATAAAATTATTCTGGGTTTAATACCTGCGGTGTGCCATGGCCATTCTCACACAGTGCTTCCTCATCATTTAAGAAATGTGTGCATGCAGGTACAGATATGGGTATACTCTAGTTAATTCTAAAGAGTACATATGATTTGCCCTGTAACTTAATATCTTCCAAATTATAGCAAATATATATTCATAAGTGTTCATGGATTCCGTAGTCCAGTACGGTGGTGTATATTTTAATACATTTGAAGTCAATGCCAACTGTGGGGCCGGTTAGCTCAGTTGGTTAGAGTGTTGTGCTGATAACGCAAAGGTCGCGGGTTCGACCCCCGTACTGGCCACGTATTCTTTTTGGTTTTAAGCCACATTCATCCATTTTTATTCTTTCATTTCCTACCCAGGTACACAGCAGTTTATCAAAGAAAGTAAACTATTTTCTGTTGTTTATACATATCGAACAAAATTGAAATGGCCTTAGCAAACTGCAGGGACACATATACTTTAGTCTCTTACACGGGCATATGATGGCGCTCCTGCACCCAACAATATTGATTAAGATATAGACTGGTACCCCGCTCTATTGTGGCACCGCTGCTCTAGGCCAATCATAGAGACGGGCGTACAACGCCATCTTTTGTACCCTTGGCAGACTGGTACCAACCCAAGTATATATTATATATGATTAAAAAAATAAGCATTTTCGTTTGCTCAAATAAGTTACCAAAAGTTGGCCGTATATTAAATGACATTAATAATTAGATTAATAGAGATTAATGATAAATCACTGCTCCGTACAGGTATCGTTTGTCATCACGCTGCCAACTGTCTAGACCCCAAGTAAACAATTGAAGTAAACAATATGTATTACTGGGATTAAAGGCATTTATATAGGTCGTCTGTGACGTCATACTTTCCATCAGCCAATCAAATCAAGGAACAGTACCTGCTCATGATAAAAAATGAGAAACTCACGTACACAAAGCATGTAGTCCCTGTGGCGCAATCGGTAGCGCTTCCGGCTTTTAAACGGGAGGTTGGTGGTTCGAGCCCACCCAGGGACGTTATACATGTTTTTATATCCCCTATATCATCCATACAGCGGCCCCTGTTGGTCATCTTGTACAACATATTTTGTACGAATTAGACCAATACGGTTCTATTCATTCATCACCACTTGTTTTGTGCTTCTTCCGCTACAACAATCAGCCCTTCCAGTGCGCAGAAGGATAATTACAAAGTGCATGTTTATATATCGGTTATTGTTCGCCGTGTCCGGCTCCACAATATGATGTTGATCAGGATAATGTTCATTGTATCATGTACGACAAATGGAACGGGAATGGGATGGGTTCAGATCGGACACATATTATGTTCATTGGCGTGTAATGTTATTTAAACAGCGCAAGCTATTGAACGCACCCTCACACCCTTCCCCACACACACACAAACACATTCAGGTAGGCATAATACAGTGAATCGGTGAATCAATCAGTGACATCACAATAAACAAGACGGAGATGAAACTTACATTTTATTCGACAATAAACACATCATACATAATTACTAAACTGCATGAGTTGTGTTGGGGTGTAAAAGTATATACAGCTATCCCAGATGAGGGAAAAAAGCGCAACGACGGCGGAACATGTTACACGACACATAAAGTTCACGGCTGGCACGGGAGATAGCGACGTAAGGTGTCCTGAGGTCTCCGCACATGCCGTCACTTACAGAGACGGCCACCCGCTGGTATGTGTGACCTTGAGATTTGGTTACAGTCACGGCCGTCTGCGAAACCATGGGGACGCGGAATGACGAGTGCAATGCGAAACGGGGCACGTCGATTTCTGGTTCTGTGATGTACTCTTCCGATGACGGTAATGCGAGGCCGACCCAACCCGTCTCTTCGGAACACACCACCGCGCACCGCAGCTCGAACTTGTCGCCTGAGGAACGCACGGCTTTTACGAAACGGGGCAGGGTCGACTTTTCGTAAGGCTGGTATTTAAGGGCGTCGAACGGAGAATCGGCGGGTATGGTCCTGCTCCCGAGCAGGATGACTACTTCGGCTGTATCTAATACCTGGTTCGGTATCACGTACCGCTGGTCGACAGCTCCCAGGCCTTTGTCCGCCGAGCCTTCCGGTTCTGTGAGGCACGTTAGACCCAGGTGCACCTCACATTCGGAAATGTCCGGGTATTCGTCAGCGGCACGCATGTATGTTGTGCTGAGATCGGACACCAGCGTGTTCAGGTAGTCAAAATCCGTGGCAGGGTCGGGAGCATCTGCAGAAGCATCTACCTCGAAACGGCTAATGGTTTCGTCAACACATTCACCTTCTTGCCCGAGTGAGTGTTTGGCCATGAATCGGTCAGCCACCCCCTTGTCGGACAGCAGGCTGTACAGGGCCTCGTACGCTCCTTGCAGGATGGCACAAACGAACGGTGTGTGGGCAGGGAGGAAGGACAGGCACATCCTGGGTAGCGCCGTTCTCATCAGCTAGCGGAAAGGTCCCTTGAACCCTGTCAGCACGAACTGACATGCCCGCCGACATACAGCGGGTTTGCCGACCGGCAGGGTGTGCTTACACATGAGAACTCTGTATCTTTGAGGGAGCAAGGGGTCTGTCTGTCTCGCGTCCGGACGGGGGGTTTCCTTTTCCCGTACTTTGTGGCCGTTTACCGGGCCTTGGCTATCCGTGATATGTTCTGGTGCCGGGTCGTCCGTGATTTCCCAAGTGTCCTTTGTCGCCTTTGGCCGCAGTATGTGGTTGTCTTCTCTCTTCCTGTCGGGTGGAGGGTAGTATTCGCCTTCTGGCTCGTACACTTTTCCACCCGCGAAATAATGCACAGACTCACTCGTGTACTCGAACCCAAACAGGTTCGGGGCGTGTGTGTATAGTGAGTCTATGAACGAATCGAGTGAGGTTAACACCAGCCCCGTTTAGGTAACCATCGGGGCCATTTGGTGATCGGACCCCCAGTTCAGACCGACTGACGTGGAGCTGTTTTCCTTGTCTCCCGGAGGCTGTGCACCCGAGTTAGGTAGGGCTCGTTTTGCCCACGCGTCACGAAACATGTCGTCCACCCTCCGGTTATCCTGCTTCTCACGTAACGGTCGTCGACGTTTCCTGCCCGGCATCCGCTGTTCTCTGAACTGCGCCTGCAAAACGGACAGGTACGCTATCGCGTCGTGGACGTTCAGGAAAACCCATATGCCCAAATTGGCGGATTCCATAGTTTGTTTGCAACGTTTGTCATACTCTGCGACTTCGTCGTTACTGGCGAATATTCTGATGCAGCCTGTGAGGTCTGTCGCGGTGCCGTCCGCGGTTGTGTCCAGGCTCATTGGTTCCTCTACCACATGGGACGGCACCACGTGTTTGTCCAACAGACGGATGGTGTCGGGGTCCCTTATGCCGTAGTGAAGGTCGTAAAGGAGTTCGCTTATTTCCAAGTGGCACCTTTTGTTGACGTGCATCACGACGGTGTGATTTGGTTCGTACACGCCGGTGGCCTTGGCGATGATAGGGACGTTGCAAACATGCCACGGGTCCCATACCGTCTGACCGTATAGCCGTCGACTGGCTTTCTGAACCCAGTAAAATGAAAACCAGAGGTTTCTCGTGGTAGATCCCAAGACGGCACGCCGCGTACCGATACAAGAAAGCGTATGTATATAAGTTGTAGCTGCTGGCCATCCCCGCCTCGTCCACTAGCACGACGTTACTGCTGCATATTTGAGGGAAATCAAACCGGAAACTAGACTGTAACCATGGCATGTCCACCCGTTTCAACCCCATGTTCGCCATGCATGTGAAGTCCCTGTGTTGTTGATCCCTCTTGTTACACCGCCCCTGCGTAGCGCCACTGCGAGGAGGTTTACTGGACGACACCTGACCGGCCAATTTTACCGCGGGATCGTAGCCGGGACGCATGCGGGACCGTGGCTGTATTATTTTCCTGCCTTTGACGTACGATACCTTGTTCCCGTGCCGGGCCACAGTGTCGTCTTCCCTTTCGAATGCCTCGGCGTAACGAGCCCATTCCGTACCCAGCGCCGTTTCTATCCTTTTGAGTTTCATTTTAAGGTTGTCGAACTGAGACAGGAAATTCCTGTGGTCTGTTAGTATCCCGTCCAGCTGGGCTTCTGCGAAGGAGGTAGGGTTCAAAGTCGAAGCCGGCTCACGGGGTTCTGCTTCACGGCAGTTGTACATCAACTGCAGTTTCGCTAACGTCCCGACGCGCCCCACTTGGTGTGACTTCAGAGCGTTGTGGAGGTTGGTCACGGAGGCGTTTCCGGCGGCGGTGCACACCATATGTGTGTTGGCGGTGAGGATGTCCACCAGCGTGCTTTTACCCGCGCCGGCCGGGCCCGTCACGACGTAACAGCGGAAATGTACGGGCGTGAAAGAACCTGGCGTCGCCGGAACGGTAGGGTCCGCCGCCCGGCGCAGGATCTCCCATTTGCAACGTTCAGCTTCGTCGGGTATCAAGGCCTGGTTCGGGTCGAAAATAGAACTGGGGAACGGCCATGTCATCTGTTCCAGTTGATGGAGCCATTTTTCTGTCTCGTACGGCGGCGACGGGCGCTGCATCCACGTGGGTACGGGGACGCGGTGTTGCTCGGTACGAATCGACTCGGCCAAGTTTTCCGCTATACTCGTTGTTGTCAGAATGAGTCTCTCACGTTTATCTTCTGTCAAAGCCATCTGACAAACAGTTCTGTTTGTGTACAATATGCGCAGGATGGAGCTCAAAATAAAATATTAGGATGGCTTGCCGGGGGTCAGGTCAGACTGCTTAAAAGTGTGCTGACTTGCCTGAGGACGGGGGCATGACTGATTCGGGTAATCAGGATCCCTTGTTTTATATATGTTATATATAGTCACGTGACACATGCGCGCGCCATTCAAAAACTGTATGCGGCTGGGGGCTTCAACATCTTATCCAATAGCTTCAGCTTATCGGTCACAACCTTAGACAGTTCTGGCTCTTTTTCAGCGGACGGTTCCCGTTCGGCCTCTACGGTGTCTGCTGGTTTACCGCGTGGTTTATCCCTGCCGGTTTGGCCACCCTCTGTAGGGGTGTCAGATGTGACAGCGGAGGAGACCTGTGGTTCACCTGACGCAACGTCACCTCTGTCACGTCTGTTTTGCTCTACGACATCTGCGATACCCCGAACAAGTTCTTGCAGTAACGCGCGACTGTCACGGCCGTCTTTTTGGTCACCCGCCGTAGTCTCAATAGACGGGGGATGGGCAGGAGCCTGTGCTGCGGCTGGCTGAACAGAAGGTTGACTGGCTTGAAACGTTTGAAGTGGGTGGGCAGGGTGAACGTTTGTGTGAACGTGTGTTGTCAGTTTTTCCACCGTCTCCTGCAGTGTTTTAACGGTGGACTCGAGCCCGGCAGGGGAGAAAACCGACGCCCTTTGCGTTTCTGGGGATTTCAACATATCAAGCCCGGAGTGGCCACCAGTGTCCGACGTGCGTGCGTGGTTGTGATGCGCGGCTTCTTGTTCCGTTTTATCATCAGCTCTTGACGATGACCCTGTCCTTCTGTCCGCGATATGCTGTTTACCGTTATCACCGTAAAAGTAATAATGCACGGTGGAGGGTTGCTGCTGCGTGTGCGGCGTTTGTACCGTGTGCCTGTCGAACCCGGTCATGCTGCCGTCACTCGCAAAGGGTGGGGGCGGCGCCACAGGTGCTTGCGGGTACAACGGTGTCGCGGGTGGCTGATAGGGCGAGAAGCGCGCTGATGCGTAATGCCCTGGTTGGAAGACGGGCCCTGCGTTCGTCGGCGAACCCGGCCACCAGACCCCGGACCCTGGCGCATAAGTTGACGGCTGCGTTTGTGTTCCGACCGTCGGGGAAGCGTAACCGAAAGAACCGTGCGGCCATGGTGCAGCCTGAATCTGCACAGGTGCTTCCGCATCGACCCGGCCGTACTTAGATTTCAACCTTTGCAGTAGTTCTTCTTGACCCGTTATCCACTCCTTCATGTCCGCTGTTAACTGCCCGGAACCGTTTGGGGTTACTGGCGCGTTACTGTTTGATGATGACATGTCTGCGGCCAGTCGTTCGGGGTTTCCGGAACTGCCTTCCACTACGGTCAAGGTCGATTCGCCCCTGTCTGAAAGATTGATCGGATCGGTGTCGTCAGAATGTTCCTGTTCATCACAAATACACGTTTGTGGTGAAGCTGGTTTCAGCGGTGTTTGTGGTGAAGCTGGTTTCAGCGGTGTTGAGGTTTCAGCGTGCCCAGCGAGTGGACTGTCCGCACCAGCGTCTGATTTGTTTTCAGCGTCAATAAATGTCGAAGCCAACCCAAGCTGTTCGAGTTCTTGTTTCTTGCATTGTTTGACCGTGAAAGGGTTCAGTGCTGCCCCCAAGAGCAGGTTGTGCCAGGTGGGAACTGTGGTCTCGTCTGTGTTGAATGTCTCCTCTGGGAGGACACGCCCTTCAGCCTCTTTAATTATATCCCTGTACAGTTCCGGGCTCAGGCCGAGGTGTTCGAACAGGTTCTCGTTTTCAGTGTGCTCACAATCCTGTTCGTCCAAATGCAGACTTGTGCAGTACATGGCAAGGCAGCCTGCACGGGCGTTGTTCATCGTCAACGAAACGTGGTTCAGGAAGTCCGGGCCGGCAGCAATATCCAGGTCCTCCTTAGTCGGACAACCCTGTTCTGAAAACGTGTCTGACAACTTCAGTGAGGACAACGACACAGCGGGGAACAGCGCCCGTAGAAGGTCTTTCGTAGAAGCGTTTTCACGGTTTGCCGGTGATCTGTCCACAAAGTAGGGACACGCCCGTGTGAGCACACCCACGAACCTCGGGTCCAACTGTATAACCCCAAACAGCCCGACGTCTGGGAGATGACGTATGTGGATCAAGCTCCCGACAGGAGGGGAGAGCCGGTCGTGTGTGATGAACACGGGTTTGGTGCATGACGCGTTTCTGTTCACATCCTTCGGTGCATCTGAACGATCGTCCACCCCTAGTGATACGTGACGTAAGATGGCGTCTGAAAGACGGTATTTTCCACGATCGGGTCCGTTTAACCTTTTCCAGACCTGGGGACATGTACTGGCTAAACAGCAAACTGCGAACATTTTTATGGTGCTCGTGTAATTATGTCACATGTCATGTGTCGTTGTCGTCTGGCGCTTGCACCGGGGTAAAAAAACAGAGATGTTCTGTTATTCTTCGTGATGTCTTTCGGCGGGAGGGGTTTCTGTCGTATACTTAATGTTCAGGCATCGGCAGGTGCAACATTGCCGGCGGGAACACTGCCCGTTCGGCTCGTGCTTCTGCGCTCTGTGTTCTTTTGTCGCGAAAAATCTGCACAGTGTCCCGTATCTCGCCCAGTGGATGCAAACGTGGAAACATGTAATGTTCTCCCAACGTGTAAAGTTCCAGACTGTGTTTGTTTTCCACCGCCTCAGTCTGTGCGTGTTGACGTGTCGGGTCAGTGTTTGTACCTTCCCTGATGTGTTTTCCACCTTCCGTCTCGGTTGTGTTTATGTCGCGTGGGCACACACCCGCTAGTTCCGCGCACGTTTGGTGTATGTGCCTGTCGATGGCCGTTTTTACGCCGGCGAGTACTTGCGTGTGATCACGTGAGAATGGTGTTATATTCAGGTGCCAAGGGTCATGTGCCGTACGTGTTTTTGTGGTGATCAGCAGGCAAGGGTAAGCGTGCGTCCACATCTCCCACGCGTTTAACACGCAAGTACCGTCGCATTGGGATGACATGATGGGCCGCGCTGCAGCACTTGCGACAACCTTAGCCAAAGTCGACCTGGTGTCTCTGTTAGAACAATGGGAGTGCATAACCGCCAGAGCACGTAGTACATGCGTTGTTTCGCGTGATACGTTTCCGGCCGGCGCTCCCCTCAGTAACGCCCACATACTTGCGTATAGGTACACAGTCTCAAAAGTTGCGAACACTGGGAGCCCGATTTGCACGTATGAGCAGGCCAACGACACCAGGGTGGCGTCGAACAACAGGAGAACTCCCACCGTTCGCAATTGTAACTGTTTCAGTTTCAGCGAAGGATTCCCTTTGTTCTTCTTTATCCTTGACTCTGCTGTATTGAATATATTTCCGGTTTTACGGTTGGGGGCCAAGGTGAAACCCATTATGCTCGCCAGCTCGTCCAGCCACGTACCAGAAAACACATCTGCCTGGTCAGCTGTAAGATGCATTGTTCCCATTCCTTGTGAGACTTAACGAATTCCTGTAAGGCTGTGGCGACTGTTGTGTACCACCAATCCACGGGATGGCCGTCCTTATTTTCCCCGTGTAGCTGACGTGTTTTCCTGAACCATGAATCCACGTGCTCTGCCACTTGTTTGATGTGTGAACGGATGTCCTTTTGCATGGCCCGGTGTATATTAGTGTTTGTGCGGTGTTGTACCACGTAATCATACCCTGTCTAGTCAGGGTCTTCTGTTGGTATGAGTTCCAGTAGTCGCTCCACACTCTGAAGTATCACTTGGGTGTTTCACACGCCGAACTCATTTTTGTAATGCTGCTTTGTCACGTGGTTGCCACAGCATGTCATGCAGCAGTAGGAAACGGTGTGACGCCAGATCTCCTTATAAAAGCGCGCACCGACTGCGTTTCGCTTATTGTGCTCGCAGTTGCAGGACTTGACAGTTGTTTCGACCAGAAGCGTAGACACACGGTTCAAACATGCACAGGTCGGGTGGCAGTAAACCAGACGAGAAAGACTACACTAGTCTTTCCGAGACCGGCGATCTGGGGGATATCACGCCTGCCCGTTTGTATGTGGTCAAGAGGGACGATTTGCTCTCGCAGGAGGCATCATAGTTAAACAGCTGTTGGCGCAATGCGAAGGGGAACCCGGTGGTTGGTTACCTGTCGTGAGGGGGCTGACCGTGGAAAGCGATCTGCCCTGGAAAGGTTTCGTGAAGACACCGGACGGTGAAGTCAACAGTGCCGGCAGGTATCCGTTCTTGTTCCTCCTGCACGGGTACGATGACCCGCGTCTGCACGAGCATGACAACCCGATGAGACAAATGAAGAACGTAAAGCAGGTGATCGATGACATGCTGCAGACCACAACCCCCGCCTGGGAAGGTTGTGAGAAAAGCGAGTTTTTTCCCGTTCCGCAGAAATACACGTCTGCCGACCTGGTGAACATTGACGAGGACGTGCACTCCTTGACTGTGCAGCGGATCATGACCGTTGTGACGGGTAAAGGGCCGCCACTGGAGGCGAACGATTTTTTCATCTTTGGAACGTTTACGTGGGCGCATATCATCGCACTCATGCACGGTTGCATGTTCCTCGTGCGGGACTCGGTCAGGCGTGACGTATCCCTGCACGAAAACCTGAACGCGGTCACCGTTGATTTGTGGGACGCGACACTGGCCTACGCTACACGCCGTTCTGCCCCGAAGCAGCGGCCGCAACGGAAGCAGTTGCTTGCGGACGTCCTGCAGGACGACAGGAATTCTCCGACGGAAGAGCCAATTGAAAACCTTCTTGTCGTGTCACCCGTGCTCAGCCAACTGATGTGGAGCATAGTCAGGGGCCTGATGCACAACCTCCATATCAAACCGTACTTGGCAGACGTGGTTGTTTACATGCTCGACACTCCAGTGCACCGGCAGGTGGATCTACCTCCGGGTTTCACATCCCCGTACCTTAACCAACAAACATGTGACAAACGGCGGCAGATATCTGAAGAAACCGCCCCTGTGGTTGCTCTGCTGGTGTATCTCACGCTCACCCAGAACACCAGTTGCCGGTTCGCGGACACTGTCGAATTCAAAAACTGGCCATGCGACGAGGACGTGCACTCTTCCCTCGTGCGACAGGCGGAGGCCACACCTTTCGGTAACCCAGAGAAGTGTACAGCAGAACTGGAGCGCATGATGCCAGGTCACATGGAACGCCAAATGTCACCTTGCCTGGCTGAAGCCGTAGCAATGTCGTTGAGGTTGAATGAGGCTTCACTGCTGTGCAGTTTGCTGAAGTCCACGGACTCAGCCGCCGTGGACATGACGTCTTTCTTACTGACAGACAGGCAGGCCCAGCTACGGACGTCGCAGAAATGGCGTGCTTCGTTTGACATCGACAACTACCCTTTCGAACTACCGTTCGATAAGCAGGAGCGTCAGGGCAACATCAAATCGCACATGGACACGGCAGGCCGCCACGGCAATACCGTCTTGGCCCAAAGGCTTGTCGGCCTTTCGTTGGACCTCCACGTTACGGCCAGGTCGCTAGATTCGTTCGAAACTCTGGGGGAAGGGGTGCCCTGGGACGCTGACTTGAGCGATGTGAAAAAAGCGATTAATACACGTATGTGTCACAAATGCCACAAGGACGGGGTCAGTTTGGACAGGGGACCGGAAAACTGCCCCTGTGTGTGGTTCCCACGCCCCGTCCGGCAGATCCTCGAAAAGCGAGGGACTGCTCACGACGGGCTATGCGTACCTGGGTTGCACGTGCTGTGCAAAGGGCCCCATTTTACGGGCAATGTTGAGAAATCGTCCTTTGTCCAGAGAAAAGAATCTGACAGCAGAAGGAGAGAGTCGCAAGAAGCACCGTCGGGTGTGTTGGCACGCGTGCTCAAAGATATACCGCCGGAACTGGATATGATCGTGCAGCCCCAAGCAGCACGTCTACACACGTCCTTCATTGACGCGCTCGCCGGTTGTTTCATTACAAAACCCGACACGCAGCTGCGAAAGAAGCACGACAGTACGCCTTTGGATGTCGCGAGCGTTTGCAAAACGTTCTCGTGTGTGACTGATACAGTCGCGAGCGTGACGTTGGAAGCCAAACGCTTCGCGAACCTCGCCGCCGAGAGAACAGCTAACAGGAAGGCGGGGGCGACAGATGTAGAGAAACTGCGGTCTGAACTGGCCATCACGTTGTCGGGCGAGATGTTGGCCTACCAGGGTGCAGCTGTGTGGAAGATGCACCAGTGCACACTGCTGCACCAGTGCTTGCTGGCTTCTAACATGGCGCAAGCAGATGTATTCAAGCGGCTGCAGAGCGCAGCTGCTACATACCAGCAGGTGCAACTGACGCTTTTGCATTCACCGTTGATGCTCGACAAACCGTTGTTCTCGTACAAGCCGTACGTTGTCAGGAGCGCGAGTGTACCTTCCCTGCACGATCAGGGGAGGGTTCTGGCGCACGAACACCGTTCGAAGGATTGCGTCTGGTACAAGGTCCAAGACGCATACTGTAAAATGAACACCACCACATAGTACAAAGATAAATCTGCCGCAAACAAGAAAGGATGGCAGCGCCCGCAGGGAAGCGTTGATGCCCCGTTTGCTGAAACGCACGGTTCCATACGTGCCTCGATCATGGAGTCGCGCAGTGCGGGTGTCAGTGCTGCCGACATATATCAGGAACAGGGTGACTTCACCGTAACTCCGCGGGTGTCTGGTTTATCAGACGATGCAGTCGAGGATGAAGCAATTCCACCGGCTGTTGCGGCAGATGTGACAAGCGTTGTCCGGAATTCATCGTACGACTACATCATCGGCAACCACGAAAAGGAAGAGGAGAGGTTTCGTGGAACGGGGTGGGGGTGGGTGAGTGGTCTGTCCGTCTTCACGAAACCTCTGTCTCGTGACACGCAAGGATGGATCGTCCAGATCATACAGAGTTGTTACCACCCTTCACTTAAAAAGATGATCCAGGCAAAGACCTTACCTTGCGTGAACTCGCGTTGGATGCTGAGGAATCTGGGGTGCACCTGCGGCAAGCGGACGTGCATGCTCTGGTGCGTTTGGTGCAGCTGGTCGAGACCAGCCCGCTGCGCGGCGGGAGACATGTCAGCGGTTCCAAGGAATTCACGTCTTTCCTCCTCCAGTCTCAGCTGTTCTGTCACATGAGCCAGCTATCCGATGCACACCAGAAGGAAAACGCCATTTTACCCGTTTGGGTGCAAGCTGGATGGGGTGGCGTCACCTTTAACAACCCAAAGAGCGAGTCTGGTGAAGCGCAGATGCCCGTCTTCCGTGATGCCGGTCTCGTGATGGTGAAGGACGGCGTGTCCTGCCTGAACGAAGCTAGTTCTTTGCGCTACAAGGTCACGGTGGCGTGTATGAGGCCGAATTTTTATGTTCTGCAAAACCATCTTGTGGTCCGTCACCGGATGTTGATGGGTGTGAACGAGACTGAGCTCTCAGCACTGTATACAGGCGCGCTCAAGTCGATGAACTGGCCGCGTGCGGGAAAACAAGATGCTGACGATAAACGGCAATACCCGCTCTTTCTGGGGGTTAGCACGGAGCCGATCTCTCAACGCATGCAGGTGCACCACGCTGCACGCAGTGTGCTACACGGCATGGACGCAGCCGGCAGGACAGGAAGCATCCAAGACCTCGAAACGTGTTTGGACGACATGTGTGAGGACCCTGACGTTCCTGTCGAAAAAATGGCTGGTCTGTTGTACCAGATAATATCCACACGTTTAGGAAACAGCGGAGTGGATATCGAACAGCTGCCGAAAAGCAGCTTGGACGCAGAGACGTTCAGGTGCGTCGATGACTTTTGTACCCGTTTCCCTTACGTCCGCATGGACGAAAATGATTTGTCATCCGCTCTCCGTTTTCTCATGCCGATCGGCGAGCCGGACCCGAAACGCAGGCGGGTTTCTACCGATTAATGAATCACATGATTGTGTCCTTGAATGTGGGTCGTGCACCTGTTTTTGTTTATTGCTATGGTATATCATATTAAAAACTATATTGCTTTAATACGTGTTTGTGTTTTCTGTTGCGTGCATCGTCTGTCTGTTGTATGGTCCAGTCGGTCCTGTGCATGCGTGGTTGGAATGTTGCTATTTGAATGATTTATCACATGTTTCGTTGTAAACCCTGTGTGCACGTCGGTATATATATATATTTGTGTCGTGACTGCGACTTTATAACAGCCGCACTGGTGACAGTTTGGTTCATTTGCTATGTCTGACATACAAGGGGTTACACTTGGTACAGCAGGGTACCACGCGGACGATATGTCATTACCAAATGAAGACGTTCATCGTTCTGATGAGGAAGGCGGGTCGGGAGAAAGGGAAGAGAACAACAATCCCCGGGACGGTGTCGCCGATGACCCTTGTGGCTGGCCTGTACTGGGATCCGGAGATGAGGATGACAGTGGGGGAGAACTACAAGAAAATGAGGAGGATTCGTCGTCATCGTCGTCTGACATGGACGATGAAGAGATGATTATGCGTTACGAAAAGTGCATGTCGGAAGCCGATGGGAATATTGCAACATTTTTCGAGACGCACGGCCGTCAGATGTCTCTGTGGAGATACTTGGACGTAATCGGTCTCTCTCTGTCGAGCACAATGGCAAAAGACATGTGGTCGATATGTTCAGCTATTGCAGAGAGGTTACCCGAAGAGCCAGGTGAAGAAGGGCAGGTCACAACATTTGAACCAGGAATCCTGATTTGGGTGGCATTCTGTCAAATGTGGTGCCAGCATTGCCTCCAGTTGATGCGGAGAGTGGTTGCGACGTCAGGGATTGGCGCGAATTTACCTACTCCTTACAGCACACTTGACAATTACGAGGTAGATGAATATGTCCGGAACAACGTGACCCCGAGGTCTATTTGCATGGCCCTTTTCCTGGGGCAACGGGTGGCGGGGTTGCGGTTGCACATTGTGCAGGAGACTCGAAACCAGTCTGCCGCTTCTGCAGGGATTACAAACTGTGGCGAACATTTCTTGTCCGCGCCAGTGATTCACGCACAAACATGCGGTGTTCTTTTGTCAGTATTTGTCACGGACCACATGTACTATATTGACCCCCATAGCACGTTTTCATGCTTTGTCGATCGGTTCGTGTATTATCACCGTTTAGTTGTCTAGCGTAGACGTCACGTGTGTGTTCATCGGAAACGTCAACGTCTGTGGCCATGTGTGGAATATTGTCTTTGGTGCTGCGTGTTTGCTTCGCAGTGACTGCTTTCCAGCAAATGTCCGGCGCCGTCACCTCTTCGGCCATCGACATAACTACGCTTAACACCTCGCAACGTGCGTACGCGGACCTGAAAGGGAACGAACGTTTGAACAGACTGCGGTTCTGTGACCCGCTGACGCCGTCCAAATATGTACATTTCGCTCCTCACCCCAGATGCCTCCATGCAGCTGACCATGCACAGGACCACCACGAAACCGGGACGGTTATCACTTTCAAGAGGAATATTCAAGCCACTAGGACCGACGCCATGGCCTGCCAGTGGTTCGTATCGTACAGAAAAACGTACACCGGTTGGTTTGGTCACAAATTTATAACTGACAAATGGGACCGCCCGATTGCGCCTCCCTCGGCAGCAGAGTGTCGGAAATGGCGCTCAACAAGGGACTGCACGATCGACGGCAAGACGCACATGTTGTATTATGTCAGCATGAGCCACGACGGATACGTCACGTATTCCAGCAACATACCTGTCCATGTGAAGTATAATTGGTTCGCGTTCGGGTACGATCCGGAGACATACACTCACAACTGTATAATGAAAGAAGTGTATGTTGTCGCTTCTCCCCCGTATCAGGTTGTGCACACGTCGCTGGGCATGGCTCAGAACCTGTCGAGCACGGGAGCCAGATCGTTTGAACTGGGCAGTCACATAACCACTGATGAATGGGTAATCGTTTGGCACAAAGTGGAACCGGCGATGTCATGCGGTTATGTACTGGCAGAGATACACCATAACGTAACCAAGGTTAAGCTGGGTGACGGCAACGGGCGCTTCTACTTGGTGCTGGAGGACGCCAAACAAATGCTTACATTTGACCGACAGAAACATATGATACCTAGTCTCAGTGCCATCGATCATCCCTACTGCGTGTCAAAGAGGCTGAGTATAATGAACTACACGGAAATGTACTGGGACACCTATTACGGGATCGTCGCTTGGATACCTGACATTGTTCCCGTTTCTGAAATCGAAAACCATCTCAACCATTCCACGGTACACCTGAATGTCAGCGTCGTGAACCATAACCACTTGTGTGAGGAGTACAAGAGGAAGCAGTACGCCAACGCTCACGGGGCTGCCGCGTTGAACTGCACGCATTACCTTTCCCGTCGAAGACGTGACACTGGCCACGCAACCAGGTCGGAACTGCTGCTGATGACCAATGAAATAATGAAAAACGTGAGGTATTTTGTGTCTGGGAAGATTGTGGACTGGATGAACTCGCAACAGCGTCAGCGCCTGGACACTTGGTGCGCTCAGAGTTATTACGACCACAACATGGCGCGTTCTCTTGCCATTGTCAACCCGTCGTCTGTGCTGTTCGTGTACTTAGGGCGGGACGTATATGCCAAACCGCGCGGCAGCGTTTACGAGATAAGCCGATGCAGGTTCCTCAATGAAACGGACTTCCGTCTTGCCCGCAGTCTGGAGGTCGGCGAGGGCAAATCGTTGTGCTACAGCAGGCCTCTCATATACTTCAATGACCCGGCGGACGGGGGCAACAGGACGGCCGACATGACCGGGATAAAGGACATGGAACCTCTGCGGGGCCAGGCCATGGATGACGGACGGATCGTGATCCCGCCCAAGTACACGGAATCCTGCCGCTACCCGAACATGTTGCGTTTTTACATCAACGAGGTACCGCTCACGTACAAAAACTACACTCTTATCACCCTGCCGGACGAAAACGGGACCGAAACCGAATTTGCGGTGTTGTCGGACCTGCCTTCTGAAAATTACATCCGTGATATGAATTACGGCTACATAGTGGATGACGTCGATCCCGCCCTGCGGGACGTCACCGATTTCCTGCCACCGATAGAGGCCGATGTCCCCATCATGGAAAACCCTTACACGGACAAGGAAATCGAAGGCGAGCTCGATCTCATGTCTATGCTGGAAAACGCGAACCAGATGCGCGTTTTCGATCGCCATTTACGTTGGACGATGGCCATGTATCAGGTTTACACCAGCAATGACCCAGACCTGGGGAAAATCGCTTCGGACATAATCAACGGCATCGGCAGCGCCGTTGGCACAGTATTCAATGGTGCTTTGGATTTCTTCGGTAAACTCCTTTCTGGGATTTTGGGATTCCTCGGTACACTTGCTGGTAAGGTGATCGCTTTTATACTGGGGATAATGGTGGGTATCGGTGGCGTTTATGCCTTTTTTGTACTCCTAAGACAAATGACAGCCCTGACCGTGCAAGCGGGGCGCGGGGCCTACGTCAAGTACAGAGACAGGAAAAGCGGCGTGCCAACGGTTGTTATCAGAGACCGTCGGTCGTCCACGTCCTCGAGTTCCTCCTCTACGTCGTCGTCGTCCGAGGGAGAAGACGAACCGGCGGGAAAAGGCGAGCAAACCCGTCTGCTGGGGAAAACAGGAAAAGATAACATTGTGAACGCTGAAAAGGACATGTGGGGCAAGAAATGGAATAAAAGATCGACAAGACGGGACAAATTATCCATATGGCCTAGCGTATATTGAAAAAAAAACGTATACGTCTTATATTGACCTATGGGTTGTCTTGTATGCAACTGTACAAGTAATGGACCACCCCCCCCCCCCCTTCTTTCCACCATTGTATAATGATCAATAAAAGTAACAAGAAAACGTATCAGTTGTTGTCGTTTATTGAAAAGCAAACAAGTGATATACATGTGCCTGAATCAGTATATATCCGTACTGTGAACTATAACAAAATGTCGGGTGTTCACGGTAAACTTTGCTGACGAACGATATGAAAAATACAGCAACAAACACGCAACACGTCGTTCAGATCAGCTCTCACTGTCCCTGGTAGACCCAAGTTCATCGATATAGAACCGGCGTCGGGGAAAATGTAACTCGTGACGTCTTCCCACGGGTGACGAGTTATGCTGGCGTTAACAGCGTTCGATGACGACACTCCGATCACAATATCCGCAGGCAAGGGCCCTGTCAACAGCCCGGCGGGTCCTCCGCGTTGTCCGCGAAATGTTTGTTTCATCCCACGCATGAAACGGTTCAGCTTCCCTTTTCCCTTCCCGCGTATGAACGAGACGCGCTCGTCTCCAGCCTGCCAAATACAAACTGACGTGGCGTCCGTCTCGACGTCAACACTGGTGTCTGAAGTGCTGTGCCGTGCGGAATCTGACCCCAACCATCGTTTGAACTGCATGTCGAGATCCGTTGACCGTACAAGAACTCTGTTTCCTGTGACGTGGAATACGACCGTTTTATCACCACTCGTCGCCAGGTTGAAAAACACGTGAACATCCGAACCGCTGTCGAGGCACCAGTAAAGAAGGATTCCATCTGATTCGAGGTGCAGCGTGTTCAACACGTAATCTGTGACACGACTGTTAGAGTTTGTTGTTCCACTTCCGGGAACCGTAGCAGACAGGCGGTTCTTTCTACCGGTTGTGCGGTGCATAGTTTCAAGAGTCATACTTTTGTTCGGGGGGCACAACAGACGTTGTGACAAACACAAATAAAAGGTGTCTACCGTGCGCGATTTCTAGTCCGTGTCACCGCACGTGCATCCCATTTCCTTCATCTTTTTGTAGAAGACGGATTCGGGGTCAGAGCAAACGACAAACACGGTAGGCACGCCGCCATGGTGCGATGCCTTGCTTTCATACATTTCGTTGGCTTCAACCATAAACAAAGGCTTGCGCGTCTGAATGTCCATCGCCAGGTTCATCGGGCGTTCTTGTCCGTCGTCCCGCCTGTTTGTGACGCGGACGGCTTTTGCGCCGTTGTCTTGTGAAGGTTTGCACAAGACACAGTAAGCGGGGTATTCTAAGGGCTCGTCGTCATCATCAATCGTCGTGTCCGTTACAGGTGCTAGGTCATACAAGCGCACGTCGGTGCACGGTCTCACGGGAGCGCCGTCCCTTTTTACTAAGTCTTCCAAGTGGACATACCACAGGCGATGGACGGCCCCGGTCACTGGATCCATTTCCTCCATTAGATATCCCTGTGTGGATATCATATTTTCTATGGAGCGGTTCATTTTAGGATGCTTGCATTGTACCAGCACAGAATGGGGGTGAGGGAACTGGCGGTCCCCCGGTGGCACAGGCTCCAAGGATCCGTGAACAGAACATGGCCGGTGGCGTTTCGTTGAATGCGTATCAAGAGACGTGACATCCGTAGTGTCTGGAGTTGTGCTGGGATGTTTGTCATACTTCGTCTCAGAGGGCGTTTGTGGGGTGCTGCCAGTTGTTTGAATGTTCTGATTCGGCTTAGGTTGCGCGACGGAAGAAGATAAACGTAACTTGCTTTTTCCGCGGAGCGTACGGTCAGAACGGCATTGTTGGCTCTTTGACTTGGTTGCATGAATCATTTCCTTTTTCTCGATCTTTTTCCTTTTCGGTTGCACCCGTGCGTCTTCCGCACATTCCAACATTCCTGCGCCCAACCAGTTTTCTAACGCTTCCTGGTCCATTTTCTGTTCGCGGACTGTCACGCCTGGCAGAGGTGCGGGCCCGTCCTGCGTTTCCTGGCTTGTGGCTATGGCAGCTATATGGTGAAGAGCGGCCATTGACTCGCGATTGCGGGTATTCTTTGTGGTATGATCTGCCGTGTCCATGAGTGCGGATGTATTCGTGATATGAACAAAATGCACTTTGCTGCCAGGACTGAATTGTACATCGTGTGACGCAACCACGGGTCTCCGTCACAAATAAAAGGTGTCGGATGTGGATCATGCAGTTCCGTCTGTCAGTTCGGGAAGGCCAAAAACACGCATGTATTCGTGAATGCTGTCATGCAAGTGCATCGCGCAATCACACGCATACCAACAAAGGCAACCTTGACACAGGTGTTTTTGCGGGATTTTGTTCCGGCAAAGACCCACGACATGCTTCACTCTCTTTTCATGGAGCGACAGCTCTGTTTCGTTTGTGTTCTCGTTCCAGCTCGATGAGGGTCCGTGGAAGTGTGTGTCTTCGAAATGACGCACGCACGTCGCTCTCTGAAGCGCTTGTGCCTTTGCGTCGCAGGAACAGCAAACTGCGTTCTCGAAGCCTTCCCCGATGGTGTGGACAAGTTCGTAGCACGTTCTCTCACCATTGCATACCTGCACGACGCACAGCGATGCTTTCGATACGCAACCTTTTTTCTTCCCGGTGCATCTCGGCGTCCCTACCACGGCGGGAGGGTCTTTCGTAGATCCTGTGACTGTCACTGGACCGAACCGCCCGGATGTGACGTAAGCCATCGGTACCCCGTGCCTGTCACCGGAACAGAGCATCATGTGGCGTTCGGCGTGCACGTACAGTTCACGCGAAATCCGTTTTGCCATCGCAAGCGGAGCAGGGGCTTCGTAAACCCTGTGCCATGACAAGGGCAGGGCTGTGACTGAGAACCCTCCGTAAGGAGTTCCCACCCGCAGGCTCGGTGTGTGCACGAAGCGGGGTGACATTTCCCGCCCTTGTTCAGACGATCTACGTCAACGCAAACGCTGCGGGTGAACTCTGTTATGAATGGTTTCCGGACGCACTTGGCCTGGCACAGCGAGCACGCAACCTTCAAGAATGTTATGTATTCTAGTCCACCAGCCAACGTATCTGATATCGTGCTGTACATCTGCCAACGGTACCTTTCCTGTATAAAGGAACGTAACACGAAACCTACAAGGTCTGCTTCTTGTGATTTGTTTTCTACATTGTTTGTTCCGACACTCATGACAGCCGGTCCCCTTCCGAGTGGTAAAAACACGGTGCGTCGCAGCATTTTACTCATGTTCTTTATTTTATGGAGGACAACTGCATCTATGTGACCCGTTCGCTGCTGGGACAGCGCATGCGGTCGCTTTTCGCTACACGCCGTCTTGCAACGGTTTAGCCAATGTTTCATGATAGGCCCCATACCTGAGAATAGATCAGTCCTGGGGTCTGGACCCGCGTTCACAATACAGCCATTTGGTAATGATACGGCTACCGCCCTGGCGGAAGTGGAGCGGCAAAGGTTTACACGGCTAAGGTGTTCAACTGCGTTCAACGAGGATACGTGTACCAAACTCGGAGCAACAGGTTCAGAACACGCCCGCTGCCACGTTTCCGAATTACCCTGGTCGCCGTTGCTTTCATCCGCTGGGGCAAACGTGGGCTGGGCAGAAGAACAAACCTCACGGAAAAATGAAATCCTGTTGCGTATGACTTCACCCAGGCAAGACGGTGTGGGCATCTCTGCGTGCTCCGTCACGCCCTGCTCGTCTGCTGCGTCTCCTGAGCCTTCCCCTTTTGTGGTTTGTATCAGGTTTTCGGACAGCGACAGGTACCATTGGCGTGCTGGGGCGGATGCGCCGCTTCCGAATTCGTATATACAGTTGATTATGGCCTCCTGTAGCTCTACATCTATTGACAGGCAATCGCTTAAACTTTCATGTAGGAAGACGCGTCTCAGACGACGCCTGTATTCTCTGGCCCGCGACAGGCAAGCGGCATGTGCGTCATCGTCCACGTCCGTGACAAAGGGTATAACACTCAGACTGCACGCGCAGCACAGGTCATAAACCAAAGAAACGTCTTGCGCAAAACCCGATTCTCTCTGTCGATCAGTATCATTGGACCAATTGTGACAGAACCACTTGTAAAACCGCAGTCCCAGATTGTAAGTATACAACCATGCAGTTGCATTCGGGCCTCCCGTCTCAAAGAAGGAACACAAGTCCGATAACCGGTCAACACCTTCGGGGTCGAACAGCAGTGGTTGTGCTACGCATCTTAACAGAAAAACCTCTTCTGTTGACAGATCACACTGCGTAATTTTGAAGGCAGCGAGACCTGAATCTCGGATCGCATGTTTTACGCTTTGTGTGAGAAATCCGTCCAGACCGGCCTTGTCCGCTGTTTGGTCCTGCGTGAGGAATATCGCCCGGCATAACCCCCGTAGAAATTGGGTGTGAGCGTGAATGACGGATTCGGTGGTGGTGGTCGAATCGCCCCCATCTCGAGGGCGCGTCGCTGATGGCGCGTGATACGATACAGACGACATTCGTGATTTTTAAAACACGTGCGTTTTCATCCAAACGCAAAAGTCTTTCCAAACAGGAGAGCTGTGAACATCTGTCACGCTGTCTTGTGCAGTAAACGGCGTGCCGTGGATGCACGTGTGTATATCCCACAAGGCGGACTGGCTGTTACCACTGGCACCGCCTTATATTGGGTGATGCTCCTCAGCCATCTTTCGGTCTGTCCAGTCGATACTGCAGGGCAGGAATCCTTTATGCAACGCTTCAGGTATCCAGATAGGTTTGGACGGGAGGGATCCCACAGGAATAATGGTGCTTTTCTTGTGATCATGCAGCGCATGTGTGCCCGCAGCTCATCTGATTCGGATCCTGTGTCAAGCAACCTTTCTGCGATATGCACGCAGATGTTGTTTATGTTTTGTGCCCTTCGGCGCAAAAAGTTGACCCGTTTTTGTCTAAGCGTTGGCGCCTCCTTAGCGTCCGTCGGAGGGACAGGTAGCCGACGCAAAAATATGCGGCACATTCCGCACAGCCGCCCGATGGCTTTCAACAACAGGGTAGTGGCCAAGTAGCTGCCCGCCCGGAAACGGGCGTGCACCACGTTATTTGAACTTGAACCACTCGTAACGTGGGCGTGCATGAACCTTTCCACAAAATGCAGCACCCATATTCCCAACGGTTTCAAATGCCGTGCGATCTTTGCCTTCCATTTATCCTCTATGTTCAAAAGCGACAGCCGTTGTGTCCAGAGGTCTGTTTTCCCACAGTCCCACCAGTCGCCCGACACCAAGAGGTCCTGTTCCTTTGCCGTCTTTGGTTTCATCGCCTGGCTCAGGACGATGTCCTCCATTATCATATTGACCAACGGGGAAGCCCCTCCTGCTTTTGTTCGATCGCATGCATTACCCATACAGTCGGGTATGCATGTCGCTAACAGGTAGATCGCCGTCTTTCCTGAAAGGTGCAGACCCAGCCACCCGGCCATGCGTCGCACTTGTGCCGATGTCTGGATCCGGACGTGCTCGCATCCTTTATCCCACAGCATGTTATCCGTTGTCGGCATATATGACCACAGGGAATCCCGTCGGGACACTGAATCGTCCCACTTCTCCCTGCATTTTTCCAGCAACAAACGGAACGCTTGTTCTGGTTCTTCTCTGACGCAGGTTCGTTCAGACAGTGGCCATACCGCGCCTACGTAAACATCGCCCTCCTGAATCCTCTGTCTGCTGTATGGGGTATCATCGGTGGACAGCGACCCATTCTCGAAACAGTCTGCAGCGCTGAACCCCACCACGTCAGCAGCAGCCGTCAACAACACCTTCAGGGCAATCTTGTCCTCCTTGCACATGTCGCCCATAAGCCGTATGTATACGTGGTGTTGTGGCAGCTCGGGGGACAGCAGGTTAAACAGGACAACGTCTGCATCAGGCGGTTCATCCTTTCTCCGCTCCCGCAAACGCATCGATTGCCTCACGTGAGACTTCAAACGTGCGACACCCGTCCCTCTGCATCTCGACACATAGTTCACACACATGTACACGTACGCTGCCATGACCTTCCCCATTATATCGCACAACCACACAGGGGTGACACTGGTAGCCTCTTTTGGCCTTTCTACAGGCAAAACTGTGTCGTCACTTGCAGACGTACTTGTCGACGTTGCCTCACCGGAAAAAGTCTCCTTTGCTGTGACAGCATGTTGTGATGTGTCTTCGTCCACGTCGCTGTCGTATTCCTCGAACGTAACGCCGGGTTTACTCTGAACGAATGACGGATGGTCCACCCCATATGCTTTCGTTGTAGTGTGGCTTTTGTTGTCTGCTGCAAGTTTCGGGAGCTGTGCCCGAGGGACTGCAACCAACCTGGCAACCCGCTCACAGTTGTAAGCAGCAAGCTCCGAGGTGGTCAAACCTAGTTTTTCGGCTTTGTCAGCCCAGGCTGTGTCCAACCATGAAAGGTGTGGTAACTCTGTTTGTTTCTTCTGTCTACAGGTCGACCCGACCCATTTCTTTGTGCCGTGCAGGCTCGGTTGTGAACATATACTTAAATTCCGTTTCTGTCTTTTTTCTAAATGCCGTAGTTGCGTGTCCTCGGATGGTACGCCTGTTTTGGTGGCGTCAGCGATCAGGCACAGAAGTTTTTTCATCCACTGGTGGCATTTAGCCCGCACGGTGGCAAATCGCTCCCGTCCCAAGAGGTTGTCCAAGTATCGTGATGTGTCAACGGCGCTTTTGTCCTCCCGATGTTTGTCTGCTGTCCAGACGCATACCCAGGCCGGAGCCAGTTCGAAATTATCCAGTTCGCAGAGGGCGTAAGACGTGGGCGTTAAGGCCTTCCACAAAACCGGGTGATCCTTCAGACGGTAGCTGTAACAGTCACACGTGTGTAGACTTTCGTCCGACGGGTCGGCAGTATTTTGCCAGCGTTTGTCAGACGCGTTGAACGATTTATGGTTTTTCCCGTTTTGTAGCAGTAGGTCAGCTAGTAGCAGCCTGTAACGTTTGCCTGAAAGATGAACCGTCTCGTACGTCAGGACAGCTGCCCCTGCATCCCGCACTAAGTGTTCTTCATTTTCCCGCCATTGGTCTCCTGCTTTGTGAAGATCGAGGGCTGTTGAGATATCCCCATCACCCTGGAATTCAACCGGCAGGGACTCTATGAAAGATGAACGGCAGTTCCCCCATGCACTGTCTGCGTCGCACGGGGCCAGCCCTGACTCTATGGCATTCGCGTCTTGGTTGATTCGACGAACCCCCATATCCATGAAACCCGGTTGCATATGTCCTTGAAATGCCCCTGTCAGGCCCTTCCAGTCGGCATGCACCGTGTGAAACAAGTAAGGGTCTGGTAACTTGATCAGTTGGCTGAGGTGCGCACCTAGTGACACCGACCCGTTAACCTTTGTGTCATTGGAAATGTAGCCCCTCCAAAACAAACTTTGGGTATCTGCCCGATACATCAAGAAACCCGTGTACAGGTGTATGATCGCCACTGGAGTCCATGTCGTAGGATCAAACCCGAGGATGAACCCATTTTCACAAGGGCTAGTGTCAACAGACGTCCTTTCAACCCAAAGATCCCATGGTTTCCGGCCGCGTTTTTTAAAATTCGTGCCACGCACTTGGAGCTTACGTTTCAACGAGTCGGAAGGTGCATAGGGCACCAGACCTTCGTTCTTGCATGACACCCTACGGCAAAAGACAAAATGCTGACAATCCATCGTTACATTTACTACGTTCAAATATCCAGGAGCAGTTGGACAGATACACTCATACGAACACTTCACGTACATCACAAATATCAAGAAAAACATGATTGGTCGCTTAAGCGGAGAGCTTCCAATGGATACGACAATACCGCGCGCTGATTAGTCGCTTAAGCGGAGAGCTTATCGCTGATTGGTGCGGGTTGGATCCCTTTTTTAAGGTTCCATTCACTTATATATATATATATATATATATATATATATATATATATATATATATATATATATATATATACAGGGCGTGCACTAAAGGTGTGCATGAAGAGGCCCGTAATACTAGCGGCCTCTTGGAAATCGCCATGCCGGGTGCCGGAGATAAAAGACAGTCCAAGAACTGGGTATTCACATTGAATAATTATACAAATGAAGAAGAGGAACGGCTGAAGCAGTTACCATGCTGTTACATGATATACGGTCGAGAGGTGGGGGCACAAGGAACGTCACACCTACAGGGATACGTACAGCTGAGTAGACGCATGCGTTTCAACGCTCTCAAGGAACTAATCGGGGAACGGGTCCACAAAGAGGTAGCACGGGGCACACCCGAAGACAATAAAAGGTACTGTGCCACGGATGGGGATGTAGAGGAGAGAGGAGACATGGTAAAAAGAGGAAAGAAAAGAGAGGCTGACGAAACCGCTGAAGATATTAAAGACATGATAGGAAACAAAACATCAAAATTGGAGATCATAGATAAATACCCTCACATGGGAAAAACAATAGACTACTTTTCACAGTGCCGGCCACACAGAACAGAACCATCAAGGCTATTATATCTATGGGGAAGAACAGGACAAGGCAAATCAAAGAACACAGGAATAGCATTAGATGAATCTAAGAAAACAGTATATTGGAAACCCAGCGGTCAACAATGGTGGCCACAGTACGACCAGCAAGACGTCGTTGTACTAGAGGAGTTTCAAAGCTGTTTCACATTAGGTACTTTCCTACAGTTGACAGATGAGAACCCTATGTTCGTACAATTGAAGGGCGGGTATATGCCTTTCAATTCGAAATATATAATTTTAATATCAAATTCACCACCAGAAAACCAATACGAACAAGTGAAAATACATAAGCCAGAACAATGGGCAGCCTATTTAAGGAGAGTTACACCAGTTCATGTGTAGATAATATGAATTGGGAAGACATACAACAGACAGTCAAAGCATTTATAAATAACGAATAAAGACAATATATTTTGAACAAAATTTTTTTTTATTTCAAATGGTCATTATGTGTGTTAATGACGTTTGAGGTAGACCAGAGGAACAACACGAACTTCAACTTCTCAGTAATTACGCACGTCGAGAAGTTTATCCTAACTCTTCATTTTTTTTTAAAATCATCTCATGACGTTCAAGCCTATGACACACTTTAAACCCGGACGTAAACTGTAACATGGCCTTATTAATAGAGAATGTCTGCTATCGTCATCAACACCCTGTTCATGGCCTCTATTAGTTATAGAAGGTTCCATTCAATATATATATATATATATATATATATATATATATATATACAGGGGCGTGCACTAGGGGCGTGCATAAAGAGGCCGGTACGCTTCAATGATTTGGAAGTGCATAGGGCACCAGCCCTTCGTTCTTGCATGACACCCTACGGCAAAAGACAAAATGCTTTCGTTACATTTACTGCGTTCAAATATCCAGGAGTAGTTGGACAGATACACTCATATGAACACTTCACGTACATCACAAATATCAACAAAAACAAAATAAAGACGGTTATGGATACGACGGTTTATACGATATATAAAACACATGCATTATAAACGCGCCCGGAGTAACCGGAGCTGTACATAAACCTGTTTTATTTCATATGCACATAAACCTGTTTTATTTCATATACAGTAATACACAATGTCCACAGGGGACGTTATACGAACTGATCTAGTATATACGACTGATAATACACATAGTCCGTGGGAAATAAAGTCCGCGCGCCAGTACAGCGTGTTAGTCGATACTCAACATAAATATATACGTATCTTGTTTGATGTGCGCACATTGCATTGGGGGCAAACCTGAAGCTGAGCAGAGCATGTGTTGCACACCAGCAGGTGATTGCAAGGCAAGAAGACGACACTCACTTCCTCTGCAAAACACACCTTGCACAAACACCTGTCCTCGTTTTGTCCTTCGTCTTGTATTGGGGTTTGACGTCTTGTTTGTTGATCGGTAGCTTTGGGTGACGCCAAGACGTTTTCATGCGAGGTTACGCTTAGGCGTGCATCCAGGAAAGAGCATCCATGTGTCCGTTTGGCATGCTCTACCCACGGGTCGTGTTCTGGCAACCACTGGTCAAGAAGGACACCGCATTGGAAACACTTTACCTTGTCTGCGCTGCCCGTGTAATACAAGCCAGCTTCTGCCAGCCTGGCAGGCTTTTGTATGTCGCGTACAGGCCAGTTCGGTAAAAACGACGCCAGGCGATCTGTGTACTGTTGCATAGAAGGCTGAGTTAAATAGACGGTGGGTAATACTTCCTGTCCTACAACCTCAGTTAACGTTGTTACCTTTCTCTTGGCGGGCACGGAGAGAGATATGTCAGACATGTGAACGGATGGTCGAGTACAGACTGCAGTGCAACTCTTGAGCGCGGCTATATATGGAAGACGTGGGGGAGATGTGTTGTGCAACACGGCAGACCACGCGCCTTTATGCTAAGCGATCTACGTGGTGTTACGGGGGCTATACATGATACATACACACCACTAACTGTATATGGCAAATATGTATGTATCAGAAATGAAGCGGTAGCAGTAACAACACTTAGGGGGAGAGTCAAATATTGTACCTCTTTTCACACTCCGTGTCGTTGCAGTATACGCACGAATCGTTATTTACCATCATATGACCCTTGTGTGTCATTCACATAAATGTTTTCACTGTGGCTTTAATGAGTTCACGACAAATGGGACATTTTTGCAGCTGCAGGGAACAGTCAAGGCAACAGACCAAATGGCTGCATGGTAAGAAGACGATGTTAACCTCGCTCGTCAGACAGACTTTGCACTTCGTCTTGTCGCGGAGTGCCTGTATTTCTGCGGAAAGTGTATCACGGCGTTCATTGTCATCAGCCGTTTCCCCGGCGCTACCACCTGTCGGCTGTGGGGCCTTTTCGCTTTCTTTATCATCTGCTGTTTCCCCGGCGCTACCAGGTGTCGGCTGTGGGACCTGTTCGCTTTTCTTATTTTGCTTCTTCTTCTGTGTCTTCTTTTTCTTACGTTTCTTAGAGCTATCAGAACATTTCTCTGTTTTCTGGGTGCTCGTTCCTGTTGCCTCCTCACCCTTGCTTGTTCCACACTCGCCGTTCTTGCACGCTGAGGCTGCTACAGAGGTAGAAGCATTTTCCGGTTCCTTTTCATCCTCCGAATCAATCTCTGTATATGCAATGTTTGGGTATGTGATTTTTTTTTCAAAACGGCTTTGAGCCACTGCAAACTTTTCTTAAGCATCCATCAGTTCATTGATGTCAACACATGCCCGTCCCTTTAGTCGCACAGCACCCTTAATGCTATCCCTTGTAAAGCCCATTTCAAGTGCCTCTTTAACCATTGGTGTGGTCATAAAAGAAGCAACAACGTCAGAAATATCAGTTCGTGAACGGTTCTCACCCGCCTGTTCAGACTGGTCTATCATACCGTTGATGGCATTCTGGACCTCCGGTATGTGTCTGCATGCATTCAGGAACTCACAGCGGGGGAACCAACGTGCGTGTTCGGTCCAAGGATTATCGTCTGCCTCCCAATTACAAAGTCCACCTCCGCACATAAAACAGCGTACACGGTCGTCCAGGCCTAAGTAAAAGAAGCCCGCTTGACAGAGTCTGGCGACAGGTTGAATTGACGACGCCTGCCACAGTCTGAATGACCTGAACCGGATCGCTACGTCAGCGTATTGTGGATGTGCCGCGTGGTGCATCATCGTTCTGATGCTTGCCGCGTCACACATCTCATCAGGTGCCTGAAAAACAGAACAGACTTTATTGTCGTAACGTGGAATGACGTCCACATGATCATATGTCCGTTTCAGTTAAACGCACATGTTACCCATACGTTTCTCACAACAGCAAAACACCCCGCAAACCTTTACATGCGCTGTAATCTATGATCAAATGTATAACAATTTTACAGTTTCGCTATGTATGTATCAGCTCTATAACGTGATTGCAAACATTTAACTTACCCCGGGGGTCTCTGGAATATTGAACGTGCTGACACTGGTTCTCTGCAAAGATAGGTTCTGCATATCCTGGCTCAATGTCGACATGCCCGGTGTAGAATTTGACGGTGTTGGAGCCCGAGGTTTTTCCTGACCTGTATTGAATGCAGCGGGCATGCTGGACGGGCCAGCAGCAGCTTGAACATGGGACTGTGGAGAACGCCCTTCATTGTTGGGTTGCAATGAAGTTAAAGTTTCCTTCACAGCAATCTTCAGTTGTGGCACTTTACATTTTGCTCCAGTGTTGCCAAAGAAGGTGAATGTAAACGGTAAGGGCACATTGTTTGTGTTAGATGTAGCGCTACCACTTGCTCCACCTGTTGTCTCAGAGGCAGTCTGTCTCAGTAATGTGACCTTGCGTTCTTCTTCGGGTATTCTGTCCAACAAAAACACTTCATTTTCAGCGACCATAGGAACATTTCCAATGTCGATTCCTAAAATGAACTGGCACCTAGGAGCGTGTCTCTCGTGTTCGGACAACGGGAGGTCCGTTTCCATCCAACGTTTCAGACGAATGTCACAAACAAAGCACTTTACCTCATCTTCACGCCCTGTATAATAGAACCCGACTTTTGCCAGAGCTGTCGGAAATGCTGGGTTTCCTTTCGGCCACGTTTTGTATGACACCAGCCGGTTGATCTCATATCTGTAATGTCACGGTCGCTGACAATCTCTCCCGTCAAGTTATTATATATAGTTACCATATTGGACAGACAACCTGTGGTGTATATAAGTTCCAGACGAGCTCAGCAGCACGATAGTCATATGGAATCAATTGTAGAGCCCTGTGCCAAATAACAGTCACTCCGTTTATTAATGACAGGATGCTGACTTATGATGCCGAAACTGAACAGTCGACGTCCGCGGCGGTTATGCTGAACATTCTGTAGTCCTGAGCTTATATAGCAAGAAAGCAGACATGACGTCAAACATAGGAAATTCCACAACACGCACAAACAACTTTTTGTAAAACATGTTTAATGGCAGGGGTAACGTGACTCACAAACACATATATCAAATAACTACGTAAACACCAAAAAACTCCCTGCTGGTGTGCGTCATAACCGAAACATACGACCAACGACGTTTTATACATTGTTTCCACAAACCACGTTTAAGTAGCAGGGTATCCGGTACGTGATTAGCAGTCATATCCTCTTACAAAGACATCACGTCCTTGACACTCGTATGAGCGAGTATGGTTTGTTTTACATACAGAGGTGTACATATGATGATGACACTGATATGTTAACACTTAACACATATTAGTATATTCCTAACGTCTTATACCTGAAACGAATCTTTGTTACTGTTCGTGAAAGTTAACGGCGAATGTACTATTCACATGGTTCGATAGGTTCAAGCGATGAACACGTTTGCACTGCCATATATAGGTTCACGGCACACGGGACAGTGGAGCAAACACAGAGCACACTGGTTGCAGACGATTATATGTTCGCAGGGGAAAAAGATAACCTCCACCTCTTTTTCCAAGCAGACGGTGCACAACAGTGTGCGTCCTGTTTCCGCACGGCCGAACGTTTCACCGCCGACATCGAACATGTCATGTCGTGTGCCGTGGCTGGGACGTCTTAGCTGGTCGGTAACTGATCGTGGCTTACAGCGGATCACAAACAGACATTTTGGGCTAAACCTTTCGTGTGCTTTCCATGGGTCATCGTTTGGTCCAAACTCCCCGCACTTCTTACCGAAGCAGAAGCATCGGGTCTGTGCGCCTACTCCTAGATGAAAAAAACCTGCTTCAGCCATTTGCTCGGATGGGGGCACGGTCCCTATTGGCCAGCGGCGGTGTAACGGTTTGAACGAGTCAAGTCTTTCCTCTAATGTTCCCATGGCGGGTACGACAGGGTTGTGCTTGCGTATTCCCAAAGCCTCCATAGTGTAAAATGTCATTGGATCAAGACTGTCTGGCGCCGGGATGTTGTCAGTCGGTTTCCCGTTGATAAAGGGACATACGTTTCCAAAGTACAACATATGTAACCACATAGGACAGAAACCTGTGGGATACTCAGTGAAAGATGCTGCACAAAAGGCGCAGTTGATCACGGCAGAAATGTCGTCGTAGTAAAACCCCGAAGCAGCCATCATGCGGGGTTTGATCATATCTTTTTCTGGCCAGTTTTCAAACGTTTTCCTGCGGCACAGTTCGCTCTTCATTCGTTTGACCTTCACATCTGGCGTTTCGGCCAGCTGTTGCCAACGGAATTTACTGTTTCCTTTACCCATCCCGATCACTTAATTCGGAATAACACGTTTACAAGAATGTCTGGTGCATTCAATGCTGCCTCGTCACGTACTATCCTTTATATGGACAATGCGTGTGGTTACATAAGCGTTTTCTGTGACGTTGCACACGACCCTCTTCTGTCAATGACCGTTCGACAAAAACATGTTCAGGCATGATACGTTTCCAAGGTCAGTGTCCCAAACAGGTTGCCACTTGCATTCGAAAGTGATAGGGCACTCTAGTGTGCACGTGACCATCATGTGCACGTGTGTTGTTGTTGCGCAACGAAACTACTCGTATGTATGGGGGGGGGGCTGCGGCACGTCGGCCTTGGGAACGTGCCGTGACATGCCTGTTTTGTCTAGACGGCGGCGAGTGTTCAGGCACAAAAAAACAGGTCTGACGTAAACCCTGATAATTTATGAGACACGGAGAAAACCAGGTCAGTGCACCGCACGTGCGCTTTGTAATAGGTGCGACTGCACCGGTGAAAAGGCGTATAGTTCAGACTGTCTGTCGCGTATGGCCGTTTTCTTACACGGTGAACTGACCTTGTGATGGTATACCCGTGTACATGTTTATTTGATATATATGTAACATGGATTGGACAGTCACATAACCTGTCATTGTACGTTCAACGTTGATGCGTCCTCATGGATGTCAGGGGCATAACCGGACAAACCTACGGGTCTGTTCACAATCGGAAAAAATCACAGAAGACAGATGGGCAGACGGATGGTCGCGGCAGCAGTCGTGACGTCACACATAATGATCGCGATAGTGAAGCGTGGAACACCGCGCCACGGGTTTACCCTGTCACTGCATACCGCCCCAGGGAATGGCAGGTCAACCAACACCCTTTAGTGCGTGACGTCCCTGACTGCACTTTGAGACACCCACTGTTCTCTTGGGTGGTGGACGATGTGTTCGGCGATTACCTGTTCTGGAGGTCGGGTGTTTGCCGGTTGCAGGGCAATCCGGAACTGCTCCAAAATGGCAAAGCGGACGACTTGTTCAAGGAGTTTGACTCGCATAACCGTAGTCCGTCATCACGCAGTTTCACTGACATATGGCTCAACACAGAAGCGGGAGTTCGCCAGAACCATGCGCACGTCTGCATTCCCCTGGCTTCACAGATACCCATGACCCTGTTTGAATTGCACGACTGGATGAAACACTCTGTGACCGGGATGTCTTCACGGTTGCGACCAGTGTCTCCCTCAGACAGGCTGGCTTTGGATGAAAGCGTGTGGCAGAACACTGAAACGCGAGCGGTGCTCAACTGGCTTAGTTTGTTACATTTGTTTTTTAAATACAAAGACATCGTTCTTGAACCGTTTCAGGGTCTCATGGTTATGCATATCGTCGCCTTTTCTGCCGCAGCGCGTGCGCCGGAGCACAACCACATGTTGCAGCGGATCATCAAACGATTTTTCATAGCGGGAGGATACAGCCGGCGTGTTATGACCGAAAGCCGGACGTCAAATATATGCGTGGCCCTCGTTCCGAGACGCATGGGCAAAACATACATAACACAGGTCACGCTGGCGGCGGGCATGCGGGCGACTGATATGCGGTTTGCATATTTTTCGTGTTCGCATGATCTCAGCCGTAAGGTAAAGGCAGATACTGTGCAACACGTCAACTCCATGCAGCTGATACTCGATCATTTGGACGCCAAAGCCAAACTACGTTTCCGAACCACCGTCAATCAGCAAAATCCTATGTATGAACCGAAGTTGGCGGTACATTTTGAAAACGGGTTGCACACGGAAATGTTTTTCCTCAGCTTGGGGAATCAAAATGTAAGTATAACTGTAGCTGGGATAAAGCCACTGGGTCGCATGGATGTGTGTGAGGGAAGGGAGGGATGATGTGAATAAAGAATGATAACGTGCAATGATTATTAGTATCTTTCATATGACACATGAACGTCCGTGGCAGAGGTTACACATATGAAAAATGCTCACGCCAGTGTTATCGCTTGTTTTATACTTTTAATAATCATTGTTGTAATACAGCAGTGATTCTTACAATGAAACACACTATTTCACATGGTAAAATAATTTGTGCGACCTTTCAGCAGGTCGCGCCACAAACCACAGCTAGCACACATATACAACACGTATTCATCGTCCAGTTGTTTAAGTTCCCATATGTTCTGCGGCAGGTCAATGCAAACGCTACCCGCACGACGGTTCTGTTCTGACTGCGACGGTGTGTTTGGATCGGACAGTTCAGGTACAGCAGTCTGCAATTTGAACTTGCATGTGGTACTCCTTTCCTCTAGCATCCTATCAATGCCATGCTTTGACATGTCCTTCTCTGCGCCAGCTATCTGCCTGCTGACACGCGTGTACGTACTCCCTGGGACAGCACGCCTGGCTCCTGTAACACGGTTGCACAGGTTACCTAACCATCCTGGCATGGCCGAGTTCTTGTGCTGTGACACACACGACACCCGCACAAAGCGGTTAGGGTTCCCTGCCTCCACAGGCGTCTCTGTTGGGCCACGCCAACCCGCCTGGAGAGATGCGCACAGACACTGTACGGCAGCTTGCGGGCCACCCCACCCGTTGTGTGAATACGTTTCGTCTTCTGACTGTTCACCCATGCAAGACGTGAAAAGTGAATGCTTCACTAGGGCTGGCGGCACTGCAGGTACGGCGCCCGTCGCTGCGCCGTTGTCACAAAAGTACGTCCAAAAACTTTTACAGCTAGCTTGATAAAACAACTGCGGACCTGTTCTGGCCATTATATCGGTTACATCTGACGGGTTGGTGTTGTTTGTGTAAACAGGGATGTTATCGATCTCTGCAAATCCGGCGTACTTTCCTTTCCCCCTCCCGTGAACGAACAGCCAACTGGGGTGCACAACATGGCTGTTGGCCAACGTCCGACTCTGTAGCCAGGTGATACACTCTCTGTCGGTAATGCCCAGTATGCTGCCTACGGTGTTTTCAGGGAGGGTCACACGGTTTCCCGTTCTGTACGGTGCGCAGAGCCAAATTCTGCAAATCTGGTGGTATCCTCTGGCGGGCATCACATGTGCGCGTCCGTTCAGTTCTATCCTTACGGGAACTATACTGTGTTCGTCTGCGTTACCCTGTAGGTCGCTCAAGATGTAAATGTGGGTCTTGTTCACAACGCATAGTGATGACGCGCCTGTCTTGCAGTTGAGGCCGTAGAATACGTTCACTGTCTGTGAACGGGGTCTGCATATACGCGTATCACCTGACACGTCTGTCACCAGAAACACGTCACCTGGCGCCGAAAACGAAGGCCTCGAGAATTTGTCTATAACGTCTACCATTTTGGCGTCTGACAGAGCAGCTGTGCCGCCCACAGTTCAGCGACAACGTTAACACAAATAATACATGTCGGCCGGCTGATCGGCATGCTTCAATACAATACAGGTATAGGTTCCACCAGCGTGAAACCGATGAATTCGATCAGCAGATCCAGAGGGTACGAAAGCCTTTGCAGCAGTTCTTCCATCATTCCGGGGTAACGCCATTCCACTGGGATGCCCCCCGGAACGTAATGTCGTGTCAAACGCGAGTGCTTGTTGGGACAGAGGAACACCAAGTCATTTGGTTCACTCACGTTGATCCACATGGAACATTCGTCAGAATGTTGTTGGCCGCCGTGCGGTCCTTTGAATGTAAAATACCAGACAGGCTCCATGAAGCGTACCGTTCCGTTATGCACACCAGCCCCATAAAAATGAACTTGCAAGTAATAAGGGACGTCTGGGTTTGTCCGACGGCCGTCCATATACCACTCAACGGCGGACTGCAACCTTGCGCCAAGTCCTTTATTGAAACGCAACTTTACCTGTCCGCATTCCCCCCTCAGGCGACTGATCACCCTCCTGAATATCAGTACCAACGCCACAGGGTTCATGTGCGAAAAAGCCCTCATAAGTGGATCGGTCACACCGGGCACTGCACAGCTGTCGCGAACTGTCAACCATCCGGCGTAAAGCGCGATCTGCTGGGATAATGTATCATGCACGTCCGGACAAATTGAAACGTTAGCGCCCCATGTTAGAATGACGTTTATGTCATCCACCTGGTCAAACATTCTGCTCAGCATGGGGAGGCTAACTGAGGTCAGCACTCGGAAGATTTTGTCCTCGATCCCGCACTTGTACGTCCCCGTGCTCGCCGGGTCCATCTGCCGTTCTGAAAACACCTGTCCGTAATTGTGCATGTGAGATAACAGCATTACGGCCACGGATCGCCTCCTGCCTTCCTCTGTTGCAGGTACAGCCGGTTCCCAATGGCAGATGAGTCGCATGCAGGTGTGTTCAGGTGTTTAGGCTTGCATTTCTGCAGACGTGGTTTGGTCTTCCGGGGCAGGATTAGCATCGTAAAACTGGTTCAGTACGCTTCGTAAATTCACTGCTGCGGACACGGTCTCTCCGGGAATGGCACTCATTTCACTTTCAGCGGTTTGCGCACATTCCTCTGTACCCGGTAGTTTTTCCAGCGCTTTCAAGGAACGGGCGTGGATAAGCCACTCGTTGAACATGCACGTGACGCTTGACAAAATGAAATGTACAGGCACGGTTACTCTGTCCAGCGTGTCATTGGGACCGTTATCGTTGTCAATGAACACGATGTCCAGCCAATCTGTCAGCTCCACTGAAGAACCGGGCTCCCTGCTATACGATACAAGGTCTGGCCGTGGCATGTCCAGTTCTATGACCGTGCCTCCCACTAATGTATCGTAGAACATGTTCCTTGGTTTGATTTCTGTGTAGCGGTTATGCCATCTGTGATCACGGGCTGACATGTAATGGGTCACCAGGCGTATCCAAAATACTTCGTCAACGTGACGGTGGTGTAGGTACAGAAACATGGACGCCGGTTCATAGCAATCCTCAAATGGCCTGGTCACTGCTGGTCCGGTATGTGGATCACATAGGTCTTTTGCAGCCATGGTTGTTTGAGGTTTCCATCGGTGGGGGGCTTTCCCGAACGGGTTTTTACTAAGGGATCCCCCCAACGGGTGACGGGTCACCACCGCATGAAATGAACTATATGTTATTTGCGGTGGTGGTAGCTTATTCAGTAATGTCAACTAAACGGTAAAACGTAACGAGTATGTCTCGCAGACGTTTCCGCTGAAGTAGTCCAAATATGGATAGGGTACCTTTGGAGGAATGTATGCCACTAGATGTCAGGAGGCAGCTTGAACTGCAACGGGGCGCGGGTTTTCTTCGGCTAGACAAGAAACGGTCGCCCACCGTCCCTGATGTGGCTGAAACGCTCAATAACGTGGACGGAAAGATTCTATCCAGTGTGTTGTTACCTTCGTTGAGCTTACACAGCGACGAAAGTATCTGCACTTTTTTATTTGGAAGTCCTGGAATCCCTGACGCATTGCATGCAGACCAGGAATGCCTGCGTTTGTACAACTACATCTGCATCCGTTTGGCGGCTGTATATTTCGTGAGACGATTTCTGATGTCAAAAGAGGTCCCGCATAGCCATACATTCATGATCAGTTGTACGAGGTTTTCGTGTTTGATCGAAGGTTTACGCGATCTGTACTACCTGAAATATTCCGAGGTACAGCGGTTGGTGGATGCAATCGATAAGGCGAATGAAGATATGCGAGCTGCGAGAGGAGAGGTCGACGTATGCACTGTAACTATGCGCGACCGTTGGATGGTGTCTGCATACGCTGCTTTCGGGTGTTTCATGAGGCTGGTGGCAGAAGCGTGCCGTTTCCATTGCAAACCCACACCTGTGTCACTCGGCCATTCCAACACGGCGCGCCGTGTCCTGAACAGCTGTGAAGACTCAGCTTTCATGTTGTCTGAAGACGGAACTACTGTCCTGAGTCACATGCTTTTGCGTGTTCCCCATTTGACACTAAATGAGCTAGCTGTGTGACGCCTTCAGGTAAGCTTAAACGGTTTTCACGTAGCTTCCACGGTGACAATTGACAAAATGGAAACAGGGGACTTAGAGTAACTGTGGATTATAGACACAGACGGCTTCATAAACGCTGGTGATGTGGTATGCAGGGCTTGGGTAGCATCGGCGTAAAATACCTGTATTTTGGACACCTGGATACATTCATACCGGTCACTGGGTCATAAGCAGTGTACGTGATGTGGTTACACCCGCCGCCTTCGATGTCCTGCGTGGAGACCTGTCCAGCCACACCTGCTGAAAGCTGGCTGGACGTTGACGCCGGATGGTCGTAGATCCACATGGCATTCCTTTGTTTGCCCCGGTTCATGTCTGATACTGCATGTCTCATATGTGTGGCGAGGTATTTTTTCAATTCATCGATTGTCCGGGATCCCCTGGTCGAGTCCTTTTCCGACGAAGTGAGAGATTCCACTGCAGAGCACCATGCGCGGGAGCATTCACCGTACGACGGACGAAGGTTGGGTGACAGCCGAGACAGGGCCTTGTAACACTCGTATTTCACATGTTTCGTGTCGTCTTGGGATGGGTGTGACACTTTGCTTGACACGTAATCGTGCAGAAGCGCATCAGTCTCGGTGTATCGACTGAACAGGAGCTGATCAACAAGTGAAAAGTTGTACACCGTGACGGGTCGGGCTATTACCGCCATAACGAATTCCGGACGTGGCTCTACCCTAAGGAGTTCGTCACGGTCGGCTGACTGTTGTTTTTCCCACGTGTACGTCGCCATGTGGTCTTGTTGAAAAACATGGGTCGCACATGTTTGGCCGTTCCCGTCACCTGTAGATATGACCGGTGCGTCATTCTCTGTCCCGTGCCGGGGAAACTCGTCCTCACGCGGACACGTTTCATATATCTTGGCTCCGCTCGGCATCCCTGATGCCACACACACCATATCACCGTCTGCCGTCATCTCCACGCCAGGGCAAGGGTCGCTACCGCTGTCCGGGTGCTGGTCCCCTGTTTTGAAACAGGCATGGAGGCGTCCGTGCGTGATGCAGTGGAACAAAGCCGGGGGAGACCTTGTTTTGGCGACGGTGTTTAACAAAAAAACGTAGTGGTCTGGCGGACGTCTGAAACGGCATCGCGAAGCGTTCGTTGAGTAACACGGATTGTACCTCCTGGGTCTCCCTTTACTCTTACCTTTTGCTTTCATGAGTGGGGTACCCTGTCATATATGTTGCCATAAAATACCTAAAATGTGTATGATCATTTATGTTCTCAGCTGATTGGCACCCCCAGAGGTGCGATAGGTTTTTGTTGTCAGATGCGGTCACTGTGAGTGGTGCATATATCGTAGTAAGCAGACATCACAAGGGAGGATAACGCTTTTAAGACGATGTCACATCTTATCGTATCACACGTTTCCTCATCCCGAACATGCTCGTGTACCATAAAGCAGTTCTCGTGTAACCGGTCTATGATCTGTTGTGGCGTGCTCACGAGCAGTGCTTGTTCCCAGCTACTCACCAAGTCCTCTAACTCGTCTAAAGTGTGTTCGGTGCCTTGAGCCATCCACCCTCCCTTTTGAATATGTGTCTGATGAATCTGCGCACTCACGTGCTTTTATATTGTTGTGTCGCCACCATGGCCTTTTTTATAATCAGTGACGTGTTCTTTCCTCGTTCGTTTCAGGCTGGCAGGGGTCACACGTACGACATCGTGTATGTTGACGAAGCTGGATTTGTGAAAACGTTGACACACCTGTTGCCTTATGTGAACCGCAGAGGGACCAAGTTGGTGCTCACATCTTCGATGAACACGTCGGCTGAGAATACATGCGCCTTACTGAAGTTGGAACGAACAGGGGTTGCTTACTACCGCGTGTGCTTCAGCTGTCCTGCAGACGTTCCACGCGTTGCCGAGTCGCCGGAAGCCATAGCGTGTCACCATTACGTCATGTCCCTGCCGCCTCACATCACGACCGACGTTGTACAAAAGACGGTTATGAACACGTTGGAACCTCACAGCTACGAAACAGAAAATATGGGCGTTAGTCTGGGGCGCGGCGACGGGCAGCCGGATGGGCAGCATTCGGGGGATGAGGTTGGGCTTTTTTCACGATCTGTCCTGCAAGAAATGAAAGACGGTTTGAATGACTTGGATACATTCAACAATGTCGATTGTTTGGGTGATACATTGTTTGTGTACGTTGACCCAGCTTACACCACCAACGTGTCGGTGTCTGCTTCAGGAATAGCTTGCGTGTGTCGTTACACACCTGGCGCTCCGCCGTCCGGTCGTGTTTCCCGCAGGGTCCCCTCAAACAAAACCAGGCGCATGGCGGTCGTCCTCGGATTGGACGAGGTGCGTTTGATAGAACACAGCGTACCAGCGGAAGTTTTCATTGGGCTGGCGGTTTTGCGCCTGCTGCAGCGTGTTGTGAATATGCACGCGTGCCCGCTGACATACTCGTCCCATTTCAAGACTGCTGTTGTCGCTGTGGAAAGCAATAGCAACGAACACCTGGCCGTGCAGATTTGTCATTTCATACACAACGCCGCCAAAAAAATGGCCGGTCCGGTTCGGTCGCTGTCGTTTCAATTCACCCACAGGAGGAGGACAGAGAAGGATGCCAAGACGGTTGGGCTCCAATCCGTGCGGGATTTCGGGACAGCCGAGGTTGCGGGTTTCTTCCTGGACAAACAGAAAAAAACTTTAGTGTCCCTCTTTCAAAGTGCATTCAACAGTCGCATCGTGCGTTTGTCAATGAGCCTCGCCAGCTCGGCACTTGAGCATGCCGGGTTGGACGCTAGAAATTTGATCACGGAGCAGCTGTCGAAATCCCGGCCGGACCGAAAGCCCCACGATCATACACAGGGTGACGTGGCCCTTTCCCTGATACTGGCATACAACCTGTTGCTAAACGAGAGAAACGAAAACTTTAACGTACATGAGTTGGCACCGTTGCACACGTCCATTATTTAGGATGCACGATGTTTTCCCCTTAAATAAAAGGGGCACATGCCTAAAATGGTACGCACTGCGTGTTATGTTCGAAAAATCTGACACGTGCCCGTATGTATCAACAGACTGCCGATGGGTCGGGTAATGATGCGTCACGCGCGACTCAGCAGCAGTCATCGCCCGCAACCGATCTGGTGTACTTCCAGACCGTGACACCGAGAGAGCTACTGGACACATTTCCACGGACAAAGGATAATCGACCTTGCACCTCACTGTCTGCTCTCCAACATTTTGTTGTGACCGGGGTCAGGGCATCTGCCATTCAGAGCGCAAGAGACGGACACTTTTGTGAAGTACACTCCAAAGCTGTGACCAACAATCTACGTCTGCTTCGGGACTGCACCAGCATTTGAGGTCAGGGAAGGCATGTTTGAGGATCACGCTGCAGGGAAGGGAAGTGAACGGCCGCCCGCACTTCGGGACGTCGTGCAGGCTCACGTGCAATATGAAAACCCCAAACATTCTTTGGATTTCAGGTTATTGGGGGAACATGTATGTCCGTCTGTTTCTGATCCCAATACACCCGCCTGCGTCAACATCGGCAGCTGCGCAGGTATCAAACGGGTTAGCCTATCTTCGCTGTACAAAGTATTACGGGTGCTGGACGGGTCGGGGACATGGTATCTGAAATTAATGAGTCAGGCTGCTGGTGGACTCGTGTCCATCGTGAGACGCCCCGTGTCGGAAACAGAGCCAGACTGCGACATGACGTATCACAAGGTGAATACCGAGTACATCCAGCCGCTGGGTGAAACCAGCGCGGGTGAGATGCCTTGCATGGTCCCCTTACACAGTTTCCTGCGGCATCCGCGCGTCACTCACAGCGACGTCGTTGATGACAACGAAGACAGTTCCAGTGACTCTGATTGCTCTGTATACTGCACAGATTCCGAAACAGAGAGTGAAAGTGTCGAGGAACACGCCATATGTTTGGAACGGGTATCGCAGGACGTGCAGACTACAGCCGGGCCAGTGTATCCTCTGCGTCTTGTGAATTACAAGAAGCGCATGCAGGCGGGATCAGCCGTGAAATACGACGGTAGTCTGGTGAACCGTTCAAGGAACATTTTACAGGAAGAAGACAGGGCAGTCGCCGAATTTTGGTCCCGTAATGCTGATTCGAAATGCCAGGAAAGGACAGGACTGTACGGACGACCTAAGACCACCTTGCACAGCCTGCTGGCGGCGTCCGATCCGAACCTGCCTTTCAGGAAACTGTGGATGCGCTTTAGGAGAACGCACATATGGCCTCGGTTCTCCAGCAGCCTCGTTGGTAATGTGGTGCGTGTACTTACGTGGTTTCTGACGAGTGTCTCGAGTCTGGTTCTGCTGTTTTTTTTGTGCCACGTTCGCCGACTGTATGCATGCAAGGTGTACTTAGTATTTTCGTGTATTTGTACAGCTTTGTTTTTTGTGTGCTTATACGTTTGTGGTGGCCACAGGTCTATAGACGCGATCTCGTGGTTGCGCCTCCATGTCATCCCGGGAAACTTCACGAGAGACATATACGATGCAGCAACGTTCCTGAAAGGAGTTGTATTGCATTGACAAGGCATGAAAAACATTTTTCTCTCGCTCTATATATATATGAGCAATGTACATGGTGGATTGTAAATGCAATAAAAAATATGGCACGCTGATGTTTGTTTTTATTCGAAAAAGGTGTGTGGTATAGCATTATTGTGTGTGATGGATGTGACATTCATATCAGTCTTCTTACGCCAGATAGATCACGTGATCACGTGATCATGATTCAGTAGCAGATTAGGATGTATAAAAAAACAGATACGCACCGATGTTAGCCAGTGTGTTGCATATCATAATTGCAGTTACAGGCTGTGGAGAGAGGAAGCGGGATGGAGGACCTGTGCAAGGTTTCTGCCAGGATCGACACACCTTGCATCCTTGATGAATGGGTCCCAGTACACAAGGTGAGGGATTATCATGCACAATCAAAAGACGGTTGGGATCACCGTCGTCTCCTTCAGATATTCGGTCACCTGTTTGCGCGCAGTTTCCCGTTCCCACCCTCCACTCACGCTGACTATAAGAGAGAAGTTGAACTGGTCGACTGCGTTGTTAAGGCTTGCGGGACCCGGTGGTGCGTTTCACAGCCCGTGCCGGATGTGGACGGTGTCCGTATGACAAAAGTGGCTGTCTTGCTGGCCCGTTTCTGCACACCGGGTGCCGATGATATATCAGAACATTTACGTCACCGTTTCATCGTGGCACTGGAACATGCCGCGACACGGATGGTCGAAGGGGCGGGTGTTGTGCATGTCAGGGTGATATGTCCATATCAGGACTCAGCAAAAGAAGAGTTGGCACGCGACGTGCTAGCTTACGACGTGACGGACACGTGGAACGGCCTGTCTGCTCGTTGTGGCAAGCAGCCCCCTGCTTGGAACGCTACACCTGAATGGAACAGAGCATCGGCCGGTTTCTGCCGTTACGCGGGAACATGTCAACCAGATCTGGACGATACTGAAGGACGGGCCCCGTCAGCAAAACGCCTGTGCCTGAAAACGCGGACGTGCGTCAGGTCTCGTTTTTTTATCGTGTGGCCTTCAGGCCATGTCAGTTGTAAGCCACATTTAGATTCATGGGCGGTGTCAGGTAGCAACCCGTCCACGCGTCCAGCTGAACACTTCCACACGTTGTTCGACCGCATGCTAATGGAAGCATGCTTACCGTCTCTGAGTCGCGTGCCCGATTCAGCGCTCTTGTATCTCCTGTGCAGACTTTTGTCCCCTGAACGTGCCATAGGTATATGCAGTCATAAGTACCCTGTATTCATACAGAACGCCCTGGCAGAAAAGGCGCGGCCGATTCCCGTTCAGACTCTGCGCCGTACCGCAGCAGCGGGGTGGTGGGAGGCTGCAAACGTCGCCTGGATGCAATACGCTGTAGACACAGGCATGTTCGGGGAGTACAATGCCATCTTGCGTACTGAACAGATCGCAGATGCGCTTGCGCAGGCCGCAAACGAAAGAGTAACTTTTATCAAACGTGGTGAAGGTGTGTGGAACATATGTCATGCTGTGCACCACCTGTTGAACACGTGCAGAAACCTCGTGAGCCAAGTCAATCGACAGGCCAATGAGGTTTGCATCCCGTTCACGGAGTTGGACGGTTTCGTAGGCGTGCCGGGCATAAAGGCTTACAGGCACGACCTCTTCCTGAAAGCATACCGTACGTCCCAGGGCCTCTTGCGTTTCAAACCGCCTAGTTCCCACGATCCTCGGGCCCGCAGTTTCAGTGTGCCTTGGCACCACAGGTCTAGTTTAATTCCCGACGTTCTCACCCGAGGTGGTTTCCAATCAACTTCGCCGCGCAGCTGTGTGAAAGATGAGAAGACTGGACCTTCTAAAAAGAAATGGAACAAAAACAGCGACATGTTCTGGGTTTGGTTTCCGTCAGGTGCGCCAGAAACGGACCACTTCTGTCACAAAAGGACTGAAGCAGAGGGGCCGGCTGAAACACCTTGCCCTGAATGCTGGGACATTTTGGAATGGCAGGCAGATCATGAAAAGGTCGGCCTGGACAATGGGTCAGGGAGCGGTCAGAGACACCCGACGAGTTGTCTTCTTGGATTCGGGTGCAGGTCTGTTCAGATCAAACGGTTACTGTTACATCTTGCAGTCGGTTGCGCGGTTTCTCCGAGACGGTGTGGCCATGCACGAGATGCGACAGACGTGTCGGAGAGTCACGTCTCGTGTCCGGCCACAGCCTGGTGGAAGGCTCACTATGTCCCCGCGACCGTGTCTCTACACAGGGAATGGCGAGGCGTTATGCCGTGGAAAACCAACAACTGGCAGAACGCTCATCCACAGACCGCGCAAGAGGGCACTGCAGCTTCTGCGCGCTTCGTAGGGATTTTGGAAACGCTGAACGATCTTATACGGAACCCTAATGTCCATCCTGTACCCGCTCCCTTCAATTCAGACGAAGCACTGAGTGATGTCTATCGGTCGGCGCGCCAGGCGTCAAGCGTTCCAGACACAGACCAGCGACCCGATCCGGGTTTGCTGGATGTGCACGTGCTGCAGTGTTTGTCTTTTAATGACGATGCCACCCAGGTTGTCTGGCGTGCCACGGGTTCTGACGACTGCAAAATGCCTCACCCTGTTTACGGGAAGATCCCCCTGGCGTCTCCGTATATTTCTGTCTGGGGCAGTTCCAGTCAAGGGGGCGCCGTACTTGGAAGCGGTGATACGGCAGGTGCCGTACACCTTGCATGGGGAGGCACGGCTTTTGATACGAATCGCGTGTACGTCACGTTCAGCGGCCCCAGGATGACCACGTACAGTTCTGAAGGGACCGTAAAAAATCATTCCGGTGCAACATTCTCTAGAAGTGCTCAACGTAGTCAAGGGCTCATGATCCAACGGACCAACAACAACAGGGGAGGTATACAGAATCTCCTTCTATCGGAACTCCAACGGCATGTGTGTGCCCACATTTCCGACCCGGTTGCGCAGCACCACCTGACCCGGAACGTTCCCGGTATTGTCGTCGTGAATGTTAATTTTTGCGTGGACCACCACGGACCAACGAACGTGTCACGCATTCCAGGGAAAATGGTCAGGTACACACGCGCGGTGAAAGCAAGGAAGTTTCCAGGTGTGGCACTGTCTGTCCTCGTCCCAATTAAGTGCACCACACGTCTACGTATCAAAAATATTCACGTTACCCCTGTGGGGGGCAACACGGGCAAGACGCCGGAATGCGTGGCGGTCGAGGACGCCGACGTTGATGAAAACAGGTCAGTCACCGCGTCTTTGCCGTGCAATCTTCACAAATGCTGTTCCGCCACGTACCCGAAAGCCAGCAACCCACACACCCTGCACGCACTTGTGGAGTCCCATCGGCGTGTCATTGAAAGCGTAGGAGAGCTCGACGTTGCAATGCAGAGGGCCATGCAAAACACGGAACGCGCAAATGAGTGCCCATTTAATTTTCTGGCGTCACGTCTGATTTCGTGCGTCTACAACTTAAGAGACACGCGGGGCGGCGCAGAAAAAAGCACCGCTTCGGACGGAGATTGCGATCAGTCCGAAGACTGCCCGTTGGTATATACGTGGGGTTCAGTGGCCGTCGGGAGCGGACCCCATATGCCGCAGCTGGCGCGCACACTCCGCAAACGGTTTTCGCCTGCAGCGTGTAAACCATTGCAGTTGTGCTCGGCCGATTACGACCCTTGCGCACAACGAGCACGCCACGGACCAACTGACCGTTTTGGCAGGGTAGGGCGGAAGACCGATTCTGTTCTCAGCGGGCAAAGCACAGCTTACAGGTCCCGCAATGGCGATTTCGTGTCCGCTTTGTACGACTGCACAGCCGACCCGTCAGTTGGGTCCTTGTCACCTGTAAATGGCGTTTACGCTTATTTCACATGGCTTCAACAGAAACGCCACGCCTTGTGGGCTGTTGACGGAGACGTGAGCGAAAAGCAGCAGCAGGTGCCGTGGGACACATTAGAAATGACGTGTCAGGCGTGGACCTCCACATCAGGACTCACCCCCGCTGTCGAACCTTACAAACTTTAAATAGCAAAATATAAACTAATGTTTCAACACACACACATATCTATGTATGTATAACAAACAATAGATCATGGACATACAACTGTTTTATTGTTGATATATAATATAAAGCAACAGTGCTCACAAAATATCAGTTTGACATATTATACTTAAGCATTATGCAATATCTCTTGTGAATCTATTCAAATGTGTATAAGTATGCGTGTGTATGGATGCCATTCTCACATACGACATTCACATAAAAACATTGGGCTCTTCCTTATGCGTGAAACCTTGTGTTATGAATTGCCATACGTAATCATGACCTTTGGGGGTCGAGTACAGATTGTTTGCGAAGGGTTTGAACATGTACATGGTGGTGTATATGGCGTTCTTTAGTATGTACCATTTTGTGTGTGCTGCTGTGCCCTCTTGTATGTTTGATGCCGCACAAATTCCCAAAGCGTTTATATTTTTTTCAACCTCCTGAAATGCTATGTTGCGCAGTAACAGAACAGAGGACCGTATTTTTGCAAGTTTCTGTGAATTTTTGTTGTGTCTTTTACCATCAAGGCGGAGAGTTGCAGTAGGGTCCAAACATATATCTGCGGAGAGTTTATCAATATCTGTCAGGTTGTATACAAGCTGACGAAGAACTAACAAAGCGTAAGGTGCCCCGTCGTATTGCCTGTCCATCCATTCGTGCATCTCCATTCCGGGGATGTATAGTGTGTCCCGTGATTCAGCAGCACTCTCTGTTTCTCTACGCTTGGCCCATTCTTCCTCGTACGCTTTCACTGCACCAGCCAGGTCTTGCCTGTCGTTCAGCAGACACAAAAGCCATACACCGGGGAAAGCGCTTGATGTGGTGACTCGGCGATCCATACCTTTCAAATACATCAAAATAGTTGAAGTAAACGCTTCCCATGTTTGTTTCGTCCGGTGCCATCCTATAGCGTACAGCAGCAGCGTGACATTAATCCCTAGCACTGCTGCTCGCCGAACGCTACTGTACTTGTACAACGCGTAGAAGACGCCCCTGCAGTCATCTGATGCGTTCTCGTCTGTCAGAACGGCCTGAACGGGCCTGTCCTCTAACCGGTAGCTCGGGTTCCCTTCCTCGTCCCTGGGCGTGGCACCAAAGACCATAGTGTACAGCATGTCATTTTGTATGCCCTCCCAGCATGAATCCTTACCTGTCGTGGCAGCAACAGGACCCGATACGGAAGCGGCCGTTGGAAAACCTCCTAAAGGAGGGAGGGCCTCCCATTCCAGTCCAGTTTGCAACAGTGGTCTGTAACCTAAATCCTTCTTTCCGCATTTGAACCCCGTCAGGAACATGTCGTAGTAACACTCGAGAGCCACTGGCGTGCTCGCCACGACATCCGCCCACCTGCGGGACATCACATATTGTATCTGACGGTTATTTTGCGATATCTCATACCAAGCGTACAGGTACCAAAGGCCGGCGTAGAGGTCCGAGAAGTGCCGGTTCGCATCACAGTCCAGTTGGTGAGTCAACGTTCCGACATCTGCCACGGCGTTGTTGACAGCGAGCACGAATGCTGGTGCGACGGTAACGAAAGAACCCTTACTGTCCTGTGGCACCCTCCAGGCCCCGCTGCTTCCCTGGCGGCCTGGCGGGACCAGGTTCACGTTAGCCAAGGACGGGTCGGTTGGTCCTATTTCATGCCGGAGCAATGTCTCTTGCAAACTGGACAAAAGTGACCTGGTGAAATCCTTTATTTTTTTCCCCTTTGACGTAATCATATGGAAAAGTAAATGTGTCTCGGGACCGTACACGGGCAATGCTGGGCGATCACACTGTTGCGTGGAAGCCGCGAGTACTCTTTTCGCATGCTCGGTCGGAAGTTGGAATGCAGGTAAACGTTGGCGGCACGTAAGCAACGCGCGTTTTGACATGTTCATTGTCTGCAAAGCCCTTTTAGTACGTGTCTGGCCATCTACCGTTTTTACCATCATGGGTACCAGCTGCTCCACTAGCGGGGGAACAGAAGCGTCTGCTTTGTTTCCATGACTCATCAGTTCATCAGGGCAGGGTCGTGATGTTGGTTGACGCAATGGGCTACGAGACCTGCGCTGGTCCTCTTCCTCTGGATGGACCATTTCTGGAGGCCGTCGACTGAATGCGTCGTTCAGTGTTGTCAAATGTCCCATGAGTGCATCCGTGAGTTCAGCCGCACGGGCGGTGTCGCCTGTGGTCCGTCGTAAAAAGTCTTCGGCTAACCCCTTAACCCTTTCCCCGGCGATGCACAGCGCGTCCTGGGTCCCCGGTTCCATTAACCGTATGAGGTCCAACAACTCTGTCCGGTATCGGTCGTGGACGTCTGTCACAGCTTCATCGTGCAGCCGTTTCGCTTTCAGCCGTAAAAGCGGTAGGTACCCGTCCCTCATGGTGCGCATTTTGAGTCTTGCAGTCCTCAGACTCTCCCTGGTACGAGCGGAATGAACCAGTAAAACATGGTACAAGGGAGGCAAACGGTTATTGGCGGTAGACTGTGACATGACGGCGTTATCAGGTGTCCACGCAGAAATGTTAGCACCAGAACACGTCCCGCTGTCCAGTATTTCAAGCCTGCGGTGGAACTCTTTGTCCGACTCCAGTGTGCCATTTTCGAACAAATGATCACTTCTTCTTCGTCCGCTAGCAGTATCATGTGGATCTCCGTGCCATTGAGCCATGGCATGAGAAGACCGCATTCATAAAGTGATATGTGTCAGGAACTTCCAACTCTTAGCCAATAAAGCCACCGCATGCCATTGACCATGCGAGACAAGCGGGCGCCTACATGCTCTATCAGTCTAACCTGCTGCCCCATATGCATCCTGATCTTTGAGGTACCCGTGCAGTTGAATATTATTAGCACTCTACGCTACTGTGTGTACTTCTCAATCGGGCAGACGGTTGTCACCAGTTCATACATCGCTTTTGTGTAGCGGTCGGCGTGTTCGAGCACAGACAGGTCAGTTGTTGCGCGGAACGTACATATGGGCCCTGCGGGGGCGCCGCCTTTACACTTGCTTCGTCCTTCGCCAATAGGAAGAACATATCCGCATTCTTGAGAGCAGAACACCATTTCTGGAAAGGCCACGTTCGAGAATTGGCCCCCGTCTCCACAGCCTGTTTGAGGTCGAAATGTTCGCTCGGATGCGCTGTCCCTTTTATCGTTTGTGGCATCTACTTTTTCCTTAACAGTGAAACGTCTCACGCGACAGCACGTCTTTCCAACCCACACGTATGAACTGAAACGAACGCAAAGTGCGTGTATGCGGTGCTGTTGCTGTGCACCCTTTCTCCAGTGCGCTGCGGATGATCGATGCAAGAACTCGCGCAGGCGCCAGGTAGTGTCGCAAACCTGGTAAAACGCCGATTGACACGCGAACGTAATTCGTTCTTTTGAAAAGACAGGCGACACTATACTGGAGTACTTGAACGTCCTGGCGACTTGTTGATATTGCGAGCGGATGAGATCCTGTTTATGGACACTTGCGTTGAAGCCGATACTTTTCACTTCGACCACACACACCCATGCGCAACGGCCTTTGGGGTGTGCGGCCAGCAGTACCACATCCGGCCGTCTCGTCCCTTTCAGCTGTAGGCGCTTCTTCGCATCCATCCGTTTTACTTTCCGACGTGGTGGCCACCTCACAGAGTTGCATGTCGGCAAAGGTCTGTTGCTTTCTGTTGAGGCAGTACCGACGTTTGATATTGGGATGTGCGGTCCGACGGGTGTTTCACATACAACGGTAACTTTAACATCTTTGGCCCATTGTAATAAAACAGGCGTAGGTATGTCTTCGCCTTTTTTAAACGGATAACATTCCAACATGGTCAGCGCCCTTAGTATAAACCCCCTGGCGTTTGATTCGGCGTGTGTGGCCTGCACGGAACCCGATGCTTGCCAAAATAGGGCATTTCCGAATGCGATTTCTACCACGTCTTTCAAATTGGTAACTTTATAGAGACGATTTTGTAGTCGCGTGTGGAACCGTTCACCAGCCGTTGTCGAACGGGCGTGGCAGCGGTCGAGGTTTGCCAGGACTGGGGCTATCACGCCCTTGTTGTACGATTCGAACGTCTGGAACACCTTGGGTGACACATGTCCCGTATGTGCGGTCCAGGATGAAACTGCTCTCCGAAGTAAAGGGTTTTTAGCCGCTGCAGATTTCCATGCAGCAAACTCGCGACATCTCTGCACTGTGTACAACTTTGTGAGTTCTGACACCAGTTCTTGCTTGTGGAGACGATACCTCTCATGGTGGACACGTTTTTCCATGCCGGTAAAGAGGCCACGCGGTGATCACTGTCAGTTCACTGCCCCCGCATATACCAAATGACGCACGCGGTTTACCCCGTGTGACGAGAGTAATATATATGACTCGTAGCTATCACGTGATCACCATTACCAGTTTCGGTATATGCAAATAGGTTCATGGCATATTACGCTGCGTATATGTACGGAAAATGGTTGATTAAACAAATGTATTGGCCACGGCCAACAGTTCCATGTAAGCTTTACCCTCCATCTCCCGAAATTTCATCATCTTCTTGGTTACTGGAGGTCTTGTCGTTCTCGTTTGTTCGTACATGATTCCCGTTTGTGTTGACACCAACAGTACCGGGGTGTTCCGCCCACATCACAGGAGCGGGTTTTGTCCCCCAATACCACAGTTTGCACACAGGATAACCTCTAACTGGTGTTTGGTCCACCTCCCTGACCTTCCAAACGCACAAGACTCGAGGGGCTCCACAGCACATGTCCGACGCCGTGCAATTTTCCCCTATACGTTTACAATCCTGCACGGGATCTACTTTATGGCGGTCAGTGAGAAGGTGTTTGGCTAAGGCAAACGGAAACGTACCCCTAAACTTGACTCCGGGTAGCACAAACAACATCAAAGAAACCACGGTCAGATAGGTCAACGCCATGTACGGGCGGGTACCCATTGCAATCTGAAATCGTCCTCTATCGTGCAAACCTATGGAACTGCGCTTATGCACGAGACGTGAAATGTTTGCTGGTGACTTTAACCATGGTCTGCGTTTCACAAATACTTTAACATTCGAGGCTAGAGATATACACGATGGGACTGCACTGTACAGGACGATAAATGGACACCATATGCCGGGAGCAGACGTCGGGGTGTACACTAGTGCAGAGATGTCGTATTTATTTTCCGCACAAGGAATCTGTCCTCGTCAGATAAGTCATTAAGGTCAAACCTGTATTCCTCAAATGATGGAATGGTCACGACATAATATTGCTTGCCTGATTCTGTACGGCAGTCATGAGCATATCGGCTCTCTCATATTCACCCGATACATACAAGGCATACCACACATCAGACCACATATGCGGACGCTGGTGCAGCCAATCGAAAAAACGGATACCGATAAAGCAGGAGGACACCCCTGCGGCGATATAAGAGAGTTCCTGATCAGACATGATGTCCATCTCGTAGAGTGTATTTAACAGCCCGTTGCTTTTAAGATCCAATCCATCCAATAGGTCACCTGAAATATCCCTCAACGTTTGTTTCGTGTAGTACACGTATCTACATTCTGAAGTGTATGCACATGTAGGTTTAGATAAAAGAACTGGAACCGTCGTGCCTGCTTTGATGTTCTTAGCAATAGACCGTTGTTTTTCGATCCATGCGTGTATGCCTTCTACTGTATGTATATCTGGCCGTGTTTTGGCAACGACCTCTCCTGTAAACCCAGCTGCATTATATCTATCCCGCACGTACCGCATCCATACATAAGGAGGTATTTCCTCTGGGTACAGAGTCAACGTGCAGTATATGCCATCACTCGGGTCAGGTTCGGTCGCGTCCAATGTCGGCAGTGTGTGTATATCTTCCAACCGCAACCCGGTATCTAAGCAATCCGATCCGGGCGTGTGCCCCTCCGTGCGACATTTGTAACACGGTAACGGCTCGCGACTCCCCATGTGCGCACGGTTTATCACTTCATGTACATCATATGCACTTACATTTATGATATATATACCGACACCTGTGGCGCTAGGTATACAATGATACCTTACGTACATGTTCCCTGTTTTATTTGCCGTAGCGGCACCAGCCACTCGTCACGTGACTATATGTGACACCATCGTGCATGATACATGAGACCAAATACTAGTCACACGAAATGGGCATTTTTTACGGAAAAGTGTTATACCTGCCGCTTCTGGCATTGATCGCGCGCCAGATACCGGCCACCCGTAAGGCCGCACCATCATGGCGTTGGTTGGGAGCTCCGACGGAAAGTGAAATGGCCGGCCCTTTTACTTCGTGTAGGACTACTGGGAAGAAAACGACTGTCCAATGCGACGGCAGGAAACAGACATACACGTACCAGCAAGCACGACGTTGCTGTCAGTGTGCCGGTTTAGAGCTTCCGCATACAAAGGCATCGCAGGTGGCGTGGATGATGGAACTGGCTCCGACGGTGACCAGTGCACATTTCCGCAGTGCAATCAAGGGCACAAAAACCGAGACATGCTCCGTTTTCCGCCGAACTACGGGTGCTACACAAAAAAGGGATGTCATAGAGAGAAGGCCGGATTTTTGTGTTGGCCAAAGACCGGTACACATTTTAAAGATCCGGATGATAAAATTGAACTCGTAGGGCCTTGGTTAAAGGATAAAAATTTTTGCAAAGATACAGCAAAGAAGAATTGCAGTGGCTTAACAGACGTCACTAACAAGGAGGCAAAAAGTTGCTGCCAGTGCGCAGGAGGGCGTTTGCCTGTCATATCCGACCAAGGGTATGACTTCGAAAGCGGTTCTGTAATCAAACTGTTGCGACAAGTGAATATTTCAGACACATGGACAATGTTCTCCGAAAATAATGAAGTCATCAAAACTCCGGAATGTCACCTCCTTTATTTTGATCAGGATATGAAAGTAGACCATCACAAACACAAGGTTAAGAAGGGAAACGTCAATTGCGACAAGAAACACAGGTACATATGTGTCCGTCCAGAGTGCTCTGTGGGATACTGGGGACGCAAGTGCCAACGGAATTGCTCAACAGGATGCCACAGACGCGTGTGTAAGGGATACACAGGAACGTGTTCACACGGGTGCAGGGCCGGCCTCAGGGGAAGACATTGCAATACAACATGTCAGAGTGGACGTTGGGGTAAAAACTGCGACCATAAATGTTCATCCGGATGCATGAGGGCAAGGGGTGCCAAACCTGTGTGCTACCCCACAAACGGAACTTGCTCTTGTAAAGCGGGTTACGCAGGCTCGAGATGTAACAAGTTGTGCTCGAACGGAACTTTCGGCCTCGGTTGTAACCTCCAGTGTTCGGCAGGTTGTCTGCGTGAACCGGACGAAAAGGCGAAAAACAGAACGGTAATTAAAGGAACAGCAGTTTGTCGTTCAACAGATGGGGTATGCGATTGCCGGCCTGGATATAGAGGCAGAAAATGCGCCAATGCATGCAAGTCAGGTCAGTGGGGTCTTCACTGTGCCTTCAACTGTTCGCAGGGTTGTTTACACAGAAATTGCAATGCGGTAAACGGCGGATGTTCATGCCTTCCAGGCTTTAGGGGTGCCCGCTGCAACGTGACTTGCCCTCCGGGGACATTGGATGATATCTGCACCAGGACATGTTCCAATAATTGTGTACCAGTAAAAGGTATCCGTTTATGCGACAAGCAAAACGGGTCTTGCAGTTGCTGTCCAGGTTACTACGGCAAGGGTTGCAGCACGGAGTGTCCTAATAACAAGTATGGAATCAATTGTGCACAAACGTGTCCTGAAAACTGCATGCACGCCCCCGCCAACCATATTTGGAAGATCAGGACAAATGTTCAGAATTCGGTTTCCAGATACACGTGGCGTGTGTGTGCAAAAGAGACAGGAGCGTGTAGCTGCAAAGCTGGTTACAAAGGTCAGACATGTTCGGAAGTATGCAGCCAGCAGGAATGGGGTGAAAACTGTCACAATACTTGTCCGGTCAATTGCAACGGGACCGCCTCGGATTCAAATGTTAGGTGCGACCGGTTTAATGGAACGTGTTTGTGCAAGGACGGCTATACGGGACACAAATGCGCGGATGTATGCTCTACAGGCAGGTGGGGTACGAAATGTTCCCAAAATTGCTCTAGCCGGTGCATCACCACAGGTAACAGTCATAAGCCGACCTGCAATCATATAAACGGGACGTGCACTTGCCAAGCGGGGTACACGGGTAAACACTGTGAGGAACTCTGTGCAAACGGCACGTACGGCCCATCCTGCTCGAAAACGTGCCCAAGCCGTTGTGTGCGTGCACGGAATACGAATTCTGTTCGGACAACAACGTATCAGTTATGCGACCACATTCCCGGCAGCTGCTGGTGCCAGGCCGGTTACAAAGGGCAGTACTGCAATGAAACGTGCTTAGCAGACAGATGGGGTTCAGAATGTGCCTTTTCGTGTACGCCTGAATGCAATGGATCCGTTGTTTACAATGGTATACCTGTCAGGAAATGCAACATGGTGAACGGTTCGTGCACGTGCCAGGCCGGGTACGTGGGCGAGCGCTGCACTGACATTTGCGACGGTGGGCTTTGGGGGGAGGGTTGTGTCAGTGTATGCGGTGCCGGGTGCTGGAACCGCTCCAGCTGCCACCACGAAGATGGACATTGTGCACCATGCATAGACGGGTACACGGGGCCGAGGTGTGAGAGTCTGTGCCCGTCCGGTGTTTGGGGAAATAACTGCAGTAGCACCTGTTCGCTGTTTTGTGCGAAATCCAAATGCAGCCCATTCGATGGAAACTGTTACCAATGTAAAGCTGGCAAGGACGGCGCCTTCTGCGACGCGGATTGCCCGACCGGTGTGTGGGGGACTAACTGCAGTAACACCTGTTCGCCGTCCTGTGCAAATGGCACATGCAACCCATTCGACGGGAAATGCTACCAATGTATAGCTGGCAAAGAAGGCGCCTACTGCGACGCGGATTGCCCGACCGGTCATTGGGGGAATAACTGCAGTAGCACCTGTCCGCCATCTTGTGCAAAAAGCACATGCAGCCCATTCGACGGGAAATGTTACCAATGTAAAGCTGGCAGAGAAGGCGTCTTCTGCGACTCGGATTGCGGCGAAGGGACGTACGGTCCCAACTGCATGATGTTGTGCCCCGTCTGTCCAAACGGCGTATGGTTTAAATGTGATCCCGTCACTGGTGTGTGTCAGACAGGCGGCACAGACCTCGAGGACAACGGTCGGTGGAGGGAACACTTTCGTGCCTTCTGTTGGAAACCTGACAAAACGGGAAGGCAATGCAGGGACATTAATACAAGCAAGCCTGCCTGGCGTGATGAACACATAGCGGTTGTCTTGTTAAGCCTCCGGGTTCTGTTAGAGTATGTGTAGTGATGTCATATCCTGACAACATATCATGACCACACTGCCCGATAGCGCGTGTGGACTGCATGCTAGGATATGCAAAATAAATGTCCAAGCTGTCAACCAGATATAGTTTTATTTGACATGAAATAAACAACAGATATATTTTTTATTTAAACATGTGTGTTCTTTGCTGATGTCTCAAATTTGCACAGACGACCTGTCTATTATGCCGGAACGGACACCTGCTTCCGTGAAGGGGTCCATATGCACATCTTTCCTTTCACTGCTTTCTCCATCTCGCTTTTCTCGTTTACACGGGACGCTTGCGTTCTCCTTTTCCGCAGCCACTTCTAAATGATTCGAAAACTGGCGCAGCGTCATACCTGCGACAGACAGTTGGAATGCCGCGTGCACCACTGCGAACTGCGTTTCGTCCAGCGCGTTCACGGTGCGCCCTCTTTCTGCGGCAGGGTCACCGTCTAACGGTAACGGGTCAACGTCAAATTCCGGCGTCACGTTCGGAAACACCATTTCGAGGTATTGTTTGACGAGGGCTCTGTTGGTTTCCTTGCGTGGTATGTACCGCACGGCGTTGTTTGTGTAGGTCGACACTTGGTTGAAATTGAGCATGTTCATGGTAACTGAAGCCCATTGTTCACGCTCCATGTCTGCGTACGCCTTCACGTCCGGGACAGCAGTGCTCAGCCGGTGGCCCAAAACTTCTCCAAACACAGGGTCCATCTGGTTTGTGACGTCAACGACTGTCGGCCCCGCAGCGGACCGGCTTTTGGGCGGCCCTATGCCACCCGATTCTACGGGCCGGTTGGGCCCGTACACGTCTGACACTCCTCGCCACAGGCCGTGCGCGTCGTCAGCTATTTCGTTCTCAAGTTCCTCTGCTGTCCGCTGTTCCGTTTTACACGAATCGACGGCTCTTTTCACGTCCTGTTGAAGGTTTTTCAGGTGTTTCAAAAGTGCGCGACTCGGTGGAGCCCTTTCGCCGTCCCACATTGGTTCACCGGCCATTTCTTCTGTGGGTTCGAGGCGTTCCTCGATAAATTTCTCGTAAAGGTGAACGGCCTCACCCAAACGACGCTGCTCCTCTTGGTATTCGTTCAGTTGGGCGGTCAGCTGTACGTACCGTTGGGCATGTATGGCGGCTTGGTGTTTATGCAGATCCAACGCGTGCCCTGACTGTTCCACGAGATCGATCAGGTACTGCATGACCCTTTCGGCTTCCGCGTTCTTGCGTTCTGCCCTTCTCAGGGCTTTCTTTTCGGCAGACGGCTTACTGAACCAGGACAATGCTTCGGCCACACCCCTCTGCATGTCCAGCTCGGCCGCGGTTCTTTCCAATTCGCGCACGTTGTACCTGACGCCTGACGTGGCGTCGAGGTCGCTGACTCCAGGGCGTGACAAACTGCCATCGTACAAGCGGCCGGAGGGCAGTCCATCGCAAGCGTTATCCGTACTGCCACAGACACGCTGTGTGTTACGTTGAGGGGCACGGCTAAACTTCGAGCCCGCACCCGGAAATGTGGACGATGAAGACAGAGGTGCTCTCGCGTCGTCAAGCGTACCGCCTGCGGTGATCCGTTTCTGCAGATCACGCAGGTTAGCGTACATGCTACCCCAGTCACCCGCGACTCCGCTCACGATACAAGGCACCAGTTTTTTCAAAGCTCCGCGTGTGATAGCGCTATCGGATTCCGCGGCTGTGCCCAACAGTTTCATCATATCGTCTGTGGTTTTTTCTTTCGCTTTACATGACATCAACTGCCTGTGAAGTTTAGCTGCGGCCAAAGTGGCAGAATTGACCTTTTCCTCTGCAGCGTTCAGTGCCCTGCGACAGACCTCTCTTTCGCTAGACGGGTCGTCATCCTGTTCGGCGGGTTTCTTAGGCATGCTCTTTTGCCCTAAAAGCACGCACGGTTTAGAGTTGAATATGTGCGAGTTTTCTGCTAGGCTTTGTAACAAACCACGTGCCCTGCTGTACATCAGAACTTGCCCACAGGCTGTGGCCATCGGGTCGCACCGGAAATGTTTGTGCGGGTATACCACCCCAAACTTGGAGCCCGGTGGGAAAAATGATTGGTCCATCACAGACACCCCGAAGCCGGACTGGGGTCCCAGGTATACCAAAACACATTCTTCCGGTGAAAGGACGCGGACATGCCCTTGGCTGCAGTCGCAGAGCTTTGTGGAGCATGTACGCAAGGCTGACAAAAGGACGCTCTCTGAGGCGGAAGTCTCGGTTGAGCCACATTTCCATCCAGAGCACACGCAAGGGCTGAGGTTACCTGATCCTGGGGGTAAACGCACGTAAGGCACTGCGCCCAACGAGAGGGTCCATGTACAGTACATCTCGTAGTTTCCCTGGAGTTTTACACGCTGCACCACCCGTTGTACGAGTTCTGCAGAAAGCTCTCTGATGTGGTTCTCGAGATAACCTTGGAAATTTTTTACGGACACGCGAATTTGGGCTGCACACTTTGTGATATCGAGGGGATCGCCCACGGCCATATCAACATGGTGCGCCCATTTCTTCTTGAACTTACCGTAAAGCGCGGTGGTGACGTCAGAGGACAAAGACCGACACAGGGAAGATGCGACGTATTGAAAAACGAGCATATCTGTAGGCAGTGACAAGACGGCTCCTGTGCAAGCGGAGGACCCCCCGGTGAAAGTACGCAAGAGTTCCCTGCTGAGGTCCGTCGGATGAACCAACACAGGACGTGAACCGGCAGCAGACAAAGGCGCATTCGACAGGCAAGACACCACGGCGTCCGTAACCTTTTCGGCCGGCGGAGGCCCGTACGCCGTGTCACCCACCGTCGTATCGCACGACGGTACAGCTATGCAACGCACTGAACGGAGTGCACGTGCGCGTTTCAGTTCACGGTGCAGCAGGTTTCTCTGCCTTGCCAGTTCCACGTACGTGTCTTTCATCCTTTCCGCGTCCCGCCTCGTGCGGTCCAGTTGTTCGCACAGATTGTGAAATTCCCGACGTGTTTCGCGGTCCCGGACGGTTTGTATTGCCAGGACGTCTGCGGAAACGCGTTCTTTGTCCAGCAGTTCAAACCGTTCCTTTAACTCGTGGAGCATGTCGGGATGTCCCTCTGGCCAAGGTGTTGGCACGTCAAGGGAAACCCGTTGGGAATCCATGTTGGGTACATCTGTGTAATGGGCGTACGCCTTTTTAGGGCCGTAGCCGCCTTCGTAGGGAAACGCTTTGGACCGGACCTGGTCGTAAACTCTTGCATCCTGCCGTAGTGGCGGGAAACTGCCCGGACGTGACGGGTCCTCGTGTCTGTGCACTTGCTCTTTCAGGCTCCTGTAAGACTGCCTGCACCCGTTCCTGGAGAACGACGCTCGATCCGCCGGGTATGATCTGTGTTTCCGTCGTGATTCATACCTGAAACGCGGTGTCCACATGCGTGTAGTGTGCATTTTGTTTTATCATGCCATGGACCGTTTGATGACCGATCAGTTGACGTAAGTCACAGTAACTGTGACAGTGACTTTATCCACCCCAATACCTGATTCAACCGCTAGGACCAGAAACACAAATACGTACACCAAATAACGACCAATCTGACCCTTCGTCTGTTGCGCTCCTACAACCCGATCGGATATAAGATGCGGGGCGTGAAAAGAGGGATGGGCATGATGTGATACCATTATTTACATTATAAAACAAAGCACCATCAGTATAGCTCAGGGGACTTATAGTCAGCTGAGCTGCAACCGACCCACACCTTAGCTACCACACACGTCATCCATACCATCATACATTGGAACGTCATTTGTCAAGTGCACAAAACGAAGGCTGGCATAAATCACGTTCATTAATGCTGTCTAACATGAAACACGAAACAATAAAAAAAAACAACAACACCGTACACGATACATCACATTTAAACCAAGTAACAACGTATAAACACATCAAATTCATGCACGTTCATGTCAAATAAACCAAAATATATCTGTCCATATCTCGTTTCACTTGATCATCTGTAAGAACATACACATCTCTGAATTGTCTGTAGCGTATGCCAGTGAACGTGCTGTTTTCCTATCGTAGGATTCGAGCGATATGTCAGCTCCGGCTTCTAATAACAGATACTTCACCATGTCCACATTGCCACGCAGAACAGCTTCATGAAACGGTGTCAGGCCTCGTTTGCCTTCTTTACAGTTGGGATCCGCGTGCAGCGCGAATAAAAGATAGTCCAGCATGTCCCTGGCATCTGCTTCTGCTGCTATGTGCATGCAAGTGCGACCGTCCGCGTTCATAACACCCGTGAGATTCCTGTAGAAATCCGGCTTGTCCATCATCACAAAGCCGGCCCAGCATGTCAGTGATTTCAAGCATTCCGAGCACTTGCGCTGGCAAGCTAAGTGCAGTGGGGTGTTCGCGTGTCTGTCCCTTTTCGTAACGTCCGCTCCGCGCATCACTAGATGCCGGATGAGTTGGTGCATGCAAAGTCTCACAGCCAGCTCGAGGTAGGTTTCTCCTTGTATGTTTACTATGTCGAGGACTCCTGGCCCGTCCATTCTGTCTAGTACCAATATCGCCCAGCCTTCCATCCCGGCTAATATGCAATTGTGTAGAAATGTCTCACCGGCACTGTCACGGGAGAGAAAGTGACACGGAGTGGACGATACGTCCCGTGGGGCACCAGAAACCGTGACTTCTTTGGCGGTGCTGATCTCGCGTATGTCTTTGACGGTGCTGTTTTCGCTTATGTGAAGTCTACGCATCCCAGCCTCGACTGACTCCGTCGAACAAAACATGTCTCTGTCTCTAAACGTGTGAACAAACAGTGAACTGCAACAGTATGTTATCAAATACTACCAGAACAGTCATATATTTATACGCTAAAACGACATCTATTTTTAACCCGTGGAATATCCGAGAGTCACATTTGTGAGGTCATCTCTAATTTTGGTACCGTCGGATTTCCCCACAAATCACAGCATGATAATGCGTCATCCGACATGTGGGATTTTTGTTCACATTCACCCACAGCCACGTCATTGGTAGTGTTTAGGGTTGAACAACGTTGTATCCGGAAAGCGAAACCCCCCCCCCCCTCCCCCCGGTTCATCAGCCAGTGCTGTCATTGCGGGATAATTAGTAGGCACAGTATACAATCATAGTGTATACACTTTCGTATTAAGCTATCCACTCTCGGTCATGCTGTCGTCTTCGCTGTCGCAATTGTCCGGGCGCACAGCACCCAACCCTACAAGAAACATAACACATTCCTCGTGCCCGTTCGACATTGCAGCTTCCAAGGGAGAACTCCTGTTCCATGCTCGCGCGTGTGCATTCGCCCAACATTCATTTACCAAATATCGTACCATGTCTAATCTGCCGGACTCAGCTGTTTCGTACAGTGCAGTCTTTCCCGTCTTTCCATTAGGCGCATCGACATCCTCCAGAAGCGGTTTGAGGCAACCTAGCAGGTCCTTGTGCCCACCGTCCGCAGCCAAATGTACGCACGTCTGCCCGTCGTGATTCAAAATGTTCGGCCTTGGGGGGACGCTGTTATACGGTCTGTAACGTAGATATTTTTTCACTTCTGCATGCGTCAGGTACAATGCCATAGCACACATCGTGTCACCTCTGGCTGAAGCCAAATGCAACGGTGTGTTCCCGTGCGCGTCTCTAGCCTCTGTGTCAGCACCGCGAGCCACCAACTGCCTAACCAGTGAATACATACCCTTCTTAACGGCCAGGTGCAAGCAGATGTCGCCATTCATATCGGTCTTGTTGATCCCTCGGCTGTGCGTTAGGTCGCGCAGTATCCCCGTGGCAGCACGTTCCCTGCCCCAATTCTTTATGCAACTGTGTAAAAGTGTTTCGTCCGTGCCCATCCCGACGTCTTCAAATATGTTGTTCACGAACCGCTTGGCGTTTTTCAGGAAAACAGGCAAAACGTGCAACCCAAGACCACGGCGTTTCGCCATGTGAAAGGCCAACTGCAGAGAGAAAGGGGACCCTTGAGTCCAAAAGGGAGCTCTCTTCTCGTCCAGCTCGGGGTCAAACCCTTCACAAACCGACATATGAACCGAGGTACACGTCGGATTCGACACAAGTAATAGCCCGCCAGTTCCGTTGTCAATGCTCGTCAATGAGGTGTCCATTTCTGAAAGTGTTTCCCCTGTATTCATGTCATCGTCTATGACATTAACGCTTTCTGTTGAGTACGCAGACGTGTCTATGAAGTTATCACCCTGGGTAGAGTACTCAGACACTTCAGCGCACACTCTAGCAAGTTCAATGCTTTCAATTTGCCGCCTGCTGGCCATGGTACGGCGATAAAGACGTTCATCCAAAATGTAGACGTTGGCACTGGTCGGGCACATTTATACACAATGCTTCCTAGTGACAACCAATAGAAAGTCTCTGATTGGGGGAAAATTCTCCTGACTCATACCCTCCTGACTTGTTTATGCAAGCATATGATTTACATGGGGAAAACCGACGATGACTCACTGATTGTGTGAATTCCAAAACGTAAACCGACGTAGTACACATCCGGGAAAATCTACGTGTTAGCGGTTATGTTACCACGACGTCGTACCCACGTTCTGGCAGGTATTCAGTATACCAACTGACGCTTGGAAATACCCGGTTTTACGCTTAAGTAAAAGTAAAAACCCAATGACGTAAATGTTTAGATGCTCCACTACTAAAAACACTAATCGGGCGACGTATATTCTGTGTGCGTAGGAAACAGGATTACATCCTGACAGTTCGCTTATTAAACACGTACGCCTCAGCATTCATCTATATCGCTTTCCTCCGACGTTTCTTTGCCGCATTTCTTAATGTAATTAAAAAGGATTTCAGCTGTTTCCTGTTGGTTTTCCATCATAGCTGACTGTATGGGTGTCCAGCCGTCGGACGACTTAACGTGTACGTCTGCGCCGCATCTCTCGATCAGGCACCGAACCATGGTACTCAAACCGGCTGCAGCTGCTATGTGCAGTGCCGTTCTGCCACTGCGGGTTTCCCGTTGGTTTACGTCCGCTCCCAACTTGTTCACCAGGTGAACCGTCAGTTCCTCCACCCCGCAAGCTGCTGCGAGGTGCATAAATCCCAGACCTTCCTTGTTTACCGCGTCCATGTCTTGAGGTAACTTGGTGAACGGCACAAAGTATGGGATGTTCAACATCTCTTCCCCCAGGACTGCTGTCAGGCATTTAACGGTCGACAGGTCACCTCGTGCGCAGGCTATGTGGAGGGGCGTGTTACCATCTGAGTCCCGAGCCTCTAAAACAGCACCGTGCATGACCAGTTGCCTTGCCAAGCATGCCTGTCCTTTCATGACAGCCAAGTGGAGGCACGTTCGGCCTTTCTTGTTGGGAATGTTCAACACAGCATAGCATTCCTGTCCTTTCACATAGCAGCTCGGTCCTTTCAGCCCTGCCAGTATACGGGAAACCACATCATACCTTCCCTCTTCGATTAGCCTGTGCAGCGCAGTCCTCCCAGTTTCGTCTGTGCGACGCAACTGTTCCTGAGTGTATCTTTCTCCCGCGCCTGTGTTCTTAACATCGGGTACCACGCCTGCGTCTGCTTCTGACAGCACGCAGTCATTCATACTACACGCCATGTCTTCCATGTCAGAATCGTCATCCATCTCTTCACTGAAACCTACGTCGTCGTCATCAACCGGAACACCGGCGTAGAACGCGGCTAGTGCTGCTGCTGCGCGTGGGTTTGCGCGTGCCATCTGGAGCGACTCATCCATAAGGCCACGGTGAATATGTTCTGGAAGTTCCTGCTGAAAACTCCATCCTACGGCTCCTAAATCATCGTCAGCGTCATCTTCTTCGTCGTCCATGTTATGTATATTGTCTAACATCCGTTGAAAGCGCGGGTTTTCCCTGTTAAACCGCTTTCGTGACATTGCTGAAACACGCCTGTATTACAGTGTGACCGTGTCGATTGCACTGTGGGTTTTATTAGTATTCGTCGGCTGACGACATGTGACCCGTCTTTGTTTCAGTGCAAAAGTCCAGTCAAAACGGGGCGTAGCTGTACACGTGCAACGCAAATACATGCGACATTGACTCCGCCCACTGCATGTGACGTCAAACGCCAGTCACCCGATTGCTTATAAAGCTAGACTCGTTTCGTTCAGTGCGGTCCAGACAGGAGGAGGCATCGTGATTGACGACACGCACAACCGCTCGGTTGTCTTTATATCATTAAACAGCAAAGTCGGTGTGTCATGGGTGCCATGTTCAGCAGGTCTCGGCATTACGTTATCCACGAAGACCCCGAGGATGTTAATGACGTCGTTCACAACGAATCTTCCCAAGTACAGTGGTACATCGGAGAAGGCGAACCAACGCATGAGAGTATAATCCCCAGCACACTGGACCGTGCTACGTGCAGGGAGGAACGTTCTACGCTTGAACAGGCGGAGAAGTCTGACACAAGCATGACAGATGGTGGTGAAACGAGTACACGAGCACGCACACTCAGCCGTCGCGGGAGAGGACGTCGAAACCCATTGTCGGGCCACACGCCGGACCAGACCCAGAGTTCCGGGACAACAATTACAGCGGAAGTGATGGTTGGGAGGTTACAAAAAATGACGCAACTGTTGCATGAGATGAGGGAAGACCTAGCACAGATGGACAGGATGTTGTCCGAAATGACACCGGGAAAAGTCCAGGTCTCCAAAAAAGAGTAACACAGGTCGGACTTGCATGGTTCTCCGTTTCATTGTACCTGACAGTGTTTTGTTACCGAAGTACTGCGTGATGGAGCATGTAATAAAACCAAATAAACACAACTTTGATATTATTGAGTATTTTTTTCGTACTGATACCTGCCATACGTTTCCATACATACATACATATAACCTTCATATGCACTTAACATACACCGGGAGCTCCCCCGCCTTTTGTTCCTGTTGCGATTCATCAGGTGCGTGATTCATGTTTGTGTGTGTGTGTGATTCATGTTTGTGTGTGTGTGTAAATGTGGCATGCGTAAAGAACGACAGACACCCGTTAAAGCAGGACAATATTTTTACTGCGTGCAAATCAAGCATACATACAAAACAATACACATGGCGCTGAGATGAAGCACAGTATTTGACGTGACGGAAAGGACAGTGTCCTTAAAAACCAATGTTAAGTCGCCTTCAGTCATGTTTTAAGAAGAAATGTTCATTCGTTTAAATTTCTGTCGTTTAAATTTAAAATCAAATTAGACCATGCTCTTTTTTCCAACAAAACATAAAGGCCGTCGACTGGATATAAACTGTTTTTTTTTATTAACTATACGTTTTCTCCACTGGAATGCTCATTCTGGTGACGTCGTTTCCGTGACTTTGCGTTTTTACGTGTACGCGTTTTATGTTTTCTGTCGCCGTGAGTGTCTCTTGAGCGTTTTCTACGGGTGCCGTGTGTACTGGTTGATACGACAGGGATGGGGCGCGTGCATGTGTTGCCTGAGTAATGGGCGTCATCAGGCGTAGTGTTCTCTGTCGCGTATTCACTCGAGTATCTCGACGCGTATCCTGTCAGGTATCTCGTTGCGTGCAATAGACGTAGCAGCACACGCCAGTGCGCGCAGTCCTTGAGATAACGCGGGTCTTCCGGTTTAAAACCACGCCTCTCTCCTGTCCAGGACACGAAGTACAGACACTCACCTTCTAAAAGCTGACAGGAACGTGTAAGCTGCAACCCCTTTGTTCTCACGAGCAGCGGGAGGTTGCTCATGTACGAACATCCCAACATTCTGCATATGCTTTGCATATACGGCATCATGTAGCATATATACGTGTCCTTGTGCAGCAGGCAGGAACGTCCTGCGTGGAATCTGTCCTCGTGTTCTTTGCGATGCCAGATGTCGCCGAAATTCCTTCTGCACACAGAACAGGCAGAGATCGGGTCAGCGAACCAAGGCAGATGAGATACAACAACATGCGAGCGGAGGCATGATACCGAAACCCCGCAGATGCAGCAAACCTCTAGCTCTGGAGCAGTACGTCCCCCTTCTTTCTTCTCAAACATGCTTGTGTAGTCATCGGACAGCTCTAGTATATCATCCATTTTTATATATGTATGCACTGATGAAGGCACAGTGCACACGAAGTGATAACCTTGACAGTCTCACTCTGTATTGACGTCTGAGCTCACTCCAACCACTACATATATTATATATGCACGTACGATACGCTTACGTCAGCATGAAGACCACGCTCGACATGTACATCCACTCCTGTACCGCGTACGGTTCTGTAGTATAGGTAAACCGATCTCGCGCCTGTACAAAACGGTCACTGCATTTACAGGCCTGTGCATCCAGTAACGGGACACCTCATGAGATCGTCTAGCGCGTCTTTCACCGCATGCCAGGTCTGTAAGCCAGACCGATTTTCCCAACAGCCGTTTCCATTCGACATCAGTTACACACGGCACCTGCATCCTATCGCACTGCCATCCGCAAAACACACAAGGAAAACAGGAGTAACCCAAGATTTCACCATAGATGTGAGGAGCACGAATATCACCTACCAGATGAAATAAGGAGGCACATCCGTCCAATGGTTCGATGCAGACGCATAACAGGCAATCCAGTGACTCATCTAGCGTGGTGTGTTCTCCTGGAAAATGATGGCTTCCAGGAGAGCATGGTCGATTAGTGTCATACGTCTTCCTGTATCCGCACAAGACGCACGTGTCATAATATTCATGTGTCGCCGAAGGGTACATGTGAACGAAAACAGCCATGGTGACCAGTAGAAATGCATGCGAGTCTGAGGGGTTAGTTCTTTGTTTGTACACTTTTATATCATCGTCGGCCGAATAAACGGTGCCCCATAACTGTATATCACAAAAAGAAGCAAAAGCGTGATTCATTTTCTGTGCATCAGGTTACCTCCAAAGCATGATTCGTCCTCAGCTCTGTCCAGCTGGACATCCATCTTCTATTCATTCTGTGGATTTTTTTGGACCAGCAGTTCCCTGTGCAACATCCAACGGCCTCTCAGACGGTTTTTTGGTCATTTTCACAGATACCCCCGAGTGCGATTCCCCTGCAGGCTTCCCACGTTTGTCCAGTTTGTCATGATTTTCGGATACCCATTGCTGGCATTCAGAGCATGCACAAAAAAAAGACAATCCGTTGGAGTAATTTGCTAACTTAACAGGTATAGCTCCTGATGGGCCTTCCACTAATGCATCAAATTTCTCCATAATAGTCGGAGCTGGGTTGCGTGCAGTCGCACCTGTTTTAGTCGCACCCTTTTTTGCCGCACCTTGTTTTGCCGCACCTTGTTTTACCGCACCTGTTTTTGCCGCACCTTGTTTAGCCGCACCTTGTTTTCCCTTCCGTTCCTGTTCCAACTTTTTTGTGGGCGGTAAGAACACATGAATGGTGAGGTCTGATGCTCCATCTCCTACGTCCTTTTCATCAGGTTTGTCGGCCTTTTGTTCACGCGATTCAGCTGTTTGTGCAGGTTTGTCGGTCTTTTTGTCACGTGATTCAGCTGTTTGTGCAGGGTTGTCGGTCTTTTTGTCACGTGATTCAGCTGTTTGTGCAGCTGCTGCTGCTGCTGCTTTAGGGGCATCGTTACGTTCACATTCGTTTTTCTTGTCGTGTCCAGAATCACACTCGGACCGTATAGGACGTGACGCTCCCTCTTCTAACTTTTCAACCCGGTCTGTCAAATCGGAAACACGTTTGTTCAGGCTGTCGATGTGTTTCTTGAGTCTTCCTTCCATTCGGTCGAGTCCGGAGTGGATCATTTGCTCGGTCTGCTTACGATTTAGCTTCTGGTGCATAATGGGACGCACAATCTGCTTGTCTCTCCTTTTTGTCACGGGCTGCGATTTCCTCTTTCGTCTGAAGTGTAAACATGTCGTTCCCCTCGGCGCGATCCATCGTGTAGAGAGACTGTAGCGTGTCTGCCACACTCCCCTCGCGCCAACGCCTAAATACCCTTCAAGGCTGAGTCATGCACCACGAGTCATGCACCGCGGGAGTGTCAAGCGACTTGTTTACACTGGAGAACACAAGAGCCGAGGCGGTCACGTGAGCTGAACAAACAAAAAAAAGCAATTCATGTCACAGTACCGGTTAATCGTCTGCAGCACGTCAACGTTCCTATGAGGCAATTTACAAGCGCATCAGGTCATACCCTAGTTTCTGCACTGTCTCAGTGATTGGAGAAGCCAAGTCCTGAGAGTCGGTGTAATGTAGGATGGCTTCGAGGATGATCCAATCTTCGAGGGGCCGTCGTTCCATGTGCGACATGAACTGCGATCGCTGCTTCCTCAAAACAGGAGTCTTTTCCGTGATGATGTCTAACGTGGTTTTGCTGATGATTCCCCAGTGGAGGGCGTACTGAACCTCGTCGGGGACGTGCAGGAATACACGTTTCTCTGCCTGCACAAACGGCAGTCGCACGTCTCGGGACAATTTCCTAACGAACTTCTCATTCACCTGGTAACGCTTTCTGATCTCGTCCGCATGTGTTGGGCCGTGGGGGTACTTCTGCAGTAGCGCCCGCAAGTCCGCATTCTGTCCTGTGCCGCTCGAGCGGACGGCTTGCTCGTAACTAGGCGGAAGCTCATGTATATAGGCCTGCCCGTAAGGAGGCAAAGCAATGTTAGGTAGCGGTAGATCTGCGCAGTTCACTGTGCTGTTCACTTATACGTTATGAGGAAAGTCGTATCACACTGTGCGTGCAGCAGCCCTAACAAACCACACACGTTCACCAAGTCATACACACGTCTGTCCTGTGTCCTTAATCCGTCACATACTGCCGTAAACAAGCTCATTAATCTTTCCTTGTCTGCCACGTCACGGCCTTGGAAACGTAGCAAGTTGTTTACGTATTGTTATAACTACCGTTGTTTCATACTGCTCCGTGACCTGCGTTGTTTCATACTGCTCCGTGATCTGAATCCGTCACATTCACCCGTAAACAAGCCAATCAATCATTTTTCCTTGTCTAACACGTCACGTCCTTGAAAACGTAGTAAACCAGGATTGATCAGTCATGTTGATAACCGGTGAGTGTGATACTTCCCGGACACAGTAAAGACGTTTGTGTCGTGGCTGTTGTGCTCACGTCTGTTGCGTGTGCAGTATGATTTATTTCCCCCCCCCCCCCCCACACTTACACCCCACGTATAAAAGTTTCTCGGTGTCTCATGCAGAACCATACCAGTGTTGCAGCCCCTTCTGGCCACAGGAGTTACAAGTAAAATACACACGGGGTCCTGGCTGCCATTCCCCAGTCTATCATGGCATTGAAGAGCATCGGACAGTGCGGAGATCCCTCGTTACCAACTGCGCCTCCACCACAAACTGTGCCCTCGCCTAGTGATGAAGAGATCGTCGACCCCACCGGTCAACCAACCCAAGATGGTTGGCAATGTCTGCACTGTCAAACCCTGTTTAGGAGGTGGGACTGGATACTCGGCCGCATTCCGGCACAGTCCCGGTTCATCCGGCACGTTTGGGGGGAATGGGACTGTTACAAGAACTATTACGACAACGGCGGATTAACTATGTGAAAGGGCGTAGCCGACTGGTGGAAAGAACAGTTTGTTCGGCACTGTTTCCCGTCTAACGCCCGGGAGATCAATCTCCACCACTTCAGATTGGGTGTCAGGTACGACGGGCTTCCCTGTCTCGTATCCGTGAACGACACACCTGGTCAACAGTACTACATGGCATGGTTTGCGAAAAGGCGGATGAAAAAAAGCGAAGGTACCACCGAAGGCTGCTTCCTCCCCCCCTCAAGTCCCCCCCTCCCCCACAGGGGAGCCGTCTGGGACCCAAAAGCGCCCATAGAGCGCTCTCAACTTATAGTATTATAGACTCGGCCTTCTTATATAGTAGGGTTGTGGACACATTGAAATCTTTGGTGTGCGGCAGGTTTCACGTTTGTGAAAGATGTACGCGCAAACTGAAAAAGATATCGCAAATGTTACTCGTTGAACGCTTGAAGCATATTTTTCAAAAGATTTTAACATATATTTTGCAAATGTTGTGTAGACCGTTGTCCGGCAAATGGCCATTTTGTATTTCTGACCAATATGTTGGCGTCAGTATCGCCACCTGCCGACGACAAGTGGAACTATATCAGATAGACAACGGATTTATCTGATTCATGTTGCACACATGAAACAACATTTGTGCGGACTACATACTTTAATTTAACTGGATGTTTTGTGTGTCTGTATGTATTTATAAATGTATCAGAAAATGATCATGAATCACATATGCGGATGATCACGGCATAAAGAAGACCGTGAAAACTTTCATATTTTATTCATTATATAAGTTCCATGTGATAAGTTCCACACATATAGTGACGTAGATTCAGGCAAAACATTGTTAAAAATAACGAGTAAAACAAGTTTTTAGACACATTTTTGGAATATTGTCACATATGCATTTATTTAAAATTTCGTTTTCTGAGTTTGGAAGTATCAAGTGTTATCAACATCTATAAGTATGTTTGTCGTATCTGGTTGATCAGATCCATATAACATCTGGCTGTTCAAACGATGTTCGTGCATTCGCATTGGATGTGCCTAAAATATACATCTGGGTGACGAATGGTTTTTGCTGTACCCGTCTTCTCTGAAACATCTCGTCCTTGGAAACGTAGCAGGTTGTTTACGTATGTCTCAAGCTATCCTGGTTTCATACTGTTCTGTGACCTGAATAAGTCACAATAACCCGTAAACAAGACAATGAATCATCTCCTGTCTGCCACATCACGGCCTTGGAAACGTAGCAAGTTGTTTACATATTGTTATAACTACCGTCGTTTCATACTGCTCTGTGACCTGAATATGTCACATTCACCCATAAACAAGACAATCAATCATCTCTTGTCTGACACGTTGCGTCCTTGAAAACGTAGCATCTTGTTTACGTATGTATCAAGCTATCCTGGTTTCATACTGCTCTGTGACCTGAATATGTCACATATTCTCCCCCGGGAGAATACTGTATGGGGATCGGGGCGCCGAAGGCGCCAATACACAGATGTATGTATGGGGGGCGCCTTCGGCGCCTCGATCCGTAAAATGAATATTCCCGGGGGGCGAGGCCCCCACCACGGGCCCTCCATGTAAATCCTAATGGGGGCCTCGCCCCCTGTGTATATTCTTTGTAGGGATCGATCGCACATAAAGTATTATCCCCTGGGGGCGAGGCCCCCACAACGGGCCTTCCGTGTAATTCCTTATGGGGGCCTCGCCCCCAGTGTATATTCTTTTTGGGGATCGATCCCCCATAAAATATTATTCCCGGGGGCGAGGCCCCCACCAAGGACCTACCATATATTTCCTTATGGGGGCTTCGCCCCCGTGGTATATTCTTTGTAGGGATCGATCCCACATAAAGTATTATCCCCTGGGGGCGAGGCCCCCACCACGGGCCTTCCATGTAATTCCTTATGGGGGCCTCGGCCCCTGTGTATATTCTTTTTAGGGATCGATCCCACATTAAGTATTATCCCCTGGGGGCGAAGCCCCCACCACGGGCCTTCCATATATTTACTTATGGGGGCCTCGCCCCCAGTGTATATTCTTTTTAGGGATCGATCCCACATGAAGTATTATTCCCGGGGGCGAGGCCCCCACCACGGACCTTCCATATATTTCCTTATGGGGGCTTCGCCCCCGGGGTATATTCTTTGTAGGGATCGATCCCACATAAAGTATTATCCCCTGGGGGCGAGGCCACCACCACGGGCCTTCCATGTAATTCCTTATGGGGGCCTCGCCCCCTGTGTATATTCTTTGTTGGGTTCGATCCCACATAAAGTATTATCCCCTGGGGGCGAGGCCCCCACCACGGGCCTTCCATGTAATTCCTGATGGGGGCTTCGCCCCCAGAGTATATTCTTTGTAGGGATCGATCCCCCATAAAGTATTATCCCCGGGGGCGAAGCCCCCACCACGACCCCTGTGGAGAAATTTCTATAGGGGCCTCGGTCCAAGCGGAGACCCTGAACGAGATCTAAACGATCCCATAGTGCTTTGACATGCGTTGCACACCTGTGGCTTTTCCAGTACCGATGATATCCGATGAACACTCTTTAACCATTCACATGCGTCTCCGATCCCAACCAGGACTCCCCTGTTCCCCCCCCCCCCCGGCGATCCTACGTTCCCCCCCCCCGGCGATCCTACCCAGAACTCCCCTGTTCCTCCCCCCCCCCCCCCGGCGATCCCACACAGAACTCCCCTGTTCTCCCCCCCTTGGTAAACCCTACTGACCTTTCACCTCCGACCTCGACGACCCAGACCGACCTTTCACATCCAACCGACCCTTCTTTCCCTCTGCCGGCGATCCCCAAACCTACAACCGGTCTACTTCTGACTTGAACCACACAACCTACCCCAGGCCCACAACTCTATCACTTCTTGACATAAGGCAGAGGGAGGGGCTGCCCCCTCCCCCCCCCCCCCCACAACTATTTTGCGTGACTCACAATGTAACACGACACGTTGTTGTGGGTTAGTCTAAATGTTAAGCATACTTTCAGAAGGACAACGCACATATATAAAGCCCCAGATCGGCCGCGTTTACTGTCACACTGTCTCTTGTGGTCGAAACGTGAGGGATAGGCTGCACCACGCACATAGTGGTGACATGTTTTATTTCAATCTGCGTCTTGTAAACTGCGATTGGTAGTCGTACCAATAATGAACGTGGTGGTTGTCGATACAGACACTGGGCTCACGACAACACACCTGGTGAACAGGAACAACTGCGATAGGCGGTATCTTGCCAAAGAAAACGTGTTCAGAAAGGGAGGGTGTAGAAAACTGATCATCGGGTCCGTCGAATGGGATAACTTGTTTTTCTCTTCCGGACAGCCATATCCAACACATCACTGACATTTCCATTTCATGGGTGTGGACTTTTGTGGTTTGGAAAAGAGACACGTTATCTCCAAATCTGACATCAAAGACAAGTGAATAAACGACACGCACCTCAAAAGACGACAAGGGGATCTACATCGAACGTGTTATATAACATACAGGACTACAATGGCGTGTAGTGCTTGGCACAACCACACTGTCATAATATATACAATTTACACTGCTGGTGGCTTTACAAACCAGGCGGCAGAAAATGAGGAGGTTATATTTGAGTTAGAGTTCCTTGGAGCGAGCTGAGAAACACGTAGATATAACAGCATACAGACTCATCAGCCGCACATACCCGCTTACTTCAGAAACATTATAACCGCGTTAACATAATGCAATTTAGCGAAACTGCGTCATATGACTATATTTGTTTTGGAGGGACAGTTATATCACGTGGCTGCCGCACTACGAGTCAGGGCGTGCAATGCGGGACGCTTGTGAGCAGCAAACGTACGAATAACGCGCTTTCGGCAAAGATGACACCGCTGCTGCCGATGTTGCATCTGTTCACACTGTTGGCAGGCTGCCTTTATGTGATTGAAGGAGTCGCAAAGTCACTTTCCATGACTACGCGTCTTACACATCAGATAGAAAGATGTGCTCCAACCCTTACCAGTATCGAATCGAGGCGTACGACAACAAGACACTGGAGTTCGGCGATGGTGACACGATCACTGTGCGGTGCCGTTTCGGATGCAATGTTCACAAGGAAGACCCTTGCCCTTCGGTTATGACCATGGGGTTCGGACTGTCTACAGGAGTACTCGAGCTGTTCAATATGTCGTCGCTGAGGGTGTTCGTAGAAAATTCCACCTCTGGACGGACGAATGCCTTGTTCAACATATCCGCCGACGAACTGCCCAACGGATTATCTGCCGTGTATTGCGGCTGTGGCTGTTTTGTTTGCTCCGCCCTGAGAAGCAGCGCCCTCTATTTGAAGGTGGTGGACACGGGCGCCCCAAAGAAACCCTCGCAGGCACCGAAGCAGGTCACGAAAACTGTCAAAACTAATTCTGTGACATGGAACCGCCCAACCGCTCCTGGAACATACCGGTACAAAGTGATCTACCAAAAGGTCCCTGACACAGTAAATCCACCGGGCAGCTCGGTTTACGATCCAACCTACAGGTGGATTCCTCAGGTAGAGACCCACGTCCACACCGTTACCACCAATTCTGCGAAGCTCGTCCATGCGGAGCCGTCCACTCAGTATCTCGTGTACGTGTCCGCAGAAGTGAATGGCACGAACCGTTGGTCCGCGATATCGCGAGGTGGTTTCATAACTCCCAAACCATGTCCTTAACACTATCTGAATGTCAAACGCGATTTCATAGTCTTTTAATGTTTTATTTTATAATGGCCAATAACATGTTTTCTGTTCTCTTATATGTACCGTGTTTCACGTATATCTGTGCTTACATTTAACCTATGCCGATCACATTTGTTTGTTTTTCGCATGTGTATCTTTTTTTGTTGTGTCGTTTGTATTTATACTGGAATATAATGGAATATGATGCGGATATTGTTACGTCGCTTGCACCAGGAACATCGCCAGATAATATGAATCAGCAAGAACACGTCGGCTGATTATTCGTTTTGTTTTATGGGGGGGGGTTCATGTTTCCGATGTCACGTGACGGTACTCGCATGTTATATATGTGGTCGCAGCACGTCGACTCAGATCATTTTAAACGGGACGCTGGTGAGAAGCAAGCGTGCAGCAAACGGCCTCCAGCCCTGTCCGTTGACTGTACGTAAGACATACCAGGAAGGGAGACAATATGAGACCGCTACTGCCGTTGTTGCAACTGTTCACACTGTTTTTCTGCTTATATCTGGTTGAGGGCCGCCGCACCGTCACGTTTTATGATTACGGCTTTTATGGCTCGGAGGACAGAATATGCTCCGACCGTTACCAGTATTTGATAGAGCCGTACGACAACGCAAATCAGGTGTTCGGTGATGGTGACACGATCACTGTGCGGTGCCGTTTGGGATGCAAGGAAAACGCTGTTCACAAGGAAGACCCTTGCCCTTCGGTTACGACCATGGGGTTCGGACTGTCAACAGGAGTACTCGACCTGTACAATATGTCGTCGCCCAGAGTGTTCGTTGAAAATTCCACCTCTGGGCGGGTGAATGCCTTGTTCAATATATCCGCCGACGAACTGCCCAACGGGATATCGGCCGTGTATTGCGGCTGTGGCTGTTTTGCATGTTCGAAGTTGAGAAGCCGCGCCCTCTATTTAAAAGTGAAAGACTCGGCCGCTCCAACCAAACCCTCGCGCCCGGTGCAAGGTACGAAAACCGTCAAAACAAATTATGTGACATGGAAACGTCCCGCCACCCCTGGAAGATACCGGTACAAAGTGATCTACACAAGGGTCCCTGTCAGTGCCAATTCACGAGGCGGCAGCTCTGTTTACGATCCAACCTACAGGTGGGTGCCTCAGATCAAGAGACATGTCCACATCGTTTACACCAATTCTGCGGCCCTCGTCCATGCTGTGCCGGCTACAATGTACGTGGTGTCCGTGTATGCAGAGGTTAACGGCACCAATCGCTGGTCCCGTATATCGTGACCCGGTTTCTTCAAAACACCAGACCCTCGCCAATAAATCTGGTTGAATGTCGGAGTCGTTTTAATAATATTCCGTGCAAGGATGTTCTTCATTGACATTACGTGGTTTTGCTTTTGATTACCTTTCACTACATGTGCTTTTGTTCTTGTTGTAGTTAGTTTTTTTTGCATATCAGGCCATACAATAATGTGTTTGTCCAGTGGCGTTTTAAAGTATGCGCCTATATCAATCAATATATTTGTTTTCCACATTAAAAGATGTGCTGATTATATCTACTTGTCTTCGTGGTTTTTCTTTCGGTTATGGTACACGTTTGTATGTGTGCGTGTATGTGGACTTGTATGTCGTCCGCTTAATATGATACTGGAATATCACCATCGCCTGTATGGTTACTGTACGTAGGACAGAACGCCCCACACGCCTCAAAGCCTTTTTGCCCTAACCTTCCGCCAGCGTACATATGCAGTTATTTAATGACGGTAAGCGAAGCCGATATATGAGCTTTGGACGACATAACAAAAGTAGTGCCGTAGAGCTACCAGTATTTTAGATATACATGTGATCGTAAAAAAACTATCATATTGCCGGGAAATGATAATAACTGGCATGATATACATCAGTGTTGCGCGTGGACGATATGTCCCTGTGGACGAAAAGGCACCACAGACGTTGATCACAACCGCATAACATTTCACAATGCTGCGGATGAACCTTTAGACAAAGATCACCATGATGCATTAAAACAGCCAGCACATTAACTTGTTTAGCACATCTGACTGCCTGGTCAGTCGTGCAATATTTTATACTGGACACAGAGCGCGTGAATCTGCGGTGGACGAAAAGAACTGTGGACGAAACGTCCGTTACAATATTCCTGTGGGCGAACCGGACCTGTGGAGGAACAGGTGGTTGGACAAAGAGGCGAGCACAAAACGATCTGGGGACGAAAACGTCTATAACCCCGACCACCACAATTTCTGCAGCTTGATGTATTTTGTCCCTTTTCTTGTGGTCTCTTATGGCTTGACAGCTGTGTGTAGTTTGATTGTCTGTTCTGAAACCTCCCAGGCTTCCTAGTGTCACTGTTATGTATTACTGACACAGTATTTGTGTTTAACTTTTGCTCTATGCCCTTTGCTTGTATCTCAGACATCTTGTTTGCCTTTTCGAAGTCAATTAGCGATTGCAGTGTCTGATCAGGGTCACTCAGTGCTTTGCGTCTGAGCCTGTTTGATACACAGTGCTGTACAATTTGTGTTTTTATTTCACTATCTTGATCACCAAACTCACATGTTGACGCAAGTTGCTTTAATCGCGTGAAGTATGCCATAATTCCTTCCCCCCTCTCTTGTTTGGCTTGTCGAAATGTGTAAACTTCGAACTCTAGGTTTTTCTTTGGCAAGAAATAGGCGTTTAACGCGGACAAAGCTTTGCCGAGATAAGTTTCAGGGGGATGAGCGTGGAGGTTCGACTCTGTGTTTGGCAACGTGTCAAAGATGTCATGAACCGACGGACCTGCATAGTGCAATAGAAGAGCTCTTTGTCGTTTGTCTTCACTGATATCCGTGGCCATAAACAGATTTTGGAAGCGAGAGACGTATTTTGTCCATCGTACACCGACACCTTCAGCGTGTATGTCAAACGCCGGGAATTTTGGGAGCGCCGCCATATTTTGGTGGTTACTGACAGCGTGAGCGAGCGGTAAAATGAGTGTTACTCACGTTTATAGGCGATGACAAGGTTCTGGGTGACTTCCGCGTGATAGTTAACAAATGTCCGTATCCCATCCTCGTCGCCAGTGTAATGTTCTTGTATTTGTGTAAAACATAAGAACTCAGGATTATGTTCACAGACGTTTACTCGCGCTGCCAATATGGCGACCTCCATAAATCACTCCGCCAGATACCAACACATGTATCAAGTAGTAACACGGACATTACGCACAACAAAGTAGTCCGCGGCTGGACACTACAGCAGGGGTCCTAATAACAACAGACGGCCTGTGCACAGTGTTGACGTAGGAGAGGATACAGAAGAAACTGAAAACAATGAGGACTCTGTGTATGAAATGGAAAACCTGTATAATATTAGGGGCAAAGTAGCTCCATTCTATGTGCCTGCTGAAATTGAAGGTAGGAGCTTTCAAATGGAATTAGATACAGGGGCAGCCCTTTCAGTAGTAAATTTACATGATTACAACAAGTATCTGTCACATGTACAAATGGAGGAAACTGGGGTTAAACTTAGAACATACACACAGGAGGTCATTGAACCAATAATACCTCACAATCAATACATGTAAGGGTCTATATCAATATGAGAGACTTGTTTATGGAGTGGCAAGTGCTCCAGCTATTTGGCAACGTGCCATGGAACAGGTCCTTCAAGGTGTTCCTTTCATTCAATGTTATCTGGATGATATTATCATCACAGGTAGAACGAAAGAAGAGCATTTAAAAAATCTAGATCTGGTTCTGTCCAAACCAGAACAGTATGGTCTAAAGGTGAACAAGTCAAAATGCGAGTTCTTTAAAGACAAGGTAGAATATTGTGGTCATGTGATAGATGCCCAAGGGCTGCACAAGTCAAAGGAAAAAATTGATGCAGTTCTAAACGCACCAGAACCGGAGAATCGTGAACAACTACAGTCATTTCTGGGGTTATACAACTACTACAGGCGCTTTCTGCTTAATCTATCGACAGTACTTAGACCTCTGAATGAGTTTTTAGAGTAGGAGAAACGATGGGAGTGGGGTATAGAGCAGGAAAAGGCTTATTTGGAAAGCAAGAAACTTATATGTTCTGAGACAGTGTTAACCCATTATGACCAACAATTACCTGTTACGCTTCCTCTTATGGGATAGGAGCTGTGATCTCGCATGTAATGACAGATGGGAGCGAACGTCCCATTGCATTTGCTTCTAGGTCCCTGAGTCCTGCTGAAAAGAATTATTGTCCGTTAGAGCGTGAAGCTTTAGCTGTTGTCTGGGGGGTTGGTAAATTTTATCAATACCTACAAGGCAGACGCTTCACCCTGATCACAGATCATCAGCCGCTGACCCACATTTTCAGCCCTAGCAAGGCTATTCCAGTTACAGCAGCAGCGCGAGTTCAACGCTGGGCAGTATTCCTCAGTGGGTTTACGTATAATATTAAGTACAAAAGCACTCAAGTACATGGTAGTGCTGATGGACTGTCCAGAGTTCCAATTCATTACAAAAGCAGTGACTCCGCAGATGACAAAATGAGCATGTTTAACATAAATGATATTTCTGAGCCTATCTTAGCTAACGAGCTATAATCTGATACTTCCAGGGATAGTATTTTGATAAAGGTTACTGAAGCAGTGCAGAGGGGTTGGCACCCGGAAATGGGTAATGAGCCTGAGCTCAAGGCGTATTTTACACGGCAGAATGAATTGTCACTTTCAAATGGGTGTATCCTATGGGGTTTACATGTAATAATACCACAGAAATTGAGGCCCAAGGCCCTTGAATTGCTTCATGAAGGGCATCTTGGTGTTGTTAAAATGAAAAGTGGGGCAAGAAGCTACACGTGGTGGCCAGGAATAGATCAGGAAATTGAAAATCTTGCTAAAGAATGTACTGGATGTCAGGCTGTTAGAAACCAACCAGCAATAGCTCCAGTACACCGCTGGGTTTACCCAATGCATCCATGGCAGCGTATTCATGTGGATTTCGCTGGGCCCTTTATGGACAAAATGTTTATGGTTGTAGTTGATGCCCACACCAAGTGGCCCGAGGTTACGGTAATGAATTCTACATCAGGGAGCCGTACAGTTGAAGAGCTGCAAAATATTTTCGCAAGGTTTGGGTTACCACAACAAATTGTCAGCGACAATGTTCCGCAATTTCTTGGTAGTGATTTTCAGGAGTTTGTGTCAATGAATGGCATACAGCATATTACTGGTGCACCCTATCACCCAGCAACAAATGGTTTGGCTGAGCGTTTTATCCAGACATTTAAGAATGCCCTACGTGCACATAGTAATCAGTACACTCTTAGTCAAAAGATCAATAACTTTCTCCTAGCTTACAAAAATGCACCTCATGCTGTAACAGGCCAAAGTCCCGCAGAGCTTATGCTTGGTCGCAAAACCAGACTCCGTCTGGATCTACTGAAACCAGATCTGCGTGATTTTGTGTTTAGGCGGGAGACATATGTTCCCCATCGACAGCATAGAGATCTCCGTACCTTCACAGAGGGGGAAAGAGTTATGGTTAGGGATTACCGTCAGGGAACGTCAAAGTGGGTGGCAGGTGTGATAACAAGTAGAGAGGGACCCATGTCATATGTTGTCCAGATTGGTCCTGATTTGTTTTGGCGGCGACATATTGATCAAATCATTAGTGGTAGTCAGGCGGCCACTCCTGAAAACAGTAAACAAAGTCAAGAACAATCTGTGTTTAAGCCAGATACACTCAGTTTAACTGATACCCAAATAACATCTGCAGAACAACCAAATGTAACAGTTGCAGCACAGTCACCTCTTATGTCCGAAAAACCAGAGCGAGACCAAAACAGACCCACAGGCTGTTACTGATACAAACACCAGGCGTTATCCCTTGCGTGAACGAAAACCTCCTGCACGTCTTGATATGTAATCTTAGTAATCAGTATTTTGCTGGTCTGAAGTTATTGTTTGGAAAGTCTACAGGTTCAAGATTTAACTTCTCACGTTTCTCCACGTGTGGAGGAGTTGTTAGATATGTGATCCAAGTGCAGCCATCTACTGGCGCTTTCTATAAGTAACCTACATGTAATAATGGTGTCACCACCAGGTGGCTTTTATATGTGTCAGTGTGCTGTGTGCACATTGTTTTATGTTCTACGTAGCAGAATAAAAATGGCTGTCTCCCCAAATGGACTGTGTTTTGTGTTCTCCCAATATAACTTATGGCCTGCGCCTAAGTATACAAAACGTGGAACAAATCTGCTTTACATGCCATGACTCTTAATGCTGGATATGACAATTAAATTATATATGATATTAAACGGTGATATGGTTGGCAAGGGTGCCCCTGCCTCAGAAATGTTGTATATTCCATTTATGTAGGCACAAAGAGAACTACGGGAACGGGACTGAAGTAATACTTGGCAATTGATAATCAAGTCACTGATTTAGATGGAGCTTCTTTATTACCATTATGCTATTACACATGTAGCCATAAGGATAGCTTGTACTGAACTACTTTATCTGACTGTATTACTACACATGCTATATATAGACTGTATAAATGCGATACATGCATGATATAGTGCTGTATGTGTATCATATCACTACATCCCCCATACCGAAAATTAAGCATAACAAATAGTTTTGTGTGATCAATTTAATCTTATCATAATATACAGGTAGATATAGTGAATCAGGACAAGTATGCAAAATTAATCTATTATACTGGTCTCATAGATTGAACAGGAATTATATTTAAATAATCTAAAGAGTGATATTGTCTTTGTATATGCTAGATGTATAAGTGAAAATATTTGTAGCATAGATATATAACATACTATATTGTTCTAACTAGAAAGCATAAACATGAGCCGTCACTGGGGTTAGACTACCCTCGTGCTCAATTGGGAATATTCTGCCCCTTTCTATCTGCACTTATATTACACAGAGTCTTATTTTATTGGTATCCTTGTGGTTGCCACACAACACGGTCATAACGGGTACGCACTTGCGCGTCTTCCATTGGGGTGTTTCACGTTTCTGCACAGGTTCGTCATGTTCATCACCACTAATGATAATATCTTCATCAGAAAATCTGACAGTCTTTGGTGTTGAATTAACTGTCAAGTCGCGTAGTTGACTTCGATTTCTGCGTACTCTGTTGCCATTAGGTGACTCAGCTATGTAGCTTCTTGGTTCTTCACAGAGTTGAACAACTGTTCTAGGGCACCATGTTTTGTCTATTTTGTTGAGTATTCTTTTTGTCCCACTTTAAGTTTGGGTAATTTCGTTTTCCTGCTTGATGTGTCTTTCCTCTAGTCTGTTTCTGTGTTCCTGTTTCCCAGGGGTGGTACGAGTTGGTATCATTGTTATTAACGGTCGCGGAATATAAGTTCTCCTGGTGATGGTAAATTCTGGTCAACTGGTGTGGCTCTTAGTTTGAGTAAAGCGAGTTGTACATCTCCCTGACTCTTTACACCTTTGTGATGGTTGATTTTACTGAACGAACGTGTCTTTAATAAAACCATTGCTGCGTGGATAATGTAGGGAGCCCGTGACATGTTTTATACCCCATTTATCCACAAACTCTTTAAATGCTTGCCCAGTGTACTGTGGACCATTGTCAGTCATGACCTCATCTGGACGCCCGAACATTGCACAGTATAGGTCTTAATTTTATTAGAGATAGCCTGGCTTGATGTTGTTCTCATCTCATCAACTAGCGGATACTTGCTGTACCTGTCTACAATCACAAGATATTGACGTCCTTGGATCTCACACAGGTCAGATACAGTAGCTTGCCATGGCCTTGATAGTACTTGATGAGGTATTAACGGTTCTTTTTTATTAGCGTCCTGGTGTTCTTGGCCTGTTGGGCAGGATTTACACATTAACTCTATGTCCTTGTTGATGTTAACCCAGTAAACCGTATCTCGCGCTAACTTACGTGTCTTTTCAACACCTTGGGGACCTTTGGGACACTGTTCTGGTATGTATGATTGCATAGATTTTAGAATGAGAACTTGTCGTCCTTTGAATATAACACCTGCTTCCACGGCTAGTTCGTCTCTAAATGACCAATAGGGCCTCAGGTCATTAGGTAGGTCTTTGATACTTTCAGGCCATCCTGTCTGTATGATATCTTTCAGCCTGTTTAGTATGGGGTCTTTGATGGTGTCTTCCCTCAGTATGGTCTGCTTTTCTTTCGAGAAGTTAATCAAGGCAGTAGGGACATAAGTTGGGCCCTCTGACCCAAGATCTGAACCAACAACTCTTATATCCAGGTCTACCTCTCTGTTTACGTTAGGTTGGGTTAGGTAGTCGGCTCAATGTATCTGCCAGTACCATTTTCTCACCTGGACGGTACACCATACTGTAATTGTACCCCTGTGTCTTCAATAGCATGCGTTGCAGTCGGGGAGGAGCAGAATGGAGTGGTTTGGCACATATTGTAACAAGAGGTTTGTGATCTGTCACAACAGCGAAAGATCTTCCGTAGAGATAGGTATGGTATCGTTGTATACCATGTACCACAGCCAATATTTCACGTTCTATGTTGCTGTACCTCGACTGGCATTCTGTCAAGGATTTTGAACCAAAGGCAACTGGTCTACCTTCCTGGATCAAGGCAGCTCCCAACCCCTTCTGTGAAGCATCAACCTCAAGTTGTACAGGTGATGTTGGGTCATAATATTTCAGACACGCCTTTTCTGAACTGTCTGCTTTAGTTCGTCAAAGCATTTCTGATATTCCGCATCCCAGGTCCATGGTACATCCTTTTTAAGGATGTGCCTTGTCTGCATAATGTGGTATATATTGCCTCAGATAGGTTAGTAGACCTAGAAACCGAGATAGATCTTCCCGATTTTGAGGAGTTGGCATCCTGCGTATGTCTGAGACTTTGGCAGGATCTTGTTTGATACCTTCACTGGTATACACATTTCCGAAGAAAGAAATGCTCGATTGCTTGATTGTGCATTTGTCACTGTTAAATACAAGTCCATTTTCCACTGCTCAGTCCATCAGTTGTATCAGATTAGCATCATGTTCGGCTTCTGTTTCACCGTATACACACACATCGTCTGCGATGCTCACGACAGTTTTTAGGTTTTCCAGAATCTGGTCCAATCTGGACTGAAATATGTCTTGTGACACGCTGAGGCCAAATGGTAGTCTACACCAACAATAACGACCAAATGGTGTGCGAAACGAGGTGAGAAGCTGCGAGTCTTTGCTGAGATGGATTGACCAATATCCAGCTTTGGCGTCTAGTTTGCTGAATACTTTGGCTCTAGCAAATTCTGGATTAAGCTCTTCCACTGTTGGAATTTTGTGGGGACATCTTTTGAGACTTGAGTTCAGTTTCTGTGGATCTATGCAGATTCTCAAGGAACCATCTTTTTTGGTACTGAAAGCTAAGCTGGAACACCAGTCAGTGTGTTCGTCTACTTTTCTTATGACACCTTGGCTCACCATTTTGTCTAGCTCTAGTTTCAGTTTATCCTTGATGTGCAGACTGCATTTCCGTGGTGGGTCGATAAATGGCCCTGCATTAGGTTTCAGGAGCAGTTTTGCAACTCCAGGAAAATTGCCAATTTGATCAAACTGTTGTGGGTATGCTTTCATGAGGTCGTTTATGTTTGAGATATTTTCAGGTTTTGATGGGCTAGTTGTTTACTGGTGTTTGATATTGCATGAGAGCTCAGTTTACCACCTGTCTGGCTCATTGTCTGGCTTGATTCGTCCATCTCATCAACATTGATGGTAACTAGTCCTAGCAGCTCACTGGTAGGAAGTCCAACAACAGCTGGACCTGGAACATCTTCGATGTAGAATCGAGTCTTCATCCAATCAGAATTACCATATCGACACGGCATGTCTAACCTACCAGGGCATGTTATCGCTTGTCCATTGTAGGCTGTCAGCTTAACATTGCAAGGCATAAGGAATTTGTTATCCTTTATGGAGTCGCCGTACATCTGACGGAATGTCCTCAGCGGCAATGTGTTGCCAGAGGCGCCTGTGTCGATTTTCAGCTGTAGCGTATATTTTCCTTGCGGAAATCTTGGTGTTTTGATACTCAGGTTTGAATATGCCTCGTCGCGAGGAGTTTCATCACATACACTATCTGTGTATTTAGTACTGATAGTTATTGAACAAAATGTCTGATGGTAGATCTCACCATCGGAGTCTTGATACTCTTCGACTGAGTGAAACTGATGGTTTCTCTGGTTTGTTCTGCCAGCTGGTCTTCTTCCACCAGAATGATCTCGTGGTTTTGTTTTTCTTGTCGGCGGATTGCAGAGAGACGAAGATCGGCCTCGATTGTTTCTGGTTCTTGATCTGTTGCGAATTTTTCTGCAGCATTTATCCCAATGTCCTTTTATCCCGCACGCATTGCATTCGTCATTGTAGGCAGGACATTGACGTGGTTTGTGACTGGTACCACAATTTCTGCATTTCCGGCCGCGATCTACACTATGAATGTGCTCCTTGGCTGTTTTCATTTGATCAATTTGATCTGACCCGGCAGATAGAGCTTCACACCTGCGTCCCTCAATTAGGGCATCTTTGTTTGAGTATCCTTCCGTTTTGCCAAGAAGGTCTTCACGAAACTGATCAAATGGAGTGCTGGCAATAATCCGTTCTAGTAGCCATTCGCTTAGTTGTTCGTCACTAAAGTCACACTTCAGTGCAAGTGTTCTGGCCCGAGTCACAAAGTCATCCAATGTTTCTAATTGGTTCTGTCTCAGCCTCATTAGCTGCAGTCGATGTATTCGAAATTTGACACTTACTTTGAGTTGGCTCTCAAAGAATGTTCATAGTTCAACAGGATCTTTTTTTTCCGTGTTTCAGTGAGGCCATTTGCATTTAGGCGTTTTAAGCCTTCATCACCAATGCCTCTGCATATTTTCCTAGCTTGAGCCTCTTTCTGAATGATTTTTTCATCCTCAAAGTAATAAATCAATTTCTGTTTGAATAAAGTTAGACATTCATCCAAATTCTGGCTATACCAGTCCATTGTGGGAAGGTAACTTGCTATGTTTTTATGTTGTAGCCACAATATAGGCCTACTAGTCACATGCGAGGTTAATCTCCAGCAGAGATTGTGACCCAGTGTCATTTTTATGTTGTTTTTGTCATACCCCCTGAATAGGGTAGGTCAGGCAGTGCACAGGGCAACAGTCTGTCAAGGCTGTGTTGACTTGAACTGGAATTCGCCCAGTCACTGGTATTGACCTGGTTACTGTGACAGATTGTATCTGTGGGCCTGATATGGTCTTTGCCACTCATATATGCTTAATCCATGCATTTTTTGGTCAGAAGGTTCAAAGATTGTGAATTTTAGCCATAGACCACAAAATAATTCTATCCGCAGACAGATTAGGTTATGGCTGGCTTTGAGTTGTTATTTACCTTAAATGTCCGTTCATGTCTTCAGAGGCAACTTGACAAGGCGGGAACCGCAGTCCTTCCTGTCTGCCCCACTGGATATGTTTTTCAATTGTTTGGTGATAGATTTCTCTGAATCAGTCCATAAAATGGTCAACTGTCCTTGGGTTACATAGTTCACCGCTGCCAGCATGAAGTAATACTTGGCCATTGGTAATCAAGTCATTGATGTAGATGGAGCTCCTTTATTACCATGATGATGTTACACATGTAGCCATATGGATAGCTTGTACTGAACTACTTTATCTGACTGTATTACTACACATGCTATATATTGACTGTATAAATGCGATACATGTTATAGTGCTGTATGTGTACCATATCACTACAGGGACTGGACTAACTGGAGGAAGAACACTTAAAAAAACTCAAGTTATGTAAGATTTTGATAATATCCGTTGAGACAGGGAAGAGGATTGATGTCATTAATATTATTTACAGTTGGAGATGGTCTTTTCAGTACACAGGTTTTGACTTGGCCATAAAACTTTACGTACATTGCAGCAGAATTATTTGAAAAGTTAAACTATGTATTAAAAATTAATAACAAGTATTGTGTCAAGTATAATTTAAATTAAAAATGATAACAGTATCAACTGTTTTTTCATCAAAGATTTTTTAATAATATTGTCGAAATAAATGATTATTAAAATAATATTATAAAATATATTCATGAATGCATTTGTATTCAAATACTTACATTTTTACCAGCATTCCCATCCTGATACATGAAATTATGGAGTACATCTTCATATTTGCATTCACATACATTTGCAGAGTACTGCACCATGTCTAGTATTTATTCAGTTTCAGCCAAACAAAGTTCTTGAGAATCCAGAATAAACAAATATCATAAATTTAAATAATGATCATAAGTACCTGGTTTTATTAATTTTATTTATATTTAAAAAAAAATAAAACTATAATATTCACTTTGGACTGCCTTCACATCAATCTACACACTAGCCATAGCAAGAGTCTTATGACAATTATAACATTATAGAGGGCTTTATATACCATCCTCTGTCTGTGCAGAACCAACAGTCATTCTCGGTTCAGCTTGGTCCGACCACTGGTTCAACCAAAGCCCTGAACCGGAGCGCCAAAACGCATTTGGTCGTAACCAAACGTACAACCAAACTTTGGTCAGAGCGCCAAAACATGCCCTATGATTGGCCTAGAGCAGCGGTGCACTAATAGAGCGGGGTACCAGTCTAGAGGAGCTAGTGCACGGCGGCACGGTACAAACAGCTGAGGGCCATAATAGAGCAGGGTACCAGTCCAACAGCTACGGAGCGAGTTGATTCGTCACCAGTCATTTCGTCCCCAATTTACATGCGGTACCAAATGGTCAATTCGCCACCAATGTTTTGTATGAAAAAATGTTATCTATTACAATTGAAATTAAAATACACAATGATATCTATACTGAAAAGTTTGTTTGGTTGTTGATTCTTTTTTTGGCTCAGGATACACCATGCAAGGAGTGGATTACATGTAAATACAAACATTGCGCAGCATGGCCAACTGGTATTCAGGGCCATTTACGTCACTGCTCACCGCAAACCCCTCACGGCAGCCCGTTTGAAATGTTCTTTTATTTCACACACGCAGGTGTTTTCGTTAAATAAAATCCACGTCCACAATTGACACAGAGAAACAAGTCGCCAAAAGAACTTTCTAAAATCTTAAACGGCCTTTGCAGAGTATAATCGCGTTTTTTGCAGTAACTATTTTCCCAGCCATATTTCACTCTGCTGTCAATCAATATTCTGTTCTTCTGTCATTCCCTATGAATTTGAATTGCTGATTTTAAGGACGTGCCCGACCAAGTCCAGCCTGATATCTTTTGACCAATTTCCTTTGGTGACGAAATGACGTGTGATTCCGATCCGCTTTGCTCCTCTCCGTCAACAACGTCACGACTCTTTCAAGCGGTGTCAACATTAAATAGTTACCTTTTTGTTGTCTTTGGATGTTTTATAAAACATCTGCAAAGTATTGGCACCAAAATAATGCTCAATAACCCTACTTATCCATAATTTTGCCAAGAGCTGATGTGTTATAAGGAAGGCACTTATAATAACAAGCACCTCATCTAATATGGAGTTGCTCATTAATATGCATGATTATATATGTGCACTACGTCACAGCTGACGTCATCGGGAATGCCGTAACAGCGACAATGTGGCCGCACTCAAGCGTAAAACTTGGTTGTATTTATTGATATAGGTCTTTTTTTTCTTTTTGAACCTTTGAGATAGCCGGGATGTCCTGGGCAGCAAAATTTGCTTGGAGAAAGGACGACCTCAATGGTTATGTTACAAACATTGACCATGCACATGATCTTGTCAAAGCTTTTGAGCTTGACACATGTACTAAGTTACTAAGTACAATGTAACATACCAGAGTAAATCTTTTGGTCGTACAGGTTTGTAAATAATTAAATAAGTGCAACAATAGAACTTACAAAGTCTAGGAATATTTGCCTAGGTTGGCAGTTTGGTTATCATTAAATTGTCAATAATTATGCGGGTGGGTTGCATCTCTTTAGTAATCATCAGTTGTAAACATTTTTCGGGGGGGGGGGGATAAAGAATTGTACGATGTTCGTGGACAACAAGGCCTTTCAATAGAGTTACATATACACGCAAATCAGACTTCAATCGAGTTACGTACATTCCACACACCCACAAAATAATAAAAATCCTGGTTTCAGGAAATATTTTATTTAATATAAAATGTTTCAACAAGGGCATGTCCTTTCCGTGTTATTTTAATTTTCTATCCATATATATCCATATAGGTTATCTTGTGTTTTAATACCAACAATATTTTGTGATCAAGAAAATACATTCCCCAAATTCATATTATAAATATAATTCGTGTTTTTTTTCAAGTAGTTTTATTTTAAAAAAATGTATACAATATACTCGTTGTACTGACAATAAATTAAACCAATAAAGGATATTCTAATGTATGACGTTACAGGAAACGTCGTGTTGAAACATCATTAAGGCTCAGGTTACATATTTGGAAAGTAACCTTTTCAACTGAAATAGTATCAAATACACTTGAAAGCGAGATACTCCATTCAAGTTCACATGATACAAACAAGTGATACAGAAGTGAGAGCGCTTGAAATCTACACAAATACCAAGAAAGTTGTTACTTTTAAAACCGTGTTCATTAGCAAGAAATATACCGCCTAACATTTTATTCGACCCATTTGTTGCCACTCGTGAAAATGAAACCCTGCTGCTCCTGGCATAACACTAAACTTGTATATTCTCCTTGACTGATAGATTACTAAGCGAGTGGAAATTTGGAATATTTATCGTCTTTATATGCAATATAATATACAGCCTACTGGGAATAAATAGTTCTGGTTGAGACAATACATGGACTCTTAAACTTGCTAGAAAACACAAAACCGGTTGCTTTTATTCCTGAAATGACGTATATGAACCCCACAAACTGTAACCTACTTCACTTACCATATTTAATAATTTTATAAGTATCTGAGACAAAGCCCAAATTAGAACGAGAGCTTTAACATAACAATTGTATAATACAAAGTAGTTCCTACAGAAAGATTTTAATTTTACAGCCTCACTTTAAATTGACTAAGCGGCTATTTTGAAACTTGTATCTTTGCATTGAGTTGTAAACTATATCTATTCTCATACCTAAAGAGATAGAAAACAGGTACACAAATGGCCGATATAAATCGGGTTTTTTTTAGTATAGTTTCAAGATGCCCTCTGAGGGAAAAGTCACCATACCAAGTTCATAAAAACCAAAATGCACAAGCAATTTTTTGGTACAAACTTGAGAAAAAACTTTCACTAATGTTACTTGTCACAATGTAATATGAAATAGTCTATATTAATCGACTATCATCATTATCGTGACATAAAAAAAGACCCGTGTATATACTTTATTCACATTTATGGCAATAATACAAAGACGACTGAAGAAAATGCATGGCGTATTATAACTTGGTCGGGGCCTGGTTCAAAATTTCTGTTCAAGGTTCGTTAGGTGAAGTTGTTCCTCCAGAATCGTTCCTATATTCACGATTTTGAGCAAGCACATGGGTTTTATAGAAGTACATGAAAAGTACTTTGTGTGTGTGCGTGTATGTGTATATATATAAATATATATATGCGTGTGTGTATACATGAACGTATAAATATAAATTGTTTGACAGTTTATAACTAGATGGAAGTTAAAATACATACATATACAAACGTATATATGTACAGGTGTATGTATGCATACACATACATGTATGTATATACATATTATAGTTTATACTGATGATGGGCAATGGTCAAATTAAGATGCCTGCAAACATGAAAGTTAAAATTGTATTTTCATGATATGCGGACTATTTTTTTTAAATATTTTTTTCAATATGTCAACCTGTTGTACTTTGCAAATCTAAGCTTCAGTCCAATTAAAAATACTGTTTTGTAGTTGTCTTATTTTTATTTTCGTGTCATCTTAAAACTTGCATATGACTATACTTTCTGCTGATAACGTAGTGTGACACTAGGACATTCATCTATATATTCACCCATATATGCACTTCCTCTGTGCTTGTAACATATAACACAGGTTGTTAACCTCATTTATACTTAATGTTATGCACCTATCTGTACTCATGACACATACCTGGCAGGTTATTGTTAGGCTTGTATCTGTTATTATTACACATTCCTGGCAGGTTATTGCAAACCTCGTATATTATTATTATCACATATTCCTGGCAGGTTATTGTTAGGTACCTCTCTCTACTTATAACACATCTATGACAGGTTTTTATCTGTACTTACGACACATACCTGGCAGGTTAGTGCAAGGCTCATATCTATGTTTATGACACATACCTGGCCGGTTATTGTTGACACCTATCTAAAACTTTCATGACACCTATGTATAACTGGCCGGTTATTGTTGACACCTATCTAAAACTATCATGACACCTATGTATAATTATGACACATACCTGGCAGCTTATTGTTAGGCAAATATCAGTACTTTATACACATACCTGGCAGGTCATTTTTAGGCTCATATATGTACCAATGACACGTTCCTGGCAGGTTTTTGTTAGGCTCATATCTGTACACATGACACCTACCTGGCAGGTTATTGTTAGGCTCATATCTGTACTAATGACACATACCTGGCAGGTTACTGTTAGGCTGATAACTGTACTGACATACCTGGCAGGTTACTGTTAGGCTGATATCTGTACTGACATACCTGGCAGGTTATTGTTAGGCTTATATCTGTACTCATGACACGTACCTGGCAGGTTATTGTTAGGCTTATGTATGTTACTATTACAAATACCTGGCAGGTTACTGTTAGGCTCATATTTGTAATTATTATACATTAATGGCAGTTTGTTAGGTTCATATCTGTAGTTTTTATACATATATGGTAGGTTATTATTAGCCTCACATCTGTACCTATAACAGATACCACATAGGTTATTGTTAAGTTCATATCTGTATGAACCTGTATTTAATACAGATAAATTCTTGAACTTTTGGGTTTGACCTATGGGTCAAAAAATCTTGTTTGATTGATAAAGGGAAGTGTTTCTTTTTCCTGCCGATCAGTTACTTCCACGAGGTCCTCCGAGTCAAGATTTGCTGAGGGACTACAAGTTGGGTCTTCAACATATGGGCAGAAAAAAAATAGAATACGGGTAGTCGACAAGCGACTACGTGTATCCGCCAAAATCAGAGAAGGACGGGTGAAGTGAGGCATGGATTGAGTGGCAAGGGGATATAGAGTTACATGTGTTAAATATTAGAATGGATCTCTGCCACATAAACATGACTGTAGGTGGCGCCACCTGTTATTTGAAACTATCTAAGATATATACACAAGCAAAATTTCATGTGGAAAAGTCAAACCACTGCAGAGATATGAGTGATTTTATCCCACAGCAGACAAACAGATGGACGCTGTGCAAAAAAGGCTGCAGGTGGCGCCACCATTTTTGTGTATGTTATAAAGCTATCCAAGGGCTACATTTGTGTAAACAAGGGACCTATGGGTCACTGTGCTCAGCTGACGTTACCCTTGAAGGTAAAAATCTAAAATAATATCAAATGGAGATAAAGTGTAAGAGGAAGAGGTAATAAAGGCCATGGTTGGTTTATATGATTGGTTTGTATTGATGAGCAAGAAATTGTTGCAAAAAATATTTTGTGACCTGACCATGTGTTTCCTAATGTTGAAACTAAAGCATGTGAGCAGTTTGTGAACAAACGATCTGTACTATTACCATGATCATTAGTTGGTTTTTCGATTAACTGTTGACATTTCAGTAGTTTACACATTTGTTCAATTGAATCTATTTTTTTGTATAATATATATTATTAAATATATATGTATTTTTTTTATGAAATGTATACAGTTGAAATATAGCTAATTAACAACATAAAACAGGGCAAACAAAGCCTGATCTCAAATTCTGCTGAGGCAGGAAAATAATGAACAAATGTTTGTATTAAATCCTCATTTTTCTATCACATCAATTATTTTCTAGTTTAAGTTTATATTTCTATACATTTCCAATTTAACATATATATCTGAATATAAAAGTTGATTCATAATTCTCAATTGCATCATCATAAATCTCAATCTTGTCAGATAACACCACATCATGCATACAAATGTTTATTTATTTTTTACCACAAAAATATATCTTTTAAATCTGCAAAACAATAAATATCTAAAAATAATACTTGATTTAGATTTCACAATTTTTAATTGTGTCTTTATTTATCCATAATGTGCTTCATATTTTATAATAATTTAAGCATACTGATGGGCTCAATTATATTTGTTAAAATCATTTAAAAGAAAATTGATTTCTTTAAAAATGCTACATTACACAACATTGCATCTTCTGGATTACACCTTGAATTATTTTGCATATCGGAGTGGAAACAGCATTACAATTAAGGAGATACAGTGAAAACAATAACAATTACTGCATAACACTTGGTGGGTTGGGATTGGGGGGGGGGGGGGATTGGGTGGTGATATGAGAATAACTGTACACCACAGCAGGGGCTCTCCCCCAGTGACTGTAACAAATCAGAAACCCTGGCATAGCTGACTTTCAGTGACCTGGAGTGGGACCCTGCATCTGTAATCAAAGCAAGTGACTACAGAAACCATTTGAAAAGCTAAGAGAAAATGACCCAGCTTAAATGAACCTCTGTAAATTATAGAATAATGGACATGAGCTAAAGCATATGGTATGTGTAATAAATGAAACCTTTGGCCTGAAACCATTTAGTGATGCACCAAGGGAAAAAATGGGCCTACAGTAAGTGTCATATAAAAGTTCCATTTCATAAACAAATAATGTGCGAAGGTAATTAAGTTTTCAAATGTTAAATAAATGGCCATATGAGTTAAAAATTAATCCCACAAAGTTTGACCAATATTCCTAATTTTAAAAACTAGGTTTAACAGTGTTATTCACACCTAGGCCCCGCCAATTTTAAGAGATATGAATGAAATGCTACCAAGTATTTATATCTTCTTAAATCTTGTCAGTTAGCACTTACATTAAGTCCTAATATTTTACCATATTTGAATATTAGGATTAAATTCCAGAAAATTTTGTTCTATAAAAAAATCAAAATTGTCCAAGTCTCAACAAAAAGAATTTTTTTTAACATAAAAATTATAAGCTTTGTCTTGTATATTAGTCCTGTGTATCGAAGCGGTGGGTCAGGGAGGGGTCTCTGTTGTTACTGTTCATCGCTGAAAAAATGTGAAATTATAAGATTCATCTTGTTTAGAGTACACGTCTGTCAACAGAATGGGGTGGGGGGGGGGGGGAGAGAAAGGCTCCCTGTTGTATTTATGCTGGCAGCCTGATCAAGCTCAACAAGAGAGAGGGCTTGCCTGAGTAATGGGATTACATAATAGCCTGGGGAGCATTGAGAGTTGCACTGACTGACCTACAGTGACCTCAGTGGACTGCTTGACAATGTATGGGAATACAACAAGAGCCTCCAAACAAATTAAATAACTAGCCTAATTTTGCAGCTTTTATTTTCAAATTTCAGATTTTACAGATTAAATCCTTATGTGTACATGCTATGAAAATAACATCCACAGTACTCACAGGAAAAAATCGTGCCACGGCCAAAGTTGGGCAAAATTTAAGGTACTGATTTTATATTTATGCTAATAACTTAAAAAAAATGCATTTTTCAGATCTAATTTTCGGTATACAATTGAATCTTGATTAAATGATGTTATATTCCTGAAAAAAGTCTCAGCCATTCTTATTTTAAGTGAGTAAATATATATCCTGATTTTTTACAAGGTGCATTATGTTTGGGCCTGTAACTTCAACAAATTATGCAATACTGACCGAAATTTTGGTATGTACATAGGAAATGTATGGAAGAATATGAATATTAACAATTACATCTAACATTATGCCAATTTTTGGTTTACCAGGTAAACAAAAGTAGGGTCATGATGCTAGAAAATACAAATACATTAAGGCTTCTAAAAAACTTCAATAGCTAGACTAATTTTTAAGCTTATACTTTCAAATACAAAATTCATCATTTTAAATCCACATGTAAACTGGCTGTGATAATTAAATCAAATGTACTTATAAGAAAAAAACATGACATGGTCAATTTAGGCAAAATTTAAGGTACCTATTTTTTATTTATGCTAATATTTTAAAAAATTTAACAGATTTTGATCTAATTTTGGGTATACAATTTAATTTTGATTAATTAAAGATATATTACTGGAAAAAAGTCCATAGCTTTAAAATGTTTTGTTTTAAGTGATCAAATATTCCTGATTTTTTACAAAATGCATTATGTTTGAGCCCATAACTTTTTTAAATTATATAATACAGACCTAATTTCTGGCATGTACATAGGAACTATATAGAGGAAGATTTATGGTAAATATGAGGAAAAACAGATGAGTGGTTTCAATATTAGGCAGTCCTGAAGTGTGAAAATAGGTTTTTAATAAAAAATTGAGGTTTTTCCTTAATTTCTCAAAGGAACGAAGTCGCAAAGACCCAGTTTTCGGCTTGGTAGGAGATCTTGGGGACATCTAACATTATGCCGAATTTTGGATTCCTAGGTCTTACGGTTTCAAAACGTGCCACATCTACGGACGGACGGACGGACGGACAGACAGACGGACGACGGACAATGGACCACGACTATAGCTCAGATGACTTATAGTCAGCTGAGCTAAAAATTTTCCTGATTGGTTGAATGAGTCCGGAGATATAAGCATGGATGTCTACAGCGTGAATGTGAATGTAGGTGGCACCACCTGTCATAAAATCAAGAAAGCTATGCGGGATGTATAAGCATGCTGAATTTCAGGTAATTTGGTCAAACCACTGCAGAGATATGAGTGATTTTAACCAAAGGCAGACAAACAGATAGACGCTGTGCAAAAATGGCTGCAGGTGGCGCCACCATTTTTGTGTATGTTATAAAGCTATCCAAGGGCTACATTTGTGTAAATTTTTTCCTGATTGGTCAAACGGTTCCCGAGATATGAGTTGGTTAGGCTGACAGGCTGACAGTTAATTTTTACATGTACCTGACAGGTTAATGTTAGGCTCCTCTAACCTGTCAGGCTCACCTCTCTACTTAATAACAAATACCGGACCCGTTATTGTTAGGCTAACCATGAAAAATTAATGGTTTACCACCAGTTACTTTGTAGACCTGTCACCCAGGTGTACAACATACCAGATAGGGTGAGGGAGTAGAGAGAGGACCCTGATGCATTGTCTGGCTAATTTATCTACTTTACACATTATCTACTTTACACATACCCGACAGAAGTCTAATATCTGACATAAGAAACCTGACATGGTTATTGTCAGGTTCATCTGTAATTATTACAGATACCCAAAAGGTTATGGAAAGGCTTACACCTCTAAATATTAAAGATTTATGACTTTTATTTTTACACTTATATCTGTTAATATTATACATTCCAAGCAGGTTATTTTTAGTCTCATCTATGTTTGTGATATACCTAGCAGGTTATTGTTAGTCACAGATAACCTGCTAACTATGACACATACATGACAGGTTATTGTTAGGCTCATATCTGTACTCATCACACATACCTGGCAGGTTAATTTGTCTCAATAACTTTACTCTTGACACTGGCAGGTTACTGTTAGGCTCATATCTGTTATTATTACACATTCCTGGCAGGTTATTGTTTGGTACCTCTCTCTACTTATAACACACCTATGACAGGTTTTTATAAGACTCATTATAATGGGAAATGTTCATCATAAAACCATAAATTACAGATATTGTGTCTCCTACAGCATCATCAGTTAGGTCAAAAAAAAAATTAAAGGTATGGTTCGCAGGCACCGGCTGCATCAATTTTAAACCCCCGCATCAAAAATTTTTATTTTGATTTTCAATAAAAAAATTCCAATTTTGAGCTGCTGCCCCTCCTACATTTCTTTCAAGAAGATAAAACCATACAATTTCCTTTGTTTTGTAGTGCTTTTACTAATTTAGCAAAATAAAACTGTTATTTTCATGCTTTTTTCTTATCATTTGACATTTTTATCGAAACATACCGAAAAATTTTTAAAATTTAAAATAAAAAAGGGCCCGCCCGCATTGATTTCTGAAAAAAAAGTGCCTAAGAACCATACCTTTTTTTTAGTTTGGCCTTAGGGAGTGTATGTGTTGCGCGCACAAAGTGTAGCACCTGTGTCAACAGAGTCACCCTGTAAAACAGGTAGAGAAACAATGAAGACAGCTTGTCTTTCATCAGCGGTAACTTCACATAACTTTATTACATAAGGTACATATGCATTAAACCATATTTAGTATTCCCCGGACATATAAGTTCCATAATACTGGATATCATACAGCAACAGTGATGACATGCGAGGGACTGAGAATACTAATCATCACCACAGCTTCTCACCCACTACTCTAAATTAAAGTCCTTGGCTTCACCAGTTATCGTAAGAATATACATTACATACAAAATATCACCTACACAAATACTGCTGTCTCCCCAAGTCTGTGCCTCTCTGTGTCAAATGGTTAGCCTTTACTCTCCTGGGGCTTTATCAAAGAACATACTTTCTATAACATCTCTCTATATCTGAACATAAATACTTTAGCTTTATTTCTATTTACCATCCTCATAAATGTTCAGTACATGCACATATAGATATAGTGCCGCCACCTCGTGTCGTCATCATGAACTAGAACTGATTAACCAATAATTGCCTTAAGCTCTTTTAGTAATATAATTAAATTATTGATGTGACATTTCCTCATAAATAGACTTTAAAGTGACATATATTCAGTCAAGGTAAGATATTGTATCAGCTGACCTATATTTTGGACATGGGAAATGTAAATATATATATATATATACAAAAGGAAAATAGACCCCTCACAAAACCTTGATGTCTGTAGTATGGCATAATTAACCTGGTATTAAATAATGACTGACATATAAAACTATTAGAAAAATTATCAGGGATGTTTAAGTAAACAAACTGCAACTGGCTACCCATGGTGTTGCTAAACATTACATATACAGAAACAAGTTATCATTAATGTGGTTTAAAACAAATAAAGAAAAGGTTCTACAATATTTCACTCCTTCATAAACAATTTGGTCCTCTGTATCATGAAGAGAAAACTACATGCTTGGTATTATGGGGACAGATTAAACATCAGCATCTGTGCTTACACATAAATAAACAGTGGTAGCATTTAAATAAACAGAAACTGTCCTCTGGTGGGTCTCTGTGGTACTATCATAATATAATTAATACAAGAGCAATAATGTCCATTTTCCTCCATCTGATAATGGTAACCAAACCCTGGTGCATGTTACTGGCCTTCAATACAGCATTCAATGTAAACAGTTATACTACATACGGATTTGCATGAATAATTATATACATTTAAGGTCATATCATTGTCATTATAGCATGATAAGGTCTACTCTGACATATATAAACAAATATGGGGATCATGGTCAATGTTCTTTGTACCTGAATTATTAACACAGTTATGAAAACATGGAGAAAATGGAGCAAATACGGAATATATGAATACTGAACCGGAATATGCGAACACCGAACCGCGCACCGTTGACTAACTTCAGTGCCCACTCGCTTATTAACTTTCATGCTCTTATTTTACAAAAGTTAAGGTGTTAAAAGTAAATCGAATGGTCTCAACTTACTGTTTAAGTGCTATGATACATGCAGGAGAGCCTGATGTTCGCAATAAATAAACGTGACAGGAGCTTTGGACCAACAAACATTTCAGAAAACAACCTGCCAGGTATGTGTCATGAGTACAGATATGAGCCTTACAATAACCTGCTAGGTATGTGTGATGAGTACATATATGAGCCTAACAATAACCTGCCAGGTATGTGTGATAAGTACAGATATGAGCCTAACAATAACCTGCCATGTATGTGTGATGATTACAGATATGAGCCTAACAATAACCTGCCTTGTATGTATGAGTGCAGATATCAGCCTAACAATAACCTTTCAGGTACGTGTCATAGTTATAGATAAGTGTCTAACAATAACCTGCTAGGTATGTTTGATTAACATAGATATGAGCCTAACAATAACCTGCTAGGTATGTGTCATGAGTACAGATATAAGCCTAACAATAACCTGCCAGGTATGTGTCATGAGTACAGATATGAGCCTAACAATAACCTGCTAGGTATGTGTCACGAGTACAGATATGAGTCTAACAATAACCTGCCAGGTATGTGTGATGAGTACAGATATGAGCCCAACAATAACCTTCGATGTATGTGTGATGAGTGCAGATATGAGCCTACCAATAACCTGCAAGGTATGTGTGATGAGTACAGATATGAGCCCAACAATAACCTGCCAGGTATGTGTGATGAGCACAGATATGAGCCTAACAATAACCTTCCATGTATGTGTGATGAGTGCAGATATGAGCCTAACAATAACCTGTCAGGTACGTCTCATAGTTATAGATAAGTGTCTAACAATAACCTGCTAGGTATGTTTCATTAACATAGATATGAGCCTAACAATAACCTGCTAGGTATGTGTCATGAGTACAGATATGATCCTCACAATAACCTGCTAGGTATGTGTAATGAATACAGATGAGCCCAACAATAACCTGCCAGGTATGTGTGATGAGTACAGATATGATCCTCACAATAACCTGCCAGCTATGTGTCATGAGTACAGATATGAGCCTAACAATAACCTGCCAGGTATGTGTCATGAGTACAGATATGAGCCTAACAATAACCTGCTAGGTATGTGTGATGAGTACATATATGAGCCTAACAATAACCTGCCAGGTATGTGTGATGAGTACAGATATGAGCCTAACAATAACCTGCCAGGTATGTGTGATGAGTGCAGATATGATCCTCACAATAACCTGCCAGCTATGTGTGATGAGTACAGATATGATTCCAACAATATCCTGCCAGGTATGTGTGATGAGTACAGATATGAGCCCAACAATAACCTTCCATGTACGTGTGATGAGTGCAGATATGAGCCTAACAATAACCTGCCAGGTATGTGTCATGAGTACAGATATGAGCCTAACAATAACCTGCCAGGTATGTATGATGAGTACAGATATGAGCCTAACAATAACCTGCCATGTATGTGTGATGAGTACAGATATGAGCCTAACAATAACCTGCCAGGTATGTGTGATGAGTACAGATATGAGCCTCACAATAACCTGCCAGCTATGTGTCATGAGTACAGATATGAGCCCAATAATAACCTTCCATGTATGTGTGATGAGTACAGTTATGAGCCTAACAATAACCTGCCTTGTATGTATGAGTGCAGATATGAGCCTAACAATAACCTTTCAGGTACGTGTCATAGTTATAGATAAGTGTCTAACAATAACATGCTAGGTATGTTTCATTTACATAGATATGAGCCTAACAATAACCTGTCAGGTATGTGTCATAGTTATAGATAAGTGTCTTACAATAACCTGCTAGGTATGTTTCATTAACATAGATATGAGCCTAACAATAACCTGCTAGGTATGTGTCATGAGTACAGATATGATCCTCACAATAACCTGCTAGGTATGTGTAATGAATACAGATGAGCCCAACAATAACCTGCCAGGTATGTGTGATGAGTACAGATATGATCCTCACAATAACCTGCCAGCTATGTGTCATGAGTACAGATATGAGCCTAACAATAACCTGCTAGGTATGTGTGATGAGTACATATATGAGCCTAACAATAACCTGCCAGGTATGTGTGATGAGTACAGATATGAGCCTAACAATAACCTGCCAGGTATGTGTGATGAGTGCAGATATGATCCTCACAATAACCTGCCAGCTATGTGTGATGAGTACAGATATGATCCCAACAATAACCTGCCAGGTATGTGTGATGAGTACAGATATGAGCCCAACAATAACCTTCCATGTACGTGTGATGAGTGCAGATATGAGCCTAACAATAACCTGCCAGGTATGTGTCATGAGTACAGATATGAGCCTAACAATAACCTGCTAGGTATGTGTGATGAGTACATATATGAGCCTAACAATAACCTGCCAGGTATGTATGATGAGTACAGATATGAGCCTAACAATAACCTGCCATGTATGTGTGATGAGTACAGATATGAGCCTAACAATAACCTGCCAGGTATGTGTGATGAGTACAGATATGAGCCTAACAATAACCTGCCAGCTATGTGTCATGAGTACAGATATGAGCCCAATAATAACCTTCCATGTATGTGTGATGAGTACAGATATGAGCCTAACAATAACCTGCCTTGTATGTATGAGTGCAGATATGAGCCTAACAATAACCTTTCAGGTACGTGTCATAGTTATAGATAAGTATCTAACAATAACCTGCTAGGTATGGTTCATTTACATAGATATGAGCCTAACAATAACCTGTCAGGTATGTGTCATAGTTATAGATAAGTGTCTTACAATAACCTGCTAGGTATGTTTCATTAACATAGATATGAGCCTAACAATAACCTGCTAGGTATGTGTCATGAGTACAGATATGATCCTCACAATAACCTGCTAGGTATGTGTAATGAATACAGATGAGCCCAACAATAACCTGCCAGGTATGTGTGATGAGTACAGATATGATCCTCACAATAACCTGCCAGCTATGTGTCATGAGTACAGATATGAGCCTAACAATAACCTGCCAGGTATGTGTCATGAGTACAGATATGAGCCTAACAATAACCTGCTAGGTATGTGTGATGAGTACATATATGAGCCTAACAATAACCTGCCAGGTATGTGTGATGAGTACAGATATGAGCCTAACAATAACCTGCCAGGTATGTGTGATGAGTGCAGATATGATCCTCACAATAACCTGCCACCTATGTGTGATGAGTACAGATATGATCCCAACAATAACCTGCCAGGTATATGTGATGAGTACAGATATGAGCCCAACAATAACCTTCCATGTATGTGTGATGAGTGCAGATATGAGCCTAACAATCACCTGCCAGGTATGTGTCATGAGTACAGATATGAGCCTAACAATAACCTGCTAGGTATGTGTAATGAGTACATATATGAGCCTAACAATAACCTGCCAGGTATGTATGATGAGTACAGATATGAGCCTAACAATAACCTGCCATGTATGTGTGATGAGTACAGATATGAGCCTAACAATAACCTGCCAGGTATGTGTGATGAGTACAGATATGAGCCTAACAATAACCTGCCAGCTATGTGTCATGAGTACAGATATGAGCCCAATAATAACCTTCCATGTATGTGTGATGAGTACAGATATGAGCCTAACAATAACCTGCCTTGTATGTATGAGTGCAGATATGAGCCTAACAATAACCTTTCAGGTACGTGTCATAGTTATAGATAAGTGTCTAACAATAACCTGCTAGGTATGTTTCATTTACATAGATATGAGCCTAACAATAACCTGTCAGGTATGTGTCATAGTTATAGATAAGTGTCTTACAATAACCTGCTAGGTATGTTTTATTAACATAGATATGAGCCTAACAATAACCTGCTAGGTATGTGTCATGAGTATATATATATATATGTGTGTGTGTGTGTGTACATTGGTTATGACCTGTGAAAACCCTGCTCTCTTCAGTTTATGGACCTAAATATATCCAGATTTATATATAGGACTACCTTTTTATATCTTTGCCCCCCCCATGCATATATATATATATATATATATATATATATATATATATATATATATATATATATATATATATATATATATTTTTATATATATATATTTATTTATACAGGTTCTTCTTATGTAAGCTTATTTAAATAAGTTCTGTTATTTTTATGTATTTATTTGTATTTGTATTTATTATTTTGTTTATGTCATGAATTGCAAGTTAATAACATATTGCTGGAACTGAAGGCAAATAAATTTATATCTTATCTTATATATATATGTGTGTGTGCATGCTTGAATGTGTGAAATCAGATAATACACATATTTCCTAAAACTTTCAGTAAAAACATATTATTCCTTATTTACCCGTGCATGGAATTCATGTATTTACTGAAGTTTCTAACAAATGCATGTTTTTCCTTAAATTATGAAACTGTTGCAACTCATAAACATGTATAAACATGCATATATAAACAATATAGCACTTAAGAGAACACATGGTTTCTTAATGATATAGTTAATCGGCAGCTTTCAAGGTGATTTTAATTACTCTAGAATCAAGAAACCGGAAGCTTTTCTATAGTCTCTTGGTGTATTCCAGGGTAAATTTTAAAAAAAATGAGACATAGTAAGCATCTAGTGAAAGAATAAATAGCTTGCATGGAATTTTTAACAGTTTTTAGCCATCCACCATGATGTTACAGAACAATCATATAGGGTTTGGAGTCTCATCACTTCAGCACACAAACAAAATAGAAAAGATAGATAATAAAAAAACAAGAGAGGAATGTGTAAGTATATAATTCCTTTACTGTTAATTTTTATTTTAGAAAAGCCTGACACTCTATACATTTACATTACAGTATCTTGCTAAGCTTTTGTTCTTTCTTAAAAAAAGTTCAACAAATAAAACCAAAATAGTTTCTCTTTAGGTCAACAGGAACCTTAATTTAGAACTAATAATAAATATTATAAACATTATTATTTCACATATACATCTATATTTACATTACAAACAATATCTTGCTAAGCTTTTGTTCTTTCTTTACCATATGGAACTAACATTCATGAATATAACCACACTCGTGCAGTAGAGAAACATAAAAATATTTATTTACGTATACGCCATATTTTATCTAAGTGTGTGTATACTTAAATAATTGAACATAAAATAAATGTGATATAACAAACTTAATACTTGCCAGTAGTTGAATGGCAGAAGTGTTAGCAGAATTAAGGGGGGCCAATTTGCGCCCCCTATGAATACGCCCCTGAGGCTAGCAGTCTGTATGCATTAATTGCTGGGGTTCTGGTGACCCATCCAGGTCAAGTATACATATTTTGTAGCCATCTGATATGAAACTGAGATGCATGCACACGGCTCATTCAGCAGTATGCATGGGAGTAATTAGCTAACACTATCAATGCATACGGCACATACCTCATATTAGCTTATAAAATAGGCAAATTTCTTTGTTCGTACAATATACTGAAAGGTTACTGAGAATAATGTAAATTATCCAATATATATTGTGGAACATGAACACATAAATGCATGGTAAACATTGCTACTAAGCTACTTAACTTAACAAGAACATATATTGAATACATATAAACATAAACATGTACTAAATTCACCGTATAAATGCAAAGGATTTATCCCTTTATTGGCTTTGCGGAACATGAGATACTGAATGAAAAGTTCACCTCTCTGAAGGAGAACTGGTTTTCTTTTTTTCCAGTGAACATGCTATGTCCATATTCCTTTTGACACAGACTACATATTTATATATATTTACAAAAGATACGATTCCTAGACCTGATTCTGATTTTACATAAATATACCCCAAGTAAAAGCAACCCCTATTCTGGTACTCTGTTGACCTTATGTCCAGCTGCCCTGTTGCTGCCATGACCAATTCCAGTAATTCACAATTATAACTACAGGTGGCGTCTGTGTGCTCAATTATAGGAGGATTCTCACCCTTCCGCCAGGGGTCGTTTATACTCAAAACGAATCTCTTCTGTTTGGGCACTGCGGGAAGGACCGAACTACTTGACAAGTGGAGCCTGGTACCAAATTCTCTTAACACGGAATTAACGGGCGAGTCTGCGCAGTGTGGGAGGATTCTCATGTAGTCCTTACCCCTTAGTGATAGTGGGGCCACCTGGAGAAAGAAAGTAAACTATTTGCACCCCACAGAAGGGGCCAATACATGAATTATAAAATGACCACTGAACATTAATAAACATGATACAAAAAAAAAAAAATTCCTCGACCTGTTGCAGGTCTATACGATTCCCTTCTGTGCAACTAATGTTTGGTTACGAGATGACTTTGGTGGGGGTACGAGATGACCCGCGATTGAGTACGAGATGACTTGGGGTGATACGAGATGACTTGAGTACGAGATGACTTGGGTACGGGTTACAAATTCCTGTATATTGTTATGTTTAAATCACCGCGGGCTTTTAAGGATCGTTAGGGATAATATTTCATTAATATAGTAAGGTAGGAACGTGGTAAAGTTGCCAGAAAGACCCATTTACTATCAAAGACACTAACGGATGCATTTTGGTGTGTATATTTAATAGTTTTTTGGTGCCTTCTACTAGGGCTGAAAGGAGTATTCGAGTACTCGAGTCCGGGTAATACTTACCGAGTACTCGAATCCAAAATTCGGACTCGAGTACTCGTGTATGTACCTGCATATCTGAATATTACTGCAAATTTACTGGCAGTCTGGGCCTATTTATTCATTATCGATGTAATAATCATACTGTACAGTTCAGGCCGGGTTGGGTCCAAATACTTTAAAAATAATCGATTACAAATACAATTACTTTTAAAAATAATCGATTACAATTACAATTACTTTTGTGTTTTCAAAAAAGTAATCGATTACAATTACAAATACCATTTGAAGTAATTGGAATTACTTTTGCAATTACTTTTGTGCTTTCAGGGGATTTACATTGTGATAGTGACAAAAAACTTGGTATTACTTTGTTTATTTTCAATGAACACACATATCACAATCTGATAACAAAAATGCATCACACAGTGGTGAATTTACTCTATACAATTTGAACATGGGTCTTTCCAAAATCATTACACATTGTTACATATTTGTTTGGTGTAGACATTTCTTTGCTCATGCTGACTCCTGGATATTTAGTCTGAAAAAAATGTGAATATACTCATCAGGGTTGGGTTTAGTTCAATTTTTTATGTACACATTACTTTTAGTTTTATTTTATTATTTTGCTATTGCTATTACTAATTTACTATTGCCACAGTTTCTCATCTATTACTTTTAAGTGACATTACTTTATTACTTAACTTGATAACAAACTAATTTGGAATGAGACATTCTTTAATTTGCTTAATTATTACAAAATGTTACATTTTAATACTATCTGTCAAATAGTGGTGCAAGAGTATTTTCAAGTTATTAAAATTAAGCATTAATTATCAAACAATTGAATTGTTAACTAAATTAACAACCTTCCCATAAATATGACTGTTTATATGACTTTTATGTAAATATGATTCTCTATTCTCATCATTGTCTAGAATGAATTCGAGCAATATAGTCCATTGTCAAAACGTTAAATAGTTATATTGAGTGTTGTGGAAAAATCCATCAAAGCCTGGATAATTGTATCCGCCAAAACAGAGTTTTGCGGATACTATGTTTTCAGCCCACCGCCGCCGCGTAGGTGTCCGGAGAACTCCGTAACCGCTGGGCGGAATTTTACGAAACCCGGGATTATGTTCGGGTCACAGGTGAACTGCTGCGCCCCGATTTTGTTTTGACCTCTGACCTTTCCTCTGCGCCCTGCGTCCGTTTGTGCGTCTGTTTCAACATATAAACCCACATAACTCGGGAACCGTTTGACCGATCAAGAAAATTATTTTGCACAAATGTAGCCCTTGGAGAGTTTTATAACATACACAAAAATGGTGGCGCCACCTGCAACCATGTTTGCACAGTGTCCGTCTGTTCGTCTGCCTTGGGTTAAAATCACTCATATCTCTGCAGTGGTTTGACTAATTCACCTGAAATTTGGCATGCGTATACATCCTGGATAGCTTTTCTAATTTTATGACAGGTGGCGCCACCTACATTCACGTTTACGCTGCAGACATCCAAGCTCATATCTCGGGAACCGTAGGACCGATTGGGCCAAAATTTTGCAAGTGTATAGATCTCACATAACTCTTTATCATACGCAAAACTGGTGGCGCCACCTGCAGCCATTTTTGCACAGCTCCCGTCTGTTTGTCTGCCATGGGATAAAATCACTCATATCTCGGCAGTGGTTTGACATATCTGCCTAAAATTTTGCAGATTTATACATCCTCGACAGCTCTCTAGATTTTATGACAGGTGGTGCCACCTACATTCTAGTTTATGCAGCAGACATCCAAGCTCATATCTCGGGAACTGGTTGACCGATTTAGCCAAAGTTTTGCATGTGTATAGACATTATAGTTCTCACATAGCTCTTTATCATACGCAAAACTGGTGGCGCCACCTGCAACCATTTTTGCACAGCGTCCATCTGTTTGTCCGCCACGGGCTAAAATCACTCATATACATGTAGTGGTTTGACTTATCTGCCTTAAATTTTGCATATATACAAATTGGACGGCTTTCTGGATTTTGTGGTAGGTGGCGCAACCTACTTACACAATTTGGTTGCAGACATCCATGCTAATATGCAACAATTCACTGTATTTCCCCTTGCCACTCAATCCATGCCTCACTTCACCCGTTCCACTCTGATTTAGGCGGATACACGTAGTCGCTTGTCGACTACCCGTACTCTAGTTTATACTATACAAACACAAGTCTCCTGACAAAAACAAATAATATGTTGTATATATATATATATATATATATATATATATATATATATATATATGTCAAGGCCCAGACAGCGATCTGGACGGATCTTAGATCTGTCCAGCTCAAATTGCGATCGCAGTTCAGGCCGGCCCAGACTGCGATCGCAATCCAGGCTGGCCAGATCTGAGATCAGTCCAGCCCAGATTGCGATCGCAGTTTAGTCCGGCCAAGATTGCGATCCTGTCTTTCTTGCATCAGGATCGCAGGATCTGGGCTGGACAGATCCAAGATCTGTCCAGCTGAGATTGCGATCCTAAACTTGACCAGCCCATATCGCGATCCATGCTTTTACTATCACACCAGTGAAACATCAGATGTTTTACCAACTCATTTGGTATTGCATGGTTCCATTTCCCATTAATAAATACATATTCATAAAAAAGTGAAGTCATTTTAAATCAAAATTGATTTTATATTTCTCTCTACCCTCTTTTTCAAAATAGTTATGGATTCATTGTTGTAAATTTGTAATATATGTTGTTCGTGTCAAAATAATAATATACTTTCTCTGTCTATCCCTATATTTATGGATGTTTTAGTCATCAAGAGCCAGATAGAGTTAATTAGGTAGCTTGTGCTGAATCCTGCGTTCCAGTACTCTCATGCAATTTGCACCAATGGTTATCATTTTTTATATTAACTTGCCTTAACAATCTGTAAATCATATAGGCGATCACTCGAATATAGAAAAAAGAATGTTAAGAAATATTTGCTCATCTTCTTAATGGCCTAACAGGGAATGGAAAATAAGTGTACATGTGTTAATCTAATACAAATTTGCCTTCTTGAGTGATTATTATTACTATTTCAGCTCATATATTTAGGTTTATTTTTATCACTTGACAAAAGCTGTCTATTACTCTTACTTACTACTATTATCTCATGTTTGCCCATTATACTGGGCCTCATAATAACAGAGTAAAGCTTGGCTGCATGATGAGCACCCCTGTGCATTGGGCGATTACTAATTAAGACCATCTTAGTGATCAAAGGCCAGACTGTTGGTAATCGCTGTATGTGAACTGATCTATTCAGTAAATTTATTAGCACCATGCACTAGATCCCTAGTATCTAACAGCTGGCAAACGTGTGTCCTGACAGTCGGTTGTAGACCAGGTGATAACTGACCGACAACAAACCATACCTGCATTATCTGGCCACCTAGCAGGGCATGTGAAGTAATAATTCTATAGTAATATGAGCATTGTGCTTTGTGTACTTTGAAACTATAAAAGATTTTTTTATCTTTATTAATACCATCACTTTGAATGCTGTAATTGTATATTACTCTCACATTTAACACAGAACTTGAAAGTAATTGAAAAGTAATTGTTCAAACAATAACTTTTCAAAAGTAATCGATTACAAGTACAATTACTTTTCAGGATTTCAAAAAGTAATCGATTACAAGTACAATTACTTGAAAAAGTAATTGTAATTACAATTACTTCAATTACAATTACTTTTGGACCCAACTCTGGTACAGTTTATTTCGAAGAGACTTACATTTATGAGTTATATGCTTTCGAATGGAGTTTTCCACTGTTAATTTTAGTATTTATATCTATTCCTTCGTTTGGATAAAGTTAAGCCGTCATGAAGTCAAATATATGTATTTTTGCATCGGTAAACAGATGTACGTTTAACTTTACAGCGTTGCCATAGTAACGAGTACTCGAGTCCGAGTCGGGTATTGCGCCTATCGGGTACTCGAGGCCAAAATGTTGTACTCGTTTCAGCCCTACCTTCTACCAGTGTCTACCATTTCACCATTACAAGGCCTAACTGTACAGGCCATTCCAACAACTGTGATCGTATCAACAAGCCGAAATTTAGATTCGTAGGCCCAACGGTTTCAAAACGTGCCAGTTTAATAGACGGACAGACAGGCAGCCGACGGACAAAGGACCACGACTATAGCTCAGATGTTGTGTTATATTGTTGTGCAGGTGAACGTCCAGACAGTAACAACACAGATGTTTACACAGCTTTATTCCAAGACCAAACCACGGCCGCCATACTGGACTAGCTCACTATATTCACTACCAGGGGGCGTTGGGTGTAGGTGGTAAGCTCCAATCAAGAGACTGTATTAAAAAGATTATATTGTGGATATATAACATCCCTCTGTTCACAAAGAACTTAAAATCAGAATTGTAGAAGGACTGTATGATGTTGGATCTTTTAACTTTTAAGCACAATAATAAAACTTTTCAATATGCTCCATATGAATATTCTCAGGTTGAATTATACTTGCTAAATATACTCTAAATATATGCTTAATTGCTAAACTGTTAAGTTTGCTCACTAGGAATAATGCAGTTACATTTGCTCAATAAGTCTCTTAGGTTTCTTAATATTTCTGTCTGATTTTCTCATGGCTTGGTGCTGTATGTTGTCATTAAATCTTACAGTTTTAACACTACTTTCTTTCTGAGCAGTAGGCTCAGGTTTGCTGGATGTACTATGACTAGATGTATCATGACTAGATGAACCATGAGTATTGAACAAAAGTCTCTTTGTTGCGTCTGGGCTAATCTCCTTTAGATATTTTCTGTTTTGCCGAATAATACCGCCGTTAGGGGTTTCAACCATGTATGAGCGAGGCTCATCGCACAAAGATGTAACAGTACCAGGTGTCCATTGTGATTTTTTCGGATCTTCCTGGATCATCACCTTCATTCCTGGCAACAGGTTAGGTAATTCTGTTCCGGCATGCATGTTGTATCGCTGCTGGGATTCCTGCTTCTTGTCAAACAACCTCTCAAACACCAAGGCATCACTTGGTATTTGGTCATTTTTCACAGGTAGGTTTGATCTTATTTTCCTGTTATATAGAATCTCAGCTGGACTCGGCAATCCAGCTTCTAGAGGTGTCGTGCGCAAACACAACAAAGCTAGTTTCGGATCAGTTTTACTCTGCTTTGCATTCTTCAGGACTGGTTTTATGACTCCGACCATTCTTTCACAGAAGCCATTGCTTTGTGGATATCTAGGGCTTGATGTGATATGTTCAAAGTCCCAGTCCAGGGCAAAATTCCGAAACTCAGCGCTGCTGTATTGAGGCCCATTGTCGGTCATGAGCCGTTCTGGGATGCCGTGTACGGAGTATATATCCTTCAAGAAATTTGATCACTTCAGAGCTCGTCTGTGTGGTCAGAGCTCTGACAAACGGCATTCTGCTGAAATGATCTACCACAAGCATATATGTGTTCCAATCTAAATCGAACAAATCACTTGATAGGATTTCCCATGGCCGGGAGGGAACCATATGAGGCTGCATTGGCTCTTTAACAGTACTGCGTGCATTTCGCAGACAAATGATGCAGTCTTGACACAATTTCTCTACATCGGCCATCAGATTAGGCCAATAAACAGACTCTTTGGCACGCAATTGAGATTTTGTAATGCCTAGGTGGCCAGCGTGTATCCTGTCGAGGAACTCCGCGCGCATGGAGGTGGGGATGATTAGCCTGTTGCCTGTGTAGAGAATGCCATTCTCCACTGAGATATGGTCTCGCATTGACCAATAACCTCTGATTATCTTAGGGGCTTTCTTTACATTGTCTGGCCAACCTATCATGACCTGTTCGCGTAATGCCGATAATTCAGCGTCTTCATTTACTGCATTATGCATTTTGTTCATCTGACTTGTTGAGATTTGCACCATATGTATGGTATGTTCTAATTCTAGCTCTGAACCCTGTGTTGGCTCAACTCGTGATAGGTAGTCAGCATACATGACTTTAGGGCCAGGTCTCCATGTAACTGTTGCTTGATATGGTTGTATACGAAGGAGCATCCTTTGCAGGCGAGGAGGTGCGTCATTCAGCTGCATTTTCTGCTGGATGTTTTCCAGTGGTTTATGATCACTGCGAACAGTTACATGTTTGCCATATATGTATGTGTGGAATTTTTCAACTCCAAAGACAACTGCGAGTAGTTCACGTTCGATGTTAGCATATCGCGTTTCTGCTGGGGTGAGGGCTTTTGACGCAAATGCGATAGGTTTGTCGTCTTGTATCAGTGCGGCGCCTAATCCCACTGACGATGCGTCTACCTCGATTTCTGTCGGTTTCTGGGGGTCAAAAAATCTGAGAAGCATATTCACATGTACGGCCTCTTTTAGAGCTTCGAAAGCTGCATTGTGTTCTGCATACCACACCCATTCAGTGTCTTTTTTCAGCAGTTGGCGCAGCGTATGCATCTTGTCTGACAGAAGTGGTATAAACGGTGCCAGGTGCTGGACCACACCTAAGAAGCTTTGCAAGTCTTTGACATTAGTAGGTGGAGGCCGCTTGCATATGTCATCACATTTCTTTGGATCTGGGCTCATGCCTTTATCTGACCAGATCAACCCAAAGAATTCTATGCTTGGCTGGCGAACATGACACTTTTCGAGTCTTAGGATCAGTCCATGTGCTTAAGCTACTCTCATGAATCTATGCAATGCTACATCATGTTCGGCTTCATCTTTTACGTGGACGCAAATGTCATCTGTAATTCCCAAAATTCCCGATCCAGCTTTGCATATGATGTCGTCCATGTGTCTCTGGAAGACGTCTTGAGACACTGATAGGCCAAACGGAAGTCTCAGGAATCTCATTTTGCCTAGGGGGCTTTGAAACGCGCATAGTTTGCTGCTTTGCTCATCCAGCGTTATGCCCCAGTAGCCATTTTTTGCGTCTAATTTCGTGAATACTCTGGATCCGCTGAACTGATGGCTGATTTCTTCAAGCGTTGGCGTTTTGTGGTATGTGCGTTTTATAGCTTCGTTGAGGGCTTTGGGGTCAAGGCATATGCGCAACTCTCCGTTCGCCTTGCATGAAAAAGCGAGGGAATTCACCCAGTCAGTAGCTTCATCATCAGCGCACTTTGCAATAATCTCCATTTTTTCCATCTCACTAAGCGTCTCTTCTATCTCTTGTTTGAGCTGAATCGGATATCTGCGCGGACGGGCAACTACAGGCTTTGAGTCATCCTTCAGTTCTATGTGGAACTGACCTGGTAAATGACCAATGCCTTTGAAACACTCTGGGTACTGGCACTGTAGCGCATCTCGATCAGGGATCAGCTGGTTATAATCAGAGTGCTGATTCGGCTTCTCTGCAGTAGTTGCGAAGATGTTGCGGCTGGATGTCACTTGAATTATGCCTAACTTTTCTGTGGCATCACAAGACATGATTGCAGGACCCTCTGTGTCACACACGTAGAATCTGGATAAGAGCCACTCAGAATCTTCAAATTGCACTGGCATATCAACTGTACCAATCTGTGGTATGTCTGTACTATTTACCGCAGTGAGCTTTACATCGCTTGTTGTCAGAACTGATTTTCTGGCGTTCTCATCAGGGTACATCTGCTTCAGACATCTTAAAGGTAATATGTTACCATTTGACCCTGTATCTGCTTTAACTTTGAGTGTCACTTTTTTGTGTACACCAGGAGGTTTGGCGTTTAGCTTAGCCATGATTGATTGTCTCTCACAGTCGATCTGATCAATGTTGACCACTATTGCGCCGCAGTCTAATGGCTGGTCATCAGATTCTGCAGTTATTTCAATAGCGTTTACTGCTCGATCTCTGCTTCTGGAACGAGGCCTGCGGCTATGCCTGTCAGAATGTCTCTGTGGCGTATCCCTGCTAAGTCTTGCACCACCAGTATCATTTTGCATGCACACGGGCGCGAAATGGTTCATTTAATGACACTTGGCGCATCTTTTCCCATATGCTGGACATTTTCTTGGCGGGTGCTTTGTGCCGCAGTATTTGCATTTACCATGATGTGGTTTGCTTACTAAGGAGTCGACTTTGACACCTGCGCTAAAGGTGTTAGTGTTCTTCAGGGTGGCTTGGAACGTCTGAACCGATTTAATTGCCTCAGCTAATGTAAGCTCATTACCTTTGGATATAAGACATTTCCTCTCTTCAGGCCACACAATCCCTTTGATTAGCTGAAATGTGATCATCTCATCACGCGTATCTTCATTTGTGAATTCGCAGCTCTGAGCTTTGGCTTTGAGTCTACACACAAAACTTTCCACTGGTTCGCCGTCCTTTTGAGTGAGAGCTGCTAATTCTAGGCGAGCGACCCATTTATTAGGCTTTCCAACTAAGTGTGATTTAAATTTGGCAAATACGGTGTCTGGATTTTCCTTCTCTCGCTCTGTCATGGCCCATGAGTTCCATAATTCACGACCCTGTGACCCGGATGATACCAGTATGTAATGTCACTGACGTGCTGTGGCGACGTCATTTATCACAAAATAACTTGTCAAAAAATCATGCCATTCTTCATAGGCGTGTTTCTGATCCTGGTCAGTCCAGTCTAGCATGGGCATTTGAACTCCGGGCGCTGCCATTTTGACAGTGCTGGTACACGCAGGCAAGTCGTGTGGCTAAGGTCAACCGGTACGGTATGCACGGTATGCAGAATTGTGCCGTTACTCCGAGGAGGTTAGGACAACAGTCACTGCACTGATACGAAATCAAATGACAGTTTGTTGTAGATCGAAATCTCACAATCGTTATACATATACATCTGGCAGTACTCACATGTGTTTGAATGTCTTTGTCTTTTTGTCAGGTGTAAACACGTGTTGCACTAGCGATCGGCAAGCTGGTCGGCCGAATATACCACGCGGGCAGGTCGTTCGCATGGCACAAAAAGTTCGTTTTTTGCTTTTCACTCGGCGTAATAATGTCTTAAATTTCGTCTGGGTAGGTCCGGTTCACTAACACCGCTGCCACCATGTTATATTGTTGTGCAGGTGAACGTCCAGACAGTAACAACACAGATGTTTACACAGCTTTATTCCAAGACCAAACCACGGCCGCCATACTGGACTAGCTCACTATATTCACTACCAGGGGGCGTTGGGTGTAGGTGGTAAGCTCCAATCAAGAGACTGTATTAAAAAGATTATATTGTGGATATATAACAACTTATAGTCAGCTGAGCTTAAAATCACAGTTGACAAATTAAACTATAAATGCTTTAGGTACGTGTAAATATCTCAGAAGTATTTTATTATAGTACAGGATCCATGCGGACACACATCTCGTTGTCAGCCAAACCACTGGGGTTGTAGTTGAATAACTGACATTATGTCCTTGACCATGAGATTTTGATAAAACACATAATATTTAGGTTGATATTTGCAAGATATATGGTCATTAATACATCGTCCGCACTCAGGGACGCACGCGTTTTAGTATGTTCGTAAGGAGTAAAAATCTGCTTGCACGCATTCGTGCACGCGTTTAAGTAAGGCAGTGTGTAAAACCCGGACCCCACGGATCCCGGACCCCGGACCCCAAAAACCAATTTCCACACTGTCGATTATATTTACAGATAAAAACACCCCTGATGCTGATATAAGAACAAACTAAAGTCCCTCAGTGTTGAAGCTTTGTAAAAAACCATTTCAATGAACATTTTAAGTATACAAAATATTTTGCTGAAGATGGACCCAAACTGCTTGACTTTGATGACTATTCCATTTTTAAAGGACCCTGGAAACCCCGCTCATATTTTCATTTATGACTCCATGAGAAAGAATAAGCACTCGTGTCAAACATTAAATATGATTATTTGATATTTCAAGTGAAAATATTATAGTGCAGGCACACTGAAGTGCGCCAGCGGTCAATGCATGCGGACCTGAGACTGATATATCGATATGAAAGCTCTTCCACATGACACATGCAGGGTTTTGTGTTCCATTCATGAACAACAATGCAATTTACTGTTGGTAACAATATAATTACCCAAAGAAATTGTTGATGACTTGCATTTCAAGAAACGACAGGTAAAAACATAATGATTTTGTAAATGTTCTTATTATATATACTTTTTATTTCGCTAAACATGAAACAAATAGCAAATATAAGAACATGAAGAAAAAATAAGACAAAATGAAAATAATATAGATACAAAAACACAATAACTAAATCATATGGTTGTTATGCCTAAATGGGATGTTAAAATATGTAAAAAAGAAAAGGTAAAACAACGAGTAAAAGGGGTCCGTGGGATCCGTGAGGTCAGTGCGCCACGGTCCGTAGGGTAATTTATCAACTTTTGTTGCAAAACAGACCACTTTTTATGTTTTTTAACACACATAATGTAAAAAACGTCTTAAGATACTATTCTGCAAAATATCTCGACAAATTACCATATGAGAGTTTTAATAATTATAGGTTTTTTCTTGGGGTCCGGGATCCGGGGTCCGGGGTCCGTGGGGTCCGGGTTTTACACACTGCCTTTAAGTAACAACACTCAAATTCCGTGTTCCGTTTCGTTCCGTGTTTTAGGACATCCAGGCGTAACAAACTTCCTTCTGCATTCGGGTCGCCCCGCCAAGTTTGACAGCTTCACAGTGGATAACGTTACAGCCTAACTTGAAGTATGGACACGGAAACGCTGTCACCATTTAATCAACACGCAAGACCCAATGTGATCACAGTACTTGTAAGTTCTGAAATGTGGTTTATGAGGCCCCTATATTTTTATAATTGGTTCAGGCTGGTTTCAAACTAACTGCATTAATGCCATTATAAATATAATTTATATGCGGCGATACCCAGGATCCTGGATACCACCGCACAAAAAGCTTCAGAGTAAACTATAAAACTTAAAACCCTTGTCGGGAAAAAATCGTGTAAAATCAAATGGCTACCCGAATATAGAATCCGGTCTTCATTTCCAAGATGGGTCTAAACTGACTGGACCGTCTCATATTATTATTATTTTTTTTTATAGTATAGTAATCAACATAAGCCATGACATGCCTGACGATATATGACATAGACATGCCTCCGTCTCATATTATTATTATTTTTTTTTATAGTATAGTAATCAACATAAGCCATGACATGCCTGACGATATATGACATAGACATGCCTCTTAGTCTTACTTCTCCAGTACATGAACCCAAACATCATTACGTCCGACCATAAACACCCATAGGGTCAGACTTATTTACCATTCGGAGGTATCGGAATCGACTTTGGAATCCAGGCTACATGATTACATCCCTGAAATAAATGAAAAACTGTGAAGTAGGAATTGTTAAAATATACGAGTATATTATATATCGAAAATATAACCGCATGTCATGCCTCCTCATTCATATTTATTACTGTTCTGCATGTACTTGCTTTCACTGTCTACATCTATAGCACGGCCAGGTTATTCACCTGTGTTAACTGCACCTGACATTCCTCATTTTTACCTCCTACAAACACATTCGGTAAGATCCATAACCATTTTTTTGGTCTCACTGTCATAAAGGACTCTTCAGCAGTTCTCTCCACTTTCTGATATTATTGTTACTTTTACCACATTTTATCTTCTATTACTATTACTATTACTGGGTAGGGTTGGGACGGTTACCGGTATACGGTATTATCATGATATCTGACAGCTACGGTTATCATACCGTCAACTTTCCTATTATCGCGATACCACGATATCATTTTTTGTTCACGATTTTGGTTCACAAGCAAGCCCTTTAGGTTCAAAATAAATTTATTTCAAAGGATCACATTTATTTTTATAAACCACATGTATCTGAATACACGCGCGTGGGTGGAACCGTGTACTTACAGACTTCGGGATTAGTCGGAAATGTCCGCGTGTAGGTGGAAAAGTGTGCTTACAGACTTCGGGATTAGTCGGAAATGTCCGGAAGTAGCAGGATGAATCAGAGAGGACAAAAGCTTGAGAATTACAGGAGAAAATAACATTATAATTGAAGAGCAATATATACACATATTTATGCTTTTATTACATGGAACGAAAATGTCAACATAAAAGTGTCACAACTGAATCGAACATTCCATACGGGTTGCATATTTTGCCATAAAAAATTAGGATGGTATATTTAGCCATGATTGGTATGACACGCTCTCCGAAAATTCGCCGGGATTCTCCGGCTCTAATGTAGCTATAGGAAACTGATGGAAAGTTCTGACAAGCGTGATTCGACGATGGGGGCAGGACTTCCCGCGCCTCAAGCTTGCACACCTGCAGGACCTTCATGCAACTTACATCACTTAATGAGTCATTCTGTGGTACTGGCACAATAGGTATAAATGATATTAATACTTAACCCCTTGTATAAAGTCAAGACTTTAAAGGTGGTTGTTATAAATATCATTATTGATGGCTTATTATTGCCATTATATATAATTAAATATATCGCGATATCACGGTATATCGCGATAAAATTTGAATAATTATCATGATATCAAAAACCTGTATCGTCCCAACACTATTACTGGGGTATCTATTGCTATTACTATTACATGTACAGTGGAACCCCACAATTATGACCACCCTGGGGACTGAGCAAAGTGGTCGTAATTTGGGGGTGGTCGTATTTGTGAAACTCTTACCTTGGTCGCATATATCACGGCGATGTTTAATGTGTATCAGTTTGTATATATTGCATATCTTTAATGTGAATTATAACAAAATATTTTACTGAGCGGAGAACCCTTATTAGGAATGTTTTATTTTGTGTAGCTGAAAAAAATTGTTTTATATACTTATTCATGATAAAAAATATATATACATGTACACATACGTAGTGACTGATGATTAACATATAATTACACTAGAGACAATACGAAGATAACCTACTTGAACATATTGAACATAATACGTGGCTGTCATATATTTAGCCCTCCCCCTGAGTATATATTGCGTGCACTTGAGTTTTACTGACGCTTAACTGCTGAGCCAGTTGGCGCTGACTGCATCCTGGTGTTTCCGCCTTGATTAACACCACTTTCTCCTTGAAGGAGCGCTCTTTCCGAGGCATGGTCGCACATCAGCAAGCAATTTAAACGCAAACTGAACCAGTAGTGAAATAAACTGACAGCGATTTATCTGATAAGGCAAGACACCGGATTTGCCCCCATGCAAGCTTTGTATTTATACATTTGACTGACTGCTCAATACTCAGTGTGAGTAAGGTACAAGCACATTTAGGATTAATTAGATCATTACTTTGACCAATGAGGATCGAACATTATGTGATGAGTAAAAATATTAAGCTCTCACCCCCGCACTTTTGGTAGCTGTAATAGAGGTGATCACTGAGGGGCAATTAGCATCGCTAGCCCAAGACCCCAGGGCAGTTAGCCAGGCAGACCGGCTCATTAAGTAATCAGCCGATAGTTACCCTCTTTGATCTACATCTTACACCTCAACCAGTCTCAGCGCGGACACCGAGTCAGGAAGGGTTACACTAGGGTTGGGAACCCTTGTTACCTTCTTTGATCTTTCGTTAAGGCGCCTGTGACAAAAGTTGTTTCAGTACTTCTCAGCGGTGGTCGCATTAGCGGGGTCGCATTAGCGCTGGGGCCAGGATATCTGGTCGTAATTCTGAATTTAGGGGTGGTCGTAATTTTGAGTCATTTTTAAACATAAATAACTAAAAAAAATTCGGGACCAAGCAAAGTGGTAGTAATTGTGGGGTGGTCGCAATTGTGGGGTGGTCGCAAGGCGGGGTTCCACTGTACTTAAACTAATGGGAGGATTCTAGACCTTGCGCAGCCATGAGTGCTATAAACTAGCACTAACAATCACATGTTTAAATAATATTATAAGCAACTTTATCATCCAGTTACCTACACAATTTTCTTATACTGTGTCTGTCATTTTACAAGAAGCCTAATGATATTGGAGATCTTAATTATTTCAGCTTCTTTAATTCTGTTTTTTTTTTTTTTTAATATTTTGAAACCTCCATGATCGTTATTTGGGTGATTTTAGTCAAAATTATAAGATAATTGTATGAACACTTGAATACATGTAATTTAATAGCAACCCATTGTAAAGGCCCTGGCATATGTAAAATATTGATTTATAAGCATACTTGTACATTTTATATTATTTTCATATATAGTTCACAAAAGTTTATTTTATAGTACATACTTCTGGAGTATAGCTAATGCCCTGGAAGATGTCAGGTGTCTGTAGCTCAGTGCCTGAGTCCAGTGTATACTAGGTATTAGCATTGCATTTGTGTGTTTCTGGTAAATGTTTAGTAGTTAATATCTTAGCACTCAGAGATCAGAAAACATTTATATATACATGATTCTAAAGTTCATCATCTCTTTTATTATACCTCTAAATTTCAGAAATTTACAATCAGGTTATTTATTAGAATTTGGGGTCAACAAATGATTTTTAGATTAATTTGGACAGAGATTCTGTTAAATTACTAAGAATTTGTTATTAAGTTCTATATCAGATGAATTCATTTCTATACTATAAGGTGTCTCTAGGTGTGTTCATTGTTATGTCATAAATTTGAGTGGGATATCCTAATTAGTTAATGAGTAATTTAAAAGTTTGATAAGGAGAAGAAACACAATTTTGGAACTGACCAGATCAGCCTAGCCAGCCTCTCTCAGCAACTGACCAATGACAGACCAGCTGTGCACGGATTGGTTGATCAGTGGCTGAGGGGGAAGCTTGGGCTGATTGAATCAGTACAACACAGATTCCCCAACTGTCATATCATGTATATAGCAAGCCAAGACTTAAGCCAAGGACTTAATTTATCTACAAGAACTGGATTACTCATTGATATCAGGACAGCAGGAAGCCTACAAGGAGCATGTCAACATTTACAACACTTCCGTTTAGATTTAATCTTCGTTCTCATAGTCACTAAATAAAGATTTTCAGTGTAACTAAAAATTGTCTCCAGAGGAATTATTCATGATTATTGCATATTATTAGGCCATCCTTAAAAATTTCTGTGTTGGGGCTAACATTGGTCCAAAAAAAGTCATCAGGTAGGGAGGAAAAAAATATTTTTTTTTAAAGGAGGATCTGGAGTTTACTACACCTTTTTTTACTGGATATTAGCATATGCAAGGTTTATGTCAAATTACATACCCGTACTCAATTCATTCCTTGCCTCGATACCATTGAAACATGCACAACAAGGTATCTCTGAACAGATTTTGTGTTTTATTACAGGCTTAAAATCCTGTACTTGGGTTTAAAATGTTTTAGTACATGCTTTGAACATGTACATGTCAAACATTCACGTATTTGAAAAGTTATCAAGTACTTTTCCAATAATGGTCAAGCATGTTATCATTGAAGCATTATAACTGATGTATATCCCATTGCACAGGTTCGCATAAGGCCTGTAAGCCTTGTTCTGGATCTCACATGAATTTGCAGACAATTTTATTTTGTGTTGTATGCGAGTGCCAGAATTGTAGGAATGAGTGCAGTTTGAGATTTCCTTTGCAAGTGAAGAGGTATTCATTATAATTAAGAAGGACGGTAATAAATGAACTCTTTAGTAATGGTCAATGCCTTATAAGGTAGTAGAATATATAAAATTTTTATATAAATATATGTAAAACTGTAATTTTTGAAAGATGAAACCATATATTGGATGTTGGTACCCTGATTAGGAATTTTATTTCTTCGGTGTTGATGTATATACAAACAAAATCTTGGTCAAGTTCGAAGATGGGTGACCTTGACTTATTTCTCGACGTTTAAGAGCAAATTATAGAAAATAACCGGCGTGTGTTAACATTTACCATGTGAGGAGGATATCTCCAAAAGTATTCAACACAGAAATTTCATTTCTTTGGTGCTGATACATATCAACAAAATCTCGGTCAAGTTCCAAGATGGATGACCCAAGGTCACAGAGCTTATAATAGAAAAAAACTTAGGAGCTTATTTCTAAGGAACCACTGGATGGATTGTTTTGGAATATGGAATGGTCATTGGCCTTGATGATCTCGTAAGTGCTGCATGACTCACAAAGACTGGGGCCAGACTTACAAAGTTCATACCTCTCTAGTTCCAATTCACAACTTGAACAAAAGACATATGTACAGATATACATCCATGTGAGAACAAATATTACATGAATACTTGTTACTGTTACCACCCATAAATACTACTCTTTTGGCTGAGGGCTTTTGTCAGATTTTGCTGATATTCTAGTATTTTTCTGTAATTAATGACTGAGCGAGCAATGTTGATCTCCATCTCGTCTACGTCTAAACAAGAAATTCCGTACGGTCAGGAAATATCTGTTTATTATAAAAGCTATTAATAAAATGAAATAAATTTACAAAGGCAGTTAAAAAGAAACACAACAAAAAAAAAGACAGTCGCTTATATGTTATGCCTGTTCTGATCAGCTGTGGCCGGTAGAAACGATGCGTCAGACACCTCGCAAAACCCTGTCATGATCGCCACAGAACTGACGAAATCACGCAATTCTTGTAATACCAAACATCTGATTTGTGGAGATCGTGCGTTACACATCGTCAGTTGCAGATTCCATTAAATAGGCCCGCTTCATTTGCTTGATATAGGCCTACTCACGGTGCCACCGTGAGTGTTGCTGAAAAATTATAACCAGCGTAAGCGACACGATGTCAGTGAACATTTTCCTGCCAAAATAGTGATGAAAGAAGTCATATGGGGTGAACTTTTACTACGGACCTCTTATTGGCACTCTGGCTATGACGCGTGACCGCTCCGCCAGTCGCAAGAATGTTTGCGTGGGCCAGGCACGTGTTTATGCAAATCAACGTGTCACATGGTTTAAATGCCAACATTGGTCAGTTGACAGTATGAATGTCGAGAGAACTTTCATTTAATCAGTTAATGTGACAGCGGTAAGCTTCCGCTTTATTTGAAATCAAATAAGAACCATTTCTAATTGCTCAATATTTTTTTCAGCCTGTTTCGCCAGAACAACGAAATTTGATGGCGGTTTCCCGGCAGTTTTTCTACTCTCGCGCACGAGTGTAGCGATCGTTCTACGTGTATATATATAGGCACAACCTGACTAATTGTTAGGGCTCAAATTAAACGATCGGCGACATTGGGTAATACCTTTCATTATGGAAATTAAGTGCATCTAAAAATGTAATAGAAGGACTATTTTTCTAGCACATGAAGGCAGATTTTCACGGGCCCAGGTGCTTGCGGCAGATCATATAAAAATATTAATTTGCAGATATGTCAAAAAAAAAATTCCAGCCGCAGCCAAAAATCACGACCGGCCGGGTTAGCCCCAACACAGAACTTTTTAAGGATGGCCTTTTTTAGTATCAAAGCTGACAATTCAGTCCTTTATGTATGTATCAGGAGAGGAATTTATGTAGGGCTGTGTCCTGTTTCCCAATCCTTATAAATATATTCAATAAAAATCCTGTTTTCATCAAGATTCTGGACAAAACCAAACTGGAGACAAAAGTACCCCATCTTCTCGGGTGTATATGTTCATTTGGATGTGATGCCATGTTTTATTCCATCACATAGTACATCTTGAGAGTGAACAGAGAGGTGGTAAACTTTACAATAGTGGTAGCATGCATGGCTTTTATTCTTCAGGCATGCCCTTCTTCATTGCAGCAAAACAAGCATAGGATAATTAAGGAATATGGAGAGTGATTTAAACTTACATCCGTTTTACAAAACAAATAAAATATTATTTAAATCACTTTCACAATAAATTTGGTATTAAACAATCTTGTACTTTAAATTTTGTACATAACAGGATATAATTATTTGATATCAAAATTTCAGATATTAAATAATAAAATATTAGCAGTTACTTATATTCTCATATTATAAAATCAATTAAATTAATATCATGAAAAAATGGTTCATTTAATTTTCAAAATATAAATTAACATAATTTGAGATACTGAATGAAGGTCTGCAAAATTGGTACTATAAAATAACAGACAATTATTAAAAGAATAGTTTTAAAAGAATATGTATATTAATTAACTAGATAATAAATGTGCCTGCAGTATGACTTTATCCAAGTGATTGTAGTACTGGTCTGAGTTTATAGCATTGTAGGCTTCAGTACGTTATGGGTAGTGAAAACTTCATAAGCTTATCATGAACATTTTGGGTCTGCACTGTATCTGGTTCCATATTATATTTTTCTTGAATGTGTGTTATTGCAATATGTATGATTAAAATGTAAACTGGCTTGTGAAAACAAATCTAGGTACATTTCAGAATATGCATATGGATTGATGGATGTGAGATAAGATGTACATGTCACAATAATAATACTTTATTTATCTGTCTCTTAACATCAAACATGCCTCTGTTTATCCATGGTTTACTACTCAAAGGTCAGATTGTGCCAGGTAACTTATTTGGCTGTGACCTACTCTGTCCAGTACTCTTATGTAATTAGCACCAGTGGTCACCAGCAGTGTGGCAGCTGGCCCATGCTTGCCTCAACAATAGGCGCATCCTGGGCAGTTACAAGACAAGAACTGAGTCTGTTCAGCATTATTTGCTTATATGCTTCGTGATCAAGGAGCTCACAGGAAGTAATAGAAAGTAATATGTATTACTCTATTACTTTGTCTTCTGTTTCTATTACTATTACAGCTCAAATTTTTGAGTCTATTACTATTACATGGAAAAAGCTGTAATAGTCTATTACTAATACTATTAGTTATTACTATTACCCCATGTCTGTCAATATGATCATTCAATACTATGGGAGTTACATAATTAAATCCATCCAGTTTCCATTGTTTTCAGCCATCAGTACAAGCTGCAACTATCTATTTATAAATCCTTCTTTCTTTTGATAGGATGGTCCTTCCAATTCTGTGCTATGGTAGTGAACTATGGGGTTTTGATATTGTGACAATATTGAAAGTGTACATACCAAGTTCTGTAAATATATTCTTCAAGTTAATATGGATACACCAGTTGCTGCAGTACTAGGAGAATGTGGGCTGTTGCCCTTGAAGATTCATTATATAATACGAGCTATAACTTCTTGGACTAAATTGATAAATATGACAAATAATAGATTACCAAAGCAATTGTATAATAAACTAGAATACGGGTAGTCGACAAGCGACTACGTGTATCCGCCTAAATCAGAGTGGAACGGGTGAAGTGAGGCATGGATAAAGTGGCAAGGGGAAATAGAGTGTTGCATATTAGCATGGATGTCTGCAGCCAAATTGTGTATGAAGGTTGCCCCCCTACCACAAAATCCAGAAAGCCATCCCAGTTGTATACATATGCAAAATTTAAGGCAGATAAGTCAAACCACTACATGTATATGAGTGATTTTAGCCCATGGCAGACAATCAGATGGACGCTAAGCAAAATTGGTTGCAGGTGACGGCACCAGTTTTGCGTATGATAAAGAGCTATGTGAGAACTATACACATGCAAAACTTTTGCCGAATCGGTCAAACGGTTCCCAAGATATGAGCTTGGATGTCTGCTGCATAAACTAGAATGCAGGTGGCTCCACCTGTCATAAAATCAAGAGAGCTGTCGGGGATGTATAAACCTGCAAACTTTTAGCCAGATATGTCAAACCACTGCCGAGATATGAGTGATTTTATCCCATGGCAGACAAACAGACAGGAGCTGTGCAAAAATGGCTGCAGGTGGCGCCACAAGTTTTGCGTATGTTATAAAGCTCTCCAAGGGCTACATTTGTGCAAAAAAATTTTCCTGATCGGTCAAACGGTTCCCGAGATATGAGCTTGGATGTCTGCAGCGTAAATGTGAATGTAGGTGGCGCCACCTGTCATAAAATCAGAAAAGCTATCCAGAATGTAAACGCATGCCAAATTTCAGGTGAATTAGTCAAGTCACTGCAGAGATATGAGTGATTTTAACCCAAGGCAGACAAACAGATGGACACTGTGCAAACATGGTTGCAGGTGGCGCCGCCATTTTTTGTGTATGTTATAAAGCTCTCCAAGGGCTACATTTGTGCGAAAAAATTTTCCTGATCGGTCAAACGGTTCCCGAGATATGAGCTTGGATGTCTGCAGCGTAAACGTGAATGTAGGTGGCGCCACCTGTCACAAAATCAGAAAAGCTATCCAGGATGTATACGCATGCCAAATTTCAGGTGAATTAGTCAAGTCACTGCAGAGATATGAGTGATTTTAACCCAAGGCAGATGAACAGATGGACACTGTGCAAACATGGTTGCAGGTGGCGCCACCATTTTTTGTGTATGTTATAAAGCTCTCTAAGGGCTACATTTGTGCAAAAAAATTTTCCTGATCGGTCAAACGGTTCCCGAGATATGAGCTTGGATGTCTGCAGCGTAAACGTGAATGTAGGTGGCGCCACCTGTCACAAAATCAGAAAAGCCATCCAGGATGTATACGCATGCCAAATTTCAGGTGAATTAGTCAAGTCACTGCAGAGATATGAGTGATTTTAACCCAAGGCAGACGAACAGATGGACACTATGCAAACATGGTTGCAGGTGGCGCCACCATTTTTTGTGTATGTTATAAAGCTCTCCAAGGGCTACATTTGTGCGAAAAAATTTTCCTGATCCGTCAAACGGTTCCCGAGATATGTGGGTTTATGTGTGGAAACAGACGCACAAACGGACGCAGAGCGCAGAGGAAAGGTCAGAGGTCAAAACAAAATCGGAGCGCAGCAGTTCACATGTGACCCGAACATAATCCCGGGTTTCGTAAAATTCCGCCCAGTGGTTACAGAGGAGTTCTCCGGAAACCTACGCGGCGGCGGAGGCGGCGGCGGCGGCGGCGGCGGCGTGCAGCTGAAAACATAGTATCCGCAAAACTCTGTTTTGGCGGATACAATTATATCACTTAGATGAAGCAGGAAAACAGAACTGGGCAACTAATATAAAGAAAATATAATTTCGCAAGTATTTGGCTATGTTTGGATTGAACAAGATGAATCAGATGTTAAATTATTTATTTCAGTATTGAAACAGAGATAATTGATTCTTTATTGCAGGATTGGACAAGTAGTATATCTAATAACTTTCAATTAAACACATACTCAACTTTTGAATTAACATTAAACACTGATAAATATTTAACAGTTCTACAAAATGTTAACTTTAGGAAAAGTCTTTCAAGACTAAGATGTTCATCACATAATTTAGAAGTAGAAAAAGGAAGGCATAGTAATATTTTTGTAAATATTGCCTAAGATACGGGGAAGCTATTGTGGAAGATGAGCATCATTTTATCATGAAATGCCCTTTGTATACAGACTTGAGAATCAAGTGTATTGGTGATTTAAGTACATTTACATCTGATGGCAGATAATAATGCCCATATTAAAAAAAAATAGCAACCTATGTACACTATGCCCTTGTCAGGAGAGATGATGAATTGAAAGCTATCATCTAATTAATCTATTTATTCACTCACTTATTCATCTACCAATCAAGAAATAGATAAACTGTTTTCCATCAATGCATTGTACTACTGTTTGTTTATATGTTCACTTATTATTTTTATTATAATTGGTATTATTGGCCTTTGTTGACAGGCAAGTGATGCGCAGTGGCATGACCTTACTTGAATGGCCGCTGAAGGTTTTGGCCGAGTTGCCTACCTTGTCATATATCAAGTGATAACACAGTATAACCTTTTTATTATTGGGTTGTTTGACCTGATTCCATGTTAGTATTTCTAAGAACATTGAAGATGATAAATAGGGATTCAAGCACCTGTGGTAAACAAGATTCACTTTTAAAACTTTGCAACCCTGGCTCTTGAAACTGTCTCAGAATCTGAAACAATGAACTGCGTGACCTTTGCACGCTGAGCGAACTCAGCCCTTTACCCCTGGTTACACAGGCGGCTGCCAGCCAGCTGTGGCTGGGGGAAAACCCAGAGCAGACATAGTTCCCCCGTATCACGGTTTATAAGGAAAATATATGCTTATATATAATCAACATTTAAATTGGACACACACTGTCTAACTGGTATGTTATATGCACATTTGATAAGAATATCTTTATTTCATAATGAATACGACATTTTCATACGAAATATAAGAATTTAATTGTCATGTGGAATGGCTCCAGTTTTCTCAAATCATCTAGCGCTCTTGCACAGCGTAGCATAGTAAGAGAGCATAGGAGCTAGGGCTAGTTTCAAACTAGCCCGACACGTACAGACTCCATTGATTCATATGTTATGGAGTCCGACCATCCGGTGGGGAGAGATTGGAGAGATCACCCTGCGGTACTTGACGGGACCTGTGACATGAAATATCAGTGCTTGTTGTGCGATAGAGAAGCAATCTTGTTTTCATATATAGAAATAAACTTAATATGTATCAAATTATATATCAATATATCTACTTTATGTGGGCCTTTAGATGTTTTTAGCTCAGCTGACTGAAAGCCATCTGAGCTATAGCGATCACCCTTCGTCTGTCCGTCCGGCCGTCCGTCCGTTTACAGGGCACAAATCGTAACCGCTGGACCTGGAATAAGAAGACGTGACATCCAGGCACGTCCAGACCTGGGAGCCAGCTGTTGACCTGTAAATCGGCTGGCTGGAAGAAAAAATGGCTGGCTAGCCAGCTCAGCCGGCTCAGGTCTAAGAACAATGATGATGGCTGAGTGGACAGCTTGTGGCTGGCTAGCCGGCTGAGCCGTTAGGATAAAGCAAATATCTAATGGACAAAATGTTCTGTCAATCTAATGCAATTTTATTTATATGTACAAGAATATGAAACAAACTTAAAGAATATTTTGACAAGGTAATTACCCTTTGGATAAATTAATTTTATTCAATATCACGCCGGGCGTGTACAAGGACAGTGAGTGGTTACGTGAAGGATGGGGTTTCCCCCACTGTGTTTTCAGATCTGACAACATAGCGTGTTTTGGTGATGCTGAGCGCTTATTTGATCAGATGAAATTTGTTATGATTTTCCTCATTTCTTTTGACAGATGTTGGCTACACATGCATTATTTGATCTCAACTGATATAACGTTACATTGTTTAAAGCATCTTGAAAAATTGAAGGCTTCAATTCAGCTATTGAGATATATAGATATCATTTTTTGCATCCTTCAAAGAAACTGTTTTTCGTGTGCTCACTTGCATGACAGTTCAACCGGATAATCATTTTTTGTGTGCCAAACTTAAAGTGTCAAAGTTTGACGTACTGCGTGCTTCTTTTTTTAACTGTATCACATGAGGTTATGTGAAAGGGCAGGAAATGTTGTCAATATATTTATATATATATATATATATATATATATATATATATATATATATATATATATTGTACAGAAAGTCATGCTTCACCCGCGAGTGTGTATAAATTAATAAAAACATTTGGTAATAATCTGTCATTTGAGGAGGGAGAGAGATGACATAATCGTACAAAATTGAACTCCAGCCCAAGAGTTTTTAGCTCAGCTGACTGAAAGTCATCTAAGCTATAGCGATCACTCTTTTTCCGTCGTCCGTCTGTCCGTCCTTTAACCAGGCACAAATCGTAACCGCTAAACCTAGAACCTTGTAACTTGGGATTCTGAGAGGTCCATGAAAAATCTCCTTGGAAACCAGAAATTAGGTCTCTGTTACCCATATCCTTCGAGCTATGGGGCCCCAAAGTACCCCCCAGAAAAGTAAAAAATTTCATACAAAAACTTCAATATCTCATTAACTACTTGACTGATGGTCATGATTTTTGGCATACATATTGATCATGAGATGTTCCATCACTTCCTGCAGACTGGTGGCGCCACCTGTATTTTTCGATTTTTTACAATTTTTTTTCTCTATTTTTGAGACCTTTAAAAATGTGAACATCTGTTAACAAGGCACAAATCGTAAAGCCTAGACCTAGAATCTTTATTCTTGATACACTGAGAGGTCCATGAAAAATCTACTTGGAAACCAGAAATTAGGTCTCTGTTACCCATATCCTTCGAGCTATGGGGCCCCAAAGTACCCTCCAGAATAGTAAAAAATTTCATACAAAAACTTCAATATCTCAATAACTACAACACTGATGGTCATGATTTTTGGCATACATATTGATCATGGGATGTTCCATAAGTTCCTGCAGACTGGTGGCGCCACCTGTATTTTTCGATTTTTTTACAATTTTTTCCTCTATTTTTGAGACGTTTAAAGATGCTGTCATCTGTTAACGTGGCACAAATCGTAACTGCTGGACCTAGAATCTTCATTCTCGACACACTGAGAAACCTATTAAAAGTCTCTGAGGAAACCATAAATTAGATCTGTGTTACCCATATCCTTCAAGCTATGGGGCCCCAAAGTACCCCCCAGAAAAGTCAAAAATTTCATACAAAAACTTCAATATCTCATTAACTACTTGACTGATGGTCATGATTTTTGGCATCCTTTTGATCATGAGATGTTCCATCACTTCCTGCAGACTGGTGGTGCCACCTGTATTTTTAGCTCAGCTGACTATAAGTCATCTGAGCTATAGTCGTGGTCCATTGTCCGTCGTCCGTCCGTCTGTCCGTCCGTCCGTCCGTAGATGTGGCACGTTTTGAAACCGTAAGACCTAGGAATCCGAAATTCTGCATAATGTTAGATGTCCCCAAGATCTCCTACCAAGCCAAAAACTGGGTCTTTGCGTCTTCATTCCTTTGAGAAATTAAGGAAAAACCTCAATTTTTTATTAAAAACCTATTTTCACACTTCAGGACTGCCTAATATCAAAACCACTTATCTGTTTTTCCTCATATTTCCTATAAATAATCCTCTATATAATTCCTATGTACATGCCAGAAATTATGTCTGTATTATATAATTTAAAAAAGTTATGGGCCCAAACATAATGCATTTTGTAAATAATCAGGAAAGAAATTTTATCACTTAACACAAAACTTGTAAAAGCTAAGCACTTTTTTTCCAGTAATATTACTTTAATTAATCAAAATTAAATTGTATACCCAAAATTAGATCAAAATCTTTTAAAATTTTTAAAATATTAGCAAAAATAAAAAATTGGTACCTTAAATATTGCCCAACATTGACCATGGCACGTTTTTTTCCTGTAAATGCTGTGGATTTAATTTTCACAGCATGTTTTTGTTAGCATTTCAACTGTTAACACCCAAAATTTGAAACCAGTTGATCAAAAACTGTAGATTATATTCAAGTTTTCAAGCACCATGTCACATATTGCTAGTGTTATGCAGTTTGCTAGAGCTCAGCTCCTGAGCTTCAGCTCTAAGTCCCTTAAATTCGGCATACAGTTAGATGTCTCCAAAATCCCCTACCATGCCAAGAATTCGGTCACTAGGACTTCATTCCTTTGAGATATTAATGAAAAACTTCATTTTTCCATTAAAAACCCATTGTTACACTTCAAGACTGCCTAATATCAAAACCACTCATCTGACTTTAATCATAAATAATATACATATTTTTCATTCTCTATGCACATGCCAGAATGATGTCAGTATTGCGTAATTGTTTTAAGTTATTGGCCCAAACATAATGCACTTTTTTAAAAAATCAAAAAATATATTTACTCGCTTGACAAGGGCATTGCTGAAGCTAGAGATTTTTTTGTCAGGGATGTAACATTATTTAATCAAGATTCAATTGAATACCTAAAATTAGTTCTGAATTTTTTCAAATTTTATAAGTTATTAGTATAAATATAAAACTAGTACCTTAAATTTTGCCAAACTGTGACCATGGCACGTTTGTTTCCTGTGAGCACTGTTGATATAATTTTCATATCATGCACACATAAGGATTTCAGCTTTTTAGTTTAGAAAGCTGAAAGAAATTGGCCAAAAATTGTAGCTTTTATTAATGATTTTTATGAGACCCTGTCAGACTTTGGCTCTCTCCAGCCCCTCTTGAGTCACCTGTATGTTGACCTTGTTGACCTTTCATCAAATTATGCACGCTTGAGGCGAGAATCCAGACAGCTTATGGCCAGCCACAGTTGATCCAGGTGTCCAACCCAACTCATCTAGTAGTTTTATCCAACAACATAACAATAAACAATAAATTAATAAATTTTTATTGGTGTTTAATAACAAATTAAAGAAAAATAGAAAAGGAATTTGTTAGTTTATAATAACAGGAAATTAACTTGCAGTTACTGATGATATAAGAATCTTGTATCGATGGGTAGAATGTCACATATTCCAAACAACACCATGCAGTCACCTATGGCATTTTTCAGTTCAATTTTAATAATAAAGAAGTAAATCATATTATTCATTACTGATCATTAGGGATTATATGAAGGAAATTAATGATAGACAACGATGCAGTTGATAATATTAATCTAGATTCCTACTGTGTCTAGTGTGTACATTGATGTGAAATGAGTCCAAAATGAATTTTTTACAGTTATTTCTTAATATAAATAAAAGCCATAAAACCAGGTACTTATGATCATTATTTAAATGTGTGAATTTTGTATATTCTGGATTCTCAACATCATTGTTTGGTGAAAACTGAATAAATACCAGACATGGTGTGAATACTTTGTAATTGTATTTAAATACGAATATGATTATGTACTCCATTATAAGATTTCTTGCATAAAGAATGAGAATTCAGGTAAAAATGAAAGTATATGAATACTCGTGCAAATACTTTCAAAATGTATTCATGAATGCATTCATGAATATATTCTTTAATATTATTTTAATAATCATATCAGTTATATTTCATTTTAAAAAATCATATGATTCTCTTATTATTTTTAATAAAAATTATATTTGGGACAATATTTGTAATTTTTTAAAATAAATAGTTAAACTCTTATATTATATGTTCTGCTTATAAGTTATATAGCCAAGTCAAAATCTGTGTGACAATAGTACTCCATTTGTTAATAAAAGAAATGAAATCAATCCTCTTCCCTGTCTCCAAAGGTACTATCAAAATCATACATAAGCTAAACAACAACAACTCATAATACAGCTTATATTTATAAACACACAAAACCAGTATGTGCCTCATTTCTAAATAATATTTTTTTATCATATATAACAGCTGAGCGTCGTGACCCATAGGTCCCTTGTTTTTTTCTCTATTTTCGAGACCTTTCAGGATGTAGTTATCTGTCAACAGGGTACAAATCGTAAGGACTGGACCTAGAATCTTCATTGTTGACACACAGGGAGACCCATGATAAGTCTCCATGGACACCTGAAATTAGGTCTCTGTTACCCATATCCTTTGAGCTATGGCACTCCAAAGTACAGCTCAGAATAATGGAAAATTTGATACAAAAGCTGAAGTATCTGAACAACTAATGCAGAGATCACCATAATTGTTTTCATTGATATTGATCATGGAGTGTTTCATCAGTTTCTGCAGACTGGTGGCACCACCTGTATTTGTTTGGGTTTTTTTACAAATTTTTTCTCTATTTTTGAGACCTTTAAAGTTATGAACATCTGTTAACAGGGCACAAATCATTTAAACTGGACCTAGAATCTTCATTCTTGACACACGGGGAGACCCATGATAAGTCTCCATGGAAACCTGAAGTTAGGTCTCTGTTACCCATATTCTTTAAGCTGTATGGCTCCAAATTACCCCCCAGAATAATGGAAAATTTGATACAAAAACTGCAGTATCTCAATAACTACAACACTGATGGTCATGATTTTCGGCATACATATTGATCATGACCTGTTCCATCAGTTTCTGCAGACTGGGTGCGCCACCTCTATTTTTTTCAAATTTTTACGATTTATTTTCTCTTTTTTTGATACCTTTAAAGATGTGGTTATCTTTCAACAGGGTACAAATCGCAACAACTGGACCTAGAATCTTCATTCTTGTCATGCAAGAAGGCCCATGAAAAGTGCCTGTGGAAACTTAAAATTAGGTCTCTGTTACCCATATCCTTCAAGCTATAGGACTCCGAAGTATCCCTCAGAATAATGGACAATTTGATACAAAAGCTGAAGTATCTGAACAACTAATGGGGAGATCACCATGATTCTTTGCATGGATATTGATGTTTGTAAGTGTTTTTATTAGTTTCTGCAGACTGGTGGAGCCACCTGTATTTTTGTACCCGCCAAAACGAAGCTTTGTGGATACTATGTTTTTGACCGGGTTCCTCCGCCGTTGCCGCGTTCATTTCCAGAGAGCTCCTCTGGGACTTGATTTTATCAGCTTTCCAAGCTCATATCTCGGGAACTGTTTGACTGATCAGGAAATAAAATTTATACTAATGTAGCCCTTGGATAGCTCTATAACATACACAAAAAATGGTGGCGCCACCTGTAACCATGTTTGCACAGGTTAAAATCACTCATATCTCTGCAGTGAATTGACTACTTCACCTGAAATTCGGCATGCGTATACATCCTGGATAGCTTTCTTGATTTTATGACAGGTGGCGCCACCTACATTCTCATTCACGCTGATGACATCCAAGCTCATATTTCGGGAACCGTTTGACCGATCGGGCCAAAACTTTGCATGTGTATAGATCTAACATAGCTCTTTATCATACGCTAAACTGGTGGCACCACCTGCAACCATTTTTGCACAGCGTCTGTCTGTTTGTCTGCCGTGCAATAATGTCACTCATATCTCGGCAGTGGTTTGACATATCTGCCTAAAATTTTGCAGTTTTATACATCCTGGATAGCTTTCTTGATTTTATGACAGGTGGCACCACCTACATTCACGTTCACGCTGATGACATCCAAGCTCATATCTCGGGAACCGTTTGACTGATCGGGCCAAAATTTTGCATCTGTATAGATCTAACATAGCTCTTTATCATACACAAAACTGGTGGCACCACCTGCAACCATTTTTGCACAGCGTCTGTCTGTTTGTCTGCCGTGCAATAAAGTCACTCACATCTTGGCAGTGGTTTGACATATCTGCCTAAAATTTTGCAGTTTTATACATCCTGGATAGCTTTCTTGATTTTATGACAGGTGGCGCCACCTTTATTCTAGTTAACGCTGCACACATCCAAGCTAATATCTCAGGAACCATTTGACCAATTGGGCCAAAATTGTGCTTGTGTTTAGATCTCACATAGGTCTTTATCATACACAAAACTGGAGGGGCCACCTGCAACCATTTTTGCACATTTTGCACAGCGTCTGTCTGTTGGTCTGCCGTGGCCTAAAATTACTCATATCTCTGTAGTGGTTTGACATAACTGCCTAAAATATTGCAGGTTTATACATCCTGGATAGCTTTCTTGATTTTATGACAGGTGGCGCCACCTACATTCTAGTTAACGCTGCACACATCCAAGCTAATATCTCAGGAACCATTTGACCGATTGGGCCAAAATTGTGCATGTGTTTAGATCTCACATAGGTCTTTATCATACACAAAACTGCAACCATTTTTGCACAGCGTCTGTTTGTCTGCCGTGGGCTAAAATCACTCATATCCATGTAGTGGTTTGACTTTTCTGCCTAAAATTTTGCATATGTATACAACTTGGACAGCTTTCTGGATTTGTGGTAGGTTGCACAACCTACATACACATTTAGGCTGCAGACATCCATGCTAATATGCAACATACCTCACTGTTTCCCCTTGCCACTCAATCCATGCCTCACTTCACTCTGATTTTGGCAGATACACGTAGTGACTTGTCGGCTACCCGTATTCTAGTTTTTAAAGTTTACACATTTTTTCTCTATTTTTCAGATATATAAATACAGACTAAATCTTGGCCTGTTGGTTAATCTGTTTGATGCTTCAGTTGAATGGGTATCTACCATTCTGATGATAAAATTTCCTTTTGTGAATCTCTTCCCAGTCAGCTGAGCGTCATGACCCATGGGTCACTTGTTATAATAATTATGAAAATTTGATTACTTAAAACATATTGTGAATTCTTCTTGATGTAATGTGAACAGACCAACTCACTGCCACAACCACGAAATCTCTAATTCCTTTTGTTCTAGCCTATGATCAACACGTTTTTTTCCTGCGCTGAACTTTCCAGGTCGCAATCCTGTACGTAATTTGTCACGTGTCTTAATTGAAATATGAATTTTGTCATGCATTTTCGCAGGTGTCAGCCTCAATCATCCCCGTGACCTCTTATCTGTGACCCTTAAAATGTTCATGCAGCAATATGTTTGTCAGTAGTTTAAGCATCCGGTGTCTGCAGTTGTTTGACAATGATTTGGTCTCGCGTTTTAAATTCAAATTGCTAACCAATCAGACTCGCTTAAAAGGATTTTATGACATTTATCCATATGTGTTTACGCGAATGACATTTGTAGCATGATTATAATATTAGGTAGTTATGAGCGGTCGCTGGCTGCTGACATCGTTTCATGGTTATACGTACACTGTCTTATATTGGCTGGAAACAATGATAACAAAAATGCATGCATATTTTTTCCATACATATAACAGCTTTTCCCTATGGTTTTCGTTCATTTAATCCTAAATTTTAACCGAGCAGTATATAATATTTTGTTTAAATATTGCACATCGACCTCAGTAACTTTAAATGTTCAAGCATCAGTATCTGACTGAATAAACTTGGGAATTATCTGGATTCCTGCATTATTTCTCTTTATTTTGAGCAACCAGGATTAGAGAAATGCCCTTGATCAAACGGGGAATATGCCAGTTATCCGGTCTGAAAAAAAAGAGGCTTGCGGGAACCTTGTTACCTGTCTTACATAATGACTTACAACTTTCATAAAATTAATCATGCATTTCCATTGCGAAGCCATGCAGCTCAGTGATATCTGCTTAAGACGAGTTCGTGTTAACATAATGCTGTAGTAACTATTTACAAGCTGACAAACTTTTTTCTTCAGCTTATCAATATTTCACCGGCGGCTGAGCCGGTGTTTAATAATCGGCGGCGGCTGGCGCAATTCGGCGGCTCAAGAAAACTATCGGCGGCGGCTTGCTTTTAAAATAAACGGCGGCGGCTGGCTCAATTCGGCGGCGGCTCCCAGGTCTGGGCACGTCTATGAAAAATCTCCTTGGAAACCTGAAATTAGGTCTCTGTTACCCATATCCTTTGAGCTATGGGGCTTCGAAGTACCCCCTAGAATAATGCAAAATTTGATACGAAAGCTCAAGTATCTGAATAACTACTGCATTGATCACCATGATTCTTTGCATGAATATTGATCATGGGATGTTCCATCACTTCCTGCAGACTGGTGGCGCCACCTGTATTTTTTCCAATTTTTACAAATTTTTTTTCTCTTTTTTTCAGACCTGCAATGAAACTGTCATCTGTTAACAGGGCACAAATCATAACCACTGGACCTGGAATCTTCAAACTTAAAATCCAGGGAGGTCCATGAAAAATCTCCTTGGAAACCTGAAATTAGGTCTCTGTTACCCATATTCTCCGAGCTAATGGGCTCGCAAGTACCCCTCAGAATAATGCAAAATTTGATACAAAAGCTGAAGTATCTGAATAACTTCTGCATTGATCACCATGAACTATGCATGGATATTCATCATGGAGTGTTTCATGGATTTTTTAAAAATTTTAAGCATTTTTTTCTCTTTTTTTTTAGACATGCAAAGAAGCAATCATCTGTTAACAGGGCACTAATCATAACCAATGGACCTAGAATCTTCTAATTTATAAAAACAATGAGGCCCACGAAAAATCACCATGGAAACCTGAAATTAGGTATCTATTACCCATATCTGCGGAGAAATGGGGCTGAGAATTATGACCAAGAATAATTAACAATCTGATACAAAAGCTCCAGTATCTGAATTACTAATGCATTGATCACCATGATTCTTCGCATGCATATTGATCATGGAGTGTTTCATCAGTTCCGGCAGACCAGTGGCACCACCTTCATTTATTCCAATTTTTACGCATTTTTTCTTTAGTTTTTAGACCTTCAAAGAAACAGTTGTCTGTTAACATGGCACAAATCATAACCACTGGACTGTGAATCTTCTTACTTGACCAGCAGGGAGGTACATTAAAAATCTTCTTGGGAACTTGAAAATAGGTCTTTGTTACCCAGATCCTCTAACCTATGGGGTTGGTAAATACCTTCAGCATTATTAAAAATCTGATACAAAAGCTCCAGTGTCTGAATAACTACTGCCTTTCTGAAGAAGACTCAATCAGAGAAAACAGAGACCACTCCGGCTGAACAGCTGATGGAACACAAGAATACTGCTGTTGTATGGACCAGGCAAGAACTGTTTGGAGAAGAATAATATGATAAAAGTGTTGAATTCTTATGAATATACTTGAAAAATCATTGGTTGAATTAGCCTGATGGACCCTTATGCACAGGAACATTATATAATAAAATGTCTTCTTCTTAAGAGTTTTATGCTTGCTTGTGTTTTAACTTTCCGACAAATATCCTTTGTGCACTTAAATTATCACATAAAGCATAATCTTTATAAAATTTTCAGTTGCATGGCTTTTAACAATATATTATTCACACAATCTGTATATTTAAGATCTGCATTAGACAAAAGGTGTCTTGTCAAGTGGCCTACAAAATATGCAACAATTCTATTAGAATGTAAGAAAGTAATAGTATTAATGATATAGGAATATTCAAATATTAGTAGTTGTCTGTCTGCAGGTGAATCATATAGAATATCAGTTGTCAATATAAGATAATTATATGCCAAGATTGTTTGTTTTTGTGATTCTCTGTCAGATGTTAGGCACAATTCCATTGTGACAGCAGGAAACAGGTTAATTATGCCTTTTGTTAAATAGCCAATTAAAATGAGAATTTTCCTTTCTTATGATGTTTATTAATTTTTTCCCCATGTTGGATTTTGGATGATGTGTCAATCTCCAGTTTGTTTCCTTCAGTTAACAAATCTGAAGGTGAATATGTGTTACTACAAGTATCAACCATTTCTTTGACTACATGTCTCTATGTTTACTGTTTGTTATTATGTAAATAAATCGTTTTATGTTTAGAAAGAAGCCAAATTAAAATTTTTGTAATGGTATATAGACATTTAATCGGCCTGTAATTTTGAAAGATAAAAAAAATAATGAATAAATACACCACGACTTCTAATTATCGACATCCATGTTTCAGTCTGCACATAGAGGTTTAGTTTCTCACTCGGACACACGGTGGCGCTCAAACTGGGCAAGGTTCTTTCTCAACTGTGGGCCACAATTGAGGGGGATACCAGTCTAGCTATTTCACGCCTCAGCAATTGTAGAATAATGCCGTATATTCATATTTTATAATTGTAGCCTTTTTAGCTCAGCTGACTATAAGTCATCTGAGCTATAGTCATGGTCCATTGTCCGTCGTCCATCCGTCCGTCTGTCCGTCCGTCCGGATGTCCGTCCGTAAGACTGGCATGTTTCGACACCGTTGGACCTACGAATCTGAAATTCGGCATACAGTTAGATGTCCCCAAAATCTCCTTCCATGCCGAAAATTGGGGCAATAGGACTTCGTTCCTTTGAGATATTAAGGAAAAACCTCAATTTTTTATTAGAAATCTATTTTCACACTTCAGGACTGCCTAATATCAAAACCACTCTGGTTTTCTTCATATTTACCATAAATATTCCTCTATATAGTTCCTATGTACGTGCCAGATATTAAGTCAGTATTATATAATTTAAAAAAGTTATGGGCCCAAACATAATGGACTTTGTAAAAAAATCAGAAAGATATTTGGTCACTTAAGACCAAAAGTGTTAAAGGTAGGGACTGTTTACCAGTAGTACAACTTTAATTAATCAAAATTCAATTGTATACCAAAAATTAGATCAAAATCTGTTAAAATTTTTTTAAATATTGGCAAAAATATAAAATTGGTACCTTAAATTTTGCCCAACTTTGGCCACGGCACATTTTTTTCCTGTAAGTACTGTGGATTTAATTTTCACAGCATGTATACATAAGGATTTAATCTGTTTAAAATCTGAAATTTGAAAATAAAAGCTGCAAAATTAGGCTAGTTATTGAATTTTTTTGGAGGCTCTTGTTGTATTCCCTTACTTTGTCAAGCAGTCCACTTTGATGACTGTAAGTCATTCAGTGCACATCTCTATGCTCCCCAGGCTGTTGGCATAATTTTAGAAGTCCCCAAAATCTCCTACCATATCGAAAATTGGGTCATTAGGACTTTGTTCCTTCGAGATATTAAGGAAAAAAAAAAAGCCATTGTTACACTTCAAGGCTGCCTAATATCAAAACCACTGATCTGTTTGATCGTATTTAGTATTCACATTCTTTCATACATTCTCTATGAACATACCAAAAATTAGGTCAGTATTGGGTATTATTTTGAAGTTATGGGCCAAAACATAATGCATTTTTTTTTTAAATCAGGAAATATATTTACTCACCTAACATGAGAATTCCTGAACCTAGAGACTTTCTTCAGGAATATAACTTTATTTAATCAAGATTCAATTGTTTACCCAAAATTAGATCTGAATTTTGCAAATTTTTCAAGTTATTAGCATAAATAAAAAATCAATACCTTAAATTTTGTCCAACTTTGGCACTGTTGATTTAATTTTCAAAGCATATATACATAAGGATTTAATCTTTTAAAATCTGAAATTTCAAAGGAATTGATTGGAAAGAATAGCTTTTATTCATGTTTTCATACACCATGTCAAGTGTTGTTTACATCTAGCCCACCTAGTAGTAAAGCCTTCACTTGCATTATGTAACCCACCCCAGGCAGCTTGCCTTGGGTCAGCTTGGCCACTACCAGCAGGCTTCCCCTCTGCCCTGCACTCCCCCCCCCCCCAGATGGTGCATAAACTAGATGAATGTTATTATTTTCTGTATTTGATTCATTCTTATTCTAGGCTGTGCTACATTTTATATTTTGTATTGTACCACCAGGGTTACAATGATTAAAGTGTACATTTAATTGTGTCCACAAAGTGATGTATTGCTATGAAAGTGTGGATGTTCATCCACATAAGTAATTCCTTACTTCAGAAGAGTAAAAACTTCACCAGGTGTGAAATTGACTATTAATTCCAGTAATAAATTAAAACTGGGATAGTAATTAGCACAATGATATTGTTTGTCCCTCATTCAACCAACAGTGTGTATACTTTATTTGAAAAGATGTTTTATTTTGTCAAATTTATTTAATCTTTTATTTTATTTTGGTGAATAAAATTAAGCATGTACTGAAAACTCCAATGTGCAAAACTTTTTAAGGAATATTCTTGTAGATGCCATGTTTTGGCATTATTTTCTTTTAAATTCAGTTTAAACATTTATGATTTAAAAATAATAAAATATATGTGTATGCATAATATGACCCAATATGAGCTACACTCTGGATATATGATGATTGCAACTTTTGCATCAATTCTAATATTTCAACTTATATTTTCAGGTTTTTTTATTAAAAATTTATAAAACCTGTGAATAAAAAAAATGATTCAGATAAAAACTTCTTAATGGAAAAAGTGGATATGCTTAAAAAAAATAGGATTATATATAAACTCAAATACATTATTCCCTTGAAAGTGAAATAAAGGTATTAGTCCATTCTGTCCACTTGCCTGTCCATCTGTAAATTTTCATATGCATCACAGTATTTCAAAATTTTTACTGTTTTTCTTCATGACAGTCTTGTCAGAGTATTAGTTTGCAGTCATATATTTAGATATTTACTATAACCAAGTAGGAGGGCCCCTTTCCTCTTAGCTTTTCATATTCTTATATAAATGAAAAACATTACAATAGAATATTTCTACATCCACCTTCGTGCTGCCCTCACTTTTCCCTTCTCCGATATCCCATCCCAAAGTCAGCCTCAGTAAGCAAGATCAAGATGAATCAGATATATTCATATTTAATATTTTGTATAACTATTCGTCCATAGGTACCTATGTACATGCCAGAAATTATGTCAATATTGTGTAATATGTAGACATAGTGGGCATCACAATAATGTACCTTGTCAAGACTAAAGAGATATTGTGTCATACAGTCACAAATTCATAGTTAATCATAACATCATATCTGTCAAATTGAAAGCTTGCAGACTACCATACACTTTAGATCCTTCAACAAATAGCCTTATCATCATTCTACTACTGCTTATTACTGCTGTTATTGCATTCATATTTGCTCAAATACATCACAATTTTCAACCCCTCTTAAATAAATAAAAAATAAACCACTATATTTGACTCTATTAATCCATCAGGTTATTTCATTTATCATTTACTCACATATTACATTACATTCCTTTATAATAGCCCAACATGTCCATGATATTCATAAGCTTTATCGACTCGACATAGTATCACAGTGGAGGAACATTTATAGTTCAATCACGATCAGCTGAGCGCCGTGACCCGTGGGTCCCTTGTTTAAGATTTCATTGATTTGTTGCGCCATATGGAGGTTTCATTATGAAAGAATTCCTTGTAATTTGTTATCAGACGTCAGTGCTATGTTGGGGTATTTTCCAGTGCGTTAAATCCGACGTCCGGGTTTTAGTCGATGCCAAAACATTGTGTCAGCTCTGTTGATGAGTGTCAGTCCGCTGGGCGGTGCAACAAAAAAACTAGACGACCATAGGTCGAACGCTTGCCGGAAATCGGAAGTGAAACACAGACGGACAGAAAGAACATATTGTCGGTTTTCTATTAATGGAATGACTCTCAGGGACATTGCTGAGAATATGTGGCCCGTAGAATGACATATGAGACAAAAGAACAGGCAAGCAGACAAAACTGACAACAAAAGACGACCTGACAGACATAGTGACTTTGTGAGACAAAGGAAGAAAATGAGTTATAATTTATGTAATTTAGATTTATAGTTTTGGAGGTATGGCGAATTAATTATATACTTGGGAGGCTCGACTGTAGCGCCCTCTAGCAGACATATTCCGAAGACGACAAATGCGTTTCGTATTATTAGTGTATGACATGAGATGTCCCAGTTTTAAAAGGATTCCGTCAAAGCTGTGGCCTGTAGAATGCTATATGTAAGGCGTAAGAACCAGCAAGCAGGCGACTTTGAGGATAACGGTCAAACAGATGGACACACTGACAAAGTGACAGAAGATTGAAACCAGATGCCTTAATCAGGTTATGGAGAAGATTCAAAGGAAGAAAATAAACTATAGTTTATATAACAGAGGCTTTTGGTGTAGAGATATGGCCAATACAATGGTATGTGTGTGAGGGTCGTGTGCAGCGCCCACTAGTGGCCATATCCGGAAAATGAAAAATTTATTTCTAGATATTAGTGTAAGACATAAGATGTAATAGTTTCAAAAGGATTCCGTCAAAACTATGGCCTATAGAATGCTATATGTGAGACGCAAGAGCCAACAATTAAGCAGGCGAATTTGAGGACAACTGACAAACAGACGAAAACACTGACAAAGTGACTCAAGATTGAGTCCAGATGACTAATCCAGGTTATGGAGAAGACTCAAAGGAAGAAAAAAGCTACAGTTTATGTAACTGAGGTTTATAGTTTTGGAGATATTGCCAAAGCATGATATGTTGGGAGAGGTTCGAGTTCAGCGCCCTCTAGCGGCCATATCCATAAAATGAACAACTGGTTTCGAGATATTAGTGTAAGACTTAAGACGTAATAGTTTCAAAAGGATTCTTTCAAAACTGTGGCCTGTAGAATGCTATATGTGAGACGCAAGAGCAAGAAGGCGAATTTGAGGACAACTGACAAACAGACAGACACACTGACAAAGTGTCACAAAATTGTGACCAGATGACTACACTAGGTTATGGAGAAGACTCAGAGGAAGAAAATAAGCTATAGTGTATGTAATTGAGGCTTATAATTTTTTAGATATGGCCAAAATATGATATGTTCAGGAGGTTCGCATCCAGCGCCCCCTAGCGGCCCTATTCAAAAAATGAAAAAACGATTTCGAGATACTAGTGTAGGACTTATAATATGTCAGTTTCAAAAAGATTCCTGCAATAATGTGGCCTTTGGCGCAAGATGAAATAAATCTCGAAATATCTCTATTCACGAGATATTTTATGAGATACTGCAAGACTTGTAATAAAATCTTGTAGTACTAGTTGAATGCTTCCTGATGCAAAAAACTAGATCACTCTAGCTTTAAAACTGACAAAGTTACAAAAATAAGACCCCTTATTTTCGAATATCATGACTTTTCCCCCAAAATTTGTAACCATGGTTACGGCAAATTTGAGTCAGCTACACACCAGATGACAGGCCTTGCAATGACGATTAAAATAAGCTATTGTTGAAGTAGATACGACTAATAGTCACAAAGATATGAAGAAAAAACCGTTTTGAGAAGTTTTGACGACCTTGACCTTGACCTTTGACCTATTTTAACCAAAAACAATAGGGCACCTAGAAATTATGTTTTTCATCATCCCTGTAAGTTTCAAGGTGATTGTGGCAAAATTGTGGCCAGGAGAGTGCAGACAAACAAACAGACAAACAGACATACGCAACTGAGTAATATGCTTGCCGAAATCTTTGATTCCGGCAAGCAAAAAACACAACAAAAACCAATCTATCCAGTCTCTTTAATTGCAGCGAACTGCAAAAACAAACTGTTTTCCAGTAAATCTTCACTGTACTTGTGAACTGTTACAGAAACATCGTCACTTTGTGGTTGAGAAGCAGGAGTTAACAAGGTTGGTGTATATTTCAATATTTGCTCAGCGGGAAAATTCCAATTTTTAATGAGGGCATTTTCAAGGCATATTTTAACCATTCAGGTAGTCCAGTTGATTCAGTTGACACCATGTCACCACTTGATTTTGTTCATTTGATTTTGAAGAAATCTTTTTTTGCTTAAAATACAAGTGAAACGATGTCGGGTGATAATCAGAATTTACAAGCAGTTTTAACTTGCAAATTGGCCTTGTGTTCGAACTTAGAAGCGTAATGACTCGTGATGCCTGATAGAATAATTGATTGAAGATTTTACTGAAATAAAGATGCACATGCACTGTAGAGGAAAATATGTATTGGTTAACATGCCCTACTCCAAACTGTCAGTACTCGTTCTTAATTTTTCTTTTGAATCAAATTTCATGTCTTATTTTTATGTCAGTCATATAAAAATTTGTGGATGTTGATGGAATCATCAAGTAAGTTCCATGTTGGAGCAAGAAAAAATGCAATCACTGGTAAGGAAGCCAGTTTTTTTGTTTTTTTTTTGGCAGGTCTCCGGCCTGTAGCCTACTGCACTTTACAAATGTATTGTGAGGAATATGATGGATTTTGATATAACTCAACAGAAATGTAAATCAGTATAATATCTTGCCTAAGTTTGATTTTCAGCAAAAGCCATGCATATTTAATGAGGTCAGAGGTCACCACACCTTGGAGGCTCTTTAGTGACTTCACAAATATCCTGTGGATTTTCATGAATCTCATACATAATTACCAATACAGTTCCTCGCCCCAATACATTTCTCAGCAGATTTCATGCATATTTAAACAGGTCAAAGGTTACCAGGCTGCTCTGTACAGGCCACTTGGTGAAGTAGCTGCGATAACTGAGAAAGAATATAAAGGATTTGGATCAAACTCATCAGGATTGTTAATCAGTAAAATATCTCGCCCGATTTCAGTTTCTAGCAAAATCCACACATATTTAATGGAGTAAGAGATCACCTCACCTGGTGGCACAGTGGTGACACAACAAAAATCCTATGGATTTTCATGAAAATTATCATACATATTTACCAATAGAGTTTCTCACCTGATTTACATTGCCAACAAAATTCAGGCATTTTTAATGAGGTCAGAGGTTACCAGATCCACATCTGGCATCTTATGCATGCTCTTGTTATTTCATCTGTTACTATTGTATTCAGTTCATAATAAATATTTTCCAATACTGTAATTTTTTTTCTTTTTGTTTCAGGTACCTGCCAAGACAAAACGAGAACTAATCCAGATCAATTATTCAAGAACAAGAAAAACCAGATCAAAGATAACCAGATCAAAGATAACCAGATCAAAGATAACCAGATTAAAAAACTAGATCAAAAACCAGATAAAAAAACAAGATCAAAACCAGATAAAAAAACAAGATCAAAACCAGATAAAAAAACAAGATCAAAACCAGATAAAAAAACAAGATCAAAACCAGATAAAAAAAACGAGAAAATAAAACGAGTGCAAAAATAAACCTGACGTTATTAAAAAAAAATCATTTATAGAGTTTGTCATTTATTTCCATTTTATGAACTCTGTTTAACAGAGGCAACTTCACCATATTCCCGTATCTTCCCAGCTAATCACATCTTGTTTTCTTTTTCATAACCAGTTCCATTAAATACTCTACATCCTGTGTCTGACTTTCTCTCGTCCAGTGCTACTGTTTCCTTTTCAGATTTGATCAATTTTTTTGTAAACTTAAACTTATCTGCCCAGCTATGGCTTCAGCTATACCTGTCCTGGCTGTATCTATCAGTAAGATTGTTAAAGGCACTTTTCACCAAGGTGATCGTCAGTTTCCATCAGACTCAGTCGGCAGACAGTGTGTGCCTAATTCACTTGTTGCTCTGCTTTATGCCACCCTGCACAATGTTGTTGAATGGCAAACAAATGATATGGACACTATTAATTGAAGGTGATCATTTGTACAGAACATTGATGTCAGATGTACCAGATAAAGGATACATGGCTTGGGATGACATACCAGAGTATATACAATCCCTGGATCATAATTTCAAGATAAAACCAACCTTGATTTCTGGTGGTTTCCAAAATCATTCTGATGTGCAAGCCCCCTACATGTTTTACCAGGATGCTTTGGCAGAAATCACTTCCAAGAAATGTGATCTTATTATAGTTGGAGGAAATACGATTGCAGTTTCATATCAGCAGAATTGTTACTATGTGTTTGATCCAGACAGCAGAAATCATCTTGGTTATCCTACACCTTGTGGCACATCAGTTCTTCTTGCATTTGAATTGCAGTCAGAATTCTTTCATTATATATCAAACTATGCAAATATGATGAATGCAACTATGTTTGAAGTAACATATTTTAGAATAACTCAAGTCACCACTAAAGCATTAAAACTTGGAGTGAAACGCCAAAGTAATCAGTCAACCATTTCAGATGATCAGTTAAAGCATGCAACCCAGTCAACAACAGACCTCATGGACATGGTAAATAAAAGTAGACCTGAACATGAAAATTATTCTCAACAAGGTGTTCACATGATCCAAGAATACTTTAAAGATCAGCAACTAAAATCGAACAGAAAACTATATTTGAAAGAGTACATGCGACAGAAAAGAATGAATCCAGCTCACAGGGATATAGAATGCCTAAAAGATCAACAAATAAAACTGTTATCAAGACAAAATGAAACTTGTAGACAAAAAGAATAATTCTGAGAAACAACAGAAGCAAGCTTCTAGACTTAATGAAACATACAGACAAAAAGAACGTTCTGCAGAGAAAGCATATAATCAGAAGATAAGAAAAGATCAAGTTCGAAGGGCACAAGAGAGAGATGCAGAGAAACAACAGAAGCAAACTGCTAGACTTGATGAAACACAGACAAAAAGAACGTTTTGCAGAGAAAGCATATAATCAGAAGATAAGAAAAGATAAAGTTAGAAGGGCACAAGAGAGAGAAGCTGAGAAGCAACAGAAGCAAACTGCTAGACTTACTGTGATGTCTTGGGCCTTAAGCTAGCGACATCTGGTGAGCGCTTGATAGACTAAACTGCAGAATGAACCGGATGTGCCGCAAAGCTTGATGGGAGGTCGAGAACAAGATGGTGAATAAACAAGTTTGTTAGTTTACTTGCTGAGTTGCTACGTCTTGCTGCTTGCTTGTGTTTGCTCCTCACGGATACATTACACGTGGCGACGAGATGGGATCCATGAAAATTCCAAGTTTCATGGAACAAGAGAAGGACTTTGATTCTTATCAGGAACGATTAGAATCGTACTTTCGAGTTGCTAAAACTGCCGACGGAGCGAAGGTTGACACTTTGATCATGGGACTGAGTGCGTGTCAGTATCAAACCCTGAAGAATTTAGTGGCTCCTGAAATACCTTCAGCACGGTCATACGATGAACTAATCACTGTTCTGGGCGAACATTACCAGGGTAAGAGAAATCCCAGAGCTGAGCGGTCAAAATTCAGAGGTGTGGTGAGGAAAGACGGTGAGTCTATTCATGAATATGGTGTCAGACTAAAGAGTGCTGTTAGATACTGTAAATTCGGAATTGATCTTGATCAGATGCTCGTAGACCAGCTGGTTGCAGGGGTACGAAATAAGGCCATAGTTACTAAACTACTGGAAGCATCTGAGGGCCTGGACTTAACGTTTGCTAAAGCAATGGAAATTGCTTCGACCTGTCATTCAACTGAAGAAAGTACAACGATGTACCTGCAGTCTAACCAAGGCCATGTAAATGCTATTGCTAGTCAAGGTACATCTGCTGCCCCTAGGAAATACAGATCTGGTGTGACTAAGAGTTATGCATCCAGCAGTATGACTGGTAAGCTGCCTTCCTCATCAAAACCGCCAAATACTGGTGCTCACAGACGTTGTTTCCGCTGTACTGCCACTAACCACCTTGCCAACAAATGTAGGTTCAAGGATGCAAAATGTCGAAAAGTGTGGCCGGGTTGGCCATTTACAGAGAGCTTGCCAGGATGGCCGAGTACCGGCATCACAACAGGCTGTTGATGTCACTCCAAGTGTTGAGGATGAGGCCGAGGAGAGGCCACCCATGCAGCCATCAAGTGAATATGGCATGTTTGGACTGTCAGTTAATGAGGAAGAATTACAAATTCTCAACAGTGTTGATGCTGATCTGTACGGAATAGCTGACGACAGGAAGTACTCGGTACCTGTGCGAGTGAATGATTCTACAGTTAATTTTGAGCTGGATACCGGTGCCGTGGTATCATGCATTGGAGAGCCTACATATAGGTCATTGGTAAAAAAGTCAAATGATGTATTGTTACCGTCTACTATCAAACTTCGTGACTATAACAAGAGAGAGTTAGATATAGTGGGCATAGCTATGGTTCAAACACAGTATGAAGGGCAATGCAAGGAGCTCCCTCTAGTGGTTGTTCGGGGAGAACGGAATTCTCTTCTTGGAAGAAACTGGTTGCGCCATATTCGTCTGGATTGGGGAAAAACTGTGAACAGTATCATTCCAGAGACCAAAGACGCAGCAGTCAAAGAATTGTGTGATAGATACGCTGATGTGTTTAGTGAGGAGCTGGGCTGTTTGAAAGGACAGGAAGTGTCTATTCCTTTAAAACCAGGTGCAACTCCAGTGTATAAGCGTGCACGCACACTACCTTATCAGAAACGCAGTATGGTGGAAGAGGAATTACAACGTCTTGTAGCTACCGGAGTTATAGAACCAGTTACACATGCAGAATGGGCTAGCCCGATAGTTCCGGTGGTGAAAGCCGACGGCAAGTCTTTGAGAATTTGTGCAGATTTCAAGGAGACCATTAATCAGGCTACTGATATGGCTCGATATCCCTTGCCTACTCCGGAGGACATATTTACAACACTGACTGGGGGTGAGTCTTACACAAAACTAGACATGAGCCATGCGTACCATCAACTAAAACTTTCCCCGGATGCACAGAAGTTGATGGTGATAAATACCCACAAAGGACTATTTGCATGTAAGAGGCTTCAGTTTGGTGTCCACAGTGCTGTTGGTATTTTCCAGAAAGCAATGGAAAACGTGCTACAAGGGATTCCGTATTGTGCTGTTTACCTTGATGATATAATCATCTCGGGGAAAACCCATGAAGAGCACCTTAGAACATTAGAATGTGTGCTCCGAAAGCTTTCTGAGGCAGGCCTCAGACTGAACAGAAACAAATGTGTTTTCATGCAGCCGGAAGTTCGTTACTTGGGACACCGATTGTCTGCAGAGGGAATTCACCCGCTTGAGGAAAAGGTTGCTGCTATTAGAAATTTCCCAGTACCTGAAAATAAACAAGAGTTGTCAACATTTGTGGGCATGGTGAAGTATTACCACAAATTCTTACCCCACGCTGCACAAGTGTTAGCGCCACTCTATGAACTGGAAAAGAAATCCAATACTTGGAAATGGGAGGCTACTGAACAAACAGCCTTTCAGACAGCCAAGGAGATGCTTTCTTCTGACTCGTTGCTTGTGCATTATGATGATGCCAAACCTCTAGTTTTAACGACTGATGCCAGCTCCTACGGCCTCGGAGCAGTGCTAGAGCAGGGGTTAGAGGATGGAACTTTGAAGCCTGTGTACTATGCTTCTCGCACCCTATCGGCGGCGGAACGAAATTACTCCCAAACGGAGAAAGAGGCGCTTGCGGTGGTCTGGGCTGTGAGCAAGCTATCGAAATTTCTCTTCGGCCGCAAGTTTGAAATTCGCACGGATCACAAACCCTTACTGGGCTTGCTTGGCGAAATGAAGGCTGTGCCAGTGTTGGCTTCGGGAAGGATCATTCGTTGGTCGCTAACCTTAGCAGGTTTTAACTACCATATGGTTTATAAGCCAAGTGCAAAGATTCCGAATGCGGACTGTTTATCTAGGTTCCCACTTCGTGAAATTGTGCAATCGGTTAGTGTTGGAGAGGAAGTGATGCTTCTCGAACATCTGGCTTATACTGGTGTTAGTGATTCAGACATAAGGAGATGGACGGATCATGATCCGGTTCTTGCGCGGGTACGGTCTGCTGTACTAGCAGGCTGGAGTGATGGTGACTGCGAAACGGAGGAACTGAAACCTTTTTCTCGAAGGAAAACTGAACTCTCAGTGTTAAATGGATGTGTCTTGTGGGGTAGTAGGGTAGTTATTCCGCCCCAAGGTCGTGATAAGGTTACAGAAGAACTGCATGACACGCATCCCGGCATAGTTAAAATGAAGGCCTTAGCCAGAGGATACGTATGGTGGCCAAACATGGACAGTGATCTAGAATGTGCGGTTAGCACTTGCAAAGTGTGTCAGTCTACGAGGTCGTTTTCTGCTTATTATCAACCTTTGCACCCATGGGAATACCCAGATAACCCTTGGTCTAGACTGCATATAGACTATGCTGGACCCATGGAGGGTCAAATGTTTCTTGTAGTCATAGATGCTCATTCTAAGTGGATGGAAATCTTCCCGACAAAAGGTAACACTTCAGCAGTTACCATCGCTAAGCTTAGAAGTGTATTTTGTGTACATGGCCTTCCAGACATAATTGTATCGGATAACGCTTCATGTTTCACCAGTGCTGAGTTTCGTGAGTTCTTGAATAGAAACGGCATCCGACATGTGACTTCCGCCCCTTACCATCCGGCCCAATGGTCTGGCCGAAAGAGCTGTCAAACTCTTCAAGGAAAGAATGGGAAAGATGGACGGTTCCTTGGAGGAACGACTGTACCGTTTCTTGTTTGACTATCGTATCACTCCCCATTCCACAACAGGAATGGCTCCATGTGAACTGTTGATGAAACGCCGCATCATTTCACGTTTTAATCGGATGTTGCCCTCGGTTAAGTCACATGTCCAGAAAATGCAAGAAAAGCAAATGGACAATTTTAAAGGCACCAAGGCGCAGGAGTTTCATCTAGCGCCTCAGTTTGAAACTGGTGATCATGTGTACTTCAGAAATTACTCGCAGTACGGTCCTCGTAATATTCCGGGGACAGTGGAGGAGACTACTGGTCCGGTTTCATGTAAAGTGAGAGGGGATGATGGTCGACTTGTTAGAAGGCACTATGACCAAATGTTCCCACAAGTTAAGCCTACTCCGAGTGCTCATGAGAGCGTGAAACCAACTACAGGAAGTGAAGAGCGTGCTCCTCCCATTCCAGATGAGACATCGTGTGTCACTCCAAATGCGCAGCTTGAGGCTGCGCCGCCGTGTGAACCAAAACCACCTGAGACTGTTTTGCGCAGATCCAGCAGAACACCGAAACCAGTGGTCAAGATGAACCTGTAAATTGATTAAGAACTGATTAATGTTATCTCACTTTGAAGAACGTATTTAAGTAACGTTATCGCGGTTCTAATGTTCTTTTTGTTTTGGACTCTGTTTTTGTTATTAGAACAAATGCGGGAATGCAAGTTTTTTCCGGGGGCGTTAAAGGGTGTGATGTCTTGGGCCTTAAGCTAGCGACATCTGGTGAGCGCTTGATAGACTAAACTGCAGAATGAACCGGATGTGCCGCAAAGCTTGATGGGAGGTCGAGAACAAGATGGTGAATAAACAAGTTTGTTAGTTTACTTGCTGAGTTGCTACGTCTTGCTGCTTGCTTGTGTTTGCTCCTCACGGATACATTACACTTACTGAAACATACAGACAGAAAGAACGTTCTGCAGAGAAAGCATATAATCAAAAGATAAGAAAAGATCAAGTTCGAAGGGCACAAGAGAGAGAAGCTGAGAAACAACAGAAGCAAACTGCTAGACTTAATGAAACTTACAGACAAAAAGAAAGAAAGGCTGAGAAACAACAGAAGCAAACTGCCAGAAAAAATGTAACTTACAGACAAAAAGAACGTTCTGCAGGTAAAGCATACAAACAGAAGATAAGAAAAGACCAAGTTCGTAGGGTACATGAGAAAGAAGCTGAGAAACATCATAAGCAAACTGAAACTGAAACTGACAAAATGAAATCTATAGACAAATGGAACGTGTCAGAGAATCAACTGGTAAAAAAAGAAAAAGATCTGAAGATGATTTTTTTAGAGAAACTGAGAGACTTGCCAAAAGGAGGAAAAGAGCTGATCCATTACATAAGAGAACTGAGACTTTGAGAAACACAGCCACAAGAGCACAAAAAAGAACTGATGAATCATACAGACAAAATGAAAAAGGAGTTAATCTGAAGAGGAAACAGGGTGCAGATCTCAAAGAATGTATACAGAAATTTCATACTTCGATATCTGAAGGTCCCATATGCTTGTTGTTGCTGTAATCAGACATGGTTCAAACACTGTAAAGAATTCAGATAGCTGGCCAGACAGACTAGATTCCACTTTCCTAGCATTACACATTACATATGTAAAATCAGTTGAAATAAACAGTGGTTATGCACAACTTGTCTTGATGCTCTTAAATGCCACAAGACGCCAAAACTTTCTGTATTAAATGGAATGCAGTTTCCTGATAAGCCACCTGAATTGAGCTTGTGTCCCCTAGAAGAAAGGCTTGTTGCATTACGCATACCATTCGTGCAGTTACGTACGCTCCCGAGACAGCAGAAATCTTGCGCTTCTAAAGAAGCAACTGATTTTCACGCTGCCAGCTTTGACCATTTATGATATATTTAGACACCAGATGGCAGTTCGTTCTCCACTGAAATAAACGTGCGTATGATGTGACAAGCAGCCAATCAGATGCCAATAAACAAACACTCGACAGGCATCCTGGCTCCGCCCATTGCAGCGCTTCAAGCGCCACTTGATGAGTTTCCGGTCGAATTTAAATTGCTCCCTCTGCATTCTCGCATCATCGACCATTTCGATTATGACATTATGACTGTGTTAGCGTAGCCATGTATCTGTTGTCTGCAGAACTGAAACCAGCCAGCGAGGTGTGCACGCAGCCTTTGTTGTTACGTTTCGTTTGAATTACAGCTCACCGGTAGAGCATCCTATGTGCCCAAGGCCCTAAGCAAACCACGTCAGGGGCAATTCTCTCTGAGCCTGTTGCCTGTTCAGACGGTTACGCTGGGGGATGAGCTGTCGCTCAAAAAGAAATGAATATGATTGGCTCCGTGTATTCATCGCTTGGCTTTGTCTTCCAGCACAAGGTCTCATCTGATTGGACAAAAATACAGTGCTCCCCTCTGGTGTTGCAAATCAGGATACTTGGTCATAACAAACAGGGCCTTATGATATAGGTAGTAGCCCTATAGGTAAAGCGCTGTGTAAAGAGCGTAGCAGTTACGAGAATTACCGAGAGGTTCACAGTTGTCTCTGAAAGGATCACTGGTCAACGTACCTACTCAGATAGAAACAACCGTTGATATGTTGCCACGTACGTCAGACTCCACGGCTACTGTACCAATAAGTTTAAAACGTAAACTTGAGTACAAAAATGTAGAGTGCACCCAAAATGTATGTCCAGCTGTAATACTGAGTGCACTACACTACTTGATGAGACAGTCAGTTGTATAAAGATGCAAACATTACAATAAATAGCAATTGGCTTCAGACTTTCAAAAATTCACAAGAGCATGAACCTCTTACCACAACTGACAATTCCGTGGATGATAGTCTATCTGATGATGACAATTTTGAAGAAATACATGAAGATGAACAAGCAGGAATTCTAGATACCATGCTTGATGATACTGAACTCACAGGGAATGACATAATATCGGTAGCTCCTGGTGAAGGACAGAAGCCTTTGAGTTTGTTTCAAGACAAAGATTCAGGATATATGCCATTTCCGTCAATATTCTGTGGGCAAAGGAGATTAGGTAATGCTGAAAGAAAAACTTCTGTTCATTACAGTGACATTTGCAAATGGGAACTCCGAGCACTTGATTGCAGAGTTGCTGCAAATGTTCCAAATCTTTTCTATAAAATGAAGAAATTACAAATAGAACAAATTACAGGGAAGGTTAGCCTAGCAATTCGTCAAATCAAAACTAAGGGAAAGAAGTATTCCGTCCAGGATGTCTTGAATGAAAGCAAAGTTCATGAGTTGACAAGGTTGGATGAGGGCTACAGGATTTTCAGATCCATACGAGGCTCCCCTCCATATTTTGAAGCACGTAAAAAGGATCTCTTTGCAATGATTAGACAACTAGGATTGCCAACATGGTTAAAATCTCTATCTGCTGCAGACACACATTGGGAAGACCTGCTGGTCATACTTGGAAAACTGATTGATGGCAGAACTTATTCAAGTGATGATATTAGGCAAATGGATTGGGTAAATAAAACACGCTTGGTTAAGGCAGATCCTGTAACCTGTGTACGGTTTTTTGATCACAGAGTTCATTCCTTCATTCATAATCTCCTACAAAGTGCACTTTCACCTCTTGGAAAGTTAAAGATTTCTTTTACAGAGTCGAATTTCAGCAACGTGGCTCTCCACATATTCATATGCTAATGTGGATTGAGGATGCACCCATATATGGTCAACATGAAGAAGACACTGTCACCAAATACATTGATGAGCATGTGACCTGCTGCAAAAATGATGAGGACCATCAAGATCTGTTAGATCTACAAATACACAGACACTCCAGGTCTTGTAGAAAGAATGGAAAGCCAATTTGTCGTTTTAACTTTCCATTGCCACCCATGCCACAAACTAAAATCCTTACACCTCATGACTCAGAAGTTGATGAAAAACATAAACAGAACTACCACAAGATCTCGCAGGCACTTGCAAACTTAAATGTTGACAATGACCTGACCTTTCATGATTTCTTAAACTATAGAACTCTCTCTAGATGACTACTACATGGCCTTGCGTACATCCATTAAAGGTCCAATAGTATTCCTTAGAAGGTCACCATCTGAAATAAAAACCAATGGATACATGAGACTTTTGTTTACTGCATGGAAAGCTAACCATGACCTTCAGTTTATTCTTGATCCTTATGCATGTGCAACATACATAGTTTCCTATGTCAGCAAAAGTTAAAAGGGGAATGAGTGCTTTGTTAGATGCTGCTTGCAAAGAAGCTAGAAAAGGGGACAAAACTCTCAGACAGCAGGTGAGAGATATGGGACACAAGTTTTTAAATGCTGCAGAAATAAGTGCTCAGGAAGCAGCATATCTCGTATTACAACTTCCAATGACAAGAGCCACCAGGCATGTAATATTTGTACCCACTGCCCCTCCAGATGATCAACTTTTCTACTCAAGAGTAAAGAACAGCTTGAGCATCTCCCACATGATTCAACAGACATAGCAGCAAATAATATCATCGACAGATACTCAAAGAGACCAAAAGCATTTGAAAATTGGTGTCTTGCTGATTTTGCATCACAGATTAATATTAAATACCCCTCGGAAAGAGCAGATGACGCATTCCACGACAACACTGATGATAACAACACCACTGATCAAAATGAAGCAATTGCTAATATAAACACGCGAGAAAAGCTCAGTATCACCTTACCAAATGGTACAACATACACTCGCAGACAAGTTCCAAAAGTTCTAAGATATGTTCGTTATACTGAGAAAATAGACCCAGAAAACTGCTTTCGTGAAAGGCTACTGCTGTTCACATCATGGCGAGATGAAACCAAAGACCTTTTGAATGGTTCACTCACATACTTGGAACAATATAACAAGAAAAAAATACAAATTGAATTTAAAAGAAAACAGGATGAGCACAATGCAGATGTTCTACAAGAAGCACAGGACCAAGCTGAATATGACCATGAAAATGAATATGCACAAATAGCTCCTACAACAGAACATGCAGAGAATGAGGATTCAATTCAACAGCCAGTTCCCAGTGAAGAATTTGCTTTTTTTGACCCAGAAAGGTCAGATCATCTGAGAAACTATGATTTGACAACTGATCTTGGACTGCCACCAAAAACTACTGCACAAGAACCACTTACATTGCCTGGTAGAATACCTGATGTAGAATACAGACATTTAATACAGGGTCTAAATGAGAAACAACTCACTGTCTTTAAACACATTCTCAAACATGTAAAATGTTCTACTAAGCCATTACACCTATTCCTTACTGGCGGTGCAGGTGTTGGTAAATCAGTTTTGCTCAGAGCTCTCTTTCAAGCATTACATCGTCACTTATGTGGGAATGAAGGTGAAAATCTGTTGGAGTGCAAGATACTGATTACTGCACCTACAGGAAAGGCTGCTTACAATGTTCAAGGATCCACATTACATAATGCTTTCCGAATCGATCCAAATAAAGGATTTGATTACAGAAAATTGTCATCTGACATCCTGAATACACTCCGAACACAGTATAGGCACCTTCATATATTAATGATTGATGAAATAAGCATAGTAGGAAATCGCATGTTCAATTTCATTAATTTGAGGCTCCAAGAAATTAAAGGCAACAAAGAACCATTTGGTGGTATCCATGTAATTGTAATTGGAGACCTCTTCCAACTTCAACCAGTAATGGACAACCTCTTGCGCTCAACCTGTGGGTAGACACTTTTCATATGTATGAGCTTACTGAAATCATGCGGCAAAAAATGATCATGATTTTGCGGAACTTTTAAACAGGCTACGTGAAGGACAACACACAAAAGCTGACATTGATACCCTAAAATCTAGTCTTGTTGGTGATAACAGTTCATATCCATTAGGAACTACTCATTTGTTTACAAACAACACGTGTGGACAATCATAATATGCAAATTTTCGAGTGCACAAACACAACTAAAGTAATAATTACTGCAATTGACACAGTAATAACCGATTTGACAGATGATGTGAAGAAAGATGTACTTTCAAGAATACCAGATAACCCATCAAAAACTGCAGGACTGCTGAAAACGCTTCAAATTGCTGTTGGTTTACCATACGATATCACCTGCAATATTGCAGTACAAGGTGGAATCACCAACGGTTGTTCTTCTGTATTGAAGCACATACACTACCTGCATAGCAAAACTGTGCCAAGCATTCTTTGGGTTCAGTTTGAAGATTCAAACATTGGCTCAGACACCAGGAGAAATTATGCTGCCTTTTACACTCCATCTATATCCAAAGAATGGACACCACTATTCTTCACCAAGCGCACATTCCATACAGGCAGGAGACATATACTGGTAACTCGTTCTCAGTATCCATTAAAAATCGCTGCAGCAAAAACGATATGGAAAGCTCAAGGCAGTTTTTACTTGACCAGGTGGTTGTGGATATGACAAGTACCAGAAAACTGAGGCATGCACATTATGTTGCATTGAGCAGGGCACGAAATATGGATGGCTTGCATGTATTAAATTTAGATGAGAACAAAATATCAACTGATCCACAAGTAACAAATGAAATGGCCAGACCACGTCATGATGCTAAACTTGCTCTTAATTTCTTACCACCAACATCTCTACCAACTGATACACTGAAGATAATATACCATAACACAAGATCTCTTCATTTGCATTTCAAAGATATGATTTCTAATTGTCATATCCTTAATACCCATATCATTGCTTTAGCTGAAACTCGTTTATGTCCTGTTGATACTGATGATTCATATTGTATACCAAATTTCCAACTGATACGAAATGATCATCAAACAACAGGTTCAACATGTCCATCAAAAAGACCACACTATGGATTAGCACTCTATGTCCACAAAGACCTCTACCCATTCATTGAAGTGCATCATCAGTCTAATGGAAACATTGATGCATCTGTATTATTAGTAAATACTCCAAGCTCTTCCTTGCAACTGATTAGTGTGTACAGATCCCCTCAGTCAAAACTGTCTGACTTTAGGTCAAAGCTTGCCCAGCTTATGACACATGTTGATATCCAAGAACCATTGTTAGTAATGGGAGATTTTAATATAGATATTAGTAAACACAACAATATGTCAGCCTTGAATGAGCTTTCACATCTTTTACACTGTCAACAACTCATAACAGAAAAGACAACTGATCATGGTAGTCTTATTGATCTCGTGTTTTCAAACTTCCCAGATGCTACAACTTCAACAATAGAGGCTACATGGTCTGATCATAAAGTCTTGTTCACTGTTGTTCCAAAGAGTTTTTTCCAGTTTTATCTTGATTGATCATTTTTATATTGGTTCACAATGAATTTGACTCAATTTTTTAGTAATGCCATTGATATGATATAACAGACATAAACTTACCCAAAATGAAATTGCTGTGGAAAATTTGATGTCTTTACAATTTTGAACAACTAGAGAATTTCTAATTAAGAATCTATGCAGATAATGCACAGGACAGGAACTTATAATAGCAAGATACAATTCACCCTACACAGAGACAGGTCTCGACCTCTCTGCTGTGAATACAGACCTCCTATCATCATATTTATATTCAAACTTATCAGTCACACGCATCAGTAACTGTCTGATATCAGTTGGATCTCCCCATCCAACCTTGTATCAAAAGAACATGTTTTAGCATTCTTACTTTCTTTGGAGTACCTGGCATAACCTATTTGGAAAACCTGAATAAGGTTATTGCAACTTATTTCCAAGGACTATTGGCAAAATGCATGATTTTCAGCACTCTGCGAGTCATTTTACTCATTGATCAAGGTTTCTTGAATTCAGCTGAGCGTCATGGCCCATGGACCACTAGTTTATCCTTTGAACTCCCAGAGTTCAGTTGTTGCCATCCTCCCATGCGGGAGTTGTAAAAATGCCCAACAGAGATGAAGCAATATCTGGTTTCATTCAGAGTAAGTGCCCATACTTTCTTACATACTGATCATTCAGAAAAAGGGTTTTGGTCCAAACAGAGTCCAAGCATCAGTATCAATGATAATATGTGGGGGTTGTTTGGTGTCCTCTCGCTACACGAGGCATATACGTGACTGAGGGTTTGCATGGATCCGTGCGAGCTTGCATAGTATAAACTCTCCTTGCCAGAGGCTGTAGCGCTTGACACTTTTTCACTATATGTCAGTGCTGCTGACTGTAGCAAGTTTCAAACATACACCTGTCGTCCTTTCAGCATGCAGGTCGACCCAGTTGTGGCTTTGTTGTAAACACAGAGCCACAGGTAGCCACTGACGGCAGCGCAACAGGTTTCAGTTTTCTGTTGCGTCGCCTGCCCACCAAAGGGCTAACTGGGGTTATAGCACGATACGATCTGTTACTCTTGTAAACAAATTGGGCAGTTGTTAAGAATTCAGCCTTCCTGTCAAAACAGGTGTCGCATAAATTGTTCTTTCCTTACAAAGGCCAATACATTGTATTTTCCCGAGAAAAACCCGTATTTCATTTTACTCATACCTTGGGTTTACTATATTAGAGGAGGAGGGGTCTGAGCTTGGGTGTGGGGACACCCCCACCATACACAAAATCCAGCTGTTCAAATACAAAAAGATGGTGCTTCACTTGGAAGTTATCATGTTCCAAATTGAAGACCAAATTCTTAACACGCTCCCAATTTTCTATTTGAACACCACACTCAAGATCAGATGTACTCAAACTGTGCGCATCTTCTAACAGATGCATGAGTTCCTGCCCGCTAGATAAATGAAGACAGCAGCCGAAGGCTCTGTGTTTACAACAGAGCCACAACTCGGTCTACCTTGCAGAGGACTTCAATTGAACTCACCACCTCTTTTAGTCTAATTATGCTAATCAGCTCCCAATATGCTCCCACACAGAAGGCCTTCCATGCTTGTGGTTTTGAAAGCTCTTTACAAGACAATAGTGATGACACAAAGGTCAATGAAGTATGACACTGCATTGACTGACATCATCAGCTGGAATTGCCATATTAGTGTTCTCAAGTGATATAAAATGATATATCGCAGTCATTGTGAAGTTGTTGGCCATATTTTGGATCATTATTTGTCTCATACGAATTATGTGCCAGGTAAGAAATTATTATCACTAGGTGGCTGGCGGAATGACTCCTGCAACCCATACAATGTATTTAATCCACAATATGAATTGCTAAATACAGACAGTGATCTGTATGTTACTTATGCAGAAAATTATATCAAGGAATGATCCCTGGAGCAATGGGGCATGGCCAGTTCTAATAGATAGATTGGTTAAAATCAAATAGGTTTGATTGCCAAAAAGGTATTCATTGTGTTTATTTAAAAATATGTACGATTTGTTTCATAATGTGACAGTTTAACAAAGTGTTAAGGTAAAATTTACTTTATTTCCAAGGGGACAACTTTTTTTCCGACATACCATGACTCCAAGATGGTGGACGCAGGGAATTTACAGGGTGATCAACATGCAATAGGGTTGATTAAAAGTAGTTCTGTTCTTTTTAATTAATAAAAAAAAAAACAGCTGTATAATCGCACTGAATCATTCTCTGTAAATGCCAGCCCTGCTGTTATATGAATCAATTGAATTACTCTTCTGCATGTGTTTTTATGCTTTTCCGGTCATTTTTAGCTCAGCTGACTATAAGTTATCTGAGCTATAGTCGTGGTCCATTGTCCGTCGTCCGTCCGTCTGTCCGTCCGTCCGTCCGTCTGTCCGTCCGTAGATGTGGCACGTTTTGAAACCGTAAGACCTAGGAATCCAAAATTCAGCATAATGTTAGATGTCCCCAAGATCTCCTACCAAGCTGAAACTGGGTCTTTGCGACTTCGTTCCTTTGAGAAATTAAGGAAAAACCTCAATTTTTTATTAAAATCCTATTTTCACACTTCAGGACTGCCTAATATCAAAACCACTCATCTGTTTTTCCTCATATTTACCATAAATATTCCTCTATATAGTTTCTATGTACATGCCAGAAATCAAGTCTGTAAAGTATAAATTCTTTAAGTTATGGGCCCAAACATAATGGACTTTGTAAAAAATCAGGAAAAATAATAACTCACTTAACATGAAAAATTTTGAAACTAGAGTCTATTTTCTCAAGTATATAACTATGTTTAATTAAGATTCAATTGTTTACCCAAAATTAGATCTGAATTTTGTAATTTTTTAAGTTATTAGCATAAAAAAAAATCAGTACCTTAAATTTTGCCCAACTTTGACCATGGCACATTTTTTTTCCTGTAAGCACCATTGATTTAATTTTCACAGCATGTAAACATAAATATTTAGTTTGTCTAAATCTGAAATTTGAAAATAAAAGCTTGAAAATTAAGCTTGTTATTGATTTTTTTTTCTGTAGTCACTTCCTTTGATTACAGATGCAGGGTCCCACTCCAGGTCACTGGAAGTCAGCTATGCCAGGGTTTCTGATTTGTTACAGTCACTGGGGGAGATCCCCTGCTGTGACAGGTGTACAGTTATTCTCATATCACCACCCAAATCCCCCCCCCCCCAATCAACCCACCAAGTGTTATGCAGTAATTGTTATTGTTTTCACTGTATCTCCTTAATTGTAATGCTGTTTCCACTCCGATATGCAAAAACTTTCCTTGAAAAAATAATTCAAGGTGTAATCCAGAAGATGCAATGTTGTGTAATGTAGCATTTTTAAAGAAATCAATTTTCTTTTAAATGATTTTAACAAATATAAATGAACCCATCAGTATGCTTAAATTATTATAAAATATGAAGCACATTATGGATAAATAAAGACACAATTAAAAATTGTGAAATCTAAATCAAGTATTATTTTTAGATATTTATTGTTTTGCAGATTTAAAAGATATATTTTTGTGGTAAAAAATAAATAAACATTTGTATGCATGATGTGGTGTTATCTGACAAGATTGTGATTTATGATGATGCAATTGAGAATTATGAATCAACTTTTATATTCAGATATATATGTTAAATTGGAAATGTATAGAAATATAAACTTAAATTAGAAAATAATTGATATGATAAAAAAATCAGGATTTAATACAAACATTTGTTCATTATTTTCCTGCCTCAGCAGAATTTGAGATCAGGCTTTGTTTGCCCTGTTTTATGTTGTTAATTAGCTATATTTCAACTGTATACATTTCATAAAAAAAATACATATATATTTAATAATATATATTATACAAAAAAATAGATGCAATTGAACAAATGTGTAAACTACTGAAATGTCAACAGTTAATCGAAAAACCAACTAATGATCATGGTAATAGTACAGATCATTTGTTCACAAACTGCTCACATGCTTCAGTTTCAACATTAGGAAACACATGGTCAGGTCACAAAATACATTTTGCAACAATTTCTTGCTCATCAGTACAAACCAATCATATAAACCAACCATGGCCTTTATTACCTCTTCCTCTTACACTTTATCTCCATTTGATATTATTTTAGATTTTTACCTTCAAGGTTAACGTCAGCTGAGCACAGTGACCCATAGGTCCCTTGTTCAGAGTTTTATTAATTTCCGAGTTTTCTGGGTTTTATTATATGCCTACATTTTGCCATCAGACTGTTCTGGCACCAGTGTGCATTTATAATGATGAACAGGATAATGGGCTGGCCCTCAGGACCAGCAGTCTGAACATCGACACGTGAGTCATTTGTTTAAAGGTTTTGTTGATAGTTGACCGACGTTGTTTTAGGTTTTAATAAAAGTCCTGTCATCAAAAAAGGTACCGTCTGCTTATATAATGCTTTGATATCCAACTGAAGTTTACTTAGCCATACTAAATGCCCAAGGGCCTATAGTCGTGGTCCATTGTCCGTCGTCCGTCTAGTTGTCCATCCGTCTGTCTGTAGATGTGGCATGTTTGGAAACCGTAAGATGTAGGAATCCAAAATTTGGCATAATGTTAGATGTCCCAAAGATCTCCGATCAAGCCGAAAACTGGGTCTTTGCGACTTCGTTCCTTAGAGATATTAAGGAAAAACCTGAATTTTTTATTAAAAACATATTTTCACTTTTCAGGACTGCCTAATATCAAAACCACTCATCTGTTTTTCCTCATATTTACCATAAATATTCCTCTGTATAGTTCCTATATTTATGCCAGAAATAAGGTCTTTATTATATAATTTAAAAAAGTTATGGGCTCAAACATAATGCATTTTGTAAAAAATCAGAAAAGATATTTGATCACTTGACACAAAACATGTTAAAGCTAAGGACTTTTTTCCAGTAATATAACTTTAATTAATCAAAATTAAACTGTATACCCAAAATTAGATAAAAATCTTTTATTTTTTTTAAAATAATAGCAAAAATAAAAATTGGTACCTTAAATTTTGCCAAACTTTGGCCACGGCACGTTTTTTTCCTGTAAGTACTGTGGATTTAATTTTCACAGCATGTGCACATAAGGATTTAATCTGTTAAAATCTGAAATTTGAAAATAAAAGCTGCAAAATTAGGCTAGTAATTGAATTTTTTTTTTAGGCTCTTGTTGTATTCCCTTGCATTGTCAAGCAGTCCACTTTGGTGACTGTAGGTCATTCAGTGCAGCTCTCTCCACTGAGTTGAGCTTGATCAGGCTGTCTGCAGTTAATACCATACCACAGGGAGCCTTTTTTTCTGGCAACATCTCCCCCCCCCCCCCCCCCCCCCCACATTCTGTTGACAGACCTGTACTATGAACTAGATGATCCTTAAAATTAATATTTTTTTCAGCAAAGAGCAGTAACAATGGAGACCCCTCCCCCCACCCACCCCTTCAATACACAGGACTAATAAACAAGATGAATCTTATAATTTTAATGTTAAATAAATTCTTTTTGATGAGACTTGGACAATTTTGATTGTTTTTAAGAAAAAAATTCAGGAATTTAATCCTAATATTCAAATGCTTTTGAAAACTTAATTACCTTCACACATTATTTGTTTATGAAATGTTACTTTTATATAACACTTACCGTAGGCCTATTTGTTCCCATGGTGCATCACTAAATGGTTTAGCTCAAGTCCATTATTCTATAATTTAGTTTTATTTTAGCAGGGCCATTTTCTCATAGCTTTTCTAATGGTAATATACATGAAAAACCAAAAGAAATGAAAATATTTTGCAGTTATGAATATTTTCCAAAATTCAGCCGAGCGATGTGACCCATGGGTCCTTTGTTGAGTTAGCTATGGTTAACGTACAGACAACGCACGACGCATGAGGTACGACGATCGACACTCGACGTACGACAGAAGAAGCCGCACCATCGCATAAGCTCACAGGTTCGCCAAAAATCATGATTTTCTTATTATTTTCTAAAATAATAGAATTATTAATTATTTGTTAATAAAATAATAAAATAAATGAAATCAATCCTCTTCCCTGTCTCCAAAGATACTATCAAAATCATACATAAGCTAAACACCAACAACTCATAATAAAGCTTATATTTATTACCACACAAAACCAGCATGTGCCTCATTCCCACATCATATTTCTATGCCCTCGCCACAAAGTGGCCGGAGCATATAGTTTTACCCATGTCCGTCATTCCGTCATTCTGTCATTCTGTTATTCCAAAATCAAACAGTTGTACGGACTTTTTTTCCCAATGCCTGCAGATATTGGCCTGATTTTTGGTGTGTGGACAGATAATGACCAGTTACAGATCTAGTTCGCGTTTCGTCCCAGTTGACCTAATTTTGACTGTTTTACGGCTCCTAAACTTCGAAAATTTCATGAAAAATAGAAATTTTCATGACAAATACACATATAGGACTTTTTTTCGCAATGCTTGCAGATTTTGGCCTGATTTTTGGTGTGTGGGCAGATAATGACCAGTTACAGATCGAGTTTGCGTTTCGTCACGGTTGACCTACTTTTGATTGTTTTACGGCTCCTAAACTTAGAAAATTTCATGAAAAATATAAATTTATATGACAAATGTACATGTACAGCCCTTTTTAGCCCTCAGCTCATAGGCTGATGGGCTATTGTCATCACCCAAGCTGTCCATCCGTCCTTCCGTCCGTCTGTTCGTCCGTCTGTCTGTCCGTGTGACGTCCGTCCATCCGCGTCTGTTAACTTTTACCTTGTGAGCAGGATTTATCTAAAAGGATTCACGGTTGGAATTTTATTTCATCAGTGAAGATGTATATCGATATAATCTCAGTCAAGTTTGAAGATGGGTGACCTTGACCCATTTTTCTACATTTTAGAGCTGATTATAGAATAATACTAAGAAGCTTATATCTCGGGAACTTTTGTGTGGATTTTCACAAAACTTACTATGATCATTGGGACTGATGGTCTGTATGTGCTGCACAATTTTGGTGGCGCCACCTGCAATTTCTGATTTTTTAATCAATTTTTATCGGATTTTTCAATATTGGCCTTGTGAGCAGGATATCTCTAAAAGGATTCACCGTTGGAATTTTATTTCGTCAGTGAAGATGTATATCAACAAAATCTTGGTCAAGTGCAAAGATGGGTGACCTTGACCTATTTTTCTTTGTTTCAGAGCTAATTATACAAAAACACTCAGAAGCTTATATCTCAGGAACCATTGTGTGGATTTTCACAAAACTTACTATGATCATTTGGAATGATGGTCTGTGCGTGCTGCACAATTTTGGTGGCACGACCTACAATTTCTGAATTTTTAATAAATTTTTATCAGATTTTTCAATTTTGGCCTTTTGTGCAGGATATCTCCAAAGGTATTCAACACAGGAACTTAATTTCTTCAGTGCTAATGCATGATATTTACAAAATTTTGGTCAAGTTCAAAGATGGGTGATCTTGACCTACTTTTCAAGGAGCTTAGTATAGAAAAAACTTTGGAGCATATTTCTCAGGAAGCATCTGGTGGATTGTTATGAAACATAATACATACCTCTCCAATTTAAATTTATAACTGATAATCAGCTTTTACTAATATTCTAGTTTTGCAATGCAATGCTTACAGATACTAGCCTAATGTTTGGTCTGTTGGCGCATAATGGCATCACTTACAGATCAAGTTCATGTTTCTTCCCAGTTGACTTATTTTTGACCATATGATAGATCCTGAACATAGAAAATTTCATGAAAGACAGAAATTTTTATGAAAATGGACGTATGGACTTTTTTTCACAATGCCTGCAGATACTGGCCTGATTTTTGGTGTGTTGCTTGATAATGACCCGTTATATATCGAGTTTGCATTTTGCCCTTGTTGACCTACTTTTGACCATATGACACCTCCTGAACTTAAAAATTTTTTACAAAATTTAACAAATGTTTCTAATTTGCCCCAAGCGGGGGCATTCGTGTCGTTCCGACACATCTAGTTTATCATATATAACAGCTGAGCGCCGTGACCCATGGGTCCCTTGTTTTTACAGTGGAAAGCTAAACTTAGTATAAAATGTCTACTTCACAGACAGTATGTACCCAAACTTTGGATAAAACTGGATAAAACCTGTTTTATCCGATCCAGATTAATCCGAATTTATTCAGTGGATTATACTTACTGCAAATAAAACTGCCAACCCTGCCCAAGGCCCACTGGTTCTGCAATCATGTAATATGGCATGGCCCACCGTTCCATGATTTGCTTCAATCCCCAGTATTATTTGATAATGATGAGACCGCTGTAAGGGGGTGTGTTGGCATGTTGAAATAGCCATAAAAACCTCCTGGGTTTTTCTTGAATGGTGCACAGACAAATTTTTGACAAATCCCTCACTTTAAATTCCTGCGGAAATGTTGCTGCTGCGTGAATTTTAATGCATATCTGTATGATTTCTTCAGATATAATTCGGCCTTACTTCTTGTTTTTAAATAGATTCTTACGAAGTGACAAGGAGTGATCTTTCAATGTTGCAAGTGTATTAATCACCACAGTCAATGAGCTATTTCAACTTATTATGAAACTTTCAGACACATGCAATTAGAATTGTTTTATAATCTTGAAAATGACCAAAAATATCATATAGTATACTAAGATTATCAGTTTTTTAGCTCAGCTGACTGTAAGTCATCTGAGCTAAAGGGATAACCTTTTGTCCATCAGCCGTCCGGCCGTCTGTCCGTTAACAGGGCACAAATTGTAACCGCAGGACCTGGAATCTTCTTACTTTACATCCAGAGAGGTCCATGAAAAATCTCCTTGGAAACCTGGAATTAGGTCTCTGTTACCCATATCCTTTGAGCTATGGGGCCCCAAAGTACCCCCCCCCCCCAGAATAGTCAAAAATTTCCTACAAAAACTTCAATATCTCATTAACTACATCACTGATGGTCATGATTTTTGGCATACATATTGATCATGAGATGTTCCATCTTGTCCTGCAGACTGGTGGCGCCACCTGTATTTTTCAATTTTTTACGAATTTTTTTCTCTATTTTTTAGACCTTTAAAAATGTGGACATCTGTTAACAGGGCACAAATCATAACAACTGGACCTAGAATCTTCATTCTTGACATTCTTAGAGACCTATGAAAAGTCTCCATGGAAACCAGAAATAATGTCTCTGTTACCCATATCCTTCGAGCTATGGGGCCCCAAAGTACCCCCCAGAATAGTCAAAAATTTCATAAAAAACTTCAATATCTCATTAACTATATCACTGATGGTCATGATTTTTGGTATACATATTGATCATGAGATGTTTCATCAGTTTCTGCAGACTGGTGGCGCCACCAGTATTTTTCAATTTTTTACAATTTTTTTTCTCTATTTTTGAGACCTTTAAGGATGTAGTTATCTGTCAACAGGGTTCAAATTGTAACGACTGGACCTAGAATCTTCATTCTTTACATTCTGAGAGACCTATGAAAAGTCTCCATGGAAACCAGAAATAATGTCTCTGTTATCCATATCCTTCGAGCTATGGGGCCCCAAAGTACCCCCCAGAATAGTCAAAAATTTCATAAAAAACTTCAATATCTCATTAACTATATCACTGATGGTCATGATTTTTGGTATACATATTGATCATGAGATGTTTCATCAGTTTCTGCAGACTGGTGGCGCCACCTGTATTTTTCAATTTTTTACAATTTTTTTTCTCTATTTTTGAGACTTTTAAGGATGTAGTTATCTGTCAACAGGGTTCAAATTGTAACAACTGGACCTAGAATCTCCATTCTTGACAAACAGGGAGACCCATGTAAAGTCTCCATGGAAACATGAAATTAGGTCTCTGTTACCCATATCCTTTGAGCTGTGGCACTCCAAAGTACAGCTCAGATTAATGGAAAATTTGATACAAAAGCTGAAGTATATGAACAACTAATGCAGAGATCACCATAATTGTTTGCATGGATATTGATCATGGAGTGTGTCATCAGTTTCTGCAGCCTGGGTGCGCCACCTCTATTTTTTTTTATTTTTTACGAATTGTTTTCTCTATTTTTGAGACCTTTTAAAATGTGAACATCTGTTAACAGGGCACAAATCGTAAAGACTGGACCTAGAATCTTCATTCTTGACATTCTGAGAGACCTATGAAAAGTCTCTGTGAAAACCAGAAATTAGGTCTCTGTTACCCATATCCTTCGAGCTATAGGACCCCAAAGTACCCCCAAGAATAATGAAAAATTGGATACAAAAACTCCAGTATCTCAATAACTACAACACTGATGCTCATGATTTTTGGCATACATATTGATCATGACGTGTTTCATCAGTTTCAGCAGACTGGGTGCGCCACCTCTATTTTTATTATGCTCCCGCCGCAAAGTGGCCGGGGCATATAGTTTTACCCATGTCCGTCATTCCGTCATTCCGAAATGAAACAGTTGTACGGACTTTTTTTCGCAATGCCTGCAGATATTGGCCTGATTTTTGGTGTGTGAGCAGATATAGACCAGTTACAGATCGAGTTCGCGTTTCGTCCTGGTTGATCTACTTTAGACCCTTTTACGGCACTAAACTTAGAAAATTTCATGAAAAATAGAAATATTCATGACAGATACACATGTACGGACTTTTTTTTTCGCAATGCCTGCAGAAATTGGCCTGATTTTTGGTGTGTGAGCAGATATAGACCAGTTACAGATCGAGTTCGCGTTTCGTCCTGGTTGACCTACTTTTGACCGTTTTACGGCTCCTAAACTTAGAAAATTTCATGAAAAATAGAAATATTCATGACAGATACACATGTACGGACTTTTTTTCGCAATGCCTGCAGATATTGGCCTGATTTTTGGTGTGTCAGCAGATATAGACCAGTTACAGATCGAGTTTGCATTTCGTCCTGGTTGACCTACTTTTGACGGTTTTACGGCTCCTGAACATAGAAAATTTCATGAAAAATATGAAATTTCATGACAAATACACATGTACGTTTTTTTTTCTCAGTGCCTGCAGATATTGGCCTGATTTTTGGTGTGTGGACAGATATAGACCAGTTACAGATCGAGTTTGCGTTTCGTCCTGGTTGACCTACTTTTGACCGTTTTACGGCTCTTAAACTTAGAAATTTTCATGAAAAATAGAAATATTCATGACAGATACACATGTACGGACTTTTTTTCGCAGTGCCTGCAGATATTGGCCTAATTTTTGGTGTGTGGGCAGATATAGACCAGTTACAGATCGAGTTCGCGTTTCGTCCCGGTTGACTTACTTTTGACCATTTTACGGCTCCTGAACATAGAAAATTTCATGAAAAATATGAAATTTCATGACAAATACACATGTACAGAAGTTTTTTCGCAATGCCTGCAGATATTGGCCTGAATTTTGGTGTGTCGGCAGATATTGACCAGTTACAGATGGAGTTCACGTTTTGTCCCAGTTGACCTATTTTTGACCGTTTGACGGTGCTCTAACATAGAAAATTTCATAAAAAAGGTGCACATGTATGGACTTTTTTTCGCAGTGCCTGCACATATGGGCCTGATTTTTGGTGTGTAGGCAGATAATGACCAGTTACAGATCGAGTTCTTGTTTTGTCTCAGTTGACCTACTTTTGACCATTTGACTGCTCCTGAACATAGAAAGTTTCATGAAAAATATAAATTTTCATAACAAATGCATATGTACTGACTTTTTTTCCTGAATGCCTGCAGATACCACCCTGATTTTTTTTTGTGTGGGCAGATAATGACAGTTACAGATCGAGTTTGCGTTTCATCCTGGTTGACCTACTTTTGATTGTTTTACGGATCCTAAACATAGAAAATTTCATGAAAGACAGAAATTTTTATGGAAAATGCACATGTTTGGACTTTTTTTCACAATGCCTACATATACTGGCATGATTTTTGGTGTGTTGCTTGATAATGACCCGTTACAAAATCGAGTTTGCATTTTGCCCTTGTGGACCTACTTTTGACCATACGACACCTCCTGAACTTAAAAAATTTTCCAAATTTTACAAATGTTTCTAATTTGCCCAAGGTGGGGGCATTCGTGTCGTTCCGACACATCTAGTTTTTCAAATTTTTACGAATTATTTTCTCTATTTTTGAGACCTTTAAAGATATGATTATCTGTCAACTGGGTAAAAATTGTAACAACTGGATCTATAATCTTCATTCTTGTCATGCAAGGAGGCCTATGAAAACTGTTTGTGGAAACCTGAAATTAGGTCTCTGTTACCCATATCCTTCAAGCTATAGGACTCCAAAGTATCCCTCAGAATAATGGAAAATCTGATACAAAAGCTGAAGTATCTGAACAACTAATCCAGAGACCACCATGCTTCTTTGCATGGATATTGACCATTAAGTGTTTTTATTAGTTTCTGCAGACTGGTGGAGCCACCTGTATTTTTTTTAAAGTTTACGCATTTTTCTCTATTCTAGAGATATATTAATACAGACACAATCTCAGCCTGTTGGTTAATCTGTTTGATGCTTCAGTTCAATGGTTATATACTACCATTCAGATGATAAAATTTCCTTATGCAAATCTCTTCCCGGTCAGCTGAGCGTCATGACCCTTGGGTCACTTGTTTACAGTGAAGGAGACTTTTGACAGTGACAAGCTGCTTTGTCCCCCACCTGTTGTTTAAGTTTTTGTAACATTGCTCAAAAATGATTCATAGGTGGACTTCGTTCAAGTTTATTTAAATGATTCTTGGCACAATTAATAGACCTTTGAAAATGAAAGGACTGCATTTTTATTCTTAACATTTTTATAAACAAGGCCTGCAGGCCTAATGCGAACCTGTGCATTGGGAAATACACCAGGTATAATTCGTCAATGCTGGACCATTACTTCTCATGTATATGAACAATGCAAGTACTAAACATTTTGAATAAGAATCAGTTACACAAACATCACTGCTGAAATTCTGGCATGGGTGCACACAACACAAAAATGATTGTAGCTGGCACCACCAGTCTTGTATACAACAAAGCTATCAGAGATGTATACATATGCCCAATTTCAGACTGATATATCAAACCCCTCCTGAGAAATAAGCAGGGACACACACTGTGCAAAAATTATTGTACGTAGCACCAACAGTCTTGTATACGACAAAGCTATTCGATATGTTTAAATATGCCCTATTTCAGGCTGATATATCAAATTCCTCTATAGAAATAAGCAGGAACATACACTGTGCAAAAGTCATTGTAGGTGGCTACACCTGTCTTGTGAACGAGAAAGCCATCAAAGATACATAGACAGGTCAAAATATCAGGCCAAAACATCAAACTTACCTTGAGTCTGATGCATAGGGCTGACCAAGCTTAGGTGAGAAAGGCAGTTGCCCAGAGTGAACTGTGACAAATTTGCTGGCTCAGGCTACTGCACAGAGTGAACTCGTGACCTGCACCTGGCTAGACTGAGTGAACTTTTGACCTGTACCTGGCTGCACTGAGTGAACTCTTGACCTGTTGCATAATCTGACACAGTTGGCAGTCTGCCAAAGCTATAAATAGATCCAGGCTGAACTTTGGTGCCAAATCTGATGCACTGGGCAGTCTGCCAACGCTATAAATAGGATACAGCTACTGCACTGAGTGAACTGCTGACCTATACCTGGCTGTACTGAGTGAACTCTTGACCTATTGCCTAATCTGATACAGTTGGCAGTCTGCCAAAGCTATAAATAGATCCAGACTGACCTTTGGCCTGTTGCCAAATCTGAAATAGTAGCCACACCATTGCATAAGCTCACAGATTGGCTCCACATGCAGCCCTGAGGGGCATGACACCCATGAGGTGAACACATGATACTCATGAGGTGATCACATGCTACCCATGAGGTGTTCACATGTCACCCATGGGTGATCACATGCCTTGTGCTTGGCTGCACTGATTGAACTCTTGATCTGTTGCCAAATCTGAAACAGTTGGCAGTTTCCCAACCTATTTAAATTTACAGACACAATCTTGGCCTGTTGGTAAATCAGTTTACACATACTGAAAGACTTTGGGTAAAATGCTTTTTTTCAAGCTGATATATTCATAAACTTTTTTATCAAAATATCTAGAATAATAAAAAATGCAGTTCTTTCATTGTTAAAGGTCCAACAATTCTGCCAAAAATCATTCAAGTAAACATGAACCTAAGAATAATTTTTGTGCAATGTTACAGAAGTTACAGAAACAATAATTTTGTAGAAGAACACTAGTGCAGTCCTCAGTTTGAAATAGACATAATAATGGCCATAAGACCAACTTAAGCTTTTCACAACTCAACCAAAAATCAACAAACTCAATCTATTCTGAACTGATTGAAAGAACCATGTCCTAGAATAATTCTTTTAAAAAATTGAATGATTCAACTTGACAGTTTCATCATAAACATTTTAAACTGAAAGAGGCTAAAATTATGAGGTTTTTGCCCATAAAAAACAGGTCAATGTAAGTGGCATCATGAAATCTGCAACTTCAAATATGAGTTATGTGACCAACATTTGCACAATACTTGGTAATGCTAGCTTCTGTCATTTCTGAGATTACTATATCAATAAGCTTACTTGGCCAAATGACTAAGTTCAAATTCGTGTAACTCCGTTAAAATTCATCAAATGCAAATCATTTGAACAAACTTTAGAGGGCTTGCCTCTGGGATCATTTCTGCATAATATTGAACAATTTGGCTGGACCATTTACAAGAAGAAGGCTTTTAGAGGTTTTTCAGCTTTTCCCCTGTAAAATCTAAGAAAATGCTGATAGCAATAAAATAAGCTGAATCCCACAACATTTGATATGTGACAGATAATTGCATAAAATCTTGGGATGGTAGCTTCTGCTATTCCTGAGAAATTATGGGTTAATATACAGATGACCAATGACCCCTGTACAAAAAAAGGTCAATGCAGGTGGCGCCACCAATACCTCAATTTCATATATGACTCATGTGACACAACACTGGCATAAAATTTGGTGATGATAGCTCTGGCCCGTGTCTGAGATTGTCATTTAAGTATGCTTTTTTGGACAGATGACTAAGTTCAACTTCCTGTAACTCTGCCAAAATTCACCGAACTTGAACCATACAAACAAACTTGATAGAAATGGTATAAAAGATTATTTCTGTGAAATATTGAACAGTTAGGCTTGACCGTTTCAGAGGAGAAGATTTTTAAAGGATTTTTAGCTTTTTCTCTATAAAATCTTAAAAATGCAGAGTTTTTCAGATCGCTACTTTTTTCCATTAAATTTCTTGATGCTAGCTCCAGCTGTTTTCGAGATAGTGTGGGTTAACACCATCACATTGGCTCACAGGTTCACTAAAAATTACTACAAATGGATACTGAATGCAAAATTATATTACAAATACATCTCACTGATGGCAAAATCTTGAATTAAGTTGAGTATGGATACCAGTTATTATATCCATGTACAGCCTTCTTTATATGCCCAGAGAGAGCTGTATACCTGTGATTGTAAATATTGCCTGGCAAGAGGAATATTTAAAATCATAAATCTACATTTTTTAAAAGCTTTTAAAAAACATTCTTGTCAATATTAACCATAGATAACCTGAAATCTAAATGTCTAGAGGCATGATGTAACGGATGCTGATAAACTGGTGCCAGGCTAGATGTATCTGCTTCACACAGCTAACATATATGATAAAATGACTCAATCAAATCTTTATAATTCAGCCAAAATTCATTATTTGGAACCATAGAAGACAATTATTATAAGAATTATTCAGGGGATTATTCTTGTAAAATATTAAATAAATTTGCCTCAGTGGCGTCAGTCAAAAAATGGTTTGCATGTTTATAACTCATATGGGAAAAGCTTTCCATCACTCAGGGAAAAATCACTGAACCAAAACCATTTGAACAAACTTGAATTATCAACATCTAAGGATAATTAATGTGTGAGATTTAAGAATTTGACCCAGTTTTTGAGAAGAAGATCTTTGAAGCAAATGAGCTGAAACAGGCTGTTATTGCATATGACTAAATTCAGCGTCCCATAGCCCAGCCAAAAGTTACTGAACTGAGACCATTTGAACAAACTTCAGAAAGCACTATCCTAGGATCATTTCAGTGCGATGTTAAACAATTTGGCCATATTGTGTCAGTGGTTTTTGAGAAGAAGATCTTTGTAGCCACTGAGCCAAAATGGGCTGTTATGGCATATGACTAAATTCAGCTTCCCATAACTTAACCAAAAGTCACTGAAAAGAGACCATTTGAACAAACTTCAGAAAGCACTACCCTAGGATTATTTCTGTGCGATATTAAACATTTTGGCCATATGGTTTCAGAGAAGAAGTTTTTTGTAGCTGTCAGTATAATACAGGCACTGATGACAAAAAAGGCCAATGCAGGTGGCACCACCAATACCTCAATTTCAGATATGACTCGTGAAACCAACATTGGCATAAAATTTGGTAATGATAGCTCAAATTTCTGAGATTGTAATTTTAGTATGCTTTTTTGTACAGATGACTAAGTTCAACTTCCTGTAACTTGGCCAAAAATCACCTAACTTACACCATTCGAACAAACTTGAGAGAGATTGTTCCAGGAATTATTTCTGTGCAATATTGGACAATTTGGTTTAACAGTTTCAGGGAAGAAGATTTTTAAAGCTTTTTTAGCTTTTTCCCTGTAAAATCTAAGAAAATGCAGTTAGCCAAAAAATAAGCAATATACGACAGAGTTTTTTAGATGACTAATTTTTTGCATAAAATTTTGTGATGCTTACTCTTGCTGTTTTCAAGATAGTATGGGTTAACGTACAAATGACAGAGGCCAGACGACAGACGCCGGACAACGGCACACCATTGCATAAGCTCACAGGTTCACTAAAATCTTATGAATCGACAGCTTAAAAAAATGCATTTTAGCCAAAGTCTTTCAGTATGTGTAAACAGATTTACCAACAGGCCAAAATTGTCTGTATCTATAATTAGCTTGGCAGACTGATAACTATTTCAGATTTGGCAACAGGCCAAAGGTCAGTCTGGGTTTATTTATAGCTTTGGCAGACTTCCAACTGTAGCAGATTAGACATCAGGTCAAGAGTTCACTCAGTGCAGCCAGGTATAGGTCAAGAGTTCACTCAGTGCAGTAGCTGCATTCTATTTATAGCTTTGGCAGACTGTCCACTGCATCAGATTTGGCACAGATCTGTTAACAGCTATGGTAGATTGACAACTATGTCAGATAATGCAACAGGTCAAGAGTTCATTCATTGCAGCCAGGTACAGGTCAAACGTTTACTCAGTCTAGCCAGGTGCAGGTCAAGAGTTCACTCAGTGCAGTAGCTGCATTCTATTTATAGAATGGACAGACAGTCCACTTTGTCAGATTATGCAACAGGTCAAGAGTTCACTCAGTGCAGCCAGGTACAGGGCAAAAGTTCAATGTGTAGCCAGGTGCAGGTCAAGAGTTCACTCAGTGCAGTAGCTTGAGCCAGAAATTTGTCACAGTTCAATCGCGGCAACTGCCTTTCTCAACTAAGCCTGGTCAGCCCAGTCCATCAAACTCTAGGGAAGTTTGATGGATTGGCCTGATAGTTTGATCTGTCAATGCCTCATTGATGGCTTACTCATTCACAAGACAGGTGTCGCCACCTTTAATGACTGTTGCACAGTGTATGTCCCTACTTATTTCTACGGAGGGGTTTGACATATCAGCCTGATATTTTTTTACATGTCAGTTTCTCAGCTGTAATTACATTTAGTGTCCCAAAACCTGGTATGTTTATTGATCACAAGTGGATGCCATATAGTTATCACCCTGTTTGTCTGTCTGTTTGTCTGTCTGTCCATCTGTCCATCAACACAAATTTGTTTCAAGATGACATTGTATTGACACATGGATTTCAAACTTGACTTACATATGGCCCACCACTAAAACAAAACCTTTATGATTTTGGGGTCATGAGGTCAAAGGTCAAGGTCACAGGACTAACTTTTTTAAAAAGATTATGGCTGCATTTTAAGCCAAGCTTTTCATCCCATACTTTCCTTTTTGCACATTTAGCTGACTTGCCAGTATGGGGAGAGCATAAATGAATTTGGGGTCACATGGTCAAAGGTCAAGGTCACAGGGGCCATCTGTTCACAAATTATTTTCCAGATGATAACTCCAGTTTAGTTTGATATATTGGTTTCAAACTTAACTTATATATGACTCACCACTCAAGTAAGAACTGTGTGGATTTTGGGTTCCAACGGTCAAAGGTCAAGGTCACAGCACTCATTTCTTTAAAAAGAATGCATATGCATTTGAAGCCAAACTTTTCATCCAAAACCTTCCATCTTCAAGATATTGCTAACCTGCCAATAGGGGAAGATTCTGTTCAATTTTGGGGTCAAAGGTCAAGGTCACAGTACCCAGTTATTCATAAAGATTGTGGATGCATTTTAAGCCAAACGTTTCATCCAAAACCTTCCATCTTGCACATATAGCTGAGCTGCCAATAGGGGAAGAAACTTATCGATTTGGGGGTCACAAGGTCAAAGGTCATCATCACAGGGGCCCATCTGTCCTCATATTTGTTTCTGGATGATAACTCCAGTTTGGATTGACATATTGTTTTCAAATTTGACTTATATATGACCCACCAATAATGGACTTTTGATTTTTGGGTCATAAGGCCAAAGGTCAAAGTCACAGGACCCACTTCTTTTAAAGATTTTTGATGTATCTTTAGCCAAACTTTCTGTCCCTAACATTCTTCCAGATATTTCTCACCTGCCAATAGTGGAAGTAACTTGTAGATTTTGGGGTCACAAGGTCAAGGTCATGGGGGCCTTCAATCCACATATTAGTTTCCAGATGATAACACCAGTTTGGTTTGAATGGCCCACCACTAAAGTAAGAACTGTTGATTCTGGGGTCATGAGATCAATAGTCAAGGTCACAGGACCCACCACTTTAGAAAGATTGTGGATGCAATTTAAGCCAAACTTTTCATCTCAATTTTTCCATCATCAACATGTGGTGCACCTGCCAAAAGGGGAAGTTTCTGTTTGATTTTGGGGTCACAAGGTTAAGGTCACAGGGCCCATCCATTCATAAATTAGTTTATGGATGATAACTCCAGTTTGGGTAGACAGGTTGGCTTCAAACTGATCACAGGACCAATATTTTGGAAAACCTCATAAACATATATCCTTATAGACAAATGCAGCTGAGGGTTGAGACCCATGGGTCCCTAGTTTTTCTCTATTTTTGAGACTTTAAAAGATGTGGTCATCTGTTACAAGGGCACAAATCGTAACCGCTGGACTTAACATGCAGGGAGACCCATGAAAGTCTCCTTTGAAACCTGGAATTAGGTCTCTGGTACCCATATTCTTCAAGCTATGGGGCTCCAAAGTACCCCCAGGAATAATGAAAAATTTAATACAAAAGCTCAAGTGTCTGAACAACTAATGCATTGATCACCATGATTCTTTGCATGGATATTCATCATGGAGTTTTTCATCAGGTTCTGCAGACCGGTGGTGCCACCTGTATGTTTTCAATTTCTATGATTTTTTTCTCTATTTTTGAGAACTTAAAATATGCCATCATCTGGAACTAAATAAATTGAATACAATATATGCTTACACATAAAATATAGTTGAAATCTAATGGGATATGCAGTAAATTAGTATTTCTTATAATGGTGAAATCTTTTTAAAGTAATCAGTGCTCAAAATACATACATGTCAACTCTGTCACGTGACAGAGTTGACTGTGACGGAGTTGACAATTGCTTGATTTTACTGTATAATTTTTTTTTAGTAATCATGTTAAAAGCCAGTTATTGAAGATTTTAAACAAAAAACACACGTTTTTCTTAAACATAATAAGATTTTACCCATTTATCTATTTACGAGGGTGAAAAAGCTGTGACAGAGTTGACATGTTAATTTTCCACCCTCCAGGATGAAGACATAAAGGGCTCCACGTCTTATATTTGATACATGTAATGTATAAAAGAGTGTTTCATGGATAAAGTATGTCCATGCAACATTTTATATTTGGCTTTGTATAGATATAAATATGTAACTGTCAATTTGCTTGGATATAATTCTTTTTTTTGTGATGGAGTTGACATAAAACTGAGGGACAGATCAGAAATGCTTGCAAAAAAAGTTAGTGGCAACAATTGCTTCAAGCATCCATGGAATCTGAACACCTTATCGTGTATTTGAATTTAGCTAATTAAGGTAATGAATGAATTCTTTGTCTACTCTTCCAAATGACCTGATATATTAGCTCCTGGCTCTGGAGACATGATATTTGTCTGACAGTGCACATATTGGGACAGGCCTGCACAAGTAATAATCCATCCTTTATTGTCTCATTTTGGATGGATGGAGAACCCATGCCAAGGTATTTAACTATATGTATTTGTGTGAAACCTTTAACTACTTGCTGATGAGTTAAAGAGGAGAGACCAGATAAATAAGCAATTGCTTATTTTACTGTGGAATGACCCAAATATGCAAATATCAGGGATTCACCATTAGGACTTTACAGGGCTTTAGTGATAAGAACAGGCAGTGAGTTAAGTCTATTGGTGTATGGAATCATGTTTTACTTAAAAACCTCTTCCTCTTCAAAAGTTCCCGCCAAACAAAGCGAGAATCATCCTCTTGCAGCCGGGGAAAGGGGGGGGGGGGAGTAGTTCGTCTGTGAATACAAAAACTAAACGTGCAGACGACTCTGTGAAACTATCAGATTCTTCTGTAGCTTCCCCTAAACCTATAACATGTACTACATCTTCTGTCTCGGTTATGAGTCCTCTGTCACTGGCACCTGACTCAGACGTTATCAATCCCCCTCAGACTATGCTGCAATCAGCGCCAGCAGTGATTGTTACTCAGCAAGCCGTGTCAGCCTGGTCAGAACACCCGTCTGTAACTTTAGATGTTCAGGCGGATCTGAAATTAGTGGAGATAATTAAACAGACTGTTTGTTTGGTGTGGGCTGAGCTCAGCTCTTCAACCCCACTCTCAAACCAGCAAGACGTTTCGGAACTTTGGGCTTTGGAGAATTATGTCAACCCTCAACCGAACACATGCTTCCGTTCGTCCTGGGAGATCACAGAAAGAGTGGACAGGAAAAGTAAGTCTTAGAACTTAGTAGACTCTTCGAAATATGCTCGCCACTAGTCACCCCACAGTTGGGGTTGACGCTGGGGACACGATGCCGATGACGAAAAAACTTGCTAAACTTGCATAACCGGAAACCTGGTTAATACGGTCCAAATGGCCGAAACCGCAAGTACAAGGGCTATGAATCTCGAAGTAATGTCGTTCAAAAGATCGAGTTCAGCTCTTGAGCGACATGGCTGGGTCTACACTGCTGGGATCGGTGAAGGGAATGTATGTTGCTTCGGGCTTTGTGGCTGTGGATGCTGTAGCTTTCCAAAAGGACAACGGCTCGGGATGAACAAGTGGCGCCCTCTACGGCTCCCTGCTTGGCTTGGCGTGGCACTGCGAGTGTTGGCTCGGAGAACATGCTTAAGGAGCGCACAGGACTGAGGTCTTGACCGCAGCAACCTGTAGCTGCTCGATGAGCGTATACCTCTTTTGGCTTGGCTTGGCTGGGGACATGACACAAAGCCTAACCGGTCTATCTAGGCAGAGTTTCGCCACTCGTTGCTCTGGTTCTGGAGCTGATGCTGCGGACAGAGCTATTAATTCCGCGGTGAGAGTTCACGGGCTCTCATCGAGTCACCCAGCTCCAGGTCAGTCACTTAGCTCACTTAAGCTCCGTTCAGGACAACATACTGAGCATCCTCACTCTATATGTCCGGAGGAAGGGTCTGGTGATCTTTCTGGGGTGATTCTTATGGATTCAGTCACAGAACACCTCAGAAAGCGGAATTAGAGGGTCAAGATCCTCCTTCGGAGGAGGATCAAGATGAGGAGTCAGACTTTTGGACCACAAGGAGAAAGCAACCATACACCTACGCTTGCTAGGCAATTCAGTAATACCATATCTGGACGACTGGCTGATTCACCACCAGCAATAGTCGGTCCTCCTCCGTCAGCGTGCAATTTTCCTGGAGGCGGTCCAGGCTCTCTGCTTCAAGGTTGCTTTAGAGAAGTCTAATTTTTCGCCGAGTCAAATAGTTCAGTACTTAAGGGTAAGTCTCAACCTAGCGATGGGTCAAGCGTCCTTACCAACACAACAGCCAACACAATCTTAGGAACACTATCTCGGTGCATTCAGAGTCGTAAGGTAACAACCAGCTTGGTTTCCAAATTTCAAGGCAATGTCAACTGGGCCTTGACCTTTATTCCTTATGGCCGTCTGCACCTCCGCCAGTCCAGATGTTGTTCAGAAAGCATCGCCTACATCTTTTGTCGCGCCCCTCCTAGATACACATTCCCAGATCTCACAAGTTCTTCGGCCTTGGAGATTGACCAAATTTCTGACACAGGGAGTATCGTTTATACAAGCCCCTCCAGTTGAAATATACACAGACACCTCGCACTCCGGCTGGGGGGCTCACCGCGGTCAATCAAGTCTGTCTGGCCTATGGTCTCTTCCAGTATATAGCCTCCATGTCAATCTAATGGAGATGAGGTCCGCCCGCCTGGCCGTCACTCTACTTGGAACGGAATTACACGACTGCCATGTTCTCGTCCATTGCGACAACATCACAACTGTTGCATACATCAATCAACAAGGGTTAACTCGCTCCCGCTCTCTCCTCGAGGAGGCCTCAACTCTCTTAATTGTCCATTGGGGTTGCACCGTTACTATCTTCCCGCCACATCTCCGTTGCGGGGTATACACTCTCGTCTCTTCATTCAGACCCCTCCCCTAACTACATCTGCTCCAACCCGTGAGATAAGCCCCATCACCATCTCCAGATGGTTTAAGGAAGTCAGCATGGAGGCCCATGTTGCCGCCGGTCTAGTTGTCCAGGGCTCTGCTGCCTGTTCTTCCACACAGTAGTCCCACCCTGTTTTTGTGGAGTCTGTACTTAAGCAACATGCATTCCTGGAACAATTAAAGTCCACGTATTGAAACTTACCTTTTCCTCCAAAAAGTAGTTTTGGTAGTGGACATCTTGTTCCAGGAAGGCATTCATCATTTTCCCTTCCCCCGTTTACTGCGTGGGGTTCCTTTTTTTGGGGGGCTCTCCCCGTGGAAAGAAAATATATGGCGGATAATCCCAGAAGGTAACTAATGTCAGGGGTCTCCTTGGCAAAGACCTAAGTTTATCCTGTCGGGGAAAACCCAGAGGTAGAAGGTTAAGCACCATGCAATCCTGGAACGAGACGCCCACTACCGAAACTACTTTTTGGAGGAAAAGGTATGTTTTGACCCTTGTTAATCTTTAGATGAGAATATAATTATTATGCCATGTTTAAAAGATGAAGTAATTTTTTTCCAGATTGTTGGGAGTGAGGGTACAGGCAAGTACAAGCTGGCTGATGCCCTGGTTAAACACGAGGTCACCAAGTCACTTGAAATGTAGGTGTTCACTGGAAACATAGGTAGTCACACATTCACTGGGAATGAAGGTAGTCATACAGTCCCTGAAATACAGATAGTCACACAGTCATTTAAATGTAAGTAGTCACACAAGTACTTTAAAAAAAAGGTTAGTGACCTGAAATTTAAGTATTGTAAATCCTGTGTACAAACCCAAAAATATTTGGCCAAATATCATTTTCCAAAATCAATTCTAGCTATACACACAGATTTGGTCACTGACAGATCCATCTGACTAATTACTGGTTGACCAAGGTGAATGATGATGTCTGTGGCATCATAAGATGTATTATAGTGTATATGTTACAGGCAAACTGTGAAATCAGGCTTTTATGAATGCATAAAGTTTCTAGGCATTTCACAAAATTAGTGATGCACACAAGTATTTCACAAAATGGCTGAAATGCCCAGGCATTACTCATAATGACTGAAATCTGGTAACTATTATTACCCAATTGCGTGTTTTAGGCAAATAATGTTGCAGCTTGCTCCCAGGACCATGTCCTCCATTTATGTCTTCCATTCCATGGAAAACTGGTGACCTTGACCTTTATCTTCAAGGTCAATTAAGCTAATTAAGAACATTTTGTGAACTCCAAACCTTTTGAAGTGTTGCATATTCTTTCCTTAAATATGATACAAAATCTGTTTCAACCAAGTTCTTGAAAAAGTTGTAAAACTGGTGACCTTGACCTTCATCTTCAAGGTCAATCAGCTGAAACAGAAGAATGTTTTAATAAACATTATACCTTTCAAACCACTAAACATTTTTCCTGGAACTTTGATACATGAATATTTTTCAACCAAAATCTGGGATGAGTTCACAAACCAGTGACCTTGACTTTCATCTTCAATGTCAGATTAGCAAAATTTATAAATATTTGTGAACCCATAGCTTCTGGATTACTGTATTTCTTCTCATTGAAACAACACTTCCATTTAAAACCAACCACACATAGACTTAGCCAAAATCCCAGATGAAATCTCGTTAGACAGTCAAACACCAAGAACCCTATTTAAAATGTCTACCAGTACTCACAACCACAACATGGCAGGTTTCATTTTCAGAAGTATTAAAAACCCACTACTTAAAACCACAGAGTACCAGGTTTAGAAAGCCTATTGTGACACTTCAGGAGTGCATTATATCAAAACCGTTGGTGTGGTTTTGTTTATATTTTACACAGGTATTCCTGTATATAAATTCTATGTACATGCCAAAAAAAAAGGTCACTATTGCATAATTAGCTCAGCTGACTAGAAGTCATCTGAGCCAGAGTGATGGTCTTTTGTCCTTCATCTGGCTGGCTGGCCGTCCGTTTTCAAGGTACATTTTAAACCGTTGGACCTACAAATCGGAATTCTATATACAGTTAGATGTTTCCAGGTTCTCCTACCTAACCAAAAACTGAGTCACTGCGACTTCTTTGCTACAAAATTGAAGAAAACCCCTCTGTTTTCCAGTAAAAGCCTATAGTTACACTTCACACTGCACACCATGGAAACCACTGGTGTTATTTGTTCATATTTGGCATAACTATTTCTGTATATATTTCCTATGTATATGGAAGAAATTAGGCCAATATTGTGCAAATTGTTGAAGTTATTGGCCCAAACATAATGCACTTTGTAAAAAGCAGGAAAAATATTTACTCACTTAACATGATTGTTGAAGCTATAGAGCCTGTTTCAAGCATGTTACTATGTTTCATTTAAATTTAGTTTTATATCAGAAATTAGCAGATATGGGGCATATAACTTGCAAATTTATTTTAATATAAATACTCAATAATTTCATGAATATTAATTTGAATATTAATACACTTGTATGCAATAAGCATGATAATTAGCATGAATTATAGTGGACCCATTTTTTTTCAGATTCTTCTACTGCAATGTAGATTAACTTATAGGGGTACACAAAGCACATATATGCAAAGCTACTCTAGGACAGCTCTGCTATCAGCTTACAATATTTCAAATTTCCACTGAAATGCAGAATTAAATGGCTGAAATATACAAATCTGATAACAATTTACATCATTGTACAACTGCCAATTAACAGACACTGAGAGATTCACAGGAACAAAAGAGGCTAATGGATATTTTATTTAGTTAATCAAATTTAGCATGTACTAAAAACTCCAATGTATAAAACCTTTTTAGCTCAGCTGACTATAAGTCATCTGAGCTATAGCCGTGGTCCATTGTCCGTCGTCCGTCCGTCTGTCCGTCCGTCGTTCCGTTCGTCCGTCCGTCCGTAGATGTGGCACGTTTTGAAACCGTAAGACCTAGGAATCCAAAATTCGGCATAGTGTTAGATGTCCCCAAGATCTCCTACCAAGCCGAAAACTGGGTCTTTGCGACCTTGTTCCTTTGAGAAATTAAGGAAAAACCTCAATTTTTTATTTAAAACCTGTTTTCACACTTCAGGGCTGCCTTATATCAAAACCACTCATCTGTTTTTCCTCATATTTACCATAAATAATCCTCTATATAGTTCCTATGTAAATGCCTGAAATTATGTCTGTATTATATAATTTAAGAAAGTTATGGGCCAGAACATAATGCATTTTGTAAAAAATCAGGAAAGATATTTGATCACTTAACACAAAACTTGTTAAAGCTATGGACTTTTTTTCAAGTAATATGACTTTAATTAATCAAAATTAAATTTAATACCCAAAATTAGATCAAAATCTTTTAAATTTTTTAAAATATTAACAAAAATAAAAAATTGGTACCTTAAATGATGCCCAATTTTGACCTTGGCACGTTTTTTTCCTGTAAGTACTGTGGATTTAATTTTCTCAGCATGGTTTTGTTAGCATTTTGTCTGTTAACACCAAAAATTTGAAACCAGTTGATCAAAAACTGTAGATTTTATTCAAGTTTTCAAGCACCATGTAACATATTGTTTACATCAGGCTAGTGTTATGCAGTTTGCAAGAGCTCAGCTCCCCAGCTTAAGCTCTCAGTTCCTAAAATTTGGCATACAATTAGATGTCTCAAAAATTCCCTACCATGCCAAGAATTTGGTCACTAGGACTTAATACCTTTGAGATATTAATGAAAAACTTCATTTTTCAATTAAAAACCCATTGTTACACTTCAATACTGCCTAATATCAAAACCACTGATCTGACTTTAATCATATATAATATACATGTTTTTCTATACATTCTCTGTGCACATGCCAGAAATGATGTCAGTATTGTGTTATTGTTTTAAGTTATGGGCCCAAACATAATGCACTTTGTAAAAAATCAAGAAATATATTTACTCCCTTAACATGAGAATTGCTGAAGCTAGAGATATTTTGTCAGGGATATAAAATTATTTAATCAAGATTCAATTGTATACCCAATATTAGTTCTGAATTTTTCAAATTTTATAAGTTATTAGCATAAATATAAAATCAGTACCTTAAATTTTGCCCAACTTTGACCATGGCACATTTGTTTCCTGTAAGCACTGTTTATATAATTTTCATATCATGCACACATATGGATTTCAGCTTTTTAGTTTAGAAAGCTGAAAGAAATTGGCCAAAAATTGTAGCTTTTATTAATGTTTTTATGAGACCATGTCAGACCTTGGCTCCCTCCAGCTACTCTTGAGTCACCTGTATGTTGACCTTGTTGAACTTTCAGCAAATTATGCACGCTTGAGGCGAGGCATATACTTGGGCAGCAAGGCAGCTTATGGCCAACCACAGTTGATCCAGGTGTCCAACCCAACTCATCTAGTAGTTTTAACCAACAACATAACAATAAAAATAAATTAATCAATTTATATTGGTTTTTAATAACAAATTAAAGAAAAATAGAAAAGGAATTTGTTAGTTTATAATAATAGGGAATTAACTTGCAGTTACTGATGATATAAGAATCTTGTATTGATGGATAGAATGTCACATATTCCAAATAACACCATGCAGTCACCTATGGCATTTTTTTAGTTCAATTTTAATAATAAAAAAGTAAATCATATTATTCATTACTAATCATTAGGGATCATATGAAGGAAATTAATGATAGACAAAGATGCAGTTGATAATATTAATCTAGATTCCTACTGTGTCTAGTGTGTACATTGATGTGAAATTAGTCCAAAATAAAAATATCACATTTTTTTTTTTAATATAAATAAAAGCCATAAAACCAGGTACTTATGATCATTATTTAAATGTGTGAATTTTGTACATTCTGGATTCTCAACACCATTGTTTGGTGAAAACTGAATAAATACCAGACATGGTGGGAATACTTTACAATTGTATTTAAATACGAATATGAATATGTACTCCATTATAAAATTTCTTGCATAAAGAATGAGAATTCAGGTAAAAATGAAAGTATATGAATACCAGTGCAAATACTTTCCAAATGTATTCATGAATGCATTCATGAATATATTCTTTAATATTATTTTAATAATCATTTCAGTTATATTTCATTTTAAAAATCATACGATTCTCTTATTATTTTAAATAAAAATTATATCTGGGACAATATTTGTAATTTTTTTAATAAATAGTTAAACTCTTATATTATATGTTCTGCTTATAAGTTATATGGCCAAGTCAAAATCTGTGTGACAATAGTACTCCATTTGTTAATAAAATAAATGAAATCAATTCTCTTCTCTGTCTCCAAAGGTACTATCAAAATCATACATAAGCTTAACAACAACAACTCATAATCCAGCTTATACTTACATGTATTACCACACAAAACCAGCATGTGCCTCATTTCTAAATCATATTTTTTTATCATAAATAACAGCTGAGCGCCGTGACCCATAGGTCCCTTGTTTTGATAATGATTCAAAGAATAATCTTGAAGATGCCATGTTCTGACATGATATATATATATCAAATGCATGCATATATACAGTGAAAACTGGTCAAACGGACACCTCACTTAGGAGGACAACTGGCTATAACGGACAAGATAGTTAAGTCCCTTCAATATTCCCTTTATGTTATGTATAAGCGGAACCTCTATAAGGTGGACACCTCACTACTGCGGACAACAGACAGCAGATTTAAACTCAAACCAACATTTTAAGAGTATATGAACCTGACAAATGCGGACACTATACGCCACCTTCGGCGGACACTGATCACCCGCCCCCGGGCAACATCAAAGGTCACTGGTGTTGTTGTTGTTCCCGGGACTGGAACACAAATTTAGGATTATGCAGTCCCCAGTTGTTACCTTAATGTGTGGGCGTGCTCATGTCTTGGTGTAATGTGCTCATAAGATAAACACAGCAAATATTAAGGGGTAAACATCATGTCGCTTTATTTCACGGTTGATCATTCACACGTTGCGTAGCTGCATATTTTTCGCTCAGCTGTGGGGTCATTATATTGATTAAATGGCTACAAATTACCCATGTGTCCCTGATCTCACCACGCAATATCTAACTGTAAAATTAGCCACTTTGTTGTAGCAGGCTGTTTGATATTAATTATTCGGCATTGCTAAATATATCTCAAACTGATCTGCTCAGTGTCAAACATCTGCTCACTCTGTAGTTGTTTGTACCATGCTGCCCGTGCAAAAGCTCCTCGGCGTTCGTTTAATCTCGGGTGCCTTCATTATTAAAGCAAATCAAACCAAACAACCATCATCAAAGAAAGTTTATTTTAGGCTAAAGCTACATTCACCTATAAAAACGAATGTTCCCAGGTTCGCAGCCATTACAATCTTCGCATTATTAACGTCGTCATCATCTTTGAGATTATCGCATTTGGACACCTAAACAAGGATAGTTTTAGGCAAAGCTGCCAGGTGGCACCACACGTACTTCTAGGCGGGAGCTACACTATCTGAGAAAGTCAAGTGTGACGTGGCGTTGAAGTAAAAATAATCACAGTTTGTATATGAATATTGAATGCATGACTTGTGCATAAATATGTTGTACATATACATGACATCTGATATAATACAATTAACACGTTCTTGCAGCTGTTCGTTGTCTTTATTTATAATCCCTCATTTATCAACCCAGGTCAACCTGCCTAATAAGGACACCTCACTATTAAGGACGAAACGATCAAGTCCCTTGACTGTCCGCTTCAGACAGGTTTCACTGTATATATATATTTATGCATAATTTGACTTGATGTGAACCACACTAAGGATAAATAATGATACAACTTTCAGTTCTTAATTAACTTAAATTTTCACATTTTTTCAAATGCAAATTTATAAGATTTTTAAAATAAAAAAAAATGAATATGGTAAAAACTGTTCATGCAAGAAATGGATATGCTAAAAAATTACTGTTTTTCTCCGTATTGAACCATTAAATGGTTTCAGGCGACAAGTTTCATACATACACAGTGCAGATGCCATGTATACCTTATTGGCTTGTTTTAACTTGCTTATCATTTTAGCTTATGTTCATTTGAAAATAGAAAATTTTAATTTTTTTCAACATTTTATTTCAGTTAATAAATGAAATGTGTATTATAATGCTTCAGCTCATGCCCATTATTCTGTAATTGATAACTTAAACGAGACTTACCTGTAAGTTGAAGTTTGAGTGTAATTCTGCTGAGCTGTAGTGTCAATAAGGGGTTACGTGAGATTGCATAAGCCAATCCTTCCTCAGTATTCAACATGCGTATGTACACATAGTTTTTTGTGTAGGGATGGATTTGATATATATGTGTCTCTCTCTCTCTCTCTGTATATATATATATAGAGAGAGAGTATTATGTCTGCATCTGTTTAGGGGGGCACGTAATTTGTTTGTATTTGATTCATTCTTATTCTAGGCTTTTGCTCTAGGGTTACAGTGATTAAAGTGCACATTTAATTGTGTCCACAAAGTGGTGTCTTGCTATGAAAGTGTGGATGTTCATCATATAAGGAATTCCTTACTTTGGAGAATAAAAACTTTACCAGGTGTGAAATTGAATATTTATTCCAGTAATATTCAGAATCAGCAAAAAATGTAAAAAAGAATAAAAAATAAAAAAAAAATTAAAAAAAAAGGAATCTGATAAAATCTATTAATGGTAAAAGTGGGAATGCTAAAATATAGTGTTTAATATAAAGTTGAATGCATTATTCCCATGAAAGTGAAATAAAGGTATCAGTTCATTCTGTTCACTTTCCTGTCCATCTGTAAATTTTTCATATGCATCACAGTATCTCAAAACTATTACTGATTTTCTTCATGAAAGTCTTGTCAGAGTTTTAGTTTTGCAATCATATATGTAGAATTTTACAATAACCAAGTAGGAGGGCCATTTCCTCTTAGCTTCTCATATGCTTATACATATGAAAAACATTACAATTAGAATCAGCATATTTTGCATTTGCTAAAATTTTCCAAACTTCAGCTGAGCACCGTGACCCATGAGTTCCTTGTTAAATACAGCAATATAAAAAAATTGAATTTTTTTTTCTGTATGCCAGGATTATTAAAAAGAAAAATAATAATGATAATTTTCTCTTATGTTCAGACGAGTTGCTACAAGCCTGCCTCTTCCTGTACAGGGGGGAGAACTGAGACCTAAGATTGATTTTGTGGTGATCATTGGAGATTTGACAAATAGACTGAGGTATTTATCATGTTATCAAGACCGATTGCTTCATTATTAGCTCAGCTGACTGTAAGTCATCTGAGCTATAGTCATGGTCCTTTGACCGTTGTCTGTCCATCCAGCCTTTAACAGGGCACATTTTGAAAACATTGGACCTACAAATCCAAAATTTTGCAAACGGTTAGATGTCCCCAAAATCTCCTTCCATAATGAAAATTGGGTCACTAGGACTTCATTCCTTGAGATATTAAGGATAAACCTCAATTTTCCATAATAAAAACCCAGTGTTACACTTCAAGGCTGCCTAATATAAAAACCACTGATCTGTTTTTGATCATATTTCATATACATATTCCTCTAAATATGTCCTATATACATACAAGAAATTATGTAATTTGTTTAAGTTATGGGCTGGAACATTATGCACTAAATACAAAATCAGGAAATATATATTTACTCACTTAACATGAGAATTGCTGAAGCTAGAGACTTATTTTTTCAGGGATATAACTTTATTTAATCAAGATTCAATTGTATAACGAATATCAGATCTGAATTTTTTAAATTGTTTTAAGTTATTAGTATAAATATAAAATCAGTACCTTAAATTTTGCCCAAATTGAACCATGGTACGTTTTTTCCTGTAACTGCTGTGGATTTATTTTCACAGCATGTTTTATAAGCAATTCATCTATTAGCAACAAAAATTTGAACCAGGTGATGAAAAACTCTAGATTTTATTAGCTCAGCTGACTATAAGTCATCTGAGCTATAGTCGTGGTCCTTTGTCCTTTGTCCGTCCGGCCGTTCGGCCGTTAACAGGGCACATTTTAAAACCATTGGACCTACGAATCCAAAACTTTGCATACCATTAGATGTCCCAAAAATCTCCTACCATACCGAAAATTGGGTCATTAGGACTTTGTTCCTTCCAGATATTGAGGAAAAACCTCCGTTTTCATTAAAAAAGCCATTGTTACACTTCAAGGCTGCCTAATATCAAAACCACTGATCTGTTTTTGATCATATTTAGTATTCATATACTTCCGTACATTTTCTATGAATATACAAAAAATTAGGTCAGTATTGTGTATTATTTTGAAGTTATGGGCCCAAATATAATGCAATTTTTAAAAAATCAGGAAATATATTTACTCACCTAACATGGGAATTGCTGAAGCTGGAGACATTTTTTCAGGAATATAACTTCATTTAATCAAGATTCAATTGTTTACCCTAAATTAGATCTGAATTTTGCAAATTTGTCAAGTTATTAGCATAAATAAAAAAATCAATACCTTAAATTTTGTCCAACTTTGGCAATGGACTGTTTTTCCCTGTAAGCACTGTTGATTTAATTTTCACAATATACATACATAAGGATTTAATCTTTTAAAATCTGAAATTTCAAAGGAATTGATTGAAAAGAGCAGCTTTTATTCAAGTTTCCATACACCATCTCAAGTGTTGTTTACATCTAGCCCACCTGGTAGTACAGCCTTCACTTGCATTATGTAACCAAGTTGGTCACTAGAACTTTATTCCGTCGAGATATTTAGGAAAAACTTCAATCTTCCATTAAATACCCATTATTACACTTCAAGACTGCCTAACATCAAAACCACTGATCTGACTTTGATCATATCAAGGAGATTACAGACTGGAATATAAACTGTCAGAAGCCTCAAGAGTCAGTCGTGCGCTAATTGCAATTAAGACCTGATAAGCCCATTAAGTCTATTGTGCGCCTATTTTGCAGCGGTGTCAGGTGCAGATGCGGCACAGGCTTTGATAAAGCGAGTCTGCTAGATGTTACTTCCGTGCTCCGCTGTAGCTCGCTGAAGCGGAGAGCGATATATCCAGTAACTGAGCGGTAAAACACTGGAATAACATTGACCAGAATTATGAATGTGCAAATGGTTTGTTTTGTCAAGAATTATGCGTTACAAAGTATGTCTAGAGAAGTCTCGTGTTGAGGAATCACTTGAAGGATTTTGGGATAGATGCGGTCACTCTGAATCAACTTCTGTCGTGATTCATGACGGACTAATGGTAAAAGTAAACCTTACTTTCCCTGAATAACTTCGGAATTTAAAAAATTTACATCATTTCCCACACTTCTGACATATATTAATAATTAGCCTTGTATTATAGTATTCCGTCGATAACTAAATATTTTGACATTTATGACCAGATGATTCTCATTTTGATGGATAACAGTGAGCCATCACCCGCTCTGTCACTGATGGCGTTGATCTCGTATTATCGCCCATGTTTACTGCAGCCGGGAATTAACGAGATGTTACGAAGTCACGCCAAAGGGTTTTTTTTCGCGCTGTATCAATTAGCGCCGGGCTTATCAGCGGCATCTCTGTGTGCCTTTGAGCAGCGTGTTTTATGACCCCCGTCAGCAACATTCGACACAGTCAGACTCTCACTTGATACTCCAGTCTGTAATCTCCTTGATCATATATAATTTACATATTTTTATGCCCCTGTCATACAGATCGAGTTCGTGTTTGTCCTGGTTGACCTACTTTTGACCGTTTTACGGCTCCTAAACTTAGAAAATTTCATGAAAAATAGAAATTTTCATGAGAAATACACATGTAATGACTATTTTCCTCAATGCCTGCAGATACCACCCTGATTTTTGGTGTGTAGGCAGATAATGACCAGTTACAGATCGAGTTCGCGTTTTGTCCCAGTTGACCTACTTTTGACTGTTTTTTACGGCTCCTTAACTTAGAAAATTTCATGAAAAATATAAATTTTCATGACAAATACACATGTACGGACTTTTTTTCCCAATGCCTGCAGATATTGGCCTGATTTTTGGTGTGTGGGCAGATAATGACCAGTTACAGATCCAGTTCACATTTCGTCCCATTTAACCTACTTTTGTACGTTTTACGTCTCCTTACCTTAGAAAATTTCATGAAAAAAATAAATTTTCATGACAAATACACATGTACGGACTTTTTTTCGCAATGCCTGCAGATATTGGCCTGATTTTTGGTGTGTGGGCAGATAATGACCAGTTACAGATCGATTGCGTTTCGTCCCAGTTGACCTACTTTTGTATGTTTTACGAAAATTTCATGAAAAATATAAATTTTCATGAGAAATACACATGTACAGACTTTTTTGCAATGCTTGCAGATATTGGCCTGATTTTTGCTGTGTGGGCAGATATTGACCAGTTACAGATCGAGTTAGTGTTTCGTCCCAGTTGACCTACTTTTGACCGTTTTACGGCTTCTGAACATAGAAAATTTCATGAAAAATATAAATTTTCATGACAAATACACATGTACTGACTTTTTTTTGCAATACCTGCAGATATTGGCCTGATTTTTGGTGTGTGGGCAGATAATGACCAGTTACAGATCGAGTTCCTGTATTGTCCCTGTGGACCTACTTTTGACTGTTTGACGGTGCTCTAACATAGAAAATTTCATAAAAAAATGCACATGTACCGACTTTTTTTCGCAATGCCTGCAGATATGGGCCTGATTTTTTGTGTGTAGGCAGATAATAACCAGTTACAGATCAAGTTCTTGTTTTGTCTCAGTTGACCTACTTTTGACCATTTGACTGCTCCTGAACATAGAAAGTTTCATGAAAAATAGAAATTTTCATAACAAATGCATATGTAATGACTATTTTCCTCAATGCCTGCAGATACCACCCTGATTTTTTATGTGTGGGCAGATAATGACAGTTACAGATCGAGTTCGCGTTTCATCCCGTTTAACCTACTTTTGATTGTTTTACGGCTCCTAAACATAGAAAATTTCATGAAAGACAGAAATTTTTATGGAAAATGCACATGTATGGACTTTTTTTCACAGTGCCTGAAGATACATGCCTGATTTTTGGTGTGTTGCTTGATAATGACCCGTAACAGATCGAGTGTGCATTTTGCCCTTGTTGACCTACTTTTGACCATATGACACCTCCTGAACGTAAGAAATTTTTCAAAATTTAACAAATGTTTCTAATTTGCCCCAGGCGGGGGCATTCGTGTTGTTCCGACACATCTAGTTCTATACATTTTTTATGCACATGCCAGAAGTGGTGTCAGTATTGTGTAATTGTTTTATGTTAAGGGCCCAAACATTTGCCCATTGTAAAAAATCAAGAAATATATTTACTCCCTTAACATGAGAATTGCTGAAGCTAGAGATATTTTGTCAGGGATATAAAATTATTTAATCAAGATTCAATTGTATACCCAATATTAGTTCTGAATTTTTCAAATTTTATAAGTTATTAGCATAAATATAAAATCAGTACCTTAAATTTTGCCCAACTTTGACCATGGCACATTTGTTTCCTGTAAGCACTGTTGATATAATTTTCATTTCATGCACACATAAAGATTTCAGCTTGTTAGTTTTGAAAGCTTAAAGAAATTGGCTTTTATGAGACCATGTCAGACCCAGGCTCTACCCAGCCTCTCTTCAGTATGCCCTTTCAGGCAAATTATACACACTTGAGGCGGGGCACTCATCTAGTAGTTGTTTTGACCAATAACATAACAATAATCAATAAATTAATAATTTTTATTGTTTTTTTAACAAAAAAATTAAGAATAATTAATAGAATTTGATAGTTGATGATTAACAGGAAATTACCTTGCAATTACTGATGTTGTAAGAATCTGGTATGGATGGATGAAAATGTATTCCAAATAACACCATGCTGTCACTTATGGTACTTTTTCATTTCAATTCATATAATAAAAAAAATTATTAAATTTTATTATTCATTACTAATCATAAGGGATCATATGAAGGAAATTAATGATAGACAAAGATACAGTTGATAATTAGGGTTCCCCTTGTCATTAGGGCCCTGCCTGACAAGTGGTGCCCTATTGTGATCACTGTGTCAGTCCGTCCATCCCTCCTTCCATACTTCGTCCTGCCATCAATGACACTTTCTTTCGCAAGGGATAACTCAACAACAACATACTGCAGCTTTCCCAAATTCACAGGGATGGTTGTTATCTATGAGGGATCCAGACCTATTGAATTACAGACCTGTCGGAATTTCAATATGGCTGCCACAGCCCGATCACTGATTTTCTTTCGCGCGGGATAACTCAACAACAACATACTGCAGCTTTCCCAAATTCACAGGGATGATTGGTACCTATGAGGGCTCAAGACCTATTGGATAACAGATCTGTCTGAATTGTAAAATGGCCGTCACAGGCCGATCGCTGATTTTCTTTCACGCTTGATAACAACAACCCACTGCAGCTTTTCCCAATTCACAGGGATGATTAGTACCTATGAGGGCTCCAGACCTATTGAATAACAGACCTGTCGGAATTCCAATATGGCTGCTACAGCCCAATTGCTTATTTTCTTTCGTGCGCGATAACTCAACAGAAACCTTCAGCAGTTTTCCCCAATTCACAGGGATGATTGGTACCAATGAGGGCTCAAGACCAATTGAATTACAGACTTGCTCAAAATCAAATATGGCTAACAGACTACATTCAGTGATTTTCTATTGCACACATTATTTCAGACATATCTTCTTTAAGGCTTTAAACTCCAATAGCGCCCTGGCGGGCACGCGGTTTGTCACAGGCCTAGAATTCAAAGGCGCCTGCCAGGGCGCGCTAAAGCCCATTTTACATACCTGTAATAGGGGCAAGTTTTGAGGGTGAAATATCTATTGTCATCTATCATATTTGTACTTAAATGAAAGAGCTGAACGTCAAGAGTTGTTCTAACATGTGACCAAGATCCAAACTGGCGCGGACGCAGTCTTGTTGGAAAAAAATAAAAATGATTGACTTTCACTCACGTGGCCTTGTTACGTGGGCCCTGGTAACATGTCGCCTGCGAGAGTCAGACACTTGCGCTAAATTAATCAGAAATCGGTAAATCACTAAATGTTGGCTATCAATTCCAGTGACAAAACCAAGTGCAATGTGTTTACAGATTTAACTTCCGTTAAATATTTCCAAGATCATATAAGATCCTTTTTTTATTGGTTTAACTTGTGACCAATGATCGCCGTCCGACTGACTGACACGTTTGACAGACACCACGCATGTGATCTGAGTGACCTCCTAATTGTGTCATGTAATGGCACTGGAAAACCATGTTTTACCGATATCATATAATAAGATGAGTATTTATTTTAAATATTAACATATTTTCATAAATAAAAAAATCGAAGATACTGTCATATATTATGTCGTATATATATATGTGGTGTCTGATTTTTTACTAGTGATCATTACTGTGCCAAAAGAATCTATGTACAATCGTAATTGCGCACAATCATCCTTGCACAAGAACTGTCAATCATTCTAAGAGGCTTTTTGGATTGAAAATAAAATCAATGCCGTCTTAACCTAGAAAGAGCCAGATAATTTATGGATATAGGTAATTTACCAATGTAAAATATAAAGATAACTTTATACATCATGAAATATTGATGTAATTGTTATACGACATACGTGGAACTATACGCCTACACCCAGATCCTTGAATATGTAAGACAAGATAATAAGTGACTTAAACGCTTGAACAAATATCTATTCATACGTTTTAACACATACGGAACAGATTTTACACATTTTTATATGTGTAGTACTTCCTGTATATGTATACATGTGTACGTGCAAGTGCGGGTGCGTTGGTGTATGTATGTGTGTATATATAAATAGGCCTAGGCCTATATAAACATGTATATAGTATGTGCGTATTATAATTTCCATTAATGATCATAAACAGCACTGTCACTGCCAGTGAAACAGATTTTGGGCGGAGCTGCAATGCATCCTTAAATATATATGGCACATAGCAAATCAAATTAAATTATAAAAAAATATTATATTATGAATTGAAGTAAATAATTTTTTTTATATAATACATGTAGGCCTATAACAGGCTATTTGTTGTTGTAAGGAATAGTTCTGCGTGAAATGTTTGTACCTTTTAAACATAAAAACTTACCAATAAATACCAGAACTTAACTCCTTTATATATTTCAACCATGTCATTTTCTCAAATCGGTTTCATTGCCTATATTCATAAAATATATACCGCAGACCACATATATATATATCGCATATACTGTGCGCCCGGTAAAAACGCCACTTTATATTGATATCGCTCTCAAAACTCATGCAGTCACCGTGCATGCATTGCCCAGGGATTAAATATGGTAAATGTGTCATGGCCACGTGCTGATAATCCTTTAAGGACCTTAAAGGTCATACGGGGGAGTCAGTCTCAGTTATGATACATGCAGGACAAATTAATAAAATGCATTCGCCAATCTTAAATTAGAAGCTATAGCGCATATATATATAGTGACGGTGACACAGTGACAGTAAAATATAAAGACCAAAGATGCGGAATTTCGATATGCAAGCGCGCGGTGTATTCAAAATGACGAGAAACCAGGTGGACAAATTAGACTGAAATCCAACTATACCTTTCCATTGCTGTAAGATAAAATTGAAAAGACCCAGGTATACAAATATATCTATATTGCAAAATGTTTGAAGGCTTTGTCTCAAACTTGCCCCTTTCGAAGACCTAAAATGCCACGGTGTCGGCTTCTATTTTTACCTACCCGACCTTGTCATTTGCACATTTGATTGACAGTTTTATTTGCACAAGGCAATTTTCTTATCACACAGAAGATGTTTGCGGAAAGACAGCACACAATATGTGGCCAACCAGGCGGGGATTCGGAGTGAAAATAACGACTTTAAATTGGCATCTATTACATTAATCTTTAAAGGATAATGACATGTATAATAGCAAGGTGTAGGTCATGGTCCGCGTCTCTTCAGCTGACGGGACTGGTGAATACAAAATAAATAAATAAACAAACACCAAAGATATCATCAATTATTAGAAGTTTTTGGAACATGCCAGGTGTTTCCTTAGAATTATTGAATTGTTGCTGCATGTTGTTTTTTACTAACTGGAACTCCGCATCTCCGTGAAATCCGACTATATGAGGGCTTAAAAGTGTAAATACAAAGTTTCATATGGAGGTTACCAGATTTAATATATGATTTTAAGTTAGATCTCATGTATACATCCAGTGAACCAAGGAACTGTGCGTTTCAAAATTATAAAATAAACTTCCTACTTTTCTTTAAGTGAAGTTGAATTGAATATATATATAATTGTATATTATATTTCCATTTTATATTAATTTTAAATGACACAGTTATGATTCATTTAAATGTCATTGAAATAAAGTGCAAATTGAAGACCTGGATATGTAAGTGAAAATATGTACATGCAGATTTCCTCTTAGATATCAGAATGTACTGCTATGATATCATAGTAACTAGGCATAATTTTGATAGGCATTGCTGGACTTGTGTAGGGCTATATATTTGAATCACATAACATACATAAAAATGTTCTGTGAAAAAAACATGTTTCTTTGGTGTTACTTCACAGTTAAGTATCATTTTCCCACGTTTATAAACTTAAGTATTATGTGTATTATCCCCAATAGCACATTTTAAAAACACCTTTCCAACAATAAAAAAATATTGATTTTCCGTTATTTTGTATTCTTGTTCATAACGATTTGTTTAAATTTATGTGCATATATATATTATATATATATTATAAATTATTACTCTACTATATTACTACAAGTATTCTCATTGTTTCTCAACCCTGTGGGAAAGAAACCATTCTAATGCATATATGGCATGACGTGAGAGAATGGTTCAAGGAAACTCTACCCCCCCCCCCCCCCCCCAATCATGATTTGACCTCTCATGATGCCTTTTCATAATAAAAACACCATTCCAAGTCACGTGAACATTGTCCATTTAAAAGACTTTTCCAAATAAACATGCCAGACCATATCACGTGAACCTTGCTGATGTAAAAGTAGATCCGATTTGGTGAGAAAAGTTTGCAGCGTCAGTGCGTCAGTGCTGGCTGAGGGATGACGCGGTAGATTTGAACCGTTCAGGAAAATCCAAAACAGACGCGTCATCTTGCATCTGAACTGCCCAATAAATGTTTTATTTATTTTTATTTTCCCGTTATATTGACCTGATAGGATAATCCTGCGACTGAAGTCTGCAAAACTGCCTCATTAATGTACCTTGTGTGCTACGTATTGCTAAATACACTCATTATCGCTCAAATACTGTCAGCCGCGGAGGGGTCGGTACTTCAAAAGGAAATTGCATGGATACCCTCAATTAGGACTATAACAGTTTTCACAAATGTAAGACATATTTGTATTGATTTTTTTATTTCACATTTTAGTACATCAGTACTGTTTCGAATGGGAAAGATTCAGATATATCAGCGTTTATTTAGGCTAATCGTTGATCAAACCAAGTGCACACCTGTTTACCTGTCGCACCTGGATTTTTACCTATGCAGCATAAGCGCGACTGACCAACTAAACAGCAGTTTTATTATTGCATGAAATGTTATCAACCAGAGTAGACACAATTTTCCAGATTTTTATTTATAAATCCATCAGCTATTTGTTTTTGCCTGCACATGTTAAAATATATTAATTTGACATAAAAAGGTATATTACAGGTAACCAGATAATTAGTGCATTTTACACCCATAAATTATATATTTTGCACATTGCACAAAAGTAAATAGTTTTTATTGCAATGTCCCTTATAACAAGTATAAAAATATAATTTAAACTAAAAAAAACAAGAATTTACCTTTATTTACCTGATCTTACCTGTGCAGGTGAGTATATTTTTACAGGTAGCAATTGCCAAAATTGAAATACACAAGTCTCATGGCTGTGCAGTTGATTAAAAGATAGCTTCTGCATATTGTATTGACTCCTTCAAAAATTTCTTTTCCAGTTTTAAAATGAAAAGTTGTCTTTATAATCTGTACTTGCAAAGGTAATTCAATCTGTTTAAGATCAAAGGTATCATTTCAGGTAACCCAATAAATAGTGCAGTTAGTACCTGTAATTCATAAATTTTACACATGGCACTCAAAATTAAGTTGCTTTTTTTGTTCTCCCTTATTACATGTATAAATATATACTTTATTAAAAAAATAATTTACCTGTATTTACCTGAACTCAGCTGTACAGGTGAGTATATTTTTACATGTAACCATAACCAAAATTATCAATTTATGTTCAAAATAATAAAAATATAATGGTTTTACTTAGTTGACACCTGTTCATCCATAATCTTCTCAGCTACTATTCAGCATGATTGTGTCATTGCCACAGGTAATTAGATAAGTTGAAGAACACAGGTTTTCACATAGGTAACTTAATTACTGGACTTAAAAGCACCTTTTCTTATATATAAATGAATTATACAGTCAATAAATAGATAAGGTATTAATTTATAGTAACTATAATGATGAACAAGGTGTTTGCGTACACATTCAGAAAAAAAATTACCTTTACTTACCTTTACTTACCTGTACAGGTAAACATATGTGTTAAATGTTAATAGAGTCATAAAAAGTGCTTCTTGGGTCAGCAAGCTTTTCAGGTGAAAAATATTTGATTTCCATAGTAAAATCCAATTTTACTTGCATATTCTGGTTTGTCCGTGGTTCCCTTTCCATTATTAAACAAAATCATTTACCTCTTTATTACCTTTAATTAATAATTACCTTAGGTGAAAAAAAAATCCTTACATTTCCCTTTTTTTATAAAATGATTAATGGGTTACCTAGACAGGGTGAAAGGGGTCACTTTGGTGATATACCAGTGAGTGGAAATACAGGTAGTACAGATTTACCTGTTTTTACCTGTTTATACCTTAGTTACATACATATGAAACCAGATATGTAGAAAATAAATAAAATAACATAAAGGACATATACCTGACAGTAAATGCTGAAAATTTCAGAAAGATACCTTTAACGGTTACTGAGTTAATGTCTCTTATATAGATTCATGTCAAAATGTGAAAATATGCAAAATTAATCTGAACAGTAGGAGTGTGACAATCCACAGGCTAATCTGAACAGTAAAGGGTTAATATCATTTAATCCAGTACGATTTTTCCCTCATGCATATTGATAAAAACCTGTTTCTGTTTTTTTATATTTTACAAATTTTACTTAATTTTTCACCCATATGTAAACCAGTCCAGCACTAGCAGAAATGCGGGGCCCTCTGAGGACCATTGTCCGACCACATCTTGTATCAATCTAGATTCTTACTTGTCTAGTGTGTAGATTGATGTGAAAGTAGTCCAAAGTGAATATATTAGTTTTATATTTTTTAAATATAAATAAAAGCCATAAAACCAGGTACTTATGATCATTATTTAAATTTGTGAATTTTGTATAATCTGGATTCTCAACACCTTTGTTTGGCTGAAACTAAATCAATACCAAACATGGTGTGAATACTTTGCAAATGTATTTGAATATGAATATGTACTCCATAATTTCATGCATAAGAATAGGAATACAGGTAAAAATAAAAGAATACAAATTGAATACAAATACATATACTTTCATAATGTGTTCATGAATGCATTCATGAATATATTCTATAATATTTTTTTAATAATAATTTATTTCAGTTATATTATTAAAAAAATTCATTTGATTCTGTTATTATTTTTTTTATTAAAATTATATTTGGTTATGAAATTTTCATAAATAGTTAAACTCTTATATGTGCTAGTGCTACTCTTGGGCAGGGATAAACTGTAATTATTAAATAACAGTTAACTCATTTGTAAAAAGCATAATTAACATGACTGATTATGGACAGTTTTTCAAATACTTCTACTGCAATGTAGATAAAGTTATATGGCCAAGTCAAAACCTGTGTTACAATAGCACTCCATTTGTAAATAATGTAAATGACATCAATCCTCTTCCCTGTCTCCAAAGATACTATCAAAATCTTACATAAGCTAAACATCAACAACTCATATATACAGGGTTCCCGCAACCCTGTTTTTTTTTACCTGTAAACAGACATTTTCCCCAGGCAATTAAAGGTATTTTTACCACTTTGATAGTGCATAAAAGGAAGAAACTGTTTAGTGTGTCCAGCTTCAAAGAAGTGTTATCAGATTATTTACCCATTGAATAGTATTTAGACTATGCGTATGGGTACCATATCACTTGAGCCGAGACTAGCACCCCTTCTCGGTGGACCTGGCTAAATTACCCGTACTTTTGGCTCGGGGCCGTATAATGTGAAGGTGCAAACCAGGTTGGGCCCGTAAAAAAATCTGCCTTCATGTGCTGGAATAATAGTCCTCTATTACATTCTTAAACTCCCTCGGTCTCCATGTGGAAGATGTTCTTAATTTCCATAATGGGAGGTATTACCAGACTTAGCCGATAGTTCAATTTGAGCTTTTAAAATTATTCTTATTGTGCCTTAATTTGTGGAACGACCGGTACACTATCGTACATGAGAGGAAAAAAACTGCCGGTAAACTGCTCCAAAATTTCATCACTCAGGCAAAAATAAGTCTTGAGCAGCCCATGATCAATGAAATCTGACATATTAATAGGCACTGACATTTATGAAAACAGGGGAAAAGTGGGAAAAAGCCACTGAGCAATTAGAAATCGTTCTTGTTTGATTACAAACAAAGCGCAAGCTCATCGCTGTTGCACTGTAAATGCTTGACATTCATACTGTCAACCAGTCAATGTTGGCATAGAAACCATATCACATGACACATTATTTGATATTTGATTTGCATAAATCTGTGCCTTGTGCAAAGGTTCTTGTGACTGGCGGAGCAATGACTTATCATAGAAAAATAACCAATAAGAGATTCATAGTAAAAATCCACCCCATGTGACTTCTTTCATGACACATTTGGCGGAAAAATGTTCACTGACATGGCATAGCTTTTGGGAGTTATGAATATCTTTTTCAGCTTATATCATGGCGGCACCAAGAGTATATAAAGAAATGACGCAGGACTATATAATGGAATCTTCAACTGACGACATCTAATGTACAAACCCCGGAAATCAGATGTTTGTTAATGCAGGAATTGTGTTATTTCTTCAGTTCTGTAACAATCATGACAGGGTATTAGAAGCAGGCCAATTTCTGATGAATCGTCTCGGCTGGCCACGACTGATGTTCATACACATAAAATAAAACCAAGAACGTATACCATCCTCTTTGTAGTGTTTCATTTAAACTACCTTTCTTTTTTAAATTTAATTAATTTTATTACAGGGTTCCCACGCTTCATGCTATGGTTTTATTAGCTCAGCTGACTATAAGTCAACTGAGCTATAGTCATGGTCCATTGTCTGTCATCCGTCCGTCTGTTGTGCCGTCCGTCCGTCCGTCTGTCTGTCTGTCTGTCCGTCTGGATGTCCGTCCATAAGACTGGCACGTTTCGACACCGTTGGACCTACGAATCTGAATTTCGGCATACAGTTAGATGTCCCCATAATCTCCTACCATGCCAAAAATTGGGTCAATAGGACTTCGTTCCTTTGAGATATTAAGGAAAAACCTCAATTTTTTATTAGAAATCTATTTTCACACTTCAGGACTGCCTAATATCAAAACCACTCATCTGGTTTTCTTCATATTTACCATAAATATTCCTCTATATAGTTCCTATGTACATGCCAGATATTAAGTCAGTATTATATAATTTAAAAAAGTTATGGGCCCAAACATAATGGACTTTGTAAAAAAATCAGGAAGATATTTGGTCACTTAAGACCAAAAGTGTTAAAGGTAGGGACTTTTTTCCAGTAATACAACTTTAATTAATCAAAATTTAATTGTATACAAAAAATTAGATCAAAATCTTTTAAATTTTTTTAAATATTGGCAAAAATATAAAATTGGTACCTTAAATTTTGCCCAACTTTGACCATGGCACGTTTTTTAGCTCAGCTGACTGTAAGTCATCTGAGCTTTAGCAATCACTCTTTGTCCGTTGTCCGTCTGGCCGTCCGGTCGTCTGTACATTAACAGGGCACAAATCGTAACCGCTGGACCTGGAATCTTCTTTCTTTACATCCAGAGAGGTCCATGAAAAATCTCCTTGGACACTTGGAATTAAGTCACTGTTACCCATATTCTTCGAGCTATGGGGCTTCAAAGTACCCCCCAGGAAAAAGGAAAATTTGATACAAAAGCTCAAGTATCTAAACAACTAATGCATTGATCACCATGATTCTGTGCAAAGATATTGATCATGGAATGTTTCATCAATTTCTGCAGGCTGGTGGCACCACCTGTATTTTTTCGATTTTTAACGATTTTTGTCTCTATTTTTGAGACCTTAAAAGATGTGTTCATCTGTTAACAGGGCACAAATCGTAACGACTGGACCTAGAATCTTCTATCTTGACATGCTGGGAGTCCCATGAAAAGTCTCCTCGGAAACCTGGAATTAGGTCTCTGTTACCCAGATTCTTCAAGCTATGGGGCTCTGAAGTACCCCCAGAATAATGGAAATTTGATACAAAAACTCAATTATCTGAACAACTAATTCATTGATCACCATGATTCTTTGCATGGATATTGATCATGGAGCGATTCATCAGTTTCTGCAGACTGGTGGCACCACCTGTATTTTTTTTATTTTATACGATTTTTTTCTCTATTTTTGATACCTTAAAAGATACGGTCATCTGTTAACAGGGCACAAATCGTAACGACTGGACCTAGAATTTTTATCTTGACAAGCGGGGAGGCCCCTGAAAAGTCTCCTTGGAAACCTGGAAATAGGTCTCTGTTACCCAGATTCTTTAAGCTATTGGGCTCTGAAGTACCCCCCAGAATAATGGAAATTTGATACAAAAACTCAAATATCTGAACAACTAATGCATTGATCACGATGATTCTTTGCGTGGATATTGATCATGGAGTGTTTCATCAGTTTCTGCAGACTGGTGGTGCCACCTGTATTTTTTCAATATTTTACAATTTTTAGCTCAGCTGACTATAAGTCATCTGAGCTATAGTCATGGTCAGGCCGTCTGTCTGTCCGTCCGTCCATCTGTCTGTCCGTCCGTCCGTAGATGTGGCACGTTTTGAAACTGTAAGACCTAGGAATCCAAAATTCAGCATAATGTTAGATGTCCCAAAGATCTCCTACCAAGACGAAAACTGGGTCTTTGCGATTTTGTTCCTTTGAGAAATTAAGGAAAAACCTCAATTTTTTATTAAAAGCCTATTTTCACACTTCAGGACTGCCTTATATCAAAACCACTGATCTGTTTTTCCTCATATTTACCATAAATATTCCTCTATATTGTTCCTATGTACATGCCAGAAATTATGTCTGTATATTATTATTTAAAAAAGTTATGGGCCTAAACATAATGCATTTTGTAAAAATTCAGGAAAGATATTTGATCACTTGACACAAAATTTGTTAAAGTTATGGACTTTTTTTTCCGGTAATATAGCTTTAATTTATCAAAATTAAATTGTATACCCAAAATTAGATCATAATCTTTGAAATTTTTTAAAATATTAACAAAAATAAAAAATTGGTACCTTAAATTTTGCCCAACTTTGACCATGGCACGTTTTTTTCCTGTAAGTACTGTGGATTAAATTTTCTCAGCATGTTTTTGTTAGCATTTTGTCTGTTAACACCAAAAATTTGAAACCAGTTGATCAAAAACTGTAGATTTTATTCAAGTTTTCAAGCACCATGTAACATATTGTTTACATCAAGCTAGTGTTATGCAGTTTGCAAGAGCTCAGCTCCCCAGCTTCAGCTCTCAGTTCCTAAAATTTGGCATTCAATTAGATGTCTCCAAAATCCCCTACCATGCCAAAAATTTGGTCACTAGGACTTAATACCTTCGAGATATTAATGAAAAACTTGATTTTTCCATTAAAAACCCATTGTTACACTTCAAGACTGCCTAATATCAAATCCACTGATCTGACTTTAATCATATATAATATACATATTTTTCTATACATTCTCTATGCATATGCCAGAAATGATGTCAGTATTTCGTAATTGTTTTAAGTTATGGGCCCAAACATAATGCACTATGTAAAAAATCAAGAAATATATTTACTCCCTTAACTCCCTTTACTCCCTTAAGGGGATTGCTGAAGCTAGAGATTTTTTTGCCAGGGATGTAACATTATTTAATCAAGATTCAATTGAATACCCAAAATTAGTTCTGAATTTTTCAAATTTTATATGTTAATTAGTATAAATATAAAATTAGTACCTTAAATTTTGCCCAACTTTGACCATGGCACATTTGTTTCCTGTGAGCACTAGTAGTATTAGAGCTAGTTACAAGGTAGTGGTAATTTATATAGGTCACGAGTTGGTGGTCGGTATTTGGAAGTTAATGGTCTTTAATAGGTGTGATTATTAAAATTGAATAAATAAATGATTGAATTTTCAATTAATATATATTAATTGATAATTAATTTAATAATAATAATCACACCTATTATAGACAATTAACTTCCAACTACCGACCACCGACTCATGACCTACATAGACTTGACCGCTGACCTTGTAACTAGTACACTTGGTGCATAAACAAACACAAGTGGTCTATTGTGTGTGTGTTTGTGTGTGTGTTGGTCACTTACCGGTCACTGGGTCGACTGTGTCTTGGTAGTTGTAGGTAAATCATATGTGTTATTCAGTGTTAGAGAGAGAGAGAGCTATAGAAATACACGTCTTACCTGTTCGGCGCCCAGGGCAGGAATGAACTGATTGGCTCTGTGCGCGGGGCATGATGGGTAATTGGTGGGATGATGAGTCATTGTGTCTATTTATAGTAACATGCGTTACATTTCTATTAATAGAACATGATGAGTCATCACTGAGTTATCACTGTCAATAATTGCTTCCTAATTGTTTGCTGTCTGCCTAGACTGGAGCTCAGAAATTGCTTCCTAATTGTCTACTGTCTGTCTGGTTTGACTGGCATGTGAATTGTGGCTGGCCGGAGCTCAACTAGACACGTCTTGCCTGCTCGGCGTCCAGAGCTCGAATGAATTGATTGGGTGCAGGCTCGCGGTGCATTGTGGGGTATCCACTGCAAATTATAAAAGGCGGGTGGGTTGGGGCTGTTGGCTCTGCATCAGGTTCACGTGTTGTTGCTGGAAGGATACAAGTACAGGCTGGTCGAACTCTGTTCGATCAATGCGACAACTAGTACGCCGAGGAACCTTACACCGAAAAGTTAAATGTGCTCCCAGGTCCGTGAAGACTGCCTGGGCCGCGACAGGGGCGTCCCACTGAATTCGGCGCGCTGCCCCGGTTGCAACCTGCCGCTTTATGTGACATGCATCCAGCGCTGCTGCGACTGTTCGAGGCGGGCCCTGGACTTTGGCGACTACGGGGCTGTGGTGGGTGACTGCGAACGCTGCGGGTCCCCGCTGCTAGGCCAGTGCCATCGACACTGCCCAGTGTGCCCAGGAAGCCTACGAATTTGTGGAAAAGTTTATCGCCGAAGAAGCCGCCGAAGCCAGGGCCGAGCTAGCTAAGAATAACTCTTTCATCGACTGCACACCGGCTGACCTCGGGGACTTGGACACCGACTTGGTAAGCAGCAGTGGTGGCGAGTCTAGAGAGAAAGAAGCTGCTTCTGCACCCGTTGTCGCCGTGGTGACGCAGAAGCACAGGCGCAGATGCAGACGGCCCAACCGAGAGGGTATAAAGCAAGTGGGCCAGCTGCCGGGCAACCATACCCACTGCCGAAGCCGATGACATGCCGACACTAGGATTCCCCAAGCCCGCCAACTGGCCGCCACCACCACCGCCGCCCAAACTGGAGAGGAAACATTCCACATGGGCCCTGCCATGCCCTTTGCCAAGAAGAAAGAGGATGGCGAGAGCAAGAGTGAAAACGAGGAAGCTGCTGCTGCTGAACAGTGTGGGTTTTTCAAGTGCCATTGCTGTCAGGGTAAAGGGGTTGTGGTGCGCTAACCGTCCAGTGGCTGCACGTTCGAGGCTAGACCCACCACCACTCTGAAATGGACCCCGCGGCCAAGAGCTTGTTCGACGGGCTGGGCAGAGGCATCAACATGGGCAGACAACTGTTCCTGGGTGACAATGCTAAACGTTGATTGGTTGGAGCTGTGTATAAAGAGATGTAGCGGTGGCTTTCCAGTCTACTGTTGTTGGTAAGCTTGAGCTGTTAGCAGTGCTGTACATGAGCGTCGTGCCAACCCTCACGTTGCTGGTCCTGGTGGTGTTTATCTCTGTTAAAGTGATGGGTTGTCTGTACCCCGTATCGTCATCGTAATGAGCTTGTTACTGAACATTATCGACAGCATCCTGTGTATCGCTTTCCTACCTGTGTACTTGCCCGTGGTTGGGTGTATTATGCTGAAAGACAAAATTAAATACGGTGAGATTACAAAGGAAAAATTGTGTTTCTGCTGCTACGCAAACGTCACGACTCCGGCGCCATCCCAGCATGATCCACCGATGGCGGGTCCCAGCCAGGGGACTCCGAAACACTAGCAACTCTGGGTCCCGGCTCCTGGACATGAGTCTGGAGGTCTGCGTCGGGGATGTTAACACCAGGCCATCATCCTCCGCCAGGACTAGACGTTTCTTGAGTCGGGTCCACCCCCAGATGGCCCACCTGAAAAACTCTGGCAACACCAAATGGACACGCTGCCTGTCATGCCACACAGGCCATCTCTTAAGACTGAAAAGCCGCCGTCGTTCGCCACCAAGTTGCTGTACCTCCGCCAGACGGCCCAGAGCCACAAAGCTAACCGCCCCGGCCTGCCGGTCGTGTTCGCTCGGCACCTGTGGAACAACCCCCATTGTTACAAGGAGTACTTTGACCGCGTGTTTGCCCGGGTAGACTGCAAGACCTGGCTCTTCTTCGTACGGTTGTTCCGGGACCACTGCATCTCCAAGCTCGTCGACGTGCCCCCCGCGGACCCTGACCTGGAGCTCGCCCTGACCGCCAACAGCAGCCCCGCCCTCGCGTCTCTGGCCGGAGACGACAGTCGCGAAGTCTGTTTCTGCGTGGGCAAAAGGGGTTTCTTGAAGACGGAACCTCGTGTGCGGGTCTTTGACCCACCCCTTGCCTTGACATGAACTCTGTAGTTTTCATTTTAATGTTGGTGGAGGTGTGTTGTACTATAAACGGTTAAATTGTATTTACTTTTGTGTTGTATTATAATTTCTCTGTGCGAGTGTGAGAAAAACATGCCCAGACGCAAAAAGAGAAAGTGTAGCAAGAGACGTGGTGGTGTGAAAAGGAGAACCAAGCGAGGTGGAGTGTTGCCCTTTCTCCCCCTCCTGTTGGCCGCAGCCCCTGCTATAGGCAAAGCTGTGGCCCTCGGCTCGGTGGGCAGCGCCGCCGGGTTCTGGGTGAGCAAAGCCCTGAAAGCAGCAGTTAAATCCGGTCGCCGCTGATGGTGGCACAATTTTCCTCTTGTCCCCCTACCCTCCCTTTGATCAAGAAAAAGGTGCTATGACAAGCGACAAAGAGATCCCCGACAGCGCCAGCGAGAGCAACCACAGCTTCATCCGGGAGATGAACAGGCGCTCGTTCACCATGTTTTGCTGTACAATTTTCGTAATCGCGTTCGTGGTAGTAGCCGCTGTGTTCAATTTGTCCGTGAATGGCGACAAGAAGGAAGGTCGGGACATTTGGATCTCGTTACTGTTCACCTGCCTCGGCGTGCTCTTTCCCACGCCGAAAATCAGGAAAGAGAAGAAACTATGATCCAATCCCCCGAAGGGGAAGATGACGAGCACGTCCTCGTTATCCCCTCCGACTCAGACCTGAACCCCAACAACACGGCTTCCAAGCTCACGGTCCACCTCAAAGAACCCATCCGGCTCAGTTCGGAAAAACGGTGGGAGGTGGCCCTCAGTAAACTCTGTGCCTCTCAACATCGTCAGCTCGGCCTCGAAAAAGATACAGGTCGAATACACATGGGAAGGTAAGCTCAAGGGCGTCAAGGTCATTAAGCGTTGGGTGAAAGAGTTTACCGTCACAGGGCGGGACGATCTGATAAAACAACTCGTCGGGTATTTCAACCCCAACGCCGATACCGGGCCGTACAAGAAGGTGCAGGATGACCACATACCAGTCCCGGCAGGGCATCAGGGTCTCCCGCCTGGGCTCCAAACACAACCTCATTCACATCGACTGGACACTGGTGGGCAAGTTCTCGTTCTTGCCCAGTGGTTCAGTGAAGCCCATCAGCATCGAGTTCAACCCGACTTTCTGCAAACTCTTGTCCATTCCCAGAGCATACATCGACGTGGACAACTTCCTAGCCCCGCACAACCTGATGAGGCGAAAGTCCCCGTTTTATTTCACCTTGAAGGTGCTCACAGGTTCCCCTAACACTAAACAAAATTACCCCTTGTTTAAAATACAGCCTTGGGAATGGAAGTATTACCTGCCCAGAGAGACCAGCATGGGGTTTGGCCCGGTGTTCAACATGATACTGTTGGAGCTCAGGGGTGACAACGGGGCTAAATACGGCGTCCCCTCCCGACTAAAGAACCACTTTAGCGTGTCGTATTCGCATGATGCAACGAGTATTTGCTTAGGGGCAAATTCGAATACCAGCCCACGAACAGCGCAACTTACCCTAAGATAGACGCGTACAAATACCTCGAGACGACAGATTATGAACGCATACGCGTCACGTTCAGTAACGCACTGGCCACTGCGTTGTGCATGAGCCCTGACGAGGGTAAAGAGGTCAGTTGGAGTTTCTGTGAAAATCTAGATCACGCGAAAGAATCCGACAAGCTCACCGGTACGTCTCAACTGTATTACACTGTTCCCAGTTCCGCCAAGTACATTTCAAACTCATCGTTTTCCACGGGCGGGACCAACGTGGATAAAAACAAACTCCAGTACAGGATGTGGTGGGGATCGGAAACGCACCACTGGAACCACCAGTGTGAAAACCTCAGCAACTGCGACGGGGCAAACACCCGCCGGGCAAATAACACTGATTACCAGCTGTCGGGCATCCATTACAGCCGTGACATCCAGAAATTCGAAACGGACGACCAAGTGTGGATGAAAGTCAAACTGGAAGACACCCTGCGCGAAAAAGACGTGCTCAGGGCTGTCGAGAGGCGGGACGAGATAGCCACCGGCTCAGACAGCACAGGCGTGGTGGACGTGCCCGTCCTTGTGCCCGAGTACAAACCGTTGAGGCCAGGCAAGCGCAAACTGGATCACGTTCAGGTGCGCCTGGAAGACCAAGAGGGAAAAAAGCTTAAGTTTGTGGACGGGGGTTCGTCGTGTGTCAGCCTGCACCTGAAATCAGTGCCCGCCGAGCTCCCTGAACATCTGCACCTTGTCATACCGTGTGACGAACTGTACATCCTGCCTGAGAAAAAATACATTTACACCCAGAACGAGTACATGGCCGGTATGACCAGTTTCAAGCTCCCACACAGTTTTGTCAACATGCACGAGGGTGAGTACGAAGCCACCCTGTTTAAAAGGAAAGCCGGCGACTCGTCCGTCACTATCATCAAACGGTTCGTGTTCCCTGTGGGGCATTACTTGAACGAGAGCCTAGTCAGGACGCTCAGCGAGCTGGTTGATTCACTCAACGCATTGCGTTTCTGTGGGGAGTTGTGCCTGGGGCCCCTGTACTCTGTTGATTCCAGCCAAAGGCTGACGCTGAACGCAGCCACCAACAGTGCGTACCAGTTGCAACCGTACCTGAAAGACATGCGCATCAAGTGCAACGCGGAGCTCAGCATAGCTCTCGGGTATGGCTCGAACGAGTTTGACCACCAGATAGGCACGCACCTGCCCCAGCCCGAGGGGGACGTGAACGTCAACTGGTCTTTCAACACCTTGTGGGTGTATGCGGATGACCTAGTGACTGAGACGGTCGTCGGCAGCAGCAAGTCGAACTTGTTGCGGCACGTGGTGCTAGACGAAGGTAGCCTGGTGGCCAATTCAATTTGCTACAAGTTCCCAGAAGTCAATTACATCAAGATGAAACCTGTGCGGGAATTGGGCAAACTGCGAGTGCAGTTGCGTGACAACCTCGGGCGGCCCATCGAGTTTCTCCAATACGACAACGACCCGCCCCGCAAAGCCGAAATCGGGCTGCACATTAAACCCACTGCCTGAAAGGAGTATGGCTGCGTTCAGCGTGGTGCAAGTTAGCGACGCCTCATCAGTGGCGTACTCTGGGAACACTGTGAGCGAGTTCAAAACGAAGCTGGAAGAGTCAGTGGATTTCCAAGGCAAAGACTACCAGGTGGCGCTTGTGAAACTGACATACCCGCTCGAGTTTGTGACGGAGCCCCGGCCTAACGTCATCCAGGTACACTTGGACGGCGTATCGAAACGGCACGGGGGCGACAGCATGCTGTACCAGGGGGATGTACCATTGGCAGTCACAAGGCCAGCAGGCAAAGACACGCATACTGAAAACGTCAACGTACCCGCCTTTTACAACTGGCACAGGGGCGACTGCGTACGCACGATGGAGGTGCGGCTGACGGACGTGCGCGGGGAAAATCTCAAGTTCGGGCATGGCGCCCGCTCCTCAGTGCTCGAGCTCCGCTTCAGGCCCCACAAACGGTATTCTTAGCGCTGATTGGCTACTCTGGCCTATATAGCAAGGTGCTGAGACACAGGAGGGACCATTCACTTGCCAACCGACATGGAAGAGATACACGGAGCAATGCTGTTGAGCACGAGCGAGGCCAACCAGATGGATAAAATGGTCACGTTGTTGTTCAAGCGGCTCGAAGATCGATTGACTCACGAGAAACTGTCCGACATGCTGCTGAAACAGGTCTGCACCAGGCTTAGTGAAGCCAAAACGCCTACAACAGCGGACCCTCTCGTTTACGTGGTGGAACGCTTTATGGCCAGCGGGCTGCGGCTCCGGGAGGAAAAGTACCTGACAGCCGTGGCCCGCCTCAAGAAACAACTCCTTCAGCTACACAAGGAGGCCTGCCTGTACAACGCTGTGGCGGAAGAATGTGTTTGCATGGTTGAAAACCCTGGCGAGTGCTTCAAATCCACCGCCTATGACGTGAGCGTCGACCTCAAGTGCAGTTCGGATGAGGAAGCAGAAACTGAAACAGCTGACAAGAAACTGAAAAAGAGGCCGCAGCAGCAGCAGCAACAGCAACAGAAAAAACAGCGTGTGAAACACCACAACTGTACTCCCAAGATACATCTGTTGAATGAAGTGACGGTAGACGAACAAGCTGATGCTTGATTCTTGTGTGTATATAAAATAAACCATACAATTTAAGTCTGAAATACTATGTTGTCTTTGTGAATGACTGAAAAAACACGATGCAAGCCGGGTACGACCCAGCGTGGAAGGCGAACGTAAGCAAACACATGGCCGGTATGAACGAACCCACCAAAGGGGCTGGGGGTGTGTTCTAAGGCAGGCGCTGGCAGCTAGGGTCGGGTGACATTTTCCGGGGCAGACGGTGGCAAAGGGGGTCCAGGGGTGTGTTCAGGGTAGGCTACCCCGACGCTACTTACGACATAAAGGGGATGGGGGTGTTGGGCAGCCTGTTCGGCAGCCTGGGCAAATGTCTGGCTAGCTCGGGCCTGAAAGCCCTGGCAAAAAACAAGGGCATGCTGATTGGCGCAGCAAAGGAAGCTGTGAAAGAAGTCGGGATGGCCGGGGTGACAGACAGCGATGGTAACTACCCGTACAGTGGCTACCTGCAGAAATTCTTGACGTGGGCCAAGCCCGCTATCGATACCCAGGGCAGATCCTGGGGGTGGATCACCAACACGTCCGGGACAGAGATGGACAAGACAGACCTGAAGCGTTTCAAAGCTTTCGAAAATAAAGAAATCAGCGACGCAGACAAAATTAAAACCATGCCCCAGGACTCCAACCCACAGGGTGAAAGAAATGAACTGTGGTTTGGGGGCATCTGGGGAGAGACATACCGCAGTCTGGTTATCGTAGACACCCCACTGGTACCCCCGTTCAATCAGTCCAAGTTCTTACCGTTTGGCGTGAACATGCACGTTAGTTTCGAACACAGCAAAGACAAGTTTGTCCTGATGGACGGTGACAGAATGGGCAGGATCGTCATCAAAGACATCCGCCTCAAAGTCCCTTACGTCAAGCTGCAGCCCCAGGTGTTCACCAACCTGGAGATCGCCCACAGTCGACAGGACATGGTCATGCCCGTGTCCAAGTGCCGCATCCTCATGTCCGAGATCGGTAGTGGGGTAAAATCTAAAACCATCAGCCACCTCTTTCCCCCATCAGCCCTGCCCACCCGCATTTTTGTGGGGTTCTTGGACAATGAGGCATACGACGGGGCTTACAACAAGAACCCGTTCAACTTTAAAAACATGGACATCGAGCAGATCCAGGTGTTCAAGAACGGTGTCCCCTTCCCCACGTACCCCCTGAAATGTGACTTTGAAACAAAGTCTGAATACATGGAGGCGTACCGTATGTTCCTGGATGCCCAGGGCTTTTACAGGAAAAACTTGCAGCCCATCATCGATTACAAAATGTATGGTGATGGTTTAACCCTGTTCGGGTTCGACCTGCAGGGTGACAAGACCGAAGCAGACGAAGTGGCCCAGCACCTCAAGCAGTACGGCAATATTTCCATCAACGTCAACTTTAAAACGGCCACGCCCGATAGCAAAACGACCGAAGTGATCGTGCTGGCTGAGTACGAGGAAAAAATCATCATCGACCCAAGGAAAAACGTATGCACCAGTTGGGACGGTTAACCAAATTGTGGGCAGTGTATGTTATGTTTTATTTATTTTTGAAGTTTTGTCTGCGTTATCGTTTTCTAAAGTTGCCAAAGTTTTGCGACCATGCCTCCGCGAGACGCCTCTTCGGTGGTGGACCTCCCGGTCCCCCCACCGGTTAACAACGAAGAGCTGATCATGACGAATGAACAGATCCAGATGCAGGTACTGTCGTGTAACACGGTGGAGTTGCAGCCCACCAGCAACGTGTACACAGACAAGCTGAACTTTACCATGCCGAACGAGACCCGTAACTATTTGATTGACGTGAAAAACATTTTGCTGGAAGTGGAACTGCAACTGCAAAAGTACGAGACCAGTACGTGGGTGGACGTCGAGCACACGGACGATAAAATCTGCGTTATTAACAACCTGTTCACTCCATTTGGCGCAACATCACTGTCAGCCTCAACACCAAGACGGTGACCGACATCGACGGTAACTACCTATACAGCGCTTACCTGCAGAAGCTGCTGACGTGGACCAAGCCCGCCTTGGACACGCAGGGGGTGACGTGGGGTTGGGTGACGGACCAGGACGGGGAGCAGATGGACGATACGGTCCTGAAACGTTTCCAGGTATTCACAGCAAAATCGGGCCATCCCGAAGTGATCAGAACCATGCCCGAGGATGCCAACCCTCAAGGTAAAAGGAACCTGTTGTGGTTCGGGGGCGACACCGGCACAACGTACCGCCCGGTGGTCATCATGGACACGCCGCTGCTGGCCCCGTTCAACCAGCCTAAGTTCCTTCCTTTCGGGGTGAACATGCACGTAAGTTTCGAACGCAGCAAAAACCAGTTCGTGCTGATGGACGACGCCAAGAAGGGGAGGCTGGTGATCAAGAACGCCAAGCTCAAGGTGCCGTACGTCAAGGTACAGCCCCAGGTTTTCACCAAATTGGAGGTGGCCTACAGCAACAAAAAAGACATGGTGATACCCGTGGCCAAGTGCAAGGTGCTGACAACCGAGATCGAAACGGGTGTGAAAAAGAAGACGATCAACCACCTGTTCCCACCGTCCACTCTGCCCACGCGCATCTTCGTGGGGTTCGTGGACAATGCGGCGTACGATGGGGCTTACGACAAGAACCCGTTCCACTTTAAGAACATTGGTGTGGAGCAGATCCAGGTGTTCAAGAATGGTGTGCCGTTCCCACCGTACCCGCTCGAGTGTGATTTCGAGAACGGCGAGTACACAGAAGCGTACCGGATGTTCATGGACGTCCAAGGGTTTTACAAAAAAAAACCTGAAGCCTATCGTCGACTACCCGATGTACGGGGATGGCTTCACCCTGTTTGGGTTCGACTTGCAGGGCGACCCCACGGAAGCAGACTCGGTAATTCAGCACATGAAGCAGTATGGTACAATTTCTTTGAACGTGAGCTTCGCCAAGGCAACCACAGAGACCACCGAGTGAGTGGTGCTTGTAGAGTATGAAGGAAAGATCATCATCGACCCGAGGAAAAATGTCAGAACGAGTTGGGAAGGCTGAGGAGAATGATGGGTTCCCTGAAGAAGCTTTGTCTTACGTGGAGATTGAGCGCGCCTTGGGCAAACTGATTGGGTCGGGCCATTTCATGGGCACGGTGACTGTAGACTCCCTGCCGACGCCCAGCGAAGCGTTTACCTGTTCGCAGGGCCCACCGCTGTACTTTGTGGTGAACACGAGCCGCTGGGGGGAGCACTGGCAGGCACTAACGGTGACAAAAGACTACCGGTGCGAGTTTTTCGACCCTTACGGCATCCCGCCCATGCAGGAGCCCGTCACGCGGTTCATGCGGAAAATCTGAGGCGACCAGTGGGAATGGAATGACCTCGGGGTGCAGGACATTTCGGACCCGGACAGGAGCACATGCGGCCAGCATTGCGTGACCTACGTGGCCCTGCGCCATGCCCACCCGGACGTGCCTTACCACGCTTTGCTGAGGAAAGGGAAAGGAGGGCCTTACGTCGAAGGGGAGTACGACTACAACAACGCTTACGCCAAGAAGGTGTACGGGCATTTGACTGCTGCTGCTGCTGTTAGTGTAAATAAAAAACAATAAAGACGTGTACTGTATACTGTGTAGTTTTATTCATTTTCTAGAGACGCAAATGCGAGTCTTCCTGAAGTGCGCTTTCACCCGGACTCTTTTGGACATGTACTTGGTACACTTGTTCTGCGTCTTCTTCACCGGGGCTGCTGGACTAGTCTTCTTCCTCTTTCTCTTTCTACTGCCAGGGTAAGTCATTAGGGTGGGTTCCCTCAGGTTATGTTTGGCCCAGTCCTGGAGCGACACCGGGTTCCTGTGCCCTTTGTTGACATGGAACTGCACGGGGTCGGGCCCTTTGGGTTTGCATATCACCCGGCTGAGTGGACTTTTGCCACAGGACCGGTCGGCCAGTTTGAACGCCAACGGCAACTCAGGCGACAGCAAAGTGGCAGGGGCTGAAGACGTTGAAGGTCGCATTGTCAAAACTATTTAATTTTTCAGTACAGTTTTGCACAGAGTCCGTCCAAATGTTAAAGTTTTTGAAAAAGTTCCGTTTTAGTCGTACCTTGTCCTTTTGGATGTGTATATATATATATAGTATACACTTCAGTTATGATCAGTCCCAGACGCGGGCGATTATGTCCGCCACAGCCTCCCAGTCACCTGCAGGGCACATGCCGTGGGTCCAGCAGTGTATCCACTGCAAAGCAATGGCCAGCTCGTTTTCGGACAGGGTCACCCTGGGGCTTTGATGGTGGGAGCTTGCCCCTGCGCCCGTGAAATTAAAACTCATTCCGTTTCCACGCAAATCTGAAATTTCAAACAAGAGGTGTTGTTGCCACTGGACGTCTACGTCTCTGGGAAAGGCTTTCAACATTTGCAGGAACAGGGGCATCTGACTGTACAGGAGACCCAGGTCGATTTCGGTCACCAGTTGGCCTTGGATGTATCGGTATAGAAGGAAGCTGCCACCCGCTGGGCACATTGGTCAGGCCAAGGCGGGCCAGGTCGTTGTTTTTATCTAACCAGAGCATCTGGTCCGAGCAGTGACGGTGCAGGAAGGCTTCGTCCTCTGTCCAGTAGTGGCACCGTTTCATCATTGGCGTCAAGCACGCCAGGGTGAACTTGAGGTCCCTGTGGCGATACTGCTGGCGTTTGACCAGAAGTTCTTTAAACTGTCCAAAGTTATCCCGGAGCAACCTGTCAGACATGACTTTTCCCTTTGAGATGCAGAGCAACAAATGACACCCCTCTCTCGACAGTGAGACAGTTCCTCCGTTTGCTGGCAGGTCACGTGACCTGATGACTCATCTTTTCCTCTGTATGACCTTGACCTAGATGAGTCATGCCACCCCCAGCCTCTTTCTGGGGGTCATTGGTATAAAGCTTGGCGTGAAACAGTAGCCTTCACTCACTTGCTCACAGCCAGAGAGATCATCATGACGACTGCCACCATCAACCACGAGATCTTCCAGGCCAGCTCACTGAACGCCTTGGCTTCGGCGGACACCACGTACCCGCTGAGCGTGTACAAGTCCGACAAGGAAAGGGTGGCTGAGGTTGGCAACTTTTACGCCAGCAAGTTCATGCACGTGGATGTCCAGCACAAACACATCGACTTTTACCAAGTAGCCAGCCCCAAGTTTAAAAGGCCCATGCACACCAAAGTGTTCAGCCTGGAGTTCAGCATGTTTGACAAGCTGAAATATGCTGTTGAACAGATCGAGGACGTGTGGAACACCGACGACTTTGACTACACCCGCTACAAAATCAAAACGCAAGGGGGCTCCAGCCTGTACTTTGCCAATGTCACGGGGATCAGCTGCAAACTGGTACCAGAGTACATGGGACCTGGCTACAACCTCGAGGTCCGCAAAATGGTGCTGGCCCACGATGAGAACCACCAACTGCTGCCCAACACTTGGATGGACCTGCAAGACCGTCTGCTTTTGAGCCTCCATGAACTCGTGAGGCTGAAGCAGATGCTCGTGGCATGTACGGTCCATGTCAAAGAGGAGAGCAGGGAAGCTAAGCAGTACGGCCGCAAGAGAACCATGGCAGAAACCTTGAGCTGGTCGGAGAAGATGGAGGTTAACCAGAGGGCCAAGGAGCTGAAACTGGACCTGGAACCATTCGCCCTGGAGTAGACGACATTCATTCATTTGTTCATTCTTTCATGCATGTACATACTGAATAAAATATTTGTAACTCATATTTCAGTTTTATATTATATTTAATATACAAACAAGCAGTAAGTGTTGAGTGAATCTGCGCGTAAGTCCGCCCATCTCCCTCTGAGCCTCTTGCAGGTTGGCTTGCATTTCCTGGCAAGCCAAATAAGTCTCCCTCATTTCACCCGTTAGTAGTTCGTGCACTGTCACAAGTCCGTCACCTTCGGCCCGGAATCGCACATGTTTGGTTGGCTGTGGTCCACGTCTGTCAGTTGAACCTTTTCCACTTCCCTGGCTGGCTGTGGCTTTGTCACTACCCGTTTCACTTCCTCCCCAGCCTTGTCTGCTAGAAGCGATTGGCTGTGTTTGCTCTGTGTTGTGCTCCCGGTCTCTTCCAGCCCCGCTGCCAACAGCTGTTTCATCTCCTCGGCTCTTGCCCTGGCTTTGCGCAGCTTCTCTGCCGCAACTTTCTCCATCTTCACCGCTTCCCTCAACTTCACGGTGTACTTGCCCACACAGTCCAGACACGTGGTGGGCCACCGCCGCTTCGACCACAGTCTTTTGTTGAGAAACTGTTGGAACTGAGACAGTTGGCGCCCCGCCTTGGCCTCCTCCACAGCCTCTCCTTCTTGCCTGACGGGCAATCCCACTTGTTTTAGTATGCGGCGACCAAACCCTTCCAGAGTGTATTTCAGGTCGTCCACCAGGGTCTGACACAGTTGGAGTGGAGCGATCTGCGCCAAGTAAGGGTTGACTTTCACGTAGTCCAGCCAATCATTCTGGAGCGTTTCGATTTGCAGTTTCCAGTCGATCTTCTCTCCGTCGCCGCCGCTGTCTTCTAGCAGCAGCACCCCGTATAGGTGGACCAGGCAGGCACACAGGAAGAAATGTAGGGCTTCCAAGTGCGACGGGCTCACCAGACTGTCTTTGATGTCGCTCTGTAGAGCTACGTCATGTATCACACCCCTACCAAGTGACAAGCGTGCAGGACCAAAGGGACGTCTTCGCCAAAGAACGTGGTTTCTCTGCCTGCGCCCATCACTTTCATGAGTCGACCCATGCCCAGGTACAGGCAGGAGGGATCGAACTGTGTTTTCTTCAAACTCCTCCACGTGTACGCATGCGGGACACGATGATAGCTCTCACGTGCTGGGTCAGGTCGTAGAGTTTGCGGTACCCGTTTATCTGTAGGTAAGCCGGTGGGGTTGGTGGTGGGCTCAATTCCTCATCTTCGGTCGTGTTGTCTGGCTTAAAAGCTTGCCAGCATGCGGCTTGGAAACTACGGTACAAGTTTGTCTTTTGGGGGTGCTCAAATTTTGTTGAAAGTGTAGCCTGCAGCGAACAAACGACACAGGGCGTAGTACACCATATAGCGGACATTAACATTCTCCACCGGAAAGGTCGTGTTGAACAGCAAGCGGTCGACATCGTAAAAGTGTGGGTGGCAGGGTGGTCTGACCAGCAGCCCGTACAGCTCTTGGTCGTTGGGAACGTGAGCGGAACCGGCATACATGCGGCTCTCGGCCTCGCCTCCCAAGAACTCTCTGTTTCTTTCGCTGGCAGCAAAAGAGTCCACGTATACATTGTCCAGCACCCGACCTGATAGCATGCAGACATAGCCTGCGGCGTCTTCGGCCTCGCTGACCGGGCAGTCGCCTGTGTTGCAGGCATGCACTGTTTTGTGGCGAGGGCAATACAGCAAACTCTCAGGCTCATGGGTAGCTTTGAACCGAAAGGTCTGGCTCGCATCCCAGTACGGTTTTTCGTACAGCAATGCTGTGACTTGATACATCGGGCAATTGCGCTGGAGGCACAGCAAACTAGTCTTGACACCCCAGTCTTCCTCGAAATGTTTTGTTTCCATCAGAAAATCAGTCTCCCCCCTCACTGTCCTCATCATCCGTGTGTTCAAATGGTGAGTTTACTTTTTGCAATTGTTCCTGGACCCACTGGCCTTCGAGCTCAACGCCGTCTAGTGCGTCTTCCAGCCGGTACACAACCCTCGGGGTTTTTATGTCCTGATGAATAATCTTGTAGACACTTTTCTGCCAGCGGGGCGATACACCTTTGGCGAAGGTCGACTTCAGAGTGGACACCAGGACGAAATCACCCACTTTTAAATGCGCCAGGTCCCGGGTGTTTTTGGCTCGTTGCGATTTGGAATGGGGCGGGTACAGTCGGTTCTACAGCACAGGTTCGATCTCGGGCAAGTTTTTCATCACTTGGGCGGGGGTCATTTTAAAAGAAGGGTGGAACTTGTGGTTGTAAGCGTGCACGAGGTCCGCCAGCACGTCCACCCAGCACCCCGTGTCTCGCACCATAAAGTAACGCCACAGCATTTCTTTTAGGGTGCGATTGAACCGTTTGACCAGGGCTGCTTTAATCTCGTCTTCTTTGGACTGGAAGAGTTGAAACTTGTATTTTTTAGCTAAGTCCCTCACGTGTTTGTTTAAAAACTCTCTGCCTTTGTCGGTTTGCAAGTAGTATCGGGGGTGGTGCCCCGTCTTTTCAAAAATGTCTTCGAGGGCTGCCGCTACTTCAGTGCCTTCCTTTCGGCGGATGGGCCGGGCGAACGCGTAGCGGCTCATGACGTCCACCACCGTCAAGATCATCCTGTAGGGTTTGTTGGCTTTGATGATGGTCGGGTTGCGGCTCATATCTGCCAAATAGGCCTGCCATTGGTGGTCCACACCGCCCACCACAGTCTTCATGCGTTTAAACTTGACCTGTTTGTGCGGGGCCGGCACCAGCAAGGTGTGGCTCTTCTGGTCCAGCAGGAACCTCCGGGCTTTGGCTATGCGGGTTTTCTTATCGCCCTTGAATGTCTTTTCCAGTTTCGCCAAGATCAGTTTTTTGTTGCCCCCGTACGCCGTGTCAGTGGTGGACATGTTGTTGGCCCCACCAACCTGCTGGGGGACGCTACCGGAACTGGTCATCACGGCAGGTCGGGTGTTTTTATAAATGTCGTACAGGTTCTGGCTCTCCTGCATGACATTCAACAGGGCGGCACTGATGTAAGGGTCGTTCAGATGCTTGGCGGCTTGTTCTTTCAAAGCGGCAATCTCCGTTTCGTAGTCGTTGAGGGCCCTGGCTGTGGGGTCCGGCGGAGGCTGGCCCTGCTGGAGACGGTTAAGCAACCAGGCTCAGTTTCTCAAGCAGGTCGGCCCCCAATACCAAGTTCTTTTTCACCATTCTTCTTGGGTGGAGAACAGCTCTGGCAGTTGAGGGCACTGATGATAAGTCCCGTAATATGTTTCCCAAGCGAGCCCCCGTACTGGCGGACGACTTCACCTCGTTTTTTCCTCGACTTGGAAGGGGCCATTCGTTTCAAGAGACCGCGCTTTTTCTTCAGCTGCTCGAACGCAGACCGGTGCAGGTCAAACCCACCCCTGACCATCTGCTGGGTGACGTCCCCGATAAACTGTGACACGCCAGGTGGCGCTCTCTGCAGTAGGCGCCTGGCTTTGGGTTTGCTGGCGTTTTCAAGCTGTTGCAAGTAAGGCAGGTATGCTTTGCCGGCCTCGTGGAAACTGGAGGCCATGCTCTTTTGGTTTTCACTGATCCCAATGAAAATATAGGCAGGAATGTGCTAATCATTGTCGTCGTAAATGACGGCGTGCACCGGAATGCGGAAACGGATCCCACCGTCTGAATGAGTGGTAGTGTCCACGATAAAAAACGTGTGGGGTTTGCCCTGGAGCATCTGGAGTGCCTTTTCAAACAGTTTACGCTTCCGCATATGGACACCTAGCAGCACAATCTGCTGGTAGTCAGTGGGCGAGTTGAACAGTATGGGGTAGTGTGCATTGCGGGCGATGTCCGTGGCGGTGGGGCCCTTGAAAAAGAGGTTCTGGCAGATGAACACTGCGCTGCAGATCATCTGGTGGGTGCCATGGATGAAAAAGTCACCGATTGTGCTGTTCTTCTGCACGCTGTTTTGCATGTCGTCAAACACCACCAGAACCCGCTCGATCTTGTTGACTTCGCGTGCGATGGCTTCCTCATCAATACCTTTGATGAACACGTGTGCCAGCCCCTCGCGCTCCATCTGCTCGTACAGGTCCTGCATCTGCTGGTACACCACCAACACTTTGTCTGGAGGGGGCTCCACCATACCGCACCGCAGCATGTCGTACATGGCCACCGACTTACCCGACTGGCTTGGTCCAGCCACGATCATGTTGAATGGGTGCTTGAAGCGGAATGCGTCCCCTGCCCGGCCCTGGGTCACAACTTCGTGCAGCACCTTGGTGACCTGCCCCCGCAGCTGGGGGTCCCCACATCGGGTGATCTTGTCGTACAGGACATCCGCGTCCACGACGGGGACGTCCATTTTCAGGATTTTGTCACCGTCAGCAGTGTACTAATTTGAGCAGACTTTGTCCAAAACAACACGGTGGCGTGTTTTGGGGGCTTAATGTTTCACAGTAGGGGTATAATTGTGTAGTTTTCAGCAGACTTTGTGTAAAACATCATGGAAAGGTTAGATTTATCTATTATTTTCATACAAATTTGCACACACTCTGACCAAAACAGCACACTTTCACCTTGGCGGGGTGCTACTTTAAGCCTTCATTACGCAGGCACTGTCACTAAAAGGGCTGAATCGTTCACTTTTGCACACACTCTGACCAAAACAGTACGTCATTTTAACAAGAATTTATTTACAAAATGAACGAATCAGTCCGCCCGGTGGAGATGCTGCCACCGCATGAAATGTCTTCGTCCTCCTGATATGCTGCTGCCCGACCACTCACTCCTTCACCGAGGTCCAGCTCATGGCGCACTTCGTCATCACCTCCACCCTCCACTTTCTTTCTGGCCAGATCAGCTTCCAGTCTTTTTGCCAGCAGACCGCCTGCCCTTCTGGCACAATGTCGTGTTTCAGCTGGAATGGCTCAAACGTTGACGGGATGGGTTGTGTGTGTACACCGTCCTCCAGCGTTTGGCGCTTTCTGTACACGTACACTATGAGAGCACTTTGGCCACAGGCGGAAATTCTGTGGTAGTTTTGGTCACTGACAGCCACAGCTAATCAGCTGGTCATTTGCTGTGGTACCTAGTGACCATACTGGTCACTCACAGTCACAGGTTATCACCCAATTCCCTTAATGACCTCTGCCTAATGACTTAATAGCCTGTGTGGCCAGAAGTGACCAGGACAGATAACCAGTGACCACTTAAAAAATAATCAAGACAGGTCTTGAGTGGATGATTACAGTAGTGGTAGGGGGTGACCCTTGTTTTGAAATGATTGACAGGGAGTGACTGTCTGTGGTCAGTAGTGACTGTTAGTGGCCAGTCCTGCTGCTGTCCTTAGTTAAATTTATTCTGGTGGTCCTTTATTTCAGAGTTTCATGCTGTATCCTGTTTATCAAACTGGTATCCTACTTGTCAAACAGTTAGCATCATCAATTGTTTTGACACTAGCTGTTATTACTTTCATCATTCTTGAAAAAAGGGGAAATATAAATATATATAGTCTTTCACAAAACAGTTTTTGGAAAAAAGGTCAAAATAAATAAGGTTGAGTTTCCTGCTTATTTCTGTTTATCAAACTGGTATCATACTAGTATTAAAAACAATCAGTTGAATGATAGAATCACAAAATGTTCTGAGAGAGACACTGGTTAAGTGTCAATATTTTCTGCATTGTTCACATATAGTGGTTAAAGGTATAACTGAAGTCATGGTCATGGAAAACAATTTTGTTGGGAGTTCACAAAATAAAAATTTCAGTTTACTAACAATTAACATGAAATTTTCCATTTTTGTGTAGAAAAACAGATTATATGAACATACTGTAGAATAAAAAAAAATTGTGGGGGTTAAAAAGAAAAGATAATACATATGTTAGCAGTTGAATGTTTAATTTTATTTAAATATACTAAATAAATACAAGAATACATACACATAATACATCTGTGGCTTGACTGAGATGCTTATCAGCTAAATTATCACATGGTGTGCCTGTCCAGCAGGTAATCAGTCAGCACAACCATTCATCTGCTCCCATGTTTTCAGGCTGGATCACCCCACCTTCACAGAAACTGCGCCTCACAGCCACATGCATTAAGGATATGACCCAGCAGTGGGGAAGGTTAAACCCCCAAAACCTGCATGTGCAGTAGTCACTGGGCTTGGTTAACATCAAGAAATTAAATGAGAGGAAGCATGTGATATGGCACTGTTAAGTAGTTCTAAACTGAAACTGGTTCCTATCTCTGTACTTAAACTTATCCAACATTTCATGGAATGGAGAGGATTGTTTTCACTGAAAAAATATAAAAAAAAATTGTCTTCTCACAATTTTGATCTTGACCTTTTCTCTTACTGTGATGTTACCATTCATATTTGTTTCAGTTAAAAAGGAACAAATCATAACCACTTTAAATAATAAGATGAAAAAAAAGTCTTGATGAGAAACGTAACTTACTACTCAATATTGGCTCACTGGCCAGGAGGCTAAGCTGAAATAAACCCATTGTTAAAGGTTATTTTGGGCTTCTGAGGAAACCCACCAAAGCCTGCACGTCTCCTTGCAAAGTCTACATTATAAAACCTTGAGATTTCTGTATTTTACAGCTGTGAGTCCCTTGTCTCCCTTAAGTATGGCATATGTAAGAAAATTTGCTATTCACTTGTGACTGCAGTTGCGATCATCAACGGTTGTATGGGTGAAGCTTGCTTGGCAGTGTTTTGACTGAACAGGATAGACACTCAGAGAGATTTTAAATTTATTTGCATAATTCCATGATGATAACTTAAAAAAATTCTGTGGAAGTGGTTAATTTGGTGTGTCTGAATTTTAGCACTTTTTTCATTTTACAGCATTAGTGAATTTGATTTTTTTGTGCAAATCAGTACCTTAAGGTAATTCATTTTGAATCAGATTATTACAATATTTAAATGATTATATAAAACATAGGTTTTTAGCACAACCTACCTCATCACTTTTGATGATGCCATGGTACTGCACCCAGGCAAGTTATTTATCTGAGGAAGTTGTAGTATTGCCAAACAACAACTGTGATTATTCAGTAGAAGCAGCCTGCTATGTGTGAATAACAAACAGAGCTGACAATACTCTGTCATACTTCAAAGCTGGGAGGAGGGTCTAATATTGTCTAGGTTGTATGAAATAAAACGTGTTCTTAATTCAGTGCAAATCTAGCTCCCGCTAAAAGTGCAAAAATTAAAACCCTGCTAACAAAACCACTTCCAAAGTAGTTCGTACTGACTGACGTTATGAAAACTTTGGAGAAAAGGCTAGGAGCAACCAGATTGGAATAACTCAAACATTTAGAAAAAAACTTATGGAATTATTTATCTTATAAGCTAATGTATTTATAAATGCAGGAGCATCTAAATATGCTTAAGTTTATAGACTTTTTTTTTATTTTATCCACTTTGAATTTAGAATGAAATGCAGAAGGTTACATACATAAGGGGTTTTCCACAAGAAACCTAATTAGTACCTTAAAGCTGTCTGGTGACTTAAATTTATAAGAATTGTTATAGATTGCTGTCAAACTTTAGAGTGTCAGATAGTGTTGAACACTCTCTCTTTACCAGGAGCCAAGTTTTGGCTATACTCTGGTCCTGTTGAATATGTGTAACTGCTCCCATGACACTCATTATTTTCTAATTTGACCAGCTCACTAGTGGGTATTACTGGCCTGCACAAGAACACTGATAAAACCATTAGTGTCCAGTGCTGATTTACTGGACCCTGCAAGCCTGTGTTTGAATAAATGTAGGCCACCTTGCTACCAGGCCTGCTTGACAGCTTGAATTGAACATGCATGGGCTCTGAGAAAAATTTCTTGAGGAGGCAAAAGAATCCCTTCCCTCCCCCTTTAACACCCCCCCCCCCCCCCCCCGGCTTAAAACTTAATGAGAGAAACTAACAGTATACCACTCCCCCTTTCCCTGTATTAAATATCACTGCAGTTGTATCATGATTTAATTATTTTGTTTTAAAAATCACTCGTTAATTCATCATATACTTTGTTCTTGTAAATTTCAGTGAATATAAATTCAAAATAAATGTCAAAACTTGCCATGAACATATTAATATAAAAAGTGAATATCCAAAAAAAAAACAAGGATGGAATATTTTTTTGATAAATAAAATAATGACCAGAGCTGGGTCTTCTGTATCTTAATAGATATGCTGGAACATTTCTAAAACAGTACTCAGACTTTATTATTAAGTCCTTTGTTGATGCAGTTGTTTTTTTTTGTCTCCATCAATTTTAAACATGGGCTTGCATTTTAAATACAACTTTTGTTCGCAAACTGCATTAAATATGATTTTTTTAGGGCTCTTGTTAACTTTCAGATCTTGAATTAGAAGTCATTGAAGTGTGTTCAGCTTGTGTACAGGCAATATTGTGCACAACATTACAGACATTAAAGTGTATTGATCATGTATGCTCAATTATACTTCTGTGAATCATAAAAAGTTTTTATCAGAGTCAGTCCATTAATTTCTAAAAACTGTCATGGGCATGTTAATAAAATTACAACATAGCATGATTTGCAATATTAAAAAAATTACAGCAGCTTCATGCCCAATACCTAGCAGACATGTAAAATCTGCAAACTGCTCCCTGTTATAAGAAATTTATGTGGTACCGTATGTCCCAGTTTTCTATAGGAATATACTATGAAGGTATTGCATTTGCAGTTGAAATGTGTACCCCTATATTTTAAGTAGATTTATATATAAAATATAATATTTCTAGTTTTTCCAGCATAATCTTATGGGAAAATTTTTCAGGTGAGCTTTGGGTCTTTGGGCCCTTGTTAAGTTTTAATAGTAAATGATAGATTATGATGTATGCCTTTCACAAAATTAAAACTAGGGACCCATGGGCCACTATGCTCAGCTGAACTTTGGAAAATTATATATATATTATACCTATATTAGTATTTGAAAAGCTAAGAGGAAATGGCCCTGCTAACCAGTGATAGTCACATACTAAATATGTATTTTCTGAACAATTACTGTTCACTTTTATTTACTATATATATGTATTAAAGATGCGGGAATCTCTCATGAGCAAATATTTATAGAATTATCATTATTTCAGCAATGTGGCAGTAATATATGCATAAAATAACCATGGGATTGTATGAACCCCTGTCAATAACAGAAGAAAAAAGATAGTAGAGATTAGCTGACATATAATAATACACCTTTAATTTATTTACTGAAATAAATGTTGTAAAAGATGTGTAACAAATGGTTTGAAGTCGCAGTGACCCAGTTTGAGGTTTGGTAGGAGAACTTAGGGATATCTGACTACATGTCAAATTTTAGTTTTGCAGGTCAAATGATTTAAAACTTGCCCTGTTAATGGACTGATGACCATTAGGACAGACTGAGTCCGAAGGACAAATCACCATGACTATATATATAGCTCATATGACTTATGGTCAGCTCAGCTAAAATCATCAAATATAATACCTTCTGTGACATATATTTAAAATACTCTGATATAAATATTTGTTCTAGGCATTGTACATCTATAATAGAATGCTCACAGTGAATTTCTATTCATTACTTAGCAAAGAAACGTTATTGAAACAGAAATTTATTTGACAAGCAAGGTCTAGCTGGGATTCAGTACTTTAAATGGCAACTACAAATCGGTTTTGAGGCTTTGATATTTCTCAGGATAATCTTCACAGCTGTTTAAGTAATCACAACAGACTGATTCAGTCAGAATATTTGAAGGTCTGAAGAATTATTTTAAATGATAGCATAATAATAACAAAGGAATGGTCCTTGTATCTGAATAGGCAACATGCAACCAGATGGGAGTTTTATGTTAGGCTTGAAAAGTCAGGTCATCTGACAGATAACATACATAATGAACATCAGAGACAAGAATGATAATTGCTGCTATTAATAACAGAATGTTGCATTGGATAACCATGTCTAAAATTTGAAAATTTGTAAATTAGGAAGTAAACATGTTTTCTGTTTGCTTATCCAAACAATAACCTGCTCATTTTAATTACTTAGGAAAATAATTTATTTCATTAAGATTATTTTTAGCTCAGCTGACTAGAAGTCATCTGAGTTATAGTCATGGTCCTTTGTTCTTCAAACTTCAGCTGAGCACCGTGACCCATGGGTCCCTTGTTTAAGTAAATGTATGGCTACATTTCAAATCCGTAAATTTATTTATCATAAGTAAAGCCTGTTACAATGCACTGTAACACTGTAAGAATATTGTATATATCCACAATTAAGTCACTTGATATCAGCAATATAAATTTCAGCAATATATGCATCATAATTATCATGAATAATAAATGATCAAAACATTGATTTATTTGTAATTTCAGTAAATGATTATTTGTTTTTTTTCACAACTTTCTTAGTGTAGGTCATGTAATAATGGAAAGTATACATTGATATTGCTTATGTATATATTTAATCAAAAATAACATATATTATTACGGGTTACATAAAAGCAGACCAAACTGTCTCACAAGAGAAGCTTGTTTTTCTAGCGAATTGGTTAGAACACCGGATATGTGCACCATCGATATGGGTTTGAATCCTGAATCAGTCTAATATTTTCCCCGAGCAATTTGTCTTTGTAACTAAATATATATATACATATTTTAATTTTGACTTGTTTTGGGTAAAGCAAATACAGACATATCTAGGAATAACCATTTATTACAGAAAAAAATATTTATAAATATATATATGGCAAGGGGCGATTGGTCCAGACCAATTCCCAACTGTAGTTTAGCCTGGATGAAATCTCGATCAGGATCTAGTCTGAACCAATTGCTGATTGGTCCAGACCAGATCTAATTATTATTTTCATGTCTCAACCTTATGGAATTACATTGTTTACAAGAAAAGCTTGCCTTAGTTTGCCAATTAGAATCTCAATCAGGAATTGGTCCAGACCAGATCCCAATCAGGGGTTTAGGCAAGACTGAATCCCAATCAGGATTTAGTCTAGATCATTTGAGAATTGTTCCAGACCTGATCCTGATCGGGATTTGGTCCAGCTTAAACCGCAATCGGGACCTGATCTCGACCAATCGGCTATTGGTCAAGACTAATCAGGAATTGGTCCTGTCAGGAATGTAGGCATGCTCTGAATTTAGGTCTGGGCACAACTCTAGTTAAATTATTACCAAATAAAACCCACTTGTGTTGAACCTCAGATGTGTTGAAGTTTCTAAGGGTCCCTTCAAATTTGTCACAACAGGGTTTCACTGTATATATACATATACTGGGTAGGCTTTTTCCTGGCACCAAGCTATGAATGTTAAATATGCACAGCTACCATAATTGGGAAACCAGGTCTTGTGTCTGAATGTTTAATAATAACTGGCCTGATTTGTTTAAACTTTGCATGATGATGGAGCGGCATTTCAAACTGAAGTAGTTTCAGTTTTATGAAACAGTGCAAGGTCATGGGTCATGATCATCAATAAACAAATAAATTAATGGTCTCTGACCGTTACATATGCACTATTTAACATGCTAAAAATAAAAATATATGTGATGCCACATTCAACACACAACTGAAGAAATATTAAAGTTCAAAATGTGTAGCAAATTCCAGAGTAAAAATATGAAGAAGATCCTTATATTTGCTAGATTTTAATATTTATTTAATACGAAAAGAACCTCTCTCATATGCATTGCTTAAGGGTTAACATAATAAAAAAAAATATTAAAACATCACAAGTAATTATCAAAATGAAAATGTGTTAACATGTATGGTCTTTTTGGCTATTTTCATGTGTCAGATTTCCTATGTTTTGAACTTGGTTTCTAACCCACTGATCTGTCAGTGTGACACATCCCTGCGAGGCATGGACATATCAAGATTACAACTTGGAAAGGAGCTGCCTGCATTTAGTATACTGTGGGGTGGTGGGACTGTGTCAGTCTGTGCAAGACACAGATGACAGATAAATGACCATTTTATCTTCCCCTGGGAGCCCTGTAACTAATTATAAGGATGACCAGCTCAGGCTCTGGGCCTGGCCTGTTATGCAATGTATGAGATTTTCAGCAAAGGAAACCCTGCTACATCACTGCTGGTTTGGGTCTGTATATTAGTGTGTCTTTAGGTTACAAGGGTCATGGGTGTATATCAGGATTGACACAAACTAATGTAGAAATTGTAGGAGTAACCACTAGGTTTTAACCACTGCAGGTTGTGTAATTCATCTTAAACCTTGGAGAGCCATTTTTTTTGCCAAGTATAAAAATAACGGCATAGCTAACAGAAACCCATCCCTAAAATGCAACTTGAATCAGAACAAATCCTTGGGCAAAGTCATAATTATCATTATAAGATCACAATTGTTTGCTTTTATTATTTGCTCTTGTACTTGTATAAAAAAATGTGTAAATGGTATAATATAACATAAACAAAATTCAGTGATAAAATGAAGTTTTATATGAAACTAAAATAACAAAAATACTAATATGACGAACAAAAGAGATTATCATTGACTGTACAGTTTCATCTACTGCATCTAGTCAAGAAAATCTATGATATTATATCATACACATTTTATATTCAGTTAGTAGGAAGATCAGCAGAAAACTTGAAACATGTGTCAGTTTATTTTTATATTTTTTCTTTATTTAACTTTTAAGGTTATTACTTTAATTGAACTAATCCTTCTCTGGTAAAATGTTCTTGAACTAGTTGCCTCCACCAGGAAGGTATGCGTTCATCCCCATCTGTGTTATGTTTGTGTGTTTGTTCACAATATAACTCACAAAATCATAGTATCTCATGCTGAATTTTCAGGGCAGTAAAATCGACCAATGAAGGTACATTTAGAGTTTAGTGTTGATCCAGTGCATGATCAGATTCAGGAATGTCAGCAAGGAATATTCACAAATGTACAGACACATATGCATGAATGAAATGGGGAAAAGGGCCAAAAAAGTGAATGCATACATTGTTTTAGGAGCATCGCACAATAGGGACCCCAAATGTGGGAGTGGCTTGTATTCTTTAGAATGCAGATTTCTAGTTACCTAATGTTAACTGCAGTTCTCTAGTAAGACAGAAATATCAGGTGAAATACTACTGCTGTTGCATACAGGTACTGTTTTTAATAAAAGATAAACAAGGGTAAAACTAGTTTTTTTAATAAAAGATAAACAAGAGTAAAACTACAGGTGAACTGTAAATACTGCAGTATGACTAGATGGAATTTTTGCCTGGGATATGCCAGTCTCAAAACACCCATGAAGCCAGGAAAGAAAAAAATGAAAGGTTAATGTCGCTGGCATAATACAGTAGTTCAGACCAACATACATGGCAAAATAAAATATATCCATGATAGGGCTATTTAGAAATTGGGGTTCTGTATAATTATTTACTCAATACAGACCAGTTTACAGAACTATCTTAACTGTTATAATCATATTTGAACCCATCTTTAGAAAGAATACAAGGAAATATCTTAAATTTGTTATTTCTATTTGATGATCAACTTTAAAATATCTGACACCAAAGTTTGCTGATACTCTTGACACAACTTCTACACTACTGTTAGTCTCAAAATAACCATTAGATTTGTGTATATGATGAAGCCAAAATTTCTATTCATTCTATAGGTAAATCCAAGTTCAGCTGTGCAGGCATAGCAAATTATTGTTAATTATTATGTATTAAATATTGAGAAACTGCATGAATATATATACTTAGATTGATTTTATGTGAAATTTCACATCTTTCAGCAACATGTACTAGTTTCTTGAATTGTTATTTTAAAATCTTGAATTGACATGGTCATTCCATTTGTTGTATAAATTGTTATGCCATATATTCATATCACTTTCCTTAACATGTAAGTAGACAAATTTTTGTTTTGTGAACTCAAAAGAAAAATGTTGACTGTGACTGAAGTGGTGGCCAGAAAAAAAGTCACAGTTTTGGGTAATAAATAAACTCACAGAAAAGTCACAAACTTTGGTCAAGAGGTTCACAGGATTGTGTAGGGAAAAACGTCACAATTTGAGTAGAGCAAAAAATACATCTTATTCTTAAATAGCATTTTTTATATTTCACTGTTGATTTACAAGTTTTGAAAATTCACCACTAAACTATAACAAAAATTATAAATAAGAAGTCCATTCCATTTACTTAGGGACTTGCAACAGACATGTACTCTTTGATATGGAACCATCATCTGAGGCAAAAGATACCGTACATATTAAAGTGTTCATAAAGCCCCCCCCCCCCCCTGGGTGTTTACAGGGGTTGACATGTATATTTCTATATATTCATATTAGCCCTAGATCACAAAACTGCAACTAATTTTTAATTTCCATTTTTCCCTTAACCTTATTATCATATCACTCAGTTGTGGGCGGGGGTTACATCTAGCTATGAATTCCAATTTAGCATAAATTAGTCATTTAAAATAAAACTTTTCGTTTAAAATTCAAGTAACTTTTTTAAAGCTGCAATGCTCAAATTCCAGATAAAATGAAAAGTGAGAATTTATGGGGTATTTTCTCCAGTTCAATATGTGTCTGTTTTCCTACACAAATCTGTGACTTAATTTCCTGCTAAAATTTGTGACATTGTTCAGAGACTTTATATAACCCCAGAATATTACAATATATTATACATTTCACCATTTTATTTTAACAATAATGAAAATAATGACACTTGCTAGTGTGGAAACACTTTGTGATGCTATCATACAACTGATTAACAAGTATGATAACAGTTTGATAAACAGGATACAGCATGAAACTCTGAAATAAAGGACCACCAGAATAAATTTAACTGAGGACAGCAGCAGGACTGGCCACTGGCAGTCACTACTGACCACAGACAGTCACTCCCTGTCAATCATTTCAAAACAAGGGTCACCCCCTACCACTACTGTAATCATCCACTCAAGACCTGTCTTGATTATTTTTTAAGTGGTCACTGGTTATCTGTTCTGGTCACTTCTGGCCACACAGGCTATTAAGTCATTAGGCAGAGGTCATTAAGGGAATTGGGTGATAACCTGTGACTGTGAGTGACCAGTATGGTCACTGGGTACCACAGCAAATGACCAGCTGATTAGCTGTGGCCGCCAGTGACCAAAACTACCACAGAATTTCCGCCTGTGGCCAAAGTGCTCTCATAGTGGTAAGAGCAGGCGCGTTTCTTTTGGCGGTATGTGACCATCTCCTGCTTGTGCTTCTTGATCCCCACGTTGTACTCCTCGTGGGCTTCGCCAGTGTCCAGGGTGTGCTGCATTTTGCCGAAGGCGTCCTCGACGAGGTGCTTGTTTATCCCTTTCATGGCTGACTTTTTGCGGCCATCTACCAGCCACATGGTGTACGTCTTGGAACAGAGTGCCACCATGCCCACGCCCACGGCCTCAAGCTCAAAGAGGCTTGGGGTCCGCTGGTCGTGCACAAAATGGCGCTCACAGCACTGACGGGGGAAGAAGTCGCGCTCCCAATCTGGCTCCCAGTCGTCCAGGCACTGGCCCCACAGTGTCCAATGGAACTCGAGCTGTTCATGTGCTTTAACCCAATCGAGCCAGGGGTGCCAATAGGTGAGTAGGGGGTGCCACCGCTCGACAGCGGACTTGTCACGTCCCAAGGCGGTCACAAAGTTAGGATGGAGGAGGAAAGCGCAGGCAAAGTATAGCGAGTCTGTGTCCATTTCGACGAGTTCGAAGCGGTCGCGGTCCAGGTAACGGTCGAGGCAATCAAAATAAAACTGCAGCATGCGGAGCTTGGCGTGCTGAAGCACAAAGAAACCAAATTTGTTTGGGGATGTCAAAAGTCATCTTGTCCTTGGCCATCTCCACCTCGTACTTACCCCGACCCACCAATGAGGTGCGCCGCCACTTGGGGTCGTTCTGGAGTGCTTTGGCCTTTTCGGCGTCCACAAACGTCACGTCGTGATGGTTGCGTTTATTCATCAGGAAAGAGCCGTACGCGGCGTTCATCGTGAGCTTGCATTTGGCAGCCTTTGGTTTGAGTGTGGGGTCTAGGCTGGCTGCCCGCCGCTGCTCCACAGTCGCACGGACAAACTTTTCCAGTGGCCGGCCCGGCACCCACTCGACCGCTTGATAGACCTTGGTGACGCGCACGCCCTTCCGTATCAGGTAAGCCACGTACTGTGAGCTCAGATTCATCTTGCGGACGCTCAGAGCGCCGACAAGGGTCTTGACTGGTTTGACGTCCAGGCCGCCATCAACAATGTGCCGGCGCATGTGGTCGCCCACGTCAGCGAGCGTCACCTCAGTCGTGATGAAAAAGGGCGCCATCTCTGCAAAGTAATCACACTTCTCTGTGGGCACGTGTGCCTCGACCTGGAGCAGACCGAAAAAATCGCCGGCCGATACCAATTCGAGGAGCTGTGTCTCTGTCAGACCACGGTCGTTGCACCGGCAGTGCCTACGGTACCAGCCATAACCGGGTGGGACAGTCTCAAAGTAAGGAAGGCGGTGGACGTCACGGTCGCACTCCCAAATCTCACGGAACTCGAACGGTGTGTACTGGCGGAGCATATTGCGCCGCTCGCAGGTACGTTGAAGCTTTGCGTCAGCCCGGGCCTTGCCATCATCACCCTTTTGGCGCTGGTTGTTTTTCCCACAGTCATGACCATGGTAGTAACAGCTGTTCAGTTCATAAATCACACCGGCTTCGTAGTCTACTGCGTCGACGTGGAAAGGACCAATGCGGACCTCCTTACCCGTGTTGAAAGCGTGGCGGAGGTTCGGGTTGGTTTGCGACATATGCAGTAGCACGTCCCGCTGCCGGCGCGAGAACTTAGAGTATGTGTGGCTGGGCACAAGCAGCAGCTCGTTGGCCAGAAGATGGCGGTTCACCTCTAGTACAGCGTCTCGGCTGCGTTTCAAGTGTAGCAAGGTGATGAGGTCACCGGCTTCCCTGGCCGGGGACAGGTCAGGCAGAGGGGTGGTGGGCTGAACTGACTCAAGGTCGCGGTGTGATTCGCCACTCCAGTACACGGGATAGCCAGTGGGCAGGTCAAGTGTCATGGCGAACGGGTACAGCGAGTTGGCGTCAAAGCCTAGCACGTACTCACAGTCCCGCTCGCCGCCAAGCCTCACTTTGGTTTTGCCACGCATAGCCTTGCGAGTGAAGATAATGCTAGGCCCGCCAACCATCCCCTTCTCGAGGAGGGCCTCGATATGGGCCTCTTCTTTGGTGTTGAGGCTGAAGCCCATGAAGCGCGGCGAACGGACGGCCTCGCGGAACATGAGCTAGCGGGACAGGCCGGGCAAGCTGACGGCCACCTTGAGGGAGTCATTCTTGTCTACATTGTGGTAGTGGCGGAGCCAGTTGCGCACAGCCTGCACGAAGGGCTTGACGTCCAGCACGTTGTAGTCCCTGAGGAAATCCTCAAACGTGCGCATCCCCTCACGCTCCCATGCCTGCTGGCAGAGGGCGTAGTTGGCGTCCACCTCAGCCTCGTCAGCGCCTAGGGTGTTGCCGTTTTTCAACGACGACCAGCAGGCTTCTTTGGGCGGTAGCTCTGTGACATCGAGCTTATTGACTGAATCAAACCACTCGTATGGGAAAAAAAACTTGCTCAGGTCGGCCCCCTCTGACTTTAGAAACGCGTCGAGGTTGGTGGTAGGTGCGCAGAACTTATACACGTCGACAAAGCGGAAGAGCCCGCCCGCGGATAATAGGGTGAGGCCCGATCCCTGTTTGATGACACCCAAGGGTTTGAGCTCTTCCTCGCATTTAAGTTCATAGCCCTCATCGTCTTTTTCACGCTCGCGCCGGCTGCCGTCCTGGAACAACCCACTTTCTTCGTCGTAATAGCCACCGTCTTGTCGGTTGTCATCACTGTCACGGCCAAACACACGTTCTTCCACAGGGGTGGGGAAGTAGCGCTCGTTCAGCTTGTTCAAGTGGTCAACCAAGAACGGTTTGATTACGTTCAGGTCGTAGCGGCTCGAATTGAACCCGATCACGGGCAGCTGATAGAGGTAATTGGTAAACCTGCCCACCACTCTGTTGAAGTGCGACAACGAGGCGGTCTGGGTTATGGTCACAGATAAACTTGGTGCTCCTGGGACGGACAGGAGACGCGATGGCCACCAAGATGGGCACATGGGTGCTCAGCAAAGTGGTTTTTGCAACCTCTTCAGCTTGGGCGACGTCAGATGGGGGCTGCAATGACTCAAAGTCAAAAACTGCAAACGCATTGTAGTACCGTTTGCTCTCGGGCACGTGCACACCGATGTTGGCCAGCCCCTCGAACATGGACAGCGACTGGATGAACTGGCCACTGACAAAGTTATGCTTTGGAAAGAAACCCCCGTCACAGACCCGCTCGTGTTTCTGCAGGTAGTCGCGCCGCTTGAAATCACGTCCGCACACAACGCAGTGGTGCGTCTCAGAGTACGCAGGGTAGTTGATGATGTAAGAAAGGTGCCCTCCGCTGAGCTGCTCGGGGGCCAGGACGTCACCGCGGCTCTGCATGTCTTTGGGGCACGTGAGGTCGAGATACAGAGTCTGAGCAAACTCGTCACAACTTTTATACAGATGAATTATCTTGATCTGTTTGGCGCGGCCGACGGGGTCTGGGATGAAGCGGTTGGGGTTTGCATCCAGTTCGTCGAGGTCGTCACAGTCAGTGTTGGCGAGCCAGCCAGTCACTTCTATCTTAGTATAAATGTTCACGTTTATACCAAAGTATCGCTCAAACTCAAGCATCTGGTCCATCTCGAGGCCCCGGAACTCTTTGACTAGACGGCGAACGTCTTTGGGGTGCGGCGCGTGGGGGCACAGGGGGACGAGACCCATGTCTTTTCTGTGTTTGGCCATGACACAAAGAGCATCCCCGAGCTCGGGGTCTGCCCGGACTTGTTCCCGACACAGCCACCAGATGGCGATCTGGGTGGCCTGCTGGGTCCAGTACTGAGACCGTTTCGGGCAGCCCCGGCGGTGAAAAGCCAGACAACGAAAAGCGCACAGGTGGTCGTCAGGGCAGTCGCGGGCATCGGTAGCCAGTGTGTGCGAATTCAGCACGTGTTTTGGTAATAAAGGTTTCGGCCAGTGGCCCATCACGTGGCGGGTCAGGGCAGTGTAGTACCACACATTGGTGGGCGAGACAAGAGCCCAGTCTGTGTCTGGTAAATCCTATCGGAGCATGTCCACTACGTCATGTCGGAAAAAACTGTCCACCACTTTGTTGATGTCTTTACGTCTGTTAATTTTGTAGGGGACCTCCTGCCCCTGCTCGTCTTGCAGGAGCAAAGTATTATGCTCGGGGTTAAAGTACATAAACTCACCCGTCTTCTTGTTTATCAGTACCCGACCGATACCTATCTGTAGTTTGAAGCGCTTTGCCAGGTTGTCTACGAGGAAGTTGAGGTGCCGGGTCACCATCTCTCTGTCCACCATATCATCGGCCTGCAGCCTGAAGTTAAACGAATACTCCGGCAAGTTCCCCTGGGCCGCATAGTTTTTGAGGGTGGGTCTGTCGTCGGCCAAGTCCCTGAAGATGGAGCGCTTGTGGCGCTCGACTAAACGCTCCAGGGCGACCATGATGTGCCCGTAAGTATGGACATAGCCTGACACCTTGTCCTGGAAGCGGCGCTGGCACGTGTGACATTCGAAGCGGGCTCGGTCAGGGTGGGGCAGCACGTACCGTTCCCCGCCAGCAGGCTCGTTGTTATTTTCCTGCTCGCCACCAGATGGCTGCACTGACGGCCCGGGCTGGGGCTCCTCGCTTTCCTTTTCATCTCTGCGCCGTTTCAGTTCAGGGGTCTGGTCATCATTATCTTTCGGTGCTTTTCGGTGGCGGGAGGTCCCAGCGCCCCTTATTACGTTGTCTTGCTGCTCTTGCTGCTGTTCGCAATAGTAGCACCATGTCAGGTCGGCCTCGGGCAGGTGACCTTCCGCGTGGAGCCATACCAGCAGGTCGTGGGGCACACGGTGGACCTGAACCCAGTGATGGAGTAAAGCAGAAGGGTTCTCATAGGTAGGGCCCCTTTGACAGATGTGACACTTTCTAACCGCGTAAAACCTCAGGGCCCTGCCGGTCAGCGTCAGCAATGTTGCGGTGGTGGGGGACCTCTGTTCAGGGAGACCATGCTTCTCAACCAAGTGAGAATGGTACCTGCCTTCTGGAATGTTGTTGGTACAAACATGGCAGCGCGTCAATTTGAATTTGGTCAGTGACATGGTCAAGCAAGGGGTTGGTGCTAGGTTGACCACCCCGAGGCAGTGCCTGCTTTTGGGCGTACATCCGTGGTTGGTCCTGGAATACACTTCAGTAAGCTTGGCGCCACAATCACGGCAAGTGCCGTACTTGGCTCTGTATTTATCCCCGCGGTGATACATTTTGAAGTAGAATTTGTTGATGTTGGAAGTCAAAGAACAAGCAGGAATTGGGTTAATGGTGAGAGGGTGGTCCTGTATTTATAGATGGGGAGGGCTCAGGGCGAGGCTTTATTTATGCGCTGTTCGGTGATTGGCTGACAGGTTTATTCAGGGGCTATACGGTTGGTTGTCAGGACGTGCTTTCAAGCAGCTCTCTCTCATTCATACACCCCAGTATTTATACATGCCACACACACACACACACATATATATAAACAGCTGGACAGGCTTAACAAACTTTTATTTTTTAGACACCTCGTGTGTTTATACGTCACACACGTTATATATATAGACAGACAGACAGACAGACCAACGTACAGGCTTAACAAACTTTTATTTTTAGACAACCCGGTTTTATACATACCACACACGTGTTTATATATATATATATCGACAGACAGGCTTAACAAACTTTTATTTTTTAGACAACCCGTGTCTATACATGCCACACGCGTGTTTTATATATATATATATAGACAGACAGGCTCAACAAACACTTATTTTTAGATACCCTTGCGTTTATACATGCCACACACATGTTTTTATATATATATAAATGTATATATATATATAGAGAGAGAGAGAGAGAGAGGGGTAGGCTTAACAAACTTTTTATTTTTTGACACCCTGTGTGTTTATACATGCCACACACACACGTTATATATACAGACAGAGAGCTAGAGAGAGACAGACAGACAGACATTCAGACTTGACTTCTTTTACTTTTATTTTAATTATTATAAAAATCAAATGGATTAAGGGGCGTTCACACCTATCCGTTCTTTCCTTCCGCACCTGCACCCGCTTCTGTCATCCGTCGTCCGTCAAATTCGAGTCAGTTAAAATTACATAGGGCATTCATACCTATCCGCTTCCACACCCGTCACACTGTCCGCACAAATCAGTCTGGGACCGATTCACGACGGAAGCGGACGACGGGTGCGGACGGGAATCCATACTATGACGTAATATAACAGGGGATATTCTGGAATGTCCTTGTGTCTTCCCCTTAATAGAAAATGACACAAGTGTTTGATTTTCACTGTGATAAGTTGGAACCTGCGCGGGGGCATTCAATGCCTCACTCTCACGCTCGGGAAAGTTTTAATTATTTATTGATATAATTAAAGGAATTTTATAAGTAAAATCATGCATATGAATCACCAAAGAAGCGGGGCTGGGTAATTTGGAATAAAGACTAATAAGTCAATGGATATAAAATAAAGTTAATAGTAAGCCTACAAAAAATAAAATATAACCTATTATATAAAGTATATATATATATATATATATATAATAATAATAATAATAATAATAATAATAATAATAATGATAATATATAATTTAAACATAATGTATGGAGAATAATTTAAGCGCCCTTGTGGAAACGGGGGTTTCAGAATGAATCAAAGTTCTAAACCTCAATTACACGAATTTGGTCAAATTCAAGTTTAAGAGGGTTCCTGGTAATACATTATTTGTTATTAGATTAGATTCGAAATATATATATATAAATATATATATATATATATATATATATATATAACGTTATACCGCTCTGGCCTAGCTTGTAGGCCATAGAGCACTTTACATCGGAGGGTAACACTACGTTCTATATATATATATATATATATATATATATTTATAATATATATATATATATAAACATATGTGAAAGATAATAGTGTATTTTATATAAAACAAAGGCGATGAGTGCGGGTGCGGACGGAAAAAGCGCAGATAGGTGTGAACAGAGACAAAGGATGGCGGATGACGGAAGCGGGTGCGGGTGCGGAAGGAAAAAAATGGATAGGTGTGAACGCCCCTTTAGAGTCAATGTAGACCCCGAAGCAATGGTAGAATACACGTTTTTTTTTAAAGTCCAAGTCGTGAACTGTCTCGTCAAAGTTGTTATTGTTATTGGACGTGGCAGACAAAGGAGCCAATCACCGCTTTCACACTGTACCTGTATGTCACACACATGGGGCAGGAAGGGACGTGATCGTCCCGGTAATTGTCCGTGACGATAGATAGGGACTGAATGCAGAAGACAAAAATCATATGAGTTATTTATTTTTTTTATTTGGTTGTAAAATTCTGGCCCATATATCTTCTCAGCAGGTCCAAAATGCTGTTGAGGTGCTGCATTATGTTGGTTAAGAGCTCCGCCTGGCTCATCCCAGGGACTCTCGGCTGTATGGTCGGTTGCACAGGCGCTGTGTGAGCTGGGGCAGGAGTGGGGGCAGTCGGCGCGGCAAGAGAAGCACAGTTGGAGGTGCTGCTACTGGCAGATGTGGTGGCGCTCAATATAGAATCGAGGCGGCAAACTTGCTCTAGCAGAGTTTTTGTTTCTTCCTCCTCTTTTGCTGTCCGCCATCCGTCCTCACCCCTGGCCTGTGATTCGTCAGGGATGAGAGCACCAAACCCCTCTGCTTCCACTGTTATAAGAGTAATATGTTTAAGGTTAGTTAGAGGTGGCGGCTGGGGACAGCCCACAAGCAAACGACAGCGAAATAAACGGCGAGCAAAACCTGAAAAAATATGGAAACACACTCACTTTCCTCCGTGGCCTGGATAGCTTGCTGGGTGGAAATTATTATGTTGTCAAAGTCCGTTGAGGTGGCGGTGCTGTTGCTCGACACTGGTGGATCCTCCCGCCCCTCTGTTTCATCCCGGGCGCCACTGGATTTGACCGGGCTCTCGGTTTTTACAATGACGTCCTCAGGGGGAGGGGAAGCTGAGGGGCCCTGAAAACGATCAATTTCTTTATTGGTGTGGACCCAGGTGTGGTAAGAGGGTGGTTCCCTGTTGCTGACCCCGCACAGGACACAGTACCCGTTACAGTCAAAGAGGGCGTCCTTTTAATACAAAACGAAACGAGGGTTAACGTTAAGTCGGTCTGAAAGAGTGGGGAGACTTTTCATAAAAACTGTAATATAAATAAAACTACTCACGTTCCTAGCTTGAAACTGTCCCACTCCTCCACCGTGTGCTGCCATGGATGGTTTGCCATGTTAACATGGCAGATAGGACATTTTTCATCAACGGGCCGCAGTTCGGGAGGTGCACCAGTACCGCCAATGCCGCATCTCGAGTTGCTGCCAGTCATCGGGTTAGGGGACAGGGGCCTGGTCAGCAACCTGTTTAAGCTGGACGTCCCAGGTCTGGATTGATACGTCCTTACAGGAGCGGTGGTGGTGGGAGGCTTGTCCCAGGCACATGCAGTCACTATCGCGGTGGCAACTGGCTTTTTGCCCCTGACCCCACTCGTATATGGCTTTTTGTTTTTTTTTTAAAGTGCCCTCAGCAGAACCCGGTTCTTCCAATGCAACGACAACAAAGACGATAGATCACAGATCTCTTTTAACATTAAACAATATTAAATTACTTTCATCTTTCAGTAATTTAGCAAACTAACCTCCACCACGACAACAAAGGCGATAGATTTGCGCATCTCTTTAACAAAACAAAAATAATAAAACAATTGTTTACTCACCCGCCACCACGATTGGCGCAAATTGTCTTTTGGGACACTTATTTTTTTTCAGGTGAAGAGCTCTTAAGTAGTCGCTCTCCAACTCTTCGCCACAATACTTGCACTTGAAGAGTTTGCTGTTTCCCATGGTGAACATAGACACACAAGATGCACGAACAATGGAATATTCCAGGAGACGTCGTAACGGACTCTGTTGTACCACTCGTATATATACACAGCCGATGCCACGCAAGCCACCCAGGGTTTTCCTGGACTATTACCGGGAATTGGGCGAAGAGTCGTTACACTGTCACCGAGTCTGACGAAGTGGTCCATTAAGCCACCAGCAAACCGGGTTTAACGGGCAATCAACCGTTAATGAGACAATGAACCCTTAACACCGATAATCGGACAGAGGCATGAAATTACCTAGCGAACCGTACATATTGATTGCAGTCGGGTCGTCATAGTAAAGGTCCCGGACCTTATATTATGTAGACCGTCCTGCATATAACAGTGTATAAAACATGTATTTAAGTAAGCCATGTGTCTAAGACGTACAGTGACCACTTGATAAAGATAATGATAATATAATAATAAAATTTATTCATTTAATACCGCGTGAATATCTAGCACTCAGAACTACTAAGTGGTGCTATTACTGGTCAAGCTTTTAATGGGCAATCAACCGTTAACGAGACAATGATATGTAAACGGGACGATTGAAATGCTTGCATGAAATTACCCTGCGAGCCATACATATTGATTGTGGTCAGGTCATCATGGTTACGGCCCTGGACCTTATATTATGTAGCAGGCCTTGCCTTTTGAAAAAGGCACGGGAGTGAAAAATCACTCCCCTCATAGAGTTAAGGCGAGTGGTTCACTCGCCTGAAATTAAAGAGTTAAAATTTCCCCTCTAATTCATGAATATATCATTATATAGTTCAGTAGGGTATAATTAACCTTTCTGTGCAGTAACAGGTGAAAAGTGTTTACCCATAAGGTCAACAGATTAACTTATATTGTAATATATAACTAATAACCATAATTTAAATGTTTACAAAAAAAATTCCATGATCATTTACTAACAGCATAATTTGTATTTTATACACTAATAACTAAAATATTTTGGTAAACTTGTGATGGCATTATTACACATATATTTCAGAATACATTATTCAAAATTAAATATTTACAAACAAATATTTATTTGAGATATTTTTGTTGAAGTTGGGCCGCATGAAATCTCATCAACTGATGAGTCCCGGGGATACTTCAGTTAATTGGCCCTTTAAAATATACGAAAAGTCTTAACAAATAAAAAGATAAGAATAAAATTAATTTTATTAGAAGAGGAGAAGATAATACCATAAGTGTTGAATTATAGGTATATCAAATATATAAATCGACATGTATGGCCTCTGTGCTAAATCTTTATTATTTAGTAGGTTTGACGGAAAAACACGTGCCAATGTCGATCTGTTCATTCTTCTTCTTGGTTCAATAAAAAGTCGATGATACAGTCAATAAAATACAAAAAAATATATATATTTTTTTAAAATCTGTACGAATATTGCATCTAGTACCTGAACACTTCTAAAAATCAACTGTTTCCCCGTTTGTCAATCTAAATAAAGATATCAGATAGCCGCGTCAAAGTTCATATATCGTTCGACAAATGTCAACTGCAGAAACTGCCAAGCTTCATTTCAGAAAACAATAATTATAAATAGACCTAACTTGCGCTTTAAGCGGGCCTGACATGTTTTGCAACTTGCTCTTCAACGGTGGGAATTCATGTCACATACTGACATAGGGCCTAACTGCAGAAAGCGTCGGTTGCGTGAACATACAACAGGTCACAGAAGTCCCGGGACGACTAAGGCTTGCACATGCGAATATTGACATGAGGGAATTCCTATTCAAATTAAGGCATGTGACATATGTATCCAATAGCGCCCGAGAAAGTTCTGAATATTATAAAGAACATAAGACATGCGCAGAAAACAATTGCGTAGGCCTAATGACGATCTCCGTCTAGACCAGACGCAGTCATGGATTCCGCAGTTGTGGCAGCGTGTAAGATTATTCGCACGACAAATACAAGAAATTAACTAAATTCACTTTAAGTTGTCACGTTTTCATATGTCATAAACGTTTTGGACTGAAGAGAATCTGTGACGGTCGGAAGTGACAGTCCCGGTTAAAATCGTTCTTCGATCTGTTAACAGATATTCCATTGTAATTGAAGCCGGACTTGCGGTCAATGTATATAATTCTTAATTATAATTTTGACTCGCGTGTTTCTTCATTGAATATTACAAAAAATTAAACAAATTCATACAGATTTCAAGGCACCAGGCGACATTTCGTCAAGTTGAAGTCAATATTTACCCTCTCAGCTGGTCAGGCGGTTCCATCAAGCAAACAAATCGTCCAGCTAACAACATGTCTTGCATCAAAATACCGGGAGGTTCTTCAATACGTGTAACGGCACTGCTTGGCTGCAACATGCAGTCTTCTAATTCAAGTACCCGTACCTGCCCAACTCTGGACTTCGAGCCAATCGTTTGAGATCCGAAAAAAAAATTTTGGAAGGCTCTGAATGCCAGGAGAGCGATTATTAGCTCTCCTAAAGTCTGTTTTAGGCGAGCGATGGCGCGTGGGAGCGATCGCTCGCCTCAAAAGGCAAGGCCTGACGTAGACCGTCCTGCATATAACAGTATATAAAACATGTATTTCAGTAAGCCATGTGTCTAAGACGTACAGTGACCACTTAATAAAGATAATAACGAGACAATGATATGTAAACGGAGACGATCGAAATGCTTGCATGAAATTACCCTGCGAGCTGCACATATTGATTGTGGTCGGGTCGTCATGGTTACGGCCCCGAACCTTATATTATGTAGGCTGTCGTGCATATAACAGTATACAAGACACGTTTATGAAAAAGTTTAATAAGCTAAAACAACTAATTGCATAGGTATAAATATATATAAAATATGATTGTAGAATATGTTATAAGTGAATAAATAAAATTGTTAATAGAAATACAACCGTCTCATCTGTGGTCAGGTCGTCATGGTTATGACCCTGGATTTTATATTATGTAGGCTGTCGTGCATGTAACAGTATGCAAGACATAAGTCTAAGACATGAGTAGTGACCATTTTATCAAATATATACCAATATAATAACAATATATATTTATTTAATACTGCGCGAGTTTCTAGCACTCAGTGCTACTCAATGGTGCCATTACAAGTTAAGAAAAAGGTTAATAATAACTAAAACAACTAATTGCATAAAGATAAAAAAATAATAATAAATAAATAAAATATGGTGGAAGCATATACTATAAGTTAATAAATAAAATTTTAAATAGAAATACAACCCTGTCATCCCCTATAACCCCACAATAGACTGTCCCAGACCACGGTCGACTTTTTCAACCTGAACAACCTATCAGAATCGGCAGGTCCATGACGTCACATTTACCCATCATGCCCCGCGCACAGAGCCAATCAGTTCATTTTGCCCTGGGTGCCGAACAGGTAAGACGTGTATTTCTATAGCTCTCTCTCTCTCTAACACTGAATAACACATACAATTTACCTACAACTACCAAGACACAGTCGACCCAGTGACCGGTAAGTGACCAACACACACACAAACACACACACAATAGACCACATGTGTTTGTTTATACACCACGTGTACTAGTTACAAGGTCAGCGGTCAAGTCTATGTAGGTCATGAGTCGGTGGTCGGTAGTTGGAAGTTAATCGTCTATAATAGGTGTGATTATTATTATTAAATTAATTATTCAATTATTTATTCAATTTTAATAATCACACCTATTAAAGACCATTAACTTCCAACTACCGACCACCGACTCGTGACCTATATAAATTACCACTACCTTGTAACTAGCTCTAATACTACTAGCACTGTTGATATAATTTTCATATCATGCACACAAGGATTTCAGCTTTTTAGTTTAGAAAGCTGAAAGAAATTGGCCAAAAATTGTAGCTTATATTAATGTTGTAAGAATCTTGTATGGATGGATAGAATGTCAGTGTCAATGTTATTCCAAATAACACCATGCAGTCACCTATGGCATTTTTCAGTTCAATTTTAATGATAAAGAAGTAAATCATATTATTCATTACTAATCATTAGGGATCATATGAAGTAAATTAATGATAGACAAAGACGCAGTTGATATTATTAATCTAGATTCCTACTGTTTCTAGTGTGTACATTGATGTGAAATTAGTCCAAAATGAATATATTACATTTATTTTTTTTTAATATAAATAAAAGCCATAAAACCAGGTACTTATGATCATTATTTAAATGTGTGAATTTTGTATATTCTGGATTCTCAACATCATTGTTTGGTGAAAACTGAATAAATGCCAGTAATGGTGGGAATACTTTGCAATTGTATTTAAATAAGAATATGAATATGTACTCCATTATAAAATTTCTTGCATAAAGAATTGGAATTCCGGTAAAAATGAAAGAAAATGAATACCAGTGCAAATACTTTCAAAATGTATTCATGAATGCATTTATGGATATATTCTTTAATATTATTTTAATAATCATTTCAGTTATATTTCATTTTAAAAAATCATACGATTCTCTTATTATTTTTATTAAAAATTATATTTGGGACAATATTTGTAATTAAACAAAAAAATAGTTAAACTCCTATATCATATGTTCTGCTTATAAGTTATATGGCCAAGTCAAAATCTGTGTGACAATAGTACTCCATTTGTTAATAAAATAAATGAAATCAATCCTCTTCCCTGTCTCCAAAGATAATATCAAAATCATACATTCTAAAGTAAAGTTCTAAATATATGATTGCAAACTAATACTCTGACAAGACTGCCATGAAGAAAAACAGTAAAAGTTTTGAGAAACTGTGATGCATATGAAAATTTACAGATGGACAGGCAAGTGGACGGAATGGACTAATACCTTTATATCACTTTCAAGGGAATAATGCATTAAAGTTTATATATAAGCCAATTTTTTAAGCATATCCAGTTTTTCCATTAAGAAGTTTTTATCTGAATCATTTTTTTATTTACAGGTTTTATAAATTTTTAATAAAAAAAAAATGAAAATATAAGTTAAAATATTAGAATTGTTGCAAAAGTTGCAATCATTATATATACAGAGTAAAAAACTGAAACTATAAGTTAAAATATTAGAATTGTTGCAAAAGTTGCAATCATCATATATCCAGAGTGTAGCTCATATTAGGTCATATTATGCATACACATATTTTATTATTTTTAAATCATAAATGTTTAAACTGAATTTAAAAGAAAATAATGCCACAACATGGCATCTACAAGAATATTCCTTGAATCACTATTAAAAAGTTTTGCACATTGGAGTTTTCAGTACATGCTTAATTTTATTCACCAAAATAAAATAAAAGATTCAGTAAATTTGATAAAATAAAACATCTTTTCAAATAAAGTATACACTGTATAACTGTTGGTTGAATGAGGGACAAACAATATCATTGTGCTAATTACTATCCCAGTTTTAATTTATTACTGGAATTAATAGTCAATTTCACACCTGGTGAAGTTTTTACTCTTCTGAAGTAAGGAATTACTTATCTGATGAACATCCACACTTTCATAGCAATACACCACTTTGTGGACACAATTAAATGTACACTTTAATCATTGTAACCCTGGTGGTAAAATACAAAATCTAAAATTTGGCATAGCCTAGAATAAGAATGAATCAAATACAGAAAATAATAACATTCATCTAGTTTATGCACCATCTGGGGGGGGGGGGGGGAGTGCAGGGCAGAGGGGAAGCCTGCTAGTAGTGGCCAAGCTGAGCCAATGCAAGCTGCCTGGGGTGGGTTACATAATGCAAGTGAAGGCTGTACTATTAGGTGGGCTAGGTGTAAACAACACTTGACATGGTGTATGAAAATGTGAATAAAAGCTATTCTTTCCAATCAATTTCTTTGAAATTTCAGATTTTAAAAGATTAAATCCTTATGTATAAATGCTGAGAAAATTAAATCAACAGTGCCACAGTTGGACAAAATTTAAGGTATTTATTTAGTCTTGACAAGGTATATTATTGTGATGCCCACTATGTCTACATATTACACAATATTGATATAATTTCTGGCATGTACATATGTACCTATGGACGAATAGTTATACAAAATATTAAAGTATGAATATATCTGATTCATCTTGTTCTTGCTTACTGAGGCTGACTTTGGGATGGGGTTCGGAGAAGGGAAAAGTGAGGGCAGCACGAAGGTGGATGTAGAAATAATCTATTGTTATGTTTTTCATTTATATAAGAATATGAAAAGCTAAGAAGAAAGGGGCCGTGAGCGCCGTGACCCATAGGTCCCTTGTTTTGTGATTTTCTTCTCTGTTTTTGAGTCCTTTAAAGATGTGGTCATCCTTTAACAGTGCACATATCTTAACCATTGGTCCTAGATTCTTCATACTTGACATCCAGGGAGGTCCATGAAAAGTCTTCTTGGAAACTTGAAATTTAGTCTCTGTTACCCATATTTTCCAAGCTATGGAGCTTATAAGTACCCCACAGAATAATTGAAAATTTGATACCAAAGCAGGGGACAAATCATTACCATTCGACCTAGAATCTTCTATTTTGACAACAAGGGAGGTCCATGAAAAAAGTCTTCTTGGAAACCTGAAATTAGGTCTCTGTTAATCATATTCTCCAAGCTATTGGGCTTAAAAGCACCCCCAGAATAATTGAAAATTTGATACCAAAGCAGGGCACAAATCATAACCATTTGACCTTAATCTTCTTACTTGACATCCTGAGAGTTCCTCAAAAGTTCTCCTCAGAAACTTGAATTGAGGTCCCTGTGACCTATATTATCTGAGTTACAGGCCAGTTTGAGTACCCCAGAAAATACACACAGATTGCCAGATTCCTCAGGAACAGCTGGATGGATTGTCATCAAATTTGATGTGCTTTTGGGTGTTGATGAACTTCAGCTAATATGCATAAACTATGATGCCACCTACATTATCTTAATTTGTTGCTGTGCAAGGACATATTGTCAACATGCCAGTCGGCTGAGCGTCATGACCCATGGGTCACTTGTTTCCTGTAACTGCTGTGGATATAATTTTCAAAGCATGTTTTTGTTAGCATTTCAACTGTTAACACCAAAAATTTGAAACCAGTTGATCAAAAACTGTAGATTTTATTCAAGTTTTCAAGCACCATGTCACAAATTGTTTACATCAAGCTAGTGTTATGCAGTTTGCTAGAGCTCAGCTCCCCAGCTTCAGCTCTAAGTTCCTTAAATTTGGCATACAGTTAGATGTCTCCAAAATCTCCTATCATGCCAAGGATTTGGTCACTAGGACTTAATTCCTTTGAGATATTAATGAAAAACTTCATTTTTCCATTAAAAACCCATTGTTACACTTTAAGACTGCCTAATATCAAAACCACTGATCTGACTTTGATCATATATAATATACATATTTTTCTATACATTCGCTATGCACATGCCAGAAATGATGTCAGTATTGCGTAATTTTTTAAAGTTATGGGCCCAAACATATGCAATTTTTTAAAAATCAGGAAATATATTTATTCACTTAACATGAGAATTGCTGAAGCTGGTGACTTTTTTTCAGGGATATAACTTTATTAAATCAAGATTCAATTGTTAACCCAAAATTAGATCTGAACTTTGCAAATTTTTTTAGTTATTAGCATAAATAAAAAATCGATACCTAAAATTTTGTCCAACTTTGGCTACAGCACGTTTTCCCCCTGTAAGCACTGTTGATTTAATTTTCACAGCATTTATACATAAGGATTAAATCTTTTAAAATCTGAAATTTCAAAAGAATAGATTGAAAAGAGAAGCTTTTATTCAAGTTTTCATACACAATGTCAAGTATTGTTTACATTAGGCCAACCTAGTAGTACAGCCTTCACTTCTATAATGTAACCCTCTCCAGGCAGCTTGCCTTGGCTCAGCTTGGCCACTACTAGCAGGCTTCCCCTCTGCCCTGCACCCCCCCCCCCCCCCCCCCCCCCGCCCCAGCTGGTGCATAATCTAGATGAATGTTATAATTTTCTGTATTTAATTCATTCTTATTCTAGACTGTGCTACATTTTAGATTTTGTATTGTACCACAAGGGTTACATTGATTAAAGTACACATTTAATTATGTCCACAAAGTGGTGTATTGCTACATGAAAGTGTGGATGTTCATCAGATAAGTAATTCTTTACTTCAGAAGAGTAAAAACTTCACCAGGTGTGAAATTGACTATTAATTCCAGTAAAATATTATAGCTGAGATAGTAATTAGCACAATTATATTGTTTGTTACTCATTCAACTAACAGTGTGTATACTTTATTTGAAAAGATGGTTTCATTTTATCAGATTTACTGAATCTTTTATTTCGGTGAATAAAATTAAGCATGTACTAAAAACTCCAATGTACAAAACTTTTTAACAGTGATTCAAGGAATAATCTTGATGATGCCATGTTGTGGCATTATTTTCTTTTAAATTCAGTTTAAACATTTGTAATTTAAAAATTATAGAATATATGTGTATGCATAATATGACTTGATATGAGCTACACTCTGGATAATTATGATTGCAACTTAGAATTCTGATATTTTAACTTATATTTTCAGATTTTTTATTACAAATTTATAAAAGCGTTAATAAAAAAAATGAATCTGATAGAAACTGTTTATGGAAACAGTGGATATGCTAAAAAAATAGGCTTAAATATTAACATAAATGCATTATTCCCTTAAAAGTGAAATAAAGGTATTAGTCCATTCTGTCCACTTGCCTGTCCATCTGTAAATTTTTCAAATGCACCAAAGTATCTCAAATCTTTTACTGTTTTTCTTCATGACAGTCTTGTCAGAGTATTAGATTTGCAATCATACATTTAGAACTTTACTATAACCAAGTAGGAGAGCCCCTTTCCTCTTAGCTTCTCATATGCTTGTATATATGAAAAACATTACAAGAGAATATTTTGCATATTGCATTTGCAAAAAATTCAAACTTCAGCTGAGCGCTGTGACCCATGGGTCCCTTGTTGAACAAACATATGATTTTTTGCAGCCTATACCTGCATTTAATTTGTCCCCTGCCATAAGGATGGAGGACTACTTAAATGGTCTAAATGGTCTGGGTCTGTCCGTCAGTCCATCCCAACCCCATTCTTTTAGTTACCAAATAATTCAAAAACCCCTACCGCTTTCTTCACCAAATTTAACAGACAGGCATACTCAGCTTATTTCTGATATAAGATGATAACTAGCATGTGGCACTTTGTTTATCGACTTTAGCCTTTAAACTTTAGCCTTCAAATCATATGCAAAGATTCCTTGGAGCTAGGGGAATTCAGTGAATACTATATTGAATATAATTATTTTCACACTGTTTCCACAGGACTTAGAATATTGATGATTGCAAAATTACCCGATTCACATGTTTCCATATTTGGTGCAAAATCTTTTACCTTTTATCTCATGAATCATTGGACCAATCATTACCAAATTTTCTAGAGATATTGATCGACTGGAATGTGATTTAAACCTGCTGGTGGTGCCACCTTTGTTTATCAACTTTCTGTGGTCCAAAATGGTCTTTTTCACTTTCCTTTAGATAACTCTGTAAATAAGAACATTTAAGCCTTCAAATCCTTTGAAAGGATTCCTTAAATAGAATTATTTTCAGCCTGTTTCCACAGGACATAGAATTTTGATGATCACAAAATTTTCTGATTTCACATGTTTCATATATGATCAAAGCAAAATCTTTTACCCTTTAATTTCATAAACCACTTGTCCATTTATTTTCATATTATTTAGAGATGTTTAATCATTTCACTGCCATGTGAGTTTATAAGGAGATGGCACTACCTCTGGCAGCTTACTCTCTGTGAGATGAAATGGTATTTTCCGCTTATTCCTCAATTATTAAAAAAAAAATTAATAATTTTAGCTTTCCCATCATGGTCCACTGAATTTTTGACCTAGGGAAACTAAACGTGTGTGAACTGAAAGATTTATTATCAAAATGCTTTCTTCATGCAAATCTAAATATTACCAATCATATCAGGTGTTTGCATTTATGATGTTAAATCTAGTATCAAATATTCCAGCACCACTAGGAGCTGTTAGAATAAAATTGCAGGCATTTTTCTTGGCCTTAACCATGAAGGCCCACTATTCTTGATAACCTGTCCCTAGGGTCTCTTGTTCAAATCTGTCCCATTTACAAATAACATCCCCCAATTCTTCCAGTGAAAACAGGGTCATCAGGATAACTAAATAGCTAATCACGCATTTTTAGCTCAGCTGACTGAAAGTCATCTGAGCTATAGCGATCACTCTTTGTCCGTCTGTCCGTCCGTTAACCAGGCACAAATCTTAACCGCTGAACCTAGAACCTTGTAACTTGGGATTCTGAGAGGTCCATGAAAAATCTCCTTGGAAACCAGAAATTAGGTCTCTGTTACCCATATCCTTCGAGCTATGGGGCCCCAAAGTACCCCCCAGAAAAGTCAAAAGTTTCATACAAAAACTTCAATATCTCATTAACTACTTGACTGATGGTCATGATTTTTGGCATACATATTGATCATGAGATGTTCCATCACTTCCTGCAGACTGGTGGCGCCACCTGTATTTTTCGATTTTTTACAAATTTTTATGCCCCTGCCACAAAGGGGCATACAGTTTTACCCATGTCTGTCATTCCGTCATTCCAAAATCAAACAGTTGTACGGACTTTTTTTCGCAATGCCTGCAGATATTGGCCTGATTTTTGGTGTGTTGGCAGATAATGACCAGTTACAGATCGAATTCGCGTTTCGTCCCGGTTGACCTACTTTTGACCGTTTTACGGCTCCTAAACTTAGAAAATTTCATGAAAAATAGAAATTTTCATGACAAATACACATGTACGGACTTTTTTCCCAACGCCTGCAGATATTGGCCTGATTTTTGGTGTGTGGGCAGATAATGACCAGTTACAGATCGAGTTTGCGTTTCGTCCCGGTTGACCGACTTTTGACCGTTTTACGGCTTCTTAACTTAGAAAAATTCATGAAAAATAGAAATTTTCATGACAAATACACATGTACAGCCGTTTTTAGCCCTCAGCTCATAGGCTGATGGGCTATTGTCGTCACCCAAGCTGTCCGTCTGTCCATCTGTCTGTCCGGTGTCTGTCCGTCCGTCCGTCCGTTCCGTGTCTGTTAACTTTTACCTTGTGAGCGGGATGTCTCTAAAAGGATTCACAGTTGGAATTTTATTTCATCAGTGAAGATGTATATCGATAAAATCTCGGTCAAGTTCGGAGATGGGTGACCTTGACCCATTTTTCTACATTTTAGAGCTGATTATAGAAAAACACTCAGAAGTTTATATCTCAGGAACCATTGTGTGGATTTTCACAAAACTTACTATGGTCATTGGGACTGATGGTCTGTATGTGCTGCACAATTTTGGTGGCGCCACCTGCAATTTCTGATTTTTTAATGAAATTTTATCAGATTTTTCAATTTTGGCCTTTTGTGCAGGATATCTCCAAAGGTATTCAACTAAGGAACTTCATTTCTTCAGTGCTATTGCATTATATTTACAAAATCTTGGTCAAGTTCAAAGATGGGTGATCTTGACCTACTTTTCAAGGTCACAGAGCTTAGTATAGAAAAAAACTTAGGAGCTTATTTCTCAGGAAGCATTTGGTGGATTGTTATGAAACATGGTATATACCTCTCCAATTTAAATTTATAAATGATTATCAACTTTTGCTAATATTCTAGTTTCGCAATGCAATGCTTACAGATACTGGCCTAATGTTTGGTCTGTGGGCGCATAATGACCACTTACAGATCGAGTTCGCGTTTCGTCCCAGTTAACCTATTTTTCACCATATGACAGATCCTGAACATAGAAAATTTCATGAAAGACAGAAATTTTCATGAAAAATGCACATTTATGGACTTTTTTTCACAATGCCTGCAGATACTGGCCTGATTTTTGGTGTGTTGCTTGATAATGACCCTTTACAGATCGAGTTTGCATTTTGCCCTTGTTGATCTACTTTTGACCATACAACACTTCCTGAACTTAAAAATTTTTACAAAATTTAACAGATGTTTCTAATTTGCCCCACATCTAGTTTTCTCTATTTTTGAAACCTTTAAAAATGTGAACATCTGTTAACAAGGCACAAATCGTAAAGCCTAGACCTAGAATCTTAATTCTTGATACACTGAGAGGTCCATGAAAAATCTCCTTGGAAACCAGAAATTAGGTCTCTGTTACTAATATCCTTCGAGCTATGGGGCCCCAAAGTACCCCCCAGAATAGTAAAAAATTTCATACAAAAACTTCAATATCTCAATAACTACAACACTGATGGTCATGATTTTTGGCATACATATTGATCATGAGATGTTCCATAAGTTCCTGCAGACTGGTGGCGCCACCTGTATTTTTCGATTTTTTTTACAATTTTTTCCTCTATTTTTGAGACGTTTAAAGATGCTGTCATCTGTTAACGTGGCACAAATCGTAACGGCTGACCTAGAATCTTCATTCTTGACACACTGAGAAACCTATTAAAAGTCTCCGTGGAAACCATAAATTAGATCTCTGTTACCCATATCCTTCTAGCTATGGGGCCCCAAAGTACCCCCCAGAAAAGTCAAAAATTTCATACAAAAACTTCAATATCTCATTAACTACTTGACTGATGGTCATGATTTTTGGCATACGTATTGATCATGAGAGGTTCCATCACTTCCTGCAGACTGGTGGCGTCACCTGAATTTTTCGATTTTTTACGAATTTAAAAATGTGAACAGCTGTTTACAGGGCACAAATCATAAAGACTGGACCTAGAATCTTCATTCTTGACACACTGAGAGGTCCATAAAAAGTCTGCATGGAAACCTGAAATAAGGTCTCTGTTACCCATATCCTTTGAGCTATGGGGGGCTCCCAATAACCCCCCAGAATAATGGAAAATTTGATAAAAACAAACTGCAACATCTCAATAACTACAACACTGATGGTCATGATTTTTGGCATACATATTGATCAAGAGGTGTTTCATCAGTACCTGCAGACTGGTGGTGCCACCTGTATTTTTTCAAATTTTCATAATTTTTTTTTCTCTATTTTCGAGACCTTTCAGGTTGTAGTTATCTGTCAACAGGGTACAAATCGTAAGGACTGGACCTAGAATCTTCATTGTTGACACACAGGGAGACCCATGATAAGTCTCCATGGACACCTGAAATTAGGTCTCTGTTACCCATATCCTTTGAGCTATGGCACTCCAAAGTACAGCTCAGAATAATGGAAAATTTGATACAAAAGCTGAAGTATCTGAACAACTAATGCAGAGATCACCATAATTGTTTTCATGGATATTGATCATGGAGTGTTTCATCAGTTTCTGCAGACTGGTGGCACCACCTGTATTTGTTCCGGTTTTTTTATGAATTTTTTCTCTATTTTTGAGACCTTTAAAGTTATGAACATCTGTTAACAGGGCACAAATCATTAAAACTGGACCTAGAATCTTCATTCTTGACACACAGGGAGACCCATGAAAAGTCTCCATGGAAACCTGAAATTAGGTCTCTGTTACCCATATTCTTTAAGCTGTATGGCTCCAAATTACCCCCCAGAATAATGGAAAATTTGATACAAAAACTGCAGTATCTCAATAACTACAACACTGATGGTCATGATTTTCGGCATACATATTGATCATGACCTGTTCCATCAGTTTCTGCAGACTGGGTGCACCACCTCTATTTTTTTCAAATTTTTACGATTTTTTTTCTCTTTTTTTGATACCTTTAAAGATGTGGTTATCTGTCAACAGAGTACAAATCGCAACAACTGGACCTAGAATCTTCATTCTTGTCATGCAAGAAGGCCCATGAAAAGTGCCTGTGGAAACTTAAAATTAGGTCTCTGTTACCCATATCCTTCAAGCTATAGGACTCCGAAGTATCCCTCAGAATAATGGACAATTTGATACAAAAGCTGAAGTATCTGAACAACTAATAGGGAGATCACCATGATTCTTTGCATGGATATTGATGTTTGTAAGTGTTTTTATTAGTTTCTGCAGACTGGTGGAGCCACCTGTATTTTTGTACCCGCCAAAACGAAGTTTTGTGGATACTATGTTTTTGACCAAGTTCCTCCGCCGTTGCCGCGTTCGTTTCCAGAGAGCTCCTCTGGGACTTGATTTTATCAGCTTTCCAAGCTCATATCTCGGGAACCGTTTGACTGATCAGGAAATAAAATTTATACTAATGTAGCCCTTGGATAGCTCTATAACATACACAAAAAATGGTGGCGCCACCTGTAACCATGTTTGCACAGTGTCCATCTGTTCATCTGCCTTTGGTTAAAATCACTCATATCCCTGCAGTGAATTGACTTATTCACCTGAAATTCGGCATGCGTATACATCCTGGATAGCTTTCTTGATTTTATGACAGATGGCGCCACCTACATTCTCATTCACGCTGATGACATCCAAGCTCATATTTTGGGAACCGTTTGACCGATCGGGCCAAAATTTTGCATGTATATAGATCTAACATAGCTCTTTATCATACGCTAAACTGGTGGCGCCACCTGCAACCATTTTTGCACAGCGTCTGTCTGTTTGTCTGCCGTGCAATAAAGTCACTCACATCTTGGCAGTGGTTTGACATATCTGCCTAAAATTTTGCAGTTTTATACATCCTGGATAGCTTTCTTGATTTTATGACAGGTGGCACCACCTACATTCACGTTCACGCTGATGACATCCAAGCTCATATCTCGGGAAACGTTTGACCGATCGGGCCAAAATTTTGCATGTGTATAGATCTAACATAGCTCTTTATCATACACAAAACTGGTGGCACCACCTGCAACCATTTTTGCACAGCGTCTGTCTGTTTGTCTGCTGTGCAATAAAGTCACTCACATCTTGGCAGTGGTTTGACATATCTGCCTAAAATTTTGCAGTTTTATACATCCTGGATAGCTTTCTTGATTTTATGACAGGTGGTGCCACCTTTATTCTAGTTTATGCTGCAGACATCCAAGCTCATATCTCGGGAACCGTTTGAACAATTGGGCCAAAATTTTGCATGTGTATAGATCTCACATAGGTCTTTATCATACACAAAACTGGAGGGGCCACCTGCAACCATTTTTGCACATTTTGCACAGCGTCTGTCTGTTGGTCTGCCGTGGCCTAAAATCACTCATTTCTCTGTAGTGGTTTGACATAACTGCCTAAAATTTTGCAGGTTTATACATCCTGGATAGCTTTCTTGATTTTATGACAGGTGGCGCCACCTACATTCTAGTTAACGCTGCACACATCCAAGCTAATATCTCAGGAACCATTTGACCGATTGGGCCAAAATTGTGCTTGTGTTTAGATCTCACATAGGTCTTTATCATACACAAAACTGCAACCATTTTTGCACAGCGTCTGTCTGTTTGTCTGCCGTGGGCTAAAATCACTCATATCCATGTAGTGGTTTGACTTTTCTGCCTAAAATTTTGCATATGTATACAACTTGGACAGCTTTCTGGATTTGTGGTAGGTTGCACAACCTACATACACATTTAGGCTGCAGACATCCATGCTAATATGCAACATACCTCACTCTGTTTCCCCTTGCCACTCAATCCATGCCTCACTTCACTCTGATTTTGGCAGATACATGTAGTGACTTGTCGGCTACCCGTATTCTAGTTTTTAAAGTTTACACATTTTTTCTCTATTTTTCAGATATATAAATACAGACTAAATCTTGGCCTGTTGGTTAATCTGTTTGATGCTTCAGTTGAATGGGTATCTACCATTCTGATGATAAAATTTCCTTTTGTGAATCTCTTCCCAGTCAGCTGTGCGTCATGACCCATGGGTCACTTGTTTTTTTTAAAATCCAGTTTGTATTTTGCAAGTATTATAATTTAAAACAGGTTCTTGCAAAGGTTTGAGGATATTTGGGTATCACTGATGCCACACTTTCCCAGTTAAACACATGGCGGGGACTATTTGTGCCTCTAGGCCCTTGTTTATATTTAAGTGTGCACCTTAAGTCAGATAAGGATTCTGTAATTTTTAGCTCAGCTGACTATAAGTCATCTGAACTAAAGTTATGATTCATAATGTCCGTCCACTGTCTGTCCCTCTGTTAGACTGGCACAGTTGAAATTGTTAGACTTACAAATCCAAAGTTCAACATACAGTTAGTGTCCCTAAGTTCTCCTACCAAATCCTAAAATGGGTCACTGCTGCTTCGTTCCTTCAAGAAATTAAGGAAAAACCTCAGTTTTCAGTTAAAACCTTAAGGACAGCCTAAAATCAAAACCACTTATCTGTTTTTAATCATATTTAGCATAAATATTCCTCTATATATTTCTATGTACATGCCAAAAATTAGGTCAGTATTATACATGTAATTTCTAGAAGTTATGGACCCGAACATAATGCACTGTGTAAAAAAACAAGAAAGATATTTACTCACTTAATATGATGATTGTTGAAGCTAGAGACTTTTTTTCAAGGATATAACTTCAATCAAATTTGAATCAAAATTCAATTGTATACCTGAAATAAGATCAGAATTTTGTAAATTGTGTAAGTTCTTAGCATATATATAAAATCAGTACCTTACATTTTGCCCAGCTTTGACCATGGCACATTTTTAGCTCAGCTGACTTTAAGTCAACTGATATATAGCAATGGTCCTTTGTCTGTCGGCTGTCTGTCCCTCTGTCAGTCCATTTAACTGGCATGTTTTATAACCATTGTAACCATGAATCCGAAATAAGGCTTACAGTTTAATGATAATGACCCTAAAATCTTCTATCATACCAAAAATTAGGTCACTACGACTTCAATACTCTGATATATTAAGGAAAAAACCTCAATTTCCCATTCAGACCTATTGTCACACTTCAAGACTGCCTAATATCAAAACCACTGATCTGTTTGATCGTATTTAGATCATATTGTATATAAATATTCCTCAATATATTTCCTATATACATACCAGAAATTAAGTCAGTATTATATAATTTCTTGAAGTTATGGGCCCAAAAATAATACAGTCTATATAAAAATCAGGAAAGATATTTACTCACTTAACATGAGAAATGATGAAGCTGGAGACATTTTTCAGGGATATAACTTTATTTACTCAAAATATAATTGAATACCCAAAATTAGATCTGAATTTTGCAAATTTTTAACTCAGCAGACTAAGTCATCTGAGCTACAGGGCACCTTTTGAAAACATTGGACCTATGAACCCAAAATTTTTCATACAGTTAGATGTCCCCAAAATCTCCTATCATATCAAAAATAGGGTTAACAGGGCTTCGTTCCTTTGAAATATTAAGGAAAAACCTCTGTTTTCCAAAAACAAGGCCTACAGGCCTAATGCAATTCTGTGCATTTGGAAATACAGTCGAGCCCACTTTGTGTCATATTGGTTAATAGAAAATCCTGTTTATTGTCACATAAATCTGAAATCCAAAACCATTTCCTATATAAACAATGATAAATCTGACCGTTTAATGTCATGGAATATTGTCATAATCCCGTTTATTGTCATGCTTGGAACCCTTGTCAGTGATACCAGTTCGCAGTTAATATCACATCAGACGCCAACACAGCGATCAATGAGGCCAAGAGCTTGTAATCGGTCAGGCGTATCGAACAATCACATCTCCCACCTGTGTGCGGCAGGCAAGTGCAGTGATGCATGCAGGTCAATCCCCGTCAGTTAGCTAATTAACATCTTAAGATACCACGGTAATCCAGTTCATTGAGTTTCTTCGTACTTTAACAAGGGCGATGTTTGCTATCACATGTCATACATTATTAACTCGGATCCCAGCCCTTGCAAGGCCATGGTTTACACCAAGATATGAACCACGAGCTCTAAACATACTTTACATCTGGAAATCCCTTTTAAGGGTCCACGAAAAGCTCGAGATTTTGTGAGCACTGGAGGAGATACCTGGTCCAAAACCTCAATTGTGGGGAAACTTCAGAAAGTTGACAATGGCATGACGATGCCCGCTCCCCCAACAGTCCTATCATAAAGACGATCATGGAAGTTTGAGTCATTGATAAGATATCCGGAAAATAAGGCGCAATAGTTGGGGAAATAATTATTTAGTAAAATAATTTGCCTAGGCATAACGTTATAACTGTGCCGCATATTTCCAGACATTTGACCTCATGACCCAGACGCTACGTCTCTTTCTGTTGGCAAGTTGGATTTTTGTCAGTTATTGCGGCATGCGGAACAAAACTGACAGGAAATAAATTGTCAGGTGCGCATAAACGTTATTTGTTATGCCGTTGTCCAATAAAAATATTCATAAACGTTTCTGTTTGCTTTTTGTTGACGATTTATTTAATATCATTTGAGACATAAGGCTCCTTTTATGACTCAAAAGGACATTGGTGTTGAAGCCTGCATAATGTCACATCCAGGTTATTATCATAATTTATGCATGCACCACCGACATGACAATAAGCAGGCTTGACTGTACATTAGGTAAAATGCTTCAATGCTGGACCATTACTTCTCATGTATATGAACAATGCAAGTACTAAACATTTTGAATAAGAAACAATTACACAAACATCACTGCTGAAATTCTGGCATGGTTGTACACAACACAAAAATGATTGTAACTGGCACCACCAGTCTTGAATACAACAAAGCTATCAGAGATATATACATATGCCCAATTTCAGACTGATATATCAAACCCCTCCTGAAAATAAGCAGGGACACACACTGTGCAAAAATTATTTTAGGTGGCACCACCAGTCTTGTATACGACAAAGCTATTCAATATGTATATATATGCCAAATTTCAGGCTGATATATCAAATTCCTCTGTAGATATAAGCAGGCACATACACTGTGCAAAAGTCATTGTAGGTGGCGACACCTGTCTTGTGAACGAGAAAGCCATCAAAGACACATAGACAGGTCAAAATATCTGGCCATTACATCAAACTTACCTTGAGTCTGATGCATGGGGCTGACCAGGCTTAGGTGAGAAAGGCAGTTGCCCCGAGTGAACTGTGACAAATTTACTGGCTCAGGCTACTGCACTGAGTGCACTCATGACCTGCACCTTGGTAGACTGAGTGAACTTTTGACCTGTACCTGGCTGCACTGAGTGAACTCGTGACCTGTTGCATAATCTGACACAGTTGGCAGTCTGCCAAAGCTATAAATAAATCCCAGCTGAACTTTGGTTCCAAATCTGATGCAGTGGGCAGTCTGCCAAAGCTATAAATAGAATGCAGCTACTGCACTGAGTGAACTCCTGACCCATACCTGGCTGCACTGAGTGAACTCTTGACCTGCTGCCTAATCTGATACAGTCGACAGTCTGCCAAAGCTATTAATAGATCCAGACTGACTTTTGGCCTGTTGTCAAATCTGAAATAGTAGCCACACCGTTGCATAAGCTCATGCAAGGGCTCTGCCCTGCGGGGCATGACACCCATGAAGTGATCACGTGGTGCCCATGAGGTGTTCACATGTCACTCATGAGGTGATCACATGCCTTGTGCTTGGCTGCACTGATTGAACTCTTGACCTATATCTGGCTGCACTGAAAGAATTCTTGATCTGTTGCCAAATCTGAAACAGTTGGCAGTTTCTCAACCTATTTAAAGATATAGGCACAATCTTGGCCTGTTGGTAAATCTGTTTACACATACTGAAAGACTTTGGCGAAAATGCTTTTTTTTCAAGCTGACATATTCATAAACTTTTTATAAAAAAAATCTAGAATAATAAAAGAGAATAAAGGTCCAATAATTCTGCCAAAAATCATTCAAGTAAACTTGAACAAAGGCCACCTAAGAATAATTTTTGTGCAATGTTACAGAAGTTATAATTGAAACAATTATTTTGTAGAAGAACAGTTTTGCAGTCCTCAGTTTGAAATAGACATAATAATGGCCATAAGACCAACTTAAGCCTTTCTGATATGACTGAAAGAACCAAGTCCTAGGAAAATTCTGTGGAAAAATTGAACGATTCATTTTGACAGTTTCATCATAAACATTTTAAGCTGAAAGAGCCTAAAATTATGAGGGTTTGCCCTTAAAAAACAGGTCAATGAAGGCGGCACCACAAAATCTGCAACTTCAAATATGAGTCATGTGACCAACATTTGCACAATACTTGGTAATGCTAGTTTCTGTCATTTCTGAGATTACAATGTCAGTATGCTTACTTGGCCAAATGACTGTTCAAATTCGTGTAACTCCACTAAAATTCATCAAATGCAAACCATTAGAACAAACTTGAGAGGCTTGCCTCTGGGATCATTTCTGTAAAATATTGAACAATTTGGCTTGACCGTTTACAAGAAGAAGACTTTTAAAAGTTTTTCATCTTTTTCCTTATAAGATCTAAGTAAATGCAGATAGCAAAAAAATAAGCTGAATCCAACAATATTTGATATGTGACAGATTATTGCATAAAATCTGGGGATGGTAGCTCCTGCTATTCCTGAGAAATTATGGGTTAATGTACAGATGACCAATTACCCCCGTTCAAAAGAAGGTCAATGCAGGTGGCGTCACCTATATCTGAATTTCATATATGACTCATGTGACCAACACTGGCAAAAAATTTGGTGATGATACCTCTGGCTTGGTGATGATACCTCTGGCCGTTTCTGAGACTGTCATTTAAGTATGCTTTCTTGGACAGATTACTTAGTTCAACTTCCTGTAACTCGGCCAAAATTCACCTAACTTGAACCATTCGAACAAACTTGAGAGAGATGGTATAAAAGATTATTTCTGTAAAATATTGAACAATCTGGCTTGACCATTTTGGAGGAGAAGATTTTTAAAGGTTTTTGAGCTTTTTCTCTAGAAAATCTAAGTTAATGCAGAGTTTTTCAGATGGCTAACTTTTGGCATTAAATGTCATGATGCTACCAGTCATTTTCGAAATAGTATGGGTTAACATACAGACGACAGACGCCACTACACCATCACATTAGCTAACAGGTTTGCCAACAATAACTGAATCAAAACCATATGAACAAACTTGAATTATCAACATCTAAGGATAATTAATGTGTGAGATTTAAGAATTTGGCCCAGTGGTTTTTGAGAAGAAGGTCTTTGTAGCCACTGAGCTAAAATGGGCTGTTACGGCATATGACTAAATTCAGCTTCCCATAACTCAGCCAAAAGTCACTGAACTGAGACCATTTGAACAAACTTCAGAAAGCACTACCCTAGGATCATTTCTGTGCGATAGTGAACAATTTGGCCATATGGTTTTAGAGAAGAAGTTTTTTGTAGCCGTCAGTATGATACGGGCACTTGATGACCCCCTTACAAAAAAGGCTGATACAGGTGGTGCCACCAATACCTCAATTTCAGATATGACTCATGTGACCAACACTGGCATAAAATTTGGTGATGATAGCTCCAGCCCTTTCTGAGATTGTAATTTTAGTATGCTTTTTTGGACAGATGACTAAGTTAAACTTCCTGTAACTCAACCAAAAAACACCGAACTTAAACCATTCTAACAAACCTGAGAAATATTGTTCCAGGAATCATTTCTGTGAAATATTGGACAATTTGGCTGAACAGTTTCAGAGAAGAAGATTTTTAAAGCTTTTTTAGCTTTTCCCCTATAAAATGTATGAAAATGCAGTTAGCCAACAAATAAGCAAAATCTGATATAGTTTTTTAGATGACTATTTTTTTGCATAAAATTTGGTGATGCTAACTCTTGCCATTTTCAAGATAGTATGGGTTAACATACAGATGACGGACGCCGGATGACGCAACACCATCACATAAGCTCACAGGGTCCCTAAAAAGCCATTGTTTCACTTCAAGACTGCCTAATATCTAAACCATATTCTTCCATAAATTTTCTTTGAGCATACCAAAAATTAGGTCAGTATTGCTTATTGTTTTGAAGTTATGGGCCCAAATATAATGCAATTTTTAAAAATCAGGAATCATATTTACTCACTAAACATGAGAATTGCTGAAGCTGGAGACTTTTTTTCAGGGTTATAACTTTATTTAATCAACATTCAGTTGTTTACCCAAAATTAGATATGAATTTTGCAAATTTTTTAAGTTATTAGCATAAATAAAAAATCAATACCTTAAATTTTGTCAATCTTTTGCTACAGCACATTTTTTCCCTGTAAGCACTGTTTAGTTAATTTTAACAGCATATATACATAAGGATTTTATCTTTTAAAATCTGAAATTTCATAGGAATTGATTGAAAAGAGAAGCTTTTATTCAAGTTTATATACACCATGACAAGCGTTGTTTACATCAAGTCCACCTAGTAGTACAGCCATCTTGGCTCATCTTGGCCACTACTAGCAGGCTTCCCCTCTGCCCTGCACTCCCCCCCCCCCCAGCTGGTGCATAAACTAGATGAATGTTATAATTATCTGTATTTGATTCATTCTTATTCTAGGCTATGCTACATATTAGATTTTGTGTTTAGCACCAGGGTTACAATAATTGAATTGAACATTTAATTGTGTCCACAAAGTGGTGTATTGCCATGAAAGAGTGGATGTTCATCAGATAAGTAATTCCTTACTTCAGAAGAGTAAAAACTTCACCAGGTGGAAATTGACTATTAATTCCAGTAATAAATTGTAGTTGAGATTGTAATTAGCACAATGATATTGTTTGTCCGTCATTCAACCAACAGTGAGTATACTTTATTGGAGAGCCCCTTTCCTCTAAGCTTCACATATGCTTGTATATATGAAAAACATTACAATAGAATATTTTGCATATTGCATTTGCAAATATTTCAAACTTCAGCTGAGCGCTGTGACCCATGGTTCCCTTGTTTAAGTTATTAGCATAAATATAAAATCAGTGACTTAAATTTTGCCCACTTTTGGCCATGGCATGTTTTTCCCTGTAAGTACTGTGATTTAATTTTCATATCATGCACACATTAGGATTTCAGCTTCTAAATTCTGAAATTTGGAAAGAATTGGCCAAAACTGTAGATTTTATTAGCTCAGCAGACTATAAGTCATCTGAGCTATATTAGTGGTCCATTGTCCATCGTCTGTCCATCTATCTGTCTGTCAGTCCATCCTTCCATCCATTAAACTGGCACGTTTTTAAACCGTTTGACCCACATATCTGAAATTTGGCATACTGTTAGATATCTCCAAAATCTCCTACCATACCAAAAATTCATTCCTTTCAGTCATTAAGAAAACCTCCATTTTCCATTAAAAACCCATTGTTACACTTGAAGACTGCCTAATATCAAAACCACTGACCTGTTATTGATCATTTAAATATATTTATTCCCCTATATATTTCCTATTTAGTTATGGGCCTGAACATAATGCACTTTGTAAAAAATCAGGAAATCTGTTTACTCCCTTAATTTGAGAATTGCTTACGCTAGAGACTTTTTTTCAGGTATATAACTATATTTAATCAAGATTCAATTGTACACCAAAAATTATATCTGAATTTTTCAAATTTTATCATTTATTAGCATAAATATAAAATCAGTACATTATTTTGCCCAGATGACCATGGCACATTTTTAGCTCAGCTGACTGAAAGTCATCTGAGCTATAGCGATCACTCTTTGTCCGTCGTCCGTCTGTCCGTCCGTTAACCAGGCACAAATCGTAACCTCTGGACCTAGAACCTTGTTACTTGGGATTCTGAGAGGTCCATAAAAAATCTCCTTGGAAACCAGAAATTAGGTCTCTGTTACCCATATCCTTCGAGCTATGGGGCCCCAAAGTACCCCCCAGAAAAGTCAAAAATTTCATACAAAAACTTCAATATCTCATTAACTACTTGACTGATGGTCATGATTTTTGGCATACATATTGATCATGAGATGTTACATCACTTCCTGCAGACTGGTGGCGCCACCTGTATTTTTTGATTTTTTACGAATTTTTTTCTCTATTTTTGAGACCTTTAAAAATGTGAACATCTGTTAACAAGGCACAAATCATAAAGACTGGACTTAGAATCTTAATTCTTGACACACTGAGAGGTCCATGAAAAATCTCCTTGGAAACCAGAAATTAGGTCTCTGTTACCCATATCCTTTGAGCTATGGGGCCCCAAAGTACCCCCCAGAATAGTAAAAAATTTCATACAAAAACTTCAATATCTCAATAACTACATCACTGATGGTCTTCATTTTTGGCATACATATTGATCATGAGATGTTCGATCAGTTCCTGCAGACTGGTGGCGCCACCTGTACTGTTTGATTTTTTACGATTTTTTCCTCTATTTTTGAGACCTTTGAGGATGCTGTCATCTGTTAGCGTGGCACAAATCGTAACGACTGGACCTAGAATCTTCATTTTCGACACACTGAGAGACCTATGAAAAGTCTCCATGGAAACCAGAAATTAGGTCTCTGTTACCCATATCCTTCGAGCAATGGGGCCCAAAATTACCCCCCAGAATAGTCAAAAATTTCATACAAAAACTTCAATATCTCATTAACTACATCACTGATGGTCATGATTTTCGACATACATATTGATCATGAGATGTTTCATCAGTTTGTGCAGACTGGTGGCGCCACCTGTATTTTTCAATGTTCACGAATTGTTTTCTCCATTTTTGAGACCTTTAAGGATGTAGTTATCTGTCAACAGGGTACAAATCGTAACGACTGGACCTAGAATCTTCGTTCTTGACACACAGGGAGACCCATGATAAGTCTCCATGGAAACCTGAAATTTGGTCTCTGTTACCCATATCCTTTGAGCTATGGCACTCCAAAGTACAGATCAGAATAATGGAAAATTTGATACAAAAGCTAAAGTATCTGAACAACTAATGCAGAGATAACCATAATTGTTTGCATGGATATTGATCATGGAGTGTTTCATAAGTTTCTGCAGACTGGTGGCACCACCTGTATTTGTTCGTTTTTTTTTACTAAATTTTTCTGTATTTTTGAGACCTTTAACCCTTAACTGTTTACATTTATTTTAGATTTACGACAAATTCTGACACTATTTATATTTACACTAACAGCCATATCTTTTCAAGCTTTTTTTGTATCTTTATCAAATTTTCAACAGTTCCCACTAAGAGGGTTTGCTGAAGATTATTGAAAATCATTAAAACTTAGAAATAATATGCAATATTTTTGTCCTTAAAGAATCTATACATATCATGGCATTCTAGTTGCCCATTTAGAGTGCTCTTTAGTGGCTTGTAAACAGTAAAGGGTTAAAGATATGAACATCTGTTAACAGGGCACAAATCATAAAAACTGGACCAAGAATCTTTATTCTTGACACACAGGGAGACCCATGAAAAGTCTCCATGGAAACTTGAAATTAGGTCTCTGTTACCCATATTCTTTAAGCTGTATGGGTCCAAAATACCCCCCCCCCCAGAATAATGGAAAATTTGATACAAAGACTGCAGTATTTCAATAACTACAACACTGATGGTCATGATTTTCGGCATACATATTGATCATGAGCTGTTCCATCAGTTTCTGCAGACTGGGTGTGCCACCTCTATTTTTTTCTTCAAATTTTTACGAATTTTTTTCTTTTTTTTGAGACCTTTAAAGATGTGGTTATCTGTCAACAGGGTACAAATCGCAACAACTGGACCTAGAATCTTCATTCTTGTCATGCAAGGAGGCCCATGAAAGGTGCCTGTGAAACTTGAAATTAGGTCTCTGTTGCCCATATCCTTCAAGCTATAAGACTCCGAAGTATCCCTCAGAATAATGGACAATTTGATACAAAAACTGAAGTATCTGAACAATTAATGCAGAGATCACCATGATTTTTTGCATGGATATTGACCATTAAGTGTTTTTATTAGTTTCTGCAGACTGGTGGAGCCACCTGTATTTTTGTGTCCGCCAAAACGAAGTTTTGCGGATACTATGTTTTTGACCGAGTTCCTCCGCCGCGGCGGCGTTCGTTTCCAGAGAGCTCCTCAGAGACTAATGGACCGATTTTTCCCAAACTTACACCTATTATCGGGTCACATGTGAACTGGTGCCTAACCAATTTGCATTGACCTCTGACCTTTCCTCTCTATCCAGTGTCCATTTGTGGGTCTGTTTCCACTCATTAACCCTCATATCTTGGGAACCGTTTGACCAATCAGGAAATAAAATTGATACAAATGTAGCCCTTGGATTGCTTTATAACATACACAAAAAATGGTGGCGCCACCTGTAACCATGTTTGCACAGTGTCCATCTGTTCATCTGCCTTGGGTTAAAATCACTCATATCTCTGCAGTGAATTGACTAATTCACCTGAAATTCGTCATGTGTATACATCCAGGATAGCTTTCTTGATTTTATGACAGGTGGCGCCACCTACGTTCACGTTCACGCTGATGACATCCAAGCTTATATCTCGGGAACCGTTTGACCGATCAGGAAATAAAATTAATAGAAATGTAGCCCTTTGATAGCTCTGTAACATACACAAAAAATGGTGGCGCCACCTGTAACAATGTTTGCACAGCGTCTGTCTGTTAGTCTGCCGTGGCCTAAAATTACTCATTTCTCTGTAGTGGTTCGACATAACTGCCAAAAATTTTGCAGGTTTATACATCGTGGACAGCTTTCTTGATTTTATGACAGGTGGCGACACCTACATTCTAGTTAACGCTGGACACATCCAAGCTCATATCTCAGGAACCATTTGACCAATTGGGCCAAAATTGTGCATGTGTTTAGATCTCACATAGGTCTTTATCATACACAAAACTGGAGGGGTTACCTGCAAAGATTTTTGCACAGTGTTTGTCTGTTTGTCTGCCATGGGCAAAAATCGCTCAAATACATGTAGTGGTTTGACTTTTCTGCCTAAAATTTTGCAGGTGTATACAACTTGGACAGCTTTCTGGATTTGTGGTAGGTGGCACAACCTACATACACATTTAGGCTGCAGACATCCATGCTAATATGCAACATACCTCACTCTATTTCCCCTTGCCACTCAATCAATGCCTCACTATCCGATTTTGGCAGATACATGTAGTCACTTGTCGGTTACCCGTATTTTAGTTTTAAAAGTTTACACATTTTTCTCTTTTTTTGAGATATATAAATACAGACTAAATCTTGGCCTGTTGGTTAATCTGTTTGATGCTTCAGTTGAATGGGTATATACTACCATTCTGGTGATAAAATTTCCTTTTGCGAATCTCTTCCCAGTCAGCTGAGCGTCATGACCCATGGGTCACTTGTTTCCTGTAACTGCTGTGGATTTAATTTTCACAGCATTTTTTCATAAGCATTTCATGTATTAACAACAAAAAATTGAAAACAGTTGATCAAAAACTGTAGATTTTATTCAGGTTTTCGAGCACTAGGTAAAGAATTGTTTAGGTCAAGCTAGTGTTATGCAGTTTGCTAAGCTAAGATCCCCAGCTTCCCGGGCCTGCTCTCAGCTCCCAATATTTTGCATACAGTTAGATGTCCACCAGATCCCCTACCATACTAAAAGCTTGGTCACTAAAACTTAATTCCTTCAAAAATATTAAGAAAATCTTCAATTTTCCATTAGAAACCCATTGTTACACTTCAGGACTGCCTTATATCAAAACCACTGATCTGTCTTTGATCATATATAATATACATGTTTTCTATACATTAGCTATGCACATGCCAGAATGATGTCAGTATTGTGTAATTGTTAGTGAACCTGTGAGCTTATGCGATGGCGCGGTGTCGTCTGTCCGCCGTCCAAGGCTGGCTGTCCGCCCTCCATAGCTTTAGAAACCGTCTGAGCTAGCAGCTCCAAATTACATGTAAGAATTAGTCACATGTGAAACTTGGTGCCCAAGAGCTTATTATTGGGTATGTGCATTAATTTAGATTTTATAGAGAAAAAGCTTAAAAACCTTTAAAAATCTTCTTCTCTGAAACTGTCCAGCCAAATTGTCCAATATTTCACAGAAATGTTCCCTGGAACAATCTCTCACAAATTTGTTCGAATGGTTCCAGTTCTGTGATTTTTTACCGAGTTACAGGAAGTTGAACTTAGTCATTTACATGCTAATATAACCATCTCAGAAACAGCTTTAGCTATCATCATCAAATTTTATGTTAATGTTGGTCACTTGAGTCATATCTTAACGGTGCCCGAAGCATACAGAGGGCAACAGAATCTTCTTCTCTGAAAGTGTAAAGCAAAATTGTTTAATATTGCACAGGAATGCTCCTAGGGTAGTGCTTTCTTAAGTTTGTTCAAATGGTCTCTGTTCATGACTTTTGGCCGAGTTATGGGATGCTGAATATAGTCATATGTTATAGCAGCCCATTTCTGCTCAGTGGCTACAAAGATCTTCTTCTGAGAAACCACTGGGTCAAATTCTTTAATCTCACACATGAATGATCCTTAGATGTTGATAATTCAATTTTTAGCTCAGCTGACTTTCAGTCATGCTGGGCTATAGCGATGGGTCTTTGTCCGTCGTCCTTCTGTCTGTCCGTCCGTTAGCAGGGCACAAATCGTAACCGTAGGGGCTAGGGCTATGAACCCTATGCAGTCTTAGAGGTTATAAAAAGATCTCCTTGCAAACCTGAAATTAGGTCACTGCGACCTATATTCTCGAAGTTATGGGGTGTGTTTGCACCCCCCAGAAATAACTCTATGAGACAAAATTTTCATCCCAAACCTTCCATCTTTCACATACAGCTCACCTACCAACAGGGGAAGAACCATAATTTTTTTTAGGTCAAAAGGTCAAAGGTCAAGGTCACAGGAGCCTCTTCTTTGAAAAGCCTGTGGATGCATTTTAAGCCAACCCTTTCATCCCAGTTCTTTGATTTTTCACATATAGCTCACCTACTAAGTTGGAGAAGAATCCTATAGATTTTGAGGTCACAAGGTCAAAGGTCAGGGTCACAGGATCCACTTCTTTGAAAAGGTTGTGGACACATTTCAAGCTAGACTTTTCATTCCAAACCTTCCAGCACTGATATCGCTTCTCTGCCATCAGGGGAAAAGACCTGTTGATTTTGAGGTCAAAGGTCAAGTTCACAGCACCCACTTCTTGCGTAGAGTCATTTTCAGGCAAACTTTTCAATCTGTACCTTCCATCTGTCATATATGGCTTACCTACCAATAAGGGAAGAAGCCTATTGATGTTGAGGTCAAAAAGTCAAAGGTCAAGGTCACAATATTTAATTGTTCTAAATGCTTGTGAGCATATTTCAAGTGTAACTGTTCAACCCAAACCTTCAGTCTTTCACATATGCCACATCTATGCATCACTCAGTTTGACTCAAACTTCATATTTATGGGTCTTTTTGCTTGAATAAATAACTTATTGATTTTGGGGTCAGCTGGTCAGCAGGTTAAAGGTTGCAGGTCAAAGTTATTCACCCATTGGTTGCCAAGTAATTACACCAGATTTAAGTGGTTAGTAGTTACCCATCATTTAGAAAGAATCCAGTTGATATATGGGCAAAAGGCCAAGGTCATAGGTCAGGGATGTTCACAATTACTTATTTTATAGACCATCTCTATTTTTCTTGTATATATAACCATCCCACTCCAGCTGGTACATCTCCCTGTGTGGCTGTAATTGTGAGTGACACTGGTGACATATGACTCCCTTTTGTATCAGCCTATTAAGTGATAAGGCTCAGTGATAAGTACGTTACTTCATAACAAAAACACTGTTGTCAGAATGCTTCAGCCAGGCATTAAGACTATGAGAGTATAGTATTAAGGTTTAGCTACTGATTTATAAGATGATGGGAACATTTTGCAGTTTATTTTATGGAATCCTAGCAATAAACTTAGTTTCCTAGATATCTGAATATTTTAATATATATCACCACATATAAAAGCAAGTGTTTGTTCTCATAATATGTGGATGTGTACCTTGATTTAGGATGGCTTTTTGTTTTATTTCAAGACTCTTAGCCATGCTTTCTGCATTTCTTTTCTTTCAGGTTTGGCAGTTTACCTACCCTGCTGACCCCATTGAAAAGCAGAGTGATAATAAAAAATATTGGACTTGCACTTTTTACAATTGCATATCTATAAATCTGATATGAGGGCCTGGACATGCCTTTTGAATTATTTTGGGCATTCATTACTGGATAATTTGCCCAAGTTTGGTCTCTTATTGGAAGATGTGGGATATCAAATGTCATACTTGTCAGAAATCCATAATGTCTGCCAGTTAGCCACCTTAGAAATTCTTTCTTCAGTGCAGTTTCAGTAATTTTTCTTTAATGTTTGGTCCGATTTAGAGAATGTTTGTTGTCTGATTTCAGACTCGCCAGAAGTACAATATGGCCACCAGGCAACCATCTTTTAATTCCTTTTGATCATATTATCTCAAGAACAGTTAAAGTGAATGCAGTTGGATGTATATTTATGTAATCTTGTAAAGGATTGGGTCAAATATATCTGAATAAATATTACCATCATTTATAAAAGTGCAGTACAGTTGGCTTGTATTGAATAAAAATTCATACAGAAGCACCTGTTTCTCAATAATTGTATCCGCCAAAACAGAGTTTTGCGGATACTATGTTTTCAGCTGCACGCCGCCGCCGCGTAGGTGTCCGGAGAACTCCTCCGTAACCGCTGGGCAGAATTTTACGAAACCCGGGATTATGTTCGGGTCACATGTGAACTGCTGCGCCCCGATTTTGTTTTGACCTCTGACCTTTCCTCTGCCCTCTGCGTCCGTTTGTGCGTCTGTTTCCACACATAAACCCACATATCTCGGGAACCGTTTGACCGATCAGGAAAATTTTTTTGCACAAACGTAGCCCTTGGAGAGCTTTATAACATACACAAACAATGGTGGCGCCACCTGCAACCATGTTTGCACAGTGTCCATCTGTTCGTCTGCCTTGGGTTAAAATCACTCATATCTCTGCAGTGACTTGACTAATTCACCTGAAATTCGGCATGCGTAAACATCCTGGATAGCTTATCTGATTTTATGACAGGTGGCGCCACCTACATTCACGTTTACGCTGCAGACATCCAAGCTCATATCTCAGGAACCGTTTGACCGATCAGGAAAATTTTTTTGCACAAATGTAGCCCTTGGAGAGCTTTATAACATACACAAACAATGGTGGCGCCACCTGCAACCATGTTTGCACAGTGTCCATCTGTTTGTCTGCCTTGGGTTAAAATCACTCATATCTCTGCAGTGAATTGACTAATTCACCTGAAATTCGTCATGTGTATACATCCAGGATAGCTTTCTTGATTTTATGACAGGTGGCGCCACCTACGTTCACGTTCACGCTGATGACATCCAAGCTTATATCTCGGGAACCCTTTGACCGATCAGGAAATAAAATTTATACAAATGTAGCCCTTTGATAGCTCTGTAACATACACAAAAAATGGTGGCGCCACCTGTAACAATGTTTGCACAGCGTCTGTCTGTTAGTCTGCCGTGGCCTAAAATTACTCCTATCTCGGCAGTGGTTTCACATATCTGCCTAAAATTTTGCAAGTTTATACATCCCAGACAGCTCTCTTGATTTTATGACAGGTGGCGCCACCTGCATTCTAGTTTATGCAGCAGATTTCCAAGCTCATATCTTGGGAACCGTTTGACCGATTGGGCCAAAGTTTTGCATGTGTATAGTTCTCACATTGCTCTTTATCATACGCTAAACTGGTGGCGCCACCTGCAACCCTTTTTTGCACAGCATCCATCTTTTTGTCTGCCAAGGGCAAAAATCACTCATTTACATGTAGTGGTTTGACTTATCTGCCTTAAATTTTGCATATGTATACAACTTGGATGGCTTTCTGGATTTTGTGGTAGGTGGCGCAACCTACATACACAATTTGGCTGCAGACATCCATGCTAATATGCAACACTTCACTCTATTTCCCCTTGCCACTCAATCCATGCCTTACTTCACCCGTTCCACTCTGATTTAGGCGGATACAAGTAGTCGCTTGTGGACTACCCGTATTCTAGTTCTTGCATGTATTTCCTTGATTTTTGCTATATATTTTGATCTTATATTTTCCCTTTGTGGTGTTCCTTTGAGACTGACAGGTTTCAAGCAAGCTGTTGGAATAGTTCCTGATAGCTTAACAATCATGCATTTTCCTCAGACCATCAATTCACTGTGTTTTAACCAGACATAGGTGATATATATTTCTGTTGTCATAGAAAATTTTCTACAAATTGGCAAATTGGTTCTTTAAAATTTGACTGGAAGTTGTGAATCTCAGTCCATGATGTCACAGGTCATGCTTGGCAGCTGAGCGTCATGACCCATGGGTCACTTGTTTTAAATTGTTTTGATTGAGTGATTTTCTTAGATTTTATACAGGAAAAGTTAAAAAAGATATAAAAATCTTCTTCTCCCAAACTTTCCAGCTAATTGTCCAATATTTCACAGAAATGATCCCTATAATATAGAACAATCTCTCACAGGTTTTTTTTTAATGGCTCCAGTTCGGTGATTTTTTGCTGAGTTAAAGGAGGTTTAACTTAGTCATCTGTGCAAAAAAGCATACTAAACTAAAAATCTCAGAAACAGCTGGAGCTGTCATCACCAAATTTTATGCCAATGTTTTTCACATAAGTCATATCTGAAATTGAGGTGTTGGTGGTGCCACCTACATTGATCTGTTTTTTTTACAAGCAAAATTGTACATTTTCATATTTTCATTTTTTTCTAGTTTTTTTTATCTTTTAGTATTAAATTTGATTACCTGTCGTGTAAAGTAATCAGCAAGCCATCAGTGTGATAAACTGCTCATGAATTGAATTGTTATCACACCTCCAGAATGGTCACATGTGTGAATCAGCTGTAACCACTTATTAAGCAAATCATTTGATTATACTATACTTGGTGCACTTGATGAACATTTAGTACAAAAAAATCCTGTTTGTGAAGTATGGTTTCAGAATAATCCCTGTCTTACTGTACTTGGTGTACTTAAAGGACTTTCAGTAGACTTGAATTTCATGTTTGTGAATGTATGGTGTCATACACTACTTGGTGCACTTAATGGACTTTTAATACACTTACAATGATTGATTTTATAAATAATAACAGATCTTTTATGCTAGCCATAAATTAAAAATATGATAATATCTTTTACATTATCTTATACCGGTAATGAACAAGATTTTCACTAGTTGTTTATTTCCTTAGCTCAGTCATCCATTGTCAGATTTTTAGTTTTTTGCAAATACTTATTGTCTATATAATAATGGAGATGCTCTGTTAACTGTATAATAAGATTGTGAAAATGAACCCTCATGATACACTATAATTAGTATAAAACTGAAAAATGCTAAATATATTGCAGTGAATATGTTGCAAACCACAGAATATTCATAATCACTTCTGGGCCATGTTCAACCAAAAGGCCTGAGAAACCCACATGTCATGGTCAGGGGCCCTGACTGCATCAGTAAAAAGTTTGACTCAAGAACATTTTTTTAGGGCAAGGGCTTTGATTGTATCATCCTAGTCATGTATGAAAGTTCACATGAACATCTACTAGTACACAGTAGTAGGACTTATGACCATTGGGTCTGATTACCCCCATCACCCTGATAAATACAGTAATTAACTGGTCTAATCAAGCATGCCTCCCCCCTTCTGATAGTGATACCCTGCCTTACACTAAGTTACAGGAGGCATACTGGAGGCTCTATTACATCATTCCAGGTAGCATGGCACTCATTAGGAAACCCAAAGGGTCCTGATAATAACTTTACATTGGCCAATGAAACTATGTGCCACACAAACATGGTCTCATGCTCAAAAAACCTATACAGGCTCTTTGAAGACTGCATGATGCTAGCCATGACAACATGACATTCAGGCCTTCGGAAATAAACTGATAGGGCCTGGAGTCATGATGGCAGTCACAACAGAACGCCCATTCTAAGGGTCGGATCAAAATATTTACTGTCTGGTATTATTTGGCATCACAGGCATATAAAGTCGTATTATATGTGCTTAATATCGAAGAAGAACTGTTGTTACACAAAAATAATTACATTTATTACCTCCTTTCATCACTGTGGCACCGATTCACGTTTAGCGGTACTTCTCATTCAAAACTAAATGTGTCATGGCGCGGTCGTGTATGTAAACTTGGAAGTCGGAAGCCGGAAGCCGGAAACCAAGGAATTGTCTTATAAATAAAGCAGTTTAAAGCATGTACAAAATGCTAACGCTTCAAAACCGTTTTGTTTTTCCCCGATAGAATAAGATCTTCATTATCATTCTGTGAAGAATAATAGTGATCCATTCTTTAATCTGAAAGTTATGGATGATTTTGTGCTCGGAAGCCATCTCGGAAGTCAGTCAGAAGTGCTGGGATGTGATCCAATGTGTATAACTCGGAAGTCACAGAGACGTACTGGTTAACTTGTGGTTAGTTAGAGCCACAGCCCAAATGCAGTTACATTATAATTATAGTTGCATGCATATATTAAAATTGTTTATGCATGATTCTGCTTTTAATTAGTGTATAATACAATATACATGATACATACGTAATTGAAAAACTATAAATTTTTTTATTTGTAAATTTAATATATATATATATATATATACATATGTGTGGGTGTATTTTCACGTAATATATTTCGCCCCATCTAGAGCTATGTTTTTGTTAAAGATATTTATAATTACATGGGGAATGTATGGGAAGGGATTAATTTTTAAAATATGCAATGTAAAGAGGACATTTTGAGGCACCTTAAACAAATGATTATGAGGATTTTCTGTTTTCCGCAACTATTTTCCTACATGTTTTTGAACAATATATTCAAACTTGAGGTTGTTGGGCTTTAATATTTATATTTCTATAAAATTACGGTATAAACTGTAAAGTCCAAATATTCAAAAGTTCGTAACATGTTTAATGTCAATGATGAAATGCGCGTCTATACATTTATAACTTGCAAAATGTCACTATTTAAAGGTAGTACTCATTGTAAAATAATTGATATGTTTAAGTCTTATGACAATCTTTGCATTTTACCGACTTTTGTGATCTGTGAGCGCCCAGGCTCACAGTGCGTGAGTCTGAGTATCAGCCGAGGAGGCGTGAGATTTTTCACGGTCGATCCCACCCCGAGCTGAGCTCTGTGGGGAGACCGTGCATGACTCGCACGGTAATGCGATGGGGGGGGGGGGGGGGGGGGGGGGGCTTCCTCAATATACTAGTATATATTTGGATGCTCTCATAGTGGAGTAAATCACCAACTTATGAATTGGAAAGTAAAAAAATATAATAATGAAATTGCTGGGGAATAAAAAAGTAATCTGAAAAAGAAATGAAAATTGATTACGAATTTATTGGAAAAGAACTCGATAAAATGAGAGATATTACGTCTGAATGGGCTTGCGCCCTCTATGGATGCACCACTGAATAATAAATATGGTATAATAAACCCTAATACGGCATTAAAAATAGTTATAAATTACGATGTCATTCAATATAAAAACAGTAATATATTTCCCATACGTTGAACAAATATGAAAATTCAATATATTTTGATCTTTATAAAATTCCATGCATCTGAATATTCCGTGTTTACTCACTATTTTTATTTGATCCTTATATTTTTATCCTCAGAAAACAAAATTGACCGGACTATAGTCGGAATTCTCGATACAGTATATAGTACCGTGCGCTTTCGGACATCCTTCTCTCTGAACTTAATAGTTGCTGGTATCAGGTTCTATAATTAAACAGAATGTTTTATATCTATAACATTTGCTCTGTAACAATTCATTTTTAAACATTTACTGAACTTTTTCCCCCAACATACGGTAAAAGCGTAAAATATTGATGAGTTAATATAATCTTGTTTTACAAAATGAAATAAAATATCAATATAATATATTATAAAAAACAGCATCATGAATGTTAAAAAACAGATTGAGTTTATGAAAAATATGTCATATTGAAATAATTGAAAATGCTTGACACGTTTGCTGACGATATGATGACCAGTGCATTAGCCATTACTGGCTTCCGAGTTTTACACATCTGGACCATAACCGGGCATTCCGAGAAAAAAATAGTCCATAACTTGGGATGGATAACTTTGATTTTTGCATTATGATAGAAAAAAACCTTATTCTATCAATAAAAATAAAATGGTACTTTCCATTGATGTAGTAGCATTTTAATTATGCTTCGATCATTGCTTTATTTTAAAAAAATCCTTGCTTCCGACTTCGGACTTCCGAGTTTTACACATAGCCGTTTGGGAATCCCCTACCGGAAGTTATGGTTCTCCCGCTAACAGACATGGAGACGAGTTTTTCGAGTAAAACCAGCCTCGGTATTAAAAACTGCTGCACGAATACACGTAAGTCAACCGTTGATGTAATAATTATTATTTTCTCCAACAGAATAACGTCACTTTTTGTCTTAACTCAGGAAAATGACAGCTCGAGAAGTAGATGAAGATGAAAAAGTAGTGTCAGAAATGGCGTGCACATCTGCACATACTAGAATTGATGCGAACCCAATAGCTTGTACTGTCACCCCATCGTCTTCCGTATATCTAAAATCGACGTTTGGGGTGACAGGCTGTCGCTAGCATGATGCCAGCCAACAGGAAATCATGCATTACTAGTAATACCTGAAACCTTCCAGAAGCCCAGCAAAGCCTTGTGACTCCATCCCCCAGCCAGTTTGGTAGTTTTATAGATCTTTAAGTCAAAATTTAAACATATATAGGTTTTAGGCACTTTTGATGCCTAAAACCTGCCCAAAACCTGTTTTAGGCGGGGCAGTTTTAACCAGGTTAAAACCTATGGTTAAAACCTTCCTGCCTAAAACTTGCCAACCCTGCTGACTTACATATCAATTGTGTAAATGTATGGTGCCTTACAGTTAATAAGTTCTTAAAAAAATATACTTTAGCAAATGACTTCAGTAGTGTTTGATAGAAAAAAGGCATGTTAACTTGCATATACGTAAATATATGCCGTAAAAACGTCTTTGAAGTGATCCTCAAATAAATGTACCTGTACCTGTACCAAGGTACTTTCTAAAGTACCTGTACCTAGGTACTTTCACTTATACCTGGCTCCAGCCCTGTCAATCAGTGCACCCAGGTGCAGTACAGACATCACCATGGCAACTAACCTGGCTCTGCCTGGTGTCCAGATACAGTCTAGACGATGTGTCTAGACACATTGTGTAGACATCTAGAACCTGCAAACTGTGTCAGATTTTACTATCGGTCAAGTAATGTTCTGTATCTGTAAATAACTTTGACAGACTGTCAACCATTTCAGATTTGCCAACAGGTCAAGTTTCAGTCTGTAAGAGCCAGTGGTAAATTTCAGTCTGTAAGAGCCAGTGGTGCAGTTACATGTGGCACATTAGGTACCCTTGACCTGGGGGAAAGCTTAGCCTCCATTGCCAGGATGCATGAATAGGTGTGACTCAATACCAAGGCTAAAAGAGGAACTTATTCTTAGATTTTATAGGGAAAAAGCTAAAACACATTTAAAAATGTTCTTCTCCGAAACCATGCTGCCAAATTGTCCATTCATCTGTCCCAATATCCATCCCTGGCATAAGAACATATCAGAAATACCCTGACTGATACATCCTAGTTTTAAAATGTCCTAGTCAGAAATGTGCAGGTCCGAAACGTCCATTTGGCTGAAATCTTAATGACTAAGGTAGATATGCAGGACATGAGAGGATCAATATTAAATTTTAAAAATAAACATTCATACTCCCAAACTTTGCACAGGTACGCATTAGGCCTGTAGCCTTGTTTGAGTTAAGGGCCCGAACATAATGCACTTTGTAAAAAATCAAGATAAAAAGTTTATGAATATGTCAGCTTGAAAAAAAACATTTTAGCCAAAGTCTATCAGTGTGTGTAAACAGATTTACCAACAGGCCAAGATTGTGTCTGTATCTTTAAATAGGTTGAGAAACTGCCAACTGTTTCAGATTTGGCAACAGATCAAGGGTTCATTCAGTGCAGCCAGATATAGGTCAAGAGTTCAATCAGTGCAGCCAAGCACAAGGCATGTGATCCCTTCATGGGTGACATGTGAACACCTCATGGGCACCATGTGATCACCTCATGGGTATCATGCCCCTCAGGGCTGCATGTGGAGCCAATCTGTGAGCTTATTCAATGGTGTGGCTACTATTTCAGATTTGGCAACAGGCCAAATGTCAGTCTGGATCTATTTATAGCTTTACCAGACTGCCCACTGCATCAGTTTTGGCCCAAAGTTCAGCCTGGATCTATTTATAGCGCTGGCAGACTGCCAACTGTGTTATATCATGCAACAGGTCAAGATTTCAGTCAGTGTAGCCAGGTACAGGTCAAAAGTTCACTCAGTCTAACCAGGTGCAGGTCATGAGTTCACTCAGTGCAGTAGCCTGAGCCAGCAAATTTGTTACAGTTCACTCGGGGCAACTGCCTTTCCTCACCTAAGCCTGGTTAGCCGAATGCATCAGACTCAGGGTAAGTTTGATGTATTGGCCTGATATTTTGACCTGTCTATGTGTCTTTGATGGCTTTCTCGTTCACAAGACAGGTGTCGCCACCTACAATGACTTTTGCACTGTGTATGTGCCTGCTTATTTCTATAGAGGAATTTGATATATCACCCTTAAATAGGGCATATTTATACATATCGAATAGCTTTGTTGTATACAAGACTGGTGGTGCCACCTACAATAATTTTTGCACAGTGTGTGTCCCTGCTTATTTTTCAGGAGGGGTTTGATATATCAGTCTGAAATTGGGCATATGTATATATCTCTGATTGCTTCGTTGTATACAAGACTGGTGGTGCCAGCTACAATCATTTTTGTGTTGTGTGCACCCATGCCAGAATTTCAGCAGTGATGTTTGTGTAATTGTCTCTTATTCAAAATGTTTAGTACCTGCATTGTTCATATACATGAGAAGTAATGGTCCAGCATTGAAGCATTATACCTGGTGTATTTCCCAATGCACAGGTTCGCATTAGGCCTGTAGGCCTTGTTAATATTCAAATGTGATAAAATATTAGGTTCTAACATAAGTGCTAATAAACACATTTCATGGTTTAATAAGGAGGTATAAATATTTTGTAGCATTTCATTCATATCTCTTAAAGCTAGCTGGTCCTTGTTATGAATAACTATTACACTTTGGGCAAACAGGAATATTGGCAAACTGTCAACGGATTTAATTTTTAGCTCATATTGCCATAAAACTATTGAAAACTGTTACATATTTTTTTGTTAATGAAATATATCCTTTTATATAATGCTTAGACCCATCAGCACTTTTCCTTAATTGCATAATTAAATGGTTTCAAGCCACAATTTTCATTTATTATACAATATAATGTATATGTAATTGGCTTGTTCTAACATGCTTATCAAATTTAGTATATGCTAATTTGATAATGGAAAAATTATATTTTTTTACATAATTTTATTCCAGTTAATAAATCAATTGTATATTATTTTACTTCAGCTCATATTCCTTATTCTGTAATTTACAGGGTTTCAGAAGTTTGCAGTTGGTAAATATTTACATGCACTTAACAGTCACTTAGTTGAAATACTGATACTTCTACAAATATGTTATAATGAGAGGCTAAACGTACACATGCAACTCCAAATATGTGTATTGTGTACATGCATTTACCAAATAGTCCATTAAAGTGCACAGTCAATACAACCACTCAGATTTTATACCAATTTCTCACAAATCAATTTCAGCTGAGCGCTCAGCAGCAGACTGCGACGCAGCTGTTTTCAGTTTTCTGTTGTGTCACCGGCCCACCAATTGGCTAACTGGGGTCATAGCACGATACAATCTGTTACTCAATCTGTCCTGTCATAGGCAATTCAGCTGAGCGTCATGATCCATGTCCTGATCTGGACCTTGACATATATATATATATATATACATATATATATATATATATATATATATATTAATAATAATAATGATAATAATAATAATAAACGACTGAACCTTGGGGGTACCCTGGTTTATTGGGAAACATTATGCAAACTACATTTGGGAATCAGTGCAATGCAAGGCAATGAACATGAAATAACACCAGTCAATGACATAATTATCACAAGATGAAAATATAACATATGACAATAATCTGGCCTAGATACAGAGTACCAGGGTGGGAGGGTAGGGTAATCTACCCCATATTAAGTTTACTTTCAGCTATATTTTTTATTAAGACTTCAAAATGAAATAGGTGCAAAGTCCCGCACGAGGCACAGGCCATAAACCATCTGACCCTCTCTTATTGAAATGCACACGGCTCAGGTTCACGAGTGACGCAAGCTTGTGTGATCAACCAACGTTAAATAACCATAGTTCACATGTACCTATGCAACCTATGCAGCCTTTGTTTCTGATATTTAAATCACAATAAAGATAACATGTTCCTACTTTATTGTACGCTCCTGAGGCAGCGGAAATCTTGCGCTACTAAAGAAGCTATTGATTTTCACGCTGCCTGCTTCGACCGTTTATGATGCATTTAAACACCAGGTGGTGCACATGGGCCAGTCTGCTTAACAAAACTGCTGATGTGACTATCAGCAACCCAAATGCAACAAAAGTCAACAAACACTCAACAGGCATCAGGCTCAGCCCAGAAACCATGTGTTAATTGGGCAATTCTCTCAGAGCCTGTGGCCTGTTAAAATGGTCGCCGGAGCGATGAGCAGTCACTCAAAACAAAATGAACAACATTGGCTTCGTGTATTCCTCGCTTGGCTAGTAAACTGTTTTGCTTCCAGCAAAGGGTCTCATCTGATTGGACCAACATACTGTGCTCCCCTCTGGTGAAGAGATTCAGGATACAAGGTCATAACAAACAGCGCTTAGGATATAGGTAGTTGGCCTATGGGTAAAGCGCTGTGGAAAGAGCGTAACTTTATTGCTTTACTTAAATAATAATAAACGACTGAACCTTGGGTCAGAGTTCGGTCCGAGTACTGTTAAAGTACTCAAGTACAAGTACTGAGTACTATAAAAGTACTCTAGTACAAGTATTAATACTTTTGCTCTCTTTTCAAAAGTACTCATGAGTACTTTTATGAGTACTTTTTGTAACCAAACTTGTTAAATGATGTTATTGAATTCAATATATACTCACAAAGTTAAAAATATTTTTATTATTGAAAACATAGTACAAAATAAAAATATATACAATGTTGTGTTATGCTTAATCAAAATACTGAGGCAAAATGCAAACTCTAGGGCATATAAATAGGCCATATACAGTATAAATATATCAAAGCATTGACTTATTATAGTAGAGGGTTTGCATTGAAGAAACATCTGGTCTTGTATAGATTATCAAAAATATATATTTCTTAGCCAGGACAAGATATACAGTTTACTTAATGTTGTATTATGCAATTTCGAAATACTGGTGGGAATGTTCAGAAACTTCAACATAAAAAGTTATATAAAAGTTAATATATAAAAGTTATATTGTTAAAGGAAATCTGACTGACATTGTATAAAGCATTTATCCATATGTTAAACATATATGTAATCATATAATGATAACAATGATAACAATAATAATAAAAATAAAAATAACAACCATATGTTATTATTTATATAATATCAGCTTATGAATAATGTGGCTGTAGCCTAATGAAGATATTTAATGAAAAACTGTATATGTGAAAATAGTATAAAACAACATATCTGACGGACTTACCATGCCATTCATCATGTGTAATAATTTATGAGTATTTAACAACAGTTACATCAGTGGCATATTACAACAAGGAATGAGGCGATAGTAATACATAATATGAAAAGAATATTACAGGTTTTCAAAGTTAGTAAGAGTAATATTACTATTGATAGAAAAGAAATTTGAACTAGTAATGGTAATAGTACCCCAAGTAATAGAATAATAGCCATTACTTTTCTATTACAACCCTAGGCTAACACATCTGATGAATTGAGTGTTTGTTTGATAAGGTTGATAGAACACAGTAAAGGGCCAAGTGTAGTGTGATTAGTTAATGCTGGGTGCTTTCAGGGTCTTTCTAAACACCGAAAAGTACCGAAAAGTTACCGAAAAGAAACTGAAAAGACTTTAAAAGCACCTTTTTATTAATGTTAACACTAAAAATAACCAAAAATTAGGTACAGACTGTCAGTAAAGTTAGCAAATCGTGTGCTCTTTTTTACCCTTTATAAAAGATGATGAAAAGTGACTAAAAAGCACCATAAAGTGACAAAATGTTATCAAAAGAGTACTAAAAAATACCAAAAAGTACTGAAAATTAACCAAAAAGTACAAAAAAAAATTACTGAAAAGTTCCGAAAAGTGTCTAAAAAGTACTGAAAAGTAACTGAAAAGTTACCACAATGTACCGAAAAGTTACCGAAAGGACTTTTTAAAGTATTTTTTATATATTATAACACATAATTACTGAAAAGTTGTTTAAGACTGTCAATGAAGTCAGCAAATTTTGTTCTAACCCTTTATAATGGATGATGAAAAGAGACTCAAAAGTACCATTAAGTGACAAAATGTTATCACATAAATACTAAAACATATCAAAAAGTACTCTCTCCAAAACTGTTCAGCCAAATTGTCCAATATTTCACAGAAATGATTCCTAGAACAATCTTTCTCAAGTTTGTTTGAATGGTTTAAGTTCAGTGATTTTTGGCCGAGTTACAGGAAGTTGAACTTAGTCATCTGTCCAAAAAAGCATACTAAAATTACAATCTCAGAAACGGCTGGAGCTATCATCACCAAATTTTATGCCAATGTTGTTCACATGAGACATATATGAAATTGAGGTATTGGTGGCGCCACCTGCATCGGCCATTTTTGTACAGGGGTCATCAGTGCCCTTATCATACTGACGGTTACAAAAAACTTCTTCTCTGAAACCATATTGCCAAATAGTTTAATAAGGCACAGAAATGATCCTAGGGTAGTGCTTTCTGAATATTGTTCAAATGGTCTCAGTTCAGTGATATTGGCTGAGTTATGGGAAGCTGAATTTAGTCATATGCTGTACAGCCCATTTTAGCTCAGTGGCTACAAAGATCTTCTCCTCAAAAACCACTGGGCCAAATTCTTAAATCTCACACATTAATTATCCTTAGATGTTGATAATTCAAGTTTGTTCAAATGGTTTTGGTTCAGTGATTTTTGGCTGAGTTATGGGAGGCTTAACTTAGCCATTTTGCTGTATTTTGAGTTATAAACCTGTAAAACGTTTTTTGACTAACGCTACTGAGGCCTATTTGTTTAATATTTTACAAGAATAATCCCCTGAATAATTCTCATAATAATTGTCTTATATGGTTCCAAAGAATGAATTTTGGCTGAATTATAAAGATTGAATTGAGTCATTTTACCATATATGTTAGCTGTGTGAAGCAGATACATCTAGACTGGCACCAAGTTATCAGCATTTATTACATCATGCCTCTAGACATTTAAATTTCAGGTTATCTATGGTTAATATTGACAAGAATGTTTTTTAAGAGCTTTTAAAAAATGTAGATTTATGATTTTTAGATATTCCTCATGCCAGGCAATGTTTACAATCACAGGCATACAGCTCTCTGTGAGTATATAAAGACGGCTGTACATGAATTATAAATAATTGGTATCCATAGTCAAATTAATTCAAGATTTTGCCATCATACTGATGTATCTGTATTACAATTTTGCATTCAATATGCATCTGTAATAATTTTTAGTGAACCTGTGAGCTAATGCAATGGTGTGGCGGCGTTTGTCTTCTGTACGTTAACCCATACTATTTTGAAAATGATTGGAGCTAGCATCATGAAATTTAATACAAAAAGTTAGCCATCTGAAAAACTCTGCATTTTCTTAAATTTTATAGAGAAAAAGCTAAAAAAACCTTTAAAAATCTTCTCCTCCATAACACTCAAGCCAAATTGTTCAATATTTCACAGAAATAATCTTTTGTACCATTTCCCTCAATATTGTTCCAATGGTTCAAGTTTGGTGAATTTTGGCCGAGTTACAGGAAGTTGAACTTAGCCATCTGTCCAAAAAAGCATACTTAAATGACAGTCTCAGAAATCCATAATCCATAATTTCTCAGGAATAGCAGGAGCTACCATTCCCAGATTTTATGCAATAATCTGTCACATATCAAATGTTGTGGGATTCAGCTTATTTTTTTGCTATCTGCTTTTACTTAGATTTTATAGGGAAAAAGCTGAAAAACTTTTAAAAGTCTTCTTCTTGTAAACAGTCCAGCCAAATTGTTCAATATATTACATAAATGATCCCAGAGGCAAGCCCTCTCAAGTTTGTTCAAATGGTTTGCATTTGATGAATTTTAGTGGAGTTACACAAAATTGAACAGTCATTTGGCCAAGTAAGTATACTGACATAGTACTCTCAGAAATGACAGAAGCTAGCATTACCAGGTTATTGTGCAAATGTTGGTCACGTGACTCATATTTGAAGTTGCAGGTTTTGTGGTGCCACCTACATTGACCTGTTTTTTATGGGCAAAAAACCTCATAATTTTAGGCTCTTTCAGCTTAATGATTGAACTGTCAAGTTGAATTGTTCAATATTCCTAGGACATGGTTCTTTCAATCATATCAGAAAATACTGAGTTTGTTGATTTTTGGTCGAGTTGTGAAAAGCTTAAGTTGGTCTTATGGCCATTATTATGTATTTTTCAAACTGAGGACTGCAATGGTGTTCTTCTACAAAATTATTATTTCAGTTATATCTTCTGTAACATTGCACAAAAAATATTCTTAGGTGGCCTTTGTTCAAGTTTACTAGAATGATTTTTGGCAGAACTATTGGACCTTTAACAATGAAAGTACTGCATCTTTTATTATTCTAGATATTTTGATAAAAAGTTTATGAATATGGCAGCTTAAAAAAAAAATTTAGCCAAAGTCTTTCAGTATGTGTAAACAGATATACCAACAGGCCAAGATTGAATCCGTATCTTTAAATAGGTTGAGAAACTGCCAACTGTTTCAGATTTGGCAACAGATCAAGAGTTCATTCAGTGCATGTGATCACCTCATAAGTATCATGTGATCACCTCATGTGTGTCATGCCCCCAGGGCTGCATGTGGAGCCAATCTGTGAGCTTATGCAATGGTGTGGCTACGATTTCAGATTTGGCAACAGGCTAGAGATCAGTCTGGATCTATTTATAGCTTTGGCAGACTGCCAGCTGTATCAGATTAGGCAACAGGTCAAGAGTTCACTCAGTGCAGCTAGGTATGGGTCAGGAGTTTACTCAGTGCAGTAGCTGCATTCTGTTTATAGCTTTGGCAGACTGCCAACTGTGTCAGATTATGCAACAGGTCAAGACTTCACTCAGTGCAGCCAGGTGCAGGTCACGAGTTCACTCAGTGCAGTAGCCTGAGCAAGCAATTTGTCACAGTTCACTCAGGGCAACAGCCTTTCTCACCTAAGCCTGGTCAGCCCCATGCATCAGACTCAAGGTAAGTTTTATGTATTGGCCTAATATTTTGACCTGTCTATGTGTCTTTGATGGCTTTCATGCTCACAAGACAGGTGTCGCCACCTACAATGACTTTTGCACAGTGTGTGTCCCTGTTTTTTTTTTTTTTTCTCAGGAGGGGTTTGATATATCAGTCTGAAATTGGGCATATGTATATATCTCTGATAGCTTCATTGTATACAAAACTGGTGGTGCCAGCTACAATCTTTTTAGTGTTGTGTGCACCCATGCCAGAATTTCAGCACTGATGTTTGTGTTATTGTTTCTTATTGAAAATGTTTAGTACTTGCATTGTTCATATACCTGAAAAGTAATGGTCCAGCATTGAAGCATTATAGCTGGTGTATTTCCCAATGCACAGGTTCACATTAGGCCTGTAGGACTTGTTATATAGTTTAGATGCCTATTTTTAAAGCTGATTTGAATGGGAACATCATTTGAAATATTGAACAGTTATTTATTGTCATGGCCGGATTCAACAGTATATACTGGTAAAGCCTTATGACAGAGGTAGCTTGATGACTTTAAAATAAATAAAACCAAGAGCAGCACACCTTTGAATGTTTAATGTATTGTGAAATCAGAATGCATTTCAAACAAAATATGTCCATATTTTTCATAAGTGCCATTTTAGACCATTGAAAGGTTCTGAATTAAGTACATGATATGGAATATTTTATGTAAATCCATTTGGTAAATAATATAATTCTTAAATGACCAAACACCTAAAGCAAGAACATTTAATTTCAAGTCAGTGAGTAAACACTTAGGATTGAAAGGAATTTGATTATATTATCTCTCACACTGAAAACATATAATGGCAAAGCACTCACCACAAAAAACAATAGGTTCATATTTCACTAAGTAACATATTTCACTAAGCAATATCAGGTATTTAAGGATATATAAATACTAAATATTTATCCTGTGAATAAATAGCATGTAGCACACTTTGGTATGTTTAATGTCATGTAAAACCAGCTTTTATAGTCATTTACGTAAATTTTTGGTACACTGTGGTATCTTTTCAGTTACTTTTCGGTACTTTTTAGAACTTTTCAGTAACTTTTCAGTACTTGTTGGTAACTTTTCAGTACTTTTTGGTATTTTTAGTACTTATTTGTTAACATTTTGTCACTTTATGGTGCTTTAGTCACTTTTCATCATCCTTTAAAAGAGAAAAACACAAATTGCTAACTTTACTGACAGTTTGAACCTAATAATTGGTTATTTGTAGTGTTAACATTAATTAAAAGGGTGCTTTTAAAGTCTTTTCAATTACTTTTCGGTATTTTCGGTGCTTTTCGGTGTTTAGAAAGACCCGTGCTTTCATGGACCAGCCGGCACTGGACAGAAGGCTTTGGCTTGAGGTTAACCCCTGGTTCTCTTTGTTGATTCATTAAAAGTAGGCTCGGTCATTAAACAGTGGAGAAGTCCTTTGTGTGCTTACACAATATGTTGGGCAAGTTATTGTCAGCTGATAGTAGAATGTGATGCTGCAGCCTATGTTGTAGTAGCTAAGGGGTGTATGGTCTGATAGTCACAGCTTTTCATGGGTTAATCAGTTGACAGTCAACAGTTGAGTCTTAGTTGGGGGGGGGGGGATCTTTAAAAAAATAGAATTTAAAGGGGCTCAATCACCCATAAAGCATGTTGACTTTACACGAAAAATAGTTTCTTTCCTTTAAAATAAATCTGTACCTGCCAAAACATTGCCTTGAAACCGTTTTCTTACTCCTGTAAAGGAGTGTGGAAAACAGTGGACAGGGCGCAATTGCAGGTTTCAACATGAACACAGTGCGTTGGGCTGTGTGCAATGCGGAGCCACAAAACATGTCAATCACAATCATGGATGCCCTGACTGACTTGGTAAAAAAAATATAAAACATGTTCCCGCTGGCTGTAAAACCGTGTTTTGCCCCTATTAATTGGATCCCAGTCACACAGCATTGTTATGGTAAACAGACACAAGTGGTCTGTGTTTACCAACACGCAGGGCTATAACAAGGTGTTAAACAGCTGTATGCCAGGAAATGAGACTGTGTACTGGGATGTTTCTGCTGGGAAACCTTTGTATAAAGCAAAACTGAAATGATAGTGTGAAAGAATATGCATAATATTGAGCCTGATTATGTCCCTTTAATTCTTAAAATACTACTCATTATGAATTTGCTGATTTAATGATTTATTGAACACTATGTTGTACTTATCTTGCTGGAAATATATAATGCAGTACACATGTACACATGAATTGCATGAATGTTTTAATAATAAAATAGTTCAATTTATTTATATTTTCTATTAAATAAAAGTGATAGTATTAGTAATAGAAGCTAAGTAATAGTAATAGTAGTAGTTATCGATGCATAAATGCTGTAATAGTTTCAGTTATAGTAACAGATGGATTACTTTAAGTACTTTTATATAATATTAAATGTTATATATTATATATAATATCTTACTATAATATACTATAATAAACTGTTACTAATATTATTTCGAAATTTGAATGATATATGAAATACCCAAAAGTACTCATGAAATACTCATATGAGTTCTGAGTACTTTCAAAGTACCAGAGTACAAGTACAAGTACTTTTGTGATTTTCAAAAAGTACTCAAGTACGAGTACTGAGTACTCAAAAAAGTACTTATGAGTACGAGTACTATGAGTACGAGTACTTTTGGACCCAACTCTGCCTTCGGTATACCCTGTTTTATTGCGAAACATTATAGAAACTACATTTGCTTTTGGTGTCGTTGCTTTTTATTTGTTTCATGCCATAAGACAGCCCTTTAAGATAAGTATTTTCAGTCATAGGATTACACAGCTCGTTCTCAACATGTAACAGCCTAACCAAATTCAGATACTGTGTAACTGATCTAACTTTAAGAAACGTTGAGAGATATACAACACAACAATATAAATGATTGCTCTGCAGAGGACTCAGGTTGTATCCCATGTCAGCACAAAATTGATAGTAGGTCTTCAACTGACACCTATAGCTACGCTCCCGAGGCAGCGAAAATCTTGTGCTTCTAAAAAAGCTACTGAATTTTCCGCTGACTGCTTTGACTGTTTATGATGCATTTAAACACCAAGTGGTGCACATGGGCCTGATTGCTTAAACATTGCTGATGTGACAATCAGCCAACCAAATGCAAGTCAACAAACACTCAACAGGCATCATGCTCCGCCCAGAAACCATGTGTGGGGCAATTCTCTCTGAGCTTGTGGCCAGTTCAAACGGTTGCTGGGGCGATGAGCTGTTACTCAAAACGAAATGAACAACATTGGCTTCGTGTATTCCTCGCTTGGCTGGTATACGGATTTGCTTCCAGCACAGGGTCTCATCTGATTGGACCAAAATACTGTGCTCCCCTCTGGTGTAGAGATTAAGGATACAAGGTCATAACAAACAGCGCTTATGGTATTGGTAGTTGGCCTAAGGGTAAAGCGCTGTGTAAAGAGCGTAACCTATAACAAGCTTTGGAGCTCTTGGCAAATGCGGCTTTTTGATATTTTCGGGCTTGGGCATCCAATAACCCTTTAACTTCCTCGACCAGGAGACCTGTGAAAATATGACGCACAGCTATGACATTGACATATGATTTAGCAAGTCATTATTACAAAACTGGTGATTACAGGTACCATCAAAAGCTACCTTCCACAGGGCCTCAAGGCACAGAATCTGACTAAACTCATGCAGGCTTGAAACTGAGTCCAGTTAGTCATGGGTTTTTGCCGCTACATAAACAGCTCTCACCACTAAGTTGTAGGTCGCAGCACACCAAAACAGCTGACGCTACAGAACCATGAGAGCCGGACTTCTTGCAGCACACTTATTAATTATTGACACTCCACACTGTTTGTCCATTTGAACATAAACAATTCTGTTAGCACATAAATGACCCCATCGTAACACTGCCAATGCAGCCATCGCTGTCTCTTTATTGTTGATAGGCATATTTTGAAATTCTGGATATTCATGAGAGACCAACTTGTTAAAAAAAGATCACCATTGTGGAATACACCTCCGCCGCCCTGTACACATGCGTCAGTCATAACCAAAGTGATTGGACAGGGATCAGTAAATGGAACAACACCGTTAAATTGTACAACAAAATCGCGCCACCAAATTAGATCCTTCTTCACTGCTCCCTGAACTTTTAATTTATGACAAGGCTGCTTTAACGAACTTATAGCGTTAAGAATGCGCCGCAGAAAAGTGCGTGCTCCGCGAATGCATTGCGCCGTAAAATTGAGTTTTCCCGCGATACTTTGTAGTTGTTGTTTCGTGACACGGTTTCTTTTGTAAGTAATGCTCTACATTATGACACAAATCAATTAGCTTATCCGGTGGCAGCAAAAGCGTGCAGTCACATGTGTCAATGCGTATTCTAAGAAAATCCAGCACAGTTGTTGGTGCTATCAGCTTTTCCTCTTTCAAGGGGAACCCTAATGCAACAATGAGACTCTTTAGAGTCTTCCAGGCCTTTCTACACTCTTGAAAAGTGTCACTGATAACCAGAAAATCGTCCTGGTATTATACTATTTTGTTGAGCCCCTATGGTTCATCATACACTTGATAGCTTGAGAGATCCTAAGAAATATAGATGGTGACAAATGGAAGTTTAACATAATAAAAGTAGCGATGCTGGCCATTTTTAAACACCCACTGGAGACTAGTTGGTTGTTGTGAATATGTGTTGATTGGCACATTACAGTACGCAGACTTTATGTCAATTTTTGCGAGGAATGCTCTTGGTTTAATCAGGGACACTGCAGTATCAACAGATTTGTAGGATTGTTTTTTCACATATTGGGGCGTAAGAATTCAAATTGTTTTCTCTCGGGTGGCTACAATCGTGAATCAGATGAATACCACCGTCAGCTTTAGGTACACTCCCTAAAGGACTAGTAATAGTAGGCTTTTATCTCGTGTTTACAAAGTTACCTAAATTAATCTCTCCAATAATGAGCTTTTCAACTTGATCCTTAACATTAATATCTGTTGCAGACTTATGATTCCTGAATTCGGCGTTCACCATTTAGCATCCTTATCTATAATGTGAAACCCATGCTCAATTCCGGATATAGAAAGTCTGTCTGAATGATTTCTCAACTCTTGTTTCCATACTTTTATATCGAGAGTTGATTTCACTGTCGTTTCACCCGCATTGGGTCAACACTGCACATTGCCACTAGGTGGCACTGGTGCCATTCAAGCAGATGAGGGGAATTAAGGGGCTATGTGAGCCATTCGGGTGTGAGCCTGCTGGCAACCTTGAGCACTACACACATGCCTGTATTTACAGGAATCTCCATACCAACATCCCCATTCACTGTTATATAACCTACAGATTTCTCTGTTACCATCTACTCTCTTAAATGTCGGTCTACTCCTGACTCTGTAAAGCTGCATGTGCTCAGACTTCAGCACCAGATGTATGTTAAACAGATGAGGTGCATCAGTACCCCACCTAAATTTATACCGGCCCTGCATATGCTTATATTCCTTATCAAAATGCAGCACTGAGACCCGCTCATATTTCCTAAAAAGCTAACAGACTTTAACTGTATATGACAAATAGTCTTTGATAAATTGCTTGTTTAACTCTCCATTTTCAATCACAAAATTCATGATTCTCGAATTTGCTAAGCACAAATCTTCAATGGTTAGATATTCTAGCTTTGCTTTACGCGTTGTGCCTCTCATTAACAGTTGAGTGCCAATACAGTCGTTTAATACATGATCTTCAAACACAGGTGGAACTAAGCTGACGTAGTCAACTATATCGTACACAAAGTCCAACTCACCTGTCTTCTTACAACCACGCAGGTACACCTGTGGGTCCAAGATGGCAGCTTGGCCAGTGGCAGATTTGGCCTGTGACTCATGCGGGTCCGTCTGTCCAGGGCTGAGTTGGTGCACCTCGTGCGGGTCTCTTGCTTTCTCGGTTAATAGTTCAGTAAGGATAGTGTCCTTTCTGACGGTTTCTGTGTGAGGAAGCTTGGCTCAGAATTTTTAGAGATGGACTAAAAGAACTTTTCCTGTCATAGGCGTTCTGCTAATGGCAGTTGAAGTTCCTTAAGAGCTTCCATATTGCCCGTCAGCAAACTGACAGAGTCCACATTAGAAAATCCATTGTTTACCAATGTATTCACCGTCTCTGGCTGGAATCCCTCGACACACATTTTTTCCATAAAGGAGTCTTGTGCATGTTCGGTCTTAGACGGTTTTCTTCTATGCCCCATATTAAATTTACTTTCAGGGTTATTATTATTCAGACTTCTAAATGAAATAGGTGCAAAGTCCCGCACGAGGCGCAGGCCATAAACCAACTGACCCTCTGTTAGTGAAATGCACACAGCTCAGGTTTACGAGTGACGCAAGCTTATGTGATAAACCAAGCTTTAAATTACCAGAGTTCACGTGTACCTATGCAACCTATGTAGCCTTCGTTTCTGATATTTAAAATACAATAAAGATAACATGTTCCTACTTTATTGCTTTACACACACACACATATATATAAATATATATATATATATATATATATATATATATATATATATATATATATATATATATATATATATATATAAGTCCTTCGACTGGGTTTAAACAAAAGGGGAAGTGTCCTCTCTCTTCCATCAAACGACAACAAACGACCGACGTGGTGAAAAGGGTTTACTGTGAAGTAATAAACATACAAAGGTTATGGCGTGTTGCCATTACAAAGTTTGGTGACGGAATCTCATCTTTTTCTATTACAGTGGAATTTTATACATATATATTGTGGTAGTTACAATCCAGAGACATTTTAAGAAATACGATATTAAAATGTAAATGGGTTACAAGTAGTATTACAGAATGTCATTAGACAAACGCACTATAATACAAAAGTACAGCGGATACTCTTGTGAAGACAAATATGAGGCTTAATAGAGTGTTCTAATACGAGACTGAAAATTATAAAATGAATTACGCCATTGATACACAAACATTGATATTTGTAGTAACCTTGTACGAAATTACGAACGCATATAGTAATGACTATGGTAGGAAATGAAGGCAATGCTTAACTGTGAAGTAATAAACATACAACGGTTATGGCGTGTTGCCATTACGAAGTTTGGTGACGGAATGGCGCAAAAATGGAGAATATTGAAGTCGTTTTGGCAGCAGAGTCAGATGTCAGGTGCAGTGTGATGTGTGCATATTAGATAAGTGAACCTAACCCTATAAGGAAATATATGCAAATGACTAATTAACTAGTGATGCCCCCTGTCGGACATCATAGACACTAAAATGAACTTAAAAGGCTATAAATTGGGTGCCCTCTATTGGGCATCACGTACACTATCGGAGTCTACACCTGAGCCTGTTACATATATATATATATATATATATATATATTTATTTATTTATTATTGAGTTGCAAATATACAGATATATATTTGAGAAGAGCTATCTGTGATCTTAATTATTCCTATAAAACTTTAATTGCTGTATTTGTACCTTCAGCAACAACAGTCAATTACTCAATCTCCTTTCTTTCATGGTAGTCATGTCATAGTTATTTCCGCAATCATATTTTGTATTTGACTACCCCAAATAGCAAGGACATATCCTTTCAGCTTTTCAATTGCAAAAATTAAATATATAATAGAAATAAATGTGTGCTAAGATTCAGCTTAGCGCCAAGACTTGTGACAGTTTCAGTGGATTAATACAACAGTGATTACCATACTGTGTGGATCATCATACCACAAAATTTTAAGTTCTTTTATTTCATTATAATTATTGTTCTTGTTACTCATGCCTTGATTTTTCATGTGTATGTGTGAGATTTAGCTGTCTCCATTAATATTTAAAACAACATGGAAGTCTGTTCCTTTTGGTGGAGTGACAATTATGTACCTCAAAGTGAATAAAGTCTTGACTTTGCCCTCTTTTTATTCCAGTTTGAAGAATGCTGAGAATAGTTTTGCTAATCTGGGTGTGGAGTATTTCCTAGGACAGGTCTGCTTTGTTGCAACAAAAGGTAAAATTATTCAATCCATATGAATCACACATGATAAGAATATTACATTGCACAAGAGATGTGCTCTAACAATGGTTGTCTTATTTTATTGTGTCGACAGACAAACTACTATGGTTTTAATTTTAGGACGGTCCCCCCCCCCCACAGAAAAATCTGCGAATGATATAACTCAAAACTTTTTTCATACATCTTTATCAAACTTGACATGTGCTTAGATATGGGTATGAGGACAGAGTCTATTTAAAATGGGGTCATGGCCTTTAATAGGGCAGTAACCTAGACCTTGATAAGATCCATTTTTGGTGAAAATCACTCAAAATCTGAAATATCTCAAGAAAGGATGCATTGCTTGGTCCAAAAACCAAGTTGACCAGAGATCTTTGATAGCTTTGTTTTGTATTGTAGACTGGTGGTGTCACCTTTTATCCATAAACTTGTTCTTAACCTTTAAATACCCACAACATTGCCACATGACAGTACTGTGAGCATTATAAGTCGAAAACCAACGTACAGATTTCGTACAGAAGTCAAAACTAATGGACAGATTTCTTTCATATTGTTTTGGTGAAGTATTATCATTGTATCCCTAGACAAAGTTGGGAAACTATGGTTTAAGCACGAATGTTCTGCCGCTGCCATCACAGAGATTTTTGTTTAGGCAAGATAACTCAAAAAATATTTCACGGATCTTTACCAAACCTAATATGTGCATAGATATAGGTGAGAGAACGAAGCCTATTTAAAATGGGGTCATGACCTCGGTGTTTGCGACTTAGCATTGGATGGAACAGGCCAGCCGTGCCTGTACTGTCTTAAAGTTGCAGGCCCAGTTCAAATGTTACAGGCCAAATTAACATTTTTGTAAAGAATCTTTATGTGACCTTGATCATCAATATAAACTAAAATTATGATAAACTCTGTGTATATTTCAGGGTACATACTAAATAGAATGGCTAATATCTTTCATTGTGAAATGTACAAACATAGAGGATCTTATGTTAGAAAAGGTTCCCTGCATTGCGATAACCCATATTGGATCTGATCAAAAAGGTTTCATGCAATATGTGTAACATGCATCTAGTCGTATAACGGCAGATGATTTATATGGATTTATTCATACTATGACAAAGGACAAAGAAACTGTCAACATTTCATTTAACCAGGGCAAATCAGTATACTAAACTGATCATGACAAAATTCCAGCATAACATGATCTGAACTTAGTGAATTAAAAGGCTTGAGGAAAAACATAAAATATTTTGATTTCTAACAATTAGGAACAGCTCTTTTACAGTATGGAAGATATATGAGAGTTCTCGCCATATTATTTCAGCGTAACGGCCCGTTACGCCAATAAGTGTTATTATTAAGCATGTAACGGTGTGCCAGATGAAGACTGGATGTCAATTAACAGTCCACGTTTAAATCCCACCAAATCCTCTTAATTGTTTTGACACGTTTATCCGCTCCCTGGCAGCAGACATCACATTGCATAAATATTATTGTCATGAGATGATCGTTGAGTTTCTATGACCCAGTAAACAAGTGCTCGTTTGCATACTCTTGGTTGATATTTGCTCCATCTCATCTACGTTTGAGCGGCGCGAATCTCATACTTGTTGTCATCGCTGGTCAAGACACGGCGACAGCGACTTAAAGTCACGCCAGCCTGCCTATTTACCGGTTCGGTTAACGGTTGCTTATTCAAATAAAATGGTTGCTTAGGAATATAAGGGTATAGGCCAATAGCGCTAGAAGGAATTCCCATTTTCTCACTGAAATAAATCAAATGGTGGCCATATCATCAACAACGCCTATCATCAACAGGTCTATTTTACTTGTGCGAAGTATACATAGCTTTATGGTTATAACTTCTGTACGTTACACTGTAGTTATAAGGGTTTGGGTTTCTGGATAGTTTGAGAAAACTCCTGAAGAACATGTCATCTCCAAAGTAAACAGATCATTGCCAATTATCTGCTTTTGATATTGCATTTGTACATGCTGGCCATTTCCCACCAAAAAAGATCACAACTGAATGAAACTGATCGCGCAGGCATATATAGTATACTAGAGTCTCTGACTGGCTCTTTTTCTAGTGTGCTAGGCTAGTCTTTTCCATCAAATGCGTGACATATAGCTATATGCAAATAAGCTGTCGATCAATTTCTCACAAAATTAGAATGATATAGACAGCAGTGGCCACCCATGTCTCATTTTTTTTTAAATGCCATAGACCACAGAAAAATAAAACTTGCAGGTATTCCTTATTGCTTTTCAGGATAGAGAAGGGAATATCACTTGACGTTACCAAATCTGTTGGGGAACTAATACCGAAAGCTTCAGGCGCATATGAAATATTCACTTTCCGTCGAATGTACACGCAAACGTCATTGTAATATATCAGAAACGTGCGATGTTAAAATTGTGAGTCTGACCTGCCACTATTAATCTACACATCATTATTATTTAGGGAGCTTGACATATTTAAATAAACATCGTTAAGGCAGTTAGAGAACAATGGCCCAATTGAATTTTCGCGGAAGAAGTATTGCAGAATTTATATCCCACGATAATCATGTAAAGGGTCCCGCGCAGATTGACACTGCCAACATGACTTGTATGGAACCACCTGATTGGAGAGAAAGACGGTGATTATACATCAAGGAGAGCTAAAATGTAGAGGCACAGGATTCACGAACATAACGTGTCGGTTTGGAGAATTTGCATATGGAAACTTGAATTCAGTCAAACTCCCTTTAAACAAAGTCCAACGTCGAACGCATGCACCATCAATCAGGGAACCTTTGTAACTTTTTTGGGGGACTTTTCCATTTACCAAAAAAAGCAGTGACTGAAGCTGACGAACAAAACGGCATGAAACAATAAAAAATAGAGCAGGTATTTTGCAAATAAAAATCTAGCAAGCCCACCGGGCCTGATATGCTCTAGAGCTGCCAGTCCGAAGCAATTTTAACCGGCCAAGGGCCGGCGGGCCAGCGCTAGTCGCAAACGCTGCATGACCTTTACTAGGAGAGTGACTTTGACCTTGGATAGTTCCATTTTGGGATAAAATCACACAGATTCTTAAATATCTCAAGAAATCTTGCATGGATTGATCCAAAAATCCAGTTGTCCTAAGATCTTGGATCGTGTTTTCAGGTACAGGAAATTGGTGGTGCCACCTGTTATCCTTTTCTTGTTTTTGTGCTATTTAATACCTCCATCATTGCCACTTGACAGTACGGTGAGCATTATAAGTCGAAAACCAACGTAAAGATTTCTTTCATATTATGCATATACATAGATATTGGTTATGGGAAGATGTATATTTAAATTGGGGTCATGCAGCGTAAACGTGAACGTAGGTGGGGCCACCTGTCATAAAATCAGAAAAGCTATCCAGGATGTATACGCATGCCGAATTTCAGGTGAATTAGTAAAACCACTGCAGAGATACGAGTGATTTTAACCCAAGGCAGATGAACAGATGGACACTGTGCAAACAAGGTTGCAGGTGGCGCCACCATTTTTTGTGTATGTTATAAAGCTCTCCAAGGGCTACATTTGTGCAAAAAAAATTTCCTGATCAGTCAAGCGGTTCCTGAGATATGTGGGTTTATGTGTGGAAACAGACGCACAAACAGACGCAGAGCACAGAGGAAAGGTCAGAGGTCAAAACAAAATCGGGGCGCAGCAGTTCACATGGGACCCAAACATAATCCCGGGTTTCGTAAAATTCCGCCCAGCGGTTACGGAGGAGTTCTCTGGACACCTTGGTGGCGGCGGTGGTGGTGGCGGCCAGCTGAAAACATAGTATCCGCAAAACTCTGATTTGGCGGATACAATTATTGTTATATCTGGATCATTCCCCCCCCCCCCCCCAACCTTGTAACAAAATCATGCACATGCATAGATATGGATTATGGGATGAAGTCTATTCAAATTGGGGTCATGGCTTTTACTATGAGTGGCCTTGACCTTGAATATTTCCATATTAAGTGAAAAATGTTTCTAAAGTGTTCCTCACATTTTCTAAAATGGATAGATGTATTTTTTTCTGAAAATCAAAATTAAAGGTGTAAGATGATAAGAAAACCTGTGGCTTTGACCTTCAAGGTCAAATCTGCCGATATATAGGATTTTTTTAACCCCATAACTTTTGAAGTACCCTACCTTTTTTCTTCAAATATGACACACAGATATTTTTAACCAAGATCTCAGACATGTTTGAAGACTGACCTTGAACTTGGACTTTTCTGTCAGACATTTATGACTTTGACCCAGCATTTGGCCTTATATGTCATTATATGCTTCTGAAGAATGGAGCCAATTTAGATGGGGCTTGCTTTAATTGTCTTGGGATACTCTCCCATACCAGAAATTTCCAGTTCTTTATATTTTAATATCTTTCAAGTTTTGAAGAAATGTGTATGTATTTTCATAGTGTGAGAGACTGCGTGGTGTGGAGCTGGTCTTTTATTCTGTATTTATTTTCAGTCAGTGTGACAGACTGTCGTATGGAGCTGGTCCTTTATTCTGTATTTATTTTCAGTCAGTGTGACAGACTGTGTGGTGTGGAGCTGGTCTTTATCCTGTATTTATTTTCAGTCAGTGTGACAGACTGTGTGGTGTGGAGCTGGTCTTTTATTCTGTATTTTTTTTCAGTCAGTGTGACAGACTGTGTGGTGTGGAGCTGGTCTTTTATTCTGTATTTTTAGCAAACCTGTTAGCTTATGCGATGGTGCGGCATCGTCCGTCGTGCGTCGTCTGTACATAAACCATAGCTATCTCAAAAACAGCAGGAGCTAGCATCACCAAATTTTTTGCAAATAATCAGTCATCAAAAAACTATATCGGATTTTGTTTATTTTTTTTTCTAACTGCATTTTCTTAGATTTTATAGGGAAAAAGCTAAAAAAAAAGCTTTATAAATCTTCTTCTCTGAAACTGTCCAGCCAAATTGTCCAATATTTCACAGAAATGATCCCTGGAACAATCTTTCTCAAGTTTGTTCGAATAGTTCCAGTTCAGAGATTTTTGGCCGAGTTACAGTAGGTTGAACTTTGTTAACTGTGTAAAAAACCATATTAAAATTTAAATCTCAGAAACGGCTGGAGCTATCATCACCAAATTTTATGCCAATGTTGGTCACTTAGGTCATATCTGAAATTGAGGTGTTGGTTGCGCCACCTGCATTGGCCTTTTTTGTACGGGGTCATCAGTGCCTGTATCACACTGAGGGCTACAAAAAACTTCTTTCCTGAAACCATATGGCCAAAATGTTTAATATCGCACAGAAATAATCCTAGGGTAGTGCTTTCTGAAGTTTGTTCAAATGGTCTCTTTTCAGTGACTTTTGGTTAAGTTATGGGAAGCTGAATTTAGTCATATGCCATAACAGCCCATTTTGGCTCAGTGGCTACAAAGATCTTCTTCTCAAAAACCACTGGGCCAAATTCTAAAATCTCACACATTAATTATCCTCAGATGTTGATAATTCAAGTTTGTTCAAATGGTTTTGGTTCAGTGCTTTTTGGCTGAGTTATGAGAAGCTGAACCTAGCCAGTTTGCTGTATCTTCCTATATGAGTTATAAACCTGGGAAACGTTTTTCGACTGATGCCACTGAAGCCAGTTTGTTAAATATTTGACAAGAATAATCCCTTCAATAATTCTTATAATAATTGTCATTAATGGTTCCACATGAATGATTTTTGGCTGAATTATGGAGATTGAATTGAGTCATTTTACCATATATGTTAGCTGTGTTATGCTGTTACATCTAGCCTGGCACCAGTTTATCAGCATCTATTACATCATGCCAATAGATATTTAGATTTCAGGTTATCTTTGGTTAATATTGACAAGAAAGTTTTTTTAAAAGCTTTTAAAAAATTTAGATTTATGATTTAAGTTATTCATCATACCAGGCAATGTTACAATCATGGATATTCAGCTCTCTTTGGCTATATAAAGACAACTGTACGTGGATTATAAATTATTGGTTTCCCTACTTAACTTAATTCAAGAATTTGCAATCAATGAGATATATCTGTATTTTAATTTTGCATTGAGTATGCATATAATTTTACATATATTCCTGATTTCTTTTTTATAATAAGTCAGCTGAAAAACATTTTGTATTGGGAAAATAAATTTCAAAGTTATTACAAGTAGGGACCACTTTTGTGTACAGATGGCAGCACCTGGATTACCATTGGCAGATTGCCAGTGCCTTGATGTTGGCCATTAGCCAATATGATGTCAGCTTTACAAATAGTTTTGGCACAGTGCCAGGATTGGAAGAAGTGCAGCCAGGTATAGGTCAAGAGTTCACTCAGTGCAGCAGCTGCATTCTATTTATAGCTTTGGTAGACTGCTCACTGCAACATATTTGGTACTAAAGTTCAGCCTTAATCTATTTATAGGTTTGGCAGACTGCCAACTGTGTCAGATTATGCAACAGGTCAAGAGTTTACTCAGTGCAGCCAGGTACAGGTCAAAAGTTCACTCAGTCTAGCCAGGTGCAGGTCAAGAGTTCACTCAGTGCAGTAGCTTGAGGCAGCAATTTGTCACAGGTCACTCGGGGGCAACTACCTTACTCACCTAAGTCTTGTCAGCCCAGTGCATCAAACTCTGGGGAAGTTTGCTGTATTGGACTGATATTTTGACCTGTCTATGCGTCTTTGATGGTATTCTCATTTACAAGACAGGTGAGGCCACTTACATTGACTTTTGCAGTGTATGCGCCTGCTTATTTCTACAGAGGAATTAGATACATCAGCCTAAAATTGGGCTTGTTAATACATATCGGGTAGCTTTATAGTTTACAAGACTGGTGGTGCCACCTACAATAATTTTTGCATAGTGTATGTCCCTGCTTATTTCACAGGAGGGGTTTGACATATCAGACTAACATTGGGCATATTATATATCTTTTCTTTGTATATAAGACTGGTGGTGCCAGCTACAATCATTGTATCCGCCAAAACAGAGTTTTGTGGATTCTATGTTTTCAGTTGGACGCCGATGCTGCCACCATCGCCGCATAGGTTTTCGGAGAACTCCTCCATAAACACTGGGCAGAATTTTTTAAAATTCGGAATTATGATCAGTCACATGTGAACTGCTCCGCCCTCATTTTTGGTTGACCTCTGACCTTTCCTGTCTACCAAGTGTCCATTTGTGCATCTGTTTCCACACATAAACCCACATATGTCGGGAAACATTAGACCGATAAGGGTAAAGATTTTGCACAAATGTAGCCCTTGGAAAGATTTATAACAGACACTGAAAATGGTGGCGCCACCCGCAACCATTTTTGCACAGCGTCCATCTGTTCATCTGCCTTGGGATAAAAACACTCATATCTCTGCATTGGTTGGACTTATCCATCTGAAATTTTGCATGTGTATACATCCTGGACAGCTTTCTTGATTTTATGACAGGTGGCACCACCTACATTCACGTTTAAGTTGCGGACATCCAAGCTCCTATCTCGGGAACCGTTTGACCAGTTGGGCCAAAATTTTGCATGTGTATAGATCTCCCATAGCTCTTTATCGTACGCAAAACTGGTGGTGCCACCTGCAACCATTTTTGCACAGCCTCCATCTGTTCATCTGCCTTTGGATAAATCACTCATATCTCGGCATTGGTTTGACTTATCCACCTGATATTTTGCAGGTTTATACATCCTCGACAGCTTTCTTGATTTTGTGACAGGTGGCGCCACCTACATTCAAATTTACGCTGCAGACATCCAAGCTCATATCTCAGGAACCATTTGACCGATTGGGCAAAACTTTAGCATGTTTATAGATCTCACATAGCTCTTTATCACATGCAAAAGCGGTGGCGCTACCTGCAATAATTTTGCACAGCGTCCGTCTGTTTGTTTGCCGTGGGATAAAATCACTCATATCTCAGCAGTGGTTTGACATATCTGCCTAAAATTTTGCAGGTTTATACATCTTGGATAGCTTTCTGGATTTTGTGGCAGATGGCGCACCTACATTTATGTATATGCTGCAGACATTCAGGCTTATATCTCAGGACTGGTTTGACATACCCCCCTGAAATTTTGCATGTGTATAGATCTCGCATATCTCTTAATCATACACAAAATTGGTTGCGCCACAAGCCACCATTTTTTGCACACAGGCTGCTGTTCATCTGCCTTGGGATAAAATCACTCGTATCTCAGCTGGGTTTGACTTGTTAACCTGAAATTTTGCAAGTTTATACATCCTTGACAGCTTTCTTGTTTTGTGACAGGTGGCGCCACCTACATTCAAATTTACACTGCAGACATCCAAGCTAATATCTCAGGAACCATTTGACCAGTTGGGCCAAAATTTTGCATGTGCATAGATCTCCCATAGCTCTTTATCATATGCAAACTAGTGGTGCCACCTGCAACCATTTTTGCACAGCCTCCATCTGTTCATCTGCCTTGGGATAAAATCACTCATATCTCGGCAGTGGTTTGACTTATCCACCTGATATTTTGCAGGTTTATACATCCTTGACAGCTTTCTTGATTTTATGACAGGTGGAGCCACCTACATTCAAATTTACACTGCAGACATCCAACTCATATCTCAGGAACCATTTGACCGATTGGGCAAAAATTTTGCATGTTCATAGATCTCACATAGCTCTTTATCATACGCAAAAGTGGTGGTGCCACCTGCAATCATTTTTGCACAGCGTCCTTCTCTTGTTTGCCGTGGGATAAAATCACTCATATCTCGGCAGTGGTTTGACATATCTGCCTAAAATTTTGCATGTTTATACATCTTGGACAGCTTTCTGGATTTTGTGGTAGGTGGCGCAACCTACATTCTCATTTCGGCTGCAGACATCCAGGCTATTATGCAACACACCTCACTCTATTTCCCCTGCCACTCAATCCATGCCTCACTTCACCTTTCCCACTCTGATTTTGGAGGATACACGTAGTCCCTTGTTGACTACCCATATTCTTGTTTTTCTGTTGTGTGCACCCATGCCAGAATTGCAGCAGTGATGTTTGTTTAATTGTTTCTTGTTTTAACAAAATTACAACAGGCTTCAAAATAACTTCAATACTTTACTCGAGAAATTGCCTTATATCTAACTACATGGCTCATCTCCGCAAACATATAAAACAGTATGAAAATCCAGTGATATGAATTACAATAAAAAGTTACATTAGAGTTATGCGCCATGCAAAGACAACAGTGACACCTAATGAGAAGTTAGGTGTCACGGGAAAAGAAATTTCCGTAATTTCTCGCCTGTCTACACTTCTAAGTGTTTAGTACTTGCATTTATATATACATGTTACACATGTTCTGTAAAAGTAATGGTCCGGCATTGAAGCATTATACCAGGTGTAATCTGATTGCACAGGTTAGCATTAGGCCTGTAGGCCTTGTTATTATTTCACATGGAGGGGGGGGGGGGGGGGTTACATATAGTGTTTGGTCTGGCAGCCGCAGCGGCGTCTGTGTCATATTTTGTGAACGCGATCTAACTTTTGAACGACTCAACTTTTTTTCATGAAATATAAATTTAAATTGTTTCTACCAAAATCTTGGACAAGTTTGAAAACTGGTGACCATGACCTTCATCATCAAGGTCAAATAGGCTAAATTTTTTTGTGAACCCCATAACTTTTGAAGTATGGCATATTTTTCCCTCAATTTGAAATATTAATTGTATTGATCAAGTTCTTTGAGGAGCTTGACATTTGGTAACTTTGACCTTGGTCTTCAAGGTCAAATCAGCCAGAATAGATATTATTAAGCTCACCATAGGGGAGCTTATTGTTTTACCGGCTCCGAGTCCGCTTTTTCTAGAGGTTTGTATCTCAGAAGTGCTGCCACCTTTCAAAATTTCGTTATAATTCTGCACTATAAAGGCAAAAGATCTTTAGCTCAGCTGACTATAAGTCATCTGAGCAAAAGTCGTGTTCCATTGTCAGTCAACTGTCCAGCCGTCTGTCCATCTGTCCGTTAGACTGGCACATTTTGAAACCGTTAGACCTACAAATCCAAAATTAGGCATACTATTAGGTGTCCCTTAAATCTCCTACCAAACCAAAAACTGGGTCACTGTGACTTTGTTCCTTTGAGTAATTAAAGAAAATCCGCAAATTTCCATTACAAACCTATTATCACACTTCAGGACTGCCTAATATCAAAACCATTTATCTGTTTTTTAGCTTAGCTGACTAAAAGTCATCTGAGCTATAGCGATCACTCTTTGTCCGTCCTCCGTCTGTCTGTTCGTCTGTCCTTCCATTAACCAGGCACAAATTGTAACCGCTGGACTTGGAATCTTGTAACTTGACATCAAGGGAGGTACATGAAAAATCTCCTGTGACACCTGAATTTAGGTCTCTGTTACCCATATCCTCCGAGTTATGGGGCTCCGAAGTACCCTCCAGAATAATTGAAAATTTGATACAAAAGCTCAAGTATCTGAACAGCTATTTCATAGATAACAATGATTCTTTGCAAGGATATTGATCATGGAATGTTTCATCAGTTTCTGCAATCTGATGGTGCCACCTCTATTTTTTCGATATTTACAAATTTTTTTCTCTAATTTTGAGACCTCTTAAGATGTGGTCATCTGTTAACAGGGCACAAATCGTAATGACTGGACCCAGAATCTTCTGTCGTGACATTCAGTGAGGCACAGGAAAAGTCTCCATGGAAACCTGAAATTAGGTCTCTGTTACTTGTATCCTTTAAGCTACGGGGCTCCAAGGTATCCCCCAGAATAATGGAAAATTTGATACAAAAGCTCAAGTATCTGAACAACTATTGCATTGATCATCATGATTCTTTGCATGGATATTGATCATGGAATGTTTCATCAGTTTCTGCAGTCTGGTGGCGCCACCTGTATTTTTTTATTTTTAGGAATTTTTTTTCTCTATTTTTGAGATTTTCAAAGATGTGGTCATCTGTTAACAGGGCACAAATTGTAACCATTGGACTAAGAAACTTCTTACTTGACATCCAGGGAGGGCCATGAAAAATCTCCATGGATACCTTAAAATTGTCTCTGTTACTCATATCCTTTGAGTGATTGGGCTCAAACCCCCCCCCCCCCCCCCCCCAATTAAAAATATGATACAAAAGCTCCAGTATCTGAAGAACTTATGCATTGTTCATCGTGATATTTTGCATGCATATTGATCATGGAGTGTTTCATCAGTTCCTACAGACTGGTGGTGCCACCTGAATTTTCTTTTATTCAAATTTTTTTCTCTATTTTTAAGACTTCAAATATATGGTTGTCTGTTAACAGGGCAAAATTGGTTAAAATTGGATCTAGAATCTTCAAACTTGACGTCCAAGGAAGTCCGTGAAAAATCTCATTAAAAACTTGAAATTAGGTCTCTGTTACTCATATCCTCTGAGCTATGGGGCTCAAAAATCCCCCCCCCCCCAATAATAAAAAATATGATACAAAAGCTCCAGTATCTGAAGAACTAATGCATAGTTCTTCGTGATTTTTTGCATGCATATTAATCATGGAGTGTTTCATCATTTCCTGCAGACTGGTGATGCCACCTGGATTTTTTAGCTCAGCTGACTATAAGTCATCTGAGCTATAGTCGTGGTCCATTGTCCGTTGTCCGTCCGTCTGTCCATCCGTCCGTAGATGTGGCACGTTTTGAAACCGTCAGACCTAGGAATCCAAAATTTGGCATAATGTTAGATGTCTCCAAGATCTACTACCAAGCCGAAAACTGGGTCTTTGCGACTTCGTTCCTTTGAGAAATTAAGGAAAAACCTCAATGTTTTATTAAAAACCTATTTTCACACTTCAGGACTGCCTAATATCAAAACCACTCATCTGTTTTTCCTCATATTTAACATAAATATTCCTCTATATAGTTCCTATGTACATGCCAGAAATTAGGTCTGTATTTTATAATTAAAAAAAGTTATAGGCTCAAACATAATGCATTCTGTAAAAAATCAGGAAAGATATTTGATCACTTAACACAAAACATGTTAAAGCTAAGGACTTTTTTTCCAGAAATATAACTTTAATTAATCAAAATTAAATTGTATACCCAAAATTAGATCAAAATCTTTTAAATTTTTTAAAATATTAGCAAAAATAAAAAATTGGTACCTTAAATTTTGCCCAACTTTGACCACGGCACGTTTTTTTCTTGTAAGAACAGTTGATTTAATTTTCACAGCCAGTTTACATATGGATTTAATCTGATGAATTTTGAAATTTGATAGTATAAGCTTAAAAAATAGTCTAGCTATTGGAGTTTTTTAGAGGCCTTGATGTATTTGTATTTTCTAGCATCATGACCCAACTTTTGTTATGCCCCCGCCACAAAGTGGCCGGGGCATATAGTTTTACCTATGTCCGTCATTCCGTCCTTCCGAAATCAAACAGTTGTACGGACTTTTTTTCACAATGCCTGCAGATATTGGCCTGATTTTTGGTGTGTGGGCAGATATAGACCAGTTACAGATCGAGTTCGCGTTTTGTCCCGGTTGACCTACTTTTGACTGTTTTACGGCTCCTAAACTTAGAAAATTTCATGAAAAATAGAAATTTTCATGACAAATACACATGTACAGACTTTTTTTCACAATGCCTGCAGATATTGGCCTGATTTTTTGTGTGTTGGCAGATAATGACCAGTTACAGATCGAGTTCGCGTTTTGTCCCAGTTGACCTACTTTGGACTGTTTTACGGCTCCTAAACTTAGAAAATTTCATGAAAAATATAAATATTCATGACAGATACACATGTACGGACTTTTTTTCGCAATGCCTGCAGATATTGACCTGATTTTTGGTGTGTGGGCAGATATAGACCAGTTACAGATCGAGTTCGCGTTTCGTCCCGGTTGACCTACTTTTGACCGTTTTACGGCTCCTGAACATAGAAAATTTCATGAAAAATATGAAATTTCATGACAAATACACATGTACGGACTTTTTTTCGCAATGCCTGCAGATATTGGCGTAATTTTTGGTGTGTGGGCAGATATTGACCAGTTACTGATCGAGTTTGTGTTTCGTCCCAGTTGACATACTTTTGACTGTTTTATGGCTCCTGAACATAGAAAATTTCATGTAAAATATAAATTTTCATGACAAATACACTTGTACAGACTTTTCTTCGCAATGCCTGCAGACATTGGCGTGATTTTTGGTGTGTGGGCAGATAATGACCAGTTACAGATCGAGTTCACGTTTTCTCCCAGTTGACCTACTTTTGACTGTTTTACGGTGCTCTAACATAGAAAATTTCATAAAAAAAGTGCACATGTATGGACTTTTTTTCGCAGTGCCTGCAGATACGGGCTTGATTTTTGCTGTGTAGGCAGATATAGACCAGTTACAGATTGAGTTCACGTTTTGTCCCAGTTGACCTACTTTTGATTGTTTTACGGCTCCTATACAGAGAAAATTTCATGAAAGACAGAAATTTTTATGGAAAATGTACATGTATGGACTTTTTTTCACAATGCCTGCATATAATGGCATGATTTTTGGTGTGTTGCTTGATAATGACCTGTTACAGATCGAGTTTGCATTTTGCCCTTGTTGACCTACTTTTGACCATATGACATCTCCTGAACTTAAAAAATTTTTCAAAATTTTACAAATGTTTCTAATTTGCCCCAGGCGGGGGCATTCGTGTCGTTCCGACACATCTAGTTTACTACAACTTTGCCTGGTAATCCAAAAATTGGCATAATGTTAGATGTCCCTAAGATCTCCTTCCAAGCCAAAAACTGGATCTCTGTGACTTTTTTTCTTTGAGAAATTAAGGAAACCTCAATTTTTTATTAAAATCATTTTTACACTTCAGGAATGCCTAATAACAAAACCTATGATCTGAATTTGATCATAGTAAATATGCATATTCTTCCATACATTTCCTATGTACATTCCAAATATTAGGTCAGTATTGCGTAATTTGTTGAACTTATGGGCCCAAACATAATGAAACTTGAAAAAAAATAAGGAAATATATTTACTCACTCAACATAATAATTCTAGAGACTTTTTTTCAGGGATATAACTTCATTTAATCAAGATACAATTGTACACCAAAAATTAGATCTGAATTTTGCAATTTTTTAAAGTTATTAGCATAAATATAAAATCAGTACCTTAAATTTGCCCAACTTTGGCCACGGCACGTTTTTTTCCAGTATGTACTGTGGATTTAATATTCACAGCAATAAAATTGTACACATAAGGATTTAATCTGTTAAAATCTTAAATTTTAAAATAAAAGCTAAAAAATTAGGCTAGTTATTGATTATTTGTGGAGGCTCTTGTTGTATTGATACAAATGGGGTTGGGGGATGTCCCCACCTGTATCACATACAGTTGCTGATGTTGGTGGCTGACAATGTTCCAAGACCAGTTTGATGACAGAAGCCTTTATTCAATAGCAAGTGGTCTGGGACAGTCTCACTCTCGGAGAGAGCCGCCCAGTCTCCCTGACTCACTCTCTCTCAGTGCGCACTGCAGATAGTTTTGTTACAGAGCTTTCACGTGACATATGAGACGTACATATCCATATTTCTGCATTTCGTCATAAAAGCTACACCATATTGGATGACCCAAAGTAGGTCACAATTACATCAGAGTTATAAGTGTTCCTCTTACCTTTCATGAGATCTGAATGGACAAAAGTTCTATGGAAAATCCCAAGTCTGACCTGACATACATCCAGTTATAGACTGACCTACAAGTCCTATTTGGAGAACAGTGCTTATATACACATGCGGAGTCTCATAAAATAACATGTTTTAATTGTGTTCTACCATTCCCTCATAAAGACTAAACACATAAGTCATTCTGTGACACTATTTCTGTTTGTACAGACTTAAAATAGACCTTAATGGTTTGGTGTACTGTTCTCTGATTAAACTGGGAGAGAAGCCTATATGTGTGTGACCGGATGACTGGTTGTCGGGTGTCATCAATTATGAGAAGTCATTCATTGTTCAGTCTGACATGCCTGAAATTGAGCTTGTATTTGTGAAATATGAAATGTGAAATATTCCTTGAAATATGTGTTAAGTCACAAATATGCACTTTCCTACTCCATAACAGTATTTCCTTACATTGTCAAGCAGCCCACTTAGGGGTCACTGTAGGTCATTCAGTATAGCTCTCTGTGCCCAGGTTGTTAATTGTTATGTAATCCCATCACTCCTGCAAGCCCTCTCTCTTTGTTGAGCTAATTCAGGCTGTCTGCAGTTAATACACAGGGAGTCTCTCCCCCCCCCCCCCCCCCAACCACACCCAATTCTGTTGACAGACCTGTACTATAAACAAGATGAATAAATACCCATTTTTCAGCAACCAGCAGTAACAACAGAGACTCCTCCTCCACCAATCCCTTCAAAACACAGGACTCATAAACAAGATGAATCTTATAATTTTAATGTTAAATTAATTCTTTTTGTTGAGACTTGGACAATTTAAATTTTTTTTAAAGATAAAAATGTTCAGGAATTGAATTCTAACATTCTAATGTGATAAAATATTATGATCAAACGTAAGTGCTAATTGACTAGATTTAAGAAGATATAAATACTTTGTAGCATTTGTCTCTCTTAAAGTTGGCCGGGCCTAGGTGTGAATAATAGTTTTAAAATCAGAAATATTGGTCAAACTTTGTGGGAATAATTTTTGAATCATATGGCCATATATTTAACTATTGAAAACTTAATTTCTTCACACATTCTTTGTTTATGAAATGTAACTTTCATATAACACTTACCGTTGGCCCATTTTTCCCTTGGTGCATCATAAAATGGTTTCAGGCCACAAGTTTATTACACAGTGCATATGTTTTAGCTTATGTCCATTATTCTACAATCTACAGAGTTTAATTTTAGCAGCTCCATTTTCTCTTTGCTTTTGAAATGCTAATATACATAAACCAAAAGAAATAAGAATATTTTGTATTTGCTAATATTTTCCAAAATTCAGCTGAGCGACTTGACCCATGGGTCCCTTGTTTTTTTTTTCAAATTTTTACAAATTTTTTTCTCTATTTATAAGACTTCAAAGGTATGGTTGTCTGTTAACAGGGCAAAATTGGTTAAAATTGGATCTAGAATCTTCTAACTTGACATCGAAGGAGGTCTGTAAAAAATCTCCATAGAAACTTGAAATTAGGTCTCCTTTACTCATATCCTCTGAGCAAGGAGTTTACAGGGATGGAGTATCAAGTGAGAGTCTGGCCGTGTCGGATGTTGCTGACGGGGGTCATAAAACTCGCTGCTCAATGGCACACAGAGATGCCGCTGATAAGCCCGGCGCTAATTGATTCAGCGCGAGAGACCACTCTTCGGCGTGACTTCGGAACAGCTCGTTAGTTCCCGGAGACCACCAATGTGAACTAACGCGAAATTTATCTCCGGTAGTACTTAATATAAATATTTAAACAATCATAAGTTTGAACACCATATCTATATGTGTGGGAAACGTGTGTGAAGGTTTCGTTGCTAATGACGCCTGAGCTATAGCTTGGCTGCGGTACATATGGGCGATAATACGAGAACAAAGCCGTCAGTGACAGAGCGGACAATGGCTCGCTGTTATCCATCAAAATGAAAGTCATCCGAGCATAAGCTAAAAATTTTTTTTTTATCGTCGGAATACTATAATACATGGACAATTATTAATATAAGTCAGAAGTGTGGGAACTGATGGAATTTTTTATAATTCCGAAGTTATTCAGGGAAAGTAAGGTTTACACTTACCAGTCGTCCGTCATGAATCACGGCATAAGTTGATGTAGAGTGTCCGCATCTATCCAAAAATTGGTCAAGTGATTCCTCAACAGGAGACCTCTCTAGATATATTTGTTGCGCATAATTCTTGACAAAACAAACCATTTGCGCATTCATAATTCCGGTCAATGTTATTCCAGTGATTTACTGCTCAGTTACAGGATATATCGCTCTCCGCTTCAGCGAGCTACAGCGGACCGCAGAAGTAACATCTAGCAGGCTCGCTTTATCAAAGGCCATGCCGCCGCTGCGCCTGACACCACGGCACAATAGGCGTACAATAGAGTTAATGGGCTTATCATGTCTTAATTGCAATTAGCGCACAACTGACACTCGCGACCTGGCAGGGCTCCTGACAGTTGTTACTCCAGTCCTGTAAACTCCTTGCTCTGAGCTATGGAGCTCAGAATTACCCCCCCCCCCCCCCCCCCCCGCCAGAATAATTAAAATTTGTTACAAAAGCTCCAATATCTTAACAACTTATGCATTGATCACCATGATTCTTTGCATGCATCTTCATCAAGGACTGTTTCATCAGTTCCTGCAGACTGGTGGTGCCACCTGGATTTAAAAAAAAAATTTTTATGCATTTTTTCTCTAATTTTGAGACCTTCAAAGTCTGTTAACAGGGTACAAATCGTAACAATTCAACCTAGAATCTTGTAATTATTAAAAATGCAGAGACGTTTATGAAAAATCTCTTTGGAAATCTGAAATTAGGTCTCTGTTACCCATATCCTTTGAGATATATGGCTTGTAAGTACCCTTTAGTATAATTAAACATTTTTAGCTCAGCTGACTATAAGTCATCTGAGCTATAGTCGTGGTCCATTGTCCGTCGTCCGTCCGTCTGTCCGTCCGTCCGTCCGTCCGTCCGTAGATGTGGCACGTTTTGAAACCGTAAGACCTAGGAATCCAAAATTCGGCATAATGTTAGATGTCCCCAAGATCTCCTACCAAGCCAAAAACTGGGTCTTTATGACTTCGTTCCTTTGAGAAATTAAGGAAAAACCTCAATTTTTTATTAAAAACCTATTTTTACACTTCAGGACTGCCTAATATCAAAACCACTCATCTGTTTTTCCTAATATTTACCATAATTATTCCTCTATATAGTTCCTATGTACATGCCAGAAATTTTGTTTGTATTTTATAAATTTAAAAAGTTATGGGCCCAAACATAATGCATTGTGTAAAAAATCAGGAAAGATATTTGATCACTTAACACAAAATATGTTAAAGCTATAAACTTTTTTTCCAGTAATATAACTTTAATTAATCAAAATTACATTGTATACCCAAAATTAGATCAAAATCTTTTAAATTTTTTAAAATATTAACAAAAATAAAAAATTGGTACCTTAAATTTTGCCCAATTTTGACCATGGCACGTTTTTTTCCTGTAAGTACTGTGGATTTAAATTTCACAGCATGTTTTTTTTTAGCATTTTGTCTGTAAACACCAAAAATTTGAAACCAGTTGATCAAAAACTGTAGATTTTATTCAAGTTTCCAAGCACCATGTAACATATTATTTACATGAAGCTAGTGTCATGCAGTTTGCAAGTGCTCAGCTCCCCAGCTTCAGCTCTTAGTTCCTAAAATTTGGCATACAATTAGATGTCTAAAAAATCCCCTACCATGCCAAGAATTTGGTCACTAGGACTTAATACCTTCGAGATATTAATGAAAAACTTCATTTTTCCATTAAAAACCCATTGTTACACTTCAAGACTGCCTAATATTAAAACCACTGATCTGACTTTAATCATATATAATATACATATTTTTCTATATATTCTCTATGCACATGCCAGGAATGATGTCAGTATTGCTTAATTGTTTTAGGTTATGGGCCCAAACATAATGCACTTTGTAAAAAATTAAGAAATATATTTACTCCCTTAACAAGAGGATTGCTGAAGCTAGAGATTTTTTGTCAGGGATGTAACATTATTTAATCAAGATTCAATTGAATACCCAAATTAGTTCTGAATTTTTCAAATGTTATAAGTTATTAGTATAAATATAAAATTAGTACCTTAAATTTTACCCAACTTTGACCATGGCATGTTTGTTTCCTGTGAGTACTGTTGATATAATTTTCATATCATGCACACATAAAGATTTCAGCTTTTCAGTTTGAAAAGCTGAAAGAAATTGGCCAAAAATTGTAGCTTTTATTAATGTTTTTATGAGACCATGTCAGACCTTGGCTCTCTGTAGCACCTCTTGAGTCACCTGTATGTTGACCTTGTTGAACTTTCAGCAAATTATGCATGCTTGAGGCGAACTGAGGTGTCCAGGCAGCTTATTATATAATGGCCAGCCACAGTTGATCCAGGTGTCCAACCCAACTCATCTAGTAGTTTTAACCAACAACATAACAATAAACAAAAAATTAATAAATTTTTATTGGTTTTTAATAACAAATTAAAGAAAAATAGAAAAGGAATTTGTTAGTTGATAATAACAGGAAATTAACTTGCAGTTACCGATGATATAAGAATCTTGTATCGATGGATAGAATGTCACATATTCCAAATATCACCATGCAGTCACCTATGGTATTTTTCAGTTCAATTTTAATGATAAAAAAGTAAATCATATTATTCATTACTATTCATTAGGGATCATATGAAGGAAATAAATTATAGACAAAGATGCAGTTGATAATATTAATCTAGATTCCTACTGTGTCTAGTGTGTACATTGATGTGAAATTAGTCCAAAATGAATATATTACATTTTTTTTTTTTTTAATATAAATAAAAGCCGTAAAACCAGGTACTTATGATCATTATTTAAATGTGTGAATATTGTATATTCTGGATTCTCAACATCATTGTTTGGTGAAAACTGAATAAATACCAGACATGGTGCGAATACTTTGCAATTGTATTTAAACACGAATATGAATATGTACTCCATTATGAAATTTCTTTCATAAGAATGGGAATTCAGGTAAAAATGAAAGTATATGAATACCAGTGCAAATATTTTCCAAATGTATTAATGAATGCATTCATGAATATATTCTTTAATATTATTTTAATAATCATTTCAGTTATATTTTATTTGAAAAAATCATACTATTCTCTTATTATTTTTAATAAAAATTATTTAGGACAATATTTGTAATTTTTTTAATAAATAGTTAAACTCTTATATTATATGTTCTGCTTATAAGTTATATGGCCAAGTCAAAATCTGTGTGACAATCCCACTCCATTTGTTAATGAAATAAATGAAATTAATCCTCTTTCCTGTCTCCAAAGGTACTATCAAAATCATACATAAGCTAAACCACAGCAACTCATAATACAGCTTATTTTTATTACCATATAAAACCAGCATGTGCCTCATTTCTAAATCATATTTTTTTATCATATATATCAGCTGAGCGCCGTGACCCATAGGTCCCTTGTTTATAAAACCCATAGTTTCTGAACTACTAATGAATTCATCACCATGATTCTTTGCATGCACATTCATCATAGAGTGTTTTATCAGTTCCTGCAGACTGGTGGCACCACCTGGATTTTTTTCAAATTTTTACGCATTTTCTTGAGACCTTCAAAGATGTGGTTGTCTGTTAACAGGGCACAAATTGTAACCATTGCACCTGGAATCTTCTAACTTGACATCCAAGGAGGTCCATGAAAAATCTCCTTGGAAACCTGAAATTAGGTCTCTGTTACCCACATCCTATGAGCTATGCTTAAGTTGAATAGGGATACCACCTACAAAATTTGGCATTGATAAAATTCCTTTTGTGAATGTTTTCCCAGTCAGCTGAGCGTCATGACCCCATGGTCACTTGTCTTAATATTTACCAGAAGTATTCACCTATATATTTTTTCTTTATACATGCCAGAAATTAAGTCTGTTTAGTGCAATTTCTTTAAGTTATGTAAAAGTCAGGAAAAAATATTTACCTACTTAACTTGAAAATTTTTGAAGCTAGAGACTTTTTTTCCTATTATATAACTGTGTTTAAATAAGATTCAATTGTACACCCAAAATTAGATCTGAATTGTGTAATTTTATGCAGTTAGTATAAAAATAAAATCAGTACCTTAAATTTTGACCAACATTGACAATAGCACGTCTTTTTTCCTGTAAGTACTGTTGATTTAATTTTCACAGCATGTGAATGTGAGTATTGAATTTGTTTAATTCTGACATTTGAAAATAAAGCTTGATAATTAAGCTAGTTATTGAATTTTTTCTTGAGGCTCTATTGTAGTCACTTGCTTTGCCCAGATGCAGACAGCCCACTCCTGGTCACTGGAAGTCAGCTATGCCAGGGTTTCTGATTGGTTATGGTCACTGGGGGAGATCCCTTGCTGTGACAGGTGTACAGTTATTCTCATGTCAACTCAACTCCCCCCCCCCCTTGCAAACCCTACAAACCCTACCAAGTTTTATGCAGTAATTGTTATTGTTTGCACTCTGGTTCCTTAATTGTAATGCTGTTTCCACTCCAACATGCAAAACTTTCCTTGAAAAAGTAATTCAAGGAGTTATCCAGAAGATGCCATTTTCTTTTAATATAGCATATTTAAAGAAATCAATTATCTTTTAAATGATTTTAACAAATTAAAATACAATTAAACCCATCAGTATGCATAAAAATATAAAGCAAATTCTCAATAAATAAAGGCACAATTTGAAATTGTGAAATGTGAATCAAGTTTTATTTTTAGATATTTATTGTTTTGTAAATTTAAAAGATATATTTTTGTGGTAAAAAATAAATATACATTTGTATGCATGATTTGCTGTTATCTGACTATATTGACATTTATGATGATGCAATTTAGAATTATGAATCATCTTTTATATCTAGATATATATGTTATATTGGAAATGATTTGAAATATAAACTTAAAATAAAAAAAATCGATGTAATTAAAAAGTGAGGATCTATACAAACATTTGTTCATTATTTTCATGCCTAAGCAGGCTTTGTTTGCCCTGTATGTATATGCAGACATGTTGTTAATCCCGCAGTCCCCCCCCCCACACACACACCCCTCTCTGCTGCCATTGATTCCTTTGCACCTGTGCATGGGACATTAGTTTTTATTGCAAATGTGTAAAATTTATTTTATTTAAAAATAATTGGATTAGAAAAAAATTAGGATCTAATTGAAACAAATTCTTGCCTCAGGAGAATGTAACATAAAAGGATTAGCTGTGTCTGTCCATCATCTCTCCGTTATTAGCGAACCTGTGAGCTTATGCGATGGTGTGGCGTTGTCCGGCGTCCGTCGGCCGTCGTCTGTACATTAACCCATACTATCTTGAAAACGGCAAGAGGTAGCATCACAAAATTTTATGCAAAAAATTAGTCATCTAAAAAACTATATCGGATTTTGCTTATTTTTTGGCACACTGCATTTTCTTAGATTTTATCGGGAAAAAGCTAAAAAAGCTTTAAAAATCTTCTTCTCCAAAACTGTTCAGCCAAATTGTCCAATATTTCACAGAAATGATTCCTGGAATAATCTTTCTCAAGTTTGTTCGAATGGTTTAAGTTTGGTTTTTTTGGCCGAGGTACAGGAAGTTGAACTTAGTCATCTGTCCATAAAAGCATACTAAAATTGCAATCTCAGAAAAGGCTGGAGCTATCATCACCAAATTTTATGCCAATGTTGTTCACATGAGACATATCTGAAATTGAGGTATTGGTGGCGCCACCTGCATCAACCTTTTTTGTACGGGGGTCATCAGTGCCCGTAACATACTGATGGCTACAAAAAACTTCTTCTCTGAAACCATATGGCCAAATAGTTTAATATCGCACAGAAATGATCCTAGGGTAGTGCTTTCTGAAATTTGTTCAAATGGTCTAAGTTCAGTGACTTTTGGCTGAGTTATGGGAAGCTGAATTTAGTCATATGCTGTAACAGCCCATTTTAGCTCAGTGGCTACAAAGATCTTCTCCTCAAAAACCACTGGGCCAAATTCTTAAATCTCACACATTAATTATCCTTAGATGTTAATAATTCAAGTTTGTTCAAATGGTTTTGGTTCAGTGATTTTTGGCTGAGTTATGGGAAGCTTAACTTAGCCATTTTGCTGTATTTTCCCATATGAGTTATAAACCTGTAAAATTTTTTTTGACTGACCCTACTGAGGCCAATTTGTTTAATATTTTACAAGAATAATCCCCTGAATAATTCTTATAATAATTGTGTTTTATGGTTCCAAAGAATGAATTTTGGCTGAATTATAAAGGTTCAATGGAGTCATTTTACCATATATGTTAGCTGTGTGAAGCAGATACACAGATACATCAAGACTGGCACCAGTTTATAAGCATTTATTACATCATGCCTCTAGACATTTAGATTTCAGGTTATCTATGGTTAATATTGACAAGAATGTTTTTTAAAAGCTTTTAAAAAATGTAGATTTATGATTTTTAGATATTCCTCATGCCAGGCAATGTTTACAATCACAGCTATACAGCTCTCTGTGGGTATATAAAGCGGCTGTACATGGATTTAAAATAATTGGTATCCATCGTCAAATTAATTCAAGATTTTGCCATCAGTGAGATGTATCTGTATTACAATTTTGCATTCAATATGCATCTGTATTAATTTTTAGTGAACCTGCGAACTAATGCGATGGTGTGGCGGTGTTTGTCTTCTGTACGTTTACCCATACTATTTTGAAAATGATTGGAGCTAGCATCATGAAATTTAATGCAAAAAATTAGCCATCTGAAAATTTTCTTAAATTTTATAGAGAAATAGCTAAAAAAAACCTTTAAAAATCTTCTCCTCCGAAACACTCAAGCCAAATTGTTCAATATTTCACAGAAATAATCTTTTATACCATCTCCCTCAATTTTGTTCAGGAAGTTGAACTTAGTCATCTGTCCAAAAAAGCATACTAAAATGACAGTCTCAGAAACAGCCAGAGCTATCATCACCAAATTTTTTGCCAGTGTTGGTCACATGAGTCATATATGAAATTCAGGTATTGGTGGCACCACCTGAATTGACCTATTTTTGTACGGGGGTCATTGGTCATCTGTACATTAATCCATAATTTCTCAGGAATAGCAGGAGCTACCATTCCCAGATTTTATGAAATAATCTGTCACATATCAAATTTTGTGGGATTCAGCTTATTTTTTTGCTATCTGCATTTACTTAGATTTTATAAGGAAAAAGCTGACAATATTTTAAAAGTGGTCTTCTTGTAGACGGTCCAGCCAAATTGTTAAATATTTTACATAAATGATCCCAGAGGCAAGCCCTCTCAAGTTTGTTCAAATGGTTTGCATTTGATGAATTTTAGTGGAGTTACACAAATTTGAACAGTCATTCGGCCAAGTAAGCATACTGACATAGTACTCTCAGAAATGACAGAAGCTAGCATTACCAGGTATTGTGCAAATGTTGGTCACATGACTCATATTTGAAGTTGTAGATTTAGTGGTGCCACCTACATTGACCTGTTTTTTATGGGCAAAAAAACTCATAATTTTAGCCTCTTTCAGCTTAATGATGAAACTGTCAAGTTGAATTGTTCAATTTTTCAAAAGAATTATCCTAGGACATGATTTTCAATCATATCAGAATATACTGAGTTTGTTGATTTTTGGTTGAGTTGTGAAAAGCTTAAGTAGGTCTTATGGCCATTATTATGTCTTTTTCAAACTGAGGACTGCAATAGTGTTCTTCTACAAAATTATTATTTCAATTATATCTTCGGTAACATTGCACAAAAATTATTCTTAGGTGGCCTTTGTTCAAGTTTACTAGAATGATTTTTGGCAGAACTATTGAACCTTTAACAATGAAAGTACTGCATCTTTTATTATTCTAGATATTTTGATAAAAAGTTTATGAATATGTCGGCTTGAAAAAAGAAATTTTAACCAAAGTCTTTCAGTATGTGTAAACAGATATACCAACAGGCCAAGATTGAATCTGTATCTTTAAATAGGATGAGAAACTGCCAACTGTTTCAGATTTGGGAACAGATCAAGAGTTCATTCAGTGCAGCCAGATGTAGGTCAAGAGTTCAATCAGTGCAGCCAAGCACATGGCATGTGATCACCTCATGGATGACATGTGAACACCTCATGGGCACCATGTTATCACTTCATGGGTGTCAAGCCCCTCAGGGCAGGGCCCCTGCATGAGCTTATGCAATGGTGTGGCTACTATTTCAGATTTGGCAACAGGCTAGAGGTCAGTCTGGATCTATTTATAGCTTTGGCAGACTGCCAACTGTATCAGATTAGGCAACAGGTCAAGAGTTCACTCAGTGCAGCCAGGTATGGGTCAGGAGTTTACTCAGTGCAGTAGCTGCATTCTATTTATAGCTTTGGCAGACTGCCAACTGTGTCAGATTATGCAACAGGTCAAGAGTTCACTCAGTGCAGCCAGGTACAGGTCAAAAGTTCACTCAGTCTAGCCAGGTGCAGGTCATGAGTTCACTCAGTGCAGTAGTCTGAGCAAGCAATTTTTCACAGTTCACTCGGGGCAACAGCCTTTCTCACCTAAGCCTGGTCAGCCCCATGCATCAGACTCAAGGTAAGTTTGATGTATTGGCCTAATATTTTGACCTGTCTATGTGTATTTGATGGCTTTCTCGCTCACAAGACAGGTGTTGCCACCTACAATGACTTTTGCACATGTTTTTCTCAGGAGGGGTTTGATATATCAGTCTGAAATTGGGCTTATGTATATATCTCTGATAGCTTCATGTATACAAGACTGGTGGTGCCAGCTACAATCTTTTTAGTGTTGTGTGCACCTATGCCAGAATTTCAGCAGTGATGTTTGTGTAATTGTTTCTTATTCAAAATGTTAAGTACTTGCATAGTTCATATACATGAAAAGTAATGGTCCAGCATTGAAGCATTATACCTGGTGTATTTCCCAATGCACAGGTTCGCATTAGGCCTGTAGGCCTTGTCATTAAATATATATTAATTTTGAAATCTTTCCTATAAGCACTGTTGAAATAACTTTTATATGCTGTATGTGTATGGATTTGAGCTATTAAAGTCTTAAATTTGAAAGCAACTTATATATTCAGTTGTGTTATATTGCAGATGGTAAACTTTTAAAAAAATTGATATAATAAAAAATAAAAAAAATAATTGAAACTTCATATATTATCAGCTTTGTATGTCTGCAAGTCTGTCTGTCCTTTTTAAAATATTAAGTAATTGTGAATGAACTTTTTTTTTATCCTGTAAGCATAGTTGAATTAAGGGGAAATCCTATATATATACACTATAATAATACAGAGATGTTGTAACTCCAAAGTTTTTGCATCTGTGGACTGGGGACATCAGTTATATTTCAACTGTATACATTTTATAAAATAAAAAAATACATATATTTAATAATATATGTTATAAAAAAAAAATAGATCCAATAGATGGACATACATAAAGAGGGATAGACTGTCGGACGACAATGGACCACGACTATAGCTCAGATGACTTATAAGTCAGCTGAACTAAAATAATTAACACCACCTAGTTATACCTATCTAAAATGAACCTGTTCAAGTCCAGATGAGTTTTGTTGAAGGATTAGGTAAATTAAGGAACTCAAAAGGGTAATTTAAAGGATAATTTTAGATAATTAAACAGATTTTGCACTTTGTGCATTTTGACAAATTGAGGAACAACATATTAAGGGCTCATACAAATTAAAATGAATATATGAAGTTTTATATTTTTTTCCCTGTATCTATTGGTAGTTGAAGGTTTGCTACTTCTTTGAAATTATCTGCATGGATAGCACTTCGTGCATTAATTATTGTTTTGACTCAGTCATAATAGGCTAGCTGTTTGTGCTGCTTCAAACTGTTCTTCTGTTTCAGTGAGGACAATTTCTACTGGTAGCTGGTTCTAGTCTATATAACTTTAAAAAAGAACAGCTGAATGTTCATAGGTTTCAGTATTGATATTAAATTTAATCATTGCCCTTGAGTGTAGTCCTTGTTGGTATTTTTGTGAAAGACCACAGATTTTCACCAAATATTGCTGCTAGATAATTTATAATTTAGATAAGATGACTAAAATTGTTAGTTTCTTCTGTCTTTAAAAGGTTTTTCTCTTCAATACTTGTCACTATTAGTAGCAATAGTCATTGTAAACAAATCAGGCAATTATCTTGATTTTACTGGGTCTGATCATTGCTGTATCCCAAAACAGCAGTAGATTTAATGCATAGAAGAGAGCTTCTGTGCTTCTGCTTATCTATGGCCATCTTGTGCCTCAAAGACCTGATAAGTCTAGGTAAGTACCTTCTGGCTGAAATCAGTACTGTCCAGTGAAGTACTATTCTGGAATTAGGACCAGTGATCATTACTTACATTAACAACAGCTGGCCCATGCTTGCCCTAACAATGCCCATTGAAGGCAGTCACTGAACTAGAACTGAGACTGTACAACATTTTCCCCTCATATACTTAGTGAATTAGTAGGAAATTGAATGAATAGGAAGTAATACGTATTATGTAAACTAAGATTTATGTGATGTATTACCCCCATGCTGCCTGTCACTGGCCTCCTTGGTTAATATAGTTGGAACATTATAGGGACATATGGGCCACTGTTGATATTGGCCCCTGGCCTAAAACAGACCATATCGGCCACCAGTGCCCAGAGGCAGGCAAATTTGGCCACTGGCTCAAGTGAGCAACAGGCCGAGTCCTGACGCTGTCCAGTCAACCATCCCTGTAGGTGTGAACTGGAGAGCACCATTTAGGGACCCTCATCACTAAGTGGATAAGCCTCAGTAATTTATTGTTTATAGTTTTCCTTACATTTAACTGAGGGACATGCATCGATTATTTTTAAGATGCAAATAGTTTCTCTGGTTTTCGGTGAGATACAATGATTTTTTTCCAGTGCCATGATGATTTTTTTTAGGGCAGCACATAATGTCCATAACACAATTTCTTTATTATCATTTCTTTTATCAAATGTGTATAAAAGGTCAGTGTATAGCATGTTTGTCTCTGTTTGAGGAAGTCTGTGGGTATTTGTGAGGTGGAGTTTAAAATATATCATACTATCTTGAAAACAGCAAGAGTAAGCATCACGAAATTTTATGCAAAAAATTAGTCATCTAAAAAACTCTATTGGATTTTGCTTATTTTTTGGCTAACTGCATTTTTTTTTTAGATTTTATAGGGAAAAAGCCCATTTTAGCTCAGTGGCTGCAAAGATCTTCTTCTCAAAAACCACTGGGCCAAATTCTTAAATCTTTCACATTAATTGTATCCCCAGACTAAGTCGGGGGATACTATGTTTTCATACCGGTCCCACCGCCCCTGCCACATATAAATCTTTTTGGAGCGATCACTCCAAAATTATTTCACAGATCTTTACCAAACTTGGTATATGTATAGATATCAGTGAGAGGACGACCCCTATTTAAAATGAGGTCATGACCTTTACTAGGAGAGTGTCCTTGACCTTGAATAGGTCAAATTTTTGGGAAAATCACACAAATTCTTAAATATCTCAAGAAATCTTGCATTGATTGATCCCAAAATCAAGTTGCTCGAAGATCATGGATAGGGTTGTCATGTTCAAGAAACTGGTGGCACCACCTATCATTCTTTACTTGTTTTCGTGCCTTTTAATACCCCCAAAATTGCCACTTGACAGTACTCTGAGCATTATAAGTAAAAACTAATGGACAGATTTCTTATATATTATGCATATACATAGATATGGGTTACGGGATGATGTTTATTTAAGTTGGGGTCATGACCTTTCTTATGAGAGTGGCTTAGACCTTGAATATTCCCATATTTGGTGAAATTTCCTACAAAATCTTTAATACCTCAGTAAGGGTACATGGAATGATCCAAAACTCAAAGAGACTGAAGATCTTCAATAGCTTTGTCTTTTGCAGAAGACAGGTGACGCCACCTTGTGTCGTTTTTGTGTAAAAATGATGTTAACACAATAACTTTGTAAGAATTTGAGGTACAGTCACCAAACCCACAGGTATGATGCATCTTATCAACGGCTAGGTCAAGTTCCAACATGGATGACCTTGATGCATTTTTTCAAGGTCACAGCAGCGATTATGCTAAAATGATATCAGGGCAATAACTCAAAAAGAATTTGTAGTACAGTCACCAAATCTACAGTTTAGATGCATCTTATCAAGGGCTAGGCCAAGTTCAAAAATGGATGACCTTGATGCATTTTTCAAGATCACAGAGGCGATAACGCTGAAATGATGTTAACTTCAAAATCTCCCTGAGGGATGCATGGATTGGTCCAAAAATCAAATTGACATAAGATATTTGATAGCATTGTTTTCTGCAGAAGACAAGTGGCACCATCTTATGTTGTTTTCTTGCTAAAATGATGTTAAAAACGGAATAACGTTGTAAGAATTTAAGGTACAGTCACCAAACCCACAAGTTTGATGCATCTTATCAACGGCTAGGTCAAATTTGAACATGAATGACCTGGATACATTTTTTCAAGGTCACAGCAGCAATAATGTTAAAATGAACTTACGGCAATAACCCGAAAAAAATTGTTGGTACAGTCACAAAACTTACAGGTTAGATGCATCTTATCAAGGGCTGGGGGGAGGGGGGAGGGGTTAATTGTCTGGGGATACTATGGCACTATGGCAAGAAATATCTAGTTATCCTTAGATGTGGATAATTCAAGTTTGTTCAAATGGTTTTGGTTCAATGATTTTTGGCTGAGTTATGGGAAGCTTAACTTAGCCATTTTGCTGTATTTTCCCATATGAGTTATTAACCTGCAAAACGTTTTTTGACTGACGCCACTGAGGCCAATTTGTTTAATATTTTACAAGAATAATCCCCAATAATAATTCTTATAATAATTGTCTTTCATGGTTCTAAAGAATGACTTTTGGCTGAATTATAGAGATTGAATTGAGTCATTTTACCATATATGTTAGCTGTGTGAAGCAGATGCATCTAGCCTGGCACCAGTTTAATTTATCAGCATCTGTTAGATCCTGCCTCTAGACATTTATATTTCAGGTTATCTATGGTTAATATTGATAAGATTGTTTTTTAAAAGCTTTTAAAAATTGTAGATTTATGATTTTAGAAATTCCTCGTGCCAGGCAAAGTTTACAATCACAGGTATACAGCTCTCTGTGGGTATATATAGACAGCTGTACATGGATTATAAATAATTGTTATCCATACTCAACTTAATTCAAGATTTTGCCATCAGTGAGATGTACCTGTATTATAATTTTCATTCAATATGCTTCTGTAGTAATTTTTAGCGAACCTGTGAGCTAATGCGATGGTGTGGCGGTGTCCATCATCTGTACGATAACCCATACTATTTAAAGAACGACTGGAGCTAGCATCCTGAAATTTAATGCAGAAAAAAAGCCATCTGAAAAACTCTGCATTTTTATGCCCCCGCCACAAAGTGCCTGGGGCATATAGTTTTACCCATGTCCGTCCTTCCGTTGTTCCGAAATCAAACAGTTGTACGGACTTTTTTTTGCAATGCCTGCAGATATTGGCCTGATTTTTGGTGTGTGGACAGATAATGACCAGTTACAGATCGAGTTTGCGTTTCATCCCAGTTGACCTACTTTTGACCGTTTTACGGCTCCTGAACATAGAAAATTTCATGAAAAATAGAAATTTTCATGACAAATACACATGTACAGACTTTTTTACCCCAATGCCTGCAGATATTAGCCTGATTTTTGGTGTGTGGGCAGATGTTGACCAGTTACAGATCGAGTTCGCGTTTCCTCCCGGTTGACCAACTTTTGATTGTTTTACAGCCCCTAAACATAGAAAATTTCATTAAAAATATAAATGTACAGCCGTTTTTAGCCCTCAGCTCATAGGCTGAAGGGCTGTTGTCATCACCCAAGCTGTCTGTCTGTCTGTCCGTCTGTCTGTCCGTCCGGTGTCTGTCCGGCGTCCGTCCATCCCGCATTTGTTAACTTTAACCTGGTGAGCGGGATATCTCTAAAAAGATTCACCGTAAGAATTTTATTTCATCAGTGAAGATGTATATGGATAAAATCTCGGTCAAGTTCGAAGATGGGTGACCTTGACCCATTTTTCTACATTTTAGAGCTAATTATAGAAAAACACTCAGAAGCTTATATCTCAGGAACCATTGTGTGGATTTTCACAAAACTTACTATGCTCATTAGGACTGATGGTCTGTACATGCTTCACAATTTTGGTGGCGCCACCTGCAATTTCTGATTTTTTAATCAATTTTTATCGGGTTTTTCTATTTTGCCTTGTGAGCAGGATATCTCTAAAAGGATTCACCGTTGGAATTTTATTTCATCAGTGAAGATGTATATCAACAAAATCTTGGTCAAGTGCAAAGATGGGTGACCTTGACCTATTTTTCTTTGTTTTAGAGCTGATTATACAAAAACACTCAGAAGCTTATATCTCAGGAACCATTGTGTGGATTTTCACAAAACTTACTATGATCTTTTGGAATGATGGTCACAATTTTGGTGGCACCACCTACAATTTCTGAATTTTTAATGAATTTTTATCAGATTTTTCAATTTTGGCCTTTTGTGCAGGATATCTTGTAAGGAAATTCAACACGGGAACTTCATTTCTTCAGTGCTATTGCATGATATTTACATAATCTTGGTCAAGTTCAAAGATGGGTGATCTTGACCTACTTTTCAACGTCAGAGAGCTTAGTATAGAAAAAAAACTTAGGAGCTTATTTCTCATGAAGCATTTGTTGGATTGTTATGAAACATGGTACATACTGCTCCAATTTAAATTAATGACTGATTATCAGCTTTTGCTAATATTCTGGTTTTGCAATGCAATGCTTACAGATACTGGCCAAATGTTTGGTCTGTGGGCGCATAATGACCACTTACAGATCGAGTTTGCGTTTCATCCCAGTTGACCTATTTTTGACCATATGACAGATCATAGAAAATTTCATGAAAGACAGAAATTTTTATGAAAAATGCATATGTATGGACTTTTTTTCACAATGCCTGCAGATACTGGCCTGATTTTTGGTGTGTTGCTTGATAATGACCCATTACAGATCGAGTTTGCATTTTGCCCTTGTTGCATTTTGTACTTTTGACCATATGACACTTCCTGAACTTAAAAAATTTTACAAAATTTAACAAATGTTTCTAATTTTCCCAAGGCGAGGGCATTCGTGTCGTTCCGACACATCTAGTCATATATAGAGAAAAAGCTAAAAACCTTTAAAAATCTTCTCCTCTGAAAATGTCCAGCCAAATTGTCCAATATTTAACAGAAATGATCCCTGAAACAATCCTTCTCAAGTTTGTTTGAATGGTTCTAGTTCGGAGATTTTTGGCCGAGTTACAGGAGGTTGAACTTTGTTAACTGTGCAAGAAAGCATATTAAAATTTAAATCTCAGAAATGGCTGGAGCTATCATCACCAAATTTTATGCCAATGTTGGTCACATAGGTCACATCTAAAATTGAGGTATTGGTGGCGCCACCTGCATCGGCTTTTTTTGTACGGGGTCATCAGTGCCTGTATCACACTAAAGGGCTACAAAAAAACTTCTTCTCTGAAACCATATGGCAAAATTGTTTAATATCACACAGAAATAATCCTAGGGTAGTGCTTTCTGAAATTTATTTAAATGGTCTCTTTTCAGTGACTTTTGGCCAAGTTATGGGAAGCTGAATTTAGTCATGCCATATCAGCCCATTTTAGCTCATTGGCTACAAAGATCTTCTCAAAAACCACTGGGCCAAATTCTTAAATCTCACACATTAATTATCCTAAGATGATGATAATTCAAGTTTGTTCAAATGGTTTTGGTTCAGTGCTTTTTGGCTGAGTTACGGGAAGCTGAACTTAGCCAGTTTGCTGTATCTTCCTAAATGAGTTATAAACCTGCGAAACATTTTTCGACTGATGCTACTGAAGCCAGTTTGTTAAATATTTTACAAGAATAATCCCTACAATAATTCTTATAATAAATGTCATTAATGGTTCCACATGAATGATTTTTGGCTGAATTATGGAGATTGAATTGAGTCATTTTACCATATTTGTTAGCTGTGTTATGCTGTTACATCTAGCCTGGCACCAGTTTATCAGCATCTATTACATCATGCCACTAGACATTTAGATTTCAGGTTATCTTTGGTTAATATTAACAAAATAGTATTATAAAAGCTTTTAAAAATTTTGATTTATGGTTTAAGTTATTCATCATACCAGGCAATGTTACAATCATGGATATTCTTCTCTCTGTGGCTATATAAAGATAACTGTTCTTGGATTATAAATTATTGGTATCCGTACTCAGCTTAATTCAAGAATTTGCCATCAATGAGACAAATCTGTATTTTAATTTTGCATTCAGTATGCATCCATAATAATTTTACATATATTCCTGATTTCTTTTTTTTTTTAAAGTCAGCTGAAAAGCATTTTGTATTGGGAAAATAAATTTCAAAGTTAATTCAAGTAAGGACCACTTTTGTGTACAGATGGCAGCACTTGGTTTACCATTGGCAGATTGCCAGAGCCTTGATGTTGGCCATTAGCGAAGATGATGTCAGCTCTAAAAATAGTTTTTGCACAGTGCCAGGATTCGAAGAAGTGCAGCCAGGTATAGGTCAAGAGTTCACTCAGTGCAGTAGCTGCATTCTATTTATAGCTTTGGCAGACTGCTCACTGCATCATATTTGGCACCAAAATTCAGCCTGAATCTATTTATAGCTTTGGCAGACTGCCAACTGTGTCAGATTATGCAACAGGTGAAGGGTTCACTCAGTGGAGCTAGGTACAGGTCAAAAGTTCACTCAGTCTAGCCAGGTGCAGGTCAAGAATTCACTCAGTGCAGTAGCCTGAGGCAGCAATTTGTCACAGGTCACTCGGGGGCAACTGCCTTACTCACCTTAGCCTTGTCAGCCCAGTGCATCAAACTCTGGGGAAGTTTGATGTATTGGACTGATATTTTGACCTGTCTATGCATTTTTGATGGTATTCTCATTTACAAGACAGGTGGTGCCACCTACATTGACCTTTGCAGTGTATGCGCCTGCTTATTTATACAGAGGAATTTGATACATCAGCCTAAAATTGGGCATGTTTATACATATTGGGTAGCTTTATAATGTACAAGACTGGTGGCGCCACCTAAAATAATTTTTGCACAATTTATGTCCTTGCTTATTTCACAGGAGGGGTTTGACATATCAGTCTGACATTGGGCATATTTATATATCTCTTCGTTGTATATAAGACTGGTGGTGCCAGCTACAATCATCGTATCCACCAAAACAGAGTCTTGTGGATACTATGTTTTCAGTCGGATGCTGACGCTGCTGCCATCGCCACATAGGTTTCCGGAGAACTCCTCCATAACCACTGGGCAGAATTTTAAAAAATTCGGAATTATGATCGGTAACATGAACTGCTGTGCCCTCATTTTTGGTTGACCTCTGACCTTTCCTTGCTGCCCAGCGTCCATTTGTGCGTCTGTTTCAACACATAAACCCACATATCTTGGGAACCGTTTATCCTATCAGGCTAAAAATTTTGCACAAATGTAGCCCTTTGATAGCTTTATAACAGACACTAAAAATGGTGGCGCCACCTGCAACCATTATTGCACAGCATCCATCTTTTCATCTGCCTTGGAATAATATCACTCATATCTCTGCAGTGGTTTGACTTTTCCACCTGAAATTTTGCAGGTTTATACATCCTGGACAGTTTTCTGGATTTTATGACAGGTGGCGCCACCTACATTCATGTTTACTCTGCAGACATCCAAGCTCATATCTCAGGAACCGTTCGACCGATTGGGCCAAAATTTTGCATGTGTATAGATGTCACATAGCTCTTCATCATAGGCAAAACTGGTGGCGCCACCCGCAACCATTTATGCACAGCATCTATCTGTTCATCTGCCTCAGAATAAAATCACTCGTATCTCAGAAGTGGTTTGACTTATCCACCTGAAATTTTGCAGGTTTATACATCCTGGCAGCTCTCTTGATTTTATGAGAGGTGGCGCCACCTACATTCCCGTTTACTCTGCAGATATCCAAGCTCATATCTCAGGAACCGTTTGATCGATTGGGCCAAAATTTTGCTTGTATATAGATCTCACATAGCTCTTCATCATAGTCCAAACTGGTGGCGCCACCTGCAACCATTTATGCACAGTGTCCATCTGCTCATCTGCCTTGGGATAAAATCACTCATATCTCAGAAGTGGTTTGACTTATCCACCTGAAACTTTGCAGGTTTATACATCCTGGACAGCTCTATTGATTTTATGACAGGTGGCACAACCTACATTCAGGTTTACTCTGCAGACATCCAAGCTCATATCTCGGGAACCGTTTGACCGATTGGGCCAAAATTATGCTTGTGTATAGATCTCACATAGTTCTTCATCATAGGCAAAACTGGTGGCGCCACCTGCAACCACTTATGCACAGCGTCCATCTGCTCATCTGCCTTGGGATAAAATCACTTATATTTCAGAAGTGGTTTGACTTATCCTCCTGACATTTTGCAGGTTTATACATCCTGGACAGCTTTCATGATTTTATGATAGGTGGCGCCGCCTACATTCAGGTTTACTCTGCAGACATCCGAACTCATATCTCAGGAACCATTTGACTGATTGGGCAAAAATTTTGCTTGTGTATAGATCTCATATAGCTCCTCATCATAGGCAAAACTGGTGGCGCCACCTGCAACCACTTATGCACAGCGTCCATCTGTTCATCTGCCTTGGGATAAAATCACTCGTATCTCAGCAGTGGTTTGACTTATCCACCTGAAATTTTGCAGGTTTATACATCCTGGACAATTTTCTCAATTTTATGACAGGTGCCACCACCTACATTCACGTTTACGCTGGAGACATCCATGCTAATATGCAACACACCTCACTCTATTCCCCTTGCCACTTAATCCATGCCTCACTTCAGCCATCCCACTCTGATTTTTGTGGACACACATAGCCGCTTGTCGACTACCCATATTCTGGTTTTAAAATGTCCTAGTCTGAAACTTGCAGGTTGGAAAAATCCATTTTGCTGAAATCATTATGACTAAGGTAGATATGCAGGACTTAAGAGGATCAATATTAAATTTTAAAAATAAACCTCCATTCATACTCCTAAACTTTGCACAGGTACGCATTAAGCCTGTAGGCCTTGTTATTAAAATCCTATTTTCACACTTCAGGACTGCCTAATATCATAACCACTCTTTTGTTTTTCCTCATATTTACCATAAATATTCCTCTATATAGTTCCTATGTACATGCCAGAAATTAATTCTGTTAAGTATAAATTCTTTAAGTTATGGGCCCAAACATAATGGACTTTGTAAAAAATCAGGAAAAAAAATATTTACTCACTTAAAATGAAAAATTTTGAAACTAGAGTCTATTTTCCCTAGTAAATAACTATGTTTAATTAAGATTCAATTGTTTACCCAAAATTAGATCTGAATTTTGTAAATTTTTTAAGTTACTAGCATAAAAATTAAATCCTTGCCTTAAATTTTGCCCAACTTTGACCATGGCACTTTTTTTTCCTGTAAGTACCATTGATTTTATTTTCACAGCATGTAAACATAAATATTTAATTTGTTTAAATCTGAAATTTGAAAGTAAAAGCTTGAAATTAAGCTAGTTATTGATGTTTTTCTTCAGGCTCTATTGTAGTCATTTGCTTTGATTACAGATGCAGGGTCCCACTCCAGGTCACTGGAAGTCAGCTATGCCAGGGTTTCTGATTTGTTTTAGTCACTAGGGGAGATTCCCTGCTGTGACAGGTGTACAGTTATTCTCATATCACCACCCCAATCACCGCCCCCTCCTGCAAACCCAACCCACCAAGTGTTATGCAGTAATTGTTATTGTTTTCACTGTATATCCTTAATTGTGATGCTGTTTCCACTCTGATATGCAAAAACTTTCCTTGAAAAAGTAATTCAAGGTGTAATCCAGAAGATGCAATGTTGTGTAATGTAGCATTTTTAAAGAAATCATTTTTCTTTTTAAATAATTTTAACAAATATAATTGAACCCATCAGTTTGCTTAAATTATTATAAAATATGAAGCACATTATGGATAAATAAAGACACAATTAAAAACTGTGAAATTTAAATCAAGTATTTTTTTGCAACTACATTTTAGATTTTGTATTTACCACCAGGGTTAAAATGATTAAAGTGCACATTTAATTGTGTCCACAAAGTGGTGTATTGCTATGAAAGTATGGATGTTCATCAGATAAGTAATTCCTTACTTGAGAAGAGTGAAAACTTCACCAGGTGTGAAATTGACTATTAATTCCATTAATAAATTATAGCTGAGATTGTAATTACCATAATGATATTGTTTGTCCCTCATTCAACCAACAGTTTGTATACTTTATTGGAAAAGATGTTTTTATTTTACCAAATTTACTGAATCTTTTATTTTATTTCGGTGAATAAGATTAAGCATGTACTGAAAACTCCAATGTGCAATGTGCAAAGAATAATCTTGTAGATGCCATGTTGTGGCATTATTTTCTTTTAAATTCAGTTTAAACATTTGTCATTTAAAAATAATAAAAATATATGTGTATGCATAATATGACCCAATATGAGCTACGCTCTGGATATATAATGATTGCAACTTAGAATTCTAATATTTTAACTTATATTTTCAGTGTTTTTTAATACAAATTTATAAAACTTGTAAATAAAAAAAAATAATCAGATAAAAACTATTTTCATGGAAAAAGTCGATATGCCTAAATAACAGGCTTATATAAAAACTTAAATGCATACCACTCAATTCATCCCTCATTTCACCTGTACCACTTTGCGGATACACATTGTCGCTTGTCAACTTCCTGTATTCTTGTTCTGTAATTAGTTTCATTCAGTGTGACAGACTGTGTGGTGTGTAGCTAGTCTTTTATTCTGTATTTATAGTCATTCAGTTTGGCAGATTGGTGTGGAGCTAGCCTTTTCTTTTGTATTTATTTTCATTCACTGTGTGACAGACTGTGTGGTGTGGAGCTGGCTTTTTATTCTGTATTCATTTTCATTCAGTGTGACAGTCTGTCGTATGCAGCTGGTCTTTAATTCTGTATTTGTTTTTATGTAGTTAAAGCTAGACTGTGTAATGTTGAGCTGGGTTTTAATCTTTGAATTAATTCTGTATTTTCCTGCAGTGACAGACCCAATGCGTGGTGTGGAGCTTGGTTTGATCAGCCTGCTAGCTGATGCCCATAATGTGCCGGTCTTGTGTGGAACATTAGAGGTAATAAATCACAAAAATGTAACCCTATGTTTAGTATTTATTTGGACTATAATTTATCTTATTTGTTTATCAAAAGCAGGTTTCCTAACCCAGAGGGCAGCCGGATTAGGTATCATTTGGCTTCTTGGTTATATTTAAACAATAATTTATTGTTTTTAGGTCATAAAAAAAGGGTATGGTTCTCAGGCACTTTTTTTAGCAAACCTGTGAGCTGGAACAATCTTTCTCAAGTTTGTTCGAATGGTTCCAGTTCGAAGATTTTTGGCCGAGTTACAGGAGGCTAAACTTTGTTAACTGTGCAAAAAAGCATATTAAAATTTAAATCTCAGAAACGGCTGGAGCTATCATCACCAAATTTTATGCCAATGTTGGTCACATAGGTCATATCTGAAATTGAGGTATTGGTGGCGCCACCTGCATCGGCCTTTGTTGTACGGGGTCATCAGTGCCTGTATCACACTGAGGGCTACAGAAAACTTCTACTCTGAAATCATATGGCCAAAATGTTTAATATCGCACAGAAACGATCCTAGGGTAGTGCTTTCTGAAGTTTGTTCAAATGGTCTCTTTTCAGTGACTTTTGGCTAAGTTACGGGAAGCTGAAATGAGTCATATGCCATAACAGCCCATTTTAGCTCATTGGCTACAAAGATTTTCTTCTCAAAAACCACTGGGCCAAATTCTTAAACCTCACAAATTAATTATCCTCAGATGTTGATAATTCAAGTTTGTTCAAAAGGTTTACGTTCAGTGCTTTTTGGCTGAGTTACAGGAAGCTGAACTTAGCCAGTTTGCTGTATCTTCCGATATGAGTTAAAAACCTGGGAAACGTTTTTCGACTGATGCCACTGAAGCCAGTTTGTTAAATATTTTACAAGAATAATCCCTACAATAATTCTTATAATAATTGTCATTCATGGTTCCACATGAATGATTTTTGGCTGAATTATGGAGATTGAATTGAGTCATTTTACCATATATGTTAGCTGTGTTATGATGTTACATCTAACCTGGCACAAGTTTATCAGCATCTATTACATCATGCCACTAGACATTTAGATTTCAGGTTATCTTTGGTTAATATTGACAAGAAAGTTTTTTTAAAAGCTTTTAAAAAATTTAGATTTATGATATTAGTTATTCATCATACCAGACAATTTTGGATATTCAGTTCTCTGTGGCTATATAAAGACAACTGTACATGCATTATAAATTATTGGTATCCCTACTCAGCTTAATTCAAGAATTTGCCATCAATGAGATATATCTGTTTTTTAATTTTGCATTCAGTATGCATCCATAATAAGTTTACATATATTCCTGATTTCTTTTTTTATTAAAAGTCAGCTGAAAAGCATTTTGTACTGGGAAAATAAATTTCAAAGTTAATTCAAGTAAGGACCACTTTTGTGTACAGATGGCAGCACTTGGTTTACCATTGGCAGATTGCCAGAGCCTTGATGTTGGCCATTAGCCAAGATGATGTCAGCTCTATAAATAGTTTTGGCACACTGCCTGGATTGGAAGAAGTGCAGCCAGGTATAGGTCAAGAGTTCACTCAGTGCAATAGCTGCATTCTATTTATAGCTTTGGCAGACTGCTGACTGCATCATATTTGGCACCAAAGTACAGGCTGAATCTATTTATAGCTTTGGCAGACTGCCAACTGTGTCAGATTATGCAACAGGTCAAGAGTTCACTCAGTGCAGCCAGGTACAGGTCAATAGTTCACTCAGTCTAGCCAGGTGCAGGTCAAGAGTTCACTCAGTGAGGTAGCTTGAGGCAGCAATTTGTCACAGGTCAATCGGGGGAAACTGCCTTTCTCACCTAAGCCTTGTCAGCCCAGTGCATCAAACTCTTGGGAAGTTTGATGTATTGGACTAATATTTTGACCTGTCTATGCGTCTTTGATGGATATCTCATTTACAAGACATGTGGTGCCACGTACATTGAATTTTGCACAGTGTATGTGCCTGCTTATTTCTACAGAGGAATTTGATATATCAGCCTGAAATTGGGCATATTTATACGTATCAAATAGCTTTGTCGTATACAAGACTGATGGTGCCACCTACAATAATTTTTGCACAATGTGTGTCCCTGCTTATTTCTCAGGAGGGGTTTGATATATCAGTCTGAAAATTGGCATATGTGTATATCTCTGATAGCTTTGTTCTATACAAGACTGGTGCACCCATGCCAAAATTTCAGCAGTGATGTTTGTGTAATTGTTCTTATTCAAAATGATTAGTACTTGCATTGTTCATATACATGAAAAGTAATGGTCCATCATTGAATCATTACGTCTGGTGTATTTCCAAATGTACAGGTTCGCATTAGGCCTGTAGGCCTTGTCAAAAAATCTCTGCTGGCGGGCAATTTTTAGCAAACCTGTGCGCTTAAGCAATGGCACAGCATTGTCCATCCGCCGTCAGCCATCCACTGTTGTCCATATGTTAACCCATGCTATCTCAGAAACGTCAGAGCTAGCAGCTCCAAATTGCATGTAAGAATCAATTATATGTCAAACTTATTTTTGGTTATCTGCATTAACTTTGATTTTAAAGGGAAAAGGCTTAAAAACCTTTCAAAATCTTCTTCTCCGAATATGTCCAGCCAAATTGTCCAATATTTCATAGAAATGATCCCTTGAACAATCTATCTCAAGTTTGTTCAAATGGTTCCAGTTCGGAGATTTTTAGCCGAGTTACAGGAGGTTGAACTTAGTCATCTGTCCAAAATGAACTCAGAAACAGCTGGAGCTATCATCACCAAATTTGATGCCAATGTTTGTCATATAAGTCATATCTGTAATAGAGGTATAGGTGGCGCCACCTACATTAATTTTTTACAAGCAAAAATTTAATTTTAGACTCTTCTAGCTTATACACTGTTTGATGATGAAACTATAAAGCTGATTGGTTCAAACTTTGCAAGAATTATTCTATGGTAGGGTTCTGCCAGTTTTATAAGAATAGTTTGGGTAAATGCAGCTTTAAAAAAGCAGCGAAGCCAATTGAAAAGGCTTTAAGTGTTTAAAACCAGATTTGACATCATGCCAACATGCCGAGTCAAGAGGTCACTCAGTTCAACCAGGTTTGGTCCAAACATCACCATGGTAACTGACCTGGCTCTGTCTGGTGTCTAGACAATGTGTCTAGACGTCTAGACACATTGTCTAGACGTCTAGACACATCGTCTAGACATCTAGACACATCGTCTAGACGCAGAAGCACCGATTAGAACTAGTGTTACCATATCTTTCAACTGTTTGAAAAAACTTGCTTTGCATTTTATGTGATGCTCTGGTGTCATCTGTCATGCTTCATAGCTGTCTCAAAAAGGGCAGGAGCTAGTATCATATCTGAAATAGAGGTATAGGTGGCGCCACCTACATTAATATTTTTTACAAGCAAAAATGTAATTTTAGACTCTTCTAGCTTATACACTGTTTGATGATGAAACTATTAAGCTGATTGGTTTTAAAGTTTGCAAGAATTATTCTATGGTAGGGTTCTGCCAGTTTTATAAGAATAGTTTGGGTAAATGTAGCTTTAAAAAAGCAGTGAAGCCAATTGAAAAGGCTTTAAGTGTTTAAAACCAGATTTGACATGCCAACATGCCGAGTCAAGAGGTCACTCAGTTCAACCAGGTTTGGTCCAAACATCACCATGGTAACTGACCTGGCTCTGTCTGGTGTCTAGACAATGTGTCTAGACGTCTAGACACATTGTCTAGACGTCTAGACACATCGTCTAGACGTCTAAATACATCGTCTAGACGCAGAAGCCCCGATTAGAACTAGTGTAACCATATCTTTCAACTGTTTGAAAAAACGTGCTTTGCATTTTATGTGATGGTCTGGTTGTCATCTGTCATGCTTCATAGCTGTCTCAAAAAGGGCAGGAGCTAGTATCATATCTGAAATAGAGGTATAGGTGGCGCCACCTCATTAATATTTTTTACAAGCAAAAATGTAATTTTAGACTCTTCTAGCTTATACACTGTTTGATGATGAAACTATTAAGCTGATTGGTTTTAAAGTTTGCAAGAATTATTCTATGGTAGGGTTCTGCCAGTTTTATAAGAATAGTTTGAGTAAATGTAGCTTTAAAAAAGCAGTGAAGCCAATTGAAAAGGCTTTAAGTGTTTAAAACCAGATTTGATAAGATGCCAAGTTTCAACATGCCGAGTCAAGAGGTCACTCAGTTCAACCAGATTTGGTCCAAACATCACCATGGTAACTGACCTGGCTCTGTCTGGTGTCTAGATAATGTGTCTAGACGTCTAGACACATCGTCTAGACACATCGTCTAGACTCAGAATGCCCAGATTAGAACTAGTGTAACTATATCTTTCAACTGTTTGAAAAAACGTGCTTTGCATTTTTAGCGAATCTTTGAGCTTATGTGATGGTCTGGTGTCATTTGTTGTGCTTCATAGCTGTCTTAAAAAGTGCAGGAGCTAGCATCACCAAATTTTTTTCAAAAAAATATCTAAAAAATTCTATCAGATTTTGCTTATTTCTTGGCTAACTGCATTTTCATAGATTTTATAGGGAAAAGCAAAAAAAAAACATTTTAAAATGTTCTTCTCCCAAGCCATGCTACCAAATTGTCCTTTCATCTGTCCCAGTAATCCTCCCTGGCAAAAAGCACACATGCAAATATCTTGACTGATACGTCCTAGTATTAGATTGTCCTAGTTTGAAACGTGCAGGTCTGAAACATCTATTTTGCTGAAATTAAATGACAAAGGTAGATATGCAGGACATAAGAGGATCAATATTAAATTTAAAAATAAACCGCCATTCATACTCCCAAACTTTGCACAGGTTTGCATTTGGCCTATAGGCCTTTTTTTTTTTGCCTTTTTAGCTCAGCTGATTACAAGTCATCTGAGCAATAGTCATGGTCCTTTGTCCGTCATCCGGCCGTCCATCGGGTAATTAACAAGGCACGTTTTGAAACAGTTGGACCTTTGAATCCAAAATTTTGCATACAGTTAGATGTCCCCAAAATCTCCTACAATACTGAAAATTGGGTCACTAGGACTTTGTTGCTTCAAAATATTGAGGAAAAACCTCCATTTTCCATAAAAAAAGCCATTGTTACACTTCAAGGCTGCCTAATACCAAAACCACCGATCGGTTTTGATCTTATTTAGTATTCATATTTTCTATTAATATACCAAAAAAATAGGTCAGTATTGAATATTGTTTTGAAGTTATGGGCCCAAATATAATGCATTTTTTTTTTAAGATCTGAAAGTGCAAATTTTTTAAAGTTATTCGCATCAATAAAAAATCAATACCTTAAATTTTGTCCAACTTTGGCTAGGAAACGTTTTTCCCCTGTTAGCACTGTTGATTTATTTTCCCAGCATATATACATAAGGATTTAATCTTTTAAAATCCGAAATTTCAAAGGAATTGATTGAAAAGAGAAGCTTTTATGCAAGTTTTCATACACCATGTCAAGTGTTGTTCACATCTAGCCCACCTAGTAGTACAGCCTTCACTTGCATTATGTACAGCCCTTACTTGTGTTATGTTGTAGAGATTATAACCTGATCCAGGATGCATTGGTGACAAACTTACAAGTCTCTGGGTTGATGTAAAATATTCTTTATTTTAACTATACAGGAGAGGGAATGCCAAGCCCAAGTTCAGGACTTGGGCCCCCAGTTTGTAACTGCCTCTACCCCAACAGCCTATCTTCAAGAAAGATTCATAAACCATTAGTAAACCAAATCAGAGATTTCCCTGACGTGTCACAACAGATGCAATTAAAGAAAGGTGTGCACAGGAGCTGAATGAAAGTGCAATTAGACTGAATAGAGTTGCCATGTTATCAAGGCTAAGCAATTACAGTCATTATGTAAATACCTGGCAACTCAGCTCTGACATTTGAATACACAAAGTCCCAATTAACTTAAACACCTGCAACTTACATAATATATAATTATGATGAAATACAGAGGGTGAGAATTGCAGTAATAGACTGGCCCTTAGTACATTACACATCTCCCCTTCCCCATAAAAATTTTAATTTTTAAACAAAATTAAAATTTTCTACATAAAATAGTCATAAATACCAGTACAATCCTTCCAACATATCTATCTGTGTAAAGTGATTAAAAGGTGAATCTCAGACATTTAGAATGATGTGTACTGTAAAAAAATTTGTTAGCATTTCGAAAAAAAATGTTGATGTGGGGACATTTTAAGTCATTACTAGCGTATCTGACGTATGAAATGTACACATATATATTGTATGATTTAAATATATAAGACAAGTAGCACATTAGGCGTGAGTATTTCACATTTATGTGACCTTTTCTTGCACTCATTAAGTGTCAATACATTCTATATACTCAATAATCTAATAACGTTTGCACATATCCACTTGGCAACATGTCATTTAAGCTCCAAATGACTTCATAATACACCCATGAATATCCTTACGGGTGTTTTATACCTCTGTCTGTCCCATATATATTCACACAGGAGTACTTAAGACACCCAAATATGATCACATTGACAAAATGAAACATACAAAAAATTGCCAAATACCATACCAGACGCTCATTTCAGATCCATCCTTATTAGGTAAACAAATGACAGTGTAACTCTTCCCTTATTCAGTAATATATCACTGATCAGGCCAGTTCACACTGACAAAACTTAGAAAAAAATTGCCTAATACCTTACCAGACGCTCATTTCTGATCCGTCTTCAACAGGTGTGTCAGTGATACACTTAAAACTCTGTTTTGTGCCACTGAGCAGGCAGGTTGACATTTAGAGAATCTTACAAGAAAAAAACCATACCAGACGCTCATTTCTGATCCGTCCTCACCAGGTAATATATAGCAGTGTAACACTTTACTAATTTTGTCCAATAACACTGAACTGACAGGTTCATACTGACAAACCTTTGAAAAAGAATTTCCTAATACCACATCAAATGCTCATTTCTGATCCGTCTTTAATAGGTATGCCAGTGTAACACTGTAATAATTCTGTTCTGTGCCAGCAGCCCAGTACCATACCAGATGCTTATTTCTGATCCATCTTCACTAGGTAAATATATGGCAAGACATATACTATAGTATACTATATAGGAACAGTACATTCATGACAATGTGAATTATTTGTTAAACACATGCATATATACATATAAAAAGATATAATTGTTACCCTAGTCAGTTAAGACTCACATAGACCAGGTTTTACATATGCAGTCTATTAATAAGACGTGTACAGGATACTTGACCAGTTTCCTTTCTTCATAACACTTAACAGACAAAGTAAAACAAAAAAAGATAAATAAATAAAATCATAATGGGAATGTATGAAATTTGCAACTTCTGGTTACATGTATGGGATGTTCAAAAGCATGATCCGTCCCCACATTACATATAAAAATATAGCTGTTGAACTGAAGCTATAGTGTACATCTTGTCACTATCAACAGTTAGACTTATATTGGTAGAATTATAAAACCATTGTCACACCGTTCAGCTATAAGCTACTGATATTATCTTATTCAAAATTGTGTAACAAGTTAATACACTCAACAAAGCGTAAACTTAAAATATAAAAATGCATATGAATATTATGAAAACTAGGATATACACGTACAATATGTAACACGTGTATCAAGGACTGTATGTATCAACTGATTACTCTTATTCACAGTAATATAGTCTGTTTCTTCTACAATGGATGTTCACACCTGATCCAACCATGCTTGTAGATTTTATAAGTGTTGGCCAGACATGTCTGTGCTGGCAACCACCTAGAAAGCACGTCTTCCATTTAAACATGAATATGACAATTATCATAACACAAATGTGCATGTATATATTACGTATCTCTGTTAGATCACCATGCAGAACATTCATAAAACAAAATTAACAGACAATCCAACTGTATGCTGATAATACAGGTATTGATATAATAAACTGAGATTGATAAAGTCAGGCCGGGTACCACCTAGACTTTTACCTCATTATTTCATATTACATCTAGCAAATTATGTATACATAATATATAAGTAAGCTTAGTTGTGCATCCTATTTTTTCAATTTACTTTGACTCCCATAAATCACACTGATATGCTTTAAGTTAATATATAATATAACCATACTGACAACTATGCATGTAATTATCTTGATTATTAAAAAAATAGGTGTAACTTAATTGACTTTCGAATAGGACAACCTGACCTATTTTTTCCACAGTATAAATCTTGATATCCATCCTCTGATCACATTACTCTGAAACTTATTTCTATAAGTAAATCTTTCTTGATAAAACAGACATTTAACATTAAATGATTTAATGAAAATCTGTATTAGATAGTAGACACAAGCGTGCATCTTAGATTGCACTGGCAATATGTAATACATCTGAGAGGTCTAAGTTGAAAAGATGAAATACTAGCTTACATTATCAAAATTAAAATTTTTATATAAATTTTGAATATTCATAATTCCAACAATTTTGAACGACATTTAACTGCCATATTAATTAAAAATTTTAAATATTCATATCAGAAGAATATTAATTACATATAAAGCCTATTGATACCATAGTTATTCTGTTCTGCTGCATGGCGGGGAATGGCTCCCTTGCGGTAGTCGACCAGATGGCCGAAACCCAGAATGCCGAAACCCAGAATACCGAACCCAAAATGCCGAAGCCCATCTTGCCGAAAAAGAAAATAAATAATAGCAAATAATGTGATTATTGCACAGTTAAGTGATAAGTCCGTTGTCTGTAAAGGTATTTTAACAAAATTTGATACCATCTAATATTTTCAAATAATTAACGGTAATTTATTTGGCATGTCGGCTGCGGCACTACTATAATATAGGCATGACAACCCGGTCCCGCTAAGTGTCCCTGGCTATATTAGACCCTCGTTTTGCAGGTATAGTCAGACTAACTGATTTTCATGAAGAACGTTATATCTTGGGTCACATTTATGCTTCTTTGTGAACTATTTTTTTTTTTTTAATTAACACATCGTTCAACTGCATATTAGCCAAGATGGCGGTGGTCGCGTGGGGAACTAACGGCAGCATGGTGGAACTCGGAAATCGGCAAGTAAACCCGCCTGACGACACTGGACCCGTAATCCCTCGTGGAAATATCAAGGAAACCCTTACATACCGTCCATTCACCCATCCATTTCTCATTTGAACTTTCTTTTCATAATGACAGTCATTTTTTCACATTTTGTCTTTGTAACCATTAACATATGTTGATCAATGACACGCCTCAACAACTAGTTCATAATATTGGAGGCAAAAACTACCAGTGATAATTCTCGGTCTTGATTGATATTTTTACGGAATTCTATCAGAAAAATTTCTATAAATATAAACGGTTGGAAAGTTTCATAAAAATATACGTGTGTAATAAAACCAGGACTGAGAATTAAAAGAAAATTACTTCAAAGACAGCGAACTCCTGTCCGTTTGTTTTACTAATTAGCTTGCCTATTATGGGGGCCTGTTACCGGTTGTGTTTGTATTGTTGTAATAACTAATTCTGGCGTTTGATTAGAGTGACGAAGCAGGTCACAGTTAATTGAGTACGGGCAAATAAAAATCTTATGCATATTAACATATATACATGTTAACATATAAAATGGTATAAATTAACATAGGAAAGGCGATTTTTTTTACATTTCATAAACAGTTGGCGTTGTGGCGTTGGCGTTGATATAAATTTCTCTTTGAATCTAAAAAAAAATATTTGTTAATAAACATGCAAATTATAAAAGAATGACGAATAAAGTGTACTTGCACGTGTGTGTTTGTGTTTATGGATATTTGTAACTTATTTGTATTATGGCTCTATTTCAATCATTTAATATTTATATATTTCATACTTCACATTTTATTTCTACTCACACTGTTTGTTCTTCCAATATTTTCAACATGAATAAATGATAAACAATATGCATTCATATTCGATATCTGATGTTCTTTCATATATCAGTGCAATATTAGCATAACTGGTAGATACAAATGTGAATAACGACAATTAAATATCATAGATATTAAAAAAACAATAAAGATAAAATCACGTTCAGATTAAAGTATTAATTTAAACATAAACAAATCTGATGTATAAACTGATTATTCACTGGAGAAAATGTGATTTTTATATGCTTCTGCTCAATAAGCTATGACCAACTACATCACTCTTATCAAAAGCCGGACATGGTTATTACAACAATATACGCACACCCGGTAGAGGCCCCCATAATTGAAAAGCTAATTAACAAAACTGGACTTCGCTCTCTTCAAAGTAAATTTTGTTAAACCCACTAAAGTCTTGTTCGTTTGAAATTCTCCCACCAAAATTTTCACTATAAAAATCTTTAATTTATGGAAATAAAATTCCGTTAAAATATTGAAAAGACCCGAGTTTCTCCATAATTAACTGAAATATTTTCGTCATATTTTCAAAGCAAAGCGGACGGTATCAGTTTTACTGTTGGCTACTTTTAATTATACGAATAATTATGCATACCGGTAATAATCATAGCGTATTGTAAGATAGGTTTAATATTTAATCTTCCAAATCAAGGGGGAGGTATAAAACCCTCGGGGGTTTCCTTGATATTTCCTCGAGGGATTACGGGTCCAGTGTCGTCAGGCGGGTTTACTTGCCGATTTCCGAGTTCCGCCACGCTGCCGTGAGTTCCCCACGCGACCACCGCCATCTTGACTTATATGCAGTTGAATGATGTGTAAATTAAAAAAAAAAAAAATAGTTCACAAAAAAGCATCAGTGTGACCCAAGATATAACTTTCTTCATGAAAATCAGTTAGTTTGACTATACCTGAAAAACGAGGGTCTAATATAGCCAGGGACACTTAGCGGGACCAGGTTGTCATGCCGATATTATAGTAGTGCCGTAGCCGACATGCCAAATAAATTCCCGTTAATTATTTGAAAATATAAGAGGATGGTATCAAATTTTGTTAAAATACCTTAACAGACAATGGACTTATCACTTTACTGTGCAATAATCACATTATTTGCTTTTATTATTTTCTTTTTCGGCAAGATGGACTTCGGCATTTTGGGTTCGGTATTCTGGGTTTCGGCATTCTGGGTTTCGGCCATCTGGTCTACATTCCTCCCTTGCTCCTGATAGCTGTTGACGCGTCCTGGGGTTTGTTTCCTCTGACCTGGGTTCCCTGAGGCATATGAGATGTGGCGTCACAAGCATCCAGCTCTTCTCTTGTAAAATGGCATCATTGACATCACTCATTGCTGCTTTGCTGTGTGACATTTACATTTCTTGGAATGCATGATGTAGTCTAATACCCAGAGCTAGTAATTGGATAAATTCCATTATTTTTGGTTACATTCCAGAGGGTACTTCAGCTGGTTAGTTTCTTCTTGCGGGGGTGGATAAGATACTGTATCATGAACATTCTATAAAATGACAACTTTTTCCCATGTTTTTCCCTGGTATGATTTTATGGTGTATTATAACTAACTGCAGTTGATTCCAGGTAAGAGGCATGCTCCCAAGTGTAGAGATTATAACCTGATCCAGGATTCATTGGTGACAAACTTACAAGTCTCTGAGTTGATGTAAAATATTCTTTATTTTAACTATACAGGAGAGGGAATGCCAAGCCCAAGTTCAGGACTTGGCCCCCAGTTTGTAACTGCCTCTACCCCAACAGCATATCTTCAAGCAAGATTCATAAACCATTAGTAAACCAATCAGAGATTTCCCTGACGTGTCACAACAGATGCAATTAAAGAAAGGTGTGCACAGGAGCTGAATGAAAGTGCAATTAGACTGAACAGAGTTGCCATGTAATCAAGGCTAAGCAATTACAGTCATTATGTATATACCTGGCAACTCAGCTCTGTCATTTGAATACACAAAGTCCCAATTAACTTAAACACCTGCAACTTACATAATATATAATTATGATGAAATACAGAGGGTGAGAATTGTAGTAATAGACTGGCCCTTAGTACATTACAATGTAACCCTCTCCTGGCAGCCTGCCTTGGCTCAGCTTGGCCACTACTAGCAGGCTACCCCTCTGCACTGCACTCCCTCCCCCCCCCCCCCAACTGGTGCATGAATGGTGCATGAAAACTAGATGAATGTTTTAAATTTCTGTATTAGATTCATTCTTATTCTAGGCTATTCTACATTTTAGATTTTGTATTGTACCACTAGGGTTACAATGTTTAAAATGCACATTTGATTGTGTCCACAAAGTGGTGTATTGCTATGAAAGTGTGGATGTTCATCAGATTTGTAATTCTTTACTTCAGAAGAGTAAAAACTTCACGACTGAGGTGTGAAATTGACTATTAATTCCAGTTATAAATAATAGCTGAGATAATGAGCACAATGATTTTGTTAGTCCCTCATTCAACTAACAGTGTGTATACTTTATTTGAAAAGATGTTTTTATTTTACCAAATCTACTGAATCCTTTATTTTGGTGAATAAAATCAAGCATGTACTGAAAACTCCAATGTACAAAACTTTTTAATAGTGATGCAAGGAATAATCTTGAAGATGCCATGTTGTGGCATTATTTTCTTTTAAATTCAGTTTAAACATTTGTGATTTAAAAATAATAAAATATATGTGTATGCATAATATAACCCGATATGAGCTACACTCTGGATAAATAATGATTGCAACTTACAATTCTGATATTTTAACTTATATCTTCAGATTTTTTAGCTCAGCTGACTATAAGTCATCTGAGCTATAGTCGTGGTCCATTGTCCGTCGTCCGTCCGTCTGTCTGTCCGTTCGTCCGTAGATGTGGCACGTTTTGAAACCGTAAGACTTAGGAATCCAAAATTAAGCTTAATGTTAGATGTCCCCAAGATCTCCTACCAAGCCGAAAACTGGGTCTTTGCGACTTCGTTCCTTTGAGAAATTAAGGAAAAACCTCAAATTTTTATTAAAAACCTATTTTTCACTCTTCAGGACTGCCTAATATCAAAACCACTCATCTGTTTTTCCTCATATTTACCATTAATATTTTTCTTTATAGTTCTTATGTACATGCCAGAAATTAAGTCTGTTAAGTATAAATTCTTTAAGTTATGGGCCCGAACATAATAGACTTTGTAAAAAATCAGGAAAAATATTTACTCACTTAACATGAAAAATTTTGAAACTAGAGTCTATTTTCCCAAGTATATAACTATGTTGAATTAAGATTTAATTGTTTACCCAAAATTAGATCTGAATTTTGTAAATTTTTTCTAAGTTATTAGCATAAAAATAAAATCAGTACCTTAAATTTAGCCCAACTTTGACCATGGCACGTTTTTCTCCTGTATGTACCATTGATTTAATTTTCACAGCATGTAAACATAAATATTTAATTTGTTTAAATCTGAAATTTGAAAATAAAAGCTTTAAAATTAAGCTAGTTATTGATTTTTTTTTCTTGAGGCTCTACTTTAGTCATTTGCTTTGAAAACAGATTACAGATGCAGGGTCCCACTCCAGGTCGCTGGAAGTCGGGCTATGCCAAGGTTTCTGATTTGTTACAGTCACTGGGGGAGACCCCCTGCTGTGACAGGTGTACAGTTATTCTTATATCACCACCCCAATCCTCCCCCCCCCCCCCCCCCCCCCCCCGGCAAACCCAACTCAGTAAGTGTAATGCAGTAATTGTTATTGTTTTTACTGTATTTCCTTAATTGTAACGCTGTTTCCACTCCAATATACAAAAACTTTCCTTAAAAAAGTAATTCAAGTGTAATCCAGAAGATGCCATGTTGTGTTAATGTAGCATTTTTAAAGAAATTAATTTTCTTTTAAATGATTTTAACAGATATAATTGAACCCATCAGTATGCTTAAATTTATAAAATATGAAGCACATTTTGGATAAATAAAAACACAATTGAAAATAGTGAAATCTAAATCAAGTATTATTTTTAGATATTTATTGTATTGCAGATTTAAAAGATATATTTTTGTGGTAAAAAATAAATTAACATTTGTATGCATGGTGTGGTGTTATATGACAAGATTGAGATTTATGATGATGCAATTGAGAATTATGAATCAACTTTTATATTCAGTTGTATCTGTTTTATTGGAAATGTATAGAAATATAAACTTAAATTAAAAAAATTGATGTGATAAAAAAATTAGGATTTAATACAAACATTTGTTCATTATTTTCCTGCCACAGCAGAATTTGAGATCAGGCTTTGTTTGCCCTGTTTTATGTTGTTAATTAGTTATATTTCATCTGTATACATTTAATAAAAAAATACATATATATTTAATAATATATATTATACAAAAAAATAGATTCAATTAAACAAATTTGTAAACTACTGAAATGTCAACAGTTAATCAAAAAGCCAACCGATGATCATGGTAATAGTACAGATCATTTGTTCACAAACTGCTTACATGCTTCAGTTTCAACATTAGGAAACACATGGTCAGGTCACAAAATATTATTTGCAACAATTTCTTGCTCATCAATACAAACCAATCATATAAACCAACCATGGCCTTTATTACCTCTTCCTCTTACACGTGATCTCCATTTGATATTATTTTAGATTTTTACCTTCAAGGTCAACTTCAGCTGAGCACAGTGACCCATAGGTCCCTTGTTTTATTATAAATTTATAAAACTTGTAAATAAAAAAAATGAATCTGAATAAAAACTATTAATGGAAAATGTGGACATGCTGAAAAAATAGGCTTAAATATAAACTAAAATGCATAATTCCCTTGAAAGTGAAATAAAGGTATTAGTCCATTCTGTCCACTTGCTTGTTCATCTGTAAATTTTTCATATGCATCACAGTATCTCAAAACTGTTACTGTTTTTCTTCATGACAGTCTTGTCAGAGTAATAGTTTTGCAATCATATATTTAGAACTGTACTATAACAAAGTAGGGGGGCCCCTTTCCTCTTAGCTTCTCATATGCTTGTATATATGAAAAACATTACAATAGAATATTTTGCATATTTTGCATTTGCAAAATTTGAAACCTCAGCTGAGTGCCGTGACCCATGGGTCCCTTGTTTTTGTATGTTTAAATAAAAATGTCATGTGATCAAGGAAAAACATGATAATAACAGAATTATTTTGCTCATAAGGTAAAAGAACTACATAACAAAGGAAATCTCTTATCAAAATTGTATTATTTTATCTTCATGAAAGATGAAGATACAAATAAAAATTTTTGATTGGGGGGGGGGGGGGGGGGTTAATATTTATGTGGGCTGTGCCTGAGAACTATACCTTTTTTAGCGAACCTGTGAGCTTATGTGATGGTGTGGCTTCGTCCGTCAACTGTCGTCTGTTGTCTGTGCGTTTACCTATACTATCTTGAAAATGGCAGGAGCTAGCATCACCAAATTTTATGCAAATGTTGATCACATGAGTCAAATTTGAAATTGAGGCATTGGTTGGGCCACCTGCATCGACTGTTTCTGTACAGCGGTCATCAGTGGTCTGTTCGTTAACCCAGACTATCTCGAAAATGGCAGGAGCTAGCATCACTAAATTTTATGCAAAAAATTATTCATCTAAAAACTCTATCGGATTTTGCTTATTATTTGGCTAATTGCATTTTCTTAGATTTTTTTACGGAAAAAGCTTAAATCTTTAAAAATCTTCTCCTCTGAAACTTCTCCTCTCAAATAGTCCAATATTTCACAGAAATGATTCCTTGAACAATCTATCTCAAGTTTGTTCGAATGGTAATAGTTCGGTGAATTTTGGCCAAGTTACAGGAAGTTGAACTTAGTCATCTGTCCAAAAAAGCATACAAAAATTACAGTCTCAGAAACAGCTGGAGCTATCATCACCAAATTTCATGCAAATGTTGATCACATGAGTCATATTTGAAATTTAGGTATTGGTGGCACCACCTGCATCGACCATATCTGTACAGGTGTCATCAGTCATCAATCCATAATTTCTCAGGAATAGCAGGAGCTGGCATCCCCAAATTTTATGCAAAAATCTGTCACATATCAAGTGTTGTTGGATTGAGTGTTTTGTGGCGCTAACTGCATTAACTTGGATTTTATGATGAAAAACCTTTGAAAATCTTTTCAAAATCATTCAAATGGTTCAATATTTCACAGAAATGATCCCAGAGACCAGCTCTCTCAAGTTTGTTCAAATGGGTTTGGTTTGATGAATTTTGGCCAAGTTACAGGAATTTGAAATTAGTCATTTGGCAAGTAAGCATACTAACATAACAATCTCAGAAACAATAGGAGCTAGGATCACTTAATTTTGTGCAAATGTCGGTCACATGTCTCATTTTTGAAAGTGCAGTTTTTGTGGCGCCACCCTAATTAACCTGTTTTTTATTTACGGTCAGAAACCTTGTTATTTTAGCCACTTACAGCTTTAAAATGTTTTATGATGAAACTGTCAAGCTGAATGGTTTAATTTTTCACAAGAATATTGTAGGATAGGGTTTTTTAAATTGTATAAGGAAAGGTTGGGTTCACTGATTTTGGTAGAGTCATAGAAAGCTTAAGTTGGTCTTGAGGCCATTAGTAAGCCTATTTCAAATTGAGGGCTGCAATAGTCTCCTTCTGCAAAACTCATGTTTCAATTTATGTAACATTGCACAAAAATGGTTTTTGGGTGGCCTTCATTTAAGTTTACTTAAATGATTTTTGGCACAATGATTAGCCCTATAAAAATGTAAGACTGCATCTTTGATTTTTCTAAAGATTTTTATAAAAAAATCTTATGAATGCATCAACTTAAAAAAAAGCATTTTAGCCAAAGTCTTTCAGTATGTGTAAACAGATTAACCAACAGGCTAAGATTGTGTCTGTATTTATAAATAGCTTGACAGAATGCCAACTATTTCAGATTTTGCAACAGGCCAATGGTCAGTCTGGGTGTATTTATAGCTTTGGCAGACTGCCAACTGTAGCAGATAAGCAACAGGTCAAGAGTTCACTCAGTGCAGCAAGGTTTAGGTCAAGGGTTCACTCAGTGCAGTAGCTGCATTCTATTTATAGCTTTGGCATACTGCCAACTGAGTCAGTTTATGCAACAGGTCAAAAGTTCACTCAGTGCAGCCAGGTACAGGTCAAAATTCACTCAGTCCAGCCAGGTGCAGGTCAAGAGTTTTCTCCGAACCGCAGCTGCATTCTATTTATAGCTTTGGCAAACTGCCAACTGTGTCAGATGCAACAGGTCAAGAGTTCCTTCAGTGCAGTAGCTTGAGCCAGCCATTTGTCACAGTTCACTCGGGGCAACTGCCTTTCTCACCTAAGCCTGGTCAGCCCAGTGCATCAAACTTAAGGAAAGTTTGATGTATTCGCCTGATATTTTGACTGTCTATGCTTCTTTGATGGCTTTTTTGTTCACAAGACAGGTGTCGCCACCTACAATATCTTTTGCACAGTTTATGTGCCTACTTATTTCTACAGAGAAATTTGATATATCAGCCACAAATTGGGCATATTTATACATATCAGATAGCTTTGTCATATACAAGACTGGTGGCATCATCTACTATGATTTTTGCACATTGTATGTCCCTGCTTATTTCTCAGGAGGGGTTTGACATATTCTGAAATAGGGCATATATATCTCTGATAGCTTCGTTGTTTACAAGACTAGTGGTGCCAGCTATAATTATTTTTGTGTTGTGTGCACCCATGCCAGAATTCCAGCAGTGATGTTGTGTAATTGTTTCTTGTTCAAAATGTTTAGTACTTGCATTGTTCATATACATGTTACACATGTACTTGAAAAGTGATGGTCCAGCATTGAAGCTTTATATCTGGTGTATATCCAATCAGTGGGTTCACATCAGACCTTTAGGTGTTGTTTTTCTTGGCCTATCATAGTTACCATAGTTATTTAGGCTATAGCAATATCTGTTGGTCCTGACTGTTGGACCTGAAAAATTTATGTAAAAAGCTAAAATTAAGTCATTCTAACCTATATTCTGCAAGAGATAGGCAAAAATATAATGTTTAGTTCAGCAAAGTTTTAATCCTACAAGCCATAGTGATCGGTCTTGTTAAATATAAATTGTCTCCTATGGGGAAAATATATAGTGTTTGGTCTGTGGTGCCATCCATAGTCATTGTCTGTCATTTCTGGTGTACCGTATTTCCTTGTTCAGACGCCTGGGCGTTTATTTTTTTCAGACCCTGCTTTGACCCGGCATCTTAACAAGGCAGGCGTTTATTTATTAATACATGATTTAGGCTCATCAGACAAAACTACAAAAGAATACGTTGAAACAATAAACCCACCGGTCACAACATTGGACGCCATTGAAAACATCACCGGTTAATGGATTGTGCTTACAAAATATCCTTAGATGCTATTGGGATATGGGACACTTGCATTCTTCACAATCATGCATCATAATAAGAATTTACAGGGAATAACAGCGAGTTATTTTACAGTTGTCCACAAGAATCTGTCAGCAAGGGCCTCTCAAAACCAAGTTCCCGGTGTTTCATGTGGCTGTTCCATTTATTTACACCGCGTGTAGTTGGTAACATTGCTCCCCTTTGAACACGTGGTGGCTGTTCCATTAACTGTGCACCACCTACAATTGGTAACATTTGTTCCATCAAAACCAAGGGGGGTTGGTATGTATAACAGCACAGCATAATTCGTTTTCATGACACTTTCCTCCCGTCTTTTAACTGAATCAGCTTGACATAGCATATTCAAGCATGTCCGACGTGGTATATACTGAACACGGTGTGGCTCTTTCATTAATTGTGCACCATGTAAAACAGAAAATATGGTTTCAATGGAAATATGGGGGGATTGGTTCGTGTAACAGCACTGTGTAATTCATTTCATGACACTTTCCTCCTGACTTTTAACTGATTCAGCCTGTCACAACATATTCAAGTGTTTCCAACCTTGTATTTACTGGTATGTGACATTTACTGCCGGGAATATTCCACTGAACATAAAATTGTCAACAAGAGTAAATACTATTTTTAATTTATTAATGATTATCCAGGAAGCGTGGTTTTAGTAACATTTGGTACATACTTTAAAAGTGCTTCAAAAATGAATGCAAGGGGTGTAAATTGACTTGACAGTAGCTACAAATTGTTCTGCTTGACACCATCATTTGTTCTCTTCATGTTAAACAAGAAATATGTGTCCAAATGTATTTGAACAGTTAAGTTCAACCATCTGTGAATTAGACTCTAACCGTACCACGTTGTATCACTTGAGTCAAACAGTACTATTTTTACCTAGCTTGACAGCATTGATAGTGTTAGCCTCCTCACTGCTGATGTATCTGTGAAGTGTTTACAAGGATCGGTGATAGACTTTAATCATAATGGATGGATCAGGGATATTTTATGTCCCTTGTGGATACAAACAGGCAAGCACCTGATAAAAAAGCAAAAGAGGAATTAAACATATTATCAACACAAACCAAAATTCTGACAACAATCGCAGGTCTTTTTGACTGGCAAATGCACCAATTATAGTTTGGAGAAAATACATCTGGCAGCAAACATGGAAACTACTCTGACAGCTGGCCACAGAACAAGACCGGCGTCCATTTAAGGCGGGCATTTATTTTTATGAGACATTGTTTTGCCCCGGCGACTGAATAAGGCAGGCAACTATTTAAGGCCCTGAGTCTGTCAAGGAAGTACAGTATGTGATAAATTTTTAACTGCTCACTATTTTCTCATGAAATTTGAAATATGAATTGTTTGTACCAATACCTCACAAGAATCGAAAAACATTGATCTTGACCTTCATCTCCAAGGTCAAATAAGCCAAAAGAAATTTGTGAATCCCATGACTTTTGAAGTATTGGGTATTTTTTCCACAAATTTGATACACAAGTTGTCCAGACCAAGTTCTTGGATGAGTTCGGAAACTTGTGACATTGACCTACATCTTCAGGGTGTAATAAGCTGAAATAGATATTTGTGAATGATATAAATTTGAACTACATATTCATGAAATTTGATATGTGAATTGGTTCTACCAAAATCTCCAGAAGCCCTGCAAATCTTGTCTGTAAATTGGTACACTGAATATTTCGGCCCAGTACTTGGAGAGTTTGACAACCAAGGAGATTTAAAACTTGTTACCTTGTAAGTTCCCCCTAGAATAATTAAAAATTTGATACAAAACCTACAGTGTCTTGATAATTAATGCATGGATTGTAATAAATATTGGCCTGAATAATTTTGTCAGTTCTGGGAAAAATGATGGCGCCACCTGCATTTTTTCTGTCTTAAACAATTTTTAGATCACCTGACTATAAGTCATCTGAGCTACAGTCATGGTCCTTTGTCTGTCGTCCGGCCGCCCAGCTGTCCTTCCCTTAACAGGGCACATTTTAAAACATTGGGCCTACTAATTTGAAGTTTGGCATACAGTTAGAGGTCCCAAAACTCTCCTTCCATACCGAAAATTGAGTCACTAGACTTCGTTCCTTCAAGATATTAAGGTAAAACCTCAATTTTCCATTAAAAACCCATTGTCACACTTCAAGACTGCATACAGGGCTCGTAAGGTCATGGAATTTCTGGAGTGTCAGGGTATTTTAAAATTTATTTTCCAGGCCTGGAAAGTCAAGGAATTTAGCTACCAGTCATGGAATATAATGAAATTTCTTGAATGTCTAACTAATAGTTAATTTCCTGCGAAGCAATGACGTATTGCCCTGCTTTAGGCTACTTTGAAAAGTTACTTCATCTTTCCCACCCAAAGGCTCTTCATGCACTCAGAACCCCTGGGCTAAATCTGCTGGCTTTAAGCATGATTGGCCGTGGTGCTCTCCGCGGCCCCTGGATTTATTTTAATGGGATGTTAATTATATGGACATTCATAACAAAGAGGGTCACAGACCTGCTAACTAGTCCGATTAAACTGTACTTAGTCCGATTTTTAAGATTTTTGGCAGGAGAAAATCGTATTATCACAATTTTTTAATATTCTGGGAAAAGAAATTCATTCTGCTAATCAAAAGATTTCCTGTCAGTAAATTCTGATCAGTCTGCATGTTCATTCATTCCATTACCCAATTAATGCTGAGCGGTTAAAACTTGATCTATTGTAGCTTTTACTCACCGGCTGCATTCTGTAAACTTCATGTGTGCATGTGCAAATATAATGTAACCTTTCAACTGTGGCAAGAGCATGTGATGCAAAATGGACCCGTTGCGAACTAGTTTCTATTTCCTATCACTGTTACTGTGAATTTATTGAAATGCATGTGTCCACCTTTAATAAGAGGGATTTCTGGGATACCCTGTTGTGAAATGCAGCGTGAACAAAAGTGCACCAATTATAAACGCAGGTGTGTGACTGCGGCATTCAGTTAATTCTCTTGTGAGCGAGTAAAAGTGGACCAGTAAAGGTCAGAATACAGCTTTTTGCATTACCAGCTGCATAGAATAACGCATATGTTAAGTTAGTAAATATCATGTTTTAGCATGAGCAACAAACAAAGGCATATAATCTTAGTGTTTATACATTTTGCACTATGACTCAATGGTAGGTAATTTGATTCCTCAAAATAGTTTAGTATCAGTAACGTTTTATTTTAAGATGTGATTTTGACTGTTTGTCTCTATCACAACCTTTAATCTCTGCTAAGTACCTGTCAGACTTTTAGAATGTAAGATATAGTGAAACAAGTCCAAGGGGCATTTTACAAGTACATCATTAATGTTTCACCATTCACTGGACTTTTTGTTATTTTAAATGAATTTCTACCTGAATACACCCACCTCTTACCCCACTGCATTGAAATATATTCGAGTTATGAAATATAAAACATTGCAATATATGTTTGTAGATAGAATCCAAAATAAACATAAATGAACATTATATTTAAGACCAAATGCACCAAAGAATCACAACACCTCATAAATGTACCAGGGGAAAGAGCTAGGAAATAAAAGCAAGATAATTAGTTTCAATATATATTTTTTGACAAACTAAATATCAAAATATATGTATTATGTCCCCAGATATCAGATATGTTGAAAGGCAGTTTTATCTCATTTAGGAAATATTGGCACTGTCAAACTGCATGTAGCAGCGTATTTGTCATGTGGCAATCTCATGATGAGGTCACCAAAGCACCTTGGATAATTTTTTTTGCAACCGTGTGCAAGGATCCCTGATTGTAAGTACAATCAAATTACCAGTATACATTGAATAAGTTTGAATAGATTGACAGGAATTCTAATTTTAGAGGACAGGTAAAACAAATAATCTTTCTGTGCTGTTAGAATAATTTTTTATGAATAATTCCAGGATGTCATTTTTACAATTATTTTTATATCAGCATTTTATATCAGACCGAGATACAAAGCAAAGTTACTATATGCAGTTCCTAGAATATTTCCCAAAATTGTTTGATACAAATAGAAATCACTTAATTTGCAGAAAAGGGAATCAAATTCGTGTTTCTTTGTCATACATGCTAAAATATGATTTAATCTGCTGTCAAATAATGATATGCACTTTAAACTTCAGCATCTAGGTAACAATATTTATATTTTTTCTTTCCATTGCAGAATAATATTCTGCAAATAAATCATCTATGATCATTAGAAATAAAATATGATTGCATATACAAAAACTGTTGTTAATAAAATTTTGTAATAAATCAGTAACACACACACATATACATATATATATACAATGTGTGCCTTGCTATAGAATAGACCAATGTAACTGTCAAAAAAAAAGTTAACTGTGTAAATGTAGACAAATTGTAGTCTCTCATTGGAGGCAAGGACAGTTGGACAGACTGTGGACTAAGGGCCATCCCTGTATACATAGTTCTGATGACTTACAGCCACTGGTTTATTAGCTTAGCTGACTATAGGTCATCTGAGCTATAGTCGTGGTCCTTTGTCCATCAGCTGTTCGTCCGTTCGACTGTCCGTTAAACTGACACATTTTGAAACCGTAAGACCTATGAATCCAAAATTCGGCATAATGTAAGATGTCCCCCAGATCTCCTACCAAGCTGAAAACTGGGTCTTTGCGACCTTGTTCCATTGAGAAAAACCTGAATTTTTTTATTAAAAACCTATTTTCACACTTCAGAACTGCCTAATATCAAAACTACTCATCTGTTTTTCCTCATATTTACCATAGTAAATTCCTCTATATAGTTCCTATATACATGCCAGAAATTAGGCCTGTATTATATAACTGTATCCGCCAAAACAAAGTTACTATGTTTTTGACCGGGTTCCGCCACCGCCGCCTCCGCCGCGTTCGTTTCCGGAGAACTCCTCTGAGACTACTGGACGGATTTTTCCGAAACTTACACAAATTATTGGGTCACATGTGAACTGGTGCCTAACCAAGTGGCCTTGACCTCTGACCTTTCCTCTCTGCCCAGCGCCTGTTTGTGCGTTTGTTTCCACACATAAACCCACATATCTCGGAACCGTTTGACCGATCAGGAAAAAAAAAATGTAGCCCTTGGATAGCTTTATAACATACACAAAAAAAGGTGGCGCCACCTGCAACCATGTTTGCACAGTGTCCATCTGTTCATCTGCCTTGGGTTAAAATCACTCATATCTCTGCAGTGGTTTGACTAATTCACCTAAAATTCGGCATGCGTATACATCCTAGATAGCTTTCTTGATTTTATGACAGGTGGCGCCACCTACATTCACGTTAACGCTGCAGACATCCAAGCTCATATCTTCGGGAACCATTTGACCAATTGGGCAAAAATTTTACACAAATGTAGCCCTTGGATAGCTGTATAACATATACAAAAATGGTGGTGCCACCTGCAGCCATTTTTGCATAGCGTCCATCTGTTTGTCTGCCTTGGGTTAAAATCACTCATATCTCTGCAGTGGTTTGACTAATTCACCTAAAATTCGGCATGCGTATACATCCTAGATAGCTTTCTTGATTTTATGACAGGTGGCTCCACCTACATTCACGTTAACGCCGCAGACATCCAAGCTCATATCTTCAGGAACCATTTGACCAATTGGGCAAAAAATTTTTACACAAATGTAGCCCTTGGATAGCTGTATAACATATACATAATGGTGGCGCCACCTGCAGCCATTTTTGCATAGCGTCCATCTGTTTGTCTGCCTTGGGTTAAAATCACTCATATCTCTGCAGTGGTTTGACCAAATTACCTGAAATTCGGCATGCGTATACATCCCGCATAGCTTTCTTGATTTTATGACAGGTGGCGCCACCTACATTCACGTTCACGCTGTAGACATCCATGCTTATATCTCCTGACTCTTTCGACCAATCAGGAAAAAATGTTTAGACAAATGTAGCCCTTGGATAGCTTTATAACATACACAAAAATGGTGGCGCCACCTGCAGCCATTTTTGCACAGCGTCCATCTGTTTGTCTGCCTTGGGTTAAAATCACTCATATCTCTGCAGTGGTTTGACCAAATTACCTGTAATTCGGCATGCATATACATCCTGGATAGCTTTCTTGATTTTATGACAGGTGGCGCCAGCTTCATTCACTTTCACGTTGCAGACATTGATGCTTATATCTCCGGACTCGTTTGACCAATCAGGAAAAAAAATTACACAAATGTAGCCCTTGGATAGCTTTATAACATACACAAAAATGGTGGCGCCACCTGCAGCAATTTTTGCACAGCGTCCATCTGTTTGTCTGCTGTGGGATAAAATCAATCATATCTCTGCAGTGGTAAGACTTTTCCACCTGAAATTTTGCATGTGTATACATCTTGGATAGTTTCTCGTTCAGATAACAGGTGGCGCCAGCTACAATCATGTTTATGTGGCAGAGATCCATTCTAATATGTAACACATGTAACTCTATTTCCCCTTGCCACTCAATCCATGCCTCACTTCACCCGTCCTTCTCTGATTTTGGCGGATACATGTAGTCGCTTGTCGACTACCCGTATTCTGGATTAAAAAAGTTATGGGCCCAAACATAATGCATTTTGTAAAAAATCAGGAAAGATATTTGATCACTTAACACAAAACGTGTTAAAGCTAAGGACTTTTTTCCAGTAATATAACTTTAATTAATCAAAATTAAATTGTATACCCAAAATTAGATTAAAATCTTTTAAATTTTTTAATATATTAACAAAAATATAAAAATTGGTACCTTAAATTTTGCCCAACTTTGACCATGGCACATTTTTTTCCTGTAATTGCTGTCATTAATTTTCACAGCATGTTTTTGTTAGCATTTCATCTGTTAACACCAAAAATTTGAGACCAGTTGATCAACAAGTGACCCATGGGTCATGACGCTCAGCTGAATGGGAAGAGATTCGCAAAAGGAAATTTTATCATCTGAATGGTAGTATATACCCATTCAACTGAAGCATCAAACAGATTAACCAACAGGCCAAGATTGTATCTGTCTATATCTCAAAAATAGAGACAAAAATGCTTAAAAATACAGGTGGCTCCACCAGTCTGCAGAAACTAATAAAAAGACTTAATGGTCAATATGCATGCAAAGAATCATGGTGATCTCTGCATTAGTTGTTCAGATACTTCAGCTTTTGTATCAAATTTTCCATTATTCTGAGGGATACTTCAGAGTCCTAAAGCTTGAAGGATACGGGTAACAGAGACCTAATTTCAGGTTTCCACAGACACTTTTCATGGGCCTCCTTGCATGATAAGAATGAAGATTCTAGGTCCAGTTGTTACAATTTGTGCCACGTTAACAGGTGGCAGCATCCTTAAAGGTTTCAAAAATAGAGGAAAAAATTCGAAAAATTGAATAAAATATAGGTGGCACCACCAGTCTCCAGAAACTGATAAAACACTCCATAATCAATATCCATGCAAAGAATCATGGTGATCTCTGCATTAGTTGTTTAGGTACTTCAGCTTTTGTATCAAATTGTCCATTATTCTGAGGGATACTTCGGAGTCCTATAGCTTGAAGGATATGGGAAACAGAGACCTAATTTCAGATTTCCACAGACACTTTTCATGGGCCTCCTTGCATGACAAGAATGAAGATTCTAGGTCCAGTTGTTACGATTTGTACCCTGTTGACAGAAAATCTATTCTTTAAAGGTATCAAAAATAGAGAAAAAAATTCGTAAAAATTTGAAAAAAAAATAGAGGTGGCACACCCAGTCTGCAGAAACTGATGGAACACCTCACGATTAATATGTATGCAAAAAATCATGACCATCAGTGTTGTAGTTATTGAGATACTGCAGTTTTTGTATCAAATTTTTCATTATTATGGGGGGTATTTTGGAGCCATACAGCTTAAAGGTAACAGAGACCTAATTTCAGGTTTCCATGGAGGCTTTTCATGGGTCTCCCTGTGTGTCAAGAATGAAGATTCTAGGTCAAGTTGTTATGATTTGGGCCCTGTTAACAGATGTTCATATCTTTAAAGGACTCAAAAATAGAGAAAAAAATTCATAAAAAAGCTGAACAAATACAGGTGGTGCCATCAGTCTGCAGAAACTGATGAAACACTCCATGATCAATATCCATACAAACAATTATGGTGATCTCTGCATTAGTTGTTCAGATACTTCAGTTTTGTATCAAATTTTCCATTATTCTGAGCTGTACTTTAGAGCCCCACAGCTCAAAGGATATGGGAAACAGAGACCTTATTCAGGTTTCCATGGAGACTTATCATAGGTCTCTCAATGTGTCAAGAATGAAGATTTTAGGTCCAGTCTTAATGATTTGTGCCCTGTTAACAGATGTTCACATTTTTAAAGACCTCAAAAACAGAGAAAACAATTCGTTAAGAATCGAAAAATACAGGTGGCGCCACCAGTCTACAGAAACTGATCAAACATCTCATGATCAATATGTATGCCAGAAATCATGACCATCAGTGATGTAGTTAATGAGATTTTGAAGTTTTTGTATGAAATTTTTTACTATTCTGGGGGGTACTTTGGGGCCCCATAGCTCGAAGGATATGGGTAACAGAGACCTAATTTCTAGTTTCCATGGAGTCTTTTCATAGGTCTCTCACTGTGTCAAGAACGAAGATTCTAGGTCCAGTCTTAATGATTTGTGCCCTGTTAACAGATGTTCACATTTTTAAAGACCTCAAAAACAGAGAAAACAATTCGTTAAGAATCGAAAAATACAGGTGGCGCCACCAGTCTGCAGAAACTGATCAAACATCTCATGATCAATATGTATGCCAGAAATCATGACCATCAGTGATGTAGTTAATGAGATATTGAAGTTTTTGTATGAAATGTTTCACTATTCTGAGGGGTACTTTGGGGCCCCATAGCTCGAAGGATATGGGTAACAGAGACCTAATTTCTGGTTTCCATGGAGACTTTTCATAGGTCTCTCACTGTGTCAAGAATGAAGATTCTAGGTCCAGTCCATACGATTTGTGCCCTGTTAACAGATGTTCACATTTTTAAAGGTCTCAAAATTAGAGAAAAATATTGGTAAAAAATAAAAAAATACAGGTGGCGCCACCAGTCTGCAGGAACTGATGGAACATTTCATGATCAATATGTATGCTGCAAATCAAGACCATCAGTGTTGTAGTTATTGAGATGTTACAGTTTGTTTTTATCAAATTTTTCATTATTCTGGGGGGTAATTGGGAGCCCCACAGCTTGAAAGATATGGGTAACAGAGACCTAATTTCAGGTTTCCATGGAGACATTTCATAGGTCTCTCAATGTGTCAAGAATGAAGATTCAAGTTCCAGTCTTTACCATTTGTGCCCTGTTAACAGATGTTCACATTTTTAAAGGTCTCAAAAATAGAGAAAACTATTTGTAAAAAATCGAAAAATACAGGTGGCGCCACCAGTCTGCAGGAACTGATGGAACATCTCATGATCACATGTGTGCCAAAAATCATAAACCATTAGGGATGTAGTTAATGAGATATTGAAGTTTTTGTATGAAATTTTTGACTATTCTGGGGGGTACTTTGGGGCCCCATAGCTCTAAGAATATGGGTAACAGAGACCTAATTTCTGGTTTCCAAGGAGATTTTTGATGGACCTCTCAGAATCTCAAGTTACAAGATTGTAACAGACAAAGAGTGATCGCTATAGCTCAGATGACTTACAGTCAGCTGAGCTAAAAACTGTAGATTTTATTCAAGTTTTCAAGCACCATGTCACATATTGTTTACATCAAGCTAGTGTTATGCAGTTTGCTAGAGCTCAGCTCCCCAGCTTCAGATCTCAGTTCCTAAAATTTGGCATACAGTTACATGTCTCCAAAATCCCCTACCATGCCAAGAATGTGGTCACTAGGACTTAATTCCTTCGAGATATTAATAAAAAACTTCATTTTTCCATTAAAAACCCATTCTTACACAAGACGTCCTAATATCAAAACCACTGATCTGACTTTGATCATATATAATATACATATTTTTCTATACATTTGCTATGCACATGTCAGAAATGATGTCAGTATTGCATAATTGTTTTAAGTTATGGGCCCAAACATAATGCACTTTGTAAAAAATCAAGAAATATATTTACTCCCTTAACAAGAGGATTGCTAAAGCTAGAGATTTTTTGTCAGGGATGTAACATTATTTAATCAAGATTCAACTGAATACCCAAAATTAGTTCTGAATTTTTCAAATTTTATAAGTTATTAGTATTAATATAAAATTAGTACCTTAAATGTTGCCCAACTTTGATCATGGCACGTTTGTTTCCTGTGAGCACTGTTTATATAATTTTCATATCATGCACACATAAGGATTTTAGCTTTTCAGTTTAGACAGCTGAAAGAAATTGGCCAAAAATTGTACCTTTTATTAATGTTTTTATGAGACCATGTCAGACCCAGGCTTTCCCCAGCCCCTCTTCAGTCACCTGTATGTTGACCTTGTTGACCTTTCAGCAAATTATTCACGCTTGAAGCGATGCTTACACAAGCCAAGCCAAAAGAAGTATACGCTCATCGAGCAGCTACAGGTTGCTGCGGTCAAGACCTCAGCCCTGTGCGCTCCTTAAGCATGTTCTCTGAGCCAACAGTCGCATTGCCATGCCAAGCCAAGCAGGGAGCCGTAGAGGGCGCCATCTTCTCTCCTGGGTTGTTGTCCTTGTTAGAAAGCTACAGCATCCACAGCCACAAAGCCAGAAGCAACCTGCATTTCCTCCACCGATCCCAGCAGCGGAGACCCAGACATGCCATTCGAGAGCCGAACTCGATCCTTGTTAACGACCTTACTTAGAGACCCAAAGCCCTTTTACTTGCGATTTCGGTCATTTGGACCGAGGCATACACTGGGGCAGCTAGGCAGCTTATGGCCAGCCCCAGTTGATCCAGGTGTCCAACCCAACTCATCTAGTAGTTGTTTTGACCAACAGCACAACAATAAACAATAAATTAATAAATTTTTAATGGCTTTTAATAACAAATTAAAGAAAAAATTAATAGACAAGGAATTTGTTAGTTGATGAGTAACAGGAAATTAACTTGCAGTTACTGATGATGTAAGAATCTTGTATGGATTGATAGAATGTCACATATTCCAAGAGCACCATGCAGTCACCTATGGTATTTATCAGTTCAATTTTAATGATAAAAAAAATAAATCATATTATTCATTACTAATCATTAGGAATCATATGAAGGAAATTAATGATAGACGAAGATGCAGTTGATAATATTAATCTAGATTCCTACTGTGTCTACCGTAAAATCTCCACTTAAAACCGCGGTTTAATCAAGAAATTCAAAATTCAAAAGGTTGATTTCCTGAAAGCACTGTGCGGTTTATACTAGAAGGGTTTCCTGAATATCTTCCTGACAGACATCGTTTTTTGGGCCGGCGCGTGGGCGATAATATTGCAACTTTCGAAGGCTGTTCTTAGCATGCATGGGAGCCGTGTGTAAATGTATTATTTACGATTATTTGTTATGTATAAATTAAATATTGCTGATTAGTTTTCGTGTGATATATAACTTTTTATAAAATCTTGGTAATTGTCACCAAATAATACGTTTACAACAACCCTGCTGTTACACACAGCGGCCCACTTCTTTGGGAATGGTCAAGCAAAATTGAAATAAAAGCCTACTTTAACCCATTTGCGGCATTATTTAGCAATGATTATTTGTTTAAAACGTAAAATGAATAAAAAGCTGACATCGTAAAGAGCCACACAATGGCAGACGATCGTTTTAAAATCAAGTTTGAGTGCCGCCATGTGCTGAAACGACCCGGTATTCTGCTAAGAATATTTTGAACGGCTGTACGCGGTGGGTGGTAAATAGAACAGCCACCTATTTCGTCCCAGCGTGCCTTGCGCGAACACTGCCTTGACAAAATGGCTCTCCATACGGAAACTTTCTTCAGGTAAAAAACTTGCTCACCCGGACTGGCCACTTTAATTTTACCTTAAAATCACTCGTTTTCAAGGGTCATGTTTCCTATACGTGCGTATCTCGACAAGGTAACTTCAGTTACTTTGATATTTAGTTAAGTTGACCAGCGATGTTTTCAAACGCACCAGCAAATTGTGACATGGAGCGATGTCAACATACGATGTGACGATGATAATACCGAAGTAACCGGTATGAAAATGAGTTGAATCTTCCGAGTAAATCCAGAAAATGGAATTTTCATCAAAAATTAAGATTTCAAAATAATACTTTTAGAATTAAAATATACAGTGACTTGAAATGGATCAGCAGAATATTTTTTCGATAATATAATGACAAATCAGTAGCAAACAAGAATACGGCACAGAATATAAAATCTGTATTACCAGGCAGAGGTTCACCGGCCCTTACGTCTTCCCAAACTTCATGCTTGAGTGACCCTGAAAAAAAAGTGTTATGATGTGTTTAAATCAAATGCCCAAGGAATTTTTAAAGTGGACAGGAATGGCCGAGTTGCAACCTACGCATGTTCATTTCTAGATGATAGCCTGATTGTGTCTTTTGTCAAATCATTCCGTAGCGAAAGTTGGTGCCGTTTTAAAGGGGGGTTCTTAGTATTTGAGCCCCTCGCGGTGTCTCGCCTGGAATTTCGGCGAAGTCTGGGTGCGGTTTTAATTGGAAGTGCGGTTTTAAGTGGAGATTTTACGGTAGTGTGTAGATTGATGTGAAAGTAGTCCAAAGTGAATATATCACATTTATTTTTTTTATATAAATAAAGCTATAAAACCAGGTAGTTGTGATCATTTTTTAAATTTGTGAATTTTTTATATTCTGGATTCTCATCATCATTGTTTGGCTAAAACTGAATAAATACCAGACATGGTGCAAAAACTTTGCAAATGTATTTGAATATGAATATAAATCATTATAAAATTTCTTGCTTAAGAATGGGAATTCAGGTAAAAATGAAAGTATTTGAATACCAGTGCAAAAACTTTCAAAACGTATTCATGAATGAATTCATGAATATATTCTATAATATTATTTTAATAATCATTTCAGTTATATTTTATTTTAAAAAATAATATGATTCTCTTATTATTTTTAATAAAAATTATATTTGGCACAATTTTTGTTATTAAATTTTTATAAATAGTTAAACTCTTATATTATATGTGCTGCTTATAAGTTATATGGCCAAGTCAAAATCTGTGTGACAATAGCACTCCATTTGTTAATAAAAAAAATGAAATCAATCTCTTCCCTGTCTCCAAAGATACTATCAAAATTATACATAAGCTAAACAACAACAACTCATAATACAGCTTATATTTATTTCCACACAAAACCAGCATGTTCCCCATTTCAAAATCATATTTTTTATCATATATAACAGCTTAGCGCCGTGACCCATGGGTCCCTTGTTTAATTTGTCTTCAGTAGAAAGCTGTCATTTCTTCAATGTTGGATTTTGACCTTTATTTGTCCACTTTTAAAGCTTCATATCTTAAATATGTTAGCAAACAGAATAAAAGATTTATAACTTGGGTAACATTTAATTGTAAACGGTAATGTCATCACATTATTAATGTCATCACTACACTTTTTAAGATTACAGTACTGAAAACACTCAAATTGGTTAATTTGCCTTCTTTTGCCATTAACTTTTCTTTGCATAATGGCAGTAAAAAACACAATAAATTGCAAATAAATGTCTTAATAAATATCTTCTAGGATGATTTCATGATTTGTTCTGCAGATTTGTTCTCGGAACTGTTATGCCTGAAGATATAAAATTTTCTCTTTAGCCTCAATTTTGTGACCTTTTGACCTTTGGTGGCCTGATTATTCAATTTATGTTGCATATTGATCAGTCCAGTGTATAGAAGACTTAAATATAAATAATTTAAGTAGTAATTCATTATTTTGCTATCAGTAGATCTAAAGATATAGCAGTTTATGTTTCCCCTACCCCTAAATGCCTTCTTTTTAAGCAGCCATGGGTATGGCTTATCACATCATTTTTTTTATTTATTGCCGGTTTACCAGAAGTCTAGCACCACTCTTTTTGTTACATCAAATGGTCAAGTAAACAAATGTGAGGATTGATATCAGGAACATGTTATGCACAAGAAAAGTAAAGAACTATTGGTGTCTGCCATAGAAATAAATTTTTTTTCAAATCAAATCAAATTGGTCACATGGTATATTGACGTCATATAGCCTTAACATATTTTTTATGAACCTGCAATTACCTTAAATGAAATATTTGCCTTTTATGCTTTCATTTGCCGTTTCAAGTGTGAAGATAAGACCAGTGAAAGCTAATCTGTTGTCATTTTTGTTTTCCTGACCCCATTTACTTTGCAACTTTTTTGTCAATATGACATTTTCATTTTCCGAGTTTAGAGGCCTGTAATAGACAATAAGCTACTCATTTGACACTGCTATCATACAGAAATGCAAAGCAGTGGTAATAAGCTTTCCAAAAATGTATGATAGAATTTGCCACCTTTCTGATACCGAAAAAATGTCTGGCCCATGGACTATCATAAGGACCCCCCCAGAATAATCAAAAATGTGATACAAAAGCTCTGGTATATGAATAACTAATGCATTGATAGCCATGATTCTTTGGATATATATTGATCATGGAGTGTTCATCAGTTCCTGCAGACTGGTGGCACTACTGTTTTTGTATAAATTTTTACACATTTTTTTTTCTATTTATGAGACCTTTAAATGAAGTGGTCATCTGTAGAAAGGCCCACTGAAACCCATTTCAAAGGACTCTTCACAAAATTCATGATTTTTTTTGCACTCTGGCAGTCATTTTGCTCATGTTCAACATTCCTTGAATTCAGCTGAGCGTCATGGCCCATGGGCCACTAGTACTTCTTTTCTAGTGAGAAAAATCTTTAGTTTACACCAATAGACCTATTTGACACTTCTGCAGAATACATGTTGTAAAAAGTAGATCAATTTCTCATACTTTTAGCGAACCTGTGAGCTTATGCGATGGTGCAGCGTCGTGCGTCGACTGTACATTAACCATAGCTATCTCAAAAACGGCAGGAGCTAGCATCACCAAATTTTTGCAAATAATCAGTCATCTGAAAAACTCTATCAAATTTTGTTTATTTTTTTCTAACTGCATTTTCTTAGATTTTATAGGGGAAAAGCTAAAAAAGCTATAAAAATATTCTTCTCCGAAACTGTCCACAGAAATGATCCCTGGAACAATCTCTCTTAAGTTTTTTAGCTCAGCTGACTATAAGTCATCTGAGCTATAGTCGTGGTCCATTGTCCGTCGTCCGTCCGTCTGTCTGTCCGTCCGTCCGTAGATGTGGCACGTTTTGAAACCGTAAGACCTAGAAATCCAAAATTCAGCATAATGTTAGATGTCCCCAAGATCTCCTACCAAGCCGAAAACTGGGTCTTTGCGACTTGGTTCCTTTGAGAAATTAAGGAAAAACCTCAATTTTTTATTAAAATCCTATTTTCACACTTCAGGACTGCCTAATATCAAAACCACTCATCTGTTTTTCCTCATATTTACCATAAATATTCCTCTATATAGTTCCTATGTATTTGCCAGAAATTAAGTCTGTAAAATATAAATTCTTTAAGTTATGGGCCCAAACATAATGGACTTTGTACAAAATCAGGAAAAATAATAACTCACTTAACATGAAAAATTTTGAAACTAGAGTCTATTTTCTCAAGTATATAACTATTTTTAATTAAGATTCAATTGTTTACCCAAAATTAGATCTGAATTTTGTAAATTTTTTAAGTTATTAGCATAAAAAAAATCAGTACCTTAAATTTTCCCCAACTTTGACCATTGCACTTTTTTTCCTGTAAGCACCATTGATTTAATTTTCACAGCATGTAAACATAAATATTTAGTTTGTCTAAATCTGAAATTTGAAAATAAAAGCTTGAAAATTAAGCTAGTTATTGATTTTTTGTTCTGTAGTCACTTGCTTTGATTACAGATGCAGGGTCCCACTCCAGGTCACTGGAAGTCAGCTATGCCAGGGTTTCTGATTTGTTACAGTCACTGGGGGAGATCCCCTGCTGTGACAGGTGTACAGTTATTCTCATATCACCACCCCAATCAACCCCCCCCCCCTTGCAAACTCAACCCACCAAGTGTTATGCAGTAATTGTTATTGTTTTCACTGTATCTCCTTAATTGTAATGCTGTTTCCACTCCGATATGCAAAAATTTTCCTTGAAAAAATAATTCAAGGTGTAATTCAGAAGATGCAATGTTGTGTAATGTAGCATTTTTAAAGAAATCTATTTTCTTTTAAATGATTTTAAAAAATATAATTGAACCCATCAGTATGCTTAAATTATTATAAAATATGAAGCACAATATGGATAAATAAAGACACAATTTAAATTTGTGAAATCTAAATCAAGTATTATTTTTAGATATTTATTGTTTTGCTGATTTAAAAGATATATTTTTGTGGTAAAAAATAAATAAACATTTGTATGCATGATGTGGTGTTATCTGACAAGATTGAGATTTATGATGATGCAATTGAGAATTATGAATCAACTTTTATATTCAGATATATATGTTAAATTGGAAATGTATAGAAATATAAACTTAAATTAGAAAATAATTGATGTGATAAAAAAATGAGGATTTAATACAAACATTTGTTCATTATTTTCCTGCCTCAGCAGAATTTGAGATCAGGCTTTGTTTGCCCTGTTTTATGTTGTTAATTGGCTATATTTCAACTGTATATATTTCATAAAAAAATACATATATATTTATTAATATATATTATACAAAAAAATAGATTCAATTGAAAAAATGTGTAAACTACTGAAATGTCAACAGTTAATCGAAAAACCAACTAATGATTATTGTAATAGTACAGATCATTTGTTCACAAACTGCTCACATGCTTTAGTTTCAACATTAGGAAACACATGGTCAGGTCACAAAATATTTTTGCAACAATTTCTTGCTCATCAATACAAACCAATCATATAAACCAACCATGGCCTTTATTACCTCTTCCTCTTACACTTTATCTCCATTTGATATTATTTTAGATTTTTACCTTCAAGGTTAACGTCAGCTGAGCACAGTGACCCATAGGTCCCTTGTTTAATGGTTCCAGTTCGGAGATTTTTGGCCGAATTACAGGAGGTTGAACTTTGTCATCTGTCCAAAAAAGCCAAATTTTATGCCAATGTTGGTCACATGAGTCATATCTGAAATTGAGGTATTGGTGGCGCCACCTGCATCAGCCTTTTTTGTATGGGGTCTTCAGTGCCTGTATCACACTGAGGGCTACAAAAACCTATTTCTCTGAAACCATATGGCCAAAATGTTTAATATCACACAGAAATGATCCTAGGGTAGTGCTTTCTGAAGTTTGTTCAAATGGTCTCTCTTCAGTGACTTTCGGCTGAGTTATGGGAAGCTGAATTTAGTCATATGCGATAACAGCCCATTTTAGCTCAGTGGCTACAAAGATCTTTTTCTCAAAAACCACTGGGCCAAATTCTTAAATCTCACACATTAATTATCCTCAGATGTTGAATTGTTCAAAAGGTTTTGGTTCAGTGCTTTTTGGCTGAGTTACAGGAAGCTGAACTAAGCCAGTTTGCTGTATCTTCCTATGCGTTATAAACCTGCAAAAAGTTTTTTCGACTGATGCCACTGAAGCCAGTTTGTTACATATTTTCAAGAAGAATCCCTACAATAATTCTTATAATAATTGTCATAAATGGTTCCACATGAATGATTTTTGGCTGAATTATGGAGATTGAAATGAGTCATTTTACCATATATGTTAGCTGTGTGATGCTGTTACATCTAACCTGGCACCAGTTTATCAGCATCTATTACATCATGCCACTAGACATTTAGATTTCAGGTTATCTTTGGTTAATATTGACAAGAAAGTTTTTTTAAAAGCTTTTAAAAAAAGTTAGATTTATGATTTAAGTTATTCATCATACCAGGCAATGTTACAATCATGGACGTTTAGCTCTCTGTGGCTAGATAAAGACAACTGTACATGAATTATAAATTATTGGTATCCCTACTCAATTTAATGCAAGAATTTGCCATCAATGAGATATATCTGTATTTTAATATTGCATTCAGTATGTATCTGTAATAATTTTACATATATTCCTGATTTCTTTTTTTAGCTCAGCTGACTATAAGTTATCTGAGCTATAGTCGTGGTCCATTGTCCGTCGTCCGTCCGTCTGTCCGTCCGTCCATCAGTCCGTCCGTAGATGTGGCACGTTTTGAAACCGGAAGACCTAGGAATCCAAAATTCGGCATAATGTTAGATGTCCCCAAGATCTCCTACCAAGCCGAAAACTGGGTCTTTGCGACTTCGTTCCTTTGAGAAATTAAGGAAAAACCTCAATTTTTTATTAAATACCTATTTTCATACTTCAGGACTGCCTAATATCAAAACTGCTCATCTGTTTTTCCTCATATTTACCATAAATAATCCTCTATATAGTTCCTATGTACATGCAAGAAATTAGGTCTGTATTATATAATTTAAAATAGTTATGGGCCCAAACATAATGCATTAAGTAAATAATCAGAAAAAAAATTTGATCACTTAACACAAAACTTGTTAAAGCTACCCTTACAGAAATTTTCGGGCATGGAGTATACTTAAGGAGTGCTTCATTAGTGCTTATTTTGTGCTTTTCGGCAAAATTCAGTCTTGAAAAGTGCTTTAAGTGTGCTTTTTGAGAACTTAAACATTTTACTGGATGCTCGAACTATGCTTTAAATGTACCTCATTTGTGCTTTCAGTGAACACCACAAACTGTTTAAGTATAAAACCTACCTATTTTGTGCTCCAATAGTAATTAATTTGTGCTTCTTAAACTGCTTCATTCATGCTTTATCATCAATACCAAAAACTAAAGAGTTCAAAATGTACCTAAAATATGCTTCATTAGAACTTATTTTGTACTTCCAAAAGTTTCCTTTACAAATAAGCAACCAAAATGCATTGTTCTGACGTGTAATATATGAGTCCTACTGTGCTTAAATTGTGCTCCTTGATAGAGAATGGAATATGACAAAGTGGGACCATGCTTCCAGTGTGCTTCAGAAGTACTTTGAATATGAAAAATATACTTGAAAATAAACTCCAAAATCTGCTAAGTCCAAAACATACCTCAAATATGCTTCATTTGTACTTCCTGTGTGCTTCCAAAATTGTCCTTAAGATATGATCAAGTGAAAAGGCTTGTACTGATGTGTAAAATATTAAGTTCTGTTGTGCTGAAATTGTGCTTTTTGTAAAGTATGGAATATCATAGTTTAGTTTTGACCCTGGTAGAGGGCAGCATATGAAAAGGTCAAGGCCATGCAGCAACATGTGTATACTAAACAGGAGGGAAAACCTTTTCAACTGAAGTGAGTTAAACATTACTAAGTGAAACACAGATCTTTTGTGTTTACCATTAGTTTCCAAACATGCCTTAAAACCTACAGAATTAAGGTATATGATTACCTATTTCCCAATGTGTTACACTTTTAAATATATAAAAAGAATGAATGCTCATAAATTCAAATATGGCTTCAAATGATATGGTCGTCACTGTTCAAAATATTGTCTTTTCTGTTATAAACAGTGCATAATTTGAGGGACAATATGTTAAAGACTTTGATATATTCAATAGTTAATGCATGGAGTTTGAAAAAAAATATGATGTATAATGCAGGAAATGCTTGCCAAACATGAAGATGCTGGGTATTTTGCAAGGTTCAGCCTTCAAAAAACCAGAGTTCATCTTAAACAATGATAATTCAGAATAAACTTAATAATATCTTGCATTCAGTTCGTCCATTTCTTTAGATGAATGTGTTTGTTTGCTAAATATCATGTTTTTAAGTGCTCATGGTTTATTGATTCTTGTTGAATCTTGTATGTCTTCAGATGTGCTTCTTACATGATGAAACTGTACTTCAGGAGTTTTCCAAAAGTGCTGATTCTGTGCTTCCATGGGTGCTTCAACTGTGCTTTTTATGTGCTGAAACTGTACTTCAGAAGTGCTCCAATTGTGCTTATTTTGTGCTTCCATGAGTGCTTCACATGTGCTGAAACTGTACTTCAGAAGTGCTCCAATTGTGCTTATTTTGTGCTTCCATGAGTGCTTCAGGTGTGCTTCTAATGTGCTAAAACTGTACTTCAGAAGCGCTCCAATTTTGTGCTTATTTTGTGCTTCCATGAGTGCTTCACATGTGCTGAAACTGTACTTCAGGAGTGCTCCAATTGTGCTTATTCTGTGCTTCCATTAGTGCTTCAGCGGTGCTTCTAATGTGCTGAAATTGTACTTCAGAAGTGCTCCAAATGTGCTCTTTCTGTGCTTCTATGAATACTTTTCATCAGCTGAAACTGTGCTTCAAAAGTGCCCCAAGTATGCTTTTTCTGTGCTTCCATGAATACTTCTAATGTGCTGAATATGTGCTTAAAAAGTGCTCGAGGTATGCTTTTTCTGTGCTTTCATGAATACTTTTCATGTGCTGAAACTGTGCTTGAAAAGTGCCCCAAGTGTGCTTTTTCTGTGCTTCCAAGAATACTTTTCATTTGCTGAAACTGTGCTTCAAAAGTGCCCCAAGTGTGCTTTTTCTGTGCTTCCATGAATACTTTTCGTGTGCTGAATATGTGCTTTAAAAGTGCTCTAGGTATGCTTTTTCTGTGCTTCCATGAGTGATTCTCATGTGCTGAAACTGTGCTTCAAAAGTGCTCCAGGCGTGCTTTTTCTGTGCTTCAGTGAATACTTCTCATATGCTGAAAATGTGCTTTAAAAGTGCTCTAAGTATGCCTTTTTTGTGCTTTTATAGTGCTCCTGCTCAAATATTTTCTGTGTGCCATTTCAATTCCAGTAACATTTAAGCACACTCTGAATGTGCTTAAAAGGTGCTTTTTTCATGCCACAGCTGTGCTTAAAGCATGCTCCATTTATACTTCTATTGTGCTTTTTTCCTGTAACTGCTGTGTATTTAATTTTCAAAGCATGTTTTTGTTAGCATTTCAACTGTTAACACCAAAAATTTGAAACCAGTTGATCAAAAACTGTAGATTTTATTCAAGTTTTCAAGCACCATTTAACATATTGTTTACATCAAGCTAGTGTTATGCAGTTTGCTAGAGCTCCGCTCCCGAGCTTCAGCTCTAAGTTCCTTAAATTTGGCATACAGTTAGATGTCTCCAAAATCCCCTATCATGCCCAGAATTTGGTCACTAGGACTTAATTCCTTCGAGATATTAATGAAAAACTTCATTTTTCCATTAAAAACCTATTGTTACACTTTAAGATTGCCTATTATCAAAACCACTGATCTGACTTTGATCAAAAATAATATACATATTTTTCTATACATTAGCTATGCACATGCCAGAAATGATATCAGTATTGCGTATTTTTTTTAAGTTATGGGCCCAAACATAATGCACTTTTTAAAAAATCAAGAAATATATTTACGAAATATATTTACTCACCTAAGATGAGAATCGCTGAAGCTGGAGACTTTTTTAGCTCAGCTGACTATAAGTCATCTGAGCTATAGTCGTGGTCCATTGTCCGTCGTCAGTCCGTCTGTCGTGCCGTCCGTCCGTCTGTCCGTCCGTCCGTAGATGTGGCACGTTTTTAAACCGTAAGACCTAGGAATCCAAAATTCAGCATAATGTTAGATGTCCCCAAGATCTCCTACCAAGCCGAAAACTGGGTCTTTGTGACTTCATTCCTTTGAGAAATTAAGGAAAAACCTCAATTTTTTATTAAAAACCTATTTTCACACTTCAGGACTGCCTAACATCAAAACCACTCATCTGTTTTTCCTCATATTTACCATAAATATTCCTCTATATAATTCCTATGTACATGCCAGAAATTATGTCTGTATTATTTAAATTTAAAAAAGTTATGGGCCCAAACATAATGCATTTTGTAAATAATCAGGAAAGATATTTGATCACTTAACACAAAAAACGTTAAAGCTATGGACCTTTTTTCCAGAAATATAACTTTAATTAATCAAAATTAAATTGTATACCCAAAATTAGATGAAAATCTTTTAAATTTTTAAAATATTAATAAAAATAATAAATTGGTACCTTAAATTTTGCCCAACTTTGACCATGGCATGTTTTTTTCCTGTAACTGCTGTGGATTTAATTTTCACAGCATGTTTTTGTTAGCATTTCAACTGTTAACACCAAAAAATTGAAACCAGTTGATCAAAAACTGTAGATTTTAATCAAGTTTTCAAGCACCATGTAACATATTGTTTACATCAAGCTAGTGTTATGCAGTTTGCAAGAGCTAAGCTCCCCAGCTTCAGCTTTAAGTTCCTTAAATTTGGCATACAGTTAGATGTCTCCAAAATCCCCTACCATGCCAAGAATTTGGTCACTAGGACTTAATACCTTCGAGATATTAATGAAAATCTTCATTTTTCCATTAAAAACCCATTCTTACACTTCAAGACTGCCTAATATCAAAACAACTGATCTGACTTTAATCATAAATAATATACATATTTTTCATTCTCTATGCACATGCCAGAATGATGTCAATATTGCGTAATTGTTTTAAGTTATGGGCCCAAACATAATGCACTTTGTAAAAAATCAAGAAATATATTTACTCCCTTAACAAGGGCATTGCTGAAGCTAGAGATTTTTTTGTCAGGGATGTAACATTATAATTAATCAAGATTCAATTGAATACCCAAAATTAGTTCTGAATTTTTCAAATTTTGTAGGTTATTAGTATAAATATAAAATTAGTACCTTAAATTTTGCCCAACTGTGACCATGGCACGTTTGTTTCCCATGAGCACTGTTGATCTAATTTTCATATCATGTATGCATAAGGATTTCAGCTTTTTAGTTTAGAAAGCTTAAAGAAATTGGCCAGATATTGTAGCTTTTATTAATGTTTTTTATGAGACCCTGTCAGACTTAGGCTCTCTCCAGCCCCTCTTGAGTCACCTGTATGTTGACCTTGTTGACCTTTCATCAAATTATGCACGCTTGAGGCAAGAATCCAGGCAGCTTATGGCCAGCCACAGTTGATCCAGGTGTCCAACCCAACTCATCTAGTAGTTTTAACCAACAACATAACAATAAATTAATAAATTTTGATTGTTTTTTATTTACAAATTAAAGAAAAATAGAAAAGGAATTTGTTAGTTTATAATAACAGGAAATTAAATTGCAGTTACTGATGATATAAGAATCTTGTATCGATGGGTAGAATGTCACATATTCCAAATTACACCATGCAGTCACCTATGGCATTTGTCAGTTCAATTTTAATGATAAAGAAGTAAATCATATTATTCATTACTAATCATTAGGGATTATATGAAGGAAATTAATGATAGACAAAGATGCAGTTGATAATATTAATCTAGATTCCTACTGTTTCTAATATGTACATTGATGTGAAATTAGTCCAAAATGAATTTTTTACAGTTATTTTTTAATATAAATAAAAGCCATAAAACCAGGTACTTATGATCATTATTTAAATGTGTGAATTTTGTATATTCTGGATTCTCAACATCATTGTTTGGTGAAAACTGAATAAATACCAGACATGGTGTGAATACTTTGTAATTGTATTTAAATACGAATATGATTATGTACTCCATTATAAAATTTCTTGCATAAAGAATGGGAATTCAGGTAAAAATGAAAGTATTTGAATACTCGTTCAAATACTTTCAAAATGTATTCATGAATGCATTCATGAATATATTCTTTAATATTATTTTAATAATCATATCAGTTATATTTCATTTTAAAAAATCATATGATTCTCTTATTATTTTTAATAAAAATTATATTTGGGACAATATTTGTAATTTTTTTAATAAATAGTTAAACTCTTATATTATATGTTCTGCTTATAAGTTATATGGCCAAGTCAAAATCTGTGTGACAGTAGTACTCCATTTGTTAATAAAATAAATGAAATCAATCCTCTTCCCTGTCTCCAAAGGTACTATCAGAATCATACATAAGCTAAACAACAACTCATAATACAGCTTATATTTATTACCACACAAAACCAGCATGTGCCTCATTTCTAAATAATATTTTTTTATCATATATAACAGCTGAGCGTCATGACCCATAGGTCCCTTGTTTCAGGAATGTAACTTTATTTAATCAAGATTCAATTGTTTACCCAAAATTAGATCACAATTTTGCAAATTTTTCAAGTTATTAGCTTTAATAAAAAATCAATACCTTAAATTTTGTCCAACTTTGGCAATGGCACGTTTTTTCTCTGTAAGCACTGTTGATTTAATTTTCACAGCATATATACATAAGGATTTAATCTTTTAAAATCTGAAATTTCAAAGGAATTGATTGAAAAGAGTAGCTTTTATTCAAGTTTTCATACACCATGTCAAGTGTTGTTTACATCTAGCCCACCTAGTAGTACAGCCTTCACTTGCATTATGTAACCCACCCCAGGCAGCCTGCCTTGGCTCAGCTTGGCCACTACTAGCAGGCTTCCCCTCTGCCCTGCACTCCCCCCCCCCCCCAGATAGTGCATTTACTAGATGAATGTTATCATTTTCTGTATTTGATTCATTCTTATTCTAGGCTTATATATATGCTACATTTTAGATTTTGTATTTACCACCAGGATTACAATGATTAAAGTGCACATTTAATTGTGTCCACAAAGTGGTGTATTGCTATGAAAGTGTGGATGTTCATCAGATAAGTAATTCCTTCCTTGAGAAGAGTAAAACTTCACCAGGTGTGAAATTGACTATTAATTCCAGTAATAAATTAAAGCTTAGATTGTAATTAGCATTATGATATTGTTTGTCGCTCATTCAACCAACAGTGTGTATACTTTATTTGAAAAGATGTTTTTATTTTACCAAATCTACTGAATCTTATTTTATTTCAGTGAATAAGATTAGGCATGTACTGAAAACTCCAGTGTGCAAAACTTTTTAGTAGTGATTCAAGGAATAATCTTGTAGATGCCATGTTGTGGCATTATTTTCTTTTAAATTCAGTTTAAACATTTGTGATTTAAAAATCATAAAAATATATGTGTATGCATAATATGACCCAATATGAGCTGCACTCTGGGTGTATAATGATTGCAACTTAGAATTCTAATATTTTAACTAATATTTTCAGTGTTTTTTTTTTAAATTTATAAAACTTGTAAATAAAAAAAAATAATCGGATAAACACTGTTTTAATGGAAAAAGTGGATATGCTTAAATAATAGGCTTATATATAAACTTAAATGCATTATTCCCTTGAAAGTGAAATAAAGGTATTAGTCTATTCTGTCCACTGGCCTGTCCATCTGTAAATTTTTCATATGCATCACAGTATCTCAAAACTTTTACTGTTTTTCTTCATGACAGTCTTGTCAGAGTATTAGTTTGCAATCATATATTTAGAACTTTACTATAAACAAGTAGGAGGGCCTCTTTCCTCTTAGCTTCTCATATGCTTATATAAATGAAAAACATTAAAATAGAATATTTTGCATTTGCAAAAATTTCAAACTTAAGCTGAGCGCCGTGACCCATGGGTCCCTTGTTTTATAAAAAGTCAGCTAAAAAAAACATTTTGTATTGGAAAAATTAATTTCAAAATTATTTCAAGTAGGGAACACTTTTGTGTACAGATGGCAGCACTTGGTTTACCATTGGAAGATTGCCAGTGCCTTGATGTTGGCCAATAGCCAAGATGATGTCAGCTCTATAAATAGTTTTGGCACAGTGCCAGGATTGGAAGAAGTGCAGACAGGTATAGGTTAAGAGTTCACTCAGTCCAGTAGCTGCATTCTATTTATAGCTTTGGCAGACCGCTCACTGCATCAGATTTGGCACCAAAGTTCATCCTGGATCTATTTATAGCTTTGGCAGACTGCCAGCTGTGTCAGATTATGCATCATGTCAAGAGTTCTGAGTTCACTCAGTGCAGCCAGGTACAAGTCAAAAGTTCACTTAGTCTAGCCAGGTGCAGGTCAAGAGTTTACTCAGTGCAGTAGCTTGAAGCAGCAATTTGTCACAGTTCACTCGGGGGCAACTGCCTTACTCACCTAAGCCTTGTCAGCCCAGTGCATCAAACTCTGGAGAAGTTTGATGAATTGGCCTGATATTTTGACCTGTCTATGCGTCTTTGATGGTATTCTCATTTACAAGACAGGTGGTGCCACCTACATTGACTTTTGCAGTATATGCGCCTGCTTATTTCTACAGAGGAATTTGATACATCAGCCTAAATTGGGAATGTTTAAACATATCGGGTAGCTTTTTAGTGTACAAGACTGGTGGCGCCACTTACAATAATTTTTGCACAGTGTATGTCCCTGCTTATTTCACAGGAGGGGTTTGACATATCAGTCTGACATTCGGCATATGTATATATCTCTTCAGTGTATACAAGACTGGGGGTGCCAGCTACAATCATTGTATCGGCCAAAACAGAGTTTTGCGGATACTATGTTTTCAGTCAGACGCCGCTGCCACCGCCACAGCCGCATAAGTTTCTTTAAAACTCCTCCATAACCACTGGGCAGAATTTTTTAAATTTGGAATTATGATCAGGTCACATGTGGAATGCTGCGCCCTCATTTTTGGTTGACCTCTGACCTTTCCTCTCTGCCCACCGTCCATTTGTGCGTCTGTTTCCACACATAAACCCACATATCTCGGGACCCGTTTGACCAATCAGGCTAAAAATTGTGCACAAATAAAGCCCCTGGATAACTTTTTAACATACACCCTAAAAATGGTGGCGCCACCTGCAACCATTTTTGCACACCGTCCATCTGTTCATCTGCCCTGGGATAAAAATCACTCATATCTCTGCATTGGCTGGACCTATCCACCTGAAATTTTGCATGTGTTTACATCCTGGACAGCTTTCTGGATTTTATGACACGTGACGCCACCTACATTCACTTTTAAGCTGCAGACATCCAAGCTCATATATCAGGAACAGTTTGACCAGTTGGGCCAAAATTTTGCATGTTTATATATCTCCCATAGCTCTTTATCATACGCAGAAATGGTGGCGCCACCTGCAACCATTTTTGCACACCGTCCATCTGTTCATCTGCCTTGGGATAAAATCACTCATATCTCTGCATTGGTTCGACTTATCCACCTGAAACTTTGCAGGTTTATACATCCTTGACAGCTTTCTTGTTTTATGACATGTGGCGCCACCTACATTCACATCTACGCTGCAGACATCAAAGCTCACATCTTCGGGAACCATTTGACCGATTGGGCAAAAATTTTGCATGTTTATAGATCTCACATAGCTCTTTATCACACGCAAAACTGGTGGTTCAAACTGCAACTATTTTTGCACAGCATCCCTCTGTTTGTTTGCTGTGGGATAAAATCACTCATATCTCGACAGTGGTTTGACATAGCTGCCTAAAATTTTGCCGGTTTATACATCTTGGATAGCTTTCTGGATTTTGTGGCAGGTGGCACCACCTACATTTATATATATGCTGCAGACATTCAGGCTTATATTTCAGGACTGGTTTGACATATCCCCCTGAAATTTTTGCATGTGTATAGATCTCACATAGTGCAGATCATACACAAAATTGGTGACACCACCTCCCACCACTTATGTACAGCGTCCTTCTGTTTGTCTGCTGTGGGATAAAATCACTCACATACAAGTAGTGGTTTGTCTTATCTGCCTAAAATTTTGCATATGTATACAACTTGGACAGCTTTCTGGATTTGATGGTAGGTGGCGCAACCTACATACACTTTTCGGCTGCAGACATCCAGGCTATTATGCAACACACCTCACTCTATTTCCCCTTGCCACTCAATCCATGCCTCACTTCGCCCGTCCCACTCTGATTTTGGCGGAGACACATAGTCGCTTGTTGACTACCCATATTCTAGTTTTTGTGTTGTGTGCATCCATGCCAGAATTTCAGCAGTGATGTTTGTTTAATTGTTTCTTTTTCTAAGTGTTTAGTACTTGCATTGTTCATATACATGTTACACATGTTCTTTAAAAGTAATGGTCCAGCATGGAAGCATTATTCCTGGTGTAATCTCATTGAACAGGTTCGCATTAGGCCTGTAGGTCTTGTTAAATAATTCTGTATGTTAACTATTTCTTTACTGTGATGACAATTAGGCCCTTTAGTTATTTTCTCCTCATTACTAGTTCTCGTTTGAAAAGTAACTAATAGAAATTTTCTTTGCAAGAAAAACAGGTGAACATGACAGGATGGAACAGACCATTATAGCAGAAAACACATGAAACAGACTTTTGAAAACAATTTCATTTTTTCTCCTCAGTTTTGGCTATTTGCTAATCAATTTTGAAATTTGCATCCTGCTTATCAATTTCAAAAAGTAATTCGAGTCTGGTAATGCTATGAAATTTTGTTAAAATAGTCATGGTCTTTTGTCCGTCATCCGGCCGTCCATTAACAGGGCACATTTTGAAACCGTTGGACCTATGAATCCAAAATTTCGCATACAGTTTGATGTCCCCAAAATCTCCTACCATACCGATAATTGGGTCACTAGGGCTTCGTTCCTTTGAAAAATTAAGGAAAAACCTGTTTTCCATAAAAAAACCATTGTTTCACTTAAAGGCTGCCTAATATCAAAACCACCTATTTTTTTTTTTTATCATATTTAGTATTCATATTCTTCCATACATTTTCTTTGAACATACCAAAAATTAGGTCAGTATTGCTTATTAGTCCGGGGGCTGAAGGGGTCCTGTGTGCAATCGTATGTCCCCTAATTTTGACTTCTGATCCAGGTGGGACACCTTTAGAGGAGTAAAAAAACTTGGGTAGACATCCTGGATCACAGGCAGAAAGGGTGAAATTCAAGATGGCGTCCAAGATGGCCGCCGAACCATTGAATCATACATAACTCGAAAAGTAATTGGGGTAGGGGATTGATTTTGGGGTCTTTGCCTATGTTTTCAGGGTCAAGGAATCTATTGAAACCATTTCCAAGACAATACCGTATTTGGTTTCGGTGATATTCAATATGGCTGCGTATATGGCCGCCGTATCATAAAATCATACATAACTCAAAAAGTAATTGAGGTAGGGGAATGATTTTGGTGTCAGATAAGTAATTCCTTACTTTAGAAGAGTAAAAACTTCACCAGGTGCAGAAGCTGCCGCCATCGCTGCATAGGTTTCCGGAGAACTCCTCCATAACCACTGGGCAGAATTTTTTAAAATTTGGAATTACGAACAGGTCACATGTGAACTGCTGCGCCCTAATTTTTGGTTGACCTCTGACCTTTCCTCGCTGCCCAGCATCCATTTGTGCGTCTGTTTCCACACATAAACCCACATATCTCAGGAACTGCTTGACTGATCAGGCTAAAAATTTTGCACAAATGTAGCCCCTTGATAGCTTTATAACATACACTAAAAATGGTGGCGCCACCTGCAACCATTTTTGCACAGCGTCCATCTGCCTTGGGATAATATCACTTATATCTCAGCAGTGGTTTTACTTTTCCACCTGAAATTTTGCAGGTTTATACATCCTGGACAGGTTTCTCGATATTATGACAGGTGGCACCACCTACAATCACGTTTAAGCTGCAGCCATCCATGCTAATATGCAACAACCTCACTCTATTCCCTTTGCCACTTCATCCATGCCTCACTTCACCCGTCCCATTCTGATTTCTGCGGATACACATAGTTGCTTGTGAACTACCCATATTCTGGTTTTAAAATGTCCTAGTCTGAAACTTTTTTTTTTTTCTTTTTATTCACTCAAGGAAAAATACATTTTTATGCAATTACATTCATGCTAGTCTGCATACATATAAACTGAGAAACGGTACATGTACATTAAAACAAGTCGCATTAACATGAAACCATCCCCTCCAACTTCAAATACATACCGCTACATGGATACACACATACTTGTGAGATCAAATAACTACATATGTATATACTACAATTCTTCCACCTAATCAAATACTGGATTTTTAACTGAATATTCTGCCCATCGCTTTTTAAATAAGTCAGATTTATTATTTTTCTTGACTATAAAATACTCAAGTCTTGCATATTCCAATATAAACTGTATACAGGCTTCTACATTGAGCTTTTGTTTTGTCTTCCTGCACTGCTCAATATATCTTTTACCTAAAATTAATATAATATTTATTAAATCCTTTTCCTCTTTGTTACCATAAAATAATTCAGTTTTCTGAACTGATAAGTTTATCTTTTGCCTCTGACACCATATTCGAAGTTCATTCCAAAACTGTTTTGTCATACTGCATTCCCAGAAAAGATGTATTAATGTTTCACATTCTATATTACGTGTGCAATATCTCAACAACAACCTCCTGCAGGTTTCCCAAATTCACAGGGATGATTGGTACCTGTAAGGGCTCCAGACCTTTTGAATTACAGACCTGTTGGAATTTCAATATGGCCTCCACTGCCCAGTTGCTGATTTTCTTTTGTGCGTGATAACTAAACAACATCATACTTTAGCTTTTCCAAATTCATGGATGATTGGTACCTGTAAGGGCTCCAGACCTTTTGAAATACAGACCTGTTGGAATTTCAATATGGCCGCCACTGCCCAGTTGCTGATTTTCTTTTGTGCGTGATAACTAAACAACAACATACTTTAGTTTTTCCAAATTTACAGTGATCATTGGTCCCTATGAGGGCTTCAGACCTATTAAATTACAGACTTGCTGAAAATCAAATATGGCTAACAGACTACATTCGGTGATTTTCTATTGCACACATTATTTCAGACATATCTTCTTTAACCCAGTTTGATTTTTTCCCTCATGCATATTGATAAAAACCTGTTTCTGTTTGTGATATTTTTCAAATTTAACTTAATTTTTCACCCATATGTAAACTAGTCCAGCACTAGCAGAAATGCGGGGCCCTCTGAGGACCATTGTCCAACCACATCTTGTTATTCACTAAAATATCTTGTAAAAACTTGTATTGGAATACCACTGACTTTGTATCAAATAAAAGTTTATGTGGCAGCTGATAAACCCAAGAACAATTTTCTGGTGTAATTGATACATATTTGGACACTTTTGGTTTCACCTGTGGACAAGGGAACAAATTTTGCTTTATAATAGTATATATCTGTTTTGATGACATTTTGTTTAATGGAATCATTCTGTTATGACACATTACATATGATTCATTTTGGGAACTAACTATACATTCTTTGTGGTCATTCCTTTCAGTTTCAGTACTTAAAGTATCACTTTCTCTATTCAGTTGTAATTTCATTACCTGAACTACTAATGTGTACCACTGAAGGAAATGAGCCCCTTTTAATCCTTTTGACTTCCAATATTCAAATGAGATAACATGGTTCCATTCATCAAATAGATCCTGTACTCTTTTTATACCAATTTTATAAAAGCTCAGCCAAAAAATAGTTTCTCTATTCCATACAAAATGTTGATTATGCCATATATTCTGTTCTTTTATGCCTATATGTAAAAAATAATCTATTTTTAAAAGATACCAACTCTGTATGATCTCTCTGTAAAAATCCTCCAACATCTTTAAATTTAACAATTTTGGGTCATAGTTACAATCAAATAAAACGCGGACATTACTGCAGACTTTTTTTCAATTGTAATTCCACAACTGTATCCATGGTCTACTATCACTCTTAAGATATCTCTTAATCCACTGAACCCATGAGGCTAGAACCATGTGGTGCTTTCATGCCTCTTTTACTTAGTTCTTGTATCAGCACCGATCTCTTTAGTCTTTCCCTTCTGTCATTACATAAAAAGTTAAATATATTTTTATTGATTATTTTTTTAAACTCAGCTGAGATACTACAATTTGAAAATATGTATTGAAATTTTGATATAACAAAACTTTTAACAATTTGAATTTTTCCTTGAAGTGTTAAATTTCTTTGACGCCAGAGTTTTAATGTATTGTTCATTTGATTTATCTTTAATTCTGTATTAAGGGTATCACATGCTTGTTTATCATAAGATATATATATACCCCAAGGAGTTTAATGGGCTTATCTGGCCAACTTATACCTAATGGCTTTGCTGTATTGGATCTAGTCTTTCCTAGCCATAGTCCTTCTGATTTCTTTCTATTTATCTTAAGTTAAGACCACTGTACCTCCCAAACTCCTCAACTCTCTTTAATAATATCTTACCAGATTTTATATCAGACACTGTGGCTATTGTGTCATCTGCATATTGTAATAATTTTATTTGGCCGGTCCCAATTGGAATTCCATTTATATGTGAATCTGCTCTTATTTTATTGGCCAGTATTTCCATAATTAATATAAAAATATAAGGGGACAGAGGATCACCCTTTCTGACACCTCTTTCTAATTTAAAATATGTAGAGGTTACTCTGTTATTAATAATACAGCTGCTAATATCTGTATATAAGACTTTAATCCATGATACAAATTTATTGTCAAAGTACTGGAATTTCTTAAGCACTGCAAACAAAAACTCCCATTCTAAGGAGTCAAAAGCTTTTTCCATATCCACTGAGATAATCATTCCAGACATATTGTTAGCTCAGCTGACTATAAGTCATCTGAGCTATAGTCATGGTCCATTGTCCGTCGTCCGTCCGACCGGCCGGCCGGCCGACCGTTAACAGGGCACGTTTTGAAACCGTTGGACCTATGGTTCCAAAATTTTGCATACCATTAGATGTCCCCAAAATCTCCTACCATACAGATAATTAGGTCATTAGGACTTCGTTCCTTCAAGATATTAAGGAAAAACCTCCGTTTTCCTTAAAAAAGCCATTGTTACACTTCAAGGCTGCCTAATATCAAAACCACTGATCTGTTTTTGATCATATTTAGTATTCATATTCTTCCATACATTTTCTATGAACATACAAAAAATTAGATCAGAGTTGGGTATTATTTTGAAGTTATTGGCCAAAATATAATGCAATTTTTAAAAAATCAGGAAATATATTTACTCACCTAACATTAGAATTGCTGAAGCTAGAGACTTTTTCAGGAATATAACTTTATTTAATCAAGATTCAATTGTTTACCCAAAATTAGATCTAAATTTTGCAAATTTTTCAAGTTATTAGCATAAATAAAAAATCAGTATCTTAAATTTTGTCCAACTTTGGCAAAGGCACGTTTTTTCCCAGTAAGCACTGTTGATTTAATTTTCACAGCATATATACATAGGGATTTAATCTTTTAAAATCTGAAATTTCAATGGAATTGATTGAAAAGGAAAACATTTGCATTAGCCTAACGCCTATTTTTGTAATCCTGGTTAAATAAATATGTTTAAACCAAAAGAGTAGCTTTTATTCAAGTTTTCATACACTATGTCAAGTGTTGTTTACATCTAGCCCACCTAGTAGTACAGCCTTCACTTGCATTATGTAACCACCCCCAGGCTCAGCTTGCCTTGGCTCAGCTTGGCCACTACCAGCAGGCTTCCCCTCTGCCCTGCAGTCCCCCCCCCCCCCCCCCCCGATGGTGCATAAACTAGATGAATGTTATTTTTTTCTGTATTTGATTCATTCTTATTCTAGGCTATGCTACATTTTAGATTTTGTATTGTACCACCAGGGTTACAATGATTGAAGTGCACATTTAATTGTGTCCACAAAGTCGTGTATTGCTATGAAAGTGTGGATGTTTATCAGATAAGTAATTCCTTTCTTCAGAAGAGTAAAAACTTCATCAGGTGTGAAATTGACTATTAATTCCAGTAATTAGCATAATAATATTGTTTGTCCCTCATTCAACCAACAGTAGGTATACTTTATTTGAAAAGTTGTTTTATTTTATCAAATTTACTTAATCTTTTATTTTATCTCGGTGAATAAAATTAAGCATGTACTGAAACTCCAATGTGCAAAACTTTTTAAAAGTGATTCAAGTAATTATCTTGTAGATGCCATGTTGTGGCATTATTTTCTTTTAAATTCAGCTTAAACATTTGTGATTTAAAAAAAAATAAAATATATGTGTATGCATAATATGACCCAATATGAGCTACACTCTTGATATATAATGATTGCAACTTTTTTGCAACAATTCTAATATTCTAACTTATATTTTAAGTTTTTTTATTAAAAATTAATAAAACTTGTAAATGAAAAAATGATTCAGATAAAAACTTTTAATGGAAAAAGTGGATATGCTAAAAAAATAGGCTTATATATAAACTTAAATGCATTATTCCCTTGATAGTGAAATAAAGGTATTAGTCCATTCTGTCCACTTGCCTGTCCATCTGTAAATTTCATATGCATCACAGTATCTCAAAACTTTTACTGTTTTTCTTCATGACAGTCTTGTCAGAGTATTAGTTTGCAATCATATATTTAGAACTTTACTATAACCAAGTAGGAGGGCCCCTTTCCTCTTGGCTTCTCATATTCTTATATAAATGAAAAACATTACAATAGAATATTTTGCATATTTTGCATTTGCAAAAATTTCAAACTTCAGCTGAGCGCCGTGACCCATGAGTCCCTTGTTTTCTTTTGTATAATCCATTAAATTATTTATAAATCTAATATTTTCTCCAATATATCTGTCTTTTACATATCTGATTTCATTATGATGAATAAATTTTGGCATTATGTTTGTTAATCTTCTAGCTAAGGTTTTTGATATTATTTTATAATCTGTGTTTAAAAGAGAAATTGGCCTCCAGTTTTTCAACAAAGTACAATATTTCTTTTTATCCAGAAGAAAAATGACCGCTTGTCTTTGTGATGAGGATAATGTTCCATCCACAAGTGACTTGTTAAAAGAATCAAGTAGTAAAGGACCAAAATGAGGCCGAAGTTTTTTGTAAAATTCTATTGGTAGCCCATCATTACCAGGACTCTTGCCATTATGAATTAAATTTATTGTTTGGTGACATTCTTCCATTGTAAGTGGTTTACTAAGAAATTATTATCTTCTTTTGAAAGAATTGGATTATCAATATCAGAAAAATACTGTTCAATCTGGTCTGCCGATGTAGAGAGATTTGATGAATATAACTTTGTATAAAATTCTCGTTCAAGCTTTAGAATCTCCTTAGGATCTGATGTAAAATCCCCTGTGTCTTTCTATAATTTTCGAACCCATTTCCTAGGAGTATTACTTTTCTCTAAATTTAAAAAATACTTTGAACTCTCTCCCTTCTCAAACCACCTGACTTTTGACCTTAATATTAGACCTTGGGTTTTATAATTGTCTATCTCCTCCAGTTCTTGTTAAACTGTCTGAATTTCCCTAATGTAATCTTCTTTATCATTACTGTCTGCATCAATTATTTTAATCTGTAGAACTTTTAACTTGTTTTGTAAATCTCCTTCCCTTTTACATGCAAGTTGTTTATTTTCCTTACTTTAATTAATAAAAAATTGTCTTCTTTTGTATTTCATTGATTCCCATTTTATCCTCTGATCTGACACATTTTCATATACTTCTGACCACTTAGATTTGGCTGATACTATCTCCTCCATTATCTTATGTTCATTTAATAACCCTATGTTTAGTTTCCAGATCCCCGCACCTTTATAGTTGTACTCCAATACTTCTAAACTAATTTGTAATTTAATACCAGAGTGGTCTGACTTTACATATGGCAATATATTTGTTTCTTTTACAAAATCCTGCAACTGTTCTGAAATAAACCAATAATCAAGCCTTGAAGCTATCTTTTCACTTTTGATTCTCCAAATGAATTCCCTTTTGAGAGGATTTTTAATTCGCCAAATATCAGACAGATTAAGGTCATTGATAATTTCTTTCACCACATTCCTCACCTTGTCTTTGGAACAAAGTTGTCCCCCTTCTCTGTCCAGAATTTTACATAAAGCAATATTAAAATCTCCTCCAACCAAGATTCTGTCCCCAAATGAAGTGTAATCCTGTAGAATATTTTTTAACTTTTTTAAGAAGGTAACCTGGTCTTTTGCAATATTTGGAGCATAAACATTAACTAATATGTATCTGTCTTGATCAATGAACAATTCAATAACTAAGAGTCTCCCTTCCCCTGAATTATACAATACTTTTGAGCTGTCTACATTCAAATTATATCTAAACAATACTGCAACACCTCTACTATTTGTTGTTCCATGTGAATAGAATACAGTTCCATACCATTCATTTCTCCAAATCAGTTCTGTTTCACAACAACTGTGAGTTTCTTGTAACAATAAAATATCACAATTTTCTTTTTTGCCCATCTGAAGACGGACCTACGTTTAAGCTGAATATTTAGGCCCCTTACATTTAAACTAAGAAGTTTCAGACTTGACATAAAATTGGAAATTTCAATTTTACATGTACCTTGTATCTGAAGTTGTAAATCTCCCTTTGATAGTAACAATAGGAGTGTAGATGATATAACATACTAAATGAAACAAATAAACAAAATATATGTAATACTTGAAAGAAAATCCACCGTGAAACTTGAAATTTCAAAAGATATATGCTTAATGCAACATATATATACATATCAGAATACTGATGTTGTGTTCTGCATGAAGGTAAAGTTAGAACCCAACCGCAGCTTCTGGGAGTACAGAACCTCTGAGTGTGTTCTGAACTCCATAACAAGATGATGTGAATATAACTGGTACTTTTAAAACAAGACATGGTAAACTGATCTTGATACCAGATATATGACATCATCTCATCAACCATCTATTCCTGCCCAAGACACTAACAGTGTAGAACAGTTGCAAAGAATGCGAAGAAATGCTCAACACAGCTGTGATTGAACAGGAAAGAAAGTATATGTGGTTTGACAACATTTGGAGGCAGTGCCAAAAGATGTTTTATTTTTATAATTATTTTACTGTTGTATTTCTTTGTTAATATTTACTATTAGCCTTCCTGCTAATAAGGTCAAATTAGGAATGACATTATTATTTACTATTGCTATACATCTTGAACCCACACTTGATAATATATAAAATATGATATGATATGGAGGAATTTAAAAAAAAAGAAAAAAAGTTCATCATATCATTATCTGAATTGAGCACCCTCCCCCCCCCCCCCCCCCCATACCATACTTATCACCCCATCCTGATTATTAACATAGTTAAGTGTTTCGCTTAAGATAAATACAAGCCTTACTTCAGGCCCGATAATCAGTATATCACTAGGTACTAAGCATAAAGCTTAATTAAATAGAAATCGTTAAAATAGTGAAATAGACCAGTAATGATCAATCATGTACCTGGACCGTTAAGGTTCACCTAAGTATAAGTTTCCATGTTGTCAGGTGAACAAGAAATCCCGTCACCCACATTAACGATAACCCTAATTATATATATAGTCTGAAACTTGCAGGTCAGAAACATCCATTTTGCTGACTTCGGAAATCATAATGACTCAGGTAGATATGCAGGACTTAAGAGGATCAATATTAAATTTTTAAAATAAACCTCCATTCATACTCCTAAACTTTGCACAGGTTCACATTAGGCCTGTAAGCCTTGTTTAATATTTTACAAGAATAATCCCAACAATAATTCTTATAATATTTGGCTTTTATGGTTCCAAAGAATGAATTTTGGCTGCATTATAAAGATTGAATTGAGTCATTTTACCATATATGTAAACTGTGTGAAGCAGATACATCTAGCCTGGCACCAGTTTATCAGCATCTGTTAGATCATGAACTCTAGACATTTAGATTTCAGGTTATCATTGGTTGATATTGACAAGAATGTTTTTTAAAAGCTTTTAAAAAATGTAGATTTATGATTTTAGATATTCCTCATGCCAGGCAATGTTTACAATTACAGGTATACAGCTCTGTGTGGGTATATAAAGATGGCTGTACATGGATTATAAATAATTGGTATCCATACTTAACTTAATTCAAGATTTTGCCATCAGTGAGATGTATCTGTATAATAACTTTGCATTCACCTGTGAGCTAATGCAATGGTGTGGTGGCTTCTGTACGTTAACCCATACTATCTCGAAAATGACTGGAGCTAGCATCATGAAATTTAATGCAAAAAATTAGCCATCTGAAAAACTCTGCATTTTCTTAGATTTTATAGGGAAAAAGTTAAAAAACCTTTAAAAATCTTCTCCTCCGAAACGGTCAAGCCAAATTGTTCATTATTTTACAGAAATAATCTTTTATACCATCTCTCTCAAGTTTGTTCGAATGGTCCAAGTTTGGTGAATTTTGGCCAGTTACAGGAAATTAACTTAGTCATCTGTCCAAAAAAGCATACTAAAATGACAATCTCAGATACAGGCGGAGCTATCATCACCAAATTTTATGCCAGTGTTGGTCACATGAGTCATATATGAAATTCAGGTATTGGTGGCGCCCCCTGCATTGACCTTTTTTTGTACGGGGGTCATTGGTCATCTGAACATTAACCCATAATTTCTCAGGAATAGCAGGAGGTACCATCCCCAGATTTTATGCAATAATCTGTCACATATCAAATGTTGAGGGATTCAGCTTATTTTTTTTTTGCTATCTGTATTTACTTAGTTTTTATAGGGAAAAAGCTGAAAAACCTTTAAAAGTCTTCTTCTTGTAAACAGTCTAGCCAAATTGTTCAATATTTTACAGAAATTATCCCAGAGGCAAGCATTTGATTAATTTTAGCAGAGTTACACGAATTTGAACTTAGTCCTTTGGCCAAGTAAGCATACTGATATAGTAATCTCAGAAATGACAGAAGCTAGCATTACCAAGTATTGTGCCAATGTTTGTCACATTACTCATATTTGAAGTTGCAGATTTTGTGGTGCCACCTACATTGACCTGTTTTTTATGGGCAAAAACCTCATAATTTTAGCCTCTTTCAGCTTAAAATGTTTATGATTGTCAAGTTGAATCGTTCAATTTTTCTAAAGAATTATCCTAGGACATTGTTCTTTCTATCATATCAGAATAGATTGAGTTTGTTGATTTTTGGTCGAGTCCTGAAAAGCTTAAGTTGGTCTTATGGCCATTATTATGTCTATTTCAAACTGAGGACTGCAATAGTGTTCTTCTACAAAATCATTGTTTCAATTATAACTTCTGTAACATTGCACAAAAATTATTCTTTGGTGGCCTTTGTTCAATTTTACTTGAATGATATTGGTAGAATTATTGGACCTTTAACAATGAAAGGACTGCACCTTTTATTATTCTAGATATTTTGATAAAAAGATTATGAATATGTCAGCTTGAAAAAAAGGCATTTTAGCCAAAGTCTTTCAGTATGTGTAAACAGATTAACCAACAGGCCATGATTGTGTCTGTATCTTTAAATAGGTTGAGAAACTGCCAACTGTTTCAGATTTGGCAACAGATCAAGAGTTCATTTAGTGCAGCTAGATATAGGTCAGGATTTAATCTGTGCAGCGAAGCACAAGGCATGTGATCACCTCATGGGTGACATGTGAACACCTCATAGGCTCAATGTGATCACCTCATGAGTATCATGTGATCACCTCGTGTGTCATGCCCCTCAGGGCTGCATGTGGTCAGTCCAGATCTATTTATAGCTTTTGCAGACGGCCAACTGTATGAGATATCTATATTAGGCAACAGGTCAAGAGTTCACTCAGTGCAGCCAGGTATAGGTCAGGAGTTCACTCATTGCAGTAGCTGCATTCTATTTATAGCATTGGCAGACTGCCCACTGGATCAGATTATGCAACAGGTCAAGAGTTAACTCAGTGCAGCCATGTACAGATCAAAAGTTCACTCAGTCTAGTCAGATGCAGGTCATGAGTTCACCAAGTGCTAGCAAATTTGTCACAGTTCACTCGGGCAACTGCCTTTCTCACCAAGCGTGGTCAGCCCCATGCATCAGACTCAAGGTAAGTTTGATGTTTTGGCCTGATATTTTGACATGTCTTTGTGTCTTTGATGGCTTTCTCATTCACAAGACAGGTGTCGCCACCTGCAATGACTTTTGCACAATGCAAAGCATGAAACTTGGAAACAGTTGTCCATACCATACTCAATATATTCAAATATAGGGCCAAGCGGAATTCACTCTATCTTGGTCAAAATCCAAGATGGCGGCCAAGATGGCCACTGGATTATAAAATATCAATATATCCGGTTATATTTGTCCTAAGATGCATTGCAAGTGCACTATTTCTATGTTTTCGGGGTCAAGAAATTCATTTATAAGGGTTTCAAGTATGTATTATGACTATGGTTGAATTCTGGTTTTGTTGATTTTGAAATTATGCTAAATTTGCCTTTGTCTAGCACATCGAACAGCAAACATTAATTGCTGAGTTCTGCTGAGCAGTTGCATACTTGTGATTGTTCTCAAATGAAAGTGTTATTTCCTTGGCTAGATTTGTCTGTTTTGTCAAGCATTTTCATGCTTGAATTGTAGAACAGTTTCAGTTGCAATTTTAATTTCCCTTTATTTGCATGCTGATAAATGTAATTGCTTTAAAGAGGTGATGGCGCAAGAAACTTCTGTGTCAAAATCTAAAATAAAATTAAGAACTTGATATGTCCATAAACACTTATCATTAGGATATTTGAAACCAACATACATGTTATTAGATTCTGCGATCAACGTAAATTTCATGCGAAAATTTTATTCGTGCAATTGGGAAATATCACATGCATTAATAAAATTGTGCTGACATTTGAAATATATATTATTTTTAAGTATTTCAGCCCTATATCTGTTTCAATAATACTGCATTTTCAAATGAAAGTGTCATTTGCTGAGCTTTGTTTTATTATATCAATTTTTTTTATTTCTTCTGTTTAATTTCCCTAGAGGCGATGGATGAAAGTAATTTAGCTATTATGCCTGGTATCAAATTTGGTAAATTTTACAATCAACTTCACATTCATGTAAACCTTTGTTAATGAAGTTTGGAAATATCAGATTGTAGTACTGAAATTTAAAATACATGTACTGGTTACATGTATTTGAACACCATGCGTGTTTCCATGGAAAAATGTATCCATAAATTATTTAGACTACATGCGTGTATGACAGGATACGCACATATGTAGAAACTCACACCTGTTTGATTTATAGATTCTTTGCTTCTTTTGCCATAAGGTGATGGCTTTCACACTGTATGCTGGCATTAAGACAGAATCAGCACACATAAAGAGGAACATAACATGTTGCTGTATGCTACCTTTGTGCTATGGTGATGAATGCATGATATAATCAACATACATGTAGATACCTTTGCAGATTGCTAATATTGTGATGTTATAATGATGCTCGTACAAAATAATTAACATGTATAAGTAAAATATCACTACGTTTTCCCGTTGCTGCTATTTTCGTGATATAAAATTTTTTCGAATTTAATGAGTTGGAATTCACTTTGCATGATGTGTTGGTGTCAACAAATACTTTCATTTGCTAACGATATGGATACATGTACTTGTAGCTTCATGTAGTTCATACATGTATTATTAGAATATTTACCACATTTATCAAACTTCAGGGGTTGGTGCTGCCAGTGTTCAAGCCAGCTGATCGTTGAAGTTTCAGGGACGTATGATTAGGGAATGAAAAAGCAAGACAGAATTTCGAATTCACACCACAAGGTTGAAAAATATAATAAACCCTTAGGTTCCAGACATACATTTTGTCTTCATCACCTAGATTATATCAAATTTCAGTACAAAGTTTGGTTTGAGTTTTCATTGACTTGATTGGTGAATGTAATGGTTCTGTGCTTGAAGCTGCTGTGCTATGGGTTTGAGTTTTCATTGACTTGATTGGTGAATGTAATGGTTCTGTGCTTGAAGCTGCTGTGCTATGGCGGTCAATTGATTTTATACTTTTTGTCAGCTTTATGCCCAAATGCAGAATGTTTGGGAAACTTTTATTTCATACCACATGCTTCATCAAGTGAACATACATCAGTGAGAATAGACTAACTCTGAATATTATTCCTGAATATTATTACTGCTGAACAGAATAGTTTATTACATAACATTTTGTAATATTGCCATCAACTTTTTTTTTCACTTATGCCTGAATATTTTCTTTTAGGTCTAACAGGACAACAGTGTTTTCTTCTGGTAAATCACACACAATTCCAATTTACTAACTATCGGTTATGTTTATCTTATGTGCAAGGCTCAGTGCAATCTACAATTTTGCATCATGTGCACGTGGTGTTAATTTTTTTCAAATAAATGTAAAAATTTTTTGTAATAATATTTTATAAATACATGTAAGTAATATAAAATGTGTGCTTTATGTAAGCAAATGAAATATTTTAAGCAGTAGTGGTAAATGCAAAGGCAATGTCAGCTAATTGGTCAGGATAATCTTACCATATCTCCAAAGTATCCGGTAAATAACAAACTGCACAAGTATCTGCAAGTTTGCTGATTCCGCATGTACAATCACCACGTTACAAATATAGCATATCAAGGGGTAGGACATCGCCTAGTTGTTACCGCTTTGGACATCGGAGTTGTAGGTCCCCACTTCGAACCCCGTTCAGTAGGGATGGTTAGAATCAGAAGTCAAGGTGAACCACTACAAGCCACTCCTATAGCAACACCAATTATAGAACCTTCGTCGCCAGTGGAGAGAGCCGAGCGTTTTTTACCACTCAATTCATTGAAAGAGACACAGTGTTCAAATATTTGAAATAATCATTTTTTAATTTAATATATAAGTTTTGCCGTTCCATGTGCATGAAAAAGGCAATTAAGCACAATTTAATAGCAAATAAAACCAAATTTCATTCACAGAGTCATTATACTGACTTGAAACCCATATAAATGAATTTCTTGACCCCAAAAACATAGAAATAGTGCACTTGCAATACATTCTAGGACAAATAACACCGCACATATTGTCTGTGACAGCGAAGTAAGCATGTCTTTAGTTGTGTACTCTTCAGTTTTCTGTTGAATGGATGTCAGCAGTTTATCCATCAGAGTTACTAGGCTGTTAATACCCACAATAATAGGTCTTTGCACTCTCTGGAGATGTATCTCTTCTTGTTTCAGCTCTTTGCTGACATTGTTAAATATAGTTGGGTTTGCTTTGACCACAGTTCTTAGGCCACAGTGAAGCTTCTAGCAACTTATTGAGAGAGTCACTGTCCATGCCCCTCTCAAGGTATTGTGTCAAAACACATAAGCTAACTGTTCATTTATATCAGGCCCTGTAGGTTCTGCCTGGTTTATGGCTTTGGCCATATTCACCAGTATGTCAACATCAGCCCTGTCAGCATATGCTGCAGGTACATTATCATTATGGGAACTGTTCTCATCATTTAACTGATCCTCACCATTACTGGTCTTTGTTTTTTTGGGAGGTGGTTCCTCTTAGTCCGATTCTTGAGATGCAGTGAATTGTCTTCTTCATCAGATGCGTACTTGGCTTGTTCCTGCCACTGATCTCTGGCAGCCTTAAGTTCCGAAATGATGGGTGTTACCACTGCCATGGTATTTTTCAACACAGCAAATTGCTGTTTGGTATCATCAAGATGTTTCTTGGTATCAGAATCAGACGATTTGTCACTGTGCCAGTGCTTGTGCTTACCAGAATCACGGGCCCTATTATTAGGTCCATGCTTCGATTTGTCACGCCCGGATGCGTCCAAATCAGCACTACTGCTGCAGCTGGCATTGGAGCTATCATCATCTGACACTTTATTCAAAGAACTAGACTTGGAATGTGAGCTTGAAGATCTTGAGCCACTAGTATTTGCTGATAAAGTTCTTTCATTACTGTCATGAGACCCATTATTCTCAATACTCACGGTCACGTGTTCGGCTGAGGAGCCACCATGTTTGTTTACATTGTCAGTGAATTGGCTTTGGGCGGAGCTCACGTCGACCAGTCTGTCGCCAGTCTGCCGCATTTGTTGGTCATTTTTCTTAGGGGAGGCATGTGGGGGTTTACTGGAACTTGTTCGAGGCTGAGATGACCTAGTCGTCTGTGCTTCCATCCCCTGTAGGATGGTACCTACCACATCGCTGTCGATCCTATGATCGACCATCGCCAATTTCACTGGCTACCAGTGAACCTTGCAGAGCCAGGCAACCCGACTACAAGCCTTAGTTATTGCGATGAATAGGTGAAAGCTGATGTGTACATTCAATACACAAACAGTTCATTCACGAGATCATGAAATCTCAAGGAAAATGAGCCCATCAATGAAGTGAAAAACAGTGAAATCTACACACACGAATCGTTCTTACTTTATCCTTCTCAAGTAGTTTGGTCACATGACATCTCAGTATGTGTGCGCACATCTCGTTTGGTCTTGCATGCTGGGTGAATGAAAGAAATATTGTTTCTCAAGTTGATAGATGGAAGAAACCATGGTTCCATGCTAAGTGTCAGTATATGCTTCTGAAGATAGGGGCCTATTGAACTTTATTTATTTTACATGGATTGTACAACTAGTTATAATAACTAATCCAAGGCACTCTCCATGGCTCGGATGTTGGCTCTTGATAGTTGGTAATATAGGGGCCTGTTCTTCAATGGGGAGGGGGGGGGATTTCTAGGTCTGGGGATACTATGGCGTCTGCGGTGCCAAGAAATGTCTAGTCCATCATTGACAGCATTTAACACAGTGTCATTGTATAAAAGTAAGTAACAATCCCTCATTCACAGCACTTTATACAATGTCATTGTGTAGAAGTAAGTAAAAATCCCTCAAAGACAGCACTAAACAGTGTCATTGTAAAGAAGTTAGTAACAATCACTCACAGACAGCATTTGACACAGTGTCATTGTATAGAAGTAAGTAACAACCCCTCATAGACAGCATTTGACACAGTGTCTTTGTATAGAAGTAAGTAACAATCCCTCATAGACAGCATCAAACACTGTGTCATCGAATAGAAGTAAATAACAATCCCTCATTGACAGAACTTAACACAGTGCCATTGAAAAGAAATAAGTAACAATCTCTTATTGACAGCACTTAACATATTGTAATGTGTAGAAGTAAGTAACAATCCCTCAAGGGCAGCACTTAACAGAGCCATTGTTTAGATGTAAGTAACAATCAATCCCTCATAGACAGCACTTAACACAGTGTCATTGTATAGAAGTAAGTAATGATCCCTTATAGACAGCACTTAACACAGTGTCATTGTAAAGAAGTAAGTAACAATCTCTCATTGACAGCACTTAACACTCCCACATTGACAGCTTAACAGTATCATTGTATAGAAGTAAGTAACAATCCCTCACAGACAGCAATTAATACCATGTCATTGTGTAGAAGTAAGTAACCATTCCTTAGGAACAGCACTTAATAAAGTGTCATTGTATAAAAGTAAGTAACAATCCCTCATAGACAACAATTAACACCATGTCATTGTGTAGAAGTAAGTAACAATCTCTCATTGACAGCACTTAACAAAGTGTCTATGTTATGGAGTAAGAAAGGGTGTATATGTGACTTAACAAATATTTAAAGGAATATTTCAATATTTCATTAATTAAGATCTAAAATTATTCAGAAACAAATGAAGATCAATCATTGTTTCAGTCTGTTCTGATATTCAGACAGAGCCAAAGAATTATTAATGTTCATCAGTTGACCAAGTATCTAATGGTAATTCAGTATGTTTGTAGAGCCTAAATGTACTCTCATAAATTAGCTCTAAATTTGTTTCTATGATGAGGCAGGCAGATTATGTTTATACGAGTTTGGAAATAGCACTGCAGGTCAGTCTATAACTGGATGTATGTCAGGTCAGACTTGGGATTTTCCAGAATACTTTCATCCAATAAAATCTGGCAAAACTTATAAAGTCAACTTACACCTCTGATGTAATTGTGACCTACTTTGGGTCATCCAATTAGGTTTAGCTTTTATGACAAAATGCAGAAATATGGATATGTACGTCTCATATGTCATGTGAAAGCTCTGTAACAAAACTACCTGTAGTGCGCGCTTTGAGGGAGGCTGGGCGGCTCTCTCAGAGAGAGAGAGACTGTCCCAGACCGCTTGCTATTGAATAAAGGCTTCTATCATCAAACCGGTCTTGGAACATTGTCTGCCATGTGCATCAGCAACCGTATGTGATACAGGTGGGGACATCCCCAACCCCACATTGTATCAATTGTATAGAAGTAAGCAACAATCTCTCATTGACACCACTTAACACTCCTGCATTGAGAGCTTAACAGTTTCATTGTATAGAAGTAAGTAACAATCCCTCATAGACAGCACTTAATACAGTGTCATTGTATAGAAGTAAGTAACAATCCCTCATTGACAGCATTTAACAGTGTCATTGTATAGAAGTAAGTAACAATCCCTCATTGACAGCACATATCATAGTGTCATTGTTTAGAATTAAGTAACAATCCCTCATTGACAGCACCTTACATAGTGTCATTGTATAGAAGTAACAATCCCTCATTGACTTAAATATTTTTTTTTCACCTCTTGTCATTACAGGTGGATGCTGACAGAGCCTCTGTGGCGTCTAGGATCTTCAGCATGGCAAAGATTGCTGCTGGGTATAAGCACTTGGTGACACCCTTGGTTGTAAATGCTTCACGTCATCATCATAAAACCACACACATCCAACCTGATTAAACAGCGGCTTACACTCAGGTCTTGCTGTATGCTGTACACATGAAAAGTAACTGAAAAGTCCCAAAAGATATTGAAAAGTTACTTAAACGCATCCTTCCCCCCCCCCCCCCCCAAAAAAAAAAAAAAAAACAAGTTTTGTGGATACTAGGTTATCACATGTTTTCTGCCTGCATTTTTCTATGAAGAACTCTGAGACCCTTGGACCAATCTTCCTGAAACCTGGCATAATTATTGGGTCACGTGAACTAATGTTTAAAAGACTGGTGGCACCAGCCACAATCTTTTTCGTGAAGTGTCCATCTGTGTCTTTTTTTAGTAATAAAAGCTCATATCTTTAACCATGGAGTGGTTTTATTTATTGGGCTGAAATTATGCATGGTCACAGATCTTAGATAGCTCCACCTGGTACTTAGACTAATAGCACCATCTGCCAACATGGCATCCATCTGTGTGTTAGCTTTGGGTGAAAATCCCTCGTATCTCAAGAGTGGTTCAATTTATTGGCCTGAAATTTGGCATGTCCATCCATCTTTGATAGATTTCTCTTACACATGATAGGTGGTGCCAACTTTAAAAGATATATTGGTAGAATACATCCATGCATTTATCTCATGAGTGGTTTGATGACTCACCCTGAAGTTTTGCACGTCAATAGACCTTTGATATTTTAATCCTGTGCACAAGCCTCAAGGCTCTACCTACAAACGTTGTCACTTGGCGTCCATCCATAAATCTGTTTAGGGTGAAAATTGCACATATCTTGGGAGTGGATGGATATTAGTCTGATATTTTGCACATTTATCCATGTTGGATAGAGTTGTTATTGACCGAGGCCTCCCACACTGGCATAAAACCATGAAATTTTCCAAATTGGCATAAAATAGCATAAAATGAGTAACATAATCATAAAATCATAAAATTTTGTTGTAATTACCCAATAACATTTATTATAGTGCCCACACTACCATGTATGTATATTTGCATTGCATTTTATACAAGTGGTGTCTAGGCTAGAGTAAAAGTAGTTGTTTCTTGTAAAGCATGAAAATATCATATGCAATATCCTTAACAGCTGTTAAGATATTCATGACCTAAACTGCTGCATATATATAAGATGTATATGTCACAGTGTAGATAGGAATCCAGTTGAGTTTAGAACTTAACCAGTTGAGATGGGAATTCTGATCTAAACAGTTGAGATGGGAATAATCACTGTTATTCCAGTCTCAACTAGTTGACGTTGGAATATATTCCAAATATATTCCAATGTACACTGGTTAAGATTGGGATTGTCAGAAGTGAATCAGTTTACTTTAGGATATACTGAAGTACACTTGTTCACTTTGAAATATCTAGATAAGTCTACAGTTTTATTGTTTTAAACTTTATAACAAATGCTTTTAAATTAAGTTCATTTTAATTCTTTATAAAGTTTAATTTGCCACAAGAATATATACATTATACATGAAATTGTTCCTTTATATATAGTTATTCCTGCGACAAAGAGGACTGACTCATCGAATATATATGTACTCTCAGTATTATCATTAAATGTAGTAGGTTATATGGTGCACTGTGCAATAAGAAAACTAAAATTTCAGTTAAAACAAACTATAAATAAAAATTTGATTATGAAAATGGAGTAAATATAATAAATATGATTCTTAAATGGAGGAAAAGTATTCTCTCAGACAGTTTTTAAATGTTGATATTTTACAACAATGATCAAATTCTTAAAATCTTAATAATATTGTTCCAAACTCCAGCCCCTTTGAATTGTAAAGTTTTACTGGAGGCTGCATGACCCTTCATGTCATATGTTACTATATTAAAACAATTCATCCCTAGGAATGGACTCTGTAGCTGTAGTGGAAGTTGTTTCAATGAACGCCATATTTTAGTTAAACAAAAACAAATTTGTTTTAATATCTTAACAGCTTTATAACAGTACTGGATGTTGTTTCACAAAGTGCTGTATCTAGGAGGAAAGTCAATTTTTAGCTCAGCTGACTTTCAGTCATGCTGAGCTATAGCGATCACTCTTTGTGATCCGTCTGTCTGTCTGTCCGTCCATCTGTCTGTCCGTTAACCAGGCACAAATCGTAACCGCTGGACCTAGAATCTTGTAACTTGACATTCTGAGAGGTCCATGAAAAATCTCCTTGCAAACCAGAAATTAGGTCTCTGTTACCCATATCCTTTGAGCTATGGGGCCCAAAAGTACCCCTCAGAATAGTAAAACATTTCATACAAAAACTTCAATATCTCATTAACTACATCACTGATGGTCATGGTTTTTGGCATACATATTGATCATGAGATGTTTCATCAGTTTCTGCAGACTGGTGGCACCACCTGTATTTTTCGATTTTTTACGATTTTTTTTCTCTATTTTTGAGACTTTTAAAAATGTGGACATCTGTTAACAGGGCACAAATCGTAAAGACTGGACCTAGAATCTTCATTCTTGATATTCTGAGAGACCAATGAAAAGTCTCCATGGAAACCAGAAATTAGGTCTCTGTTACCCATATCCTTTGACCTATGGGGCCCCAAAGTACCCCCCCAGAATAGTGAAAATTTTCATACAAAAACTTCAATATCTCATTAACTACATCACTGATGGTCATGATTTTTGGCATACATATTGATCATGAGATGTTTCATCAGTTTCTGCAGACTGGGTGTGCCACCTCTATTTTTAGCGAACCTGTGAGCTTATGCAATGGTGTGGCGCCAGCTGTCGGCCATCGTCTGAACGTTTACCCATACTATCTTGAAAACGGCAAGAGTTAGCATCAAGAAATTTTCCTGCAAAACGTTTTTTGACTGACGCCCCTGAGACCAATTTTTTTCATATTTTACAAGAATAATCCCCTGAATAATTCTTATAATAATTGTTTTTTATGGTTCCAAAGAATGAAATTTGGCTGAATAATAAAGATTGAATTGAGTCATTTACCATATATGTTAGCTGTGTGAAGCCAATACATCTAGCCTGGAACCTGTTTATTAGCATCCATTACATCATGCCTCCAGACATTTAGATTTCAGGTTATCTTTGGTTAATATTGACAAGAATGTTTTTAAAAAACTTTTAAAAAATGTAGATTTATGATTTTAGATATTCCTCATGCCAGGCAATGTTTACAATCACAGGTATACGTTAACCCATACCATTTCGAAAACGACTGGAGCTAGCATCATGAAATTAAATGCAAAAAATTAGCCATCTGAAAAAAATCTGCATTTTCTCAGATTTTATAGAGAAAAAGCTAAAAAAACTTTTTAAAATCTTCTCCTCCAAAACGGTCAAGCCAATTTGTTCAATATTTCACAGAAATAATCTTTTATACCATATCTCTCAAGTTTGTTCAAATGGTTCAAGTTCGGTGAATTTTGGCTGAATTACAGGAAGTTGAACCTAGTCATCTGTCCAAAAAAGCATACTAAAATGACAATCTCAGAAACGGCCAGAGCCATCATCACCAAATTTTATGCCAGTGTTGGTCACATGAGTCATATATGAAATTCAGGTATTGGTGGCCCCACCTGCATTGACCTTTTTTTGTACGGGGGTCATTGGTCATCTGTATATTTACCCATAATTTCTCAGGAATAGCAGGAGCTACCATTCCCAGATTTTATGCAATAATCTGTCACATATCAAATGTGGGATTCAGCTTATTTTTTTTGCTATCTGCATTTACTTCGATTTTATAGGGGAAAAGCTGAAAAACCTTTAAAAGTCTTCTTGTAAATGGTCCAGCCAAGTTGTTCAATATTTTACAGAAATGATCCCAGAGGCAAGCCCTCTCAAGTTTGTTCAAATGGTTTGCATTTGATGAATTTTAGTGGAGTTAAACTAATTTGAACAGTCATTTGACCAAGTAAGCATACTGACATAGTTATTTCAGAAATGACAGAAGCTAGCATTACCAAGTATTTTGCAAATGTTGGTCACATGACTCATATTTGAAGTTGCAGATTTTGTGGTGCCACCTACATTGACCTGATTTTTGTGGGCAAAAACCTCATAATTTTAGCCTCTTTCAGCTTAAAATGTTTATGATGAAATTGTCAAGTTGAATCGTTCAATTTTTCAAAAGAATTATCCTAGGACATGGTTCTTTTAATCATATCAGAAAAGCTTAAGTTGGTCTTATGGCCATTATTATGTCTAACTCAAACTTAGGACTGCAAAACTGTTCTTCTACAAAATTATTGTTTCAATTATAACTTCTCTAACTTGGCACAAAAATTATGCTTAGGTGGCCTTTGTTCAAGTTTACTTGAATGATTTTTAGCAAAATTATTGGACCTTTAACAGTGAAAGAACTGCATCTTTTATTATTCTAGATATTTTGATAAAAAGTTTATGAATATTTCGCCTTGAAAAAAAGCATTTTAGCCAAAGTCTTTCAGTATGTGTAAACAAATTGTGTCTGTATATTTAAATAGGTTAAGAAACTGCCAACTGTTTCAGATTTGGCAATAGATCAAGAGTTCATTCAGTGCAGCCAGATATAGGTCAAGAGTTCAGTCAGTGCAGCCAAGCATAAGGCATGTGATCCCCTCATTGGTGACATGTGAACACCTCATGGGCACCATTTGATCACCTCATGGGTGGCATGCCCCTCAGGGCTGCATGTGGAGCCAATCTATTTATAGCTTTGGCAGACTGCCAACTGTATCAGATTAGGCAATAGGTCAAGAGTTCACTCAGTGCAGCCAGGTACAGGTCAAAAGTTCACGGTGTCTAGCCAGGTGCAGGTCATGAGTTCACTCAGTGCAGTAGCCTGAGCAAGCAAATTTGTCACAGTTCACTCGGGGCAACTGCCTTTCTCACCTAAGCCTGGTCAGCCCCATGCATCAGACTCAAGGTAAGTTTGATGTATTGGCCTGATATTTTGACCTGTCTATGCGTCTTTGATGGCTCTCTCGTTCACAAGACAGGTGTCACCACCTACAGTGACCTTTGCACGGTGTGTGACTTTTGTGCCTGCTTTTTTCTATAGAGGAATTTGATATATCATCCTGAAATTGGGCATATTTATACCTATCGAATAGCTTTGTCGTATACAAGACTGGTGGTGCCACCTACAATAATTTTTGCACAGTGTGTGTCCCTGCTTATTTCTCAGGAGGGGTTTGATATATCAGTCTGAACTTTGGCATATGTATATATCTCTGATAGCTTTGTTGTATACAAGACTGGTGGTGCCAGCTACAATCATTTTTAGCTCAGCTGACTATTAGTCAACTGAGGTGTAGGAATAGCGCTTTGTCTGTCGTCCATTCGGATATCTGGCCGTCCGTTAGCAGGGCACAAATCGTAACAGCTGGTCCTAGAAACTTCTAAGTGATAATCCAGGGAGGTCAATAAAAAATCCCCTTGGGAACCTGAAATTAGGTCACTGCGACCTATATCCTTAGTTACGGGGCTTGAAAGTACCCCCCAGAATTGTAAGAAATTTGATACAAAACCTCCAATATCTTTATAATTAATGCATGGTTTGTCATGAATCTTGCCTTGAATATTGACCATGACTAGTTTTGTCAGTTCCTGAAATGTGGTGGCGCCACCTGTATTTTTTCTATTTTAACAAATATTTTTCTATTTATTTACTAAAAATAAACTGGCTTCAAACTTGATTTAATAATGACCAACCACATAAGTAAATTCATTTTGATTACCAGGGTCCAGTGATCTAAGTTGAAGGTCACAGGAGCCACATCTTTAAAAAGATTGTGGATGCACTGTAACTCAAATTTTTCATCCTGAACTTTCCAACGTTCACACATGGCTTACTTGCCTAAAGTGAGGAAACTTGTAGAATTTGAGGTTATCTGGTCAGAGGTCAAGGTGTCCAACCCATAAACAATAAATTAATAAATTTTTATTGGTTTTTAATAACATATTAAAGAAAAATTAATAGAAAAGGAATTTGTTAGTTGATGAGTAACAGGAAATTAACTTGCAGTTACTGATGATGTAAGAATCTTGTGTGGATGGATAGAATGTCAATTTCAATGTTATTCCAAATAACATCATGCAGTAATGGGGTTTTTCAGTTCAATTTTAATGATAAAAAGATAAATCATATTATTCATTACTAATCATTAGGGATCATATGAAGGAAATAAATGATAGACAAAGATGCAGTTGATACTATTAATCTAGATTCCTACTGTGTCTAGTGTGTAGATTGATGTGAAAGTAGTCCAAAGTGAATATATTACATTTATTTTTTTAAATATAAATAAAAGCCATAAAACCAGGTACTTAGGCCAAAATAAAAAAAAGGTATGGTTCTCAGGCACTTTTTTTTCAGAAGTCAATGCGGGTGGGCGCTTTTTTATTTAAATTTTTTTGGTATGTTTCGATAAAAATGTCAAATGTTAAGGGAAAAGCATGAAAATAACTGTTTCATTTTGCTAAATAAGTAAAAGCACTACAAAACAAAGGAAAGTGTATGGTTTTATCTTCTTGAAAGAAATGTCGGAGCGGCAGCAGCTCAAAATTGGAAAGTTTTTATTGAAAATCAAAATAAAAATTTTTGATGCGGGGGTTTAAAATTGATGCGGGCGGTGCCTGAGAACCATACCTTTAATTTTTTTTGGCCTTATGATCATTATTTAAATTTGTGAATTTTGTATATTCTGGATTCTCAACATTTTTTGGCTAAAACTGAATAAATACTAGACATGGTGCGAATGCTTTGCAAATGTATTTGAATACGAATATGAATATGTACTGCATTAAAAAATTTTATTGCATAAGAATGGGAATTCAGGTAAAAATGAAAGTATTTGAATAAAAGTGCAGATACTTTCAAAATGATTTCATGAATGCTTTCATGAATATATTCTATAATATTATTTCAATAATCATTTCAGTTATATTTTATTTTTAAAAATCATATGATTTTCTTATTATTTTTTAAAATAAAAATTATTTTGGCACAATATTTGTTATTAAATTTAAATAAATAGTTAAACTCTTTTATTTATGTGCTGATTATAAGTTGTATGGCCAAGTCAAAATTTGTGTGACAATAGCCCTCCATTTGTTAATAAAATAAATGAAATCAATCCTCTTCCCTGTCTCCAAAGATCCTATCAAAATCATACATAAGCTAAACACCAACAACTCATAATAAAGCTTATATTTATTACCACACAAAACCAGCATGTGCCTCATTCTCAAATTATACTTTTTATCATATATAACTTCTGAGCGCCTAACCCATGGGTCCCTTGTTGTATATGCATATAACCTATACGTGCTTATAGGTGGAAACTATATTGTACAATTGTACAACATATCACGTTGCGCAGGGAGCTAATTACATGTTGGTGGCCCGACATAGTCCATCTGTTTTTTGTTTTAGTTTTTGTTACAATAAACATTATAAGGCATAGGAAACAGGGGAGGGGGCAGAGGGTCAATGTAATATGGGGGTGGGGGAAATTGTATAGTTTGAAATTTTATTGAAAGTGGGTCATCGATAATTTCCTGTAATTTTTCAGTGGTTTAAAATTCCTGTAAATAGTCGATCCCTCTTACAGGATCGGCGGTTCTTGACTGCCACGACCACAAGTGTGAAATCTCATGCATTGTGGTTCTGCCAACTTGGCATCTCTGCTAATATTGTTATAAGGCTGGGGGGGGGGGGGGGGATGACCCAGATATAACAAGAGAGAGTTTGTAAATCAAGTCTCTTTATTCTGGTCAGTTGGCATAATGATTATTCAATATAATTACTCTTGGCTGGCAACAGCAGTACATAATAAATTGACATTCTTCTTCACACAACATTAACACTTTACATGAAAGTCGTCTTCTTAACAATCTTAATGACTTCAAGTCAGTATTTTCTTCCTTCTACAGTACAGTTCTTCATTCAGTCCATTGCAAACAAATATAAACACTTCACGACAGTCACTTAATACACAAAGATGGTATCAGTGTCTCTTGATAGAATATCTTGAGAATACATTCAGTTACCTCATGTTGTTACAGAGCGTGGCCTAACGATGCTGACCTGGATACCTAGCACTATTACTGCTGAAGTACGCTGTCTGGCTATCTGTTTGATCTCTACTTCTGACTCTGTATCTCTGACTTCCTGACTGACTATGACCTTACAGGTCAAAGGTCATGCCTAATTGCATGCAGAGATAAAAAAATAAGATGTTGATAAATTTAAATAACATTTATTTAATCAGCAAAATACAATAACAGTTGCCAAAGATGTAATGAGAAATCAATAGGTTTAGCGGGTTATTCCTAGATAATTACACAGATCAAATGCCGAAAAGAGAAAATGAAACAATACATCACCCTTATTTAATTTAACATAGAATATAATCAAGCTCTAGCCACTGTAGTTATTTTTCAAAGAAAAGGCCTCCGCTGATCTCACCAAATGCTGATAGTTATACTTCAAGCTGGGCTGTCTAGATGAAGCTGTTTTTTGTCTTAGCAACACGCACCCATTGAGCTCTGGCCATGATCTGACTTAGACATGGTCAGACGCCCCGCTTTAATAGTTTCCCTTCCGGAAACCCATTAGACAGGCGAAAGGCAGGAAGCCAAGCGGAAGCCCAGTTTACAAGCGGAAAGCTGTATGACAGACGGAAGCCCATTTTACAACAGGAAACCTGTCACACAGGACCCTGCCAGCAATACTTCTTTTTCAACCCTCGTTACATCACCCCCTCCTTTCGAAGTAATCCGTCCCGGATTATAAAACAAATAAACTTAAAAGGGGAGGAGTAACAAACTTCAAAGTGATACAACAAGTTAAGAGGTTATCTAAAAAAATACACATAATCGCAATACAATAAAAACACATGAGTTAGTAACCAAAATAGTTACCAAAAATACATAAAATAGTTAGTTATTAAATACTACAAGGAAATCTACCTACCATAGCAATGTAGAAGTACAATCATGAAAAGTTTTACCTTACATGCAAGAAAAATATTCATTAAATTATTAAATGTCCTTCAATATATAAATCTGTCTGCTTCTTCCTCCTCCTCCTAGGGGGTCCCATCTTCTTTCATCGGGTCCTTGGTGCACGTAAAGCTTAATGATGTCTTGCAGCCATTAGACTGGTAAATACCGCTTTACTGGTTTTGGCTGATGACCACTTCTAGTTCTGACAGGAGTAGGTTTATCAGCAGACGTGACATTGGCCGACTTTGTTGGACGGGGAGATGTAGGCTCGGCTGCATTTGCATCCTCCTCCTCCGATCCTTCTGGTTCCTCCTGTTCCTGCCAAACTGCAATCTCAGCTGGTCCTTGTTCATACATGCCATGATAAGGCTTCATCCTGTCATGATGGATGCTAAATGGTTTACTTCGGGGAGTCTTCTGGATTTCGTATATAAAATCACTGATTAGCCACAGCACATGATAAGGGCCGCCCCATCGCTTCTGAAGTTTGGGTGAATATCCTTTGCCTTGCCTCGGGAACCATATCATGACCGCTTGACTGGGTTGATATTCCTCCATATGTTCCCGTTGGTCATAGTACCTTTTCTGTCTCTTACTATCTGCAATAAGTTGTTCACGAGCCAATTCATGTATGTGGCATAGCTTGTCTTGCAGATTGTCCACATACTGTGATAGACTTAAAGAATTGTGTTCCTGAGGCTGACTGCCCATCATCATATCCACCGGAAGACGCAGTTCCCATCCGAATATAACCATGGAGGGTAGGAGAGTCAGGAACTGTCATGCACTGACGTTCGGTAGGCTAACATAAACAACTAAATATGTTCGTCCCAGTCCCTTTGGTTTTCTGAGACAAATTTAGCTATCATCGACTGCAGAGTAGAGTTGAATCTTTCAACCATTCCGTCCCTTTGTGGTCGATAGCTTGTGGTTCTTGTCTTCTTTATGCCAAGCTGCTGACACAGTTCCTATAAACTTGACTCGCACTGACATCCTTGGTCAGAATGGACATGGAGTGGCAGGCCCCACAAGCTAACAAATTGGTTAATGAAGACATCGCCTATCATGGAAGTTTCCATGTTTGGAATGGCCCAGGCCCCTGTCCACTTTGAGAAATAGTCGGCTATCACTAATATGTAGTGATTACAAGATCCTGATTCAGGAAATGGTCCCAGGAGATCCATGGCTATTCCTTCCATTGGCGCTCCAACATTATATTTGGTCTTGGTGACCGTTTGGACTTGGGAGGTCCTTTCCAATCTTGGCAAAGCTTGCATTCTCTGCAGTGGCGGCTTACATCATTATTCATGTTCACCCAAAAATAGCGTTGTTTAACCCTAGCAAGCGTCCGTTTAAGCGTCCTCAAGTTGGATTTGTCGAATCTCTACTGAAGACCTCTCGGCGAGCAAGGAAACTGCAGTTGAATGCATGCCTGACATAGCATAGTATTTCAGGGTATCAGTTGACCGGAGTTGAACTCTCACTGTTTCCCGCTATTCATGTCCGTCACGGTGCTTACAAGGAGAGGTAGAACATGGGCGTCTCGATAAAGCATCTGCATTTTTGTGCTTTGACTCAGCTCTATGTTGAATGTGGAAATCGTAACAACCAAGTTGTTGAAACCATTTACTGAGTTGGCCTTCTTGCTCCTTAAAATTTAAGAGCCAAGTTAGAGCACCGTGATCGGTTCTCACTAGGAATTTACGGCCATACAGGTAATGATGAAAGTGGCAGACTGCTTTAATTATTGCCTGCAGTTCTTTTCTGGTTACACAGTAGTTTTTCTCACTTGCTGACAAGGACTTGCTTTAAAAGGCAATGACTCTCTCGTAACCGTCCTGGACTTGCGATAGTACAGCACCAATACCTGTATTGCAGGGATCTGTGTCGAGAATGAAATCATCCATGCCAGTGAGTTGAGTTAGTATAGGAGCTGACTGTAGGGCATCCTTGAGTTTAGAGAATGCTTCTTTGCAGGCATCATTCCAGTTGACCAGCACAATAGGGCTGCTCCTGGGACTATTTGAAGGCTTGATGACATTTTGCTTGAGCATCTGCTGAACTTCCTGTATATGGGAACAGGTTATTTCGTCCCCAGATTGTTTTGTTCTCGCCTGATCTTCCAAAAACCCCTTTGTCCACAGGTCCGGTTCGTCCACAGGAATCTTGTCATGGTATCTTTCGTCCACACTTTTGCAAAAACGTCCACATTTATTATATACTTATCTCTAAACAAAACGGTATTTCTGATCCCCCATACCTATGACGGGTATATCTGTCATGTATTTATCGATAATTATAAATGCATTTTAGCGTATATTTTTCAACATTTGATCTAGAGATGCGTAGTAATACGCTAATTCGTTCATCTCACATGATGTCACCGGGTGATTTGTTAAGAAACGGCCTGTACAGACATTCCAAATCAGTCATGTCTAACACATAATCAAATAGGCAGTCCACTGATAATCAGATATTACCGTAAAATCTGTGAAATTTCATACCTCGATGAATTTCGAACACGGTCTTTCTTCAGTAACCATAATTATTAAAATGACGTTAAATTTCGAACTGCCGATTGTCTGTTACGCCATATTTGACGTTAGCAGGACTGCCCTGAATGTAACACTGACGTAACCTCACCCTGTTATCTGGTTTTGAAAATGCCTACCGGTCCGATCGATGTGAATGCTATGCTATGGATAATTAATATGAATTATATCTACATCATATAGAATGTAATTCTAATACTAAGATTTTGTTTCAGCGACTATAAAAAAAACTTAAAATATCTCAAATGTGAGTTGCTTAATTGTCCAGGATGCGAGCGACACGCCATGAATAACTGACAGACGTTCATGAAGTTTGACGGAGGTTGGAAATTGGATAATCAGGATAAACTCCGTAAATGATCTCAAGACCACTAGCTTTACGTGCACCGTAAAGGGGGATTTCCGTGTGTAAGCCAGGTTCAAATTGGTCTCTTTCATGTATGTAATTCCAATGTTAATCAGTTTGAAAATTAATGCTAATTTCCATTAAAACATTTACAATAAATATCTTGAATGTCACACCAGAACGACTCAGTTTCGAGTACCCGTGCTCCGTATCACCCAACAAACAAATCACACGAGATCGAACGTTATATCAAAGCGCTGGCAGACGTTCATGAAGTTTAACGGAGGTTGGATATTTGATATTGGATAATCAGGATCGAATAACTCTTTAAGTGATCTAAAGACCTCTAGCTTTTTGTGCACCAGTAGTGGGGATATCCATGCGTAAGCCACCTGAAAAACGATCTCCCCGGGGAAAGCACCGGATGTCACGCAAGCATGTACGTACATGTACTGCGTACGGGTGTCGAGCTTCATGGCAGGATTAAATCCCCCAGATATACTTTTCATATTCCTTTTCCAAACTGATTTAATATAAAATAAACAACACAAGAATAGAAAATAATGTTTTTTATTCATGAAACTCCATGGTTCACACGGATGAATGCAAAATCGGCGAGTGAATACTTGAGGCTTCTATTATCGCCCACTGCCGACGAGGCATCTTAACTTGTCAAGACCATAATTTTAAAACTGCTGAAATCGACTGTTAAATTTCGGACTTCCACAAATTTAAATATTTTTTTCTGTACGAAATTTCACAGATTTTACGGTATGCTGCACATAAACAATGTAGGACCAATAAAAATATCGCTGGATTATATATACTGATCTTATAGTGTTAAAATGGTTGTATATTGTATATTATATACCTGTAAGAGGAATATAGTTAAATAAACATATCATTCTTCATTCAGTTGTGTTAACTAACATATGAACTTATATTATTTTGTCTTACATGGTTTGTGTTGAATGTAATATATTGATTCAGTTATATTTATTTGACCAATCACTACCACATTCTATTTCATCATACGATATCATTTTACAAAACGTTTTATATGTTTAACACATTCACTGCCAATCCCATCTCCCCCCCCCCCCCCCCCCCCCCCCCCCCCGGTGCCAGGGCCCTACACAGGGACCCAGGCAGCCCCGAGAGCTGCAGTGGTACCAAGACGTAGTGCAAATTACCTGATAAGAAGGTACGACTTCGGATAACACAGGGGCAATAAAACTTGGGGAGGTGTGAAGTTGGGCACTGAGCCATACCAAGACATAATCACCTGGGTATACAGACTGGTGATAGCCTCTCCCCTGCTGAGCGCCCCGCCCCGTTCTTGTCAACACCTAGTGGCCGGAAAAGATGTTCTGACAGACGACAAATTAAAGATATAGTAGGGCGAATAATAATAATAATAAAAACAGTATTCTTTCAATAAATTTTCAAACAAAGTCATAGACTGTTAATATATACTGACATGCTTGGGCCTTGATGCAATTTACCTCGTCATTGTCACAGAAAACACAGAGATTATTTCAGTTTTGCAATTTACGATTTAAGGTATTCAATTAATTAAATTATACATACAGTTTTGAGGCTATAAAATGTTAATTCCATATGATATATTTTTTTGTGTAGTATATATTCTGTATTTATATAGCAGATATACTCAAACAATAATGATGTATAGATAGACGCGTCATATTTAGTATGAAAAAGGGGCTTATCACATTATTTGATTACACAATAGGATAAACTATAAATAGTTTGGCTTGTATAAACCTAGTTTTCCCCCAACAAGGAAGAGATTTGTGGTGAAATTTTGTCGTGTTTGTATAAGGCTCAATCATGTGGAAAGTGATAAAATATGTTTATGTAATGTATAGTTTAGCATCCAGGACAACAAAACCTTTTCAGTATTGCATTGAATCAGTCGTATTTGTATAATTCATTTTCATGATTATGAGTTATCAAATTGAACATCTCAAATGACTAATATATATTAATAAAATGTAAATTAAGCATTTAGGAAGCTTGGTATTAATTGTTGTGATGTATTTACGGAATGATCCCCAGCTATAAATTTACGGGTTTCTCCCGTGGTCAGTTTGCCTCGTTGTGGATTAAAGGACTTGTATGCCCGCATTGTTTGTCTTGACTTTTTGATTGTCAGTACCTGACAATTGTATCAGGTATATCAGTGAAAACAGTACACAATTCCCTATTAATGTTCATTGGTCGATATGACTTCCTAGTTCATTTCAATACATTTCCTGGTTTATTATTAATGTGATATTTTTTATCATATGAAGAACTAATGAAACGATCATATTAAAAACAGATCTTAATATATAATATCAAACATTAAAATAGCGGTGTGCACCAGACTTACAAAATTACAGATATCCAAGGCAAGCTAATAGTCTGAATGTATCTTGTAAGAATATATTATGTGTGGACAGGACCGAACCACCCCCTGGAAGTCTGGTCAAACACATAAGCGGTTCGGTCCCGACGTAGGTGGTCCGGTCCATTTGGTGGACCATTCCAAGCTGTCCTGTCCATTTAGTAAAGTAAAGATAGATTAAAATTGTAGTTAATGTGCTTATTTCGTCAGATATGTAACAAAAACCGAATATCACATACACAGTCAACCCTGCAAATAAATGTAGTATTAAAATCTATATGTGAATCGCAAGACCTGGTTTGATTTTTGAATTACAAATATAAAATCACAAATTTTGTAAATTATTTGACAACAGTTGAATATTTTGTGTAAAGCGCAAGGGGGGGGGGGGGGGGGGCATGGTGGTTAGAGCATAAACCAAATTGCGCAAGATTGGGGGTTGGCTGGATGAGGATGGCTGTGGATTGACAAAGAGTTTATCAAGTATAGGGCTATGCTTTTAATGTGGGTAATGTATAGATAACGTCCTATCAGGATATGTTTAAACAACTCAGTTCTCTTAAAAATATGCTGGAGATATTTGATATAACTGTAATTGAGAACTAGAATACGGGTAGTCGACAAGCGACGTGTATCCGCCAAAATCAGAGTGGAACGGGTGAAGCGAGACATGGATTGAGTGGCAAGGGGAAATAGAGTGAGGTGTGTTGCATATTAGCATGGATGTCTGCAGCCGAAATGTGAATGTAGGTGGCGCCATCTGCCAAAAAAATTGAGAAAGCTATCCAAGATGTTTAAACATGCAAAATTTTAGGCAGATAAATCAAACCACTACTGAGGTATGAGTGATTTTTTGCCCACGGCAGACAAACAGACGGACGCTGTGCAAAAATGGTTGCAGATGGTCCCTCGAGTTTTGTGAATGATAAAGAGCTATGTGAGATCTATACACATGCAAAATTTTGGCCCAATCGGTCAAACGGTTCCCGAGATATGAGCTTGGATGTCTGCAGCGTAAACTAGAATGTAGGTGGCGCCACCTGCCATAAAATGAAGAAAGCTGTCCAGGATGTATAAACCTGCAAAATTTTAGGCAGATTTGTCAAACCACGCAGACAAACAGAAAGACGCTGTGCAAAAATGGTTGCAGGTGGCGCCACAAGTTTTGCGTATGATAAAGAGCTATGTGAGATCTATACACTTGCAAATTTTCAGGAAGAAACGTCAAACCAGTCGGAAAATATATAAGCATGGATGTCTGCAGCTTGAACGTGAGTCATCATGTCCAGTGATCATGTGAGTGCACATAAATTAAATTCTTAATCATTTATATTAATCTATATTAATGTAATGAATTACTTATGGTCTTCTTATACATTGCAGATATATAACAGGAGAAAATAATTAGGCACCTTTTAAATTGTCAGATATATGAAATGTGATTAAATTGGCTCAAACAAGTACAGTATACCCACCTTGGTAGGTCTATTTTGAACACTGAAGTGCTCAAGTGTTGGTCTAAAATTGCTTAACACAATGAATTCAGGGTGTTACACTGATTGTAAAAAAAAACTGAAATCAACTAAATATTACTTGTGATACAGAGCCAAACATGTCTTGTAATACATTAAGTAATTATTTTGTGGTTAAAAATTGGATTAAAATAGTTATAGCCAGATAAAAATGTCATATTTACCTGGTACCCTGAACACTGTGGTTGCTAGGCAACTACACCCTGCCAGCAGTTGGGAGTATCAGTTAACCATTGCAGCACACACAGCCTGGAGGGCTCGGGCATTAAGTGATCAAGATATGTGCTGTAGTAACTGCTGTGCAGGGTTTAAACAAAATCTTTATTTAAATAACAGTTTAAAATATTGATCAATAGTGATTTAAATCAGCATTTTAAAATTGCCGATTCAATTGAATAATCCGAATTATCGAAAAATCATGCTTTTTACCAACCCCCTCTTTAATATCTCATGTGTACACAACTGAAATGTTTACTGGACACAGGAACCTATTAAACTCATCAGTTTTTGGTGAAAGTTAATTCTTGTAAAATATCATTATGCTATATTGTATTATATATACAAAACCAACATACCAGAATAGCGAGTAATTTTCCAGGCCTGAAACGTATAATCCAAGCCCCGAGTACCGACGTCTTAATAAAAGAAAGTTTTAACAGTGTAAACATGTACATGTACATAGCTTAAAAATGTAACGTGTTCTATATACAGAAAGCTTCCTGGTATAAATGATGGTATTTTAACATGCTGGGAGATACAGGACAAACTGTTGTTATCTGTCCATTAATATTTACTTCCTGCAAGATGAAGATGATAAGATGTTATGGTTGTATTAAAGGGACCTATTCTGTTATCGTATGCACAGGAATTTTGAATTTCTGGCCAACACTGTTCTTGTATGTATACATAATGCATCCGTGAATGATGTATGAATGTGTTTATGAACAAAGTGTTTGTAAACAAAACAAAAGTTACTACACGTGATACACATATAATCTATGTGGAGGTCAATAGGTCACTTGTTGCAAAATCCCGATTGCAAAACCCCAATTGCAATGATTTGTGAAGAAATGTCCTTGTCTGATTCGTGTTTATTTGTAAGGCGGGCCCTCACATGTTATAACCCATTGATTGAGCATAACAGACAGCCTGTGTGTGTGGGATGTTTTTATTTACCAGAATTTTGAATGACCGTTCCAAAGGATTACGTTTAGTTTTTGAAGGACATGTGATAGGTCCCCTTTAAGTTCAGGAATCGAGTATACATGCTGACATCTGGTGTGTGCGAGTGGTACTTTTCTTAAGACATATTATGTTATTAAAATACACAATTATATAATATAGCCCTTTTTCAAACTGGAACGAAAATTGAATCTCCTAGAAGCTTATTGTGTTTGGTCCAAATATGTCTTAGGTCAAGTTCAAGGTCATTAGGTCATTAAAAGTATACAACTTTTTTTCGTCATATCTTTTGCACTATTAGTTGTATCTACTTCAACAGTAGCTCATTTTAATCGTCATTCCAACGCCTTTTCTCTGATGTCTTAATGTCTGAAATCTGCTGTAACCATGTTAACGCATATTGCGGAAAAAGTCATGATATTTGAATATGTGGGGTCTATTTTTTCTAACTTTGTCAGTTTTACAGCAAGACAGGTCTAGTTTTTAGCTTCGTGTAGCATTCAAGTATTATTATTTGGTTATACTACAAGTCTCGCAATATATCATATTATATCTCGTCAAATGGGATATCTCGAGATTTCTGTCATCTTTCCCTGGAGGCCACAGTGTTGCAGGAATCTTGTTGAAACTGACATATTGGAGGTACTTTACTGTGATCTCGAAATTGGTTTTTCATTTTTATTGAATACGGCCGCTAGGGGACGCTGAACGCAGACCTCCCCAAACATATCATGTTTTGACCATATCCTCTGAGGCTTCTTAATAATTTGGTATAGTCATCTGGTCACAATCTGTTGTCACTTTGTCAGTGTGTCTGTCTGTTTGTCAGTTGTCCTCAATTTCGCCTGTTTGCACTTGTGTCTTACATATAGCATTTCTACAAACCACAGTTTTGAAGGAATCCATTTTAAATCTGATATAACTTATGTCTCACACTAATATACGAAAACTTTTGTTTTCCTGAATCCGGATATGAACGCTAGGGGGCGCTGAACCTGAACCTCCCCAACAAATCATGTTTTAGCAATATCTCAAAAAAGTATAAACCTCAATTACATGGACTATAGCTTATTTTCTTTCTCTGAGTCTTCCGCATAACCTGGTAAATTTATCTGGTCACAATCTTCTGTCACTTTGTCAGTGTGTCTGTCTGTTTGTCAGTTGTCTTCAAATTCGCCTGCTTCTTCGTTCTTGTATCTCGCATATAGCATTCTACAAGCCACAGTTTTGAAAGAATCCTTTTGAAACGATTACATCTTATGCCTCACAGTAATATCTCGAAACATGTTTCATTTTCTGGATATGACCACAAGGGGGAGCTGCACTCGGCCCTATCCAACATATCATTCTTTGGCCATATCTCCTGGTTCTTGCGTCACACAAATAGCATTGTACAGGCCACAGTTTTAAAAGAATCCTTTTAAAACTAGTACATGTTATATTTTACAGTAATAGCTCCAATAATTTTTTTTTATTTTCCGGATATATCCTCTAGGGGGCGCTGCAGTCGAATCTCCCAACATATATCATTTAGCCATATCTCTAAAACTATAAATCTCAATTACATAAATTATAACTTATTTTCTTAACCAGGTAAAGTCATCTGGTGTCAATCTTCTCTCACATTGTCAGTATGTCTGTCACATAGCATTGATATCATTCTACTCTTTATATAATGGTGTCTTTACAGCGCATGCAATGGGTTTTACCAAATGACCAATGTCCAAACGATTGCTTGAAAGGTTTTTATTCTACTGCCCCACGTCATGCACATGTTTCTGATAAATATATGTGGTGAACCACATAGACGGATACGCCTCATGTATATACAATGCCATTGAACAGCAGGCAGGTGTGACGTTATTGTGAATCTGAAAGATTTCAGACACAGTATGACCTTCGGATTGAGCTTCGAACGACATGCGGTCCAAGTCTGCAACTAAACCGCATATCAACACGACTGGCAACCCAGGCAATTACACTTTCTTTTGTCGCCCCTCCTCAACTGCACCTTGCCTTTGAAGTGTCTGTAAGGAAATATGTTTTCGCTTCTAACCAGTACGTTCGCGCACGTAAATATTTGTTTACAATTTATCGTCCCACGACACAGAACCAAACTCCTGTGTGAGGCAGCTAGCATGTTACTGCGTGCCGAGTCTATCAGATTACTACGTGTTGCGTCTAGACGGATTTCACCGCTGTTTTTGTCTGACTGGTGCAGATGCAAAATGACGAGTCCAATTCACTCCACGTAAGAGCTTTGTAACAGTACGTACTGGTAGACAGATTGCTTAATCAGTGATTTATATTAGGCTGTGACAGCGTTCGTTTTGTCTGTGCCCTGTATATCGGCTTGCAGCAAGTCGGAGTATGCCTCCTTAATGCGTGTGGCGGCAGCGTCACCTGTTTCATTCAATTCCTGTACGACGGCGTGAAGGGACTTCACAGCACTACGGATTATTCTGTTGTCGTCCATGTCTGTGTGTGAAATGACGTTTACTCCACAGTGTGTCTCCATATATATATATATATATATATATATATATATATATATATATATATTTATATATATATATATCATGCTGCAATTCCAGAACAGACAAGAAACGTGGTATCGCACGCACCAGTTTAACGAAAGAGCATTTTGGATGGATTACTGAATATTACTGTGGTTGATTTGGACGGTGTACAGACAGTCTTGTCATATGGTGAAATGAAAGTCGCACTCGCATTGAAAGGCTGACTGAATGTCGCACGTGAATTTGGTTGTAAACCCAATGCCGTACTCGTGTTGAATAATGAAGAGAATGTCCACAGGCGCTTGAATCGCTATTTGTGTTGATCTTGGTTTAAATAGTGTTCAATTTACCTTAACAACAATCCCCTACCGTTTAATGAGCTTTAAACCATGTTATATCGTTTGCCGGTCTTGTTTATATAATAGATACACAATGTAAGATATTTATTCACTTAAACAAGTGGCGTGAACCACTGCACGCGCCATACAAAATGGCTGACAAAAGGCTGAGATGCCGCAAGTCGGCTCGCGGTGACGTAAAGCAGTCACATGTCGTAAAACATGCATTATGTTACATCTCCCTTTGTTTACAAAAAATAGAATGGTTAGATTTCACAGAGTCCTTCCAGACTGCAGCACTGGTGCATACAAATAAATAAAATACAGCTTAAATTATTTGACAGTCATCTTCAGCTGTGTTTGGTAAAAGTAATGCAACTTAAGGAATTACTGATTAATAAAATGATCAGTAGCTTAACCGTCTTCATCATATCATTTCTTTGTAGTAAAAGGCAATACAGTTGCGAGCCATGTGTCTGACCGCGAACTACAGGGGTAGACTACCCTGTAGCAAACGCAAGCAAGAGGGATTATTCTGCCCTCAGAGAGGTCACACTTTATAGTCCTGCAAGTACTTTGGCTGCTGTAGCACTCGGCCTCGCCTTGTGGTCTTGACAGGGCCCTGGTGATCACTAATGTTTTCGAGATCATTGTTCGTGTGTAGCGACATTGGTGGTGGATCCAGGAATTCCTGGGCGTCTGCATCCTTACTGCCTTCATCGTTTGGGTGTTGTACAGGAGCAGATTCTGTCTGGGTACTTACGGGAGGCTCAGCCTCAGCTGAGTGCTGGTCCTTTTTGTCTGATGTAGGACTGTAAGTGATTGTGCTACTGGCATGTTGGGAAGATTTACCTTCATTTGCTGTATGAGGCGAGATTCGTAGATCTCGGCGGTTTCTTCTGTATTTACGGCCCCTATGCTCAACTATGTAAGAGCGCGGATTCTGATGGTTGGCAACTACTGTTGCGGGTAACCACTGCTTCCTGCCTGGTAGTGGAGTCATTTACACCGGATCTCCTCTGGTCAATGTGGGCAGGGAGTGGCATGCTTTTCTGTCATGGTAAGTCCGCTGTCTCTCCTTCTCAGCATCCATGCTCCTACATGCAGACTGTATGTCTGCTTGTCTTGGTTGCAGGAGTTCTCTACTGATAGGGAGCAGGTTTCTGGGTCTTCTGCCCATGCAAAGCTGCGAGGGTGACAAGCTGCAGCTCTCAAGAGGGGTTGTTCTGTAGTCCAAAAGAGCTAAGTGCTTGTCTGAGCACTTTGACCACAGTCTTTTGACAGTCTGGATCGCTCTCTCTGCCTCACCATTGGATCTTGGGTAATGTGGAGATGATGTAATGTGGTTTATGTTGTAAGAGTCGCAAAACTCAAGAAATTCTCTTGATCCAAACTGAGGACCGTTGTCAGTTCGGAGTCTCTCTGCGATACCATGACGGCACATCTGACCTTTCAATGCACTTATGGTGGTGGCAGATTCCAATGTGGGTAGGTAATCAAATTCGATGTACTTTGAGAAGTAGTCGACAGTCAGCAAGTAGTGCTTGCCTTCGAATTCGAATATGTCTGCTCCGACTTCAACCCATGGGAGATCAGGTGTTTTTGTTGGCATCAGAGGTTGCTGTGCCTGTCTGTTTTGGTATGCTGCACAATCTGGACAGTCGCTGACCATGTCTTCGATCTGGCTGTTCATACCGGGCCAGAACATCGCCTCTCCGGCCCGACGTTTGCATTTGACTATGCCCAAGTGTGAGGCATGTATCTGGGACAGCATATGTTTTCTCATTGAGGGAGGGACCAAAAATTTCATGCCTTTATACACAACACCATCAATGACCGCAAGTTCATCCCGGAAATTAAAGTACTCACGCACTTTGGGATGCAATGGCTCTTTCGTAACCGACAACCCAGTGAGGATGATTGCTTGAAGTTCTGAGAGCTCGTTTGCTGTGGCTTGTTGCAGCTGGGCAAACCGGGATGGTGTTATGGCTATAAAGTTGATCATATTAACCACCTCTGGTACCAGTTCTGGTGTGTCATCTGGTAAGTTGGCTCGACTGAGTGTGTCACTTAGAGGTATATCTTTGCCGGGTTTGTAGGTCACTGTCAGGTCATATGGCTGGAGCCGAAGTAGCATGGTTTGCAGTCTCATCGGTGCTGCTAGCAGGGGTTTTCGGAAGATCGATTGAAGTGGTTTGTGGTCACTCTCAATGGTCACTGGTTTCCCGAAGACATAATAGTGAAATTTCTTGCAAGAGTGGACTATCGCCAGTGTCTCTTTTTCTATCTGTGCGTAGTTCTGCTCCGCCGAGTTGAGTGAACGTGATGTATAGGCCACCGGTCGTCCATCCTGGAGAAGTACTCCACCAAGCGCAAAGCTGCTCGCATCACACTGAATGGTGGAAGGCTTGTCCGGGTCAAAGTATGCTAAAACTGGAGCTGAGCAGCATAACTCTTTCAGTTTAGAGAAGCTATTTTCTTGTGGACGGTCCCAGTGGAATTCAATATCTGCATGTAACAGTTCTCGGAGGGGTGCATCCACTTGGCCTATTTCGGGATGAATTTCGAGAGGTATTGGATGAAACCGAGAAAGCGACGAACCCCTTTCTTGTCTGTGGGGTGTGGCATCTGTTTCACTGCCTCCAGCTTTGCGTCATCTGGCTCGAGGCCTTGGGTGGAGAGAATGTGGCCCACATACTTCACCCTGGGAAGTTTCACTTGGCACTTTGAGAAATTCAGTTTTAGGTTATATTCGGTGGCTTTAGCTACCACTTTGCTCATTATTTCATCATGTTCTGTCTCATTTCTCCCGGCGATCAGAATATCGTCCATGACAGCTCTGGCACCTTTTATGCCATCGAGCATATTGTCCATAATGGGTTGGAATGCTTCTGGCGCGGACTTATTTCCGAAGGGGAGTCTGAGCCATCTGTATCGACCAACTGGGCTGTTGAAGGTTGTAAGCATGCTCGAGGCATGGTCTAAGCGAATCTGAAGGAAACCGGATTTTGCATCAATAACAGAGAATACCTTTGAATCCTGCGGCATGGAAGCGACAACTTCCTCAACCGTTGGTATTGGGTAGTGCTCCCGTTTTATTTCTTTGTTTAGGTCCTTAGGGTCTATGCATATGCGGATTTTATCCTTCTTTAGGACCGTCACCATTGAGCTCACCCAATCAGTTGGCTCACTGACCTTCGCTATGTGCCCTTCGGCCTCCATATTTTTTAGTTCCTGGATGATCCGATCCACTAAGGCTTTGGGTTGTCTTCTTGGGGCGTGCACAACTGGAGGTACTGAAGGGTCCACTTTGATCTGGTAAGTGCCTGGTAATGTGCCAGTGGTCCTTTTTAGCTCTGGGTACTTGTCTATGATATTGATACGTTCAATAAGGCCTAGCTGAGCGCATGCCTCCCCTGACAATAAAGGCTTTTGGCTGACATTTACTACCTGATATTCTATGTTGAGCACTTTACCTTTGTACTCAGTTGGTAGGGCAACTCGTCCAGCTACATCAAGAGGGTGGTTGGTGTAAGCTTTTAGTTTGCAGTCTGACTTCAGTAAAGGCTTGTTTGGATACAGTTCTTTGTACACAGTGTGTGGCATGACACACCGGGTGGCGCCAGTGTCTATCTGTACTTTGAGTGGTTTGCTGTCCACTGTAACTTCAACCCACCAATCAGTCTTTGTGTCCATGTTTGTGATCATATTTATCAGGTGGCTGAAAGTTTCACAACCCTCATCTGAACTACTATCCTCAACCACTTGATTGGTCTGTGCTTGTCGGTTGCTTTGATAACGTCTAATGGACTGTGCTCTTTTACGACACACTTTAGCGAAATGGCCTCTTTTTGAGCAGAAGCTGCATATTTTGTCCCATGCTGGGCATTTTTCATGACTGTCACTGTTGCCGCAATAGCCACATTTCCTGTCCTCCTGTTGCTTAGAGGATTTAAAATGCTGTGGCTTAGGCCTGTACACTGTACCTGGGGGTTTGGTAACTGAATGGAATCGTGAGTCCTCATCATGACTTATAGCCCTCATACTCTCCTGGGCTAACTCAAAGCTCTGTCCTATTTGTATAGCTTTGTCAAGGGTCAAAGAGTCCCCTTCATTGAGACACTTCTCCCGTACGGCGTCATGCAAGGACCTGAGAGCAATGGCGTCTCTTAGCATCCTATCAGAGTCCTGGTAGCCACAGTCTTTGGCTAACAAACGCAATGCAACAACAAAATCATCAAATCTTTCACCCGACTCTTGTTTTCTTTTGTGGAAATTAACAGTAGCTCTGATCACAGTGACGTTTAAACTTGTCTATGACACCTGGGAGAGTTTCGTTTTCAGCCGGTTGATCGTCCTGAGCCAGCGCCCAAGAGAATGTACTGTAGGCCTCCCGCCCTTTATCACCGATGTAGGTCATAAAGTATCCTACCTTTTCTTTCTCGGATTTGGTACTCAAAGGTCCAGCGAACATGAAGCCACAGTGAGTGACGAAACGGTGAAATTCATGTTCCAAGTCGGCCGCTTCCCAATTCATCCGGGGTTTATCGGCGTCCGACATAGTAATTCCTGAGGATTATATCCTTATTTCACGTAGTCAAGCAAGTCAATAGTCCATATGACACAAGATGCTGTGGGAACACCGACTTCTGACACCATGTAAGATATTTATTCACTTAAACAAGTGGCGTGAACCACTGCACGTGCCATACAAAATGGCTGACAAAAGGCTGAGATGCCGCAAGTCAGCTCGCGGTGACGTAAAGCAGTCACATGTCGTAAAACATGCATTATGTTACACACAAGGCCGGCATCCAAGTCTGCGGATGGGTAGGCGATAATACAAGAAATCAATTGAAATTCCCAAATATTTCAAAGATTTTCGAGGGAAGAAACTTACTGTGATTAAATGGCCAATTTCTTCTTTCTATAAAAGCATCAAAAATTCCAATACACACAGTGTACCACTTGTAATGAGCTCTTATTTGTAACTAGTCTGCATCCATTAAGCAGCTGTTACCCCAAACAAGGAAATCCCCATGTATCTTGGTCAGCAGTAAGGATTCCCCCCTGGAACCTAACACCTGATTGGTTGATAATGATAGAAAGAGTAATCTGGGATAAATCTGTCTGTTCGTCGCTTAATGGATACAGACTCGTCCGCAGACTTGGATGCCGGCCTTGTGTATCTATTATATAAACAAGTACCGGCAAACGATATAACATTATTTAAAGCTCATTAAACGGTAGGGGATTGTTGTTAAGGTAAATTGAACACTATTTAAACCAAGATCAACACAAATAGCGATTCAAGCGCCTGTGGAATGTCGCAGCTGCGTTGGATGATGTTCCCAATGTGGCACCTGCGTTAGATGATGTATTGAGTGTTGCATCAGCGTTGGTAGGTGTGCCCCACGTGGTACCGACCTGTCCATTTGTATTACCAAAGGGCGCATTCTGACCAAATAGTGCCGGGCTATCAGCTACCCCTCGTTTTTTAGCTCAGCTGACTGAAAGTCATCTGAGCTTTAGCGGCCCTTTTTGTCCGTCGTCCGTCTGTCTGTCCGTTTATTAACCAGGCACAAATCGTAACCGCTGGACCTAGAACCTTGTAACTTGGGATTTTGAGAGGTCCATGAAAAATCTCCTTGGAAACCAGAAATTAGGTCTCTGTTACCCATATCCTTCGAGCTATGGGGCCCCAAAGTACCCCCCAGAAAAGTCTAAAATTTCATAGAAAAACTTCAATATCTCATTAACTACCTGACTGATGGTCATGATTTTTGGCATACATATTGATCATGAGATGTTCCATCAGTTCCTGCAGACTGGGGGCGCCACCTGTATTTTTCGATTTTTTTACGATTTTTACCTCTATTTTTTAGACCTTTAAGGATGCTGTCATCTGTTAACATGGCACAAATCGTAACGACTGGACCTAGAATCTTCATTCTCAACACACTGAGAGGTCCCTGAAAAATCTCCTTGGAAACCAGAAATTAGGTCTCTGTTACCCATATCCTTTGAACTATGACACTCCAAAGTACAGCTCAGAATAATGAAAAATGTGATACAAAAGCTGAAGTATCTGAACAACTAAAGCAGAGATCACCATAATTGTTTGCATGGATATTGATCATGGAGTGTTTCATCAGTTTCTGCAGACTGGTTGCACAACCTGTATTTGTTTGGGTTTTTTTACGAATTTTTTGCTCTGTTTTTGAGACCTTTAAAGATATGAACATCTGTAAACAGGGCACAAATCATAAAAACTGTGGACCTAGAATCTTCATTCTTGACAAACAGGGAGACCCATGAAAAGTCTCCATGGAAACCTGAAATTAGGTGTCTGTTACCCATATTCTTTAAGCTGTATGGCTCCAAAATACCCCCCAGAATAATGGAAAATTTGATACAAAAACTGCAGTATCTCAATAACTACAACACTGATGGTCATGATTTTTGGCATACATATTGATCATGGGCTGTTCCATCATTTTCTGCAGACTGGGTGCGCCACCTCTATTTTTATGCCCCCGCCACAAAGTGGCCGGGGCATATAGTTTTACCCATGTCCGTCAATCCGTCCTTCCGTCATTCCGAAATCAAACAGTTGTACGGACTTTTTTTCGCAATGCCTGCAGATATTGGCCTGATTTTTGGTGTGCGAGCAGATATAGACCAGTTACAGATCGAGTTCGCGTTTCGTCCTGGTTGACCTATTTTGACCGTTTTACGGCTCCTGAACATAGAAAATTTCATGAAAAATATGAAATTTCATGACAAATACACATGTACGGACTTTTTTTCGCAGTGCCTGCAGATATTGGCCTGATTTTTGGTGTGTGGACAGATATAGACCAGTTACAGTTCGAGTTCGCGTTTCGTCCCGGTTGACCTACTTTTGACCGTTTTACGGCTCCTAAACTTAGAAAATTTCATGAAAAATAGAAATATTCATGACAGATACACATGTACAGACTTTTTTTCGCAATGCCTGCAGATATTGGCCTACGTCTTGGTGTGTGGGCAGATATAGACCAGTTTCAGATCGAGTTCGCGTTTCGTCCCGGTTGACCTACTTTTGACTGTTTTACGGCTCCTGAACATAGAATATTTATGTAAAAATATATATTTTCATGACAAATACACTTGTACAGACTTTTCTTCACAATACCTGCAGATATTGGCCTGATTTTTGGTGTGTGGGCAGATAATGACCAGTTACAGATCAAGTTCACGTTTTGTCCCAGTTGACCTATTTTTGACCGTTTGACGGTGCTCTAACATTGAAAATTTCATAAATAGGTGCACATGTATGGACTTTTTTTTTGCAGTGCCTGCAGATACGGGCCTGATTTTTGGTGTGTAGGCAGATAATGACCAGTTACAGATCGAGTTCTTGTTTTGTCTCAGTTGACCTACTTTTGACCATTTGACTGCTCCTGAACATAGAAAGTTTCATGAAAAATATAAATTTTCATAACAAATGCATATGTACTGACTTTTTTCCTCAATGCCTGCAGATACCACCCTGATTTTTTTTTGTGTGGGCAGATAATGACAGTTCCAGATCGAGTTTGCGTTTCATCCCGGTTGACCTACTTTTGATTGTTTTACGGCTCCTAAACATAGAAAATTTCATGAAAGACAGAAAATGTTATGGAAAATGCACATGTATGGACTTTTTTTCACACTGCCTGCATATACTGGCATGATTTTTGGTGTGTTGCTTGATAATGACCCGTTACAGATCGAGTTTGCATTTTGCCCTTGTTGACCTACTTTTGACTATACGACACCTCCTGAACTTAAAAAATTTTCCAAATTTTACAAATGTTTCTAATTTGCCCAAGGCGGGGGCATTCGTGTCGTTCCGACACATCTAGTTTTCAAATTTTTACAATTTTTTCCTCTTTTTTGAGACCTCTAAAGATGTGGTTATCTGTCAACAGGGTACAAATCGCAACAACTGGACCTAGAATCTTCATTCTTGTCATGCAAGGAGGCCCACGAAAAGTGCCTGTGGAAACTTGAAATTAGGTCTCTGTTACCCATATCCTTCAAGCTATAGGATTCCGAAGTATCCCTCAGAATAGTGGACAATTTGATACAAAAGCTGAAGTATCTGAACAACTAATGCGGAAATCACCATGATTCTTTGCATGGATATTGACCATTAAGTGTTTTTATTAGTTTCTGCAGACTGGTGGAGCCACCTGTATTTTTGTATCCGCCAAAACGAAGTTTTGCGGATACTATGTTTTTGACCGGGTTCCTCCGCCACCCCGTTCGTTTCCAGAGAGCTCCTCTGAGACTAATGGACCGATTTTTCCGAAACTTACACCAATTATCGGGTCACATGTGAACTGGTGCCTAACCAATTTGCGTTGACCTCTGACCTTTCCTCTCTATCCAGCGTCCATTTGTTCGTCTGTACATAAACCCTCATATCTCGGGAACTAATGACCGATCAGGAAAAAAAATTTATACAAATGTAGCCCTTGGATTACTTTATAACATACACAAAAAATGGTGGCGCCACCTGTTACCATGTTTGCACAGTGTCCATCTGTTCATCTGCCTTGGGTTAAAATTACTCATATCTCTGCAGTGAATTGACTAATTCACCTGAAATTCCGCATGCGTATACATTCTGGATAGCTTTCATGATTTTATGACAGATGGTGCCACCTACATTCACGTTTACGCTGCTGACATCCAAGCTCATATCTTGGGAACCGTTTGACCGATCAGGAAATAAAATTTATACAAATGTAGCCCTTGGATATCTCTATAACATACACAAAAAATGGTGGAGCCACCTGTAACCATGTTTGCACAGCGTCTGTCTGTTTGTCTGCCATGGGATAATGTCACTCATAACTTGGCAGTGGATTGACATATCTGCCTAAAATTTTGCAGTTTTATACATCCTGGATAGCTTTCTTGATTTTATGACAGATGGTGCCACCTACATTCTAGTTTATGCTGCAGACATCCAAGCTCACATCTCGGGAACTGTTTGAACGATTGGGCCAAAATTTTTATGTGTATAGATCTCACATAGGTCTTAATCATACACAAAACTGGAGGGGCCACCTGCAACCATTTTTGCACATTTTGCACAGCGTCTGTCTGTTTGTCTGCCGTGGCCTAAAATCACTCATTTCTCTGTAGTGGATTGACATAACTGCTTAAAATTTTGCAGGTTTATACATCTTGGACAGCTTTCTTGATTTTATGACAGGTGGCGCCACCTACATTCTAGTTAACGCTGCACACATCGAAGCTCATATCTCAGGAATCATTTGACCGATTGGGCCAAAATTGTGCATGTGTTTAGATCTCACATAGGTCTTTATCATACACAAAACTGGAGGAGCCACCTGCAACCATTTTTGCACAGCGTCTGTCTGTTTGTCTGCCGTGGGCTAAAATCACTCATATACATGTAGTGGTTTGACTTTTCTGCCTAAAATTTTGCATATGTATACAACTTGGACAGCTTTCTGGATTTGTGGTAGGTGGCACAACCTACCTACACATTTAGGCTGCAGACATTCATGCTAATATGCAACATACCTCACTCTATTTCCCCTTGCCACTCAATCCATGCCTCACTTCACCCGTTCCACTCTGATTTTGGCGGATACACGTAGTCACTTGTCGGCTACCCGTATTCTAGTTGATCAAAGTTTACACATTTTTTTCTCTATTTTTGAGATATATAAATACAGACTTAATCTTGGCCTGTTGGTTATTTCTGTTTGATGCTTCAGATCAATGGGTATATACTATACCATTCTGATGATAAAATTTCCTTTTGCCAATCTCTTCCCAGTCAGCTGAGCGTCATGACCCATGGGTCACTTGTTCTCCAGTTTCATACCCACGCAAATGTTTCCGATGTATTGTCCATCCAGGGGGAACTGACTGAATCCATCTCCATCCAAAACCAACATGTCCATGTTACGCTTTTGGGACAGTTTTTGTGGCAGTAGTGCGACAAAGCGTGCTTTGATGAACTCTTGGGTGTTGGTATCTCCACGGGCAGCTTGGACCATGTCAGCCACAGTCGTATTATTGCACATAAGTATCCGGTCGTCTTGGTAGTTAAATCTCACGGCGTTGTCCCAACCACAGGTTTGTCACCTCCATTACACACGGGTACAATAACATCAGGTATGTGTCGGGGCTCGGTGTAGACGAGAAACACAAACAACTCGTCTTCGCAAGTCAGCCATTCCATGAATTTGGCCTTGTGTTAACAATCCTCCATTGTATAATAAAACAATGTCAATCCTGCATTAACGACCATGTGTAACGTCGTTTCTTATGGCACGGCCACGGTCTGCACTAGAGTATCGTTTGCCATCACGCTGCCAACTGTCTAGGCCGTAGGCGAACGCACCTTTATCTATCTCTAACACAGGCACGTGATCGGTCTTGACAAATAGTTTGATGATTCGTGAACCCCAGATTTAAGTACAGATTTAAAAGAAAACAACATGTATTGCTGGGATTTAAGGCATTTCTAAATGTCGTCTGTGATTTCACACTTTCTATCAGCCAATCAAATCAGGGGACAGTACCTGTTCTTGATAAAATAACAAACGCATGTACTCAGACGTTTACATAACCTTGACAGCAACACATCACCGTGATGCTGAATGCCGATCAAATGGGGACCCTCAAGAGAGTGTAAAGCAGGTACGATCAACAAGTCCCTGTGGCGCAATCGGTCAGCGCATTCGGCTGTCAATCGAAAGGTTGGTGGTTCAACCCATCCAGGGACGTTATACATGTTTTTATGCCCCCTATGCTCCCCGTTCCTGTTTTTCTTCGTCCAGAGTCATGCCTGCGAACAAGTGGGGGTAAGTGTACATCGTGCCAGACAAGTCCCTAAGTGGGTAGTCTATGATAACGTACCCAAGCAACTTTGAAACCTGCCAGGCCGCCAGTGATATCGTGGTCGCAGTGTCGGTTTGTATCTTAGCAACGTGCCCACTGGCCCAGACGTCAACATGTTCTAAAGAGCCGTAAACGTGACTGTCCCATCAGGGTGCATTGACAGGTGCAGAATGTGGTCATCGTCCAAAATCCACCGTTCATAGCGAAACACCGCGGTGACGCTGCGGTTTTCTTGTTGAGCAATCAGCAGCAAAGCGTCGAGATTGCTACTCAGAAATTCGTTCTCCAACATGACGAGCATACCCAGCACGTTTAACACTTTGTGTCTTTCTGTCATCTGTACCGTACCTTTGAACCGCATTTAAGGCACCAATGTGAACATAGCGTCCTGCAGGTCGTACGATTTCACACGTGTTAACATGCGCTCAATGGTACGCTGTTGACAGACAGGGCAGAGTGCATCTAAAATGTGCCTAGGTTTGTGAAATAGGTCTAATATTGACAAAGTTATGAGGAAAAAACATTTCGTCCTTTTTCAATGACGTTGACCTTTGACCTATATTGACAAAAAACAATAGGCAGCTAGGACTTTTGATTGTCAATCAACCGTGGAAGTTTGAAAGCGATTACTGCAAAATTCCGGCCTGTAGAGAGGGTACAGACAGACAGACAAAGAAACAGACATACGCAACTGACCAACATGTTTGCCGAAATCGCAGATTTCCGGAAGCAACAAACAGACAGACAGACTAGACGACCAAAGGTCGAGCGCTTGCCGGAAATGACCTGGAAACAGTCGGACGAATGTGTAATGATGAAAAGGAAAAAATGAGCCCTAAATTTTGAAGATAGGACCAATACTGTTAAAAATAGTTATGAGGAAAATACGATTTTGACTTTTGTTGACCTTGAACTTTGACCTATTGAAATAATACACATACAGCTTGCAGAAATCGTTCCGATATACGACACGTGTAAGTTAGAAAGTGATTTTTGCTAAACTATGGCCTGATGTATGCTATATGTCAAGCGCAAGTAACATCAAGCACGCAACATTGAGGACAACTGACAAAAAGATATACTGATAAGGTGTCACAAGATAATCTGATGGAGAAGATGGAGAGAAACGTAATGAGCTGTTATTTATATAGGTAAGGTTTATAATTTTGGAGATATGGCCAAAAAATGATATGTTGTAGTGTTTCGAGTGAAGCGCCCCTTAGCGGTTTATAGTTTTGGAGATATGGCCAGAAAATGATGTTGTAGTGTTTCAAGTGCAGCGCCCCCTAGCGGCTATTTAAAAAAATTAAAATTTGGAGATATTAGTTTTAGACATAGGATATGTACCAGTTTCAAAAGCATTCCTGCAAACCTGTGGCCTCTAGGGCATCCTCAAGTGAAATCTCGATATATTTCGTTTGGCGAGACATATTGCTAGTTATTGCAAGTCTTAAATGCTACTTGATGCAAAAATACTAGACCTCCCTAGGTTTAAAACTGACCAAATAGAAAAATAAGACTCCTTATTTTTGAATATCATAATGTTTCCCAAAATATACTTAACCATGATAAAAGCAGATCTGAGTCAGCTACACATCAAGAAATGACCAAGGAATGACAAATAAAATGAGCTATAGATATTAAGAAAAAATAGTTAAATTATGCACATACAGCTTGCAGAAATCGTTCTGATATATGACACGTGTACTTTTTTTTTTTCTTTTCCTCTTTATCTTGGAAATGCATCACAGCAAGTATAACGCAAAGAATATTTTCATTTAAATTTTCATTTTTCTTTGCATGTTCGTTCTCATCATTTATGCAATTTTCATTTTTTTAATGCACAGAATAGAGTACAGAATGGTTGGGTAAAAAAACAGTTTGTACACAAAAGCTTTTTTTATTATCCCTGTTAATACAGATTTGCATTTCTATATTTAGGTAGCTGTTCAATATTCTCTGAAAGCTAAAAGAGAAATAGTTTCATTTCTATATCGAGCATTATGGATATAGAATCTTGCGATTAACAAACAAAAATTAAGATGCCTTTTATCTAGATTCCTATATACCCCGAATATTTTATCTTTGTTATTCAAATGTAAAGGCGTCTGAAATATATTTTAACCCCAGGCCTCAAAATTAATCCAGAATGTCTGTATATCTTTACCAAAAAAATGAACATGTGTAATATTAATCCTTGTTCGTTTTGCAATATTGCAGTACGGTGATTCACTTATTTTCATTTTTTGCAACCATTGATTGTGTGCTACAATTCTGTGAATCAGTCTGTATTGGAAATCCTGAAATTTGACACATATTGTGCATGTATACGGACACATAAATATGAAAGACCAATCCTCTGGTGTTATCTGTTCCGAGTTCCATTTTTTAATCCCGGTCGGTATTTTGCGTTTCATGTCAATCAACTTTCATAAAATATTCTTATTACAGAAGACATAAAATTTCATGTTAGAAATATAAATCATATTTTCATCTCTCATATTACTCTGTTTAATGTTTGCTCATGACAGTTGTTTTTTCCAAAATGATGATATGGCTTTGCATAGTGAAAAATATTCTAAGAAATCAACTTTAATATGATATTTAGTAGCTATATCTTCAAGCGTCATAAAATTTTCATCCTCTGTTAAAATACCCTTTAAACATTTTATCCCTGCTTTATACCACCTTTGGTATAGTATAGATTAACCATTGGCACGTATGCAGTCATTATGCCATATGATTTCATTTAAAGTATTTCCCAAAGAGCAATGATCACTTTTATCATTTAATTGGTTAATGTTAGTAAGGATATCTCGGTAAAAAGACGGTAAATGGATTGCCAAGTCCATGTCGCATCTGCTCTGAAACAGATTTGTTATAGATACAGGTGACCATCTGAATTGGGATTCCATAGCAGTTTTCAATGCAACATTATTTGAACAGAGGAAGCGTTTAACCCAGGTTAACTTCAATGAGACGTTTTGCAACCTGAGGTCTGGAGCATTAAGACCACCATGTTTAACATTCGAAAATAATACACTGTGTTTTATCTTAGGGGGTTTCTCCTCCCAAATGAATTCATCTGTCAACTGTTGTGCCTTTTTCAAACAGTGTTCAGGTATATGCAGAACAGTCGTAGGATTTATCAGCTGGGACATGTGACATACTTCCTTTAAGTGTAAGACATCATAATTTCCAAATTCAAAACATATTTTTAATAAGCATGTCATTGAAGTTAGCATCTGCTATTTTACTTTCATTGTCATCAAATATAATTCAAAGAACTTTAAAGGACCCCGAGCACTATTTCACTGGTAAATCACCGTCTTCTTTTCCTACTGAATCTCCTATCCACCTGGCCTCTGTTTTGTCTAAATTAGCTTCCAGGCCTGAACATAAACCAAATTCAAAAAGGGACTTCAAAAGATATCTTCCGGATTCCTCATCCTTAAGAAAGCATGTCGTATCATCTGCAAACTGTGAGATTTTTAGCGAACCTGTGAGCTTATGCGATGGTGTGGCGGCGTCCGTCGGCCGTCGTCTGTACCTTAACCCATAATATCTTGAAAATGGCAAGAGTTAGCATCAAGAAATTTTCTGCAGAAAATTAGTCATCTAAAAAACTCTATCGTATTTTGCTTATTTTTTGGCTAACTGCATTTTCTTAATTTTTATAGAGAAAAAGCAAAAAAAATTTAAACATCTTCTCCTCTGAAACTGTTCAGCCAAATTGTCCAATATTTCACAGAAATGATCCCTAGAACAATCTCTCTCAATTTTGTACGAATGGTTTAAGTTTGGTGATTTTTGGCCGAGTTACAGCTAGTTGAACTTAGTCATCTGTTCAAAAAAGCATACTAAAATTACAATCTTAAAAATGGCTGGAGCTGTCATCACCAAATTTCATGCCAATGTTGGTCACATGAGTCATGTCTGAAATTCAGGTATTGGTGGCGCCACCTGCATCGGCCTTTTTTGAACGGGGGTCATCAGTGCCCATATCATACTGTCAGCTACAAAAAACTTCTTCTCTGAAACCATTTGGCCAAATTGTTTAATATCGCACAGAAATGATCTTAGGGTAGTGCTTTCTGAAGTTTGTTCAAATGGTCTCAGTTCAGTGACTTTTGGCTGAGTTATGGGAAGCTGAAATTAGTCATATGCCATAACAGCCCATTTTAGCTCAGTTGCTACAAAGATCTTCTTCTCAAAAACCACTGGGCCAAATTCTTAAATCTCACACATTAGTTATCCTAAGATGTTGATAATTCAAGTTTGTTCAAATGGTTTTGGTTCAGTGATTTTTGGCCGAGTTATTGGAAGCTTAACATAGCCGTTTTGCTTTATTTTTTTCCCATATGAGTTATAAACCTGCAAAACGTTTTTGACTGACGCCACTAAGGCCAATTTGTTTAATATTTTACAAGAATAATCCCCTGAATAATTCTTATAATAATTGTCTTTTATGGTTCCAAAGAATGAATTTTGGCTGAATAATAAAGATTGAATTGAGTCATTTTACCATATATGTTAGCTGTGTGAAGCAGATACATCTAGCCTGGAACCAGTTTATCAGCATCCGTTACATCATGCCTCCAGACATATCGATTTCAGGTTATCTTTGGGTAATATTGACAAGAATGTTTTTTTAACTTTTAAAAAATGTAGATTTATGATTTTAGATATTCCTCATGCCAGGTTATGTTTACATTCACAGGTATACGTTTACCCTTACTATTTCGAAAACGACTGGAGCTAGCATCATGAAATTTAATGCATAAATTGGCCATCTGAAAAAAATCTGCATTTTCTTAGATTTTATAGAGAAAAAGCTAAAAAAAAAAACTTAAAAAATCTTCTCCTCTGAAACGGTCAAGCCAATTTGTTCAATATTTCACAGAAATAATCTTTTATACCATCTCTCTAAAGTTTGTTCAAATGGTTCAAGTTCTGTGAATTTTGGCCGAATTACAGGATGTTGAACCTAGTCATCTGTCCAAAAAGGCATACTAAAATGACAATCTCAGAAACGGCCAGAGCTATCATCACCAAATTTTATGCCAGTGTTGGTCACATGAGTCATATATGAAATTCAGGTATTGGTGGCGCCACCTGCATTGACCCTTTTTTGTACGGGGGTCATTGGTCATCTGTATATCAAGCCATAATTTCTCAGGAATTGCAGGAGCTACCATCCCCAGATTTTATGCAATTATCTGTCACATATCAAATGTTGTGGGATTTAGCTTATGTTTTTTGCTATCTGCATTTACTTAGATTTTGTAGCGGAAAAGCTGAAAAACCTTTAAAAGTCTTCTTGTAAACGTTCCAGCCAAATTGTTCAATATTTTACAGAAATGATCCAAGAGGCAAGCACTCTCAAGTTTGTTCAAATGGTTTGCATTTGATGAATTTTAGTGGAGTTTAATGAATTTGAACGGTCATTTGGCCAAGTAAGCATACTGACATAGTTATCTCAGAAATGACAGAAGCTAGCATTACCAAGTATTGTGCAAATGTTGGTCACATGACTCATATTTGTAGTTGCAGATTTTGATGTGCCACCTACATTGACCTGTTATTATGGGCAAAAAACTCATAATTTTAGCCTCTTTCAGCTTAAAATGTTTATGATGAAACTGTCAAGTTGAAAAGTTCAATTTTCAAAAGAATTATCGTAGGACATGGTTTTTTCAATCATATCAGAAAAACTTAAGATGGTCTTATGGCCATTATTATGTCTAACTCAAATTGAGGACTGCAAAACTGTTCTTCTACAAAATTATTGTTTCAATTATAACTTCTTGTTCAAGTTTACTTGAATGATTTTTGGCAGAATTATTGGACCTTTAACAATGAAAGAACTGAATATTTTATTTTTCTAAATATTTTGATAAAAAGTTTATGAATATTTCAGCTTGAAAAAAAGCATTTTATCCAAAGTCTTTCAGTATGTATAAACAGATTTGCCAACAGGCCAAGATTGTGACTGTATATTTACATAGGTTAAGAAACTGTCAACTGTTTCAGATTTGGCAATAGACCAAGAGTTCATTCAGTGCAGCCAGATATAGGTAAAGAGTTCAGTCAGTGCAGCCAAGCACAAGGCTTGTGATCCCCTCATATGTGACATGTGAACACCTCATGGGCGCCATGTGATCACCTCATGGGTGTCATGCCCCTCAGGGCTGCATGTGGAGCCAATCTATTTATAGCTTTGGCAGACTGCCAACTGTATCAGATTAGGCAACAGGTCAAGAGTTCACTCAGTGCAGCCAGGTACAGGTCAAAAGTTCACCAAGTCTAGCCAGGTGCAGGTCATGAGTTCACTCAGTGCAGTAGCCTGAGCTAGCAAATTTGTCACAGTTCACTAGGGGCAACTGCCTTTCTCACCTAAGCGTGGTCAGCCCCATGCATCAGACTTAAGGTAAGTTTGATGTATTGGCCTAATATTTTGACCTGTCTATGTGTCTTTAATGGGTTTCTCGTTCACAAGACAGGTGTAACCACCTACAAAGACATTTGCACAGTGTGTGACTTTTGTGCCTGCTTATTTCTATAGAGGAATTTGATATATCATCCTGAAATTGGGCATATTTATACCTAGTGTATTTTAATTATCGTATACTTGTCGTACACAAGACTGGTGGTGCCACCTACAATAATTTTTTGCACAGTGTGTGTCCCTGCTTATTTCTCAGGAGGGGTTTGATATATCAGTCTGAACTTGGGCATATGTATATATCTCTGAAACCTTTTTGTATACAAGACTGGTGGTGCCAGCTACAATCATTTTTAGCTCAGATGAATGTAAGTCAACTGAAGTATAGGAATGGCGCTTTGTCCGTCTGGACGTCCGGCCGTCCGTTAGCAGGGCACAAATCATAACAGCTGGTTCTAGAAACTTCTAAGTAAACATCCAGGGAGTTCAAATAAAAATTTCCTCGGAAACCTGAAATTAGGTCACTGCGACCTTTTTCCTTCGAGCTATGGGGCTTGAAAGTACCCTCCAGAATAGTAAAAAAATTGATACAAAACCTCCAATATCTTGATAATTAATGCATGGTTTGTCATGAATTTCGCCTTGAATATTGACCATGACTAGTTTTGTCAGTTCCTGAAACGTGGTAGTTTTCCTATTTTAACAAATATTTTTCTATTTAGTTACTATAAAATGACAACAATCATGTCAGTTTCTCAGCTGTCATTACATCTGGTGTCCCAAAACCTGGTGTGTTTATTGATCACAAGTGGATGCCCAATACTAATCACCCTGTCTGTCAGTCTGTCCAGATGATAACTCCAGTTAAGTTTGATATATTGGTTTCAAACTTAACTTATAAATGGCCCACCACTAAGGAATGTGTATGCATTTGAAGCCAAACTTTTCATCGCAAACCTTCCATCTTTAAGATATTGCTAACCTGCCACTAGGGAAAGATACTGTTTGATTTTTGGGTCATAAGTCAAAGGTCAAGGTCATAGGGCCCATCCATTTCACAAATTAGTTTATGGATGATAATTCTGCTTTTGATAGACAGACTGGCTTCAAACTTGATTTAATAATGACCAACCACATATGTAAATTCATTTTGATTTTCAGGGTCCAGCGATATAAGTTGACGGTCACAGAAGCCACATCTTTAAAAAGATTGTGGATGCACCGTAAATCAAACCTTTCATCCTGAACTTTCCAACGTTAACGCATGGCTTACTTGCCCAAAGTGAGGAAACCTGTAGAATTTGAGGTTATCTGGTCAGAGGTCAAGGTCACTTTTTAAAAGATTGTTACAATAATCCTAATGCTGCAAGTTCAAGGATATTAAGTTCTAAGATTTTTTGGTTACAAGGTCATTGGTTAAAGTCACAGGACTGTCATTCTGAAAAATTTCTTTCAAAATATCCTTATAGACAAATTCAAATTCAACATTGGTTAAGGTCACAGGACTGTCATTCTGAAAAATTTCTTTCAAAATATCCTTATAGACAAATTCAACTGAGCGTTGAGACCGATGAGTCCCTTGTTGTGTTGTGTGCACCCATGCCAGAATTTCAGCAGTGATGTTTGTGTAATTGTTTCTTATTCAAAATGTTTATTACCTGCATTGTTCATATACATGAGAAGTCATGGTCTAGCATTGAAGCCTTATACCTGGTGTATTTCCCAATGCACAGGTTCGCATTAGGCCTGTAGGCCTTCTTATTTCAGTGTTTCCTATAATCATGCCATTTATATGTTCGTTATTTCTGATATGTATGGAGAATAATTCAACAACTAATATAAAAAGAAATGGGAAGAGAGGGCAGCCTTGAAGAACACCTCTCTCAGGGTTAAAAAAGGGAGACCTGTCCTCTTTATTTATAATACTTGTACTAATGTCATTATATAGAACTTTTATCCAAACGATGAATTTCGCTCCAATATTAAAGGACAATATATAAAATAATGCAGAGTGACATCGGTGGGTTATCTTTACTGTGAACTGCAGGTCTTTATGAAAACATTATGGGGAAGGATGAACCAGCCTAAATCATGTTGACCTAATTTTGGGTAAAACGTATCAAACTTGGAATTATTCAAATATTTCTATCTCTGGCACAGGCCCCAGTTTCATGCAATTGCTCTGAAACTGATACCGTCGGTAAATATCTATTACCATCAGACCAATTTGATTTTTTTTTCACGACTGGGTCAAAGGTCAAATGAATAGAACGCAAATATGCCGCAATGTCTTATTTTCTTCATAATTTGTTAATAAATTGTCGCATCCACATAAACAGTTGTTCATTTTAGTTTCCTGTTCATTTTTCATAATATGAAAGAAAAATTTGACCTTGACCTATTTCTCTTTTAACTTCCGGCAAGCGCTCGACCTATGGTCGTCTAGTCTGTCTGTCTGCACTCTATGGGCCACAATTTTGCTGCAATCGCTCTAAAACTTACAGAGTTGATTAACAATTAAAGGATTAAAGGTTGAAACAATTAAAGGTTGATTAACTGGAAGCCTATTGTTTTTGGTCAATATAGAACCAAGGTCAAGGACATCAAAACTTATAACATTTTTTTTTCTTAATATCTTTGACACAAATGGACGTAGCTACTTCAACAGTCGCTCATTTTATTTGTCATTCCTCGGCCTTTTTCTTAATGTGTAGCGGACTCAAATCTGCTGTAACCGTAGTTATGCATTTTTAGGGGAAAATCATGATATTCAAAAATAAGGAGTCTTATTTTTTTAACCCCACCTGTTTCTCTGCCTTTTGCTTGCATTCTGCACATTCATAATCTTGCATATTTAACCATTATTTTTTCAATACCCCCAGAAAAGACTGCCTTTTTTGTTCGTGTGTGTAACTTGCTATAAACAATCTATTTTGACCAAGAGTTCATTTTTTCCCATATATCAGCTTATCAACAGTTTTACTGAGCAGAATAATTAGTCCATTAAGAATACATTTACCATTCAATTAAGTCTTAAGGGTGCAAGTTTAACTGTTACCCATAGTTATATATCACTGCAGTTATGCTATACTGATAGTAGCTACCTTGGCCTACTGTAGCTATTGTTGTCATACATGCATGTGATAGCTTATGAGTAACCCCTGGGCACTTGACATGCTGCTCAGACTATTTTGATTACTCATTTGTTTCTAAATTTGTAGATATTAAGATTATAGCTAATTACAGCTACCTTGAGCAGTTTTCTGCTTGATTTACTAACTGGCTTACTCAAAGCTGCTTTCATTTTACATTAAAATTGTTACTTAAAGCTCTTGTTCTTTTTTTTAATCTGCTTAACTACTCATGTGCTTTTTCACATTTAATAAATTCATGCATTGTCACATTTTTTCTGTGTACTAAGCCCCCCCCCCCCCCCACCTGAGCATAACAGTTACTATAACTGCACAATAATTGCCACATTTTCTGCCATATTTATTTTGACAAATTCACAACCCAGAATATCTCTTCTTTGGTAATTTTTATTCCAGCTGTCTCCCTCACAATGCCATTAAATCTCCGTACCGCTTCTGTTGATGACATTATGTTTTTTTTTACCAGACGCATACTCTCCTTCTGCAGCTGTAGATGTTGTTGCACTTTGCAAGTCCAATCCACATTTCGATTTGCATGATCTAGATCAAGTTTCTGGACTCGCTGTCTCTGAATGGCAATATTTTCTTTATAAGGGCATAGTCAAGATTGATTTACCTCCTGCTCACAAAAGTGGTTCACCTAGTGCATCGCAACAGCTCTCTCAAACTGAACATAGACAGCTTCTTCAGGAATTAACGTCTTCTAGAGCTGAATTCTCTGCCACTTCTCAGCGACTAGAAAATCCTTATGCTGCTTTGTCCCGCAGTAATTCTCATAGTTCTGATCCTAACCAGCCTGTTCGTTCTGCCCGGTCTAACCCACATGCGCAAGTCCTTCCTTTTTACCTGAAGGACAACATATACCTAAAACCCTGTTCCACTTACCCATCTGCCTCTCATTATAGGAGGAGTGGAGGTATGAGGGTCAGGAAAGGGGCCAGGGACGGCACAGCTTTCACTTGATTCTAGTAGTGGTACCTTCTCGGAACTCTCAGGTACACATCCTCCTGTAGATCCGTATCATGCACCGCGCAGGTCAAACAGTGAATCTCTAGAATGCAATCTTCTGGCTAATGCCCCTAAAGACAGGATCAAAAGACTTTCAATCCACCAACAGAACAGGAATGACCCTAGTACTGGCTCGAGAGGCACAGCAGGTCATTTCCACTATGCTGAGCCACATCATCGCTCACCAAGAAGAAGCAGTCCTAATTCAAGCCATGATTGTCAAGTTTTCGAAGAGGATACCAGCCCCAGCGCACTTTTTCCTCCCATATAAGTGACTGTCGCAACTGTAGTGCTAGCGGTAGCAGTAGTGAAGAAAGAATGCGGTACTCAAGGCGGAGTAGGACTCCAGGACTCGAAAGAGAAGAGGTTGACGTCACCACCGCAGTACTAGTGATACATCTAGTGACAGATCCAGGTGTTGCCGTAACAACAGCAGGAGAACTAGTCGAGAGAGGAGCAGGCATACTAGGAGGCATGGGAGGAGACACAAGCACCATAAAAGGGATACTTCAGGATCATCCGATAGCCGTACACCTCCTAGGCGACAAAGACGGCACTACCAGAATCCACGGGCACCAAAACTGCCAGCATTTAATGGTGAAAAGACGTGGTACTCTTTCATATTCTAATTTCAACGCCTGGCAGACCGTTACAGATGGTCAAATAAAAAGTAAGCTGATCCCTTGAGGATTGTCTGTCAGAAAAAGCATTAGATTTCGTGAGAGAAATGGAAATCTCTACAGATTGCAAGACTCTTCCCAAAGAACTGGATTCCAGGTTCGGCTTCAAAGAGAACGCTTCTTCAGCAAGAAGACGGTTACCTTTCCTTAAGCAGAGGGATGATAAAACAATTGAAGAGTTCGGTCAGAGCATTCACATGCAGGTCCCGGAAGGCTACAAAGGAGCAAAAGAGTCCACCATCAATCAGATAGTGGTTGATTATATTTATTCCGTGGATGTAAAGAGAAAAAAGCAAGGAAAGCAAGTTGAAATAGCAATGATGAAATGTTCTAGGACAATATAAAAAGCTATCAATGTATGAATGACGCCACAAATAACAGAAAGTCATTGTATGGTTCTGCTAATTTAGCATCTCGCAAAGTGAGCTTTGAAGACACGTATGAGGATTTTTTTAAGTGAGGCAGAAGAACTTCCAGTTATTCGTACAGCTAGTTTCAGTAGAACAGGAAGCCTGAGGCCCAAGCAAGATGCTTCTTGCCATCAACAGTCTTAAGTTCACCGTCTTCGGAAAGAGTTCACCAGTCGTATGGAAACCCTGGAGTCAATGTTGAAATCTCTCTTGCGTCTACGCACACCTCCATGTCGGTCGCCTAGATCCCCAACACTGCAGTCGCCTACTCGCCTGGAAACCCTTGAATGCTTTAACTGTCATGAGAAAGGGCATCTGAGTAAAGACTGTCAAAAGCTCAGGGCCGCTCGAACGGGTCAGAACAAGGCAGATTTAAAAGGGTAGGCGTGGTGCCTGAAGGCCAGGGCACCATCCATTTGGAATTCGGCAAAGAGAATATCCAAGTTGTTAATTCAGGCAGCGAAAGGGATGACTTAGTCCAAACAGGAAACCTCAATGAAGGTGAACAGTCCAAAAATATAACTTTAAAAACCATATCAGAAAGTGAATGTCTCTCTGAGATTCTGGTAAGGAAATCCCAATGATTGGGTTTTATCCTCCCTGTGTTAGTAAATGGAATTTCCATTTCGGCAGTCGTTGACAGTGCTGCCCAAGTAGCCGTAGTAAGTTAAGAGTCTTAAAAACATTACCAGATAAAGTGCAAGTACTTCATAATGTCACTTTGAAGGGGATTGGGTCTAGTAACCCTGCTATAAAGGTCCATGGAATAAAAATTAAAGTCGGGAAACATGAATATGACTCAGAAGTCTACGTGGCAGATGTCACAGATCCATTGCTTCTTGGCCTTGATTTTCTGTCTGGGAATAAGTGTGAACAAGATCTTGCCAGGACCGATGCCTGATGAAAGCATAGCTGCATCATTTCAGAAATGTGAGAGGTGTTGACTACTCCGTTTTTGAAATGGTAACCAATCGGTGCACAGTGGTGGTGATAGCACAGGGAGATCCAAAGATTCAAGATTATGTTGTTCAGCCAAGAGAGGATTGTGAATCACTTCTCATTTCCAGTACTCTCGAGCAGAATCAAGTTTATGTTCGTGTCATCAATGACACAGCCGATCGTGTGACTTTGCAGTGTAATTATAATGTTGGAGGAGCCAGTAAAGGTACTGAAGTCCTTGATCCGGGATTGAACTGCAACCAATCCATCAGGTGTGCAGGTGCTTTATTGGGAACAGAGATTGTCTCTGAGATAGGCGCAGAGTCGGCTAAGCTTAGTTCGGTGCCTTTTACAGAGATCACTGAAGCTCCTGTCGGGCAAGAAAACTGTTGGCAAAGGTGATGGGTCGGCAGAGCTTACCCGCATTCTAAGCCAAGCAGAAGTAGCAAAGCACTTTCTAGGACTTTCAGAGGAGACACCGGAGCATCTGCGTGACTTCTTCCAAGTCACCGAGAAAGCTTTATCAGAAGAACAATCTGTTGAAATCGATTGTTGTTAACCTGTTTTTTTTTTCAGCGCGACTGAGCTTCCTGTTAGTACAGGCTCATTAGGTTCTCCAATTTCGGAATTCATGCTACAGTCGGCTAAGCTTTCTGTAGCTGAGGATACCAGTACAAGTTGCACATCAGACTCCGAAGATGTTCAACATGATGGAGTAGAAGACCTCTTTGATGATACAGGACAAATACGTGAGGCATCACTATCAAATTGGCTCCCTTCTTATACCTCTGAGAAGCTTCAGGGGGAGGATCTAAACCTGAGTCCAATATTCTGCTGGTTAGAAAAAGGAGATCCAACCCAAGCATGTTTGGATATACCCCCAGCAACAGCAAAAGAACGGTGGTCTCTTCTATTTGTTGGAGGGGAGACCGGCACGGAAATTATCCCTCCAAGAGGAAGTTCTTCAACGCTGTCATGATTCTCGTACTTCAGGCCATTTGGAAAGAGAAAAGACTCGCTTGAAAAGTTCCTTCCTTTCGTACATGATGAGAAAAGATTGCGCTTCGTATGTGATCTCCTGTGGCGTCCGCAGTCGCAACAAGAAGCCAACGGTAGAACTAAAGGCAGAACTCCAAGTGCAGTCAAAACATCGCAGCGAGGGATGTGTTCTCACCTTTGAGGAGGAACAACGTACTCATTGGATACCATTGGGCTGCGGGGCTCCTGCACTTCTTCAAGCCGGAACTTAAATTGACATCTCTCCGCCAGCTTCAAAGTTATGTAACCGAAAGACAACTGTACAATGCCAATCTTCAGCTGGGAAAAGAATTTACCCCTCAGGAAGTGGATCTGTTTTCGTCGATATCGAGGGAGTACCATCTAAATACGTCCACTCAGCTGAGGGCAGCACCACCAAACTGCCCCTTAGTCGGTGTTGCATTGGGACACGGTTGTAAGAATGGTCGAGGACCTGCTTTCAAAACCACAGGATAATCCCAATTTCCTCCCACCCGTGATTCCTTCTGAAGAGCATTCCCGTACAGCTCTACTTGGGCCAGTCACTTTCGCTGATTCCCACGCTTATGTGGACATGTTAATATCCCGAAATAGATGAAGTACATTCCATTAGTATGAAAGGTCAGTTGGTCAGCAGGATTTTCACTTAGCTGGAATAGTTGCCAACTTCGTTTATCCAGACCACTGGAAGGATTATCAGGCTGTACTTGACGACCCGCGCATCAAATGTACATTTGATGTACATCCAAGATAGGTTAGACAGTATAGCAACCTGTCGAGGTATGTCCAACGTCTAGAAGAGCTCCTAGCTTCCCCTGATTGTGTTGGTCTCGGGGAGATTGGACTGGAACTGTTCAACACGGACGCGGACCACCAGGAGCTCCACGTAGAGTTCTTGAGGGGGACCTTTCCCCTGTTGCACTGATACAATAAAGTGCTAGTCCTCTACTGTAGGGATGATGGAGATGGGCAGCCGGAAAGAAATTGCTGAGCCTTCTGCAAGAATACGTGCTTCAGAGACATCGTATCCACTGGCACCGCTTTAATGGAGACGTTTCTGAGTTGCGTCAGTGGAATGAAGCATTGCCAAACTGCTACTTCAGGCTAGCAAAAACACGTTCAAACTCGTTGGTGACGAGATCTACCCTCTCTCGGATCCCTCTGGACAAAATGTTCCTCGAGTCTGATGCTCCCTGTCTCTTCCAAACACCCTGGGATATTTGTCCTGTTCTGGAGCGAGTATCATCATGCCGGGACATCCCGGAGAGCAAGGTGCTTCATCTGGCCAGTCATAACGCAGCCGCACTGTATGGCCCCTTCTGTTGAGATGTATTTTTAATTGACCAGAGAGAACGGCTGAGCTCTTCTCACTGGTGTTTCTAACGTGTCTTTATCATATATAATTTTCGGTCTGGACAGAGGAGCTGCTCTACTCTCTCCTCTAAACTTATGAACCTTTGATTCATCCGCATCCCTTGGGGTGAAAACCTATTCCTCGAAAGAGGGGGGGGGGAGTGTAGTAGGGACCGATGCAATTAAGTGTGACTTTGATAACTAACTTTTCCTGACACCCGGTGTCATGGCAACAGCCAATCAGAAGAGAGCCTTATGCAGATGGAACAAGACGACCGAGACAAGTGAATCCAAGACGGACAATCGATATCTTTCGCAGCCTGGACAAGGTGAGGACGAAATCTTGTCCCCTGCGACAATACCCAAGATTTCTGCTGTGTGGATCAAACACATAGTAACAATTCTTGCAGATATAAAATTGCAATCGCGTTTCCTCCAACTATAATAAGACCACATTTCTTGGAAGTGATTTCTGCCAAAGCATCCTGGTAAAACATATAGGGTGCTTGCACATAAGAATGATCAAGGAAACCACCAGTGATCAAGATTGGTTTTATCTTGAAATTATGATCAAGACATTGAATATACTCTTGTATTTCATCCCAAGCCATGTATACTTTATCTGGGATATCTGACATCAATGCTCTGTACAAATGAATCAAATGATCACCTTCAATTAATATTGTGTCCTTATCATTTGTTTGCTATTCAACAACATCGTGCAGGTGTAGGATATTCCATGTACTCTTAATAGATAAACCCTCATCCCCACACTATAAGTGGGTTCGCCCATTAATGCCCGGATAATGAATCACGGCCAGTTGAGGACGAGGGCATAGGATTCAGTCTCGAGTTAGCGGGCCTAGAGGCCAGACCTCCAGCGCCCGCAGGTAAGTCCCTTAGGGAGTAGCTGGTTTCCGTACGTATATTTAAGGAAATGAAACTGTGAAGCCAATGGTGAAGAGAGTAACCGGCCACATTTCAGATCTTTAGTAAAGCGTATACCCGAAGCATACCCTCCGTATCTGTAGTAAGCGTACACCCAATACACTGACTGGCAGTATACTGTTTTGGCATGTGAGTAATAAACATTCTAAATTCGGACAGGTTTTTTATCTATTTGTGATGTTTAACTTAAATTCCTGTGTTGTTTTCTATTACCTTGTGGGAAAACCCTACACAGAATGGCATAAAGCAGAGCAAATACTGAATTAGGCACGCTCTGTTTGCCAACTGACACTCTGGAAACTGACGATCACATTGTTGAAAAGTGCCTTTAACAACCATACTGGTAGATACAGTTGGGACAGTTATTGCTGAAGTCATAGCTGGGCAGATAAGTTTAAAGTTGAAAGTTTACAAAAAAAAAAATGGATAAAATCTAAAAAGAAAAACAGTAGTACTCGATGAGAGAAAGTCGGGCTCAGGATGTAGAGTATGGAACTGGTTATGAAAATGAAAACAAGATGAGGGTTTGATCTGGTTTTATTTGATCTGGTTTTGATCTGGTTTGTTTTATCTGGTTTTGATCAGGATTTCTTAAATCTGGTTTTTATCTGGATTTTTGCTCATGTTTGATCTGGATTTTTCGCTCAGGTTTTGATCTGGATTTTGCTCAGGTTTTGATCTGGATTTTTGCCCAGGTTTTGACCTTGGTTTTTTTTCTGAGGTTTTGATCTGGATTTTTTCTCAAGTTCAGGCCGCTAACTTTATCAATTGCAAACAGAAACCTAAATTTAAAAAAAATCAACCTGATGTATTCATAAACAAAGGTGACCTATGACCTTGACCTTTTCCCCCCACCTTATAAGGTAGATTTCTAACCCCCATATAATACATATATGAAAAATGAAAACAATAGGTAGAGTGGTTGTGATATCCAAAAACTTTAACCTGTGCTGGATTGGGATCTGTACAAATTTTGTTAGTTAGGTGCTAATTACTGGCCCAAAAATTAGAATACGGGAGAAATTCTAATAGCTGTGATAGATATTGTTACTGTACTCAGTTTAATTGAAACATCTTTATTAGCAATCGAGCAAAGGCCTCACTTAAAAACTTTAATCCTATTTGTTCATGAACAACAGGGTGACCTTTGAACTGCCAAACCATGGGGGGGGGGGGGGCTCCCAACCCCTTACATAATACATATTTGAAATATGAAAGGTATATGTTTATAAAAAGTTATGCTTAAATTTTAAAGAGCCTCCCACGAGTGCAACGCATTCGCGACACGAATATAACCAAATATTCTGCACTCACGATACGTGGACATCATGTCTACCTGTCCTGTAGCCACCAGGGGTGAATATTATGTTAAATATATCTGAGAGTACATTTTAGTAACCATCCCATGTATGCACTTGGGTTGGATTATGTATGATTTGTGTCTATGAAAGAGAGAAAACTCATCAGTATGTCGGGTATCTCGATTAAAATTGCATATTTTTTCTCATTTTTACAAAACGGGACCAGTACACAAAGCTTTGTCGCCGCTAAGTAAAATTCTTGCTGCTGATATGTCAGTTTTGAGTTGTAATATACCCGGCCGTGTCTTCTCATACCAAAATACACAATTACTAAAGTAAAATGCACATACAGTTGCGTATACGTTGCACTTGTATTGAAAATAAGATACGTTTGCCATGGTGATGTTTAAATGGCACCCTATCCGTAAAACTGATAATAAAACTGCCTTACCTGGAAAATACGATCGTATCGTGGTCATTTACTACTTATCTCTTTATATGGGGAGGCAACGAAACAGTCGTCTGTTTACGGTGCAAGACGTATCATCGCTGCAGGCGGCTACCTGTTCTAATCGTATGAAAGCAGTAAACCGGCCGAGTAATAGTTTGGCTATTACAAAATGCCTGTTGTGTCCTACATGGCTTGTTGTTGTTTTCCCTTGCACAATTCTAATCAGTTTTGAAAATGACAAAATGGCCTTTGAAAATGGCTACATTTATTGTTAATGCCTATAATCCTGTCGTACACTCGGTTCTGGTTTTAGCATACAAGTTGCAAAATCACAGCAAATAGATGTTAGATGTCGTTCATGGTTTTCTAGAGGAGTTAAATAGAATAAGACACCTTTGACAGGTATGTTTAATTCTTGGGAACTGTACAAATGTTGTTCGTTAAGTACTAATAACTGGCATAGAAATTAAAAAATGGTAACAACTTTAACAGCTGTGCTAAGTATTATAACTGTACATCAGTCTCTTAAGTTTTACTGAAATATCTTCATATGTAAGAAAATGGTGCAATGAGCCTAATAAAAACTTTTTACAGGACTTGTTCATTGACAACCGGAGCCTGTGACCTTCACCTTTGGATTCCTAACCCCGTATGCAAGACATGTGAAATACAAAAGCGATAGGGTAGGGCATAAGTGGTTGCCGGGTTATAAAGAATTAACAATAAACTTTAACCTGAGGCTGAGCTGTGTTTACAAATTCCTTTCATTAAGTACTAATTAATGGCCTAGTAAAAAAATATGGTAAAAAGTTCTAATACCTCTGCTAGGTGTTGTCACTGTACATCAGTGTAATAACTGAAATGTCCTCATTAGCAATGTACAAAATGTTCAAACAATACAAGTATAATGTGGCTCTTTTCTATACCAAACAAATGAAATTCACTAATTACATGAAGAAACAGACACCAAAAAGAGTTCTAAAATACAAAATATTTTATCATTTTACGGTAAATGTGCGTCTTTATATCAGTTAAAACTTCCATTAATGATTCTATCAATATTACGAGTCATGACGGTTCGACGACAAGCCAAATAAATTTTAAACAGTTGAGCTGTCTGAATATCATGATTATCAACCAACCTCGTCACTTGGATTTGTAAGCAACAAAGAATTTCTTTAAAACCTAATTAACATAATCAATCGATGGCGTTGTTCGAACATGTTCCCGATAAGTCCACAATGTGAAATATGGCCTCATTAAAAACTGTAAAAAGCAAATATCCGTACCTTGTTCCCACCCGTTTCTCCCTCAGCCACGAAACACGTATGACTGAAAATGCAGATTGTGCACCACCGTAAACTGACCGTTTGTATAAGCGGGCGCTCGTAAGACTGACAGATAGACATGGTGATTACACTATAACGTAACCGTGACCCAGCGGCGAACCTAGCCTCATTGCCGCCCGGGGCGGTCTTAGAAATTGCCGCCCCTCTAACAAAACATTTCAAACCAGGATAACATATTGAAATATATCGTGTCAAATGTCCTTGTTACAGGCTTGTATTTGACCACAACGCAATTATATGGATTCACTGGCAGGGAATTCTTCCGCCACAGATTAAAGAGCAGACATCTCTTTGCTAATGTAAATCAAAAGATCGCTCGAAGCTCAAACAATTATATTTCATCATGAAGTGAACAGAAAGGAATAAAACGAATAAATTGTAACTATAAACAGATTACACTGCAGGATACACATGTAATGTGTGAAATTAAACTTTCATCATTCATGTAAACACGATTCATGATTACTGTATACTCAGCTTGGGGAAAAAACTGTATTTGGTGAGTGTTATTCCATTCTCAACGTATACAAATATCTTGTCACATTTATAATTCCACCTCTTGTTAACGCACAAGACAGCAGGTACACCTAATAGAGCTATTGAGATATGCATGGTACTGCTGCATGCAAGGCACTTAATTTAGTCTTTACTAAAAAAGCGTAATTCATAAATTAAGCCTATATATGTAGGCAGGCCATGTTTAATATTTTCACATAAAAAAATCCACTGTTTGGATAAACTGACTTTGTTTAATTAAAAAAATCCTCCAAGTTATAAGCATACTTTATTTCAAGGCTACATCAAAATCATTAAAGAGTTATAGTGATTATGCACTTTGCGAGGTTTTATTTATGAACTTATGACTATTTGTTATTCAATAAAGTATTTAAATAAATTTCAAGTAATGATATAATTTAAATATATATTATAATTTAATTTCAAATGAAAATTCTTAATACTTTCCAAGGAAAGAGCAACACAATTCGTCAAAATATTTTTCGCAAAATGTGTATGACAGACACCCCACCCCCACTACCGGGGGCCATTGGTCTTCTGGCAGGGTTTTTCCCTGGTGATTATCAGGTGCTGCTGGGGATTTCTGTAAACGACGACCTGAAATGCAGGCTTTTTGCATGATTGGTCGGTTTATCGATGGCGTTCTGACATTGCAAGACCACAGATCTTAACAAAGAATAACTACAGATATGTATTTCTTTTTTGCGTATAGCTTGCCTCTATAGAGATCGTCCGCAAATAATTTGGTTGGTTCCATTGCCAACTGTTTAATCACTGAAATTCTTGAAAAGGGACAAAAAGACCGAATTTGAACTTTTTTAGGAACTCCTTATGCCACTGATTATACTAAATCCCAGAAATGCCGCCCATAAAAAAATGTACAAAATGTTCTCTAATCATATAGTACGTTCCATTGTCAAGTTTATAATCCCTGGAATACTTGAACATGGGACAAAAAGGCCAAATTTGTACATTTTGAGAACTCCTTGTGCCACTGATTATACTAAATCCAAGAAATGCCGCCCCAAAAAATGTACAAATCGTTCGCTAATCATTTGGAAGGTTCAATTGTCCAGTTTATTAACCCTCGAATACTTGAACATGGGACAAAAACGACAATTTTGTATTTTTTGAGGAATTCCTTGTGCCACTCATAATACTAATTCCTCGAAATGCCGCCCCCCAAAATGTGCCGCCCGGGGCGGACCGCCCCTGCCGCGCCCCCCCCCCCCCCCTTAGGTACGCCACTGCCGTGACCTTGCAGGTCAAAGGTCATGCTTAACTGCATGCAGAGACAATTTGAAAATAAGACAATAAATTTTGTCAATAAAATACAATAACAGTTGCCAAAGATGTAATGAGAAATCAGTAAGTTTACCCGGGTTATTCCCAGATAATTACAAAGATCAAATGCCAAAAAGAGAAAATGAAATATTACACCGCCCTTAAGTAATTTAACAACTGAATCTAATTTATTTCTAACCCCTGTAGTTATTATTACAAGATAAAGGTTCTCGCTGATCGTACCAAGTGGTTTACTTTGAGCCGGGCTGTGTAGAAGGACTCAGCTGTTTGTTGTCTTGGCGACGCGCACCCGTTGAGCTCTGGCGACGATCTGACCCAGACATGGCCAGACGCCCCCCTTAAAAAGTTTTCCTTCCGGAAACCCTTTTGACGGGCGGAAGGCTGCAACACCAGCGGAAGCCCAGTTTACAGGCACAAAGCCGTATGACCGACGTAAGCCCGCTTAACAACCGGAAACATGTATGACAGATCCCTGCCAGCAATACTTGCTTTTCAACCCTCGTTACATCATCCCCTCCTCTCAAACTAATCTGTCCCGGATTACATTAAAGAAACCTGCGTGGCGAGGAGTTACAATCCTTAGAGTAATATAAAAAGTTAGCTTAAGTAGGCTATCTAAAAAATTCCCAATCTCAATACAATAAAAACACATGAGTTAGTTACTAAAATAGTTACCAAAATACATGAAATAGCAAGTTATTTAATACTACAGGGACATCTACCTACCATACCAATATATAAGTACAATCATGAAAAGTTTTACCACACATGCAAGAAAAATATTCATTAAATCATTAATGACCTTCAATACATAAATCTATCTGCTTCTTCCCGGTCCTGGTCTTCTTCTTCTTATTCCTCCTAGGGGGTCCCATCCTTTTCATAGGGTCCTTGGCTCACGTAAAGCTTAATGATGTCATGCAGCCGTTAAATGGTGAATACCGCTTGACTGGTTTTGGCTGATGACCACTTCTGGTTCTTACAGGAGGGGGTTCGTCATCTTCCGATGAGCTTTGAGGCATATTGTGGTTTTATAAGATTGTATGTCATACCTGATACCATGCGCCATCTAGCGGCAATATGCGTAACTACCCGTTAATTGGGATATTGACGGGTTACATCCGGGTAGTTGGACGTCTGAAATGAAAAGTGAACCTAGGATTAAAAACCTTATGAAAAGTCAGCTTTCTCCAGTTCTTTATTAATGTCGATACATGACATTAAATGGCGACGAGCGTATCAGGACCGTGTGCAGTGCCTTCAAGAGTCCCTCGTCGGAGCCAGTTTTCGCTCAGCAGTGCCGTTATTCCTCAATTTTTCAAGTAGACTTTGGTGATTTCCCGGAAAGCGAGAGGACAATATGGCGGCTGCCGGTAACATGATCGGCTTTGTGGGCCCGTATCAGGAATCTGAGGACTGGATTGCGTATTCCGAGCGTGTACAGCTCTACTTTGAAGCAAATGCTGTTTCTAGAGAAAGGCAAGTTCCTGCATTTCTTTCAATTATTGGCAGTAAAGCCTATACTGTATTAAAGTCGCTAATGTCGCCCACACCACCAAGTGAAAAGACTTTACAACAATGCATGGAGGCGCTGCGAGCGCATTTTTGTCCCAAACCCTTGGTCATTGTTGAACGTTTTCGTTTTATGAAACGCCGTCAGAATGATAAAGAATCAATTCAAGAATATACTAAAGAACTGAAGCGACTAAGCAGTAGCTGTGAATTTGGGACTTCCTTAAACGAGCATCTCAGGGATCAGTTTGTGGTCGACCTTAACTGTGAGACAATTCAGCGCCGTCTGCTGGCCGAACGTGATTTAACATTCTCTAGAGAAGTGGAAATAGCAGCGTCTGTGGAGACAGCAGCTAAAGACAGCCATGAACTGGCTAGTACTAGCAATAATGCTAAAGGAACTGTACAGTTTGTTGAGAAGTTAGCATACAGTAAGACTTCCAGTCAGGGGAAGCCAGCAGGCAGAATTCATTGTTTTAGATGTGGTAATGAGAATCACAAAGCAGACACTTGCAAACATATTAACACTATCTGTAATGGTTGTCATAAGCGGGGCCACTTACAACGTGTGTGTCGTAGCTCAGGCAGGAGAGGTCAAGTGACTGGTTTTAAGCCTAGAAAAAAATGATCATTAATCAAAGCAAAGGAAACCTTCAGGTGGCGCCAGTCATGTGCATTATGTGGACACTAACGCTAGTTCTGATGCAGAGCAGGATCTATCTGATACAGAGCAGTCACCATACAAATTATGGGCAATTCACAGCAATAAAGCATTGCCAACATACAATGTTGAACTGTTGATTAATGGCCAGACTCTTAAAATGGACATTGATACAGGTGCTTCTGTATCCCTGATTAGTGAAAAGACATATAAGATGTCTGTACCAGACATTGTTCTTCACTCTGTGAAATATGTGTTGCAAACATATACAGGAGAACCCATATCCGTTCTTGGGATGATCAACGTTGCTGTTGCATGCAAAGGTCAGTCTGCCCACCTACCATTGTTAGTTGTACCAGGAGAGGGGCCATCTTTGATGGGACGTGATTGGCTGAGTCAATTGAGATTAGACTGGAAAGAGATCTATCACTTGACTGCAGTGAGCCAGCCTAGTAATACTTCATGTTAGATCAGTACCCTGAGGTGATAGAGGATACACTTGGTACACTTAAAGGATTAAAGGGTCAAATTGTGGTGGATACTGAAGCAGAGCCAAAGTTTTTTAAGCCACGAAGAGTACCATATGCCCTTAGAGATCTTGTTAATAGTGAATTAGACAAGTTACAGAAAGATGGCATTATAGAGCCAGTAGAATTCTCAGAATGGGCTGCCCCGATAGTCCCAGTGTTAAAGTCAGGAGGCCAAAGAATACGTATATGTGGTGACTTTAGAACAACAGTGAGTCAAGTGGCTAAGCTGAGTACATATCCACTACCTCGTATTGAGGATTTACATGCTTCGCTGTCTGGAGGTCAGACATTCATCAGACTAGATTTACGCAATGCATACTTACAAGTGTCTTCAAAGAAATATGTCACCATTAATACACCAAAGGGACTATTTCAATATAATCGTCTCCCCTTCGGGGTAAGTTCCTCGCCAGCCATATTCCAGCGCATTGTTGACAATTTGCTGCAAGGAATTCCGTATGTCTGTGCATATCTAGATGACATTCTAGTTACCGGAGAAACCCGGGAAGCACATCTGAGTAATTTAGAGAAAGTGCTAAACAAACTGTCAGAAGCTGGAGTCAGACTAAATAAAGATAAATGCATCTTCATGGCTCCTGAAATGACCTACCTTGGTTATCGAATTGACAGTGAGGGGTTGCACCCTGTTGAAGAGAAAGTTAGAGCCATTGCAATGGCACCTACACCGAAAAACAGCAAAGAGCTTAAGAGCTATTTGGGCTGTTTGAATCACTATGGACGCTTCATAGCTAATCTGTCAACAGAGTTAGCACCGTTGAACCAGTTGCTCAAGAAGAATTCGCGTTTTATATGGGGCCTTGACCAGGAAGCAGCATTTCGCCGTTCGAAAGAACTGTTACAATCATCAACAGTGTTAGTTCACTATGACCCTGCAACAGAACTGGTGATTTCTTGTGACGCATCACCGTATGGACTAGGAGCAGTACTTGCTCACCGTTATACTGATGGATCGGAGCGACCCATCAGTTTTGCATCAAGAACGCTTGCCCCAGCTGAAAAGCATTACTCGCAAATCGAGAAAGAGGCATTGGCTGTTGTGTGGGGTATCAAGCATTTTCACGCATACTTGTTTGGCCGGAAGTTCACCATTAACAATGATCATAAACCACTTGAGGGTTTATTCAGGAAACCAAAGCAGTTCCAGTTATGGCCTCTGGAAGAATCCAAAGATGGCCCTTATCATTTAGTGCCTATGAATACTCTTTCAAATACAAACCAGATGGATGATTGGCAAATGCTGATGCCATGAGCAGGCTTCCATTACCAGATACTCCTACAGAGATTCCTATATCTCATGAGACTGTTTGCCTAATTGAGTTTATGGATACCTCGCCGATATATGTCAAATTGATCAGGTACTGGACAGGTAGAGATAAACTGCTTGCTAGGGTTCGAAATTTTGTGGAATCTGGTTGGCCAGAGAGCATAGGTCGTGATGAAGAACTTCAACCATATTTTGTTATGGACGGGGAGAACTTTCAAGTCGGTGTTGTTGTGTACTGTGGGGATCACGTGTGGTGGTACCTAGCCAAGCTAGAGCTCGAATCACCGAAATGATTCATGAGGCACATCCAGGTATCGTAAGAATGAAAGCCTTCGCTAGAAACTATGTGTGGTGGCCAAAACTAGATTTAGAGCTCGAACGTAAGGCAAGAAACTGTCAGACTTGCCAAGTCAAACAACATTCGCCAGCAAAGGCCTTGTTTCATCCATGGACTTACCCTTCAAAACCTTGGTCTAGATAACATGTGGACTATGCCGGACCGTTTAAGGGCAAAATGTTGTTCATCATCGTTGATGCATATTCCAAGTGGTTGGAAGTGCATGTCATGAACACAAGTTCAGCAGAAGCTACTGCTGAACGACTGCGAAGCAGTTTTGCTGTTTTTGGGATACCTGATACTGTAGTATCAGATAATGGTACTTGTTTTGTGGGAGAAGTGTTTCAGACCTTTATGAGTAGAAATAGAATTAAACATGTGAAAACAGCTCCCAGACACCCAGCCTCTAACGGCTTAGCTGAGCGTGCAGTTCAGTTAGTGAAGGAAGGTATCAACAAGATGTCTGAAGGTTCCATTGAGACCAAAGTGTCGCGATTTCTTTTCAACTATTGTAACATGCCGCATGGCACTACTGGTAAGACACCCGCAGAACTGATGTTTGGGCGAAAGCTGAAAATCCATATAAGTCAAATCCATCCGTACATGTCAGAGGAAGTAGAAAAACAACAATCAAAACAAAAGTATCAGCATGACAAAAGAGCCATTGCTCGACAGTTTCAAGTCGGGGATGCTGCATGGGTTACAAATTTTTCTGGTGGGCCGTGCTGGTTGCCTGGACAGATTCTTCATAAATCTGGACCGGTGTCATATGTAGTCCAGTTGTCAGATAATCGCTCTGTTCGACGACACCAAGATCACGTCCGGAGGCGATATACAGGTGAGACGGTCGACACAATAGAAATCCCAGAGAAGGTGCCACTAACGTCGGAGATAGCAGGTCAAGGCCAGAGGGACACCCTGGTTGATATTGTAAACAGTGATACACCAGACTTGCCTGTACCAGAACCACCGGGTGCAGTGCCGGACTCTGTGATTTCTAATGATTCCGTCGTAACTGACCATTGTCAGGTGAATAGTGAGAATAATGTGTCAGATTCTAGCATTACTCCGTCGGGAACGGCTGGTCCTTTGCGCCGTTCTACCCGTGTTCGAAAACCACCGGAGAAATTGGACTTATAGTTCATGTGCATATATCAGTGATTCTACAATGTATGTTTTCAGATCAGGCAATTGCTGGTTCAGTTGCCTACTTGGGACTTGTTCACTTTAAAGGGGGAGATATGAGGCATATTGTGGTTTTATAAGATTGTATGTCATACCTGATACCATGCGCCATCTTGCGGCCATATGTGTAACTACCCGTTAATTGGGATATTGACGGTTTACATCCGGGTAGTTGGACGTCTGAAATGAAAAGTGAACCTGGGATTAAAAACCTTATGAAAAGTCAGCTGTCTCCAGTTCTTTATTAATGTCGATACATGACAAGCTTTCTCGAGTTTTATCAGCAAACGTGACATTGGCCGACCTAGTTGGTAGGGGAGATGTAGGCTCGGCTGCATTGTATCCTCCTCCTCAGATCCTTCTGGTTCCTCCTGTTCCCACCTAATTGCAGGCTCAGATGGTCCTTGTTTATCTTGCTATCTTTCTCCAGCCTGACTGGCTCAGCTTCAAGCCAGTTGTCATACGTGCCATGATACGGCTTCATCCTGTCATGATGGATGGTAAATGGTTTACTTCGGGGAGTCTTCTGGATTTCGTCTATAAAATCCCTGATTAGCCGCAGCACCAGATAAGGGCCGTCCCATCGCTTCTGAAGTTTGGGTGAATAACCATTGCGGCGTCTGAGGTACCGTATCATGACTGCTTGATATGGCTGATAGTCCTCAGAATGTTCCCGCTGGTCATAGTACCTTTTCTGTCTCTCACTAGCTGCATTAAGTTTTTCACGAGCCAATTCATGTATGTGGTGCAGCTTGTCTTGCAGATTGTAAACATACTGTGATAGACTCAGAGGCCTGTGTTCCTAAGGCGGGCTGCCCATCATCATGTCCACCGTTAGACGCGGTTCTAATCCGAACAGAATCATGGAGGGTGAGAATCCGGATTTGTCATGCACTAAATATCATGCATTTGGTAGGCTAACATAGGCAAATGGATATGTTCGCCCCAGTCCGTTTGGTTTTCTGCGACGAATTGAGCTATCATCGACTGCAGAGTAGAGTTGAATCTTTCAACCATTCCGTCATTTTGTGGTCGATAGCTTGTGGTTCTTGTCGTCTTTATGCCCCGTTGCTGACACAGTTCCTTGAAAACTTGAGACGTAAATTGACTACCTTGGTCGAAATGGACATGAAGTGGCAGACCCCACAAACTAACAAATTAGTTTATGAAGATATCAACTATCGTGGAAGTTTCCATGTTTGGAATGCCCTCTGGTCTCTGTCCAATTTTAGAAATAGTCGGAGATTACTATTATGTAGCGTTTCCAAGATCTTGCCTCGGGAAATCGTCCAATTAGGTCCATGGCTAATCTTTCCATGGGAGCACATTATATTTTGTCATCGGTGACTGTTATAACTTGAGAGGTCCTTTTCGATCTTGGCAAGACTTGCATTCCCTGCAGTGGTAGCTTACATCATCATTCATATTTACCCAAAAATAGCGTTGTTTAACCCTAGCAAGCGTCCGTTTTACACCAAGATGGCCTGCTGTGACGTCATCATGAGATTTCATTAATATGTTTTCTCGGACTGCCTTTGGAAATACCATTGACCGGGTAATGCTTTTAACAGAATCTGATTCCCGTCTGTACAGTATTCCATTGATGATTTGTAGTTATTTCCACAGGCCGAGGTAGGATTTGACCACCGGAGAAAAGTGTGAGACTTCCTTCCAAGAAAGTTGTTGGTCTCTGTCCTCTTTACACAGAAGAAAGGGGTCTAACAGGTAGGTGATTAAATTGGGGTTGCTGAATCTCTATTGAAGACCTCTCGACGAACAAGGAAACTGCAGTTGAAGGCATGCCTGACAGAGCACAGTATTGCGAGGTATCAATTGACTGGAGTTGAACTCTCACTGTTTCCCGCTTTATCTGTCCGTCACAGTGTTTACAAGGAGAAGTAGAACACGGGCGTCTCGATAAAGCATCTGCTTTTTTTGTGCTTTTGCCCAGCTCTATGTTGAATGTGGAAATCGCAACAACCAAGTTGTTGAAACCATCTAGTGAATTGGCCTTCTGGCTCTTTAAAATTTAAGAGCCAAGTTAGAGCACCGTGATCGGTTGTCACTAGGAATTTACGACCATACAGGTAATAATGAAAGTGGCGGACCGCTTTAATTATTGCCAGCAGTTCTTCCCTGGTTACCTAGAAGTTTCTCTCATTTGCTGACAAGGACTTGCTTTAATAGACTGTATCGTAACCGTCCTGGACTTGCGATAGTACAGCACCAATACCTGTATTGCTGACATCTGTTTCGAGAATGAAATCATCCGTGCCATTGGGGTATGTAAGTATAGGAGTTGCCAATAAGGCAACTTTGAGTTTAGAGGATGCTTCTTGGCAGAAAACATTCCAGTTGAAATCATCCGTGCCAGTGGGGTATGTAAGTATAGGAGTTGCCAACAAGGCAACTTTGATTTTAGATGATGCTTCTTGGCAGGAAACATTCCAGTTGAGATGAGTTTCAAAACAGTATGCAGAGGACTGGCTATGGTTGCAAAGTCATTAACAAATCTTCTGTAATAAGAACAAGGTCCTAAGAAGCTCTTTACCTCGGTGACGTTTCTGCGGATGGACCAATCTCTCACAGATGAAATTTTCTCAGGATTGGTGGCGATTCCTTCTGCAGAAACAGTATGTCCCAGATATTCATACTTGTTCTTGAATAAGTGACACTTTTTTATGTTAGTTTAAGTCCAGCTTTGCCGATCCTACAGATGACCTCTTGAAGTCTCTCAAGGTGACTGTCAAAGTCAGGACTGAAGACAGTGATATCTTCTATAAAGAGTAGACAAGTCTGCCATTGTAAGCCTGCCAGGACGCATTTCATCAGGCGTTCAAAGGTCGCTGGTGCATTGCATATACTCAATGGCATTGTTTTAAACTGATAAAGTCCTGTGACGGCCGCAAAACCTGTCTTCTGGGCATCTTCCGGTTTTATGCCTACTTGCCAGTACCCACTGGCATGATCGATTGTGGAAATCCACATGGCTCTACCCATGGCGTCTTGTGAGTCATCCATTCTGTGAAGTGGATAATTGTCCTTGAGCGTATCATTATTCAGTTTCCTGTAGTCTACACAAAAACGTGTTGACCCATCTTTCATTCTTACCAGCGCAATAGGGCTGCTTCAGGGACTGTTTGAAGGCTCAGTGACATTCTGCTTGAGCATCCGCTGAATTTCCTAGATACACTCTTCCTTCTTAGTTAATGGAATTCGCCGTGCTGCTTGTTTGATAGGTTGGGCGTCACCAGTGTTGATGCTGTGCTGGATTAGAACAGTTCTACCCAGATTACTTTTGTCCTTAGCAAACACATGTTGAACCTAGCAGAGCATCTGCAGAGCAGATTGATGTTGTTCTACATCTAGTTCTGATATACATTCTTCCGAAAGTGTTGTCAGGTGTTCAGGGACCTGCACATAGGTGTCAAACCCTACAGATGAGATATTTCAGGTTTAATTGAAATAGAAACCATCTGGGTCACAGGATGTCCATGAGCAACCATGTCATTTTTCTCAAGTTGAATAGGTTAGTCGCTCAGATTAGCGAATCTCAATGGATTGTAATCTCTGTTGGGGTTTACCACCATATTAGCTAGGAGAATTCCATCATCACCTTGAAATCTTTCATTGAGTACTACGACAGATGTTAAGGCGGCAGACATTTGTCTTTCGTGTCGGTTATATACCCTGCTACAAAGAGTTCACTAAAGACTGGGATGGTCATCTTCTCACGTAGATAAATTGTGAAATCTTCTCTCTCCTGTTTACCTGCAAAGCATGCAATTTCATGTCCCCAAACCCCATACAACCAGTCTGAGAATCAGTGCTGAAACCTTGCTGTTTTAGAAAGTCAAAGCCTATTACTCCATCCTCTTTCACTTCATTGGATGGGTAAACACATACTGTGCAACTTGCACAGGAAGGTCTGCTTGACCAAGAGGCTCGAGGTTTCCACCATCACTCATTCTAATTTGGAGCACAGTGTCCTTGATAGGGGGATGCACATCTTCAGGAATTTTAAAGTATTGTTTAGGATTCACAATACTAATTGTATATCCAGAATCCACCAGGCGATAAATCTGTAGTCCATAAATGTAAGTTGTGAAGTAAATTCATATAACATAATGAAACTATTCAAACGAGAGAGAATGATAGTTCCACATTTGTTTCTGAGAAGATGGGTCCACTTACATGTTCCGCTGAGACCTGACTCACAGCCTCAACTACTGGGAGTTTCCTTTATTATCTTGTTTGTCAACAAGAGTCCTCATATACGTCTCATCGGGATCATTGGTACTGCTGGATGGTGGTCTCATATCATTTTCTCTTTTCTGCCTCTCTTCTCCTTTCCCACCTCTATTTGTTTTGCCGGCTATAACATTCTGAATACAGATGACCAGTTCTTTTGCAAAAAGTACATTGTTTTGGAGACGGTCTGCGTTTCGGTGAGTTGTGCTGCCCATAAGAAGACGCTGGGGGTGTCAGTTTGGTGAAATGTTTGCGAATCTCATCTTATGTCTCACACAAAACACGGAGATTCTTCTCTGAAGTCTCACAATTTCACTGCAGTTTAACAATTGTCTCTACCTGGGGCGTTTCTGAGAGTTCCGTGGACTGGAATCGCACACGAGCTGATTGGACTCTTCGGGTTCTTCCGATTCGAAAGGCCTCGAATTCATGCCCGAGCTCGATTGATTCTTTGAGGTTCTTCGGGTGTCCTTTTCGGATGGCCAATTCAAGATCATTGTCGTTGAAGGCATCGACAAAGGAATTTTTAGCCAGAGTATCCTTGAACTCCAGTTGAATCCAGGAATGCTTTCCTGACCAACTTCCTGATTCTCTGGGCCAGTGAGGACAGGCTTTTGCCTGTCTCGCACTATCGGCTTCAGAGTACGTGAAGTCACATGTCTGCCTACGATGTTGGTCAGATTGACTGACATCGGTCCACCTTTTGGTAGTTGCACCAGCTCCGTAGATTCCATTACTGTGGACGTCTTCCATGTAGCGATTCAAATTTTACCGATGAACAATTAATGTTGTGAAGATAACTGTCCTGACGAACTCCTTAACCATTCTCACTCGCAACAGGAGCTGGCCTAAAACCATGGGATGGATTGGGTTCATTTAAAGTTGCGTGAACTTAAATGGCGCAGCTTGAGAATGACCAACAGTTGTGAAACACGGCTGAATATTGGGTGGAGCTGATATACCAGTTATGATTCCAGCACCCACAGGTGCTGGATGTATCTTATTACATTGATTTTTCTCCCGACACTGCGCTTCATTGTACCTGGTAGGTCTAGGGGTCTAGGCGATGAAAATTAGTTCTTCAGGACCTAGAATGGGAGTCCGCCGTGGCACACCACCTTGTTAACCTTGGCAGTGGTGTTGGTTCTTTATAAGGTGAAGTTGTACATGGTGACGATAATCCATCAATTAAGTTTGTTGGAAATTTATGAACAGGCGATGGAAGCACGAGGCTGTAAGGTAGATGCACTAGGCACGAATCTTGGCGACACCCGTTCAGGAGCTGCACTGTCAGGTAATTTGATGAGACTAAGCGTACCTCCATCATATGAAGAATGATCAACATTTGACGACCTTGGCTCTTTTGGGCTTGGCTGTTGCTGTAAATGTGCAGCGGATTGTTGAACTGAATCCTTGCGCTGAGCGGCGACATTTTGACTCTGGTGAATATTTACAACTCGTTGAGATATAAGCTGAAGTTTAGTTTGTTGCAGCTTCACAAATTGCAGATGTTGATACTGTATATCTTGTATCTGTCGTGCTTGCTGATTTATTGACGCTTGAAGATTTTGCAGTCTACTCATCACACCTTGTAAGTCGAACAATGTTAGCGAGCGTGGTGGTTGGGGAGGTGGATCAGCCAGCAGGGGACCACTGAAGTCAAAGATGGGGTCAATACCTTCTATATTTGAAGGTAGCTGATGATAATGTTCAGCTGCTGCTTTTCATGTTGATGTTGACAGCTGGCCATGATACTTTGATCAGTGTCCGTGCGAGCAGGGGCGTTAAATTGTGTCAGCCTAATTCAGACATTCTTGTTTGAACCCTTTTAAAATTTGGTCTTGCTCTAAACACTACCAGTTTACTTTTATTTAATCAAATTTTTAATTGTTCAAGAAGAGAGACATAAATATTTATGATATTAACGTATTTATCAAAACTTTCTCTTAATTCCTGCAAAAAAATACTAATATCTGAAAATATTAACCTGTCATTTATATTTAGCGCATACAGAAGTCACACCTGGTGTCAATTGTTGAAAATAGTAAAAAAGACCCAAGGACACAAACTTGTGGCAATTACTACAATATTGGCTGATTTTTTTATCATAAAACTAGCCGTTATTACAATTTTGACTGGTTTTATAATAATATTAACATGTTGGATTAATTATTATATGGGAGTTTTTTTTATCTATATTATACGCCGTTATTACAATATTGGCCAATATATAACAATATAGGCCATACCACCCTGGCCCTTCCTATAAATATTTTGAACAATATTTTTTATAACTTAAGTAAAGAGGAAACCCCCACCCATCCATCGGACTATAAGTATCATGTTACCTACATATTTAGTGATATGTGTAAAAACAGTCTGTTCTGTCACATTATATATTAGCCTATAGACAGAATTGTTTTCTATGGGATAAATAGCTTACTGCAGAAAAGCTTACATTAAAAATAGAAGTCTGAAATCGACGAGTGATCGCAAGGGTATAGCCTTATCCAACGACTGCCAGCCCATGTGTGCCCCAACAAAAACTGAATATCTCAAATTATTTGTTTAAGAGATTTTTAATACAGATGATTATTTTAGTCGAACTTGGATTCTGTTTCCATGAGGTGTATTGTTAGATATAATTGATTAATATTAGAATTTGTTTAAGTTTCTCATAACCTGACGTCCTTAATGACACCATGGATATATCTTTATGCAGCTTAATTAAATCTTCTTTATACAAAAATGACAAGTGATTTATTGGTTGCTTGTGTGAGTAAATCATATGTGTAAATTAATACTTACAAACTGACACACCACAGATCAAAGTATTTATAACATATTTGTTTCACATATAATATTATTTTATATAACAATTGTTTTAAAAATTATTAATTTTGAACGGTTTTGTACCACTAATGATTTGCATTTGCAGTATACACACACACTGACATAAAAAAAGGTGCAATACATTCATTAGTGCTCAATGAAAGTGAATATACTGATTTTCTACCCACTGTGATTTTATTATACCAAGAGCTCTGTGTGTCTTGAAATGTCTAAATTGTACCCGGTATATATATATATAGTTTGATAACAGGGACTACATAAAATGAATTATTAATCTCTCTCTCTCTCTCTCTCTCTCTCTCTCTCTCTCTGTATATATATATACATGTGTGTATATATATATATATATATATATATATATATATATATATCTTTAAATCAGTGAAGTTCAGGGGACCAAAGTAATCAGAAACTGCGATGTATGTCTCACGTCTACTATGAGAATTCTCTTTTAATCAAATATTTTTAATTAAAAAACAATGTTCTGTCATATTTTCTTTAATTATATATAAACATTATCAATATATATTTATAAAATTATTTTATATTATATAAATATAATTTTCTATAACATGTTTTTGCTACTAACTGGATTCAACCGACATATCTAGATAGAATTATATATATACATATAAATTTCTTTTTGTAAAACTCAACCCTAAAATTCTTGAAATGGTTGGATTTTTCAATATCTATTACTGACACTCTTAAGTATCAGTGTGTGAGTCAGCCCTGGAAACATCGCTTCATGAAACACCGAGCGCTGTCTATGTTTAGAGAATCTCGACGTCACATAAGTTTCAGGGGCTTGACATGATTTTCCTTAATTCAATACCATTAATATCATATTTTTTTCATTAAAAAAACAAACAAACAAACTAGGGACCATAGGTCAAACACCTGCCGGAAATTGAAAATTAAAAAGGTCCAGGTCAGATTATTCTTTTATATTATGAAGAAAGAACAGGAGACTAAAATGAGCAACTGTTTATTTGGATGCGACAATTTATGAACAAAAGTTGGAAGAAAATACATTTGGGCATGTTTGTGGCCTTGACATTTGACCCTTGACCCAATTTTGAAAAAAAAAGGTCTAATGGTAATAGAGATTTACCAACTTTATAAGTTTCAGGGCGATTGCATGAAACTGGGGGCTGTGTCAGATATAGAAATATTCGAACATTTCTTAGTTCGATAAGTTTTACCCTAAATTAGGTCAACATGATTATGGCAGAATATAGCCAAATCTTCACAGGAATAAGGCCATCTTTTCTAGTTTTAGATGCAATAATGAAAATTATAATATCATTTAAAGCTTTGGAGATATGGTAGAATAATGATATATTGCAGTGTTTTCAGTGTAGCGCCCCCTGGAGGTCATATACCAAAAAAGAAAAATCATTTTCGAGGTTAAACTGTCAAACATAAAATATATCAGTTTGAAAATGATTGCTGATAAATGGAGGCATGTAAGGCGTCATAAAATGAAATATTGCAAAACCTCCTGCAGTGCCCCCTGTGGGTCATTTTGCTAAACTTGAAATATAATCTTGTAACACTAACTGAATTCTACATGATGCAAACATCTACATACCTCTAGCTCTAAAGATGACAAAGTTACAAAAGACAAGGTAAATATGTGAAGAATTTTGTTTAAAAAAGGTCAACATGGTAACCGCAATTGAGGTCAAGTGTATCCAGGAATAAGCGTATTAATTATAATTTCAGTTTCTGTAATAAAAACTCTGAAATCGTTTATATTTTCGAAGCTATTAGACAAAAAACATACTTTGACCTGTTTTGGCTGCAGCGCCCTCTGGTGGTTATATTCGAAAAATGAAAAATTTGGGTTTTTTTTAATTAACATATTATGTATGAGTTTCAAAGTGATTACTTCAAAATTTGGGCCTCTAGGGCATCATTTATGAAATTTCGCAAAAATGTCATACAGCATTTTTGGTGGCCATTTTCATAACTCTGCAGAAAATAGAACAGTTCTTAATCAACTAAAAATATTGCAAAAAACTAGACCTCCCTAGCTTTAATCATGACAAAATTACAAAAATATTTTTTTAATTTGAAATTTCAAGATTTCTCCCCAAAAATGTGTTACCATGGTAACAACAGAATGATACGGTTTTGGAACAAGCAGGAAGCGCATTTAATAACAAATTAAATGAGCTATATTTTATGTAGTTACAAGCATTCTTGACAAAGTTATAGTTATGAAGAAATAACCTATTATATGGGAAATCAATGACCCTGACCTTTGACCGATTATAACCCAAAACAATAGGCTTCTATTCTGGTTGATTATAATCTAACTGTATGAATATCAAAGCGATTTGTTCAAAATTGAGGCCTGTAGAGTGCGCACAAACAGACAGACCAACACCCAAACAGACATAAAAACTGACCAACATCAAAGATTTTGGCAAGCAACAAAGCTTTTGCGATCGAGATAATGAAGCTCACACAGTAATCAGTGACAGGACAAAAATACATCACCTAATTGATGGTGGCGGCACCTAGATGAGTGTCTGGTACCAGACTACAATGCAGACTCTGTAACTCAGTGTACCCGGGCGCACTCGAAAATTCGGAACTGGTTTTGGTTCCAGGAAAACCGGTTCTGTATGGTTTCACCTTGTATTTTTAAGTGGACGGTTTCGGGTTAATAGAAAAAATTGACAACATCGTAAATTATTATTAATTAATGATGAAAATTTTCTGAAACGCTAGAGATCCTTGCCTTGGCACTTTGAGACCCAATAAGAGCATGTTAATTGTGACTGGCAAATATATATTAAATTATGATGAAAATAGACTATTTCTCTCCATCTTAAAACATGTACATATGTGTCAGACGGCATGGACGCACAGGATACGTGCGGCTCATCTTTACTGACTTTAGCTATACATGGTTATAGTAGGGAATATTGAATTCAAATCACTTCAGAAAGAATGTTTATAGTCATTGTTTATCAGTCATTACTTAATTAACTCTAACAGGCATTAACAGTATCAATTAATAAAATAATTAACAAAATTGCACTACATTGGCCCACCTCCGCCATCTTTCCAGTATAATTATCGAGTGGGCGGTTTTGGCGAAACCATCTCCGGAGATGGTTTCGCTAACACCAGTTTCGGTTTCGGTATTAGTAAGTGAATGGTTTCGCTGAACCGAAACCAGTTTCACACTCTCGAGTGGGGCCCAAGTTCCAGATTGCTTTGTAACGAACAGGCTGGTTCCCTCCCCTCTTTCTCTCCCTATCGTCGCGTCCTCGAAAGAGGGGCAGGTAAGGGCTACTCACTTCGAGGCTAAAATGACGAAATAATACTGCCGTTAACGCGCTTTTATCATCTAATTTTTTTAAATTTTAAATTAAAAAGAATTGCTCTACCTTCAATTAGGGTTGTCGTTGGTAAAATACCATGTTTGTAATCCAATGAAATCGTAAATGTAACAGAAAGGTCTTAACATATCCATACCATGACTTGATCCCCTGGGTAAACAAACTGGTGATAGCCTCTCCCCCTGCCGAGAGCCCCGCCCCGTTTTCGTAAACACCTAGTGGCCGGGAAAGATGTCCTGTCAGACGACAAATAAAAGATATAATAGGGTTAATAATAATAATAATAATAATAATAATAGTAAAAACAGTATTTTCAATATTTCAATAATAATAATAATAATAATAATAATAATTGTTACGGTCCAGCTCCGATGCGGGGCTAAGACCGATTCTGCGGGAATTCCTCGCGACCACTCTCCGAACCTCCCAGAAAGGAACCAAGAACAAGTGGCGATAAATCCTTTAATGGACCTAATGAAAACAGACTAGAGTATAGAGACACGAGTGGTGTCTACAAAGTCCTATGGCAGAGTCTATATATTACATATTACATATATATTACATATATGCGATATAGATTTAAAACACAGAAACAAACCTTAAACCTTCCAATGAAGGCATTATGTACTATTTTACAAAACACTAAAATATGACTTTGCGAGTTACTGGATGAAGGTATTATGTACTATTTTACGAAACACTAAAATATGACTTTACGAGTTAGAAAAGGAAATAAATGACTGAAATTAGGAAGGCAACTGTAAGGAGCTAAACAATTTCTCACCTGAAGAAAACAGACCAGGGTATAGAGACACGAGTGGTGTCTACAAAGTCCTATGGCAGAGTGACGGCTGAACGGACTTTTGGTCCAGGGTTTCCGCCACTCTGCACACTGTCAGGTGTTAGTTAGTTTGTTAATGAAGCTTATTTAAATAATTTAAATAACAAAGGCCGGACTTAGCAACACACAAGCGGGTCGTTGACATTATGTTTAAAAACTTAAAAGATTTATACCAGTTCGATAATAAATGATGGTATGTTTGAATATCACGATGATTTTGACCAACATGGTATATTATTCTTTGGAAGCTTATCTTAGTAAGTTTTACTTATTGAGGACTGATCATTCATTTGTTGGACATTGTATTACCTATTCTTAAATCCTACAATGTAATCACCCGAACGTAATTTTGCGGGTAATTGCCGTTGTCGCCTCGGACGGGCTAAAGGTGCATTATTTACAGGTGGTGCAGATTGATTTAAGCCGTGATCAGAAACATTTAAAGTGGACATTGGTTCACTGGTTTCCTCATCCGATATAACCGGATCCACTGGAATAACTGGAACGTTCTAGTCGGATGAGGTTTGGGAATGAATATAGGTATTTTCTGATATATTAATGGGAATTCCAGGGAATTCCTCTTCATCGGGGCTCAGTGGTATTGGTATCATATTATCATCTAATATCTCTTCATCAGAAGATAGACATTCTTGAATGTCAGGTATTACATTGTCACCTAATATCTCGTCTGGAGATAGACACTCTTGAATGTTATCAGCTGGTGGTACATTATTCATTTGCGAAGCATGTTGAGGTGTAACCTGCTGAGGAACATCGGAATTCCTTAGATTATGCTGGTTTCTGTCAGAAACTCTAATAACAAGCTGTGGTTGGTCATCAATTGAGTCGTCCGTCACGTCACTGTCGGAGGAGTCACTGGTATCAAAGGTAGATGTAACAAGTTTCCTCGTACCTGGAGAGGGAGGAGATGTTAAAGGAAGATAGTCTATAGGTAAAAGTAAATTGCGGTTCTACGGCGTTGAACATCGTTCAACGGAGAAACCACATATACGGGAATCCCTGCTTTGGGTTGTTCCCTCACCACATTCACTTCTTTACCCCATTTATCTGCCAGTTTATTTCGACCAATGAGACCAAGATTACGGACGAGCACTTTATCGTCCACGGCTGAAACAGTTCCGCGACAATGTCGATCATAGAGTTTCTTGTGGCGTTGTTTGTTTGTTTCTGAAGCTCGTTGAGCTGTGTCATATGCAAATTTTAAATCTTTTTGGAGATCTGATACATACGTTTTATACGTCTTCCCTTGAGTTTGATTATCCACTCCAAGGATATAATCAACTGGGAGTCTGGGGTGTCGCCCAAACATCAAGAAAAAAGGTGAGTACCCTGTGGCCTCGTTCCTTGTGCAATTGTACGCATGCGTTAACGGACCTACATATGATTTCCAATCTTTCTTTTGTTCGGATTCAAGGGTTCCCAACATGTTTAACAAGGTTCTGTTAAACCGTTCAACAGGGTTTCCTTGAGGATGGTAAGGTGTTGTATGGCTTTTCTTAATCCCTGCAAGTTGGCACAATTCTTTTATTACAGCAGATTCTGACGACCTTGATCGCTATGGATTTGTAAGGGGAAGCCATAATGATTAACGAACGTGTCAAATAGAATCTTGACCGTTGGTTTGGCTTTGGTAGTTTTACATGGGACGGCTTGTGCATATCGGGTGTAGTGGTCGGTCATCACCAAGATATTTTCTATGCCCCCTTTAGAAGGCTCTAAACTTAAAAAGTCTATGCATAGCAGTCCCATAGGCTCGGACGATGTCATACTTACTAAGGAGGCTGAGCTTTCCGTCTGACACATCGGGGACAGGTCTTTATATATGACTGTATATCACGAGTCATAGTGGGCCAAAAGGACTGCAATTACGTCCTAGGTGGCCTACTTTATCATGTATTCCTGACATCGCGACTGGTCGGAGTTTAGAGGGAAATACAAGTTGAAATTGTTCTTCACCTTTGAAAACCCGCTTACGATAGAGAATTTTATCCTTCAGAACCAGAACCAGAGAATGAATGGTTCAAGGACGGGATCATTGAACTGTTCAGCTTCTATGTCATATTTATGTGTAAACAGTGGAGTGTGGTTTAAAGCCATTATCACAGAGGAATTAGGATTTGGACCCAAACTTGGCAAAATGTCAGGGGCAACCATACCTACTTCGCATATAGCTTTAACTACATCGTTTGGGAGGTTCTGTTCGCCGCGTTCTTGATCTTGTAATACATAGGGCAGCCTCGATAATGCATCGGCGTCAATGTTATGTTTTCCTGAACGGTATTGGATAATGAAATCATTGTTAGCCAATTCTGCTACCAAGCGCTAACCAGTAGAATCTTGTCGGGCGCTGGACAGAATGTATGTAAGAGGATTATTATCTGTGAAAACTGTAAATTTTGAACCGTAGAGGTATTCTTTAAATTTATCTGTAACACACCATTTTAAGGCCAAGAATTCTTATTTGTGAGTTGGGTACCAGCTTTCTGGAGGATTAAGACTACGGCTAGCAAAGGCAATAGGCCTCTTTTGACCGTCTTGTTCTTGATATAGGATACCTGCTATACCATCAAAACTGGCATCTGTATGAACTATGAATGAATTTGAAAAATCAGCAAAAGCAAGTACCTGACTGGAAAAAAGTAGTTGAATCAGTTGGTTAAACGCTTGTTGGGTTGTTCTTTCCACTCAAATGGTTTATTCTTTACAGAGAGACCTTTACGTTTGTTTGGTTTCTTTTCAGGATATTTTAGAATATTGTGCAGGGGCCGAGCTATTCTGGAAAAATCAGGGACGAATCGGCGATAAAAGCCGGTGAAGATCAGAAATCTGCGGACGTCTCGTACACAAGTTGGTGTTGGCCACTGCCGTAGGGCTTCAATTTTTCGAGATCGGTGGCTACGCCCTCTTTAGACACAATATGACCTAGATACTTTGTCATCTAGAAGGAAACAGCACTTAGTGGGTTTTAATTTTAGGCCGGCGTTGGCATGGCGATTGAAAACAAAATCGAGTCTTTCAAGGTGTTCTGGAAAGGTCTTTGAGAATACTATGACGTCATCGAGATAGAGTAGACATTCTTTAAGATGCAAGTCGCCCATTACCTTTTGCATTAAGCGTTGGAACGTGGCTGGGGCATTTACAAAACCAAATGGCATGGTTTCCCATTCGTAAAAGCCTAAAGAGCCAACAATAAAAGCCGTTTTATGTTTATCATGATCGGCCACTTCCACCTGCCAATACCCAGATTTTAAATCAAGGGAAGTAAAATACTTGGCACCAATTAAAGAATCAAGCGTGTCATCAGTTCTAGGGAGAGCATGTGAATCTCTGATGGTCCTACTCTTGAGAGTTCTGTAATCTACACAGAATCTAAGTGAACCGTCACCCTTACGAATTAAGACGACAGGCGATGAAAATGGAGACTTGCTTTCTTTAATTACTTTTGCATCCAACATATCACGTAAATGCTCTTTCACCTTTTGATATAGTTGAGGTGGTATCCGGCGATACCGTTCCCGAAAAGGTTCTGAATTGGTTAAAACGATATTATGCCTTACGATGTCAGTTAGTCCTATATCGGTGTAATTTTTGGAGAAAACATGTTTCCACTTCTCTAATAATTGGTGTAATTGTTTAGTTTCTTATTCGGTTAAGTTTTGTCCAACTCTAACCAGATCAAGTATGGAGTCTGTCTTGCTAGGTGACAGTGTTGTGATTGGTGCTACAAAGGAGGCTTCCTGTACACTGCATAGTACAGATTTATAAGGAATACACACATTATGACCAAACAAGTTTTGTATTTTTACTGGGATACGATGTTTAGTACCTCTGGAAAAATCAATCTCATGTCGTGATGAATGTAATACTAATCCAGCAGGCAATGAGTGCAACATATTAGGGTCTGTTACAACCAGAATTTTTCCTAGAGTAGACGCTCTACACATCCCATTGACCTTGATTGTACTGAGCGGCGGAACATTAACTGATTTGGTTGAATAAACACTATTTTACCAAAGGCTTTCTTTTGCTTAGTATGGAGACACTGGAAAGCGATTTTCCATGGTGTGGAAATGGTTGTTTCTATATGAAGTTAGTTTAGACCTGTTGTTGTAGGGTCTGTCTGCATGAATTTAGAAAGTTTGTGCCAATTAAAAAGGGAACTTCATGGTTAAACTGAGTGTCTTTCATGACAAGTACCGGGACAGAAAATGTTTGGTCAGGTAAAATTTCAGAAAATACAAGGTCGACTGGTTCAATGCCAATATGTTCGACTTTTTCTCCTGAAACTTGACGTAAATCAATTAGTTGTCCTACAGTAGTTAAATCATCTAATGAGCGATTTTCTTTGAACAAGTGACCCACGGGTCATGACGCTCAGCCGACGAACATGTTGATAATATGTCCTTGCACAGACAACTAATTAAGATAGGTGGCACCATTTTTCATGCATATTAGCTTAAGTTTATCAAGACCAAACCCATAAAAACAAATTTGATGACAATACAACCATCCTTTCACGAGGAATCTGGCAATTTGTGTATTTTGCATTTTTTCTGGGATGCTCAAACATACCCCAAAACTCTGAGAATATAGGTCACTGTGACCCAATTTCAGGTTTTTTGGGAGAACTTTTGTGGAACTCTCAAGATGTCAAGTAAGAAGATTCTGGTCCACATGGTTATGATTTATGCCCTATTTTGGTATCAAATTTTCAATTATTCTGAGGGGTGCTTATAAGCCCAATAGCTCAGAAAACATGGGTAACAGAGAACTTAATTCATGTTTCCAAGGAGACTTTTCACAGATCTCCCTGGATGTCAAGTTTGAATATTCTAGGACCAATGGTTACAATTTGAGCCCTGTTAAGGGACGACCGCATCTTTGATGGTCTCATAAAAAGGCCTAGCGAAAAAAATGTGTTAAAATTTTTTAAAAGTTAAGGTGGTGCCACCAGTTCACAAGAACTGATGAAACACTGCATGATGAATATGCATGCAAAGAATTATGTTGCTTAATGCAATAGTTGATCAGATACTGGAGCTTTTGTATTAAATTTTTAGTTATTCTGGGAGGTACTTCTAAGACCCATAGCTAGGAGAATATGGGTAACAGAGACCTAATTTCAGGTTACAAGGAGTTTTTTATGGACCTCCCACGATGTCCAGAAAGAAGATTCAAGCTCAAATAGTTATGATTTGTGCCCTGTTAACAGACGACCACATCTTTGAAGGTCTCAAAAATAAAGATAAAAATGCGTAAAAATTCAAAGAAGTCCGGGTGGCACCACCAGTTTGCAGGAACTGATGAAACACTCCATGATGCATATGCATGCAAAGGATAATGCCAATCAACGCACTAGTTGTTCAGATACCAGAGCTCTTGTATCAAATTTTTGATTTAGCTCAGACAATATGGATGACAGAGACATAATTTGAGGTTTCCAAGGAGACTTTTCATGGGCCTCCCAAAATGTCAAGAAAGAAGATTCTAGGTCTAGATGTTACGACTTGTGCCCTGTTAACAGATGACCGCATCTTTTGAGGTCTCAAAAATAAGAGAAAAAAAATTGTAAAAAAAATCGAAAAAAATACAGGTGGCGCCACCAGTCTGCAGAAACTGATGAATCACTCCATGATCAATATCCATGCAAAGAATCATGGTGATCAATGCATTAGTTGTTCAGATATTTGAGCTTTTGTATCAATTTTTTCCATTATTCTGGGGGGGGGGGTACTTCGGAGCCCCATAGCTTGAAGAATATGGGTAACAGAGACCTAATTCCAGGTTTTAAAGAAGACTTTTCATAGACTTCTCTGAATGTAAAGTGAGAAGATTCTAAGTATAGCTGTTACGATTTGTGCCCTGTTAACAGCTGACGGCATCTTTTGAGGTCTCAAAAATAAGAGAAAAAAAAAATTGTAAAAAAATCGAAAAAATACAGGTGGCGCCACCAGTCTGTAGAAACTGATGAAATACTCCATGATCAATATGCATGCAAAGAATCATGGTGATCAATGCATTAGTTGTTATGATATTTGAGCTTTTGTATCATATTTTTCATTATTCTGGGGGGTACTTCAGAGCCCCATAGCTTGAAGAATATAGGTAACAGAGACCTAATTCCATGTTTTAAAGAAGACTTTTCATGGACCTCTCTGAATGTAAAGTGAGAAGATTCTAAGTATAGCTGTTACGATTTGTGCCCTGTTAACAGATGACGGCATCTTTTGAGGTCTCAAAAATTGAGAAAAAATAGTAACAAATCGAAAAAAAAATACAGGTGGCGCCACCAGTCTGCAGAAACTGATGAAACACTCCATGATCAATATCCATGCAAAGAATCATGGTAATCAATGCATTAGTTGTTCAGATATTTGAGGTTTTGTATCAATTTTTTTCATTATTCTGGGGGGTACTTCGGAGCCCCATAGTTTGAAGAATATGGGTAACAGAGACCTAATTCCAGGTTTCCAAGGAGATTTTTCATGAACCTCTCTTGATGTAAAGTAAGAAGATTCCAGGTCCAGTGGTTACGATTTGTGCCTTGTTAACGGACAGACGGCCGGACGGACAACGGACAAAGAGTGATCGCTATAGCTCAGATGACTTGCAGTTAGCTGAGCTAAAAACCATTCTGCAACGGTACATACTTGTGATCCAGAATCAAGTAAGCCTTTACAAGACACATTATCAGCAATTAAGTCTACAATATTTGTATTGCCTACAACTGGTACCGATACAGGTGTTGTTGATATGGGGTTAGAATATGAACCTGTGTTCTCCACCGCACGAACACAGGGTGCTTTCAGTTTTTTAGCCAGTTGCCATATTTGTCTCTCTTTGCATGTATCTATTTTGTGGGTTGACCTCTTACAGCGTGTAAAGTATACCTGATCTGTATGATTTGGAACTGGAGAGGCGTTTGTTTGTGTCACATTTGATTTAACCGGACGAGAAGCCCATGTTTGTATAGAAAAATGGGATTGTTCCATTTTGGACAGTCTTGTATCGAGAGCATCCAGTCTCTGTACAAGTTTATCCAAAATGCGACGCTCAGATTGTTCGGACTCACCGTATAGCTGCATCGATGATGCTACCCCTTTTTGTGGTTTCTGCATCTGCAAATCTAATGTACGGCATGCTGCAAACAGCTCGTCAAAATCCTCATCAAAATCATAGCGATGCCTAGTGCCTGCTTGGATTTCTTTTGAATACGGACCATTCCAAAATTTGGACCTTAACTGTTGGTTATATTCTAACCTGGACATGGGTTGTTTCTTGTTAATAAGGTCCAGCATGTTATGGAGTCTGCAACTCGAGGAGACTATGTCCTCTTTGCTTTCCTGACGATTAGCATGAAACTGCTGTTTCAGTAAGTCTAAAGGTAAAAAATAGAGATCAAATTTATCAAGGACATCTGAAGGGTTGGAATATTCAGGCATAGACAACAAAACACTCCCTGCTGTTCCCCTGACGGACTGATGGACTGTGGCCATTATTTGGAATCTGGGGATGTATGCCCGTTGATCAAAGTCCTCAGGCAAAAAAAAAACGCCATTGGTCATAATTTCTCGTTTTATCAGGGCCCCCTGAGAAAGTAGGTAACCTTGGTGTTACCATGGAGTAACTGGTAGTTTCTGTAGGAACCCTAATAGCATCTCCTCGTTTGTGCTTTAACTCTTATCATGTGATTCACCTGATCATCAGATAAAAAGGACAGTTTGTTGACCAACTATTGAATCAGCTGATTTCCTTCCGTATGAACGGAAGTGGACGATTTTTGGAGATTTTCTATATAAGCCAAAGCAGAAAGCTGGTTAATTTCAGGCACATCAGCCGATTCCGCTAATTCTACTGAAAGTTTACATCCACTGTCACCTGCTATATGGCTACCTGTCAATTTCTCAACAGATATGGAGGCACAACTCGCTTTTGTAAATTCAACATACCCCCTACCAGTCTTATGGCCGGAGTGAGCCTCTCTTACAAGTAAGAGCTGTTTCACTTCGCCCACGGACGAGAAATGATGCATAACATGTTCATGTGTGGCATCAACTGGGACACCTTGAACTTACACAATACACGCGATATCTGCCATTGTTGAGGCAAGATTGATGTCAAAATATATCTTATTCTTATGCTTATTTCTAGTTTATGCTTACGTTAGTATTGTCGACTGTCTATGTCTATAGTCCGTCTTACTAAAGCCAGAAATGATCTAAGCGCAAGACAATGCAAAGTAATAACAACAAGGCAATGCAAAAGAATAATGATAGGCAAAAATTATAAGTCCGCAAACCCCACTGAATGCAGAAAATTTCAAAGTAATGACCTCGATCACGAAAGAGAGAACAGAAAAATACAAATCTCAATTTTTAAAACATAAGCTATACCCTATACATGCTGTTTTCAAGTTGATCATGCACAAAGTACAATGTGCAATGTATCACAGTTACACAGGGGAATATGTGGTGGTTATAGCCCAATGAAATGTAATGCAAGCCGTGAGGTTTGCGAGGCTTGTGTCACATGGCAGGCGAGCCGTTAAGGCGAGCTGCCATGATTGACACGAGCCAAGCAAATCTCAGGGCTTGCTTTACATTTCATTGGGCTATAACTGATTCGTCCCACATACCCCGCCTCCTTGGTCAAAGGTCACGCGTGTCATTTTTTTGGCTACCCACCAATTTATTTGCCATATTTGCATATTGCACTACACTTGCATGGTCACTTTTCATGACCCTGTGATGCAAGCAGATTTGAACGTACACTTAGAACAAAGGAAAATACGCCGCATGTGGGACAATACAAACTTACAAAAAGCAATACATTACATTTACAAGAACAAGCAAATCAATGTGATGCAAGCAAAGTTCATAGCGCATGCGCAAAGTTCATGCAAAATAGTTCATATCAAATGCAGAAATAAGTTCATGAAGACCTAGGTCTATGGCGGGGAATAAATGTAAGCAAAAGTGATACCTGTCGGAAGTGTCATGACGTGAGTGCCACCTGTCGACCAAATCCGGCAAAGATGCGACGTCACGATCCTGTTGAATTGAGCGAGTGCTCCTATGGCGCCTTAAAAGAGTCTCTCGTAACTGTGCGCACCAAAATCACAAGACTCACTTTATTCGACGCAAGTCCAAGTCACTGATTTGAACTTAAACACACACACAGCGCTGTGTTGTGTTTCAAAGCAAAAATCCATACAGCGAGCTGCGTAGTTAATTCATGCTATGGCCAACGAACCATGTAAAGCATGCACGAAACAAAAGGACATGTGTCCATTCACTGGAGCTCCAGAGAAACGTGAAAAGACAGCGATATCCACTTCACGGAATTAGTATACCTGGTTAAACCAAGTACACCGTAGACTCAAGGCCGTTTGGAGACGGTAGATGGCGCGAACCACGCTCTGCTACCATTTGTAACGGTCCAGCTCCGATGCGGGGCTAAGACCGATTCTGCGGGAATTCCTCACGACCACTCTCCGAACCTCCCAGAAACGAACCAAGAACAAGTGGCGATAAATCCTTTATTGGACCTGATGAAAACAGACTAGAGTAAAGAGACACGAGTGGTGTCTGCAAAGTCCTATGGCAGAGTCCATATATTACATATTACATATAAGCGACACAGAAACACATAGAAAACAGCTTAAACCTTAAACCCTCCAATGAAGGCATTATGTACTATTTTACAAAACACTAAAATATGACTTTACGAGTTAGAAAAGGAAATAAATGACTGAAATTAGCAAGGCAACTGTAAGGGGCTAAAGGAATGAAACAATTTCTCACCTGATGAAAACTGACCAGAGTATAGAGACACGAGTGGTGTCTACAAAGTCCTATGGCAGAGTGACGGCTGAACGGACTTTTGGTCCGGGGTTTCCGCCACTCTTATCCAGGATTTTTTTTCTGGGTGGGTCGTGATCATAATATTTTGGACCTTTTCCAAGGGCCTGCGCAGGATTTTAGCCAAAGTGGGGAGGGGGAACTCACTTGTAAATGCGAGAAATACCAGAAAGTGGGAAACCCCTGTCAAGGAGAATTGGTTAAAAAAATTGCATCATCTTTGGACAGGTTAAAGCTCAATGTTAATCATGCAGGGTCAGGGTACGAGTTATTTTGCAAGTTCAGGGAATTCTTTGATATTTTGGGAAGTCGGGGAAAGGTGAGGGAATTTTTAATGGCTGTGTCGTCGCATTTTGTTATCATGTTGAAAGAGTTTGGCATGTCTGATAAAAATGTGGTTAGTTTAAAAGATTTACTCTTGTTTTCTTTAAATATTTGTACACAAATCTAAGTTTGATTGATGCAGAGCATGGATACACAACATATAACACCAACAATTAATGATGGACCGATTCTGTTATTGAGCAGTAATATAAAGAATGCAAGATCTGATGTATGATTCTTATGTTCCATACATTTTTCTATTAGAGCTTTGGCTGTGAAATGACGTTTTGAAACCAAATTAAAAATTTTTGCGATGATTTATATTTAAAACCAACTGAAGGTCAGGGAATGAACCAGGAAAACTCAGGGAATTTTGTCAGAGTTAGCTGCTGAAAACCCTGTTAATCACATCGATACATGTCTTATATATTACTTATTTTCTCATTTCTCATGAAAAATTGTCATGTAGCCCAATTCGCATTTTTATGCCCAATATGCATTTTTACTAATCTTCATGATAAATGCACATGTACGGACTTTTTTCGCAATGCCTGCAGATATTAGCCTGAATTTTGGTGTGTGGGCGGATAAATGACCAGTTACAGATCGAGTTTGCGTTTCGTTGCGGTTGACCTATTTTTAACCGTATGAGGGCTCCTGAACAGAGAAAATTTCATAAAAAATAGAATTTTCCAGACAAATGCACATGTACGGACTTTTTTTCGCAATGCCCGCAGATATTGGCCTAATTTTGGGTGTGTTGCAGCAAAATGATCACTTACAGATCGAGTTTGCGTTTTGTCCCGGTTGACCTACGTTTGATCGTATGACGGCTCCTGGATTTAGAGAATTTCATATAAAAAAAATGTTCATGACAAATGCACATGTACGGACTTTTTTTCGCAATGCTTGCAGATATTGGCCTAATTTTTGGTGTGTGAGTGCATAATTACCACTTACAGATCGAGTTTGCGTTTTGTCGCGGTTGACCTACTTTTGACCGTATATAACGGCTCCTTTACATGGAAAATTTCATGAAAAAATAGAATTTTTCCAGACAAATGCACATGTACGGACTTTTTTTTGCAATGCCTTCAGATATTAGCCTAATTTTTGGTGTGTGGCAGCAAAATGACCACTTACAGATCGAGTTTGCGTTTTGTCCCGTATGACGGCCAAAGAACAGAAAATTTCATGCAAATAGAAATTTTCATGATAAATTCACGTGTACGAACTTTTTTCCCAGTGCTAGCAGATATTTACCTGATTTATTGTACCTCGCCAGATCATGACCAGTTACAGATTAAGTTTTCATTTCGTCGCAGTTGTCTTACTTTTGATCGTATGACAGCTCCTGAACATAGAACTTTCATAAAAATTGAAATTTTCAAGAGAAATGCAATGTACGGCCTTTTTTATCGCAATGCTTGCAGATATTGCCCTAATTTTTGGTGTGTGGGTGCATAATGACCACTTACAGATCGACTTTGTATTTTGTCCTGGTTCACCTACTTCTGACAGTATGACAGCTCTTGAATATAGGAAATTTTACAAACTTTAACAAATATTTCTATATAAATTGCTCCAGGCACGGGCATTCTTGTTGTTCCGACACATCTAGTATGTAAATGTTATCCATGCGGCCACCCCCGTAGGTCTAAAAGTCGAAAGGCAAAAGATTAATAAATAATTACATATGTTGTTGCTTGTAGCTCAATGATTAACATTATAATCATGTAGTATCAGTATACACGTGGGTTTAAACTTACATATCATTTCGATCGTATATGCACAACAATATTTAATTGGACTTTAATTTTTTAGTAAAATAAGTTAGCAGGGACAACGGTTTTCCAACTACCCGCAGTTTTTTTATTACATATAAATATGTTGTCATGTTATTCTTTGAAAGGATACCTTTTTTACATTTCATTTGAGGATAATTGAGCATTAAACAGATAAAAAAATATTAGCCAAATCATAAAGTTAAACGTTTCAGTTTGAAATATAGATTATTAGCTTTATAAATGGTGATTAATGAAAAGTCCAGCTCACTTTACAAGGGCGTGCGCAGGATTCTAGCATAGGGGGGGCTTACGACCGAAAATTTTCTGACATTGTACACCCCCCCCCCCAACCTCTTCTGCCTAGACAGTCGACAGTTGCACTATCTATATACCCCCCCCCCCCCCCCCTTTTGATTCTGGTCCACCAAACATTAAATCGTAGGCTGTCTTCTTATTGAAGCGCTATACTAAAGAATGGAATACAATTGAGGGATGCATCATTTTTCTGCATTTAATACCATGTTTATTCTCATATATATATATACTTTATCCACCAAGCTAAACTGAAAAAAAGTCATATATTCAGGTCTTGCTTTGGCTTTGGATGTTTCCGCTTTATCAAGCAGCTACAGGTTGCTGTGGTCAAGAACCCAGCCCTGTGCGCTCCCTAAGCATAATTTTGAGAGTCAATAGACGTGATGCCACCAAGCCAAGCAAGAAGCCGCGATCGAGAGACCGCCACCGTTTTACCCGTACCGGTGACCTGAGGAAAGCCACAGTACAAACAGCCACAAAGGCAGAAGAAGCATGGATTCCATCCACCGATCCTAGCAGCGGAGACCCAGCCATGCCAATCGAGAGCCAAACCCGTTCAATGAAACGACAAAACTTCGAGACGAATGGCATTTTATACTTGCAGTTTCAGCCATTTGGACAACGTTAGCAAGTTTTTTTTTTCGTCATAATCATATGCAGGTCTTAGAAGGCACCCGTATAACCTCAAGGCAAGCAACCTACAAATGGTTACCCACACAACAATCTGTGTCTCTCATGCTATGTGTACCATCAACAACACTAAGATCACAATAACGACAAAACCAATTGAAACTTGGAAGAATAAAAAAATATTTACAGGAACATATATAATAAGGGGTTAAAGTAGTGCCGCCGCAGCGAGTGTAGATGCGTCAGGGTGCCTTTCCATGCGGGTCTTCGCTCATCGAGCAGCTACAGGCTTCTGTGGTCAAGACCTCAGCCCTGCGCCCTTTTTAAGCCTGTTCTCTGAGCCAACAGCCGCGATGCCACACCAAACCAAGCAGAGAGCCGCGAAAGACCGCAACCGTATATCCCGGACCGGTGACCTTGTAGGAAAGCTACAGCGTCCACAGCCGCAAAGGCAGAAGCAACCCATATTCCCTCTACCGATCCCAGCAGCGGAGACCCAGCCACACAAGGTTCCGCATTAATTATTAAGTTTAACTGGGCCCTATAGGAGACAAAGCCCGACCCGGGCCAGTTTGAGTCGTCCTGATGACAGCTTAATAAATGCAAGTTAACATATAAGAAAAAAGAGGTTTTTTCATTTTCAAGTATTTTCTGGTGTTCTTCACATAGGAAACTCCTGACGAGCCCGGGCCCCTTTGGATCACTCACTATTAGAAATTTTATATTTACGTTTCGTAAAACACGTGACTAAAGCATCTTGTGCCTTATTGGGAATTCCTAGGCTAAAGTAAAACTAAGTGAGACTTCTACATTTTCAAACATTTCATTGGGTCCTATAGAAAATTTCTGGTCCTTTAATACGGGTCCTTTAATATAGGCCCCTAAATATCGATTAAAAAATCCGTACACATGCTTCTCAAATGGCAGACATGATCTGCATTCCTTATGCCCTTTAAAGGACACACTTTACCGACCCGGACCCTCGCGGGGTCTCCTAACTAAAATTCATATGAGCTAAAAATAAAAACTATATGAGACTTGTACATTTCAAAACATATTTTATCTACACTATAGGAAATTCCTGGTCGATCTGGGGCCCCCTTGTTCCAGTTCCGGTTCCGGTACCTTGTGCCTGCTGACCCCACCTTTCATAGGGTCTGCTTTAAATCAGATAAACCACGGCGGGGATAGAACACCATATATTGACGTTACTTGGACCAATTACATGCAGAAGTTGGAACAGGTATCTATTGGCTATATATATCACCAGGACTGTCGTGCTCCATGCATAACACGATATGTCCTATGTATGAGCAGCAGCTTCCAATGAGGATTTTGTTTGGTCCATTATAGCCACTAAAGGGTGACATCCTATACTGTTACTAGAGTTAAACTAGTTTTTTAATAGGGCCTGGGCCTTACAAATACGACTTTGCGAGCTTATTTTGCAAAAGGTTTCGGTACGCCCTGACCATTTACAAAATTGGGTGCCTCCTAAAAAATTGTTGAACAGATTTTAGGGGGGGGGGGGGCTCTAAACATGCCCCTGCTTTACAAGTTTGCTAACTTAACTGGTGTGATGGTAGTCTGATTATAGAGGATTATATAAAGAGAAAATGAAATTTATATTTTGGCCATATTGCTTGTCCGAGTTCGCTTGTTAAGATATATTTTTGGTTTATGTATTTATTCTGTGTTTAAGTGTCTGCAGGTTGTTCTATCATATATATTGTCTTGAGCGGTTGCCTTTGGGTTTTGTTTCTGGGTACTTTTAGTTCTGATGTTTTCGTTTACCTACCAAATTAATATTGACTTTCCCGCTTTAAGACTGGCTTACACATCGTCGAATTCACCGTGATGTATCCCAGTAGGCTGTTCCCATCTACTCCCGATGCCAAGCCGATGTAACCCCGATATGTTCCGGAGTGACCCCGACACTTAACATTTTTGAAAATGTTAAAAAAATATCCATATGTCACCCGATATGCCCCGATGTGTACAAGCTGATGTTACTCCATGTCAAGTCGATGTCATAACGGGGGCTGCATCAGCGATGACCAACTTGTATATAACTGCACACTCGACTCGATTGAATATGACATTGGCATGGGAAAAGACTTGCCAGGTCTCGTACCTGAGCTGGTTAGGCTGTGGACTTTGCTTCGAATAGGAAGTGCGCCAAAAAAATTCAACTGCCGCTCCAGTTTCTATTGTATTTTTGTGGCAAAATGAGGACTATGATGCTAATTTGTTTTCTTGCTTTGATTTCTATAAAAGAAATCTTAAAGGCATTGAAAATGACTACTTTTGTGTAGATTACATGCACCATATATTGAATTGAATTGGATTTCGTATTTGTCCTGATAAACATGCACATTTCCACGCATATTGTATCCACAACGATAATAAACAACTGACCCATGGGCCATGACGCTCAGCTGAATTTGACAAACAGGCGATGCATATATTAATTATTATTATATTAATGATATATGATATATATTTGTTAAAGATAGAATGACTTCCAGAGAGCTCAGAATAAGGCGTTTTGCCCATAGGCCTTAGAAAATATGATACAGTGACCTTTTTTAGAGTTTCCAAGAAGATTTTACTAAGAACTCCCTAGATGCTAAGTTCTATGTAGTTTGCTACGATTTGCACACATCTATAGCCTACAGGGTGCTATATGATAACAGAATATGGGTCACAGTGACCTGATATAGGGTTTCTAAGAAGATTTTACAGGGCTCTCCCTGGACCTTAATTAAAATTGAAGATTCTACGTCCAACTGCTAACATTTGTACCTAAATGCTCAAATCATGTCTTTTGCTTATCTGACAGAATATAGGTGATGTTTTTCCAATAAATCCACAGTGACCTAATTTCATGTTTCCACGAACATTTACCCAGGACCGCCGTTAATATTACAATAGAAGATTGTATATTTCCAAGGAGACTTGCCTAGAAATTTCCTAAGTAGCGTTTGAAGATTCTAAACCTAACAGATACGGTTTCGGTTCATATGACATTCAGGTGACAAAAAACTTACCCTCTCAGAGATTGTGGGCAGAAGTCTAAAATTTTGTTTTTGGTAATTCTATTTTTCTCAATCAATACATATATACAGGCTGTACACAGGCGCAAAAACTAGGTAAGCTACTTATGACCAATAGTTTGCCAAGGCTGTTCTCATGCTGTTCTGTATTGTGTTCAGCAGTTGTGCATGAAAAGTGGCTTTAACTTTTGATCAAGAAGGCAAAAGCAAGCTAGCCTAGGTCAAAGGTCCAATGTTGTTGTTCAAAGTACAAAATACAAAGGCTCAGTTTCTACTTGTTTTTGCCTATGCATAGAGTTAGAACTACTTTGCCTCAGGGGTGAGAATCACTGACGATTTGCCAGGTCCGGGGGGGGGGGGGATTCCTGGATCCGCGCCTGTTGGTAAGGTGTCTATTCGATAAAATTATTAAGATAAATTTAAAATCAGTGATGTTTGAGTATAGAAAGGATATATTTTTTTCAGTTTTCTGGAGATAATATGTTGACGTTCTGAATGTGACTTAAGTTAGCTAAACCATGGCGAAATTCTATACCACTCTCTGACGTTACCTGAACCAGTCACAGTACCGGTATCTATTTGCTAACCCCAGGACTGTCGTGCACCATACAAACACGACATGACCTATGGGTGAGCAGCATCTTCCAATGAGGCCTTTGTTTGTCCAACATAGCTACTAGTACGAGGAGGTGTCATCCTATACTATTACTTAATTGTAACAGTTATAACTTGATGAGCTTATTTAGCAAATGTTTAAGGCACGCACAGACAATTTACCAAATTGGATGCCCCTAAAAATTTGTTGAACCGTTTTTTTTTTTGTGTTTTTTTTTTTTTTTTTTGGGGGGGGGGGGCCTTTTGCGGCCCTCTAAACACGCCTCAGTTTTCACAATGAGTGCCACCAGCTTGAAGCGGATGGCTCAGTTTAAGAATTGCTGGACTTGTGATTTATGTCATGTAATTAGTAAGGTCTTTAGACTCATAGCTGGTATCAATGCTTTTTCATTTATGTCATTGTGAAAGGCCCTTGAAAAAAAATGTCTTTGGACAAAAATGTGGACCTTTTGAAAAATTTGGGGGGGGGGGGGGGTCGTACGACCCTCCTTTGCATACATCCATGATTTAAATAATTTAAATAACATAGGCCGGACTTAACAACACACAAGCGGGTCGTTGACGACCCGAGCGTTTTGGTCTTGTGTTAAAACAACCACTCATTTTAGCAACCAGTTCTGGCGATGCAAGAAACACTTTTGTCCCGGCGATGTAAGAAACAAATACCCGTTACATAATTATTATTATTATTGTTACTTAAGAATATTATTAGTATTATCATTATTTTATTTTTATTGTTATTTATGTGTTTATTAAAATGAATGTGATGTCAGAATCAAACAAATAATGTATAAATTCCTATTACTACTACTACTACTACTATTTATAATAATAATAATTGTGTTGGTATTATGCAATATAACAATAAATTACTAATATATATATGTTAAATTTTTATATTAGTATATATTAGTTAAAAATTTAAAACACTAATATTTATGGTAACATTTTTTATTTTTTATAATAAAAATAATAATTATAATTATAACAATAATAAAAATAATAATAAAAATGATCTTTATTTCATAAAAAATGCTGCTTTAGAATGAACTAGTAATTATAATACATCTACCAATAAAAGATAAAAAATATTACTTATAAAAATGTAATGTTGCTATTATGGTAATAATAATATTAAAATAGTAATAATAATAGAAATAAAAATTATCATTATTATTAGGATTTTGTCTTATTAAGTATTAAATTTAAGCAAATATAGCATTAAATAAATAAATATTAATAAATTTATACCAACAACTACAATTATTATTCTGATTGTAATAATAATAATAATAATAATAATAATAATAATATAATACCTATACTAATAATAACTAAGAAATTGGAGATAAGTGTTCAAATTTGGTGCCATGGAACGTTAATCTAACCTGTGTTATTCCTGGGAACTTTTTTTTAATTAATTGTTGATGAATTATAATCGAGACAAAGTTATAATGCTGCCCTTGGCTATAAACAGAAAGAACAACTATGGCCTCTTGTTATCAGTAGGTTCAGTACGTTAATTTACTGACACCTATCTGATCAGGGAAATGGCACATGGGGTGACGTCATTGCCCTCTGTGACGTCACGATCCCAATGTTTATGCCCACGGAAATCACAACAAGTGACCCAGGGGTCATGACGCTCAGCTGACCAGGAAGACATTGACAAAAGTAATTTTATCATCTGAATGTCAAATTTGAATGAAATACTTTTTCCAAACTTGACCTTTTGTATAAAATCATCCAATATTCATTGGGGTACTATGGAGCTCTGTAGCATGAAGGATATGGGTAACAGACACCTAGTTTCAAGGTTTACAAGATGACTTTTCAGGGGTCTCCCAGCATGTCAAAAAATAAAATTCTAGGTCCAGTTATTATGATTTGTGCCCTGTTAACAGATGACCAAATGTCTATTCTGGGGGGTATTTCAAAGCCGCATAGGATGAAGGATATGGGTAACAGAGATGTAATTTCAGGTGCACAAGGAGACTTTTCAGGGGCCTCCCAGCATATCAAGAAAGGAGATTCTAGGTCAAGTCATTATAATTTGTGCTCTGTTAACAGATGACCAAATCTTTATTCTGGGGAGTACTTCGGAGCCCCAGAGCATAAAGGATATGGGTAACAGAGACCTAATTTCAGATTTCCAAAGAGACTTTCCAAAGGCCTCCCTGCATGTCAAGAAAGAAGATTCTAGGTCCAGTCACAATGATTTGTGCCCTGTTAATATATGACCAAATCTTTATTCTGGGGGGTACTTCAGAGCCCCATAGCTCACAGAATATGGGTAACAGGGACCTTATTTCGGGTTTCCATGTAGACCTTTTATGAGCTTCCCTGGAGGTGAGGACAGAAGATTCTAGGTCCAGTCATTATGATTTGTGCCCTGTTTACAGATGACCAAATGTTTAAAGATCACAAAAGTAGAGAAAAAAAATCGTAAAAAATAAAAAAAAATATAGGTGGCGCCACCAATCTCCAGAAATTGATGAAACACTCCATGATCAATATCCATGCAAAGAATCATGGTGATTAATGCATTAGTTGTTCAGATACTTGAGCTTTTGTATTAAATTTTGTATCATTCTGGGGGGTACTTCAGAACCCCATAGCTCGAAGAATATAGGTCACAGTGACCTAATTTCAGGTTTACAAGGAGAATTTCCATAGACCTCCCAGGATGTCAAGTTAGAAGATTCCAGGTCTAGCGGTTACGATTTGTGCCCTGTTAACAGACAGACGCCTGGATGGCCGGACGGACGACGGACAAAAGGTGATCCCTATAGCTCAGATGACTTTCAGTCAGCTGAGCTAAAAATTGAAAAAATACAGGTGGCGCCACCAGAATGCAGAAACTGATGAAACATTTCATGATCAATATCCATGCAAAGAATCATGGTGATCAATATAATAATTGTTCAGATACTTGAGCTTTTGTAACAAATTTTCCATTATTCTGGGGGGTACTTCGGAGCCCCATAGCTTAGAGGTTATGGGTAACAGAGACCTAATTTCAAGTTTTTAAGGAGACTTTTCATGGGCCTCTCAGCATGTCAAGAGAGAAGATTCTAGGTCCAGTTGTTACGATTTGTGCCATGTTAACAGATGACGCATCTTATGAGGTCTCAAAAATAGAGAAAAAAATTCGTAAAAATAAAAAAAATACAGGTGGCGCCACCATACTGCAGAAACTGATGACACATTCCATGATCAATATCCATGCAAAGAATCATGGTGATCACTGCAATAGTTGTTTAGATACTTGAGCTTTTGTATCAAATTTTCCATTATTCTGGGGGGTACTTCGGAGCCCCATAGCTCAAAGGTTATGGGTAACAGAGACCTAATTTCAGGTTTCCAAAGAGACTTTTTATGGGCCTCCCTGCATGTCAAGAGAGAAGATTCTAGGTGTAGTCGTTACGATTTGTGCCCTGTTAACAGATGGCCGCATCTTAAGAGGTCTCAAAAATAGAAAAAAATATTGGTAAAAATCGAAAAAATACAGGTGGCGCCACCAGTCTGCAGAAACTGATGAAACACTCCATGATCAATATCCATGCAAAAAATCATGATGATCAATGCATAAGTTGTTCAGATACTTGAGCTTTTGTATCAAATTTTCCATTATTCTGGGGGGGGGGTACTTCGGAACCCCATAGCTCAAAGAATATAGGTCACAGTGACCTAATTTCAGGTTTACAAGGAGAATTTCCATAGGCCTCCCAGGATGTCAAGTAAGAAGATTCCAGTTCTAGCGGTTACGATTTGTGCCCTGTTAACGGACAGACGCCCGGACGGCCGGACGGACGACGGACAAAAGGTGATCCCTATAGCTCAGATGACTTACAGTCAGCTGAGCTAAAAAAAAACACACCCTCTCTATTTACCGTAAGCATCCTAATGTGAGTACCCGTTACCAGCAGCACGGCTGATCCACATTTGGAAGGAACCAATCACAGTACAGTTAACATTAAGTCATAAGTTGGTATCAAAACGGCGTGGTTTTTTGCCGTTTGTCAAGGTCATGGTCAAAGATTTGTTGTTCCTTTTTGTTACTATATTATGTATATAGTAATTATTAATTCTTGTTGTTTGCAAGAATCCTATAAGATTCACCGAATTTTTAGAATTTCTGATCTTAGAAGAAATATCTAAATTTACATCAGGTAATTTTTTATCACATTTATGGCTGTTAAATTGGAACCCGCTGAAACGTACGTTTTGTATATTAATTTTTATTATTAGGTTTCCACTGACAGGAAGACCCCATTTAACCTGGCAACGCCCACTTTCAACCATGGTAGCGGGTCACTGCATGAGCTGGTAAACACTGGCAGCCCTGTTTCTGCTCCATCGAACCTGTTTATCTATCATCTAAATTTTTACATAAAAGAGAATAAAATGAGAAATACTGAAAGAAGTTAGAGACCATAAAAAACACCTATTAATATTTCAATTAATATTATTATTATTATTAAGATTATTATACTTAATGGTAATTTTATTTTCAATATTGATAACACTATAAATTTTATTAATATAATTAATATAATGATTACTATTATTTGTTTTAATTATTGCTTTTATTAATGTTTTGATGTTGATAATAATTATTATTATTGATATTATTATAATTATTAGTAGTAGTAGTATCATTTTTATAAATTTTATTAATGTTTTAATTTTAACATTTTTCTTATTATGATTATTATAATAATAATTATATTAATATTAATAATATTAATATCTTATTAATATTATTAATATGAATATTGTATTTAATCATTTTATATTTAATGTTTACTATTATTATTATTATTAGTAGTAGTAGTAGTAATAGTTGGAGTATAAGTATTATCAATATTATTATAAGTAGTTATATTATTATCAAAATTATTATTATTATTATTATTATTATTATTATTATTAACATTTAAAATATTTGTATTAGTATTAATATTATTATAATAATAATGATAATTATAATAATAATAATAATTATTATTATTATTAAAATTATTGTTATTGTTCTCAATATAATTATTAAATAATCCTACTGCCACTACTATTATTACTACGATAACTAATACTACTACTTAAAACTAATACTACTACAAATATTAATACTATTAATAAAAATAATAAAACCATCTATAGTAATAATAACAAAAAGTACTACAAGTAATACAAGTAATAATTATAATAATAATAATAATAATAATAAAAATATCAATACTACAATAAATGTAACTCCAAATTATAGTTCTACAACAGCCACTGTACAAGTTTACTACTACTACTACTTCTACTACACCTACAACTACTACTACTAATGCTACTGCTTTTACTACTAATACTAATATTACCAAAAGCTCTAACAGAAGTACTACTAATGCTGCTACCAATACTCTTACGACTACCAAAACTGTTACTAGAAAACAATTGTAATATCAGTAATAAAGATAATAGTAATAGTAATAATAATAATAATAACAACAACTATATAGCACTACTGCTACTAATACTACTACCACTACTACTACTGCTATTACCAATATTACTACTACAACATGACCCGACTACTAATACTAATACTACAATCACCAACAGTAGTACTACTACTACTGCTACTACCACTAAAACTACTACAACCACCAAGTGCCATAATAAATTAAGTTAAATGTATTGCGTCTTTTAGAAGTTTGAAGACATCAGAATAATAGTGTACACGTGCAAATAAAGTGACTGTTTTAAATTGATAAGCAGCGGCGGTGGGCACCTCGGGCCTTAGCCCCCTAAGAAATGGTATTCCTTTTGAGCTAAGAACCGTGCTTATACCTTAGCTAGTTATACCCATCAAAAATTGCCAAAATATTTTATTTTATTGTATTGTGTGTTTTTACAGTATGAAGATATTTGAATAATAGTGAATATGGGCAAATAAGGTGCGTGCTTTGATAAGCAGAGGGGCTGCGCATCTTGGCCCTTAGCCCCGAAAATTGCTATCACTTTCGACCAAAGAACCGGGCTTACCTGAGCAAGCGAATATTATTAATAAGTTGCGTTAATTATACAATTTTAATATATTGCGTATTTTGACAGAAATCATCGGAATGATAATATACGTGTAAATAATGTGCGTGGTTTGATAAGCAGAGGTGCTGGGCATCTCGGCCCATAGCCCCCAAGAAATGGTATCCCCTTTGAGCTAAGAACCGTGCTTATACCTGAGCTATAGTTATACCTACCAATTAGTGCCATAATAATTTGATTTTAATGTATTGCGTCTTTTAACAGCTTGAAGACATCATAATAATAATGAACAGAGGGGCTGCATGCATCTCGGCCCTTAGCACCCCAAAATTGGTATCGCTTTCGACCTAAGAACCGTGCTTATATACCTGACCTAGTTACATCCATCAATAAGTGCCACTTTTATCTGATTTTAATGTATTCCGTTTTTAGCAGTTTGAAGACAACGGAATAAAGTGTATACGCGGAAATAAAGTGCGTGATTTGATTAGCAATGGTGGTGGGCACCTCGGCCCTAAGCCTCCGAAAAATTGTTTCGCTCTTCACCTAGGAACCCGGCAAGCGAATACTATCAAAAAGTGCGTTTATAATACAATTTAAATTGATTGCGTGTTTTGGCATCGGGATAATAATGTACATAATCAAATAAGGTGCGTGCTTTGATAAGCAGTGGGGCTGCGCATCTCGGCCCTTAGCACCCCAAAAATGGTAACGTTTTCGACCTAAGAACCCGGCTTATAACTGACCTAGTTATGCCCATCAATAAAGGCCATAATAATTTGATTTTAATGTTTTGCGTCTGTTAGCAGTTTGAAGACATCGGAATAACAGTGTACATGTGCAAATAAGGTTTGTGCTTTGATAAGCAGAGGAGCTACGCATCTCGGCCCCTAGCCTCCGAAAAATGGTATCGTCTTCAACCGAAGAACCGGGTTTATGCCTGAGCAAGCGAGTACTATTAATAAGTGCGTTAGTATTACAATTTTAATTTATTACGTGTTTTGGTAGTTAGAAGACATCGGAATAATAGTGTTCATGTGCAAATGAGATGCCTACTTTGATAAGCAGATGTGCGGGGCATCCTGGCCCTTAGCACCCCAAAAGTGGTAACGCTTTCGACCTAAGAACCCGGCTTATACCTGACCTAGTTATGCCCATCAATAAGTGCCATAATAATTCGATTTTAATGTTTTGCGTCTGTTAGCAGTTTGAAGACATCGGAATAACAGTGTACATGTGCAAATAAGGTTTGTGCTTTGATAAGCAGAGGAGCTACACATCTCGGCTCTTAGCCTCCGAAAAATGGTATCGTCTTTAACCGAAGAACCGGGTTTATACCTGAGCAAACGAGTACTATTAATAAGTGCGTTAGTAATACAATTTTAATTTATTACGTGTTTTGGTAGTTAGAAGACATCGGAATAATAGTGTTCATGTACAAATGAGATGCCTGCTTTGATAAGCAGACGTGCGGGGCATCCTGGCCCTTAGCACCAGAAAATTGGTATATCGCTCTCGACCTAAAAACCGTGGTATATACCTGACCAAGTTCATCCGATCAATATTATCTCGCAATCATATTAGGACACCTATAAATATTAAAACTCCAAAAAAATAATAATACTGTTAGGCCAAAAAAGGTATGGTTCTCAGGTACCTCCTACGTCAATTTTAACCCCCCCCCCCCCCGCGTCAATAATCTTTATCTTTATTTTTATTTTCATCTTTCCTTTGTTATATAGTGATTTTACCTGTTTAGCAAAAAAAATCCTGTTATTATCATGCTTTTCCTGATCATATAACCTTTTTATCGAAACATACAAAAAAATATCAAACAAATAATCGCCCGCCCGTTTTAAAAAAAAGTGCCTGAGAACCGAACCTTTTTTTTTTGCCTTATAATTACTAACTAAAATGTTTATGCGGCCACTACAAATGCTTATCTTAAAAGCACTATACTAGGCCTACTACTGTAATACACTTGTTTAAGTTAACGACTAATAATAATATTACAGTATATTACAGTATATATCTGGTATTCACTTGACAATAATAGATAGATATACGGAAATAATTTCTGATTTAATATGAATATCCACAACTGCTCTGAGAATGCAATGTGGCAGTGCTTAAACATGCTTCTACGTGTGCTTTTACGTGCTAGTCTGTCGAACCTGCAGGCACAACAGCGAAATTCAACGAATTACCTTTTACATGTATATAAGCAAATACCTAACCGTAGTTTATGACATAAAACTGATGTCGGACTACTGCTTGGCTGAACATTGTATATTGCTTTTGCTATGCATAAAAATGAATATAGAATAATTTAGGCTTTTAAATAAGTAAAGCCGGTTGAAGATATCACATTTAAACGCAAAAGCGTTGACACGCGCGAGCACGGTTTTAATATACATTATAATATATAGCATATAAAGGCATGAGAATATGTATATATGGCTATATTAATATTCTGGATAATTTCTTGTGTGTTCGGGTAGGTTGAAGAGATAAAAGGCTTAGTATACACGTACAACTAAAATTCCTGGGGTGATGGACGGGTTGAAAATATATATACACTGTTAAACAGCAAATAAGAGTTATGCTATCACAAGATGTGTTATTTTCTATGAGTTGACCCTTGGACAAATGGTGAGTTAACAGCCTTGTTCACATGAATCACGAGTTATTTATTTTATTAAGTCATTGGGTTATTTGCAAGGTTGAAGACATGGGAATGACTGTATGCACAGGCTGGGGTGATGTATACAGGCACCGTGACCACCGCCCTCATAGCTTCCTATGGCGAACAATACGCTAGCTCTTATTCCGCCAATTTGCTGTCACCTAAAAGACAGACAGTGGTACAAATGTAATTGCTGTTTTAAACATAAAGTGGCAGGTATACAAATGGAGAATGGCCCAAGCACGAAATCCGCCTAATAAACAAAACAATTATATAGTCTCTAATAAAGTGACCTAGTGTCTTGGAACCATGGATCAGATGTCTCTGATCCATGACATGGGCTGTTCAAACTTTTTTGTAGCATTTAAAGCCGTGTACAATATTTGTATAGGTATTATTCTATTTTAAATGATAGGAGAAAACAGTTTGTAATATGTATACGTAAACAAATGAAGGCGAATGGACATGTCTCCAAATACGGTTTCAGTTAAATTTAAAAGAATTTTACAATGAATATAATATAGCTTTCATATATAACCCTTTGTGAGATATGTTTTATATAAATAAACATTAGTATATACGATGTGACCATTTATTTTATTAGCAAGGCGACGGTGGATTGGTTCCGGACATGATACATTATTGCGTAGTATATGGTCGTGTACGTTAGGCCTAAGCTTAACTGATCAAGTTAATCCGATCATTATGTGCCCTTATAATCAGATTTCAATTAACTGCATGTCTTGTTAATGTAAGATTAGGAAGAAACAGTGAACGAGAGAATAAAAACTTTTGAGAATCACGTTTGCTCGACGTGTTGCATCATTCGCGTGATTCAATTATAATGTGCTGAGCTAAGAGCCGTTCTTACCTGAGCAATCAATTTGCATTAATAAATACATTAATGATGATATTTCAACAGGGGCGTATTCATAGGGGGGCGCAGAGGGGCGCGCGCCCCCCCTAAAATTCTGCTAACACTTATACCAGTCAACTACTGGCAAGTGTTATGTTTGTAAACTCAAATTTATTTTATGTTCGATTATTTGAGTATACACACACATAGATAAAATATGGTGTTTTAAGAAAATAAATATTTTCATGTTTCTCTATGCACGGTTATGATAATGTTATTCCAATACTGAAAAGAAAGAAGAAGAATTAGAAAGATCTTGTCTGTAATGTAAATATATATATATATATATATATATATATATATATATATATATATATATATATATATATATATATATATATGATATAATTATGTATATTTATTATCAGTTCTAAAGGTTTCCTATTGACGTAAAGAGTATCTAGTTTTGTTGTATATGTTGAAATTTTGTGAAGAAAGAAACAAAAGCTTAGCAAGATACTGTCTGTAATGTAAATGTAAAGAGTGTCAGACTTTGAAAATTTCTAAAATAAATTTGAACAGTAATCGGATTATATAATACACATTTCTCTCATGCTTTTTTTCTATTTCTCTTTTCTGTTTTGTTTGTGTGCAGAAGTGAAGGCTCCAAACCCTATGATTGTTCTGTAACATGATGGTAGATGGCCAAAAATTGTTTAACGATCCATGCAAGCTATTTGTACTTCCACAAGACGCTTGCTATGCTTCATTTTTAAAATTTTCCCTGGAATACACCAAGGGACCATAAGAAAGCTTCCGGTTTCTTGATTCTGGGGTAATGAAAATCACCTTTAAATAGCTAGCTACTGTCACCGGAGCTAGATGGCCAGGCTTTATGTCTGAAAGCTGCATTTTCAATAATTATATAAACCTGAAAATGGTATGCAAACAAACAGTCAATGAGTATTTTTCACTTCTAATATTTCTTGTGTTTATGTAATTTAATTACCTCAGGTCAGACTATCTTTATTTCTTTTTAACTCCAACTGGCTATAGTTCGAACTTAATTGCTGCAAAAATAATTTATCTACGAAAACCTATATTATGGAATTCATTATCAGAAGCTCTACATGAAAAATAGATGTAGTAACCTTTGATAGATTCACTGACATATAATAGTTAATCCATTTTAGTTCTTTTACATGTGTGCTGGCCTTCTACTTAAAAATACATTTAAGTTACAACACTACACTTACTGATGCATGTATTTTTCGGTTGTTCAAATAATGCATTTTATATAGATGAGGGTCCCACGGTTAACATAATAAACAAATTGAACAGGATACCTCACAAAAAATATATATAATAATCATAATAATTATGCAGGAACTAACAATATTTGATATGTTTAGAAGAAGACAATTTAACAGCCATGCAGTGTGTTCAAACATGTTTAAATATGCTTACTTCCTACTGAGAGGGCTTTGTGGAATATCAATATAATTAAAAAAAAGATTTATTAATATATATATATATATATATATATATATATATATATATATGTGTGTGTGTGTGTGTGTGTGTGTGAAATGTCTAACAGACGAGGAACAGCCCCCTTTCCCGACTAATGACCTGCGCCCACTCTATTTTCAAATCCTGGATACGCCACTGTTTCAATTACTGAGTGTTTTATCAATTTGAAGATATATGAATGATAAAAATGAGATGCGTGCTCTGACCAGGGTGTGGATGGCACCTCGGCCCTTATGCGTCAAAAAGTTGTCATCTCGTGAGCTAAGAGCCGTGCTTTCCATGAGCAAGTCAAAGTCACCGATATATATTTTAATTTCAGTTGTGTGTCCTGGTAGTTTGATGACAGAAAAACGGTGATGTACACGTGGACATCAAATGCCTGCTTTAAGAAGCGGATGTCCTAGGCGACTCGGTCCTTAAGCGCAGAAAAGTGCATGGTATCAGGGGCGTCAATATAGGAAGGGATGGGTGGTATATATACCCCCCACTTTTTGGCAAGGGGGGGGGGGGGGGGATGGCCAATGTAATCATCCCCCCCCCACTTTTCAGAGAATAATAATATAATATTGCAAATGAATTATATTGATAAATAGAATTAAAGACTTTGGATCCATTTACTAAAAATGTTATATCTAAACCTTGCTTTGAATTACAAAATAACTTATTTTCTATTAAAATATAATTATTTGAAATATGATTCAGTGTATATATAATCATATATATATATACATAAATTTAAATATATATATATATATATATATATATATATACATATATAGTTGAATATGTCACTCAGAGATGCTGAAAAAGGTATGTGTGTATATAAATATACAAAGTCATATACCAAACTCGAAGAATTGACGCCACTGCATGGTATATAGTCTGTGAGCTGTAAGAATCGTCTTTATATACCTGAGCTATATAATACCCATCATTTTATGCAATGATATTTAGATTTCAATGTATCTTTCGTCGAGCACTTTGAACACATCTGATTAATAGTCTACTCGTGCCAATAAGGTGCATGCTTTGATAAGCATATATGTGTATATGGTGAGTATCTTGGCTCCTAGGCCCCGAAATGTGGTAAAACAAGTGAGCTAATTTAAGAGCCATGCTTATACCTGATCGAGCTAGACATACTAATCAATAAGTGCCATAATAATTTGAATTTAATGTATTGCGTTTCTTAACAGTTTGAAGACATCGGAATAATAGTGTACATGTTCAAATAATTGCTTTTAAAAGCAGATATGCTGCGCATCTCGGCTCTTAGCCTCCGAAAAATGGTATCGCTTTCGACCTAAGAACCGGGCTAATACCTGAGCTAGTTATGTCCCACAATTTGTGCCATAATAATTAACTTTTAATGTACACTGTTAAAAGTTGCACGTAAAATAACGGTGCTTTGCACTGGCAGCAAAGTTGACAGTGCAATGCACCGTTATTTTACGTGCAAAGAAATAACGCAGTGCGTTAAATAAAGTCGCATTGCACCGTAATTTTACAGCGCTTTTGGACGTAAATAAACGGCGCTTAGCCACGGGAAATAACGGGCATCTGTTATTTTACGGGACAATATGCCGTTATTTTACAGTGCTAAGAGACGTGAATAAACAGTGATTTAAACTGGAATCAGGGCATTGCACCGTTATTTCACGGTGCTTTGATATGTAGAATAACAAAACATCGTTACTTTATAATAAATAACAGTGCTTTGAACTTAGAGCTATACACTGTTACAGGTTTCCATAATCTTTCTAAAAACGTTTCTGTCTTGTCACTCCGGACGAACCCTTTATTTGTATGTGTACTTCAGGTTTCTCATAACATGTTTTTTTAGATTTTACCAGTAAAAATATAGAGTTGTAACTTTCTGTTTGACAGTCAAGTGTCCCGAAAATCAAATCAGGATATCCACAGAGGGAAATGCATCTTGGCTAATTTGGGAAATGGCATTAAAAATGCATGCTCACACATAATATCACACCACTTCTTTATTGTATGAAATATTCAACAGATCATCAACATGTACAACACGTGTACTTAATGTATATAGTTATTCAGATTATACTGATCTTCCAAAAGGCATCATTAGGAAGCAAACATATTTAAACACAATTAGTGCAATATTATTATGATTACTATTATGAATGCTGTGTGTTATCTCATTAAGGTTGCTGATCTTTTTAACAATGGGGCCAAAATCTATTTATAATGTATCTTTGAAAAATAGATAAAAGTGCATCAATAAATTTATAGTGTTGTAAATTAATGGTATCTTTAAGGTAAAAGATTGTCAGAACACAAGTCAAACAATTGAAATGGATTTAACTTATATGTCACCAAATCTTTCTACAGTAAAGGCATCTACTTTGTTTGAAGCTTCTGATAATGAATTCCAAAATAAAGGTCCTTGGTAAATATATTTTTGCATCAATTATATTCGAACTGGAGGGAGTTGAAGAGAATGCCTACACTGTAACAAGGGTGCAAATGTAAACGTTTTTCCATAGAAATAATAAGATAATTACCTGATTTAATTAAGGTACCTAAACACAAGAATATTAAAAGTGAAATAGTCGTTAACTGATATTTCCTATATTGTTGATATATTATAGAGGAAAATGTAGCATTAAAACATTAAATCTGACCAACCAGCTCTATTGACAGTGGGAAGGCAGTTAGAGGTGCATTCAATTACCCCAAATCAAGAAACCTGAAGGTCTTTTTAGTCCCTTGGGATACTCCAGGGTAAATATCCAAAATGACGCATAGCAAGCCTCCAGTGGAAGTAGAAATAACTTGCATGGATTGACAGTTTCATGCCATCCACCATATGTTACAGTGATGTTACAGTCCCCATCTTGAACATTCATAGGTGTTGGAGATCTCATTCCCTGCATACAAAATAATAAACAGAAAAGAGAGATTGTAAATGTAAGAAACATGAGAGAAATATGCAAGAATATAGTTCAGTGCAATTATCCCTTTAATTTTTATATTTTTTTAGATTTTTTTCAAAGTCTGACGCTCTATCAATTTACATTACAGAAAATAAACTTTAGTTCTTTCTTCACAAAATTTAAACAATAACTACAAAAATAGTTTTCTTATGGTCAATGGGAACCTTTAGAGGTGAAAATAATTATACATTATTATATCAAATATATCTTTACATTTACATTACAGACAATAACTGGCCAAGATTTTGTTCTATCTCCACAAAAAATTACATTTACATTACAGACAATAACTGGCCAAGATTTTGTTCTATCTCCACAAAAAATTAACAATTTCAACATTTTTCTTTATATATGTATTTACTTAAAAAAGGTTAAAACTATCTTTAATACTTGCTGAATATATTAACACAAATATAATAGTTTTGAAAGAATTACCTCTCCTCCATCTGCAATCCCATATTATCCTTGCATTCTCCAAACAGTGAAGGCAGTATCCTTTATATAGGAGCTTAGCTTCTGCAAATACAAATGCACAGACAATGCATGCATATATATATATATATATATATATATATATATATATATATATATATATATATATATATATATATATATAAATGTGATACAAATCAGTTTTAAAATCATACTCAATGACTGAAAGTTGATCGATTAATAATCATTTTTTTTTTCATTTTATGTGCCATATTATAAACATAAAATCTGTTGTATAGATACCTAAATATTGACAGAGTAAATTAAGCCTAGCATGTACATCACACTGAAAGGTCAAGACTATACTTGTTAATACTTGTTCACTGCATAAGGATAACATTATTACTGTTTCCTGTTTAGTGCCCATCTTTCTAAAATCTATGAGAGAGTTAGAATATTTCATTGGAATAAGGAGACTTCTTTTGAATGTGCATACCTGATCGTATATGAAAGGTTATGGAAAAAAATACATGATTTGATGATTTAATTATGAAATGTCCTTTTCCAGAATGATTTCTACAAACAATAGACCTGACAATGTATTTTTAAAGGCACAAATGAAAGTATGTGTAAATATGAAGTAATTAACAGTAAGGCTATGGGCCTGGATTTTATTTATTGTAACTGTAAATAATTATATTATGAATATTTGATAACCAGAATATCTGCAATGTTTTTTAGGGAGTAAACATGTTCCAAACTGCATAAAATTAAAAAAAATAGCCAATTATCAGCAGGTTTGACAAATGACACTGTAAGGTTAGAGATGGTCAGGTTAGCGTGGCTCAGCTCCATCAAGCAGCAAGCCAAAAAGTTTATTAGAATAAAAATGGAGAGAATGAGAAACAGGCAGGCAAATTTAGGTCAGCATCACTGCTGATGTTCAATATGTAAGATACTTGTTTCACAGATTATTAAACTCATCAGCTTATTCAAATTGCCATGAGCTTTACAAAAGAAAATATGATAAAACTCAAACTTACCTTGGTGTACCTTTTCTGCAATGTTCTCTGCTAGGAATTTACCCTGCAACTGCTTGCCAGTGCAGTTGTGCACCTTGCACATCTTGCATTTGTACTTTGATCACAGCTCTAAGTTAGGTAAGGCGTGGAACATTTACGTCATCTTTCCTCTAATCATTGATGCATGTATGGCTCTCTGAACACCTGCACAAGTAGAACAAATTCTAGGAGTATATAAAAACAGAACTGATAAACATGTAACCAACGAAAGACAATCTCAGCACCAGGCATATTAATAATATTTACAATGTAAGTGCAGGTATATAAATTAATAAACAAAAGTGTTATATTGCATATAAAAATGGTAAATATTGGGTCAACAAATGTTTTTATTCAGTGTATAAACAAAAAGGTGCAAAAACAGCATCACATGTGTACGAGGATTTATAAATAGGAAGCAATATATGCAGTACAGCCTTTATATTACAAAATGATGTAACATTTGTAATTGCATTTACATATACTAGCTTTTATAGTATAACAAGGGCTACAGGCATAATGCAAACCTGCGTAATCTTTCCGGGTTCCCTGATGATAAACTTGACTATTATTTGAAAAAGTTATTATTTTTTAAGGTGTGACAAGTACATGTATAAAGCAAGTACTACCAATTTTGAATCTTAGTACAAGTATAAATGCGCTCAGTCTGATGCATACTGATGGATGAGATGTGGTATACCCCATTACAAAGGCCTATATGTGAGGGAGGGGGTGTCAAAAACCCCATCCAACCCACATTTTGAATGGAAATTGCAACCCTGTACAACAGAGTTGGGGGGGGGGGGGGGGGGGTCTCTGGCAAATTTTCAGTTGAGCAAACCTGGACATTACAGATGGTTTCACTAGGCCTTGCTAGAACAATTTGTGGGGGGGGGGGGGGGATCAATGAGCTATGTTTTCCAACAAAAGTTCAATAACAACTTTAGTACTGGTATCAGTGAACGACAGTGACAGAGGTGGTGTCTTCCCTGTAGCTCAAATGACTTACAGTCAGCTGAGATAAAAAGGCAGTATATTATTATGCGATTTTTAAACTTACATAATTCCTATTCTTAAGAAATAGGAAAGTTGCCATGATGGTATCCAAATCTTCTTTGAATTTGCCACACTGATGGAAATGCTTGACCATTTTCTGAAAACATAAAGAGTATTTGGCTGTGCCTTAGCAGCCTTAATTTTCAGGCTCTCTCTCCCTCTCTCGCTCTCTCTCTCTCTCAAAAAGACTGGCTAAAATGTTAGCACTTTGGCTAGCATGGTATGTTTCTTTTTTCTAAAAAATGTTAAGAAATTTAGGAAATTGTCTCAAAGCTGTTAATTATTTGTTTGGTCTGTGTTTACTCTCTGTTTAAGCATCTGTTAAAAATATTTTAAAAAAAAATTAAGGGACTTTGATATCTTAATTTTTCTGGTTGACATGTAAGTGGGAAAACCTTATTCAAGGCCTCATGTAAAATCTAGTAAATAAATAATTCAAAACTGTTTTCAGTGATGCCTTTACCAATATTTCACCTTTAAGGGAGATATATATATATATGACATGTATATTTATACCATTCATGCATGATATACACCAAGACATGGCCAGGTGTGTGTGTTTGTGGGTCGGGGAAGGGGGGAGGGGGGTTGCTTCCTTTTTTCCTAATTGGCAATTCCCTGAAACTAAAAAAGACTTAATCATTAATGATAAACATTTGAATCAATGCAGGGAATGGGGGTTATATATCCCCCCCCCCCCCCCACACTTTTTTAACAAGGGGGGATTGGTCAATGTAATCATCCCCAACACTGATATTGAGCAAGTAACAATTACTTTTATATATTGGACATTTAATATATTAATAATTAGAAAACTTGACTTTGTTTCCATTTCTGAGTTAACTGAAATATAAGGTTATCTAATAATCTAAACATGGTTTAGAGTTGACATTTAATTAAAACATAAAACCTGCACTTAATTAATATATAATATCAACATCACATAAATGTCACACATTATAAAAGGTGTATATATATATATAATATATATATACACATATATACATAATATATATATATTTCTAACTCAATCACTCTTCTACCCCTGCCAGTGGCAGTCGCCCCCCCCCCCCCCCCCCCCCCCCCAACTGAGGGAACACATGAACGAGACTGGCCTCGTACCACTATACCATTACCAACGTACTCTATTACACAGTATTAGAATAACAACTAACACAGTAAACAGATTTATGCCTACATATTAAAGAAGAACATTTTACCAATGAAGATGCTGGGTAATTTCTGTGACTTTCAGCAGCCAGCAGACGGACAAAAATGGCTTCTCTTCCCGCCGTGGAGTCAAAAGATCCAGGATGTTGACGTCATGAGTGGCCCCGCTGATCACATGACGCGCGGTTTATTTCATCTGTACCGTCTGCTTTACACACGTGTCACACCATTTTCACAGACGCTCATCATTTGACGTTGCATTTGCGCGTTATTCAACGCACAAGAGCGTCTACATTGCAAAGCGGCGTAAATTTACAGTCTTATGCGCCGTTATTTTACGGTAATTTTTAACAGTGTATAGCGTCTTTTAACAGTTTGAAGACATCAGAATAATAGTGTACATATTCGAATAAGGTGCGTGCTTTTATAAGCATATATGCTGCGCATCTCGGCCCTTAGCTTCCGAAAAATGGTACGGCTTTCGACCTAAGAACCGGACTTACCTGAGCAAGCGAATATTATTAAAAAATGCGTTAATTATACAATTTTAATATATTGCGTGTTTTGACAGTTAGAAAACATCGGAATAATGGTGTACAGTTGCAAATAATGTGGCAGCTTTGATAAGCAGAGGTGCAGGGCATCTCGGCCCTTAGCCCCCAAGAAATGCATGCATGGTATCCCCTTTGAGCTAAGAACCGTGCTCACATCTGAGCTATAGTTATACCTGTCAATTAGTGCCATAATAATTTAATTTTAATGTATTACGTCTTTTAGCAGTTTGAAGACATCAGAATAATAGTGTACATATTCGAATAAGGTGCGTGCATCAGAATAATAGTGAACTTGGGCAAATAAGGTGTGTGCTTTGATAAGATGAGGGGCTGAACATCTCGGCCCTTAGCACCCCAAAATTGGTATCCCTTTCGATCTAAGAACCGGATTTACAGGAGCAAGCGAATATTATTAATAAGTTGCGTTAATTTTACAATTTTAATATTTTACGTATTTTGACAGTTAAAAAACATCGGAATAATAGTGTACACGTGAAAATAATGTGCGTGCTTTGATAAGCAGAGGTGCTGCGCATCTCGGCCCTTAGCTTCCGAAAAATGCTGTCACTTTCGACCGAAGAACCGGGCATATACCTGAGCTTTAGTTATACCCCACAATTAGTGCCATAATAATTTGATTTTAATGTATTGCGTCTTTTAGCACACGTCTTTTTTTTAGAAACGGAGGCGCTTAGCTCTGCATGCTATTTGACCCGAGGTGTAAAAGCACTAATAAAATATGATTTAGTATTTTTGTTTTCTTGAAGACATGGCTGAAAATGTACTCCGAGAGTCACATGCCTGCTTTGAAAAACTGCCCTTAGTACGCGAAAGTGTTAAGCTGTTGAGCTAAGAGCCGTGCTTAACTGAGCTCGCTATTCCAATCAATAATTTCCTTTAATAATTTAATTAACAATTATTGAATTTTGTTTTGAAGTTTTAAGATATAGGTATAATCGTGTACACGTGCAAGTGAATAGCGTTATCTTTCATCGGTGTGTGCTTGGCCTCCTGCATGGCCGTTATAATCGCCGAAACAGCGTACATTATCTTTTGACCTATAGGTGTCGTGCTAAACATATAACAGCTGATTCCCATCAATGTGCGCATTTATAACACGAGGTATTTTTCTTGGGGGGGGGGGGGGGAGTGAGATTTTAACAGTTTTAAGATGGAATAACCGTGTACTCGCACATCGCCCCGGATACGCCTAAAAGCTGTAAGCTTGTGCGCTGTAAAAGCCGTGCTTACCTGAGCTACTAAAATCCATCAATAAGTGCCTTAATATTTGAATTTCTTACAAATGAAGTTAAGAAAATACACGCTTCAAAAGTAAAATATCACCAATTTTATAAAAAAAATATATTAATTTAGTATAACTATGGTGGTTGTCCAATATCAGACTTCGTAAGTCTATATAAGTGCACTAACAGGCGCTCAACTTAGAGCGACTACAGCATCAAGTGAACCCATGCACGTTTGTGGGTAAAAATAAAATGTGGGATCTGCTTAATGTTATACAATTTGAATAAGTAATATACTATTTATTTAAATTTTTAAAGGTTTTATTGTCAAAATAAGGGCAAAATCTTGACTTTTCTTCAAGACGTGTTATGACTGTGTACTCGAGGTCATAGACAAGTATGTCAGATCTGTGGGTTCACAAGATTAACCCACATTTTCTCCACAAAAAATGTGGGTTTGATGCCTAATAGACTTCCACATTGCGCGAATATAAATAAAATACTTGTACACGACGTCACTGAGAGTTCTACCAAATGTGTGTTCAAAATGAACATCAGAAGCGTGTGTTCACTCAGAAATTACTGGTCATTAGCAAGAAATAAAATGTGGGGCAAGGCACAGAGTCCAAGCACATTCTCAAGTAGAAAAAAGTATGGGTTCAGATTTTGTTTCAGTCGCTCAAACTTGATACCTATAGTTATTGCACCAAATATTTGTGGCCGAAAAATCATATTAGGACTAATTCAGTTCTAGTGTTTGGGTATATTCCAAACCATATTTGATCAAAAGCAAGTTTTTTTTTTTATTTAATAATGGAAGATTATTTCAAAATTCCGAGGAATTTTGGGGAATTTTTGGATATTGGTGCTCTACCATATACTGACCATTGTCGAAGATACGAAATTCGATGGTGGATCAAAGCTTATTTTAACAGACATCATGTATCAAAACTTAGGACAAAAAGATAACTGTAAGGCCAAAAAAAAAATAAAAGATGTGGTTCTCAGGCACCGCCCGCGTCAACTTTTAACCCCCGCATCAAAAATTTTTATTTTGATTTTTATCTTTCAAGTAGAAAAATAGTACAATTTATGTAGTGCTTTTACCTGTTTAGCAAAAAAATTTGTTATTTTCATGCTTTTCACTGATCATAACACAATTTATCGGAGCATTAAAAAAAAGGTCAAAAATAAAATACCGCCCACCCGCACCGATTTCTGAAAAAAAGTGCCTGAGAACCATATCTTAGTTTTTTTTGGCCTAATTTATGGAGTTTGGGGGGGGGGGGGACGGTGCTGGGTCTGTGAAGAGAAAATTTAGATTAACGATGCAGTATCTTGTTACTGCCAAACCTTCCCATTCTCTCAACTCCTATCTTGCATATACTGGTCAACACACCATTGTCATTCGTAACTGATCTATTCATTCCTATAAATGACAATCATTCAGAACAAGATATTACAAGTTACAAACAGCTCACACACAAATATGTGACAAAATGATACAAGTTACTGTTATAACATAATTTATTACCTGTCAAGTTAACATTTGTGCGGGTATTCAAACTTTGAGTCACAACTTAGTGACATATGTTTGAAAAATTTATTTCATTATAAAATTACTGGCCAAAGGGCCATGGCGCTCATCTGAATTTGAAATACAGGTGATGCATCTATAAATAATTGATATTATGATTTGGTGTAAACTATTTATTAAGAAACCTTAAACAATGGGACGAATAACTTAAGTAGTTCTCCAAATCATGTTTTTTGCCCATACTCCTTCGAAAATAGGTAACAGTGAACTTATTTTTCAAAAAAGGTTCAACTTGGACCACCCTAGATGCTAAGCTAGAAGTTTCTAAGTCCAACTGCTACAACATATATCCGACTTATACGGTACATAAATCGTATTCTTTCACATAGCTCACAAAATACACTAACAGGTCACACTGACTTTTTCTGACAGTTCCCTATGGGCTAATGAGCTGACTTGGCGAAGGTATGCCCTCTCTGAGTGCTTTTCTAGTTATGTTTGTTTAGTGTTTTGAAAAGTTGTATTCATAAATTACATACCAAAATATCAAGTGGGTTCTGTGCAATTCACTGATACCTTGAAAAACTGGAAGGGAAAATCTATAACTGTATTTAAGAAAATTTCACATCTTTCTCAACCAATACCCCTTAAATAAAAGACAGGTGAAAAAATATATAATTTTGCACCCAATAATTACAAACCTTCAATTTCAAAGCTAGACTCCTGAAACTTTAACTGATAATACCCATGTATATAGATAACATGAGGGTAGCATCAGTATAGGTATACCTATGACAAATAGGAATGTTTGTTTTGCTACATGATTGTTGTGATTTTACAAGCAGCTGTTCACAATTTGATATATCTGAGCATTTCTCTCAGTCTCCGTTAAGCTAAATGTTCCCTCATGAATAAGGAATCATTTCTTTGAAAGAGGTTTTGTTTTGCCCAGGATTACATTGCTGATTTTGCTTGGATAATGCAATGGTCCGACTTGGGTAATATCTTTTTTAATTTCTGAAGCTCTAGGCCTCTTGGCATCTTTTTGTTTTTAATACTTTCTTCTTACGCTTGGAAGATGACCTTGTTTTCTTCTTTGGTCTACCTCATTCTGTTGATCTTTCCTATACCTGCAAAAGACAAAGCATGATTAAAATGTGAAGTCAGCATACCTTAATATCTTAAACTGGCTAAGTGGTGTACAGGTGTCTTGAAACCTCTCAAACATACTGTCAATGAAGGGACCCATGGGTTACGGCACTCAGCTGAAGTTTGAAAAATTTTAGCAAATACAACATAGGCTTATTTCTGTTGAAATTGTTTTTCGTATGTATTAGCATATGAAAACTATGAGAAAATGAATACTTTGTGAATACAGTCACATCACTCTCTGCACACTAAACATAGCAAGACATTTATGACAATTATTAACATTATAGACATCATAATGAAAACTTGTCTAAGATCAGATTTTTTTTATCACATTTGAAATGTTTTATTATTTTTTTTAAAACATGTATCAGAAAAAAAGAAAAGTAATCTCAGCTGTGAAACTGATACATGTGTTAAAAATAACCCAAGGATCAAAACACTCAATATATGATACAAGGAGCAAACTGGAGTTTAATTTTATTAACTAAAAAGGAATCAGTACTATAAATTTTGATTATTTACCTAGTATCATGTAATGGCTGATACAACCAAGAGTCTAAATGTCATAAGTCAAACATATTGACATCTTTAATGAGCACTTGTCTGAGTAATATTTTAAAACTTTGACATATTTTTTTTTAAATTTGGAATAAAAATAAACCAAAAAATTAAACACCTGGAAAAGACCTTGAAATTTTTATTTATTTAATATAATCAACTGCTTCCTTGTCTACCATTAGTTTGCTTCATATAATCCCTAATTATAAACAAGAATTTAATTTAATTATTTATTTTTTATTTTTATGATTGAAATAAAAAATACCCAGTGGTGACTGCATGGTGCATTTGGAATATATTTTCGGCCATCCATGAAAGATCTGTAAAATATCAGTAATTGCAAGGTAATTCCCTGTTACTCATTAACTATAAAATTACTTTTTCTTAAAGTTGTTATTATAAACCAATAAATTTTTTGAAAATTATTGTTCATGGCTAAAACAACTACTACAGGAGGGGGGTTGGACAGTTAGATCCAGCTGAAGCCACCCAAAGAGCTGACTGGCTGCACAGTAGTCCTTGCTTTAAGCATGCATAATTGGCCCGAAAGTTCACTGAAAGGTTAATGTGGGGACATATAGGGGGGCTTCAGTATAGGCTAGGTGTTACATGGTCTCATAAAAACTTTAATAAAAGCTACAGTTTTTGGTCAATTCTTCTCAAATTTCAGAATTTAGAAGCTGAAATCCTTATGTGTGCATAATATAAAAATTAAATCAACAGTGCTTACAGGAAAAAAAAAATGTGCCATGGCCAAATTTAGGCAAAATTTAAGGTACTGGTTTTATATTTATGCAAATAACTTATAAAATTTGAAAAATTCATATCTAATTTTTCGGTATACAATTGAATCTTGATTAAATAAAGTTATATCCCTGAAAAAAAGTCTCTAGCTTCAGCAATTCTTTTGTTTAGTGAGTAAATATATTTCCTGATTTTTTTTCAAGGTGCATTATGTTTTGGCCCATAACTTCAACAAATTACAAAATACCGACCTAATTTTTGGTATGTACATAGGAAATGTATGGAAAAATATGGATACAAAAACAAATCAGTGGTTTTGATATTAGGCAATCTTGAAGTGTAACAATGGGTTTTAATGGAAAACGGAGTTTATTTCTTAATTTCTCAAAGGAACAAAGTCTTAGGGACCCAATTTTTGGTATGGTAGGAGATTTTGGGGACATCTAACTGTATGCAGAATTTCAGATTCATAGGTGTCAAGGGCATGTCAGCTTGAGATTGTAGCTAACCATCACAGGTAGGATATATTCTGGAGTGTGTGTTGCTGGCTAAAGGGTAGAGAGTTTTGCAGTTGATGATGTAGCTAACTGTCGCATATTGTTGCAGTTGTCAGGTATTTCCTGGGGTGAGTGCATGTCGCACACTGTCGCAGCATCTGTATTAATTGTCACGTGTCAGCTTGTGATTGTAGCTAACTGTCGCACACTGTTGCACTGTCGCACAGGTAGGATATATCCTGGGATGAGTGTCGCACACTGTCGCCTTTAGTGCGAGGAATTTGCTGATCAACTGCTACTTCAGATAACGAAACAAAACACTTGGGGGGGGGGGGGGGGGGAAATTGCTAGTAGGATTCAGGAGTGCTAATTCTGATAAACAAGCAATACAGATAAATGACACTTACGTGCAGGGTATATAAAAAAAAGAGCTACATGTGTAGTATACAGACAAGATATTAGAAACTATTCTCGGCCACAAAACAATATCCCAAGCTAAACTCTCGCCAACAAACAATTTCGTCAACGCCATATCGCACCAAACATAAACTCGGTGTCTATACATACATGTGAGCGATATTATAATATTTAAAACAAAAAAAATTATTAGATGTACAAACTATTTTTTAACAAATTAGTCAATAACAAAAATGAATAAAAAAGTTGGGAGCCACTATAGAACGCGGACTTCGCTTCTACTGGGGTAAATATAAATAAAACTGACTCCCCTCAGGGTGTATCTAAAACCCGTAGATCTCCGGCCGGAGATCAAAATAAACCCGGAGATCGCGATATCTTAATTAATAAGGCAGCAATAAGTATTAAACTGCAAAACTTTCCGACGTCAAAATGGCGACCAATGAGAAACCGCGAAGTGAACCCTCTCGTCCACACTGCGCAGACTCGGACTCTCAAGAGTACGACACTGCTGTCTAGGGATTGTCGGAGTCAAAATCTGACTCCAATAATGCACCGCGCGGCATCAACATGCGCGGCATCAACATGTACACTGACGGCGGAAATATACAAGTGGTGAACAGGAGCCAATGTAGTCCGTTAAAATGCGTTGTATTTTGTGTAATGTAGTTATATATCATGTAAAACGAATTAACTTTGCGACTCTTTTTCCTTATTTATGCTGAAATACCATGGATGGCCTCTTATCGGCACTGCTGGACAGTACATTCATCCATGGTACACTTTCCGTGGTTATGGCTGCGTTTTGTGTTCGTTAGACATCAGTGACGTCACAAAGACGTCACAGTGATCGGTCGCGCGTCACCTTCAATTGACTGACGTCATATGTTTGACTGGCTTTTTTATTATCAGTTCTCAAACAAGGAATAATTCGTAAACGCTGTTTACAATATGTTTTGTCATAATTTAGATTGTCTCATAGAGTCATACAAAATCAAAACAGGTAGTCGATCGGCGGAATAACTCCTGCAACCTTTGGACAAGAAAGATTTACACTGCTTTACACGTATGAAAAATTATCCCAGAAAAACATGTTGGCACGGGTACTGGGACGTATACTATATATAGGTGCATAATATTTATACGAGGCTAAACTTCAGCAAGTTAGGGGAACCCAAAATTTTAGCTCAGCTGTCGTCTGACTATCAGCTGATAAGTAACCCGGTACATGTGCTGTAGTGTAGTTATGGTTAATCGTCCGTCCGTTATTTTAATTTCGTGTTAAATAATTAAAGAGAATTTGGTACCAGGCTACACTTGTCAAGTAGTTCGGTCCTTCCCACAGTGCCCAAAACAGAAGAGATTCGTTTTGAGTAGAAACGACCTCTGGCGGAAGGGTGCCCTCTCGTCATCTAAGCTCTCTGCCTGTCCTAAATATACGTCACGTTGTTGGACACGGGAACCAGTCTATGAAACGGGTCCGCCTAAACACCCAAAACACCGGTGTATTGGGTACGTGTGACGAAACACCCTTTTAAATTCATCTTGACACTCGTTTTTATCTTTATGTCATAAATTTATGAAACAAAATTGCAGATATATCCATATGATGATTATTTATCGATTGGTGTTACGTTTTGGGTTCAGGTTTGAAGTTAAGTGGGTGTTTCGTGATGTTTCGTCACAGATACCCAAAACACCGGCAGTGTTACTAAAACGCGTGCACGCATGCGTGCACGCACACGTGCACGCAGATTTCCACTCTTAACAAACCTACTAAAATGCATGCGGCCCAAAGTGCGGACGGTGTACAAATGAACTTAAATCAAGCATAAATCAACTTAAATCTTGTATATTACCACACCATCATAGTGAAAGACATATTACAGGTCATCATACAAGTAATACCCTATTGATTTGACTGAAAGATTCATATACTTCATAAGTTCATATTCTATTTTAGTTTCATTTATTTTGTTTTTGTATAGTTTTATTGTAAATGGTAATTGAATGTGTAAAAAAATAAATTTTTAAATAATAATAGTACGTATTTTATTATGATTTCATGTTATCAGGCCTCTTGAATACCGATTCAACATACAAAATTTGTAGCTTACAGCATTAAGAGGACCAATAAATCAGTTTTATATTAATTTAAATCCTGGCAATATTCACTTCCTGACATTTAGAACAAATTTTAAATTATTCATTTTATTACTTTTAATTTGATATTTGTTGGGTTTTTTTTCTAAGAGAATTAGAAATATACCCGTGGTGAACTTATGTCATATTTTAAGTATATATAAATATATCTACCAGATATATTTTTTAATATAATTTATTGCAAAGTAAATTTGTGTAAGATGCAATGAAAACATAGATGTACGTGTTATTTGTAAATTGTAATTGGGCATAGCCAAGCGCAGGGAAAAAATAATTCAAATATATGTTTTAAAGTAAACAGAATGGGCTTTTACTAAATCGCCTCTTTGTGACTCTAGCATATACTTTTTTTTATTTAAAAGAAGACACATCAAATATTCTTCTTGAAATAATTAAGTGATATAATTATTTATTTGAAAGTTAGCGAGTTCCTGTTATTTTGTGTATTTTAAGTTTTTGTATTGTTGTTACTTTGGCCGAGAATGTTTGCTACAATAAAGTGTTGTGTGATACGTTTGTGTTTATTTGTTTTATTATGCAAGTTTTATGCAAGTTATTCTTGACCACCAGAATATTAGTTCCAATAACAAAAAGTGATCTTCACATGAATTTCTCTAACCCTAAACATTGAATATCCCTCAGAAAAACATTTAATTTGTACTTTAATAAATTGTCTAAATACGGTGTACATGACAATCCCCCCATAAATATTTACGTTCGTTAATTATAATAATTATAATAATGTACACCATCCGTATGCAAGTGTGTATATATCCCTTTTTTCAAATGTTATTATTGCAATTTAAGTTACCATTTAGTAATTCTTTGACTCTTGATGCTGGATATAACAATTTTTTTTTTAAATGAAACGGTACTTGAAGAAATTGTCTGATATGATTGTATATTTCACTTATGTATTTATTATTCATAAATGGGTAAATGTGTGTTTAAGGAGTGGGGGGTTAAAGAGTTATTTTACTGTCTTGAACGCATTATTCCAAAATTTTGTTTATCTATAATAAGGAAAGATTAATATAATGGATAAGCCCTTGACTATGGTATTTTGATAATTTATAATAATTAAGTTGATTTTTGCTAAATTTAAGTTAATTTGTACACCGTCCCAGTGGCGTCAATTTTTCTCCCAGGGTGGGGGGATGAGTTTGTATATATATATATATATATATATATATATATATATATGTATATATACATACCTTTTTTCTGCGTCTCTGAGTGTCATATTCAACTATATATATTTATATATATACATTATATATATATATAATTGTTAAATATATATATATACTCATATCATTTTTCAGATAATTATTATGTTTTAGAAAATAAGTGTATTCGTGAATTCTAAGCAAGGTTTATAGATATAACATTTTTTAGTGAATGGATCCAAAGTATTTAATTCTATTTATTAATTAATTTCATTTGCAATATTATAATATTATTCTCTGAAAAGTGGGGGGTATGATAACATTGAGTGGGGGGTATATTTAAACCCCCCATCCCCCCTATATTGACGCCCCTGCACCGTCCGCACCCAGGACCGCACGCGTTTTAGCATATTTTTAAACAGTGTGAATCTGCGTGCACGCGCGCGTCCACGCATGCGTGCATGCGTTTTAGTAACAACCGTAAAACCCGGACCCCACGGATCCCGGACCCCAAAAATCAATTTCCACACTGTCGATTATATTTACAGATAAAAACACCCCTGATGCTGATATAAGAACAAAGTAAAGTCCCTCAGTGTTGAAGCTTCGTAAATAACCATTTCAATGAACATTTTAAGTATACAAAATATTTTGCTGAAGATGGACCCAAACTGCTTGACTTTGATGACTATTCCATTTTTAAAGGACCCTGGCAAACCCGCTCATATTTTCATTTATGACTCCATGAGAAAGAATAAGCACTCGTGTTAAACATTAAATATGATTATTTGATATTTCAAGTAATTATAGTGCAGGCACACTGAAGTGCGCCAGCGGTCAATGCATGCGGACCTGAGACTGATATATCGATATCAGAGCTCTTCCACATAACACAGGTTTTGTGTTCCATTCATGAACAACAATGCAATTTACTTTTGGTAACAATATAATTACCCAAAGAAATTGTTGATGACTTGCATTTCAAGAAACGACAGGTAAAAACATAATGATTTTATAAATGTTCTTATTATACTTTTTATTTCGCTAAACATGAAACAATTAGCAAATATAATAACATGAAGAAAAAATAAGACAAAATGAAAATAATATAGATACAAAAACACAATAACTAAATCATATGATTGTTATGCCTTAATGGGATGTTAAAATATGTACAAAAGAAATCGTAAAACAACGAGTAAAAGGAGTCCGTGGGATCCGTGAGGTCAGTGCGCCACGGTCCGTAGGGTAATTTATCAACTTTTGTTGCAAAACAGACCACTTTTTTATGTTTTTTAGCACACATAATGTAAAAAACGTCTTAAGATACTATTCTGCAAAATATATCGACAAATTACCATATGAGAGTTTTAAGCATTATAGATTTTTTCTTGGGGTTCGGGATCCGGGGTCCGGGGTCCGTGGGGTTCGGTACGGACTAAAACCCGGTGCCACATGTCACATGTCACATGCCAAAGTGTGTGGACTAAAACTCGGATGTCACATGCTAAAATGCGGATATTGGAAGCCGGGTGCCAATATTGAGTTTTATAAACCATTATTTAAAATCTTGGACACGCAATATTTTATCAATAAAATATATAGAAAAAAAACTAAGTAAACATTTTGAAAGCTGTTAAATATTTTTATTGTAACTTTATCACAGAATATAAAACATATTTTCATTTTATATCACAAATATCTATCAAAATTATATACAGGTAAAATGAAAAATGATTAAACGTTGAAGCACTGAATGTGAAGCTGATGCATTCACTTACACCTAAACACATGTACAAACACTAAATATATATATATATATATATATATATATATATAATTTTACTTATATCTTTTATATAAATATATCTATGTATATATTGAAAATGCACGTGTACATGAATATAGTCAACATAAAAAAACATAAATTATATATATATACAATATACCCCTCAAATATTTTACATGATGCATTTTTTCGCACAACCATGAAACATCCATCATATTGAATGGATCAACTCTGCCACATTCACAATGGTACAAAATTTCACAGCCAGATATTAAAAGCATAAACAATTTGGGAGATTACATACATAATTTATACTAACAGTGTGGAATTTTAGCGGATATATGTATTTGTTTTTCGAGTCACTTTTGGAAACGGTTCGAATAAGATTTTCTCAGAACATTTTTGGGAATTTGTTTATGAATTATAATTATAATAAACCTGTTTTTGATTTGAAAATCTCAAAGAAATATTTTTATTTAAAGTTATTTGCTAGAGTATTTTGCTTATTTATGCCCAGTTCCTAATTAATATTAATTTTTTTTAATATTGTATATGTCTGTTTGTGTGCATATGTGTGCGTATATGTCTGCAAGGGTACCTTGCATATATATTTATTTATTTATTTATTCAATCCAAAAACTCACGTATTATATGTCTAAAATTATATATTATGCAACTCATTTATTTTTAATATAAAACAAGATGAAGACTGGAATCTGTTCAGGAAAACCTTATTTGCATAATATAAACGGATACGCATTACATAAAGAAACATAATAAACTGGTGCACTTCAATTGTATGACTGTGAAAAAAACTAAATAAATTGAGAGAATTTCAGCTTGGGATTTTCTGTACTTGGGCATCTATTAACAGGCTGTATTTCTGAGCTAGCACTTTTGAAACAATTAAACTCACCATAACTGCAAAATACTCGCATTTCATTTGACGTCCGGCTGACGTTCAAGATAAATATCAGTTAATAAAATAATTATTAATCAATATTAACTTGTGTACCTCAGTATGATAAAAGAAATATATACGAGCAATGGACGTGAAGTTTTAGTGGTATATGATGAATGATTATAAAAATATGGTGAAACTTGTAAAATTGGCGTCAGACATCCGTCGTCCGGGTTTTACACACAGCCTGTGACATCCGATCACCCAATCGGCATCCGGTGAGGCATCCGATTTGACATGTGACATGTGGCGTCCCGTGGGGGTGGGTTTTACACACTGCCCAAAACACCGGTGTTTTGGGTGTTTAGGGGGACCGTATGTAACGGATAGCTTGAACTTGAATAGCCCGATTGAATCGTACTCAGTATTATATATCAATATATGGCAGGGCCTAATAATTTTGAGTCCGATTTAATCGGGCTAGAACTTGAATCGGCCTTTTTAAATCAGTTCGGCAAAATCTAAAATAAAGGTCTTTTGTTTATATTTTTTTTGTTTGGTTCGGAAAAATCTTAACAAAACTGTCAAAAGGCCTTTTGTTTAGATTTTGCCGAACCAAAAAAAAAAAAAAAAAACCGCCGAAGTGTAGTGAATGGGTCCGGGTCACTGACTATTTCCGCGTTCCGTGTTCCATTCCTTGTTTTAGACCAGCTTGCGATCACAAGACTGCGTCACATGATCGCAACACTTCGGCTTATACACAACTTATACACAACAAGAACACATCCCGACAGCATTTAGAAGAACTTAACATGAAGTTAATAGTAGCAGTGTTTGCCCTCATTTGCTCTGGTGAGTATAGACTTACAAAGTTTATAACCCTGAATCGGTATTTCACGGTGAAACTGAAAGTGCAGTACAGGTGACCTGCCTAAAACAGGTGTAGGATTTTTCCCACATATTATAGCCTATAGCCTTATAGGAAACAACAGAAATTATTTCATGTTTAAATACCAGAATGGCCAAAAGATCTGTCGGAGCCACTATAGAACGTGGGCTTCGCTTCTATTAAGGAAAATATTAATAAAACTGTCTCCTCTAATTCCCTATTTTAACTCCCACTTTTCCCTGTAGATGTCCCTACACTCAACTCTTCTAACACAAACTACTACTAAGCATCAGAAGTCGCCTGAATCGGGAATCGAACCTACGATCTCTAGACTAGGAGCCGTACACACTACTATAGTCCATTCCACCAACCGTGAAACACTGTTTTTTCACATTTTCTTTTCTACCTTGATATATAATCTGTGTTCTTAGAGATAAGGTGAATGCCTAGAAAACGACCTAATTTTATATGAAGTCAGCGATAATGTATTAAAAACAACTTACGATGCTGAGGTGTTGTTTACTTTATGTAATAAGTGCATAGCTAACTTGGCCAAACTGAACGGCGTTGTATATGAAATCTTTGCCGTCATAATGGAATAACGTAACCGTGATGTCACGGTCGTCGCGTGAAATTTCCTTAATACACGTTATGAAGAGGTCAGCAGGTGTCACCGTGTTCAGTAGACCCAGCTAGGCACCAATATCTTATACTGTATACTGCCCGTCTTTTAATATAGTACACAGGGTTTAGGGACATATCGGCCGCCGTCGACATCGGCCGCCGGCCTCAAATGGACCATATCGGCCGCCGGCGCCCAGCGGGACGCAATATCGGCCGCCAGCTGCAGTTGCCCACAGGCCTGTATTAACTCTGTCAAGTCAACCATATCGGCCGCGGAAAGAACTAGGCTACCATATCGGCCGCCGCCTCCTCATTATACGTTTCATTGGATAAGTTATAGTCTCTCTCTCTCTCTCATATTGTATATATAATGTATGTATAAATATATATATATATATATATATATATATATATATATATATATACACACATACCTACATAAATACTAAAGCATTATAATAAAAATGTAAATAAATTAATAAACCAAATCACCGACTTATCTTCAAAATAAAGCGAATATAATAAATCAAGGCTTAACATGAATATATTTTATATAAGAATTAATGTATTTTGATATAAATTATATAAATTATATATATATATATATATATATATATAAACATACTAATTATGCAAGTATTCATCGGGTTATCTTCCAGATAGATAATATTGAATAAAACACCCTCCAGTGTGACTGCTGTGATGGTTGGTAGCACCTCAAGTGTAATACAGGAGTGTCAGTTGTGGAATATGAAGAGGCGACCAGAGAAGGGTGGCTTGATTGGATGTGCCAGCCTTGCTGACAGATGGCGACATCGCCAGCCGAGAATTCCGCCGAAGGTGAAGAACAACAACCTGAACCTGTAGACGAGACCCCAGAGGAAGCAACTACTGCAGCCCCCCTAGATCTGCTTCAGTCCGAACCTGTAGACGAGACCCCGGATCGAGGAAGCAGCTACTGCTGCCCCCATAGATCTGCTTCAGCCCGAACCTGTAGACGAGACCCCGGAGGAAGCAGTTAATGCAGCCCCAGAGGAAACACCGGCACAGGACGCCAGTCTGTACGCGGAAGACCTCGGTTCCTTCCACGAACCCTAGGCACTGGAAGAAAGGGACTTGGCCGTTTGGTCAAGTTGCTGCACAAGGAGGCACAGGTTGTGAATATGACAGCCGAACTAGTGTCAAGGGAGCAAGTCTCCAGGATATTGTCACACAGAAGCCGTGACGTAAACAGTCGACTCTTTGCGTTATGTAGAGAGTATGGGGATGGGGAGCGTAGCGCAACCTCTCTTTTGGCTGCAGGTAGCAGATTGGTTTGCCCCAAACCAAGTCTGCAACCCGCGGACGAGCCGCAGCAGCAAGAGGACCAGCAAGTGATCGCCTGAGCTATTGTTTTTCTGTTTTTTTTTTAATCTTGTGAGATACATGTATAAATATTCGCTGTGATATCTTTTTTTTTTCTCATGTACTTTTATATTAGTTTTATGTAGAGGTGATGATGATGCGTATTAGTAAGTTGGTTTTAGTTAGCTATATATATATATATATATATATAGCTTTCCTTGGATTTAAATGAGATTAATGTTTTCCATGTATATTGTTTCATTTTTTTGTAAATATTCTTTGTAAATATTAGTATAAAGATTTTCTTTTGTTCACACGTTTTAATAAGATTTTATTGGGTTGGATTTTAGCGTAGAAGTATTGTGATAAATATATATATATATATATATATATATATATATATATATATATATATATATATAGTTTATTGAGATGTTGCTGTGATGCTTTTATCATGCAGTAGTTTTGGTCAGTGTTTGTAATGGTTATTGTCATTTCTGTTAATAAATGTGTATTTACTGTAATTTGTCGTTTTTCCGATTTGGAGTTTGTGCGTGTTTGAGGTGGAGTTGAAAACGTTTGCAAAATGCTCGTGGTCACACTGAATAAAAAAAGCTTCAATTCATATAAAATATTGAATGAAAATTGATATGTACATATATACATATATATACAGAGAGAGAGAGAGAGAGAGACTATAGATTATCCAATGAAACGTTTAATGAGGAAGCGGCGGCCGATATGGTAGCCTTGTTCTTTCCGCGGCCGATATGGTTGACTTGACAGAGTTAATACAGGCCTGTGGGCAATTGCAGCTGGCGGCCGAAATTGCGTCCCGCTGGGCTCCGGCGGTCGATATGGTTCATTTGAGGCCGGCGGCTGATGTCGACGGCGGCCGATATGTCCCTATACCGTACACAGCGCCCTGGTCATGACCAGGCAGGCAGTTTCATTCATGTAGCCTGTGGTCCAACTTGTCATTATATACTGTGGTTGGCTTCATATTCGCGAGGCTGAAATTTCGCGATTTCTCCATTTTGAACATTTTTGCGAGGGTTTCATTTTCGCGATATCACCAGAACCTATATAAAATCATTGTTAAAGCCATACCTGTTTGTATTATAAAATGAGAATAAGTCATGGCAACCACAGTACTTCCGACATAAAAGGCATAATTATCCAAAACTAACGCAATTTGTATTGCTTATTTTTCTCCACGTATCTTATGAGTCTGAAGAACAGTATTCATCATTGTTACCAGAGCCTGATGTAAAAGTGTTTTGCACTGCTGGAATCCTGTTCTAAGATGAGCTATAATATACTGTGGTTGCCTTATAGTTTGCGAGGGTTTTATTTTCACAATATTCGCGAATGCAATATAATCGCGAATTTGAAACCCTCAGGAATTAGCTGCCCTTTTATCAAAGTTGCACAATAGGGTATGATGCATCTCACTCCAAAAACATGTTTTATTAAGCAACAAAATCTGTGGATGAAATATCGGAACCTTCTCATGCAAACACATAATGATAATCGTCAAAACATCGATTATTATACAGGTCTTAATACAATTACTATAACGGTTATTAGTGACCTGTTGTGGTATTTCTTTTTATTTTAATAAATGTAAATATTATTGCACTTCGATTTCATAGATTTGCGAAAATGAAACCCTCGCAAAACTTTCAAAATGAAGAAATCGCAAAATTTCAGCCTTGCGAATATGAAGCCAACGACAGTATTTTGTCCACTTGTAATTCACGCGCACAGTACCCTGTCATTAGAGGCGATGTAGCATCATGGCTACATGGCAGCACAAACTGTGGGTAACAAAGCAAGGATTGCAAATAAAGAAAATGAAAAGCTACTGCCCGTTTAATAGTCATGGTATTGAATTCACGAAATGAATTGTGATTTTATCATGAATGATCCATTTGTTTATCAACAAAATTCAAAAGAACTGGTACATTTATAATATATCAAGGTGTCAAACCCCTTTTCAAATATTGGACTGTTCCAGCCAAGCTGAAACATTGTCCTATGAGGTTCGATCATACATCGCCAATACTTTTCCTGTCATTGTGACCATGTATAAAATTGGGTTGATGCATCTTCACCCATTGTTTTATGGAAATGTTACAAAATTTCCATCGAGTAAACTTGATTAACAGGATATGGTGAAACACATTTCGTTCGTTTATACAGAATGAAGCTGTGTTTATTTAACAACCTCATAGTTTCATTAGTGCTGTTCAACTGCATATACATATATAGATATGCAGCGGATGTATCAAGTTTTACATCCACAGCCGGTCTGTTCAAATTTGTTTTAAAAAATGCAACTTTACTTGTCACCTTTATACCAAAGTTTCCAAAGTCTATGCAAATCTACATATTTATATATATATATATATATATATATATATATAAATATATATATATATATATATATATATATATATATATATATATATATATATAAATGGCAGACATGGGGTAATAGTAATAAGTAATAGTAATAGACTATTACAGCTTTTTTCATGTAATAGTAATAGTAATAGTAATAGACTAAAAAATCTGAGCTGTAATAGTAATAGAAACAGAAGGCAAAGTAATAGAGGAATACATATTACTTTCTATTACTTCCTGTGAGCCCCTTGATCATTAAGCATATCAGCAAATAATGCTGAACAGACTCAGTTCTTGTCCAGTAACTGCCCAGGATGTGCCTATTGTTGAGGCAAGCATGGGCCAGCTGCCACATTGCTGGTGACCACTGGTGCTAATTACATAAAGAGTACTGGACAGAGTAGGTCACAGCCAAATAAGTTACCTGGCACAATCTGACCTTTGATTAGTAAACCATGGATAAACAGAGGCATGTTTGATGTTAAGAGACATAAATATAGTGTTTTATTATTGTGACATGTACATCTTTTCTCACATCCATCAATCCATATGCATATTCTGAAATGTACCTAGATTTGTTTTCACAAGCCAGTTTGCATTTTAATCATACAAATTGCAATAACACACATTAAAGAAAATACAATATGGAACCAGATACAGTGCAGACCCAAAATGTTCATGATAAGCTTATGGTGTTTTCACTACCCATAATGTAATGAAGCCTACAATGCTATAAACTCAGACCAGTACTACAATCACTTGGATAAAGTCATACTGCAGGCACATGTATTATCTAGTTAATTTATATACATATTCTTTTAAAACTATTATTTTAATACTTGTCTGTTATTTCATAGTACTAATTCCACAGACCTTCATTCAGTATCTAAAATTATGTTAATTTATATTTTGAAAATTAAATGAACCATTTTTACATGATATTAATTTTTATGCCCCCGCCACAAAGTGGCCGGGGCATATAGTTTTACCCATGTCCGTCATTCCGTCATTCCGAAATAAGACAGTTGTACGGACTTTTTTTCGCAATGCCTGCAGATATTGGCCTGATTTTTGGTTTGTGGGCAGATAATGACCAGTTACAGATTGAGTTCGCGTTTTGTCCAGGTTGACCTACTTTTGACCGTTTTACGGCTCCTAAACTTAGAAAAATTCATGAAAAATATAAATTTTCATGACAAATACACATGTACGGACTTTTTTTTCGCAGTGCCTGCAGATATTGGCCTGATTTTTGGTGTGTGGGCGGATAATGACCAGTTACAGATCGAGTTTGCTTTTCGTCCCGGTTGACCTACTTTTGACTGTTTTACGCCTCCTAAACTTAGAAAATTTCATGAAAAATATAAATTTTCATGACAAATACACATGTACGGACTTTTTTTCGCAATGCCTGCAGATATTGGCCTGATTTTTGGTGTGTTGGCAGATAATGACCAGTTACAGATCGAGTTTGCGTTTCGTCCCGGTTGACCTTCTTTTGACCGTTTTACGGCTCCTAAACTTAGAAAATTTCATGAAAAATATAAATTTTCATGACAAATACACATGTACGGACTTTTTTTCGCAATGCCTGCAGATATTGGCCTGATTTTTGGTGTGTGGGCAGATAATGACCAGTTACAGATCGAGTTCGCGTTTTGTCCAGGTTGACCTACTTTTGACCGTTTTACGGCTCCTAAACTTAGAAAAATTCATGAAAAATATAAAGTTTCATGACAAATACACATGTACAGACTTTTTTTTCGCAATGCCTGCAGATATTGGCCTGATTTTTGGTGTGTGGGCGGATAATGACCAGTTACAGATCGAGTTTGCTTTTCGTCCCGGTTGACCTTCTTTTGACCGTTTTACGGCTCCTAAACTTAGAAAATTTCATGAAAAATAGAAATTTTCATGACAAATACACATGTACGGACTTTTTTTCGCAATGCCTGCAGATATTGGCCTGATTTTTGGTGTGTGGGCAGATAATGACCAGTTACAGATCGAGTTCGCGTTTCGTCCCCGTTGACCTTCTTTTGACTGTTTTATGGCTCCTAAACTTAGAATATTTCATGAAAAATAGAAATTTTCATGACAAATACACATGTACAGCAGTTTTTAGCCCTCAGCTCATAGGCTGATGGGCTATTGTCGTCACCCAAGCTGTCCGTCTTTCCATCTGTCTGTCCGGTGTCTGTCTGTCCGTCCATCCGTTCCGCGTCTGTTAACTTTTACCTTGTGAGCAGGATATCTCTAAAAGGATTCATTGTTGGAATTTTATTTCATCAGTGAAGATGTATATCGATAAAATCTCAGTCAAGTTTGAAGATGGGTGACCTTGACCCATTTTTATACATTTTAGAGCTGATTATAGAAAAACACTCAGAAGTTTATATCTCAGGAACCATTGTGTGGATTTTCACAAAACTTACTATGATCATTGGGACTGATGGTCTGTATGTGCTGCACAATTGTGGTGGCACCACCTGCAATTTCTGATTTTTTAATGAAATTTTATCGGATTTTTAGCTCAGCTGACTATAAGTCATCTGAGCTATAGTCGTGGTCCATTGTCCGTCGTCCGTCCGTCTGTCCGTCCGTCCGTCCGTCCGTCCGTCCGTCCGTAGATGTGGCACGTTTTGAAACCGTAAGACCTAGGAATCCAAAATTTGGCATAATGTTAGATGTCCCCAAGATCTCCTACCAAGCCGAAAACTGGGTCTTTGCAACTTCGTTCCTTTGAGAAATTAAGGAAAAACCTCAATTTTTTATTAAAAACCTATTTTCACACTTCAGGACTGCCTAATATCAAAACCACTCATTTGTTTTTCCTCATATTTACCATAAATATTCCTCTATATAGTTCCTATGTACATGCCAGAAATTATGTCTGTATTATTTAATTTAAAAAAGTTATGGGCCCAAACATAATGCATTTTGTAAAAAATCAGGAAAGATATTTGATCACTTAACACAAAAAATGTTAAAGCTATTGACCTTTTTTCCTGTAATATAACTTTAATTATTCAAAATTAAATTGTATACCCAAAATTAGATGAAAATCTTTTAAATTTTCTAAAATATTAATAAAAATAGAAAATTGGTACCTTAAATTTTGCCCAACTTTGACCATGGCACGTTTTTTTCCTGTAAGTACTGTGGATTTAATTTTCACAGCATGTTTTTGTTAGTATTTCAACTGTTAACACCAAAAATTTGAAACCAGTTGATCAAAAACTGTAGATTTTAATAAGTTTTCAAGCACCATGTAACATATTGTTTACATCAAGCTAGTGTTATGCAGTTTGCAAGAGCTCAGCTCCCCAGCTTCAGCACTTAGTTCCTTAAATTCGGCATACAGTTAGATGTCTCCAAAATCCCCTACCATGCCAAGAATTTGGTCACTAGGACTTAATACCTTGGAGATATTAATGAAAAACTTCATTTTTCCATTAAAAACCCATTGTTACACTTCAAGACTGCCTAATATCAAAACCACTGATCTGACTTTAATCATAAATAATATACATATTTTTCATTCTCTATGCACATGCCAGAATGATGTCAGTATTGCGTAATTGTTTTAAGTTATGGGCCCAAACATAATGCACTTTGTAAAAAATCAAGAAATATATTTACTCCCTTAACAAGGGCATTGCTGAAGCTAGAGATTTTTTTGTCAGGGATGTAACATTATTTAATCAAGATTCAATTGAATACCCAAAATTAGTTCTGAATTTTTCAAATTTTATAAGTTATTAGTATAAATATAAAATTAGTACCTTAAATTTTGCCCAACTGTGACCATGGCACGTTTGTGTCCTGTGAGCACTGTTGATATAATTTTCATATCATGCACACATTAGGATTTCAGCTTTTTAGTTTAGAAAGCTGAAAGAAATTGGCCAAACTATGTAGCTTTTATTAATGTTTTTTATGAGACCCTGTCAGACTTTGGCTCTCTCCAGCCCCTCTTGAGTCACCTGTATGTTGACCTTGTTGACCTTTCATCAAATTATGCACGCTTGAGGCGAGGCATACAGGAATCCAGGCAGCTTATGGCCAGCCACAGTTGATCCAGGTGTCCAACCCAACTCATCTAGTAGTTTTAACCAACAACATAACAATAAACAATAAATTAATAAATTTTTATTGGTTTTTAATAACAAATTAAAGAAAAATAGAAAAGGAATTTGTTAGTTTATAATAACAGGAAATTAACTTGCAGTTACTGATGATATAAGAATCTTGTATCGATGGGTAGAATGTCACATATTCCAAATAACACCATGCAGTCACCTATGTCATTTTTCAGTTCAATTTTAATGATAAAGAAGTAAATCATATTATTCATTACTAATCATTAGGGATCATATGAAAGAAATTAATGATAGACAAAGATGCAGTTGATAATATTAATCTAGATTCCTACTGTGTCTAGTGTGTACATTGATGTGAAATTAGTCCAAAATGAATTTTTTACAGTTATTTTTTAATATAAATAAAAGCCATAAAACCAGGTACTTATGATCATTATTTAAATGTGTGAATTTTGTATATTCTGGATTCTCAACATCATTGGTTGGTGAAACTGAATAAATACCAGACATGGTGCGAATACTTTGTAATTGTATTTAAATACCAATATGATTATGTACTCCATTTTAAAATTTCTTGCATAAAGAATAGGAATTCAGGTAAAAATGAAAGTATATGAATACTCGTGCAAATACTTTCAAAATGTATTCATGAATGCATTCATGAATATATTCTTTAATATTATTTTAATAATCATATCAGTTATATTTCATTTAAAAAAATCATATGATTCTCTTATTATTTTTTATAAAAATTATATTTGGGACAATATTTGTAATTTTTTTTAATAAATAGTTAAACTCTTATATTATATGTTCTGCTTATAAGTTATATGGCCAAGTCAAAATCTGTGTGACAATAGTACTCCATTTGTTAATAAAATAAATGAAATCAATCCTCTTCCCTGTCTCCAAAGGTACTATCAAAATCATACATAAGCTAAACAACAACAACTGATAATACAGCTTATATTTATTACCACACAAAACCAGCATGTGCCTCATTTCTAAATAATATTTTTTTTATCATATATAACAGCTGAGCGTCGTGACCCATAGGTCCCTTGTTTCAATTTTGGCCTTTTGTGCAGGATATCTCCAAAGGTATTCAACACAGGAACTTCATTTCTTCAGTGCTATTGCATTATATTTACAAAATCTTGGTCAAGTTCAAAGATGGGTGATCTTGACCTACTTTTCAAGGTCACAGAGCTTAGTATAGAAAAAAACTTAGGAGCTTATTTTTCAGGAAGCATTTGGTGGATTGTTATGAAACATGGTATATACCTCTCTAATTTAAATTTATAAATGATTATCAACTTTTGCTAATATTCTAGTTTTGCAATACAGTGCTTACAGATACTGGCCTAATGTTTGGTCTGTGGGCGGATAATGACCACTTACAGATCGAGTTTGCGTTTCGTCCCAGTTAACCTATTTTTCACCATATGACAGATCCTGAACATAGAAAATTTCATGAAAGACAGAAATTTTCATGAAAAATGCATATATGGACTTTTTTTTCACAATGCCTGCAGATACTGGCCTGATTTTTGGTGTGTTGCTTGATAATGACCCTTAACAGATCGAGTTTGCATTTTACCCTTGTTGACCTACTTTTGACCATACAACACTTCCTGAACTTAAAAAATTTTACAAAATTTAACAAATGTTTCTAATTTGCCCCAGGCGGGTGCATTCGTGTCATTCGGACACATCTAGTTTTGATTATTTAATATGAGAATATAAGTAATTGTTCATATTTATTATTTAATATCTGAAATTTTGATATCAAATAATTAGATCCTGTTATGTACAAAATTTAAAGTACAAGATTGTTTAATACTTAATTTATTGTGAAAGTGATTTAAATAATATTTTATTTGTTTTGTAATATTGATGTTAGTTTAAATCACTCTCAATATTCCTAAATTATCCTATGCTTGTTTTGCTGCAATGAAGAAGGGCATGCCTGAAGAATAAAAGCCATGCTTGCTTCCATTATTGTAAAGTTTACCACCTCTCTGTTCACTCTCGAGATGTATTATGTGATGGAATAAAACATGGCATCACATCCAAATGAACATATACACCCTAGAAGATGGGGTACTTTTGTCTCCAGTTTGGTTCTGTCCAGAATCTTTTACTGGATATATTTATAAGGATTTGGAAACAGGACACAGCCCTACATAAATTCCTCTCCTGATACATACATAAAGGATTGAATTGTCAGCTTTGATACTAAATAATAAAATGCAATAATCATGAATAATTCCTCTGGAGACAATTTTTAGTTACGCTGAAAATCTTTATTTATTGATTATGAGAACGAAGATTAAATCTAAATGGAAGTATGTACTATCAAATAAATTTATGTGAAATATATATGAAAATAATATAAAATGTTTAAGTATGCATATATTTATTAATCAAAATATTTTACATATGCCAAGGCCTTTACAATGGGTTGCTTTAAATTAAATGTATTCATGAGTTCATACAATTATCTTATAATATCGACTTGAAACACCCAAATAACAATCAGTGAGGTTTCAATATATAAAAAAATACAGAATTAAAGAAGCTGAAATAATTAAGATCTCCAGTATTATTAGGCTTCTTGTAAATGACAAACACAATATAAGAAAATTGTGTAGGTAACTGGATGATATAGTTGCTTTTAATATTATTTAAACATGTTATAGTAGTGCTAGTTTATAGCACTCATGGCTGCGCAAGGTCTAGAATCCTACCATCAGTTTAAGTACATGTAATAGTAATAGTAATAGTAATAGATACCCCAGTAATAGTAATAGTAATAGTAATAGAAGATAAAATGTGGTAATAGTAATAGTAATAGTAATATCAGAAATTGAAAGTAATAGTAATAGTAATAGTAATAGAAAAACTGTAATAGACCCCATGTCTGATAAATGGGCCAGGCCACTGAAAATGGCCCCAGCCAGTGATCAGAATGGAAGTGGATTCATACAACACATGACATATATTTGATAATATTTAAGACTTAAAATTAACTCCTTGTCTAGCAAGGTCAAAAAACGGTATCATAAAATATATGCAATAGCCAATCTGCAGTAAAGGCTCAATGTTAAGCCACTACCGATTTGGCTTTTGAAGTTTTGTTTAAAATTTCATTTTGCACACTAATTTAGCCAGCTGAAACCGTGTTTTGTTTCAAAATTTCAAAATTCACAAGAAAACATTGGATATCATAAAAAAATGTTTATTTTCAGACATTTTTTCATATAATATGCCGACGGCAAGGTGTGTAAATTTCACTAAATTACTAATTCTGTAAAATTCTCTGATGGGTTACATTAATTATTATATCTAGAAATAAATAATCAGTAAAATTAAATATGTACCTGTAGATCACATGGAAACATTATATTTTCAAATTGGGACACCCAGTAAATGGGTAAAATCACTGTTTTTCTGATTATTCTTTGCCTTAGCAGATGAACAAATAATTTTACCACATACAAAAATTACATTTCATCATGTAGGATTTTTCCAGCTAGATTGAATACTGTTGGAGTTAAAGGTTGAGGACAATTTGTAAGGGCCTGTGGTCATTTTCAGTAGCCTTACCCATATACTTGCTTCTTGCCGCCCCACTTATAATGAACTGGTCGGAATATTCTCCAATTTCTGACCATTCCGGGCGTACTTGCAGTGCCATACAGACGATCCCATTTCAAGGTTTGGATCAAGCAACACATTAATTATAATGTTTATTCTCGCCCGTAGATTATGCCTAAATTGAGGCAGAAATAAAATCATGTTTTCAGAAATAACATTTAATTGGTATGTGGACATAATCACTGTATACATACGTCATATTTAAAAAAGGAAGTGATAATGAATATATGTTTCTGATATTACCAAGAAATTCAGAGTAGGCCTTTAACAACACCAGAATTTCCATTTCCATGGAAAATCGTACAAAACAAACCAACGCAAGGCTAATCAAATACTGTGCTTGTGACAGAAGCATTTATGTTAACTTGGCCAGGAAAGGTAATGTATTCATATGACTGTCATATGAATTGTTTATTTATAATTAACGAAAACAAGAGTTCACTTAAATTAACAATTTTAACCCTTGCGGAGCTTGAAATTGACATTGGATTGAATGGACTGTGTGACCTCCGCTCAGAGAGCCGCCAGTGATACATTGTAAAAGGTGATGGTGCATGAGGATGCGCCTGGAGAAAATTTATAGGGCACACACATGACCCAAGTTTTGCCGTTTTAACCATTAATATTGTGAATGTTATTCACACTGCTTGTAATCACTGATAAGTTCATAAGGATAGTAATCTTCCATCGATGTTTAAATTATGGGTGGTGGTGGTTGAAATAACACTTGAATGTTGTCACTGTTATAAGCACATTCAGGTGATACATGGTTGTTTTGTGCTGAATACTGACACCTTTTAAGGCAAGATGTTGCAGTTTTTTTTCAAACTTGAAGAATCTCCTATGACTCTTAAACAGCGTATCGAAGGGAGAGAGCAGGGGTGCCATTCATCATTGATGTACAATGATGTGATATAACAGGTGCTACATACATGTAATGTGCTAACTGCTATTATTGTGTGACCACCTCACATCGCCAGACAGCGGGATTCTATCTCCTGCAAAATGGAACACCGCTTATGACATCACGCACGTGTGAGGCAGAATCTTGTCAGTTGACCATGCACAAAATGTCGTAAACAGCCCGCGAGTTTCTCGTGGATTTTTGCTTACCGGAAATCTTCGATTTCCGCAAGCATGTTGGTCAGTTCCGTATGTCCATTTGTCTGTTTGTTTTTTTTGCTTGCCAGAAATCTTCGATTTAGGCAAGCATATTCATCAGTTGCGCATGTCCATTTGTTGCTTGCCGGAAATCTTCGATTTCGGCAAGTTGGTTGGTCAGTTGCGTATGTCCATTTGTTTTTTTGTTTATTTGTTTTTTTGTTTTTTTTGTGTGTTTGTCTGCGCTCTCCTGGCCACAATTTTGCAGCAATCGACATGACCCTTACAGGGTTGATTGACAACCGAACACCCTGGAACCCTATTGTTTTGGGTCAACATTGCTCCAAGGTTAAGGGTCAAGGTCACGACAGGTGTGGTTAACGGTTTTTGCACTATAACTTCGCCATAAATAGGCTTATCCACTTCTGCAATAGCTCATTTTTTTCGTCATCACCTGGCCTTTCTTTTGATATGTAGCTTACTTAAATTTGCTGTTACCATGGTTACATTTTTTGGGCAAAAATCATGGGAATTGGAAATAACACGACCATTTTTTTGTAACTTTGTCAGTTTTTAAGCTAGGCAGATCTAGTTTTTGGCATTTTGTTCCACATGACCAGCTTGACACAACAGAACTGAAAGTCACGCCAAATCTCGCGCCATATCTCGTCAAACGAGAAAACACGAGACTTCGCGGAAATGCTTATAACTCGGCGACTTTTGCATCAATCAATTTGAATTTACAGGCTTGATTGACAAACCAATTTCTAGGTGCCCTATTGTTTTTGGTCAACATTGCTCCAAGGTCAAGGGTCAAGGTCACGACAGGTATGGTTAACGGTTTTTGCACTATAACTTCGCCATAAATAGGCTTATCCACTTCTGCAATAGCTCATTTTTTTCGTCATCACCTGGCCTTTCTTTTGACATGTAGCTTACTTAAATTTGCCATTACCTTGGTTACATTTTTTGGGCAAAAATCATGGAAATTGTAAATAACACGACCATTTTTAGCTCAGCTGACTATAAGTCATCTGAGCTATAGTCGTGGTCCATTGTCCGTCGTCCGTCCGTCTGTCCGTCCGTCCGTCCGTCCGTAGATGTGGCACGTTTTGAAACTGTAAGACCTAGGAATCCAAAATTCGGCATAGTGTTAGATGTCCCCAAGATCTCCTACCAAGCCGAAAACTGGGTCTTTGCGACTTTGTTCCTTTGAGAAATTAAGGAAAAACCTCAATTTTTTATTAAAAACCTATTTTCACACTTCAGGGCTGCCTAATATCAAAACCACTCATCTGTTTTTCCTCATATTTACCATAAATATTCCTCTATATAGTTCCTATGTACATGCCTGAAATTATGTCTGTATTATATAATTTAAAAAAGTTATGGGCCAGAACATAATGCATTTTGTAAAAAATCAGGAAAGATATTTCATCACTTAACACAAAACTTGTTAAAGCTATGGACTTTTTTTCAAGTAATATAACTTAATTAATCAAAATTAAATTGTATACCCAAAATTAGATCAAAATCTTTTAAATTTTTTAAAATATTAACAAAAATAAAAAATTGGTACCTTAAATTTTGCCTTATTTTGACCATGGCACGTTTTTTCCCTGTAAGTACTGTGGATTTAATTTTCTCAGCATGTTTTTGTTAGCATTTTGTCTGTTAACACCACAAATTTGAAACCAGTTGATCAAAAACTGTAGATTTTATTCAAGTTTTCAAGCACCATGTAACATATTGTTTACATCAGGCTAGTGTTATGCAGTTTGCAAGAGCTCAGCTCCCCAGCTTAAGCTCTCAGTTCCTAAAATTTGGCATACAATTAGATGTCTCCAAAATTCCCTACCATGCCAAGAATTTGGTCACTTGGACTTAATACCTTTGAGATATTAATGAAAAACTTCATTTTTCAATTAAAAACCCATTGTTACACTTCAATACTGCCTAATATCAAAACCACTGATCTGACTTAAATCATACATAATATACATGTTTTTCTATACATTCTCTGTGCACATGCCAGAAATGATGTCAGTATTGCGTAATTGTTTTAAGTTATGGGCCCAAACATAATGCACTTTGTAAAAAATCAAGAAATATATTTACTCCCTTAACAAGGGGCTTGATGAAGCTAGAGATTTTTTGTCAGGGATGTAACATTATTTAATCAAGATTCAATTGAATACCCAAAATTAGTTTTTAATTTTTAAAATTTTACAAGTTATTAGTATAAATATAAAGTTAGTACCTTAAATTTTGCCCAACTTTGACCATTTCCCTTTTGTTTCTTATGAGCTCTGTTTATATAATTTTCATATCATGCACACTTAAGGATTTCAGCTTTTTAGTTTAGAAAGCTGAAAGAAATTGGCCAAAAATTGTAGCTTTTATTAATGTTTTTATGAGACCATGTCAGACCTTGGCTCTCTCCAGCCACTCTTGAGTCACCTGTATGTTGACCTTGTTGAACTTTCAGCAAATTATGCATGCTTGAGGCGAGGCATATACTTGGGCAGCAAGGCAGCTTATGGCCAGCAACAGTTGATCCAGGTGTCCAACCCAACTCAACTAGTAGTTTTAACCAACAACATTACAATAAACAATAAATTAATCAATTTTTATTGGTTTTTAATAACAATTTAAAGAAAAATAGAAAAGGAATTGTTAGTTTATAATAATAGGGAATTAACTTGCAGTTACTGATGATATAACTTATTATTATAAGAATCTTGTATCGATGGATAGAATGTCAGGTATTCCAAATAACACCATGCAGTCACCTATGGCATTTTTCAGTTCAATTTTCAGTTCAATAATAAAAAAGTAAATCATATTATTCATTACTAATCATTATGGATCATATGAAGGAAATTAATGATAGACAAAGATGCAGTTGATAATATTAATCTAGATTCCTACTGTGTCTAGTGTGTATATTGATGTGAAATTAGTCCAAAATAAATATATCACATTTATTTTTTTTTTAATATAAATAAAAGCCATAAAACAAGGTACTTATGATCATTATTTAAATGTGTGAATTTTGTACATTCTGGATTCTCAACACCATTGTTTGGTGAAAACTGAATAAATACCAGACATGGTGGGAATACTTTGCAATTGTATTTAAATACGATATGAATATGTACTCCATTATAAAATTTCTTGCATAAAGAATGGGAATTCAGGTAAAAATGAAAGTATATGAATACCAGTGCAAATACTTTCCAAATGTATTCATGAATGCATTCATGAATATATTCTTTAATATTATTTTAATAATCATTTCAGTTATATTTCATTTTAAAAATCATACTATTCTCTTATTATTTTTAATAAAAATTATATCTGGGACAATATTTGTAATTTTTTTAATAAATAGTTAAACTCTTATATTATATGTTCTGCTTATAAGATATATGGCCAAGTCAAAATCTGTGTGACAATAGTACTCCATTTGTTAATAAAATAAATGAAATCAATTCTCTTCTCTGTCTCCAAAGGTACTATCAAAATCATACATAAGATAAACAACAACAACTCATAATACAGCTTATATTTATATCCACACAAAACCAGCATGGGCCTCATTTCTAAATCATATTTTTTTATCATATATAACAGCTGAGCGCCGTGACCCATAGGTCCCTTGTTTATAACTTTGTCAGTTTTTAAGCTAGGCAGATCTAGTTTTCGGCATTTTGTTCCACATGACCAGCTTGACACGACAAAACTGAAAGTCATGCCAAATCTCACGCCATATCTCGTCAAACGAGAAAAAACGAGACTTCGCGGAAATGCTTATAACTCGGCGACTTTTACAGCTAGACAGGTCTGGTTTTCAGCATTTCGTTCCACCAAACAAGCTTGACACGACAGAGCTGCAAGACAGGCCAAATCTCGCACCGTATCTCGTCAAACGAGAAAACACGGGATTTCTCGGAAATGCTTATAACTGGGCCAGTTTTACAGCTAGACACGTCTGGTTTTCGGCATTTAGTTCCACTAGACCAGCTTGACAAGACAGATATGCAAGTCTGGCAAAATCTCGCACCGTATCTCGTCAAACGAGAAAACACGAAATTTCACGGAAATGCTTATAACTGGGCCAGTTTTACAGCTAGACACGTCTGGTTTCCGGCATTTCCTTCCACATGACCAGCTTGACACGATAGATGTGCAAGTCAGGCCAAATCTCGCACCCTATCTCGTCAAACGAGAAAACACGAGATTTCACGGAAATGCTTATAACTCGGTGAGTTTTACAGCTAGACCGGTCTAGTTTTCGGCATTTTCTTTCACATGACCTGCTGGACATGACAGAACTGAAAGTCAGGCCGAATGTCGCACCGTATCTCGTCAAACGAGAAAACATGAGATTTCACAGCATTGGTTATAATTTGGCGAGTTTTAAAGCTAGACAGGTCTAGTTTTCGGCATTTAGTTCCACATGACCCGCTTGACATGACAAACCTGCAAGACTGGCCAAATCTCGCACCATATCTCGTCAAACGATAAAAAAGGAGATTTCACAGAAATGCTAATAACTCGGCGACTTTTACAGCTAGACAGATGTAGTTTTCGCCATTTCATAACATTTAGAGAGTTTGATATGACAAATCTACAAGACTGGCCAAATCCTGCACCATATCTCGTCAAATGAGAAAACACGAGAGTACACGGAAATGCTTATAACTCGGCGACTTTTACAGCTAGACGGATCTAGTTTTCGCCATTTCGTAACGTTTGGCTGTCTTGACATAATAAAACTGCTCGTCTTGCCAAATCTCGTACTATATCTCGTCAAGCAAGAAAAAAAACATGATTTCACGTAAATGCTGATAACACGGCGACTTTTGCAGCTAGACAGGTCTAGTTTCCGGCATTTTGTAACATATGACCAGCTTGACACGCCAGAAAAGAAATCTGGCCAAATCTCGCACTATCTCTCGTCAAGCGAGAAAAAACGAGATATCACGGAAATGCTTATAACTAGGTGACTTTTACGGCTAGACAGGTCTAGTTTTTGGCATTTCATATCATTTGGCCAGCTTGACATGACAAACCTGAAAACGTCTCACTGCTTCTTGTCAAACGAGACTAACGGGATTTTATGAAAAAATTTTGAACTTGGTCCCTTTTACACTAGAAAGATATGCAGCTGTTAAAGGTCAGCATGCATAAATAAACATATTATCCTTTTCTGCTGCCCCCACAATGTTGCTCATTCATATGACTGTTTCTACATGCACTCTCTGTCTATCTGTCTCTATCATTTCCATTTCAAGCAAGCGCGTGACCTCTGGTCATCTTGTTTTTTTGTCTGTTTGTCTCTACTCATGGCCACAGTTTTGCAGCAATCGACTTGAAACTTACAGGGATGATTGACAACCCAGAGTCCTGGAACCCTATTGTTTTTGGTCAACATCGCATCATTGTGAAGGTCAAGGTCATGGAAAGTATGCAATACAGTTTCTGCTCCATAACTTTGTAACAAATGGTCGTAGCCACTTAAACCATAGCTTGTTTTATTCGTCATTCCATGGCCTTTTATATGATGGGTACCTGACTCAAATCTGCCGTAACCATGGTTACGCATTTTTGGGTTAAATCTTGATAATTTGAAAATAGTCATGCTACATTTTCTATCTTTGTCAATTTTTAAGCTACAGACGTCTGGTTTTGGTCATTATGTAGCTTATAGGCAGCTTGACATGATAAAACTGAAAGTCTTGCCAAATCTCGCACAAGATCTGGTCAAACGTGAAAAAAACGAGATTTCACAGAAATGCTTATAACTCAAGAGACTTTTTAAGCTAGACCGGTCTAGTTTTTCAGTATTTCGTAACATTTTGCCAGCTTGACATGATAAAACTTCAAGTCTCGTCAAATCTTGCACTATATGTTGTCAAACGAGAAAAAAGGAGATTTCACGGAAATGCTTATAACTCGGGGACTTTTACAGCTACACAGGTCTAGTTTTCGGCATTTCATAACATATGACCAGCTTGACACGCCAGAAAAGAAATCTGGCCAAATCTCGCACTATCTCTCGTCAAGCGAGAAAAAACGAGATATCACGGAAATGCTTATAACTAGGTGACTTTTACGGCTAGACAGGTCTAGTTTTTGGCATTTCATAACATTTAGATGGCTTGACATGACAAACCTGCAAGACTTGCCAAATTTCGCACCATATCTCGTCAAACGATTAAAAATGAGATTTCACAGAAATGCTAATAACTCAGCAACTTTTACAGCTAGACAGGTCTAGTTTTCGGCATTTCATAACATTTGGCCAGCTTGACATGACAAACCTGCAAGACTAGCCAATCTCGCACCATATGTTTTCAAACGAGAAAAAACGAGATTTAATGGAAATGCTTATAACTCGGCGACTTTTACAGCTACACAGGTCTAGTTTTCAGCATTTCATAACATATGACCAGCTTGACACACCAGAACAAAGAAATCAGGCCAAATCTCGCACCATCCCTCGTCAAACAAGAAAATACGAGATATCATGGAAATGCTTATAACTAGGCGACTTTTACAGCTACTCAGGTCTAGTTTTCGGCATTCGGTAACATTTGGCCAACTCGACATAGTTAAACTGCGAGACTGGCCTAATCTCGCACTATATCTGGTCAAATGTGGAAAAACGAGATTTCACGGAAATGCATATAAGTCGGCGACTTTTACAGCTAGACAGGTCTAGTTTTTGGCATTTCATAACATTTGGACGGTTTAACATGATAAACCTGCAAGACTAGCCAAATCTCGCACCATTTCTCGTCAAACGATAAAAAAAGAGATTTCACAGAAATGCTAATAACTCAGCGACTTTTACAGCCAGACAGGTCTAGTTTTCGGCATTCCATAATATTTGGCCAGCTTGACATGAAAAACCTGCAAGACTAGCCAAATCTCGCACCATATCTCGTTTACTGAGAAAAACCGAGATTTCGCGGAAATACTTATAACTCGGCGACTTTTAGAGCTACACAGGTCTAGTTTTCAGTATTTCGTAACATTTTACCAGCTTGGCATGATAAAACTACAAGTCTCATCAAATCTCGCACCATATGTCGTCAAGCGAGAAAAAAACGAGATATCATGGAAATGCTTATAACTAGGCGACTTTTACAGCTACTCAGGTCTAGTTTTCGGCATTTGGTAACATTTGGCCAACTTGACATAGTAAAACTGCGAGACTGGCCAAATCTCGCACCATATCTCGTCAAATGATAAAAAACGAGATTTCACCGAAATGCTAATAACTCAGCGACTTTTACAGCTAGACAGGTCTAGTTTTCGGCATTTCATAACATTTGGCCAGCTTGACATGACAAATCTGAAGTTTTGTTCATTTATATCTGCGATTGAAGCGCCATCTATCGCGAAAATGGGAAACCATTAACTAGTTTAACAGGAAAATTAAGCTTTAGTTCCCCGGACCCCTCCTTCTCTAATATAATAAACTCCAGTTATGAGCAAAATTAAATACGGGAATTCTCAGGAAAATAATATGTATCAGCCTTTTTCAGGAAACAATTTATTATGCGACACCCGTTGTGCCTAAGCTACCGGCGGTAGGCTGAAGCCCGGTTTCTATAGTTCTGCCGATCTGTCCTGAACATAAACTGCTTGAACATAACTGTTGCAAACACAGAGCCACAGGCCCCTGCCTTCATTTTTCTAGCGGACGGGAATGCATGCACTGTTAGACGATGGTGAGCTGGGGTGATTGTTTCAGCCAGCGGTGTGCAGTGCACGTTGTTACATCATTATTGCTAACTTCCTGACCGACCCAGCCGAAATGTGACACATGCACCTGGCCAACTGAAACAATCCACTGCGTAACTCTGGTAACAACCTGTGTAGCCAGTTATGTTGTGTAGCCAGTGGTCCAGTTACAAGGACACTCATAGCAGTGGTGCACTGCACACTGCTTGCTGAAACAGTTGCCCCATTTCACCAAGATAACATAGGCCTACATGTACTTAAACTGGGTGCATCGTCAGAAGTTGCATGAGTTCACGTCTGCTAGATTGATGTAAGTAGGGGCCTGTGGCTCTGTGTTTCCATTATAGTCAAATGTGATAAACAAGGAGCTAGAACCATTGTGGCAGGTTACTGAACTTCACCTAATGTTGATTAGTTAATGTTTAGCCCCTTTACATGTTAAAATGACTTAACCAATGGCCAGCCAGATGTGGGTCCAGTAGCCAACGTCTGGATCATTCAAAGACCAGCAGAAGAGTGGCAAATCTTTGCACCCAGCTCTGGACAAGCCTTCTTTACAAAAGGGTGGCCTATTAATGGGTCAGTCCAAATATAGATAAGAGGGGTTGCAGGCCTGATGTCTTACACACTCTCTCCCTTATATGTAAAAAAACAGTATTTAGCAAACCTGTGAGCTTATCCGATGGTGCGGCTTTGTGCGCGGTCTGTACATTAACCATAGCTATCTCAAAAATGGCAGGAGCTAGCATCACCAAATTGTTTGCACATAATCAATCTGAAAAACTCTATCAGATTTGTTAAATTTTTTTCCTAACTTCATTTTCCTAGATTTTATAAAGAAAAAGCTAAAAAAGCTTTAAAAATCTTATTCTCTGAAACTGTTCAGCCAAATTGTCCAATATTTCACAGGAGTTATTCCTGGAACAATCTTTCTCAAGTTTATTCAAATGGTTTAAGTTCAGTGATTTTTGGCCAAGTTACAGGAAGTTGAACTTAGTCATCTGTCCAAAAAAGCATAGTATAATTACAGTCTCAGAAATGGCTGGAGCTATCAACACCAAATTTTATGTCAATGTTGGTCACATGAGTCATATCTGAAATTGAGGTATTGGTGGCGCCACTTGCATCGGCCTTTTTTGTACGGGGGTCATCAGTGCCCTTATCATACTGACCGCTACAAAAAACTTCTTCTCTGAAACCATATGGCTAAATTGTTTAATATTGCACAGAAATGATCCTAGGGTAGAGCTTTCTGAAGTTTGTTAAAATGGTCTCAGTTCATAAAAATATCACTCATATCTGAGCAGTGGTTTGAATTTTCCACATGATATTTTGCTGGTTTATACATCCTAGACAGCTTTCTGGATTTTATGACAGGTGGCGCCACCTACATTCTGGTTTACTCTGCAGACATCCAAGCTCATATCTAGGGAACCTTTTGACCGATTTGGCCAAAATTTTGCATGTGTATAGATCTCACTTAGCTCTTCATCATAGGCAAAACTGGCTGCGCCACCTGCAACCATTTTTGCACAGCGTCCTTCTGTTCATCTACATTGGGATAATATCACTCATATCTTAGCAGTGGTTTGACTTTTCCACCTGGAATTTTGCAGGTTTATACATCCTGGACAGCTTTCTTGATTTTATGACAGGTGGCGCCACCTACATTCATGTTTACTCTGCAGACATCCAAGCTCATATCTTGGGAACTGTTTGACCAATTGGGCCAAAATTTTGCATGTGTATAGATCTCACGTAGCTCTTCATCATAGGCAAAGCTGGTGGTGCCACCTGCAACCACTTATGCACAGCGTCCATCTGTTCATCTGCCTTAGGATAATATCACTCATATCTGAGCAGTGGTTTGACTTTTCCACATGAAATTTTGCAGGTTTATACATCCTGGACAGCTTTCTTGATTTTATGACAGGTGGCGCCACCTACATTCAGGTTTACTCTGCAGACATCCAAGCTCATTTCACGGGAACCATTTGACCAATTGGGCCAAAATTTTGCTTGTGTATAGATCTCACATAGCTCTTCATCATAAGCAAAACTGGTGGTTCCACCTGCAACCATTTTTGCACAGCATCCTTCTGTTAATCTACATTGGGATAATATCACTCATATCTCAGCAGTGGTTTGACTTTTCCACCTGAAATTTTGCAGGTTTATACATCCTGGACAGCTTTCTTGATTTTATGACAGGTGGCACCACCTAAGGTTTACTCTGCAGACATCCAAGCTCATTTCTCGGGAACCATTTGACCAATTGGGCCAAAATTTTGCTTGTGTATAGATCTCACATAGCTCATTATAAGCAAAACTTGTGGCGCCACCTGCAACCATTTTTGCACAGTGTCCTTCTGTTCATCTACATTGGGATAATATCACTCATATCTCAGCAGTGGTTTGACTTTTCCACCTGAAATTTTGCAGGTTTATACATCTTGGACAGCTTTCTTGATTTTATGACAGGTGGCGCCACCTACATTCACGTTTACTCTGCAGACATCCAAGCTCATATCTTGGGAACTGTTTGCATGTGTATAGATCTCACATAGCTCTTCATCATAAGCAAAGCTGGTGGTGCCACCTGCAACCACTTATGTACGCTCTTTACACAGCGCTTTACCTATAGGGCTACTACTTATATCGTAAGGCGCTGTTTGTTATGACCTCGTATCCTGAATTGCAACACCAGAGGGGAGCACTGTATTTTTGTCCAATCAGATGAGTCCTTGTGCTGGAAGACAAAGCCGAGTTAGGAATACACAGAGCAAATCATATTAATTTCTTTTTGAGTGACAGCTCATCCCCCAGCGTAATCGTCTGAACAGGCCACAGGCTCAGAGAGAAATGCCCCTGACGTGGTTTGCTTAGGGCCTTGGGCACACAGGATGCTAGCTCGGCCGGTGAGCTGTAATTCAAACGAAACGTAACAACAAAGGCTGCGTGCACACCTCGCTTGCTGGTTTCAGTTCTGCAGACAACAGATACATGGCTACGCTAACACAGTCATAATGTCATAATTGAATCGGTCGATGATGCGAGAATGCAGAGGGAGCAATTTAAATTCGAACGGAAACTCAATAAGCGGCGCTTGAAGCGCAGCAATGGGAGGAGCCAGGATGCCTGTCGAGTGTTTGTTTATTGGCATCTGATTGGCTGCTTGTCACATCATACGCACGTTTATTTCAGTGGAAAACGAACCGCCATCTGGTGTCTAAATATATCATAAACGGTCAAAGCTGGCAGCGTGAAAATCGGTTGCTTCTTTAGAAGCGCAAGATTTCCGCTGCCTCGGGAGCGTACCACTATTGCACAGCGTCCATCTATTCATCTGCCTTAGGATAATATCACTCATATCTCAGCAGTGGTTTGACTTTGCCACATGAAATTTTGCAGGTTTATACATCTTTGACAGCTTTCTCGATTATGACAGGTGGCGCCACCTACATTCTGGTTTACTCTGCAGACATCCAAGCTCCTTTTTCGGGAACCATTTGACCAATTGGGCCAAAATTTTGCTTGTGTATAGATCTCACATAGCTCTTCATCATAAGCAAAACTGGTGGTGCCACCTGCAACCATTTTTGCACTTGTCCTTCTGTTCATCTACATTGGGATAATATCACTCATATCTCAGCAGTGGTTTGACTTTTCACCTGGAATTTTGCAGTTTTATACATCCTGGACAGCTTTCTTGATTTTATGACAGGTGGCGCCGCCTGCATTTGAATTTACTCTGCAGACATCCAAGCTCATATCTCGGGAACCTTTTGACCAATTGGGCCAAAATTTTGCATGTGTATAGATCTCACATAGCTCTTCATCATAGGCAAAGCTGGTGGTGCCACCTGCAACCACTTATGCACAGCGTCCATCTGTTCATCCTCCTTAGGATAAAATAACTCATATCTCAGCAGTGGTTTGACTTTTCCACATGAAATTTTGCCGGTTTATACATCCTTGACAGCTTTCTCGATTTTATGACAGGTGGTGCCACCTACATCTGTTCATCTGCCTTGGGATAATATTACTCCTATATCAGCAGTGGTTTGACTTTTCCACCTGAAATTTTGCATGTTTATACATCCTGGACAGCTTTTTTGATTTTATGACAGGTGGCGCCGCCTACATTCACATTTACTCTGCAGACATCCAAGCTCATATTTTAGGAACCGTTTGACCAATTGGGCCAAAATTTTGCATGTGTAAAGATCTCACATAGCTCTTCATCATAGGCAAATTTGGTGGCGCTACCTGCAACCATTTTTGCACAGCATTCATCTGTTCATGTGCCTTGGGATAATGGGATAATATCACTCATATCTGAGCAGTGGTTTGAATTTTCCACATGAAATTTTGCTGGTTTATCATCCTGGACAGCTTTCTTGATTTTATGACAGGTGGCCCTGCCTGCATTCGAATTTACTCTGCAGACATCCAAGCTCATATCTCAGGAACCTTTTGACCGATTGGGCCAAAATTTTGCATGTGTATAGATCTCACTTAGCTCTTCATCATAGTCAAAACTGGCTGCGCCACCTGCAGCCATTTTTGCACAGCTTCTGTTTATCTGCCTTGGGAAAATAATACTCATATATCAGCAGTGGTTTGACTTTTCCACCTGAAATTTTGCATGTTTATACATCTTGGACAGCTTTCTTGATTTTATGACAGGTGGCACCGCCTACATTCACATTTACTCTGGAGACATCCAAGCTCATATTTTAGGAACAGTTTGACCAATTGGGCCAAAATTTTGCATGTGTAAAGATCTCAACATAGCTCTTCATCATAGGCAGATTTGGTGGCGCCACCTGCAACCATTTTTGCACAGCATTCATCTGTTCATATGCCTTGGGATAATGGGATAATATCACACATATCTGAGCAGTGGTTTGAATTTTCCACATGAAATTTTGCTGGTTTATACATCATGGACAGCTTTCTTGATTTTATGACAGGTGGCGCTGCCTGCATTCGAATTTACTCTGCAGACATCCAAGCTCATATCTCAGGAACTTTTTGACCGATTGGGCCAAAATTTTGCATGTGTATAGATCTCACTTAGCTCTTCATCATAGGCAAAACTGGCTGCCCCACCTGTAACCATTTTGGCACAGCTTCCATCTGTTCATCTGCCTTGGGATAATGGGATAATATCACTCATATCTGAGCAGTGGTTTGAATTTTCCACATGAAATTTTGCTGGTTTATACATCCTGGACAGCTTTCTCGATTTTATGACAGGTGGCGCCAAAAGTTTGCATGTGTATAGATCTCACTTAGCTCTTCATCATAGTCAAAACTGGCTATGCCACCTGCAGCCATTTTTGCACAGCGTCCGTTTATCTGCCTTGGGATAATAATACTCATATATCAGCAGTGGTTTGACTTTTCAACCTGAAATTTTGCATGTTTATACATCCTGGACAGCTTTCTTGATTATATGACAGGTGGCGCCACCTACATTCAGGTTTACTCTGTAGACATCCAAGCTCATATCTCGGGAACCATTTGACTGATTGGGCCAAAATTTTGCTTGTGTATAGATCTCACATAGCTCTTCATCATAAGCAAAACTGGTGGCGCCACCTGCAACCAATTATGAACGTCCATCTGTTCATCTGCCTTGGGATAAAATCACTCATATCTGAGCAGTGGTTTGACTTATCCACCTGAAATTTTGCAGGTTTATACATCCTGGACAATTTTCTCAATTTTATGACAGGTGGCACCACCTACATTCACATTTACGCTGCAGACATCCAAGCTAATATGCATCACACCTCACTGTATTCCCCTTGCCACTTAATTCATGCCTCACCTCACCCGTCCCACTCTGATTTCTGTGGATACACATAGTTGTTTTTCGACTACCCATATTCTAGTTTTAAAATGTCCTAGTCTGAAACTTGCATGTCCGAAATGTCCATTTTGCTGAAATCATAATGACTAAGGTAGATATGCAGGACTAAAAAGGATCAATATAAAATTTTAAAAATAAACCTCCATTCATACTCCCAAACTTTGCACAGGTTCGCATTAGGCCTGTAGGCCTTGTTCATTATTTTTCTGCCTCAGCAGAATAGGAGATCATGCTTTGTTTGCCCTGTATGTATATGCAAAAGTGTTGTAAATGCTATCCCCCCCACACACACACACACATGCACACTCTGCTGCCATTAATTAATTCCTTTCCACCTGTGCAGTTTTTATTGCGTATGTGTGAAATATATTTACCTTAAAAAATAATCGGATAAGAAAAATAAAATTTAATTAAAACATTCTTGCCTCAGGAGAATGGAACATAAAGTGATCAGCACTGTCTGTCCATCATCTCTCCATTATCATTAAAGATATATTAATTATGAAATTATTTCTATAAGCACTGAAATAACTTTCATATGCTGTATGTGGATTGATTAAAGCTATTCAGGTCTGAAACTTGAAAGGAATTTATAAATTCAGTTGTGTAATATTGCAGATGTTAAACTTTAAATCAATTTGATATAATAAATACATTAAGAAATAATTGAAACTTTATATTTTATCAGCTTTGTTAGTCTACCAGTCTGTCCTTTTTAGCGAACCTGTGAGCTTATGCAATGGTGTGGCGTCGTCCAGCGTCCGGCGTCAGTCTTCTGTACGTTAACCTATACTATCTTGAAAACGGCAAGAGTTAGCATCACGAAATTTTATGCAAAAAATTATTCATCTAAAAAACTATATTGGATTTTGCTTATTTTTGGCTAACTGCATTTTCTTAATTTTATAGGGAAAAAGCTCAAAAAGCTTTAAAAATCTTCTTCTCTGAAACTGTTCAGCAAAATTGTCAAATATTTTACAGAAATGATCCCTTGAACAATCTCTCTCAAGTTTGTTCGAATGGTTTAAGTTTGGTGATTTTTGGCCGAGTTACAGGAAGTTGAACTTAGTCTTCTGTCCAAAAAAGCATACTTAAATTACAGTCTCAGAAACGGCTGGAGCTATCATCACCAAATTTTATGCCAATTTTGGTCACATGAGTCATATCTGAAATTGAGGTATTGGTGGCGCCACCTGCATCAGCCTTTTTAGTACGGGGGTCATCAGTGCCCGTATTATACTGATGGCTACAAAAAACTTCTTCTCTGAAACCATATGGCTAAATTGTTTAATATTGCACAGAAATGATCCTAGGGTAGTGCTTTCTGAAGTTTGTTAAAATGGTCTCAGTTCAGTGACTTTTGGTTGAGTTATGGGAAGCTGAATTAAGTCATATGCTATAACAGTCCATTTTAGCTCAGTGGCTACAGAGATCTCCTTCTCAAAAACCACTGGGCCAAATTCTTAAATCTCACACATTAAATATCCTTAGATGTTGATAATTCAAGTTTGTTCCAATGGTTTTGGTTCAGATATTTTTGGCTGAGTTATTTGAAGCTCAACTAAGCCATTTTGCTGTATTTTCCCATATTTATTATAAACCTGCAAAACGTTTTTTGACTGACGCCACTGAGGCCAATTTGTTTAATATTTTACAAGAATAATCCCCTGAATAATTCTTATAATAATTGTCTTTTATGGTTCCAAAGAATGAATATAGGCTGAATTTTAAAGATTGAATTGAGTCATTTTACCATATATATTACCTGTGTGAAGCAGATTTACCTCTAGCCTGGCACCAGTTTATCAGGATCTGTTACATCATGCCGCTAGACATTTAGATTTCAGGTTATCTATGGTTAATATTGACAAGAATGTTTTTAAAAGCTTTTAAAAAATGTAGATTTATGATTTTAGATATTATTCATGCCAGGCAATGTTTACAATCACAGGTATACAGCTCTCTGTGGGTATATAAAGACAGCTGTACATGGATTTTAAATAATTGGTATCCATACTCAACTTAACTCAAGATTTTGCCATCATTGAGATTTATCTGTTTTATAATTTTGCATTCATTATGCATCTGTAGTAATTTTTAGCGAATCTGTGAGCTAATGCGATGGTGTGAGGGTGTCCGTCGTCTGTACGTTAACCCATACTATTTCAAAAACGACTGGAGCTAGCATCATGAAATTTAATGCAAAAAAATAGCCATCTGAAAAACTCTGCATTTTCTTAGATTTTATAGAGAAAAAGCTAAAAAAAAAAAATTAAAAATCTTCTCCTCCAAAACAGTCAAGCCAAATTGTTCAGACTTCACAGAAATAATCTGTTTTACCATCTCTCCAGTTTGTTCAAATGGTTCAAGTTCGGTGAATTTTGGCTGAGTTACAGGAAGTTGAACTTAGTCATCTGTCTAAAAAAGCATACTAAAATGATTTTTAAGTTTACTTAAATGATTTTTGGCAGAATTATTGGACCTGTAACAATGAAAGGACTTTTTGATAAAAAGTTTATGAATATGTCAGCTTGAAAAAAAAACATTTTAGCCAAAGTCTTTCATTATGTGCAAACAGATTAACCAACAGACCAGGATTGTGTCTGTATCTTTAAATAGGTTGAGAAACTGCCAACTGTTTCAGATTTTGCAACAGATCAAGAGTTCATTGAGTGCAGCCAGATATAGGTCAAGAGTTCAATCAGTGCAGCCAAGCACAAGGCATGTGATCACCTCATGGGTGACATGTGAACACCTCATGGGCACCATGGCCAAAGGTCATCCTGGATCTATTTTTAGCTTTTGCAGACTGCCAACTGTGTCAGATTATGCAACAGGTCAAGAGTTCACTCAGTGCAGCCAAGTACAGGTTAAAAGTTCACTCAGTCTAGCCAGGTGCAGTTCATGAGTTCACTTTGTGCAGTAGCATTTCTCGGGAACCGTTTGACCAATCAGGAAAAAAAATTTGTACGAATATAGCCCTTGAATAGCTTTATAACATACACAAAAAATGGTGGCGCCACCTGCAACCATGTTTGCACGGTGTCCATCTGTTCGTCTGCCTTGGGTTAAAATCACTCAAATCTCAGCAGTCGTTTGACATATCTGCCTAAAATTTTGCAGGTTTATACATCATGGACAGCTTTCTTGATTTCATGACAGGTAGCGCCACCTACATTCAAGTTTACACTGCAGACATCCAAGCTCATATCTCAGGAACCGTTTGACTGATTGGGCCAAAATTTTGCATGTATATAGATCTTGCATTGATCTTAATATCATACACAAAACTGGAGGGACCACCTGCAACCATTTTTGCACAGCGTCCATCTGTTTGTCTGCCGTGGGCTAAAATCACTAGTATACATGTAGCGGTTTGATTTATCTGCCTAAAAGTTTGCATATGTATACAACTTGGATAACTTTCTCAATTTTTTTTTTGACAGGTGGCACCACCTACATTTATGTTAATGCTGCATACATTCAGGCTTATATCTCAGGACTGGTTGGACATATCCCCTGGAAATTTTGCATGTGTATAGATCTCACATAGCCCTTAATCATACACAAAATTGGTGGCATCACCTGCCATGATTTTTGCACAAGTCCTTCTGTTTGTCTGCTGTGGGATATAATCACTCATATACATGTAGCGGTTTGATTTATCTGCCTAAAATTTTGCATATGTATACATTTTGGACAGCTTTCTTGATTTTGTGGTAGGTGGGGCAACCTACATACACATTTAGGCTGCAGACATCCATGCTAATATGCAACACACCTCACTCTATTTCCCCTTGCCACTCAATCCATGCCTCACTTCACCCGTTCCACTCTGATTTTTGCAGATACACGTAGTCGCTTGTTGACTACCCATATTCTAGTTCTCAGGAGGGGTTTGATATATCAGGCTGAAATTGGGCATATGTATATATCTCTGATAGCTTCATTGTATACAAGATTGGTGGTGCCAGCTACAATCATTTTTGTGTTGTGTGCATCCATGCCAGAATTTCAGCAGTGATGTTTGTGTAATTGTTTCTTATTCAAAATGTTTAGTACTTGCATTGTTCATAAACATGAAGTAATGGTCAAGCATTTAAGCATTATACCTGATGTAATTTCCAATGCACAGGTTCGCATTAGGCCTGTAGGCCTTGTCTTAGATTTGATAGGGAAAAAGCTAACAAAGCTTTAAAAATCTTCTTCCCCAAAACTGTCCCGCCAAATTGTCCAATATTACACAGAAATGACCCCTAGAACAATCTTTCTCAAGTTTGTTCGAATGGTTCCAGTTCGGAGATTTTTGGTCGAGTTACAGGAGGTTGGAACTTTGTTAACTGTGCAAAAAAGCATAATAAAATTGAAATCTCAGAAACAGCTAGAGCTATCATCATCAAATTTAATGCCAATGTTGGTCACATGGGTCATATCTGAAATTGAGGTATTGATGGCGCCACCTGCATCGACCTTTTTTTGTACAGGGTCATCAGCGCCTGTATCACACTGAGGGCTACAAAAAACTTCTTCTCTGAAACCATATTTCCAAAATGTTTAATATCGCACAGAAATGGTCCTAGGGTAGTGCTTTCTGAAATTTGTTCAAATGGTCTCTTTTCAGTGACTTTTGGCTAAATTATAGGAAGCTGAATTTAGTCATATACCATAAGAGCCCATTTCAGCTCAGTGGCTACAAAGATCTTCTTCTCAAAAACCACTGGGCCAGATTCTTAAATCTCACACGTTAATTATCCTCAGATGTTGATAATTCTAGTTTGTTTAATTGATTTTGATTCAGTGCTTTTTGGCTGAGTTACGGGAAGCTGAACTTAGCCAGTTTGTTGTATCTTCCTATATGAGTTATAAACTTGATTGAAGCCAGTTTGTAAAATATTTTACCAGAATAATCCCTACAATAATTCTTATAATAATTGTCATCAATGGTTCCACATGAATGATTTTTGGCTGAATTATGGAGATTGAATTGAGTCATTTTACCATATATGTTAGTTGAGTTATGCTGTTACATCTAGCCTGGCACCAGTTTATCAGAATCTATTACATCATGCCACTAGACATTTAGATTTCAGGTTATCTTTGGTTAATATTGATGAAAAAGTTTTTTTTAAAAGCTTTTAAAAAATTTATATTAATGATTTAAGTTATTCATCATACTAGGCAATGTTACAATCATGGATATTAAGCTCTCTGTGGCTATATAAAGACACATGTAAGTGGATTATAATTATTGGTATCCATACTCAATTCAAGAATTTGCAATCAATGAGATATGTATGTATTTTAATTTTGCATTCAGTATGCATCTGTAATAATTTTATATATATTCCTGATTTCTTTTTTATAAAAAGTCAGCTGAAAAGCATTTTGTATTGGGAAAATAAGTTATTTCAAGTAGGGACCACTATTGTGTACAGATGGCAGCACTTGGTTTATCATTGGCAGATTGCCAGTGCCTTGATGTTGGCCATTAGCCAAGATGATGTCAGCTCTATAAATAGTTTTGGCACAGTGCCAGGATTGGAAGAAGTGCAGTCAGGTATAGGTCAAGAGTTCACTCAGTGCAGTAGCTGCATTCTATTTATAGCTTTTGCAGACTGCTCACTGCATCATATTTGGCACCAGAGTTCAGCCTGAATCTATTTATAGCTTTGACAGACTGCCAACTGTGTCAGATTATGCAACAGGTCAAGAGTTCACTCAGTGCAGCCAGGTATAGGTCAAAAGTTCACTCAGTCTAGCCAGGTGCAGGTCAAGTGTTCACTCAGTGAGGTAGCTTGAGGCAGCAATTTGTCACAGGTCACTCGGGGGCAACTGCCTTACTCACCTAAGCCTAGTCAGCCCAGTGCATAAAACTCTGGGGAAATTTGCTGTATTGGACTGATACCTGTCCATGCGTCTTTGATGGTATTCTATTTTTTACAAGACAGGTGGTTCCCCCCTACATTGACTTTTGCAGTGTATGCTCCTGCTTATTTCTTCAGAGGAATTTGATACATCAGCCTATAATTGGGCATGTTTATACATATCGGGTAGCTTTATAGTGTACAAGACTGGTGGTGCCACCTACAATAATTTTTGAACAGTTTATGTCCCTGCTTATTTCACAGGAGGGGTTTGACATATCAGTCTGACATTGGGCATATGGTACATATATCTCTTCGTTGTATATAAGACTGGTGGTGCCAGCTACAATCATTGTATCCGCCAAAACAGAGTTTTGCGGATACTATGTTTTCAGTCAGATGCCAACACTGCCGCCATCGCCGCATAGGTTTCCGGAGAACTCCTCTATAACCACTGGGCAGAATTTTTAAAATTCGGAATTATGATCAGTCACATGTGAACTGCTGCACCCTCATTTTTGGTTGACCTCTGACTATTCCTGTCTGCCCAGCGTCCATTTGTGCATCTGTTTCCACACTTAAACCCACATATCTCCGGAACCATTTGACCGATAAGGCTAAAGCTTTATAATATACACTAAAAATGGTGGCGCCACCTGCAACTATTTTTGCACAGCATTCTGTTCATCTTCCTTGGGATAAAAACACTCATATCTCTGCATTGGTTGGACTTATCCACCTGAAATTTTGCATGTGTATACATTCTGGACAGCTTTCTTGATTTTATGACAGGTGGCGCCACCTACATTTATGTATACGCTGCAGACATTCAGGCTTATATCTCGGTACTGGTTTGACATATCCCCCTGAAATTTTGCATGTGTATAGATCTCACATAGCTCTTAATCATACACAAAATTGGTGGCGCCACCTGCCACCATTTTTGCACAGCGTCCGTCTGTTTGTCTGCCGTGGGCTAAAATCACTCATACCTCAGTAGTGGTGTGACTTATCAGCCTAAAAATTTGCATGTTTATACATCTTGGATAGCTTTCTAGATTTTGTTGCAGGTGGCGCCACGTATATTTATGTACAAGCTGCAGACATTCAAGCTTATATATGAGGACTGGTGTGACATACCTCCCTGAAATATTGCATGTGTATAAATCTCACATATCTTTTAATCATACACAAAATTGGTGGCGCCACCTGCCACCATTTTTGCACAGGGTCCGTCTTTTTGTCTGCCATGGGCTAGAACCACTCATATCTCAGTAGTGGTGTGACTTATCTGCCTAAAATGTTGCATGTTTATATATCTTGGACAGCTTTCTAGATTATGTGGTAGGTGGCGCAACCTACATACACATTTCGGCTGCAGACATCCAGGCTATTATGCAACACACCTTACTCTTATTCCCCTTGACACTCAATCCATGCCTCATTTCACCTTTCCCACTCTGATTTTAGTAGATTCACGTAGTCGCTTGTTGACTACCCATATTCTAGTTTATGTGTTGTGAGCACCCATGCCAGAATTGCAGCAGTGATGTTTTTAATTGTTTCTTGTTCTAAGTGTTTAGTACTTGCATTGTTCATATACATGTTACACATGTTCTTGAAAAGTAATGGTCCAGCATTGAAGCATAATACCTGGTGTAATCTCATTGCACAGGTTCGCATTAGGCCTGTAGGCCTCGTTTATTTTTTTATGATTTTTTTTTCTTTATTTTTGAGACCTCAAAAGACGCCGTCATCTGTTAACAGGGCACAAATCGTAACCGCTGGACCCGGAATCTTCTTACTGTACATCCAGAGAGGTCCATGAAAAGTCTTCTTGGAAACCTGGAATTAGGTCTCTTTTACCCATATTCTTCCAGCTATGGGGCTCTGAAGTACCCCCCCAGAATAATGACATCGTCTGATTTATCCTAGGCCTAGTGGGCAACTTTCAGACAGTCTGGCAAGTTATTCTTACAATATTCCCAACTGATAGGGCAAGTAGACAACTGTTGTTGTTGAGCCATGCCCAGGTCATTAGCTTAATTGTTCTCATTGGTAAAATTTACATCTTAGTCAGATTCAAAAGACAGGCAATGAAGAGATCTTTCAAATTAGTGGCCACTTATAGGGGTAAAGACCAAAATTAAATATGACAGTGTGCAGTTAAGTAAAGTAAAACTTGATTGTTAATTAGCCAATTAAATTCATCAAATTAAGTGACGTTCCCCCAATGGGACTTTTTGGGACTTTTGATATGTTATTCTCCAGAATTTTTTGGTCATCATACAAGAAAATCATTTCTGTTGCAATTTGTTCTGGATTAGGCTTAAAAATCAAGTAAAATGACCAGACTAATGGTGAAAGTTCAAGGATAGCAAGTTCTAAAATTTTGGGGTCACAAGGTCAAGGTCACAGGACCCTAATTTTGAAGAAGCTCATGAAAATATCCTAATAGACAAGTTCAGCTGAGGGTCGAGACCTATGGGTCCCTAGTAGTGTAGTTTACATCCCTAAACCTAAGCCCTCAGACTTGTGCCTAAATCTTTTTCTCAGGAGTGACTTAACATACCAGCCTGAAAATGATTATGTCCATATATCTCGGAAAACTTTGTTGTATACAAGACTGATGGTTCCACCTATAATTGCTTTTGTGTGTTGTACACCAATGCCAGTATCTCAGGAGTGATGTTTGTGTAACTGGTACTTACACTACAGTTCAAAAGTGTAGTACAAGCTTAGTGCATGTATATGTCACACATACTTGAAAAGTAATCAAGTACTTTTCAAATAATTGTCAAATATTTAATCAGGGAAGGATTATACACAGGTTTGCATCAGGCCTGTAGGCCTTGTTTTCAAACTAAATTATCAAATACATATGCAGTGATTGTATTGTATTAATTTTGAAAATGGTTAACCCGAATGCCACTGTAGAATGATCTTTGATTGTATATCCTGCCATTATAAAAAAATCTTTTCATGATTGCAGCATCAGCAGAGAAGTTTGACAAATGCTCATGGGGTGGTGAGTCCTACTGGTGCAGCAGCCTCCGTGCAGCCAAGGACTGCAGAGCTTTTGACCACTGTATGATGACTGTGTGGGCTTCCCAGACACCTGAGAAACAGGTATAGGATGTAGCATCTTTCGTTAGCAAACCTGTGAGCTTATTCGATGTGCTGCATTGTCAGTTGTGCGGCGTGCTGCGTCAATCATTTCTACGTAAACCCATACTATCTCGAAAACAGGAGCATCACCAAACTTTATGCTAAAAATCAGTCATCTAAAAAACTCCATCACGTTTATGGGCGTGAATATAATGGATTTTGTAAAAAATCAGGAAAAATATTTCCTCACTTTACATGATAACTAGGGCCCCGCTTGACAAGTGGTACCCTATAGTGATCACCATGTCAGTCTGTCCTTCCATCCATCCGTCCTTCCGCACTTCCCTCCTCAGCAGTGACACTTTCTTTCGCACGTGATAACTCAACAACATACTGCAGCTTTCCAAAATTCACAGGGATTATTGGTACCTATGAGGGCTCCAGACCTATCGAATAACCGACTTGTCGGAATTCAAATATGGCTGCCACAGCCCTATCACTGATTTTCTTTTGCAGCCAATAACTCAACAACAACATACTGCCGCTTTCCCAAATTCACAGGGATGATAGGTACCTGTGATGGCTCCAGACCTATCGAATTACAGACTTGTCGGAATTCCAATATGGCCACCACAGCCCAATCGCTGATTTTCTTTCGCATGTGATCACTCAACAACAACATACTGCTGCTTACCAAAATTCACAGGGATGGTTGGTACCTATGAGGGCTCCAGACCTATTGAATTACAGACCTGTTGGAATTCAAATATGGCCGCCACAGCCCAATCGCTGATTTTCTTTCATGCGCGATAATTCAACAACATTCTATCGCAGCTTTCCCAAAATCACAGGGATGATTGGTACCTATGAGGGCTCCAGACCCATTGAATTACAGACCTGTCTGAATTCCAATATGGCCTCCACAGCCCGATCGCTGATTTTCTTTTGTGCATGATAACTCAACAACAACCTCCTGCAGCTTTCCCAAATTCACAGGGATGATTGGTACCTGCGAGGGCTCCAAAGCTATTGAATTACAGACCTGTCGAAATTTCAATATGGACCCCACAGCCCAGTCGCTGATTTTCTTTTGTGTGCGATAACTCAACAACAACCTCCTGCAGCTTTCCAATTTCCTGAACCTGTGAGCGTATGCGATGGTGTGGCGTCGTCCGGCGTCTGTCGTCCTGTGTCTGTACGTTAACCCATACTATCTTGAAAATGGCAAGAGTTATGCAAAAAATTAGTCATCTAAAAAACTATATCCGATTTTGCTTATTTTTTGTCTAACTGCATTTTCTTAGATTTTATAGGGAAAAAGCTAAAAAAGCTTTAAAAATCTTCTTCTCTGAAACTGTTCAGCCAAATTGTCCAATATTTCACAGAAATGATCCCTGGAACAATCTCTCTCAAGTTTGTTCAAATGGTTTAAGTTTGGTGATTTTTGGCCAAGTTACAGGAAGTTGAACTTAGTCTTCTGTCCAAAAAAGCATACTAAAAATTACAGTCTTAGAAACGGCTGGAGCTATCATCACCAAATTTTATGCCAATGTTGGTCACATGAGTCATATCTGAAATTGAGGTAATGGTGGCGCCACCTGCATCTGCCTTTTTTGTACGGGGGTCATCAGTGCCCATATCAAACTGACAGCTACAAAAAACTTCTTCTCTGAAACCATATGGCCAAATTGTTTAATATCGCAGAGAAATGATCCTAGAGTAGTGCTTTCTGAAGTTTGTTCAAATGGTTTCAGTTCAGTGACTTTTGGCAGAGTTATGGGAAGCTGAATTTAGTCATATGCCATAACAGCCCATTTTAGCTCAATGGCTACAAAGATCTTCTTCTCAAAAATCACTGGGCCAAATTCTTAAATCTCACACATTAATTATTCTTAGATGTTGATAATTCAAGTTTGTTCAAATGGTTTTGGTTCAGTGCTTTTTGGCTGAGTTATTGGAAGCTAAACTTAGCCATTTTGCTTTATTTTCCCAAATGAGCTGTAAACCTGCAAAACGTTTTTTGAATGACGCCACTGAGGCCAATTTGTTTAATATTTTACAAGAATAATCCCTACAATAATTCTTATAATAATTGTCATTAATGGTTCCACATGAATGATTTTTGGCTGAATTATGGAGATTGAATTGAGTCATTTTACCATATATGTTAGCTGTGTTATGCTGTTATATCTAGCCTGGCACCATTTAATCAGGATCTATTACATCATGCCACTAGACATTTAGATTTCAGGTTATCTTTGGTTAATATTGACAAGAAAGTTTTTTTTAAAAGCTTTTAAAAAATTTAGATTTATGATTTAAGTTATTCATCATACCAGGCAATGTTACAATCATGGATATTCAGCTCTCTGTGGCTATATAAAGACAACTGTACGTGGATTATAAATTATTGGTATCCCTACTCAGCTTAATTCAAGAATTTGCCATCAATGAGATATATCTTTATTTTAATTTTGCATTCAGTATGCATCCCTAATAATTTTACATATATTCCTGATTTATTTTTTAGCTCAGCTGACTGAAAGTCATCTGAGCTATAGCGATCACTCTTTGTCCGTCGTCCGTCTGTCGGTCTGTCCGTCTGTCCGTCCGTTAACCAGGCACAAATCGTAACCTCTGAACCTAGAACCTTGTAACTTGGGATTCTGAGAGGTCCATGAAAAATCTCCTTGGAAACCAGAAATTAGGTCTCTGTTACCCATATCCTTTGAGCTATGGGGCCCCAAAGTACCCCCCACAAAAGTCAAAAATTTCATACAAAAACTTCAATATCTCATTAACTACTTGACTGGTGGTCATGATTTTTGGCATACATATTGATCATGAGATGTTCCATCACTTCCTGCAGACTGGTGGCGCCACCTGTATTTTTCAATTTTTTACAAATTTTTTTCTCTATTTTTGAGACCTTTAAAAATGTGAACATCTGTTAACAAGGCACAAATCGTAAAGCCTAGACCTAGAATTTAATTCTTGATACACTGAGAGGTCCATGAAAAATCTCCTTGGAAACCAGAAATTAGGTCTCTGTTACCCATATCCTTCGAGCTATGGGGCCCCAAAGTACCCCCCAGAATAGTAAAACATTCATACAAAAACTTCAATATCTCAATAACTACAACACTGATGGTCATGATTTTTGGCATACATATTGATCATGAGATGTTCCATAAGTTCCTGCAGACTGGTGGCGCCACCTGTATTTTTTTATTTTTTTACAATTTTTTCCTCTATTTTTGAGACGTTTAAAGATGCTGTCATCTGTTAACGTGGCACAAATCGTAACCGCTGGACCTAGAATCTTCATTCTCGACAAACTGAGAAACCTATTAAAAGTCTCCGTGGAAACCATAAATTAGATCTCTGTTACCCATATCCTTTGAGCTATGGGGCCCCAAAGTACCCCCCAGAAAAGTCAAAAATTTCATACAAAAACTTCAATATCTCATTAACTACTTGACTGATGGTCATGATTTTTGGCATACATATTGATCATGAGATGTTCCATCACTTCCTGCAGACTGGTGGCGCCACCTGAATTTTTCGATTTTTTACGAATTTAAAAATGTGAACAGCTGTTAACAGGGCACAAATCATAAAGACTGGACCTAGAATCTTCATTCTTGACACACTGAGAGGATCATAAAAAGTCTGCATGGAAACCTGAAATAAGGTCTCTCTGTTACCCATATCCTTTGAGCTATGGGGGGCTCCCAATAACCCCCCAGAATAATGGAAAATTTGATAAAAACAAACTGCAACATCTCAATAACTACAACACTGATGGTCATGATTTTTGGCATACATATTGATCAAGAGGTGTTTCATCAGTACCTGAAGACTGGTGGTGCCACCTGTATTTTTTCAAATTTTCACAATTTTTTTTTCTCTATTTTCGAGACCTTTCAGGATGTAGTTATCTGTCAACAGGGTACAAATCGTAAGGACTGGACCTAGAATCTTCATTGTTGACACACAGGGAGACCCATGATAAGTCTCCATGGACACCTGAAATTAGGTCTCTGTTACCCATATCCTTTGAGCTATGGCACTCCAAAGTACAGCTCAGAATAATGGAAAATTTGATACAAAAGCTGAAGTATCTGGACAACTAATGCAGAGATCACCGTAATTGTTTTCATGGATATTGATCATGGAGTGTTTCATCAGTTTCTGCAGACTGGTGGCACCACCTGTATTTGTTTAGGTTTTTTTACAAATTTTTTCTCTATTTTTGAGACCTTTAAAGTTATGAACATCTGTTAACAGGGCACAAATCATTAAAACTGGACCTAGAATCTTCATTCTTGACACACAGGGAGACCCATGAAAAGTCTCCATGGAAACCTGAAATTAGGTCTCTGTTACCCATATTCTTTAAGCTGTATGGCTCCAAATTACCCCCCAGAATAATGGAAAATTTGATACAAAAACTGCAGTATCTCAATAACTACAACACTGATGGTCATGATTTTCGGCATACATATTGATCATGACCTGTTCCATCAGTTTCTGCAGACTGCGTGCGCCACCTCTATTTTTTTTCAAATTTTTACGATTTTTTTTCTCTTTTTTTGATACCTTTAAAGATTTGGTTATCTGTCAACAGGGTACAAATCGCAACAACTGGACCTAGAATCTTCATTCTTGTCATGCAAGAAGGCCCATGAAAAGTGCCTGTGGAAACTTAAAATTAGGTCTCTGTTACCCATATCCTTCAAGCTATAGGACTCTGAAGTATCCCTCAGAATAATGGACAATTTGATACAAAAGCTGAAGTATCTGAAACAACTAATGGGGAGATCACCATGATTCTTTGCATGGATATTGATGTTTGTAAGTGTTTTTATTAGTTTCTGCAGACTGGTGGAGCCACCTGTATTTTTGTACTCGCCAAAACGAAGTTTTGTGGATACTATGTTTTTGACCGGGTTCCTCCGCCGTTGCTGCGTTCGTTTCCAGAGAGCTCCTCTTGGACTTGATTTTATCAGCTTTCCAAGCTCATATCTCGGGAACCGTTTGACTGATCAGGAAATAAAATTTATACTAATGTAGCCCTTGGATAGCTCTATAACATACACAAAAAATGGTGGCGCCACCTGTAACCATGTTTGCACAGTGTCCATCTGTTCATCTGTCTTTGGTTAAAATCACTCATATCTCTGCAGTGAATTGACTAATTCACCTGAAATTCGGCATGCGTATACATCCTGGATAGCTTTCTTGATTTTATGACAGGTGGCGCCACCTACATTCTCATTCACGCTGATGACATCCAAGCTCATATTTCCGGAACCATTTGACCGATCGAGCCAAAATTTTGCATGTATATAGATCTAACATAGCTCTTTATTATACGCTAAACTGGTGGCGCCACCTGCAACCATTTTTGCACAGCATCTGTCTGTTTGTCTGCTGTGCAATAATGTCACTCATATCCCCGCAGTGGTTTGACATATCTGCCTAAAATTTTGCAGTTTTATACATCCTGGATAGCTTTCTTGATTTTATGACAGGTGGCACCACCTACATTCATGTTCACGCTGATGACATCCAAGCTCATATCTCGGGAACCATTTGACCGATCGGGCCAAAATTTTGCATCTGTATAGATCTAACATAGCTCTTTATCATGCACAAAACTGGTGGCACCACCTGCAACCATTTTTGCACAGTGTCTGTCTGTTTGTCTGCCGTGCAATAAAGTCACTCACATCTTGGCAGTGGTTTGACATATCTGCCTAAAATTTTGCAGTTTTATACATCCTGGATAGCTTTCTTGATTTTATGACAGGTGGCGCCACCTTTATTCTAGTTTATGCTGCAGACATCCAAGCTCATATCTCGGGAACCGTTTGAACGATTGGGCCAAAATTTTGCATGTGTATAGATCTCACATAGGTCTTTATCATACACAAAACTGGAGGGGCCACCTGCAACCATTTTTGCACATTTTGCACAGCGTCTGTCTGTTGGTCTGCCGTGGCCTAAAATCACTCATTTCTCTGTAGTGGTTTGACATAACTGCCTAAAATTTTGCAGGTTTATACATCCTGGATAGCTTTCTTGATTTTATGACAGGTGGCACCACCTACATTCTAGTTAACGCTGCACACATTCAAGCTAATATCTCAGGAACCATTTGACCGATTGGGCCAAAATTGTGCTTGTGTTTAGATCTCACATAGGTCTTTATCATACACAAAACTGCAACCATTTTTGCACAGCGTCTGTCTGTTTGTCTCCCATGGGCTAAAATCACTCATATCCATGTAGTGGTTTGACTTTTCTGCCTAAAATTTTGCATATGTATACAACTTGGACAGCTTTCTGGATTTGTGGTAGGTTGCACAACCTACATACACATTTAGGCTGCAGACATCCATGCTATTATGCAACATACCTCACTCTGTTTCCCCTTGCCACTCAATCCATGCCTCACTTCACTCTGATTTTGGCAGATACACATAGTCACTTGTCGGCTACCCGTATTCTAGTTTTTAAAGTTTACACATTTTTTCTCTATTTTTCAGATAGATAAATACAGACTAAATCTTGGCCTATTGGTTAATCTGTTTGATGCTTCAGTTGAATGGGTATCTACCATTCTGATGATAAAATATCCTTTTGTGAATCTCTTCCCAGTCAGCTGAGCGTCATGACCTATGGGTCACTTTTTATAAAAAGTCAGCTGAAAAGCATTTTGTATTGGGAAAATAAATTTCAAAGTTATTTCAAGTAGGGACCACTTTTGTGTACAGATGGCAGCACTGGGTTTACCATTGGCAGATTGCCAGTGCCTTGATGTTGGCCATTAGCCAAGATGATGTCAGCTCTATAAATAGTTTTGGCACAGTGGCAGGATTGGAAAAGTGCAGCCAGGTATAGGTCAAGAGTTCACTCAGTGCAGTAGCTGCATTCAGTAGCTGCTCACTGCATCATATTTGGCACCAAAGTTCAGCCTGAATCTATTTATAGCTTTTGCAGACTGCCAACTGTGTCAGATTATGCAATAGGTCAAGAGTTCACTCAGTGCAGCCAGGTACAGGTCAAAAGTTCACTCAGTCTAGCCAGGTGCAGGTCAAGAGTTCACTCAGTGCAGTAGCTTGAGGCAGCAATTTGTCACAGGTCACTCGGGGGCAACTGCCTTACTCACCTAAGCCTTGTCAGCCCAGTGCATAAAACTCTGGGGAAATTTGCTGTATTGGACTGATACCTGTCCATGCGTCTTTGATGGTATTCTATTTTTTACAAGACAGGTGGTGCCACCTACATTGACTTTTGCACAGTGTATGTCCCTGCTTATTTCACAGGAGGGGTTTGACATATCAGTCTGACATTGGGCATATGTATATATCTCTTCGTTGTATATAAGACTGATGGTGCCAGCTGCAATCATTGTATCTGCCAAAACAGAGTTTTGCAGATACTATGTTTTCAGTCGGACACAGACGCTGCCGCCATCGCCACATAGGATTCCAGGGAACTCCTCCATAACCACTGGGTAGAATTTTTAAAATTCGGAATTATGATTGGTCACATGTGAAGTGCTGCACCCTCATTTTTGGTTGACCTCTGACCTTTCCTCTCTGCCCAGCGTCCATTTGTGGATCTTTCTCAAATATAAACCCACATATCTCGGGAACTGTTAAACTGATAAGGCTAAAAATTTTGCACAAATGTAGCCCTTGGAAAGCTTTATAATATACACTAAAAATGGTGGCGCCACCTGCAACAATTTTTTGCACAGCGTCCATCTGTTCACCTACCTTGGGATAAAAACACTGATATCTCTGCATTGGTTGGACTTACCTACCTGAAATTTTGCATGTGTATACATCCTGGACAGCTTTCTTAATTTTATGACAGGTGGTGCCACCTACATTCATATTTACACTGCAGACATCCAAGCTTATATCTCAGGAACCATTTGACCGATTTGGCAAAATTTTTTCAAGTTTATAGATCTCACATAGCTCTTTATCATACCCAAAATTGGTGGTGCCACCTGCAATCATTTTTGCACAGCATCCGTCTATTTGTTTGCCTTGGCATAAAATCACTCATATCTCGGCAGTGGTTTGACATATCTGTCTAAAATTTTGCAGGTTTAATACATCTTGGATAGCTTTCTGGATTTTGTGGCAGGTGGCCCCACCTACATTTATGTATACGCTGCAGACATTCAGGCTTATATCTCAGGACTGGTTTGACATATCCCCCTGAAATTTTGCATGTGTATAGATCTCCCATAGCTCTTTATCATCGGAAAAAAATTGTTGGCGCAACCTGCCACCATTTTTGCACAGCATCCATCTGTTCATCTGCCTTGGGATAAAATCACTCATATCTCGGCAGTGGTTTGACTTATCCACCTGAAATTTTGCATGTGTATACATCCTTGACAGCTTTCTTGTTTTATGACAGATGGCGCCACCGACATTCAAATTTAGGCTGCAGACATACAAGCTCATATTTCAGGAACCATGTGACCGATTTGTCAAAAATTTTGCATGTTTATAGATCTCACATAGCTCTTTATCATACGCAAAACTGGTGGTGCCACCTGCAATCATTTTTGCACAGCATCCTTCTATTTGTTTGCCGTGGCATAAAATCACTTATATCTCGGCAGTCTAAAATTTTGCAGGTTTATACATCTTGGATAGCTTTCTGGATTTTGTGGCAGGTGGTGCCACCTACATTTATGTATACGCTGCAGACATTCAGGCTTATATCTCAGGACTGGTTTGACATATCCCCCTAAAATTTTGCATGTGTATAGATTTCGCATAGCTCTTAATCATACACAAAATTGTTGGGCCACCTGCCACCATTTTTGCACAGCACGTGTGTTTTTCTGCCATGGGCTAAAATCACTCATATCTCAGTAGTGGTTTGACTTATCTGCCTAAAATTTTGCTTGTTTATACATCTTGGACAGCTTTCTGGATTTTGGGGTAGAAGGCGCAACCTACATACACATATTGGCTGCAGACATCCAGGCTATTATGCAACACATCTCACTCTATTTCCCCTTGCCACTCAATCCATGCCTCACTTAACCTTTCCTACAATGATTTTGGCGGATACACATAGTCGCTTGTTGACTACCCATATTCTGGTTTTTGTGTTGTGTTCACCAATGCCAGAATTGAAGCAGTGATGTTTGTTCAGTTGTTTCTTGTTCTAAATGTTTAGTGCTTGCATTGTTCATATACATGTTACACATGTTCTTGAAAAGTAATGGTCCAGCATTGAAGCATTATACCTGGTGTAATCTCATTGCACAGGTTCGCATTAGGCCTGTAGGCCTTGTTAATGGTGTGTTTTCACACAGGCACACTTCAGTTCCACTTCACAGTATCCATTTAAAGTCAAATTTGATTTCTGGGAATATTACTGTAGGCATTAGAACTACTTTACCCTTTAAGGGAATTCAGTTGCTACTAGGCAATGATGTTGCAGGTGATAAAGTACAGCCTGTACCAATAGTGACAGAAAAGCTGTCACTTGATCAGGACACTGATCCGGAAAGTCAGGAAATTCCTGATTTGTATCCTTCATGTGCTGTAACTAGATCTATGGCCAAGAAAAACACAATGATGGATAATGGTCCAGATGATAACACTCTTGGAGTCACTAGTGACTCGTCTAACGACTCGCCCATACAGGATGCAGCATTCTCAAGATCAGAACTTATCACGGAACAGCATAAGGACCCTGATATTTCATGTTTGTTTCCAAGGGCAGTTTCTTAAGATAAGCTGTCACAGAACCCAGTTTGTTTCTATATTAAAAGTGGAGTGCTTATGCGTAAATGGCCACCACCTAATGTATGCACTGATGATGAGTGGGCCATCAAACATCAAATAGTAATGCCCAAAAGCTTTTTAGACCTCAGCCCTTAGGCTAATGGGCAATTGTCGTCACCCAAGCTGTCCGCTGTCCGTCCGTTTGGTGTCCGTTAACTTTTACCTTGTGAGCGGGATATCTTGAAAAGAATTCACCGTCAGAATTTAATTTCATCTGTAAAGATGTTTATCGACAAAATCTTGGTCAAGTTTGAAGATGGGTGACCTTGACCTATTTTTCTACATTTTAGAGCTGATTACAGAAAAACACTTAGATGCTTATAACTCAGGAACCATATGGTGGATTTTCACAAAACTTACTATGATTATTGGGACTGATAGTCTGTACCTGCTACACAAGTTTGGTGGCGCCACCTACAATTTCTGATTTTTAGCTCAGCTGACTATAAGTCATCTGAGCTATAGTCGTGGTCCATTGTCCGTCGTCCGTCCGTCCGTCCGTCCGTCCGTCCGTAGATGTGGCACGTTTTGAAACCGTAAGACCTAGGAATCCAAAATTCAGCATAATGTTAGATGTCCCCAAGATCTCCTACCAAGCCGAAAACTGGATCTTTGCGACTTCGTTCCTTTGAGAAATTAAGGAAAAACCTCAATTTTTTATTAAAATCCTATTTTCACACTTCAGGACTGCCTAATATCAAAACCACTCATCTGTTTTTCCTCATATTTACCATAAATATTCTTCTATATAGTTCCTATGTACATGCCAGAAATTAAGTCTGTTAAGAATAAATTCTTTAAGTTATGGGCCCAAACTTAATGGACTTTGTAAAAAATCAGGAAAAATATTTACTCACTTAACATGAAAAATTTTGAAACTAGAGTCTGTTTTCCCAAGTATATAACTATGTTTAATTAAGATTCAATTGTTTACCCAAAATTAGATCTGAATTTTGTAAATTTTTTAAGTAATTAGCATAAAAATAAAATCAGTACCTTAAATTTTGCCCAACTTTGACCATGGCACGTTTTTTTCCTGTAAGTACCATTGATTTAATTTTCACAGCATGTAAACATAAATATTTAATTTGTTTAAATCTGAAATTTGGAAGTAAAAGCTTGAAAATTAAGCTAGTTATTGATTTTTTTCTTGAGGCTCTATTGTAGTCATTTGCTTTGTTTACAGATTACAGATGCAGGGTCCCACTCCAGGTCACTGGAAGTCAGCTATGCCAGGGTTTCTGATTTGTTACAGTCACTGGGGGAGATCCCCTGCTGTGACAGGTGTACAGTTATTCTCATATCACCACCCCAATCACCCCCCCCCCCCCCCCCCCCCCCGCAAACACAACCCACCAAGTGTTATGCAGTATTGTTATTGTTTTCACTGTATCTCCTTAATTGTAATGCTGCTTCCACTCTGATATGCAAAAACTTTCCTTGAAAAAGTAATTCAAGGTGTAATCCAGAAGATGCAATGTTGTGTAATGTAGCATTTTTAAAGAAATAATTTTTCTTTTAAATGATTTTACCAATCATAATGGAACCCATCAGTATGCTTAAATTATGATAAAATATGAAGCACATTATGGATAAATAAAGACACAATTAAAAATTGTAAAATCTAAATCAAGTATTTTTTTTAGATATTTATTGTTTTGCAGATTTAAAAGATATATTTTTGTGGTAAAAAATAAAGAAACATTTGTATGCATGATGTGGTGTTATCTGACAAGTTTGAGATTTATGATGATGCAATTGAGAATTATGAATCAACTTTTATATTCAGATATATATGTTATATTGAAAATGTATAGAAATATAAACTTAAATTAAAAAAAAAAATTGATGTGATAAAAAAATGAGGATTTATTACAAACATTTGTTCATTATTTTCCTGCATCAGCAGAATTTGAGATCAGGCTTTGTTTGCCATGTTTTATGTTGTTAATTAGTTATATTTTAACTGTATACATTTCATAAAAAAAAACATATATTTAATAATATATATTATACAAAAAAAAGATTCGATTGAACAAATGTGTAAACTACTGAAATGTCAACAGTTAATCGAAAAGCCAACTAATGATCATGGTAATTGTACAGATCATTTGTTCACAAACTGCTCACATGCTTCAGTTTCATCATTAGGAAACACATGGTCAGGTCACAAAATATTATTTGCAACAATTTCTTGCTCATCAATACAAACCAATCATATAAACCAACCATGGCCTTTATTACCTCTTCCTCTTACACTTTATCTCCATTTGATATTATTTTAGATTTTTACCTTCAAGGTTAACTTCAGCTGAGCACAGTGACCCATAGGTCCCTTGTTAATGAATTTTTATCGGATTTTTCAACTTTGGGCTTGTGAGCGGGATATCTCTAAAAAGATTCACCGTAGGAATTTTATTTTTTCGGTGAAGATGTATATTGACAAAATCTCTGTCAAGTTCAAAGAAGTGACCTTGACCTATTTTTATACGTTTTAGAGCTGATTATAGAAAAAACATTGAGAATCTTATTTCTCAGGAACCATTGGGTGGATTTTCACAATACTTACTATGATCATAGGGACTGATGGTCTGTAACTGCTGCACAAGTTTGGGGGTGCCACCTTCAATTTCTGATTTTTAATTAATTTTTCTTGGATTTTTAGCTCAGCTGACTATAAGTCATCTGAGCTATAGTCGTGGTCCATTGTCCATCGTCCGTCCGTCTGTCAGTCTGTCCGTCCGTCCGTAGATGTGGCACGTTTTGAAACCGTAAGACCTAGGAATCCAAAATTCGGCATAATGTTAGATGTCCCCAAGATCTCCTACCAAGCCGAAAACTGGGTCTTTGCGACTTTGTTCCTTTGAGAAATTAAGGAAAAACCTCAATTTTTAGCGAACCTGTGAGCTTAAGCGATGGTTTGGCGGCGTCCGTCGTCTGTACGTTTACCTATACTATCTTAAAAACGGCAAGAGTTAGCATCACGAAATTTTATGCAAAAATTAGTCATCTAAAAACTCTATCGGATTTTGCTTATATTTTTGCTAACTGCATTTTCTTAGATTTTATATGGAAAAAGCTTAAAAACTTTAAAAATCTTTTTCTCCGAAACTGTTCAGCCAAATTGTCCAATATTTCACAGAAATGATCCCTGGAACAATCTCTCTCAAGTTTGTTCGAATGGTTTAAGTTCGGTGATTTTTGGCCGAGTTACAGCTAGTTGAACTTAGTCATCTGTCCAAAAAAGCATACTAAAATTACACTCTTAGAAACGGCTGGAGCTATCACCACCAAATTTTATGCTAATGTTGGTCACATGAGTCATATCTGAAATTGAGGTATTGGTGGCGCCACCTGCATCGGCCTTTTTTGTACGGGGGTCATCAGTGCCCATATCAAACTGACAGCTACAAAAAACTTCTCTGAAACCATATGGCTAAATTGTTTAATATCGCACAGAAATGATCCTAGGGTAGTGCTTTCTAAAGTTTGTTCAAATGGTCTCAGTTCAGTGACTTTTGGCTGAGTTATGGGAAGCTGAATTTAGTCATATGCCATAACAGCCCATTTTAGCTCAGTGGCTACAAATATCTTCTTCTCAAAAACCACTGGGCCAAATTCTTAAATCTCACACATTAATTATCCTTAGATGTTGATAATTCAAGTTTGTTCAAATGGTTTTGGTTCAGTGATTTTTGGCTGAGTTATGGGAAGCTTAACTTAGCCATTTTGCTTTATTTTTCCATATGAGTTATAAACCTGCAAACGTTTTTTGACTGACGCCACTGAGGCCAATTTGTTTAATATTTTACAAGAATAATCCCCTGAATAATTCTTATCATATTTTTATTGTCTTTTATGGTTCGGAAGAATGAATTTTGGCTGAATAATAAAGATTGAATTGAGTCATTTTACCATATATGTTAGCTGTGTGAAGCAGATACATCTAGCCTGGAACCAGTTTTTCAGCATCCGTTACATCATGCCTCCAGACATTTAGATTTCAGGTTATCTTTGGTTAATATTGACAAGAATGGTTTTTAAAAACTTTTAAAAAATGTAGATTTATGATTTTAGATATTCCTCATGCCAGGCAATGTTTACAATCACAGGTATACGTTAACTCATACTATTGGATTGACCGGAGCTAGCATCATGAAATTTAATGCAAAACATTAGCCATCTGAAAAAATCTGCATTTTCTCAGATTTTATAGAGAAAAAGATAAAAAACTTTAAAAAATCTTCTCCGACAAAACGGTCAAGCCAATTTGTTCAATATTTCACAGTAATAATCTTTTATATCATCTCTCTCAAGTTTGTTCAAAAGGTTCAAGTTCAGTGAATTTTTGCCGAATTACAGGAAATCGAACTTAGTCATCTGTCCCAAAAAGCATACTAAAATGACAATCTCAGAAATGGCAGGAGCTATCATCACCAAATTTTCTGCCAGTGTTGGTCACATGAGCCATATATGAAATTCAGGTATTGGTGGTCACCTGCATTGACCTTTTTTTGTACGGGGGTCATTGGTCATCTGTACATTAACCCATAATTTCTCAGAATAGCAGGAACTACCATCCCCAAATTTTATGCAGTAATCTGTCATATATCAAATGTTGTGGGATTCAGCTATTTATGAAAAAAACTGCATCTTTTATTATTCTTGATATTTTGATAAAAAGTTTATGAATATGTCAGCTTGAAAAATGCATTTTAGCCAAAGTCTTTCAGTATGTGTAAACAGATTTTCCAACAGGCTAAGATTGTGTATGTATATTTGAATAGGTTAAGAAACTGCCAACTGTTTCAGATTTGGCAATAGATCAAGAGTTCATTCAGTGCAGCCAGATATAGGTCAAGAGTTCAGTCAGTGCAGCCAAGCACAAGGCATGTGATCCCCTCATGGGTGACATGTGAACACCTCATGGGCACCATGTGATCACCTCATGGGTGTCATGCCTCTCAGGGCTGCATGTGGAGCCAGTCTATTTATAGCTTTGGCAGACTGCCAACTGTGTCAGATTAGGCAACAGGTCAAGAGTTCACTCAGTGTAACCAGGTACAGGTCAAAAGTTCACCCAGTCTAGCCAGGTGCAGGTCATGAGTTCACTCAGTGCAGTAGCCTGAGCAAGCAAATTTGTCACAGTTCACTCGGGGCAACTTTCTCACCTAAGCGTGGTCAGCCCCATGCATCAGATTTAAGGTAAGTTTGATGTATTGGCCTGATATTTTGACCTGTCTATGCGTCTTTGATGGGTTTCTCGTTCACAAGACAGGTGTCACCACCTACAATGACTTTTGCACAGTGTATGTGCCCGCTTATTTCTATAGAGGAATTTGATATATCATCCTGAAATAGGGAATATTTATACCTATCGAATAGCTTTGTCGTATACAAGACTGGTGGTGCAACCTACAATAATTTTTGCACTGTGTGTCCCTGCTTATTTCTCAGGAGGGGTTTGATATATCAGTCTGAACTTGGGCATATGTATATATCTCTGATAGCTTTGTTGTATACAAGACTGATGGTGCCAGCTACAATCATTTTTAGCATCATTTAAGTCAACTGAGGTGTAGGAATGGCGCTTTGTCCGTCGTCCATACGGATATCAGGATGCCGTTAGCAGGGCACTAATCGTAACAGCTGGTCCTAGAAACTTCTGAGTGATAATCCAGGGAGGTCAATAAAAAATCTCCTTGGAAACCTGAAAGTAGGTCACTGTGACCTATATCCTTTGAGCTAGGGGGCTTGAAAGTACCCCCCAGAATAGTAAGAAATTTGACACAAAACCTCCAATATCTTGATAATTAATGCATGGTTTGTCATGAATCTTGCCTTGAATATTGACCATGACTAGTATTGTCAGTTCCTGAAACGTGGTGGCGCCACCTGTATTTTTTCTATTTTAACAAATATTTTTCTATTTATTTACTAAAAATAAACTGGCTTTAAACTTGATTTAATAATGACCAACCACATAAGTAAATTCATTTTGATTACCAGGGTCCAGCGATCTAAGTTGAAGGTCACAGGAGCCACATCTTTAAAAAGATTGTGGATGCACTGTAAATCAAACTTTTCATCCTGAACTTTCCAACATTCACACATGGCTTACTTGCCTAAAGTAAGGAAACCTGTAGAATTTGAGGTTATCTGGTCAGAGGTCAAGGTCACTTTTTAAAAGATTGTTAAAATAATCCTAATGCTGCAAGTTCAAGGATATTAAGTTCTAAGATTTTTTGGTCACAAGGTCATTGGTTAAGGTCACAGGACTGTCATTCTGAAAAATTTTCTTTAAAAATATCCTTATAGACAAATTCAGCTGAGCGTTGAGACCCATGGGTCCCTAGTTGTGTTGTGTGCACCCATGCCAGAATTTCAGCAGTGATGTTTATGTAATTGTTTCTTATTCAAAATTTTTAGTACCTGCACATGAGAAGTAATGGTCCAGCATTGAAGCAATATACCTGGTGTATTTCCCAATGCACAGGTTCGCATTAGGCCTGTAGGCCTTGTTTTATAAAAACCTATTTTCACACATCAGGACTGCCTAATATCAAAACTACTCATTTGTTTTTCCTCTTATTTACCATAAATATTCCCCCATATAGTTCCTCTGTACATGCCAGAAATTATGTCTGTATTATATAATTTAAAAAAAGTTATGGGCCCAAACATAATGCATTTTGTAAAAAATACGGAAAGATATTTGATTACTTAACACAAAACATGTTAATGCTATGGACATTTTTTTCCAGTAATATAACTTTGATTAATCAAAATTAAATTGTATACCCAAAATTAGATAAAAATCTTTTAAATTTTTTTAAATATTAACAAAAATAAAAAAATTGGTACCTTAAATTTTGCCCAACTTTGACCATGGCACGTTTTTATGCCCCCGCCACAAAGTGGCCGGGGCATATAGTTTTACCCATGTCTGTCATTCTGTCCTTCCGTCCCACTCCGTCATGAAGACGCCGCTGAAAAGTATCACAATGAGTTTAACGACTAGGACGTTGCTTTAGTACCGAATTCGGTCGCAGCGTCACCTCCTGGTGCTCTATCATCATCAAACACGGAGGATCCAGTACGTGATGATATCTCGGTGCGCCGCCATTTTCCAGGCCGTGACCGGAGACTTCCGGGTTATAATGGATTTTCTTAAATTTATCTGGACTTTATTTGTATACATAATGGACTTTGTTTATCCACTGGAACATAAGTTAAATTTAAAATTATCATGTGACTTTGCATGTTGATATTTCCTTTCATTTATATGTAATGTACGCCTTTTTGTTGTATTCGGAGAGATCGACTGGCCATAGGTTTTCACTGCTAGAACTTTTATACGTTTGACCGCATTTTTGTTATTGTTTTTCTAATTTATAACAAGTTCTGCAGAGTTATCATTTTATGAATTGATCAGGTTTCGTTCTTATTATAATGTTCTTGTATAAAACTAAGTTCAATAATTTTGGTTTTGCAAGTATCTTCTTAGGTAGCAATATTTGAGCAGGGGTTAGCCATTGTTTTTTGTGCTTGGAATACAGTTACAATAACTGGTGGTTAGGTACCAGTCTTTAGAGATTTATATATCACTACATAATACAAATGATATTTAAGTAACCCTCGGGTAAGATAAATTTGTAAGTTGGTAGCAAACAGTTTTCTTGTTATATGTGAATCGACATGAAGACTCTAATGTTAAGATTGTTGCCATGAATGGAGTTTACAAAGAACTGACAGTGTGTCGCAGAATACGTTTTATTTTTACTATTTTTCCAAATGTGCCTAGCCATTCTCCATATAATGTATTGTGTCTAGATCGTCAATTGTATGCTTATAGGTATATTCATCATGATATTATATATGTACCCTTAGATTTGTTAAGGTAGAGAAACGGAAGAAGCGATTTATTCATCAGCACAGAAAGTTATTAAGGTATATTATTTACTAGTCACGTTAGCTTAATTGTTGTTTTAGGTATATTAGAACTAAATGGTAATTAGTAAGCCGCGAGGACGCGTCTTTGGGAGGGGGGCTATGTAACATATATGCCTGGGAAACTTGGTATACTTAGGTAGTAGCTCGGCATAGAGGATAGAAATTCTCATTATCATTAATTATTAGTGACAACAGGCGACCGGTGGCCGGACACTGAGGTGGACACTGAAGTTGTCGGCCAGAAACCGATACGCCGGTATGCAGGGACCCCGGGGGAAGATAGGTCAAGTAAGGGCTAGCTGCATCAGTCAGTCAAGTGTAGGTATCCAGGCTGGCCGGTCCACTCTGCCATGTTGGCCGCTGTACACCGTCTTTCTGATATTAAAGGTGTCTTACATCGTCCATTGGAGTTTTTGCTATAGTCGTTACATACACTATGCTTGTGAGATTGCAAAGTCAAATCTAAAATCTGCACAAAGTAAAATGAAAACAAAGTATAGCAAGCACACTGTAAATAGGAAGTTTGAGCCTGGTGAACAGGACCTCTGCAAGCTAGGTATTTTGGTCCTTACATTGTTGACAAAAGAGTCAGTGATTTAAATAACATACTGTTGACACCAGATCGGCGTAAGAAGAAACAACTGTGCCATGTTAACATGTTGAAACCATATTATGACAGAAATAGCACATCAGATGTTGTACAAAATGTTACTGCTGTTTATTAAGTAAAACTGACCCTGACCCAGTTAAAGTAGATACTGATTGTAAGTGTGATGTAGACATTCAGTGTGGTACAGTACCATTAAAAAACTCAGATGTGCTTAACAACCTGGATGCCAAACTGTCACACCTAACCGCACAACAACAACAAGACCTAAAGAACCTGCTGCGGAATTATGAACATTTGTTTAGTGACATTTCAACGTGAACTAACATGTTGTGCCATGACGTTGATGTTGGCGAGGCAAGCGCAGTCAAGCAACATCCATATAGACTGAATCCAGAAAAACAAAAGTATCTACAGGATGAGATTCAGTATTTGCTGGACAATGATTTTATTGAACATAGTAACAGTAACTGGAGTTCACCATGTATTCTTGTGCCAAAACCTGATGGAAGTTCCCGTATGTGCACAGATTATCGAAAACTGAACTCTGTCACTAAGACTGACACGTTCCTAATTTCGAGGATCCATGATTGTATTGATAGAGTGGGTAGCTCCAGGTCTGTTTCCAAGTTTGACTTGCTAAAAGGATTCTGGCAAGTTCCGCTGACAGAACGAGCGAAAGAAGTGTCCGCTCTTGTGACGCCGCAAGGACTGTACCAGTATAAAGTTATGTCGTTTGGCATGAAGAACCTGCAGCCACGTTCCAGCTCCTCATCCATATGGTTGTCAAGGACATTCAGGGCTGCGACGCATATATTGATGACCTTATCATGTACAGCGACACCTGGGAGAAACATCTGCAGATTCTACATGACCTCTTCGAAAGACTCAGTGAAGCACGTCTGACCATCAACTTAGTAAAATCTGAGTTTTGTCATGCACAAGTAACATTTTTGGGTCATATTGTAGGGCAGGGTAAGGTGAAACCTGTTAATGCTAAGATAACTGCTATTTCTGCATTTCCTAGACCAGAAAACAAAAAGCAAATAATGCGTTTTCTTGGTATGGTTGGATACTACAGGAAGTTTTGTCCAAATGTTTCTGCTGTAGCTGAACCTTTGACTAATTTGTTAAAGAAGAAACAAAAGTTTGTATGGAATGTTGTGTGAAAATGCATTTCAGAATTTGAAAGCAATTCTGCAAAGTTCACCAGTTTTAGCAGCTCCAGACTTATCTGTACCTTTTAAGTTAGCTGTAGATGCAGGTGATACTGCTGCTGTGTTGTTTCAAGAAGGCAATGATGGCATAGATCATCCAATTTGTTATTTCTCAAGAAAGTTTAATGCAAACCAGAAAAACTACTCCACTATTGAAAAAGAATGTTTGGCTTTGATTTTGGGGTTGCAACATTTTGAAGTTTATGTTACTTCATCAGTCAGGCCTATCAGTGTCTTCAGTGATCACAATCCCCTCACATTCATGAACAAGTTGAAGTGTAAAAATCAAAGATTATTGAGATGGAGTTTGTTCTTACAAGATTACAATCTTGATATCATACACATTAAAGGGAAAGACAATGTACTTGCTGATTGCTTATCGAGATGTTTATGAAATGTTGTAAACAGGATGTTTATGTACTGTTGTAAATAAGATGATTTTTGAGATGTTGTAAAGTTTTAGTGATTGTTATCACAAAAAGAAAGTTTTCCGTGAAAACTTTCTTTTTTTACAGGAGGAGGAGTGTTACAGGTGCTCTTTTTATTATGTGACACGGGCGTAACTCCTGTTATGGCACTCATGTCTGACCGCGTATTACATTCTATGTTTAATCCGTACTGGTTGAACTCTCGTTGTCATGTTTAGCCTTGGGTTTTCACGCCTGGCTGAGGTGATGAGCCTGGTATATAGAGATACACACATAGCTGTTTTTCTAGAGGATTCCTGATACTCATGCTTACTGTGTTGTGCAAAATCTTGTAGACTGTTCGAGAAGTGGAAAATTCTCGGCTTGGGGTGTGAAGGTATATAAAGGTACTGTGTTTTAGAACGGAAGGGCAGAGAGAGAGCAGAGAAGATTCCAGCAGACGCAGAAGCGTGTGTCAGGACCTTAGCCGACGAATGCGGCAATTGTAGATTTTCAAAGACTTTCTCCTGGATTTTTTGCATTTGGACTTCAGTTAACTTTCTGGGTTGTTGCAAGAACTTTCCACTGGACTGTCATTCTCCGAGAGTTTACATTTAAAGGACTTATCGTTGCGATGGTGTTGGTATCCAGGTACTGTGCATGTTATTTTTCTGTGTGATTGTATTGACTTGTTGCTATACCGCTGTTTTACTGTACAATTGTATTGATTTGGTGTGTTGTGTTGTTGGGGTTGTTTTAAGAATAAATTATAGTTATTTGTTAACAAAAAACCACTGACTTCTTTATTCATTCCCCTAGGCATTTCACGCTGCCTAGTATTACAGAATCTGATTTGTTTTTATCTCCATTACAAAATTTGTGTTCATCACGCATACGTGATCTGTTTATATAAGGTTCCTTAACACATGATATTCATCCACTCAGTATATAAAAATCACAATGGTGATACATTTCTAGTCCAATCACGATCAGCTGAGAGCTGTGATCCATGGGTCCCTTGTTTACTATCAGACTAAGTCTGATTATACAACCTTTCTGTGAGGTCACTGTGACATCATTTTATCAAAGAACAAACAGGAAAGCAGTAAACTCTTAAAACATGTCCATTTTCAAAACTGTAGGGCTCGAGTCCTTCCAGACTGGTATATAGTAAAAACTTTATCCTCCATATATAGCTGATTCTTATCCTCCTTAAAAAGTAAGTTAGGGCCATTAATACTTGCAGCTGTAATTACACTTTACAATTTATTGATTTCTTCTATATCCTCATAAATACATTGTTTCTTTTCAGAATGGCGAGATCTGTGATTACTGCAAAAGCTTAGTCAGTGATGTCAGGGATTTCATCTCCAGCAACCAGACTGAGGTGATATTTCTATTAGTTACATTTTTCTACTGTAAATCCTGGAAATTTCCTGATAATGGGACTATCTAAAATAATGGAATGGTTTCAACTTTTACTTTTTGTGTTGAATTTAACATTTACCAGCATGGTGTTTTGATTGTGTTTCTGTATGAGCAAGATCTCACACATTAATTATCCTTAGATGTTGATAATTCAAGTTTGTTCAAATGGTTTTGGTTCAGTGATTTTTGGCTGAGTTATGAGAAGCTTAACTTAGCCATTTTGCTGTATTTTCCCATATGAGTTATAAACCTGTAAAACGTTTTTTGACTGAGACCACTGAGGCAAATTTGTTTAATATTTTTACAAGAATAATCCCCTGAATAATTCTTATAATAATTGTCTTTTATGGTTCCAAAGAATGAATTTTGGCTGAATTATAAAGATTGAATTGAGTCATTTTACCATATATGTAAACTGTGTGAAGCAGATACATCTAGCCTGGCACCTGTTTATCAGCATCCATTACATTGTGCCTCAAGACATATAGATTTCAGGTTACCCATGGTTAATATTGACAAGAATGTTTTTTAAAACTTTTTAAAAAATGTAGATTTATGATTTTAGATATTCCTCATGCCAGGCAATGTTTACAATCACAGGTATACAGCTCTCTGTGGGTATATAAAGACGGCTGTACATGGATTATAAATAATAGGTATCCATACTCAACTTAATTCAAGATATTGCCATCAGTGAGATGTATCTGTATTATAATTTTGCATTCAGTATGCATCTGTAGTAATTTTCAGCAAACCTGTGAGATAATGCAATGGTGTGAGGGCGTCCGCCATCTGTACGTTAACCCATACTACTTCAAAAAGGACTGGAGCTAGCATCATGAAATTTAATGAAAAAAATTAGCCATCTGAAAAACTGCATTTTATAAGATTTTATAGAGAAAAAGGTAAAAAACCTTTAAAAATCTTCTCCTCTGAAACGGTAAAGGCAAATTGTTCAATATTTTACAGAAATAATCTTTTATACCATCTCTCTCAAGTTTGTTTGAATGATTTAAGTTTGGTGAATTTTGGCCGAGTTACAGGAAGTTGAACTTAGTCATTTGTCAAAAAAGCATACTAAAATGACAGTCCCAGAAACGGCCAAATCACCAAATTTTATGCCAGTGTTGGTCACATGAGTCATATATGAAATTCAGGTATTGGTGGCGCCACCTGCATTGACCTTTTTTTGTACGGAGGTCATTGGTCATCTCTACATTGACCCATAATTTCTCAGGAATTGCAGGAGCTACCATCCCCAGATTTTATGCAATAATCTGTCACATATCAAATGTTGTGGGATTCAGCTTATTTTTTTGCTATCTGCGCTTACTTAGATTTTATAGGGAAAAAGCTGAAAAACCTTTAAAAGTCTTCTTCTTGTAAACGGTCCAGCCAAATTGTTCCATATTTTGCAGAATCGATCCCAGAGGTAAGCCCTCTCAAGTTTGTTCAAATGGATTGCATTTGATGAATTTTAGTGGAGTTACATGAATTTGAACAGTCATTTGGCCAAGTAAGCATATTGACATAGTAATCTCAGAAATGACAGAAGCTAGCATTACCAAGTATTGTGCAAATGTTGGTCACATGACTTATATTTAAAGTTGCAGATTTTGTGGTGCAACCTACATTGACCTGTTTTTTATGGGCAAAAACCTCATAATTTTAGCCCGTTTCAGCTTGAAATTTTTATGATGAAACTGTCAAGTTGAATCGTTCAGTTTTTCAAAAGAATTATCCCAGGACATGGTTTTTTCAATCATATCAGAAAAGCTTAAGTTGGTCTTATGGCCATTATTATGTCTATTTCAAACTGAGGACTGCAAAACTGTTCTTCTACAAAATTATTGTTTCAATTATAACTTCTGTAACATTGCAAAAACATTATTCTTAGTTGGCCTTTGATCAAGTTTACTTGAATGATTTTTGTTAGAATTATTGGACCTTTAACAATGAAAGAACTGCATCTTTTGTTATTTTAGATATTTTGATACAAAGTTTATGAACATGTCAGCTTGAAAAAAAGCATTTTAGCCAAAGTCTTTCAGTATGTGTAAACAGATTTACCAACAGGCCAAGATTGTGTTTGTATCTTTAAATAGGTTGAGAAACTGCCAGCTGTTTCAGATTTGGCAACAGATCAAGAGTTCATTCAGTGCAGCCAGATATAGGTCAAGAGATCAGTCTGTGCAGCCAGATGTAGGTCAAGAGATTAATCAGTGCAGCCAAGCACAAGGCATGTGATCACCTCATGGGTAACATGTGAACACCTCATGGCCACCATGTGATCACCTCATCATGGGTGTTATGCCCCTCAGGGCAGGGTCCCTGCATGAGCTTATGCAATCCTGTGGCTACTGTTTCAGACTTGGCAACAGGCTAGTGGTCAGTCTCGATCTATTCATAGCTTTGGCAGACTATGCAGGTCATGAGTTCACTCAGTGCAGTAGCCTGAGCCAGCAAATTTGTCACAGTTTTCTCGGAGCAACTGCCTTTCTCACCTATGCCTGGTCAGCCCCATGCATCAGACTCAAGGTAATTTTGTTGTATTGGCCTGATATTTTGACCTATGTGTCTTTGATGGCTTTCTCGTTCACAAGACATATTCCTTAATGTAGTTCCTATGTACATCCCAGAAATTAAGTCTGTTAAGTATAAATTCTTTAAGTTATGAGCCCAAACATAATGGACTTTGTAAAAAATCAGGAAAAATATTTACTCTCTTAACATAAAAAATTTTGAAACTAGAGTCTATTTTCCCAAGTATATAACTACGTTTAACTAAGATTCAATTGTTTACCCAAAATTAGATCTGAATTTTGTAAATTTTTTTAGTAATTAACATAAAAATAAAATCAGTACCTTAAATTTTGCCCAACTTTGACCATGGCACGTTTTTTTCCTGTAAGTACCATTCATTTAATTTTCACAGCATGTTAACAAATATTTAATTTGTTTAAATCTGAAATTTGGAAATAAAAGCTTGAAAATTAAGCTAGTTATTGATTTTTTTCTTGAGGCTCTATTGTAGTCATTTGCTTTGATTACAGATTACAGATGCAGGGTCCCACTCCAGGTCACTGGAAGTCAGCTATGCCAGGGTTTCTGATTTGTTACAGTCACTGGGGATGATCCCCTGCTGTGATAGGTGTACAGTTATTCTCATATCACCACCCGAATCACCCCCCCCCCCCCCAACCCAACCCACCAAGTGTTATGCAGTATTGTTATTGTTTTCACTGTATCTCCTTAATTGTAATGCTGTTTTCACTCTGATATGCAAAAACTTTCCTTGAAAAAGTAATTCAAGGTGTTATCCAGAAGATGCAATGTTGTGTAATGTAGCATTTTTATGCCCCCGCCACAAAGTGGCCGGGGCATATAGTTTTACCCATGTCCGTCATTCCGTCCTTCCGTCATTCCAAAATCAAACAGTTGTACGGACTTTTTTTCGCAATGCCTGCAGATATTGGCCTAATTTTTGGTGTGTGGTCAGATATAGACCAGTTACAGATTGAGTTCGCGTTTCGTCCCGGTTGACCTACTTTTGACCGTTTTAAGGCTCCTAAACTTAGAAAATTTCATGAAAAATAGAAATATTCATGACAGATACACATGTACGGATTTTTTTTCGCAATGCCTGCAGATATTGGCCTAATTTTTGGTGTGTGGGCAGATATAGACCAGTTACAGATTGAGTTTGCGTTTCATCCCGGTTGACCTACTTTTGACTGTTTTACAGCTCCTAAACTTAGAAAATTTAATGAAAAATAGAAATATTCATGACAGATACACATGTACGGACTTTTTTTCGCAATGCCTGCAGATATTGGCCTGATTTTTGGTGTGTGGGCAAATATAGACCAGTTACAGATCAAGTTTGCATTTCGTCCCGGTTGACCTACTTTTGACCGTTGTACAAACATAGAAAATTTCATGAAAAATAGAAATATTCATGAAAGATACACATGTACAGACTTTTTTTCGCAATGCCTGCAGATACTGGCCTGATTTTTGGTGTGTGGGCAGATATAGACCTGTTACAGATCGAGTTCGCGTTTCGTCCTGGTTGACCTTCTTTTGACCGTTTTACGGCTCCTGAACATAGAAAATTTCATGAAAAATATAAATATCATGACAAATACACATGTACGGACTTTTTTTTCGCAATGCCTGCAGATATTGGCCTGATTTTTGGTGTGTGGCCAGATATTGACCAGTTACAGATTGAGTTGCATTCCGTCCTGGTTGACCTACTTTTGACTGTTTTACGGCTCCTGAATATAGAAAATTTCATTTAAAACATAAATTTTCATGACAAATACACTTGTACAGACTTTTCTTCACAATACCTGCAGATATTGGCCTGATTTTTGGTGTGTGGGCAGATAATGACCAGTTACAGATCAAGTTTAAGTTTTGTCCCAGTTGACCTTTTTTTGACCGTTTGACGGTGCTCTAACAAAGAAAATTTCATAAAAAGGTGCATATGTATGGACTTTTTTTCGCAGTGCCTGCAGATACGGGCCTGATTTTTGGTGTGTAGGCAGATAATGACCAGTTACAGATCGAGTTCTTGTTTTCTCTCAGTTGACCTACTTTTGACCATTTGACTGCTCCTGAACATAGAAAATTCATGAAAAATATAAATTTTCATAACAAATGCATATGTACTTACTTTTTTTCCTCAATGCCTGCAGATACCACCCTGATTTTTTATGTGTGGGCAGATAATGACAGTTACAGATCAAGTTTGCATTTTGTCCCGGTTGACCTACTTTTGACCGTTGTACAAACATAGAAAATTTCATGAAAAATAGAAATATTCATGAAAGATACACATGTACAGACTTTTTTTCGCAAGCCTGCAGATACTGGCCTGATTTTTGGTGTGTGGGCAGATATAGACCTGTTACAGATCGAGTTCGCGTTTCGTCCTGGTTGACCTTCTTTTGACCGTTTTACGGCTCCTGAACATAGAAAATTTCATGAAAAATATAAATATCATGACAAATACACATGTACGGACTTTTTTTCGCAATGCCTGCAGATATTGGCCTGATTTTTGGTGTGTGGCCAGATATTGACCTGTTACAGATTGAGTCGCATTCCGTCCTGGTTGACCTACTTTTGACTGTTTTACAGCTCCTGAATATAGAAAATTTCATGTAAAACATAAATTTTCATGACAAATACACTTGTACAGACTTTTCTTCACAATACCTGCAGATATTGGCCTGATGTTTGGTGTGTGGGCAGATAATGACCAGTTACAGATCAAGTTTAAGTTTTGTCCCAGTTGACCTATTTTTGACCGTTTGACGGTGCTCTAACAAAGAAAATTTCATAAAAAGGTGCATATGTATGGACTTTTTTTCGCAGTGCCTGCAGATACGGGCCTGATTTTTGGTGTGTAGGCAGATAATGACCAGTTACAGATCGAGTTCTTGTTTTCTCTCAGTTGACCTACTTTTGACCATTTGACTGCTCCTGAACATAGAAAATTCATGAAAAATATAAATTTTCATAACAAATGCATATGTACTTACTTTTTTTCCTCAATGCCTGCAGATACCACCCTGATTTTTTATGTGTGGGCAGATAATGACAGTTATAGATCGAGTTTGCGTTTCATCCCGGTTGACCTACTTTTGATTGTTTTACGGCTCCTTAACATAGAAAATTTCATGAAAGACAGAAATTTTTATGGAAAATGCACATGTATGGACTTTTTTTCACAATGCCTGCATATACTGGCATGATTTTTGGTGTGTTGCTTGATAATGACACGTACAGATCGAGTTTGCATTTTGCCCTTGTTCACCTACTTTTGACCATACGACACCTCATGAACTTAAAAAAATTTTCAAAATTTTACAAATGTTTCTAATTTGCCCAAGGCGGGGGCATTCGTGTCGTTCCGACACATCTAGTTAAAGAAATCATTTTTCTTTTAAATGATTTTACCAATCATAATGGAACCCATCAGTATGCTTAAATTATGACAAAATATGAAGCACATTATGGATAAACAAAGACACAATTAAAAATTGTGAAATCTAAATCAAGTTTTTTTTTTTAGATATTTATTGTTTTGCAGATTTAAAAGATATATTTTTGTGGTAAAAAATAAATAAACATTTGTGGTGTTATCTGACAAGATTGAGATTTATGATGATGCAATTGAGAATTATGAATCAACTTTTATATTCAGATATATATGTTATATTGAAAATGTATAGAAATATAAACTTAAATTTTAAAAAAAATTGATGTGATAAAAAAATGAGGATTTAAATTTAAAAAAAAAATTGATGTGATAAAAAAATGAACATTTGTTCATTATTTTCCTGCATCAGCAGAATTTGAGATCAGGCTTTGTTTGCCATGTTTTATGTTGTTAATTAGTTATATTTCAACTGTATACATTTCATAAAAAAAAAACCATATATTTAATAATATATATTATACAAAAAAAAGATTCGATTGAACAAATGTGTGAACTACTGAAATGTCAACAGTTAATCGAAAAGCCAACTAATGATCATGGTAATTGTACAGATCATTTGTTCACAAACTGCTCACATGCTTCAGTTTCAACATTAGGAAACACATGGTCAGGTCACAAAATATTATTTGCAACAATTTCTTGCTCATAAATACAAACCAATCATATAAACCAACTATGGCTTTTATTACCTCTTCCTCTTACACTTTATCTCCATTTGATATTATTTTAGATTTTTACCTTCAAGGTTAACGTCAGCTGAGCACAGTGACCCATAGGTCCCTTGTTTTTCTTGAGGCTCTATTGTAGTCATTTGCTTTGATTACAGATTACAGATGCAGGGTCCCACTCCAGGTCACTGGAAGTCTGCTATGCCAGGGTTTCTGATTTGTTACAGTCACTGGGGGAGATCCCTGCTGTGACAGGTGTACAGTTATTCTCATATCACCATCCAAATCCCCCCCCCCCCCCCCTGCAAACCCAACCCACCAAGTGTTATGCAGTACCGTTTTCCCCCGTGGATAATCCGCTACCGTTGATAATCCGCACCCCTATTTAGAGCAACAATTTCTGAGGAATAACACATAACCCTGTGTATAATACGCAGCCTATTTCTGGCCAAAATCTTGAATGCTGCAACTTGTATTTGCCGTAGTAATCAAATATACACTGGCTCCATGGAGGTAAACTGTGCCAGTCAGACCTACAAGTCTCTTAGAAGAAGATCGTTACACTTAAAATAGCAAAAAGGTTATTCTCCTTTAGCTGTTAAATGTAAAAAAAAGGTGCTGTTAAGTGTACAATACTGACACGTACCTGTTTAAGTAAGATATAATATACTGAACAACCACCTGTAAAATGCGAGCAAATTACGACCATTTTATATCAGTCCCTTTCGAAATTCCGTTATATTATCAATTTATAAATGCTGTGAAATAGAACACCTGGCTATTACAGATTACGAGTTTTTTTTTCTGACCAAAGTGATATATTACTATTAAAATGACCTGCCTAATACGGGCCATCGTGTTTATCCAGCGCTGACCCGGTTGATTGCCCATGGGTTAAGTCGCGGTCACCTGTATGTACTCGCTGTTTGTTCTATTGTTGTGCGAATGTACCAGCTACCGAACCCTGGCTGGTGCCTGGTATTCTAGGCACCTGGGGCAGACCCTGGACTTCCCCTGACCACGTGACAGACTCACACGACCTGCTAATCCGCGTAAGTGGAGGTGCCCTGATTTTAATTTTTGATCTTTGCCCCCGTGGTTTGTCTTTCATCTATACAGTGCAATACGCTACATGAAAGATTTTCTTTCAAGAGTGCATGACCTATGATGTTCTTTATATATATAGTTTAATATAAAAAAAAATCTCCCAACCTTTGTTATCAAGTTTTAACACCCTGGCCGTGATAACATTACTTTGTACAACTGATCAATCTGACCATGATGATGTACAAAATAGGGTAATTAATTAACTAAAGGAACCACTGGGCAATTATTCCTCTGTTGGCTCAATTTGTTTAGGAATTATTTAAGTGTATCACGGATCATTTCCTAAGAGAATTAATGACCCGGTATAACAACCCCAGTGCTGGTGCGCACAGCGCCATCTACGAACTGACAATGACATTAAATGAAGCCGGCCAAACCATGCACAGTCATGCATATTTCAGTTCACAAATCATCAATGTTCTTTGGCTGTAAGCCACATTAAAGGTATATTTTAAGTTTGTGAACTTATGACAGTAAATAAAACCTATTATTATGTTTTTTTATGCCTAATTTGATAAAGTTCATGCAGTGAGTATACACTTAGTTTGCATAAAATCCTTTATTATCACTCACCGTCGGCCCACAATACGATGTCCAATGTGTTGGGAAAATTGGTTTGGAATTATGCGTCCATGTAATACGCACCAATGTTTTTTCTATCAATTTCATGGAGAAAAAGTGCGGATTATCCACGGAGAGAAACAGTAATTGTTATTGTTTTCACTGTATCTCCTTAATTGTAATGCTGTTTCCCCTCCGATATGCAAAAACTTTCCTTTAAAAAGCAATTCAAGGTGTAATCCAGAAGATGCAATGTTGTGTAATGTAGCATTTTTAAAGAAATCAATTTTCTTTTAAATTATTTTAACAAATATAATTGAACCCATCAGTATGCTTAAATTTATAAAATACTAGCTGATAAACCCGGTATACCGGGCTTTTTACCGCAGTTTGGGAGATATATTTACTGAGATATTGAATATTGGCTCATTTTTAGCTCAGCTTACTATAAGTCATCTGAGCTATAGTCGTGGTCCTTTGTCCGTCGTCCGGCCGTCCGGCCGTTAACAGGGCACGTTTTAAAACTGTTGGACCTACGAATCCAAAATTCTGCATACCATTAGATGTCCCCAAAATCTCCTACCATACCAAAAATTGGGTCATTAGAACTTCGTTCCTTCGAGATATTGAGGAAAAACCTCCGTTTTCCATGAAAAAGCCATTGTTACACTTCAAGGCTGCCTAATACCAAAACCACTGATCTGTTTTTGATCAGATTTAGTATTCATATTCTTCCATACATTTTCTGTGCACATACCAAAAATTAGGTCAGTATTGGTTATTATTTTGAAGTTATAGGCCCAAATATAATGCAATTTTTTAAAAATCAGGAAATATATTTGCTCACTTAACATGAGAATTGCTGAAGCTGGAGACTTTTTTTCAGGAATATAACTTTATTTAATCAAGATTTAATTGTTTACCCAATATTAGATCTGAATTTTGCAAATTGTTCAAGTTATTAGCATAAATAAAAAATCAATACCTTAAATTTTGTCCAAATTTGGCAGTGGCACGTTTTTTTCCCTGTAAGTACTGTTGATTTTATTTTCACAGCATATATACATAAGGATTTAATCTTTTAAAATCTGAAATTTCAAAGAAATTGTTTGAAAAGAGTAGTTTTTATTTAGGTTTTCATACACCATGGCAAGTGTTGTTTACATCTGGCTCACCTAGTAGTACAGCCTTCACTTGCATTATGTAACCCACCCCAGGCAGCTTGCCTTGGCCCAGCTTGGCCACTACTAGCAGGCTTCCCCTCTGCCCTGCACTCACCCCCCCCCCCCCCCAGCTGGTGCATAAACTAGATGAATGTTATAATTTTCTGTATTTTATTTTATTCTTGGACATGCTACATATTAGATTTTGTATTGTACCACCAGGGTTACAATGATTAAAGTGCACATTTAATTGTGTCCACAAAGTGATGTATTGCTATGAAAGTGTGGATGTTCATCAGATAAGTAATGCTTTACTTCAGAAGAGTAAAACTTCACCAGGTGTGAAATTGACTATTAATTCCAGTAATTAATTATAGCTGAGATTGTAATTAGCATAATGATATTGTTTGTCCCTCATTCAACCAACAGTGTGTATACTTTATTTGAAAAGATGTTTTTATTTTATCAAATGTACTAAATCTTTTATTTTATTTCGGTGAATAAAATAAAGCAAGTACTGAAAACTCCAATGTGCAAAACGTTTTAATAGGGATTCAAGGAATAATTTTGTAGATGCCATGTTGTTATATATAAACTTAAATGCATTATTCCCTTGAAAGTGAAATGAAGATATTAGTCCATTCTGTCCACTTGCCTGTCCATCTGCAAATTTTTCATATGCATCACAATATCTCAAAACTTTTACTGTTTTTCTTCATGACAGTCTTGTCAGAGTATTAGTTTGCAATCATATATTAAGAACTTTACTATAACCAAGTAGGAGGGCCCTTTCCTCTTAGCTTCTCATATGCTTATATAAATAAAAAACATTACAATAGAATATTTTTCATATTTTGCATTTGCAAAAATTTCAAACTTAAGCTGGTTGTCGTGACCCATTGGTCCTTTGTTTATATTCTGGATTCTCAACATCATTGTTTGGCTAAAACTGAATAAATACCAGACATGGTGTGAATACTTGGCAAATGTATATGAATATGAATATGAATATGTACTCCATTATAAAATTTCTTGCATAAGAATGGGAATTCGGGTAAAAATGAAAGTATTTGAATACCAGTGTAAATACTTTCAAAATGTATTCATGAATGCATTCATGAATATATTCTATAATATTATTTTAATAATCATTTCAGTTATATTTTATTTAAAAAATCATATGATTCTTTTCTTATTTTTAATAAAAATTATATTTGGCACAATATTTGTTATTAAATTTTAATAAATAGTTAAACTCTTTATCTTATATGTGCTGCTTATCAGTTATATGGCCAAGTCAAAATCTGTATGACAGTGGCACTCCATTTGTTTATAAAATAAATGAAATCAATCTCTTCCCTGTCTCCAAAGAAACTGTCAAAATCATACATAAGCTTAACACTAACAACTCATAATACAGCTTATATTTATTTCCACACAAAACCAGCATGTGCCTCATTTCAAAATCATATTTTTTATCTTATATAACAGCTGAGCACCGTGACCCATAGGTCCCTTGTTTATTATAAAAGTTAAAATAAAATATAGATTTTTTGGTGGGATACTCTCGGAATACAATATGTACAAATAATTTTACTGTTATTTTGTGGCGCTGTGCTCGTGGCAAAAATCATATCCTGGTATGTTTACCTTGAAGACCTGGTCAGTGATGGTTTACATTGCGAACCGGAATGAGACGCGGAAGCATACAGTGTTTCGTTGATATTTGACTGGTTTCTATCGTTGGTCGTATAAAGAATAGGTTGATGTGAGGAACACATGAAAGATTAATTAAATGTACGTTGCAAGGAAACTGTTCCTGAAGAAGGAAACAGAAATGTGCATACATCGTAAGTAGCAGAAGGGGACCCAGCGGGACTCCGTGCAGTGGGTCCGTATCCCATTTTCAGCCACCGCAACTTTTTTTCATCGTATCAGACAAATTTTGAGGCCTGAAATCCCCGACACAACCCTAGCTCTGTTCCTGAACCTGGGACCTTGAATTAGGTTTTGTCATTAATCCTCCTGGGTTGAACTCTCCATTTCATAAAGCGAGAAACATGTGTTTTTCTCTTTTACTGACCATGCACGTGGGTCAAATCCCTCATTGAAAGCAAGTGTTATTCATATGAACTGATACAATGTGGGTTTGGGGATGTCCCCACCTGTATCACATACGGTTGCTGATGTGCGTGGCAGACAATGTTCCAAGACCAGTTTGATGATAGAAGTCTTTATTCAATAGCAAGCGGTCTGGGACAATCTCTCTCTCTGAGAGAGCAGCCCAGCCTCCCTCAAAGCGCGCACTACGGATAGTTTTGTTACAGAGCTTTCAAGTGACATATGAGACGTACATATCCATATTTCTGCATTTCGTCATAAAAGCTAAACCTAATTGGATGACCCAAAGTAGGTCATAATTACATCAGAGTTGTAAGTTGACTTTGTAAGTTTTGCCAGATTTTATTGGTTGAAAGAAATCTGGAAAATCCCAAGTCTGACCTGACATACATCCCGTTATAGACTGACCTACAAGTCCTATTTGGAGGACAGTGCTTATATACACATGTGGAGTCTCATAAAATAACATGTTTTAAGTGTGTTCTACCATTCCCTCATAAAGACTAAACACATAAGTCATTCTGTGACACTATTTCTGTTTGTACAGACTTAAAATAGACCTTAATGGTTTGGTGTACTGTTTTCTGATTAAACTGGGAGAGAAGCCTATATGTGTGTGACCGGATGACTGGTTGTAGGGTGACATCAATTATGAGAAGTCATTAATTGTTCAGTCTGACATGCCTGAAACTGAGCTTAAATTTGTGAAATATAAAATGTGAAATATTCCTTGAAATATGTGTTAAGTCACAAATATGCACTTTCCTACTCCATAACAGAACAATAGTCCTTAGTGTTAGAGGTCAAGTGACCACGATGCGAGCATTCCAGTGATTGCCGAAGGCAGTTCTGCTGTGCTCGGTAAAAAAACGGGAAAATCACTCAAAATTCTATGTATATTAAAGATTATTTATTTTCATATCGCCTATGTCACTGCGGGGATAATAACCTTTAAAATGATGTATGGCACAATATTGTACACAACGCGGTTATAAAGAATACTGCGAGCAAACGTGACCCGAATTCCTTTTATAAGTATTAGATGAAGCACATAATGGATAAATTAAGACACAATTGAAAATTGTGAAATCTTAATCAAGTATTATTTTTAGATATGTATTGTTTTGCAGATTTAAAAGATATATTTTTGTGGTAAAAAAACAAAAATAATATTAGGATCTAATGTAAGTGCTAACTGACAAGATTTAAGAAGATTTAAATACTTTGTAGCATTTCATTCATATCTTTTAAAGTTGGCAGGGCCTAGGTGTGAATAACACTGTTAACTTAGTATTAAAATTAGAAAGACTGGTCAAACTTTGTGGGATTAATTTTTAACTCATATGGCCATATATTTAACTTTTGAAAACATAATTACCTTCACACATTATTTGTTTATGAAATGTTACTTTTATATAACACAGCTCGTGTCCATTATTCTATAATTTACAGAGTTTCATTTTAGCAGGGCCATTTTCTCATAGCTTTTCTAATGATAATATACATGAAAAACTTTAAGAAATAAAAATATTTTGCAGTTACTAATATTTTCCGAAATTCAGCTGAGCGATGTGACCCATGGGTCCCTTGTTTCCAATTTCTATGCATTTTCTCTCTGTTTTTGGGACCTTCAAAGATGCGGTCATCTGTTAACAGGCAGGGAGGTCAATGAAAAATATCCTTGGAAACCTGAAATTAGGTCTTTGTAACCCATATTCTCTGAGCTATGGGGCCTTTAAGCACCCCTTGCATAATTGTACCCGCCAAAAAAAAGTTTTGCAGAAACTATGTTTTGACAGGTTTCCGCTGCTGCGGTGTTTGTGTCTGCAGAACTCTTAGACTACTGTACGGATATTTCAAAAACTTACACCAATTATTGGGTCATATGTGAACTGGTGCCTAACCAATTGTCGTTGACCTCTGACCTTTCCTCTTGCCCAGCTTCCATTTGTGTGTTTGTTTCCACACATAAACCCACATATCTCGGGAACCGTTTGACCGATCAGGAAAAAAATTTTGTATAAATTTATAACATACACAAAAATGGTGGCGCCACCTGCAACCAAGTTTGCACAGTGTCCATCTGTTGTGTGCCATGGGTTAAAATCACTCATATCTCTGTAGTGGTTTGACTAATTCACCTGAAATTTGGCATGCGTATACATCCTGGATAGCTTTCTTGATTTTATGACAGGTGGCGCCACCTACATTCTAGTTTAGGCTGCAGACATCCAAGCTCATATCTTGAGAACCATTTGAACGTTTAGGCCATTTTTGCATGTGTATAGATCTTATATAGCTCTTTATCATACTAGAAACTGGTGGCGCCACCAGCTACCATTTTTGCATAGCGTTCATCTATTTGTCTGCCGTGCAATAAAATCACTCATTCTCGGCAGTGGTTTGACGTATCTGCCTAAATTTTTGCGTGTTTATACATCTTGGATAGCTTTCTCGATTTTTTTGGCAGGTTGCACCACCTACGTTTATGTTAAAGCTGCAGACATTCAGGCTTATATCTCAGGACTGGTTGGATATATCCCCCTGAAATTTTGCGTGTGTATAGATCTCGCATATCTTTTAATCATATTCAAAATTGGTGGGGCCACCTGCCACCATTTTTGCACAAGTCCTTCTGTTTGTCTGCTGTGGGATAAAATCACTCATATACATGTAGTGGTTTGACTTATCTGCCTTAAATTTTGCATATGTATACAACTTGGACAGCTTTCTGGATTTTGTGGTAGGTGGCGCAACCTTCAAACACATTTTGGCTGCAGACTTTCATGCTAATATGCAACACATCTCACTCTATTTCCCCTTGTTGCTCAATCCATGCCTCACTTCACCCGTTCCACTCTGATTTTAGGAGATACACGTAGTCACATGTCGACTACAGATTTTAGAAGAAAATTTGATACTAAAGCAGGGCACAAATTAAAACCATTGGACCTAGAATTTTCTAACTTAAAATCCAGGGAGGTCCATGAAAAGACTCCTTGGAAACATGAAATTAGGTCTCTGTTACTCATATTCTATGAGCAATTGGGCTTATATGTACACCCCAAAATATTTGAAAATTGATAAAAAAAGTATGGCACAAATCATAACCATTGGACCCAGAATCTTCTCACTTGGCATCCCAAGAGTTCCTCAAAAGTTCTCCCCTCAAAACCTGAAATTGGGTCACTGTGACCTATATTCTCAGAGTTTTGGGGTATGTTTGAGCATCCCCGAAGTAATGAAAAATACACACAAATTGCCAGGTTCCTCAGGAAAGGCTGGTTGGATTGTCATCAAATTTGGTGTGCTAATGGGTCTTGATTAACTTAAGCTCATATGCATGAATGATGATGCCACCTATATTATCTTAATAAGTTTCCTGTGCAAGAACATATTGTCAACATGTCAGTGGGCTGGGCGTCATGACCCATGGGTTACTTGTTATTATACCAGCACTCGAAATGACCGGTATCGCATCGCAATTGCATTAGACGCGATGCTCTGTCTGCGAATCAATTAAAATGCATGTGTGGCCTTTTGAGGTAAACGATTTCTGGGACCCCTGCGTGGTGAAATGCTGCAAAAACAGAACAGTAAACGTGCATATCAGAAATGCAAACGCGTGACAAAGACCGCAGGGTTCGGTCGCTTATGTGAGCGAGCTTCATTGAACGAAGTATATATAACGTAACACGAGCTTGCTGCATAATTTTCCCAGAAAGCTTATCCTACTTGACCTCAACTTTATTTGAATACACGTAATCTGACTTCCGACCCCTGCTGGTGCAATTGTCACACCACTGTTTTTTTACACTGCACGGACAAAACAGTCCAGCTTCAGTGGACTTGACCTGCTATAAAGCGTTCACCAATGTGAATCAGAAAGGAAATTATCTGTATTTATTTTAGCAAAACAAATTATCCACGTTCATTATACGGGCCGTATGCACTTACAATGTGCCTTTGTTTTACTGTTTCATCAAAATCATAACCAAGTCTAGCAAAGTGCCGGCGTTGGCAGCAAGTCGGCCTTTAACATCGTCAGTGACAATTCAACATTACAAGTAAATTCCCGATTACACTCAAATGTGGTGAAAATAAAATTAAATATTGTATTCTTATGTCCCTTTCCTATCGTCTGATCCGCTTTTCCCGGGCATTTCGTTCTGTCACGGTGATGGTAGATTATCTAAGAATTAAATTCCCGCCCGCGCGGCGGGCATGGGGAATCCCCATGAAAAAGTCCCGCTCAACAAAAAAGCTTGTTTTGTGCTATATTTAGTCATAAAAACTGGTCATATAAAAAGACCTCTCAATGAACTTGTCATGTTTCTATAAAACATGCAGACAAAGTGACGCAGATGCAATGTTACAGAATGTAGTACACAGTGTTGTTAAAGGCTCTTCACAACGTCATGGACAGCACATTTATTTAACGCTTTGTTAATAATGCCGATATTTATATACAAGAACTGCGATAATGATATAATTTTTGTAATTGCCTTGATTTATTATGATGATTAAATTTATTCAGTAAACAGATAAAAATGATATCGTTTGTGTTCATTGCTCTGGACAGCTCATGTGTGAGTTTTTATCATGCTCAGCTGTACCTTTCTCTATAGATGACAGTAATAACTTAAAGAACCATGCCTTTTTTACCTGAATCTTCCCCTACAGATATATATAATACAATCTTCAGCTGAGCGATTACTTAACAGTCATTAGGTGATCATATTTACATTTTAATTTTGAATACCTATTACTTGTATAGGTATATTTTGCCCACTATTAAATATATATAAAATTACCACTTTGGCAAATGAATCATTTATACTGTTATATATATACAATATTTTATATATATATATATATATATATATATATATTAATTACCAAATAGTGTGCATGACAACATTTCAACACTTTATATAATCAAATCTAATAAATACAAAAATTGCTAATCTAAATTCAATAATTGCTAATCAAAATAAAATTTGATTAGGCCTAAAAAAAAAGGTCTTTGTTTCCAATTACATGCCAGAGAAAAATAGGGTAGGTAGGTCGGGAATTTTTTTTTTTTTAATTTTTTTTATTCAGTTTATGCGACATATTTTCAGAATAAAATGGTAAATAGAATTATGTTAATGCATATCTGTGCCAATCCGTGTACAGTATGATCAAATATTGACCCATTAGAACCATTTTCTCTTGGAGAAATAGGTGTTTGTTCAATCTCTTATAAGAAGTGAAGCGAAGTAACTTGTAACTTGAAAGAAGCTGCTTATTTCTCCAGTGGAACACTTTCTATATTTATCTGCTTCCTATAAATTAAAAAAAGTTGTTGCGCAGAACTACGTTCTAAGCTGACGAACCCGCTTATGAATATGACCTTCCACACGCCGTTTTTTCGCGGGTATATTTGAACTGTCAGTGACGATCTCAGAGCATCGTAGTTTGTATCTATATGACAGATTAAAGTTGTCGACATTAAGTCGTACTTCACCTAAAAATTCCGCACGCAAACCTCGACTTTTACTGGTTTTGCAATCAGAATCCAAATAAAAACTTTAGGGTCGCACAGTAAATCTAGGGTCGGTCGGGTAACCGGAAACAAAGACCTTTTTTTTTTTACGCCTTAGCAATTCTGCTACACATAATTTTCTCAACAATTCGAGCACTGGATATACATTAAAGATATACAATTGATACACTCTGATACACATTTAACATTGCCGTGTTATATACATGCCTGGAATTGGACCAAGGTAAGAATTTCACAAATACAACCACCCCCAAATTATGATCACTTTGCTCAATCCCTAGGGTACCCGATCGTAAGTTTTGGGTTCCATTGTATTTTGCATTTGCTTAGCACTGTGCCCCATGGATCTCTTATTTATTTTGCAAATTTATCAATTTAAAGAAAAAGAATATGATAAAAACTTCATGCAAAAATTGGATATACTAAAAAAATTTAGGGTTTGATATAAACTTAAAATCATTATCCTTTGAAAGTAAAGTCAAGGGATCAGTCCTTAATATTTCATATGCCACAAAGTATCTCAAAACTTTTACTGTTTCTTGCATGGCAGTCATGTCTGAATATTAATTATTTCATGTACTCCATAAAAGTGCACAGTATTAGTTCAGCAAAGATATATTTATTACTTTATTAATACCAAATAGGAGGGTCATTTCCTCTTAGCTTTCCAAATGCTAATACTAAAAAAAAAAACAATAACGATAGGAATAAGCATATTTAGCATTTGCCAAAATTGTACAAAATTCAGGTGAGGGCTGTGACCCATTGGTCCCTTGTTTAAATTTACTAATTTTATAAATTTGCAATAAAAAAATTTAATGTTTTCTATTATGTTTTGTTTATTGTATTTTCAGGCTGCTGTCCAGCAGTTTTTGGATAATGCTTGTAGCTTAATCCCAGTACCAGAGCTGGCCACTGATGTAAGTATTTGATTCTATTGCATAACTGTTTATACTGCATAATTACAAATTAGGGGGAAAACTATTAACATACCTGAAACTTGGTCACTGTGACCTCATTCCTTTTAAAAATTGAGAAAAAAACTCATTTTTCATTGAAAGCCTGTTGTAACACTTTAAGACTGTCTGTTTTCAGAACCTCTTGTGGTGCTTTGTTAATATTGGACATAAAGTCTTCTATATATTTCTGATGTACATGCCAGAAATAAAGTCAAAATTTTGTACTTTGTAGAAGTTATATGGACCAGAACATAGTGTACTTGTTACAGCAGAGCATCTAATGCAAACATTCATTCATTATTTTCCTGCCTTAGTAGAATGGGTTTGTTTTGTCATCAGTCTATGCCTAATTTTAGCAAACCTGTGAGCTTATGCGATGGCACGGTGTCGTCCATTCACCATCATCCATACTTTAACCTATCTATCTCAAAATTACATAATTACAATTTTGGAAACAACAGAAGCTATCATCACCAAATTTAATGCAAATGTTGGTTACATGAGTCTTATTTGAAATCGAGGTATTGGTAATCTCAGAAACAACAGGAGCTATCAGCACCTAATTTAATGCGAATGTTGATTACATGAGTCATATTTGAAATTGAGGTATTGGTATCACCACCTGCATCAACCTTTTTTGTGTTGGGGTCATTGATAATCAGTACATTTACCCATAATTTCTCAGGAACAGCAGGAGCTAGTGTTATCAAATTGTATGCAAAAATCAGTAACATGTCAAATGTTGTTGGATTGTGCTTTTTGTGGTGCCACCTGCGTTGACTTACATTTTCCAGAGGTAAAGCTAGAAAACCTTTGAAAATCTTCTCCTCCGAAATCATTCAGCCAAATTGTCAGTATATCACAGGAATGATTCTAGAGATAAGCTTTCTCAGGTTTGTTCAAATGGTTCAGGAATTTGAACTTAGTTATTTGGCCAAGTAAGCATACTAACATTACAATCTCAGAAACATCAGGAGGTAGAATCACCAAGTTTTGTGCAAATGTTAATCACATGACTCATATTTGAAATTTAGGTTTATGTGGTGCCACCGCATTAAGCTGTTTTTTTTATTGGGCAAAAATTTTGTAATTTTAACCTCTTTCAGCTGCTAAATTAGAAATGTTTTATGATGAAACTGTCCAACTGTCCTCATTGTATAAGAATAGATCTGGTTCATTGATTTTTAGCTCAACTGACTGTAAGTCATCTGGGCTATAAGCGTGGTCCATTGTCCATCTGTAGTCTGTCCACATGTCTGTCTGTGTTAGACTGACATGTTTTGAAACCGTTAGACCTACAAATCCAAAATTTCAGCATACTGTTAGATGTCTCCATCATCTCCTACCAGACAGAAAACTGGGTAACTGTGACTTCGTTCATTACAGAAATTAGGGAGAATTAAGTCTGTAAAGTTTAATTTCTTTAAGTTATGGGCCAAAACATAATGGACTTTGTAAAAAATCAGGAAAAATATTTACTCACATAACATGAAAATTATTGAAGCTAGAGAATTTTTTAGGGAACCTGTGAGCTTATGCAATGGTGCGGCGTTGTCTGTCGTGCGTCGTATGAAAGTTAACCATAGCTATCTCTAAAACGGCAGGAGCTAGCATCACCAAATTTATTGCAAATAATTAGTCATCCAAAAAACTATATCGGATTTTGTTTATTTTTTTTCTAACTGCATTTTCTTAGATTTTATAGGGAAAAAGCTAAAAAAGCTTTAAAAATCTTCTCCGAAATTGTCCAGCCAAATTGTCCAATATTACACAGAAATGATCCCTGGAATGATCTTTCTCAAGTTTGTTCCAATGGTTCCAGTTCAGAGATTTTTGGCTGAGATACAGGAGGTTGAACTTTGTTAATTGTGCAAAAAAGCATATTAAAATTTAAATCTCAGAAACGGCTGTAGCTATCATCACCAAATTTTATGCCAATGTTGGTCTCATAGGTCATATCTGAAATTGAGGTATTGGTGGCGCCACCTGCATCGGCCTTTTTTGTACAGGATCATCAGTGCCTGTATCACACTAAAGGCTACAAAAAACTTCTTTTCTGAAACCATATGGCCAAAATGTTTAATATCACACAGAAATGATCCTAGGGTAGTGCTTTCTGAAGTTTGTTCAAATGGCCTCTTTTCAGTGACTTTTGGCTAAGTTATTGGAAGCTGAATTTAGTCATATACCACCAACCAACCAACCAAAAGAAGTATACGCTCATTGAGCAGCTACAGGTTGCTGTGGTTAAGACCTCAGCCCTGTGCGCTCCTTAAGCACGTTCTCTGAGCCAACAGTCGCAGTGCCACGCCAAGCCAAGCAAGGAGCCATAGGGGGCGCCCTCTTCTCTCCAGGTTTGAAGTCCTTGTTAGAAAGCTTCAGCAACCACAGCCACAAAGCCCGAAGCAACCGCATTACCTCTACCGATCCCAGCAGCGGAGACCCAGCCATGCCATTCGAGAGCCGAACTCGATCCTTGTGAACGACTTTACTTCGAGGACGCAAAGCCCTTTTACTTGCGATTTCGGTCATTTGGACCGTTTTAACCAGTTTCCCAGTTATGCAAGTTAACAAGTTTTTCGTCATCGGCATTAGTCATATACCATAACAGCCCATTTTAGCTCAGTGGCTACAAAGATCTTCTCAAAAACCACTGGGCCAAATTTTTCAATCTCACACATTAATTATCCTCAGATGTTGATAATTCAAGTTAGTTCAAATGGTTTTGGTTCAGTGCTTTTTGGCTGAGTTACGGGAAGCTGAACTTAGCCAGTTTGCTGTATAGTCATATATGAGTTATAAACCTGTGAAACATTTTTGACTGATGCCACTTAAGCCAGTTTGTTAAATATTTTACAAGAATAATTCCTACAATAATTCTTATAATAATTGTCATTAATGGTTCCACATGAATGATTTTTGGCTGAATTGTGGAGATTGTAATGAGTCATTTTACCATATATGTAAGCTGTGTGATGCTGTTACATCTAGCCTGGCACCAGTTTATCAGCTTCTATTACATCATGCCACTAGACATTTAGATTTTAGGTTATCTATGGTTAATATTGACAAAGTTTTTTTAAAAGCTTTTAAAAAATTTAGATTTATGATTTAAGTTATTCATCATACCAGGCAATGTTACAATCATGGATATTCAGCTCTCTGTGGCTATATAAAGACAACTGTACATGGATTATAAATTATTGGTATCCCTACTCAATTCAAGAATTTGCCATCAATGAGATATATCTGTATTTTAATTTTGCATTCAGTATGCATCCGTAATAATTTTACATATATTCCTGATTTCTTTTTTATAAAAAGTCAGCTGAAAAGCATTTTGTATTGGGAAAATAAATTTCAAAGTTATTTCAAGTAGGGACCACTTTTGTGTACAGATGGCAGCACTTGGTTTACCATTGGCAGATTGCCAGTGCCTTGATGTTGGCCATTAGCCAAGATGATGTCAGCTCTATAAATAGTTTTGGCACAGTGCCAGGATTGGAAGAAGTGCAACCAGGTATAGGTCAAGAGTTCACTCAGTGCAGTAGCTGCATTCTAATTATAGCTTTGGCAGACTGCCAACTGTGTCAGATTATGCAACAGGTCAAGAGTTCACTCAGTGCAGCCAGGTACAGGTCAAAAGTTCACTCAGTCTAGCCAGGTGCAGGTCAAGAGTTCACTCAGTGCAGTAGCTTGAGGCAGCAATTTGTCACAGGTCACTCGGGGGCAACTGCCATACTCACCTAAGCCTTGTCAGCCCAGTGCATCAAACTCTGGGGAAGTTTGATGTATTGGACTGATATTTTGACCTGTCTATGCGTCTTTGATGGTATTCTCATTTACAAGACAGGTGGTGCCATGTACATTGACTTTTGCACAGTGTATGTGCCTGCTTATTTCTACAGTGGAATTTGATATATCAGCCTGAAATTGGGCATATTTATACATATCAAATAGCTTTGTTGTATACAAGACTGGTGGTGCCACCTACAAACATTTTTGCACAATGTGTGTCCCTGCTTATTTCTCAGGAGGGGTTTGATATATCAGTCTGAAAATTGGCATATGTGTATATCTCTGATAGCTTCGAAGTTTACAAGACTGGTGGTGTCAGCTACAATCGTTTTTGTGTTGTGTGCACCCATGCCAGAATTTCAGCAGGGATGTTTGTGTAATTGTTTCTTTTACAAAATGTTTAGTACTTGCATTGTTCATATACATGAAAAGTAATGGTCCAGCATTGAAGCATTATACCTGGTGTATTTCCAAATGCACAGGTTCGCATTAGGCCTGTAGGCCTTGTTTTTAAATATATAACTTAGTTCAATTTAGATTCAATTGTATACCCAAAATTAGATCTGTATTTTGTAAATTTTATAAGTTATTAGCATAAACATAAAATCAGTACCTTAAGTTTTATCCAATTTTGACCATGGCACGTTTTTTTAGCCCTCAGCCCTTAGGCTGATGGGCTATTGTCGTCACCCAAGCTGTCCATCCATCCGTCCGTCTGGCGTCCATTTACTTTTACCTTGTGAGCGGGATATCTCTAAAAGGATTTACTGTAGGAAGATGTATATCGACAAAATCTCAGTCAAGTTCGAAAATGGGTGACCATGACCTATTTTTAGCGAACCTGTGAGATTATGCGATGGCGCAGCATCGTCCGTCAGCCGTCCGCCGTCCAGGTCTGGCTTCCCTCTGTCCATGGCTGTAAGTCGGAAATCCTCGGAGCTAGCAGCTCCGAAACAATGTAAGAATTAGTCACATGTGAAACTTGGTGCCCTGGAGCTTATTATTGGGTATCTGCATTAATTTAGATTTTATAAAGAAAAAGCTTAAAAACCTTTAAAAATCTTCTTCTCTGAAACTGTCTAGCCAAATTGTCCAATATTTCACAGAAATGATCCCTGGAACAATCTCTCTAAAGTTTGTTCGAATGGTTCCAGTTCGGAGATTTTGGGCGGAGTTACAGGAGATTGAACTTAGTCATCTGTCCAAAAAAGCACACTAAAAATAAAATCTCAGAAACAGCTAGAGCTATAATCACCAAATTTTATGCAAATGTTTGTCACATATGTCATATAAGATTTTGAGCTATTGGTGGCACCACCTACATTGATGTGTATTTTACAAGCGAAAATGTTATTTTAAACTCTTCTAGCTTATACACTGATTTATGATGAAACTGTTAAGCTGATTGGTTTAAACTTTACAAGAATTATTCTATGGTAGGGTTCTGCCAGTTTTATAAGAATAGATTGGGTAAATACAGTTTAAAAAAAGCATTGTAGCCAATTGAAAAAGGCTTTCTGTATTTGAAAACAGATTTGACAATATGCTGAGTTTCAGCAGTCAAGTCAAGAGGTCACTCAGTACAAACAGGTGGGGTCCAGATATCACCATGGCAACTGACCTGGCTCGGGGGGGGGGGGGGTGTCTAGACATGTGTCTAGACGTCTAGACACAGCATCTAGACGTCAGGACACAATGTTTAGATGCAGAATTCCCAGATTATTGGAACTATATCTTTTAACTGTTTGAAAAACTTGGTTTGCATTTTTAGCAAATCAGGTTTATCATCAGGTCACATGTGAACTGCTGCGCCCTCATTTTGGTTGACCTCTGACCTTTCCTCGCTGCCCAGCGTCCATTTGTGCATCTCTTTCCACACATAAACACATATATCTCGGGAACTGATTGACCGATCAGGCTAAAAATTTTGCACAAATGTAGCCCCTTGGTAGCTTTATAACATATACTAAAAATGGTCATGCCGCCTGCAATCATTTTTGCACAGCCTCCATCTGTTCATCTGGATTCGGATAAAATCACATATCTCAGCAGTGGTTTGACTTTTCCACCTGAAATTTTGCAGGTTTATACATCCTGGACAGCTTTCTCGATTTTATGACAGGTGGCGTCACCAACATTCACTCTGCAGACATCCAAGCTCATATCTCGCGAACCAATTGACCGATTGGGCCAAAATTTTGCATGTGTATAGATCTCACATAGCTCTTCATCATAGGCAAACCTTGTGGCGCCACCTGCAAACATTTTTGTACAGCAAACATCTGTTCATCTGCCTTGGGATAATATCACTGATATCTCAGCAGTGGTTTGACTCTTCCACCTGAAATTTTGCAGGTTTATACATCCTCGACAGCTTTCTCGATTTTATGACAGGTGGCGCCAACTACTACATTCACGTTTACTCTGCAGACATCCAAGCTCATATCTCGGGAACCGTTTGACCGATTGGGCCAAAATTTTGCATGTGTATAGATCTCACATAGCTCTTCATCATAGGCAAAACCGGTGGCGCCACCTGCAACCATTTATGCACAGCATCATCTGTTCATCTACCTTGGGATAATATCACACATATCTCAGCAGTGGTTTGACTTATCCACCTGAAATTTAGCAGGTTTATACATCCTGGACAGCTCTCTTGATTTTATGACAAGTGGCGCCACCTACATTCAGGTTTACTCTGCAGACATCCACTCTCATATCTTGGGAACCGTTTGACCGATTGGGCCAAAATTTTGCATGTGTATAGATATCACATAGCTCTTCATCATAGGCAAAACTGGTGGCGCCACCTGCCACCACTTATGCACAGCGTCCATCTGTTCATCTGCCTTGGGATAAAATCACTCATATCTCAGAAGTGGTTTGACTTATCCAACTGAAATTTTGCAGGTTTATACATCCTGGACAATTTTCTTGATTTTATGACAGGTGGCACCACCTACAGTCACTTTTAAGCTGCAGACATCCATGCTAATATACAACACACCTCACTCTATTCCCCTTGCCACTTAATTCATGCCTCACTTCACCCGTCCCACTCTGATTTCTGCGGTTACACATAGTCGCTTGTCGACTTCCCATATTCTAGTTTTAAAATGTCCTAGTCTGAAACTTGCAGGTCCGAAATGTCTGTTTTGCTGAAATCATAATGACTAAGGTAGATATGCAGGACTTAAAAGGATCAATATTAAATTTTAAAAATAAACCTCCACTCATACTATCAAACTTTGCACAGGTTCGCATTAGGCCTGTAGGCCTTGTTCTACATTTTAGAGCTGATTGTAGAAAAACACTTAGAAGTTTATTTCTCAGGAACCATTTGGTGGATTTTCACAAAACTTACTATGGTCATTAGGACTGATGGTCTGTACCTGCTGCACAAGTTTGGTGGCACCACCGACAAATTCTGATTTTTAATGAATTTTTAGTGAACCTGTGAGCTTATGCGATGGTGCAGCGTCGTCCTTCTATCGTCAGCCATCCACCGTCCGCCGTCCAGGGCTGGCCTTCTGCCGTCCATGGCTGTAAGTCAGAAACCGTCGGAGCTAGCAGCTACAAATTACATGTTAGAATTAGTCACATGTGAAACTTGGTGCCCTGGAGCTTATTATTGGGTATCTGCATTAATTTAGATTTAATAGAGAAAAAGCTCAAAAAACTTTAAAAATCTTCTTCTCTGAAACTGTCCAGCCAAATTCTCCAATATTTCACAGAAATGATCCCTTGAACAATCTCTCTCAAGTTTGTTCAAATGGTTTCAGTTTGGAGATTTTGGGCGGAGTTACAGGAGGTTGAACTTGGTCATCTCTCAAAAAAAAACACACTAAAATAAAAATTCTCAGAAATGGCTAGAGCTATAATCATCAAATTTTATACCAATGTTTGTCACATGTCATATCTTATTTTGAGGTATTGGTGGCGCCACCTACATTGATGAGTTTTTACCTCAGCTGACTATAAGTCATCTGAGCTGTAGTCGTGGTCCATTGTCTGTCTGTCCGACCGTTTGTCCGTCCGTCCATAGATGTGGCACGTTTTGAAACAATAAGACCTAGAAATCCAAAATTCGGCATAATGTTAGATGTCCCCAAAATCTCCTACCAAGCCAAAAACTGGGTTTTGTGACTTCGTTCCTTTGAGAAATTAAGAAAAAAAAACTAAATTTTTTATTAAAAACCTATTTTCACACTTCAGGACCGCCTAATATCAAAACCACTCATCTGTTTTTCCTCATATTTGCCATAAATTTTCCTCTATATAGTTTCTATGTACATGCCAGAAATTAGGTCTGTATTGTATAATTTAAAAAAGTTATGGGCTCAAACATAATGCATTTTGTAAAAAATCACGAAAGATATTTGATCAATTAACACAAAACATGTTGAAGCTAAGGACTTTTTTTCCAGTAATATAACTTTAATTAATCAAAATTGAATTGTATACCCAAAATTAGATCTAAATCTTTTAAATATTTTAAATATTAGCAAAAACAAGGGACTCATGGGTCACGGCGCTCAGCTGATCATGATTGGACTATAAATGTTTCTCCACTGTGATACTATATCAAGTCGATAAAGCTTATGAATATCATGGACATGTTGGGCTATTATAAAGGAATTTAATGTAATATGTGAGTAAATGATAAATGAAATTACCTGACTGATGGATTAATAGAGTCAAATATAGTGGTTTATTTTTTATTTATTTAGGAGGGGTTGAAAATTGTGATACATTTGAGCAAATATGAATGCAATGACAGCAGTAATAAGCAGTAGTAGAATGATGATAAGGCTATTTGTTGAAGGATCTAAAGTGTATGGTAGTCTGCTAGCTTTCAATTTGACAGATATGATGTTATGATTAACTATGCTGATGAAGTGATTCATGAATTTGTGACTGTATGACACAATATCTCTTTAGTCTTGACAAGGTACATTATTGTGATGCCCACTATGTCTACATATTACACAATACTGACATAATTTCTGGCATGTACATAGGTACCTATGGACGAATAGTTATACAAAATATTAAAGTATGAATATATCTGATTCATCTTGTTCTTGCTTACTGAGGCTGACTTTGGGATGGGGTTCGGAGAAGGGAAAAGTGAGGGCAGCACGAAGGTGGATGTAGAAATATTCTATTGTAATGTTTTTCATTTATATAAGAATATGAAAAGCTAAGAGGAAAGGGGCCCTCCTACTTGGTTACAGTAAAGTTCTAAATATATGATTGCAATTAATACTCTGACAAGACTGTCATGAAGAAAAACAGTAAAAGTTTTGAGATACTGTGATGCATATGAAAATTTACAGATGGACAGGCAAGTGGAAAGAATGGACTAATACCTTTATTTCACTTTCAAGGGAATAATGCATTTAAGTTTATATATAATCCTATTTTTTTAAGCATATCCACTTTTTCCATCAAGAAGTTTATATCTGAATCATTCTTTTATTTACAGGTTTTATAAATTTTTAATAAAAAAACCTGAAAATATAAATAAAAATATTAGAATTGTTGCAAAAGTTGCAATCATTATATATACAGAGTAAAAAACTGAAACTATAAGTTAAAATATTAGAATTGTTGCAAAAGTTGAAATCATCATATATCCAGAGTGTAGCTCATATTGGGTCATATTATGCATACACATATATTTTATTATTTTTAAATCATAAATGTTTAAACTGAATTTAAAAGAAAATAATGCCACAACATGGCATCTACAAGAATATTCCTTGAATCACTATTAAAAAGTTTTGCACATTGGAGTTTTCAGTACATGCTTAATTTTATTCACCAAAATAAAATAAAAGATTCAGTAAATTTGATAAAATAAAACATCTTCTCAAATAAAGTAAACACACTGTTGGTTGAATGAGGGACAAACAATATCATTGTGCTAATTACTATCCCAGTTTTAATTTATTACTGGAATTAATACTCAATTTCACACCTGGTGAAGTTTTTACTCCTCTGAAGTAAGGAATTACTTATCTCATGAACATCCACACTTTCATAGCAATACACCACTTTGTGGACACAATTAAATGTACACTTTAATCACTGTAACCCTGGTGGTAAAATACAAAATCTAAAATGTAGCATAGCCTAGAATAAGAATGAATCAAATACAGAAAATAATAACATTCATCTAGTTTATGCACCTGCTGGGGGGGGGGGGGGAGTGCAGGGCAGAGGGGAAGCCTGCTGGTAGTGGCCAAGCTGACCCAAGGCAAGCTGCCTGGGGTGGGTTACATAATGCAAGTGAAGGCTGTACTACTAGGTGGGCTAGATGTAAACAACACTTGACATGGTGTATGAAAACATGAATAAAAGCTATTCTTTCCAATCAATTTCTTTGAAATTTCAGATTTTAAAAGATTAAATCCTTATTTATATATGCTGTGAAAATTAAATCAACAGTGCGAAAGTTGGACAAAAATTTAAGGTATTGATTTTTTATTTATGCTAATAACTTGAAAAATTTGCAAAATTCAGATCTAATTTTGGGTAAACACTTGAATCTTGATTAAATAAAGTTATATTCCTGAAAAAAAGTCTCTAGGTTAGCAATTCTCTTGTTAGGTGAGTAAATATATTTCCTGATTTTTTAGCTCAGCTGACTATAAGTCATCTGAGCTATAGTCGTGGTCCATTGTCCGTCGTCCGTCCGTCTGTCCGTCCGTCCGTCCGTCGTAGATGTGGCACGTTTTGAAACCGTAAGACCTAGGAATAAAAAATTCAGCATACTGTTAGATGTCCCCAAGATCTCCTACCAAGCCGAAAACTGGGTCTTTGCGACTTCGTTATTAAGGAAAAACCTCAATTTTTTATTAAAATCCTATTTTCACACTTCAGGACTGCCTAATATCAAAACCACTCATCTGTTTTTTTCTCATATTTACCATAAATATTCCTCTCTATAGTTCCTATGTACATGCCAGAAATTAAGTCTGTAAAGTATAAATTCTTTAAGTTATGGGCCCAAACATAATGGACTTTGTAAAAAATCAGGAAAAATAATAACTCACTAAACATGAAAAATTTTGAAACTAGAGTCTATTTTATCAAGCATATAACTATGTTTAATTAAGATTCAATTGTTTACCCAAAATTAGATCTGAATTTTGTAAATTTTTTAAGTTATTAGCATAAAAAAAAATCAGTACCTTAAATTTTGCCCAACTTTGACCATGGCACGTTTTTTTCCTGTAAGCACCATTGATTTAATTTTCACAGCATGTAAACATAATTATTTAGTTTGTCTAAATCTGAAATTTGAAAATAAAAGCTTGAAAATTAAGCTAGTTATTGATTTTATTCTGTAGTCACTTGCTTTGATTACAGATGCAGGGTCCCACTCCAGGTCACTGGAAGTCAGCTATGCCAGGGTTTCTGATTTGTTACAGTCACTGGGGGAGATCCCCTGCTGTGACAGGTGTACAGTTATTCTCATATCACCACCCCAATCACCCCCCCCCCCCCCAACCCACCAAGTGTTATGCAGTAATTGTTATTGTTTTCACTGTATCTCCTTAATTGTAATGCTGTTTCCACTCCGATATGCAAAAACTTTCCTTGAAAAAATAATTCAAGGTGTAATCCAGAAGATGCAATGTTGTGTAATGTAGCATTTTTAAAGAAATCAATTTTCTTTTAAATGATTTTAACAAATATAAATGAACCCATCAGTATGCTTAAATTATTATAAAATATGAAGCCCATTATGGATAAATAAAGACACAATTAAAAATTATGAAATCTAAATCAAGTACTATTTTTAGATATTTATTGTTTTACAGATTTAAAAGATATATTTTTGTGGTAAAAAATTAATTAACATTTGTATGCATGATGTGGTGTTATCTGACAAGATTGAGATTTATGATGATGCAATTGAGAATTATTAATCAGCTTTTATATTCAGATATATATGTTATATTGGAAATGTATAGAAATATAAACTTAAATTAGAAAATAATTGATGTGATAAATAAATCAGGATTTAATACAAACATTTGTTCATTATTTTCCTGCCTCAGCAGAATTTGAGATCAGGCTTTGTTTGCCCTGTTTTATGTTGTTCATTACCTATATTTCAACTGTATACATTTCATAAAAAAATACATATATATTCAATAATATATATCATATAAAAAAATAGATTCAATTGAACAAATGTGTAAACTACTGAAATGTAAACAGTTAATCAAAAAACCAACTAATGATCATGGTAATAGTACAGATCATTTGTTCACAAACTGCTCACATGCTTTAGTTTCAACATTAGGAAACACATGGTCAGGTCACAAAATATTTTTTGCAACAATTTCTTGCTCATCAATACAAACCAATCATATAAACCAACCATGGCCTTTATTACCTCTTCCTCTTACACTTTATCTCCATTAGATATTATATTAGATTTTTACCTTCAAGGTTAACGTCAGCTGAGCACAGTGACCCATAGGTCCCTTGTTTAAAAATTGCATTATATTTTGCCTCCATAACTTCAAAATAATACCCAATACTGACCTAATTTTTGGTATGTTCGTAGAAAATGTATGAAAGAAAGTGAATACTAAATACAATCAAAAACAGATCAGTGGTTTTGATATTAGGCAGCCTTGAAGTGTAACAATGGCTTTTTTTATGGAAAACGGAGTTTTTTTTCCTTAATATCTCAAAGGAACGAAGTCCTAATTACCAAATTTTTGGTATGGTAGGAGATTTTGGGGACATCTAAAATTATGCCAACAGCCTATGGAGCATAGAGATGTGCACTGAATAACCTACAGTCATCAAAGTGGACTGCTTGACAATGTAAGGGAATACAGCAAGAGCCTCCAAAAAATTCAATAACTAGCCTAATTTTGCAGCTTTTATTTTCAAATTTCAGATTTTAACAGATTAAATCCTTGCGTATACATGCTGTGAAAATTAAATCCACAGTACTTACAGGAAAAAAACTTGCCGTGGCCAAAGTTGGGCAAAATTTAAGGTACCAATTTTATATTTTTGCCAATATTTAAAAAAATTTACCAGATTTTGATCTAATTTTTGGTATACAATTTAATTTCGATTAATTAAAGTTGTATTACTGGAAAAAAGTCCCTACCTTTAACACTTTTGGTCTTAAGTGACCAAATATCTTCCTGATTTTTTTTACAAAGTCCATTATGTTTGGGCCCATAACTTTTTTAAATTATATAATACTGACTTAATATCTGGCATGTACATAGAAACTATATAGAGGAATATTTATGGTAAATATGAAGAAAACCAGATGAGTGGTTTTTATATAAGGCAGTCCTGAAGTGTGGAAATAGATTTCTAATAAAAAATTGAGGTTTTTCCTTAATATCTCGAAGGAACAAAGTCCTATTGACCCAATTTTCGGCATGGTAGGAGATTTTAGGGACATCTAACTGTATGCCCAATTTCAGATTCGTAGGTCCAACGGTGTCGAAACGTGCCAGTCTTACGGACGGACATCCAGACGGACAGACAGACAGACGGACGGACGACGGACAATGGACCACGACTATAGCTCAGATGACTTATAGTCAGCTGAGCTAATAAAAAATTGGTACCTTAAATTTTGCCCAACTTTGGCCACGGCACTTTTTTTCCTGTAAGTACTGTGGATTTAATTTTCACAGCATGTGCACATAAGGATTTAATCTGTTAAAATCTGCAATTTGTTTTTTTTTCGAGGCTCTTGTTGTATTCCCTTACATTGTCAAGCAGTCCATTTTAGTCACTGTAGGTCATTCAGTGAAGGTCTCTATGCCCCCGAGGCTGTTGGTATAATGTTAGATGTCCCCAAGATCTCCTACCAAGCTGAAAACTGGGTCTTTGCGACTTGGAGAAATTAAGGAAAAACCTCAATTTTTTTATTGTATCCCCAGACAAAGTCGGGATACTATGGTTTCACGATGGTGCCGCAGCCGCCACCTCAGAAAAACCTTGTGAGCGGGATAACTCAAAAAATATTTCACTGATCTTTTTCAAACTTTACATTTGTATAGATATAGGTAATAGGACAAAGTCTATTTAAAATTGGGTCATGACCTATGCTAGGAGAGTGATCGTGACCTTGAATAGGTCCATTTTTGCTGAAAATAACACAAATTCTTAAATATCTCAAATAAGCTTGCATGGACTGGTCCAAAAATCAAGATGACCGAAGATCTTGGATAGCCTTGTGATATACCGGAAACTGGTGGCGCCACCTATTATCCTTTTCTTGTTTTTACACCTTTTAATACCCCCATAATTGCCACTTTACAGTACTGTAAGCATTGTAAGTCAAAAACTAATGGACAGATTTCTTTCATATTATGCACATGTAGAGAGATGGGTTATAGGATGAGGTCTATTAACATTTGGGTCATGACCTTTACCATGAGAGTGGCCTTGACCTTTAATGTGTCCATATTTGGTGAAAAACACACCTCTTATGATATCTCTAGTTTTGATAGCCATATGGATTTCAAAAGTGACTTATGGATGACCCACCACTAGAGGAATTTCTGGAAACCTTTGGAAAAGCAAGACCCAAATTGATTTTGGGGTCATGAGGTCAAAGGTCAAGGTCACAGGATTAAAAAAGATTCTGGATGCACTTTCAGCCAAACATTTCATCTCAGACATATCATCTTGCCCATATAGTTCCCCTGCCAATAGAGTGAGGCGCCTGTCAATTGTGGGGTCATAAGGTCAAAGGTGAAGGTCACAGGAGCCATTTGTCCGAAAATTAGTTCCCGAGATGATAATTCAAGCTTGGATTAATATATGGATTTCAAACCTGACTTTTATATGGCCTGTTTCGGTCCCTTTTCACACCAAACAACTCAGGCCGAACCGTAACACATATGCTCAGACACGTTCTCTTCAAATGAATACGTAACCAAAATATGGGTGCAAAAACAGTACTATATTCCTATATTACAATATTTACATTCGTACACAAATTATATAATAGTCAATACATAAAGTAATTTATAACAAAGTCTCTGAAGAAAAACTGAGTCTCTAAATAACGAACTGCAACGAAATACTTAACTGAATCCGGTATATGAGAAACTGAAGTCCATCATCAACACATAGTTCGGGCACACACAAAACTGAAGTCCTGTATTAATCCATGTGGCACCAAAAAAACATAAAGTCTCTCCTCTTCCTAAATAATAAAGTTCAGGGCGTGGTTCATGGCATATTGTGGGCTTGGGGACCAAGAGCCCAAGGTCACGGTCCCCGGGGAAAACAGCAACGTGGCGTAGCAAAGTCGATAGTCCCGCCTCGTACTGCAGGCGAGTTAGTTTTATAGGCTTTCAACAATGGGTGGAAACCGCAGAAGTTTGTGGTTTTGCTTGAGAGAAATGATAGCGCCATCAGAACTGCAAAACCAGTACTGAATGGTCCCAGAATAGTTTTTATGTTTCTCAAAGCGCGTCAGTAGTCACTGATAGCGGGGTGGATCCATAAGCGTGGAAATGGGGGCGGCCACACCACTTCGTGGCGCCATCCTCCGATGTCCGGGTGACGTCCATGCAACAGGCCCATCAATAAACTAGACCTCTATTGATTTATATATAAAAGTGGATGATCAATATCAATTTTGAGGTCACAAGGTCAAAGGTCAAGGCCACGGGAGCCATCTGTCAAAAAAATAGTTTCTGGATGATAATTTCTGCTTTTATTGATGTACCAAGTGTCAGTATATGCTGCTAAAAATGGGGGTCTATTCTTAAAGGAGGGGGCCGTACTATGTCTGGGGATACTTTGGCACCGCGTGCCAAGAAATGTCTAGTTAAATATATATATATATTAATTATGAAATTTTTCCTTTAAGCACTGTTGAAATAACTTTCATATGCTGTATGTGTATGGATTTAAGCTATTAAAGTCTGAAATTTGAAAGCAACTTATATATTCAGATGTGTAATATTGCAGATGAAAAACTTTAAAATATTAAAATATATTATCAGCTTTGTTTGTCTAACAGTCTGTCTGTCCTTTTTTAAATATTATGTAATTGTGAATGAAATGAACTATTTTATCCTGTAAATATTGTTGAATTAAATGATAATCCTGTATGTTATACACTATATTAATACAGAGATGTTGTAACTCCCATCATTCCAGCCCTCTCCCTCAACCCCCCCCCCCCCTCACCACCACTACCAAGTCCTTGCATCTGGGACATCAGTTATATTTCAACACTATACATTTTATAAAATAAAAAATACATATATTTAATAATATATATTATGTAAGATAGATCCAATTGAGCAAATGTGTAAACTACTGAACTGTCAACAATTTATCAAAAAGCCAGCCAATGATCATGGTAATAATATACATCTTTTGTTCACAAACTGGTCACATGCTTCAATTTTGACATTAGAGAATGCATGGTTTGGTCACAAAATATTATTTGCAACAATTTCTTACTCATCAATACAAACCAATTGTGTCAACCAGCTATGGCATATATTACCTTTTCCTCTTAGACGTGATCTCCATTTGATATTATTTTAGATTTTAACCTTCAAGGGCAACTTCAGCTGAGCACAGTGACCCATATTTATAGCACCATGTCTTGAATGTTTACACCAAGTCATTGATTAACAGTGTACTAGGCTGTTACATAACACCTTCACTCTCTCCCCACTGCTTCTGTGAATGTCTGGATCAGGCTGGGTCAGGCAGTAATTACCAGAGAGCCTTTCTCCTCTCTCTCTTTCCCTTTCTCTCTTTCTCTGGCAGTCTAGCTCTCTTTTTCTCTTTCACCCCTATGCCTCCCTCCGCCCCTTTCTGTTGACAGGTACTAAAAACCTGGTTTAGTAGATATATATGTTGATGCAATTTAGAAATGTGAATCAACTGAAATATTCACATATATATGTTATACTCTAAATGTATAGTTACATTTTCAAACCTGGAAAAAATGATGTTATAAGAAAAGGAATATATGTAAAAATTGTTCATAATTTCATGGCGCAGAAGAATGGGAATTAAACTGATTTGCTTTGTTTCTCTAGCTTTCTGCCTGTTTTAAATATTTAATAATTATGAATAAACTCTTTTTTCCTGTAAGCACTGATTAATTAAATTTCATATCCTGTATGTATATGCAAGGGTATTGTAACTCTCACCATCTCCTTCCCCCACCCCACTAAGTCCTTGCTCCTTGGCACTTTGAACAATAATGCTATTGCTATAGCATAAAATTTTATTATTTGAAGAAAATAAATACAGAGAGACAGAGGCGTTGTGACTCCCATAATAACCCCCCGCCCCCCCTCATCAAGTCCTTCCGTCTGTGGAGTGGGGACTTTATAGCAACTGTATACATATCATAAAATAGAAAAAAGGTATATTAACAAAATTGGATCTCATTAGACAAATGTGTAAAATGTTGAACTGTCAACAGCCTGTCAAAAAGGTATCCAATGGAAACACATGGTCACATCTCAAAATATTATTTGCAACAATTTCTTCAATCATATCAACCAACCATGACCTAGGTTACCTCTTTCTCTCAGACTTTATCTACATTTCATAATATTTTAACCTTCCAGGTGTTTAAGTACTGTTCAATGCTCCATCCCCACTCTCTCCTTTTCTCTCTACATCCACCTCCTTGCTGCCCTCACTATTCCCTTCTCCTAACCCCATCCCAATGTCAGCCTCAGTAAACAAGAACCAGATTAATCAGATATATTCATATTTTTATATTTTGTAAAACTATTTGTCCATAGGTACATGTACATGCAAGAAATGTAGACATGGTGGGCATCAAAATAATATACCTTGTCAAGACCAAAGAGATATTATGTTATACAGTCACAAATTCATAAATTCCCTCTTCAGCATAGTTAATCATAACACTATATCTGTCACATTGAAATCTTGCAGACTTCCATACACTATAGATCCTTCGTCAAATAGCCTTATCACCAGTCTACCACTGCTTAGTATACTGTCCTTGCATTCATATTTGCTCAAATATATCGCTATTTTCAACCCCTCCCAAATAAATAAATGATAAACCACTATAATTTACTCTACATTAATCCATCAGTCAGGTTATTTCATATATCATTTACTCACATATTACATTATATTCCTTTATAATTGCCCAACATGTCCATGATATTCAAAAGCTTTATCGACTCGACGTAGAATCACAATGGTGATACATTTATAGTCCAATCGCGATCAGCTGAGTGCCGTGGCCCATGGGTCCCTTGTTGTATACAAGACTTGTGGCGCCACCTACAATTGTTTCATACTTCTTTGTATGTAGCAGAAGAGTGGTTGAAGTATCTACATGAATTTTGCATGTCCATACATCTTTGATGGCTTTCTCGTACACAAGACTGGTGGTGCTACCTACAATCATTTTTGTGTTGTGTGCAACCATGCCAGTATTTCAGCAGTGACGTTTATGTAATTGGTGCAGGTACTCGGGTTCAAAATGTTCAGTGCTTGCATTGTACATATGCATGTCTCACTTGTACGTGAAAAGTAACGGTCCAGCATGGAAGCGTTATACCTGATGTATATTCCATTGCACAGGTTTGCATTATGCCTGTATGCCTTGTTTACATTGTTAGAATCATGATAAACAGGAAGCTGCCAGAGTTGACCAAGGCCACAATATTAACATGTGTAACTTGTGAATATAAATGGGATTGTTGACAGTGTCAGAATCATGTGAAACAGGAGCCTTCCAGAGATGCAGAGATGCCGTAGGCCACAATTTTAGCATGAGTGGCTCACATATATTGACTATGAATATTGTTTATAGTGCCAGAACGTGATTGACCAGAATCTTCCTGAGGTGTTCAAGATGTTGGAGAGTCAGCTGGACCCAGTAGCTGTGTGCTCAGCCCTTGGACTGTGTGCTGGCTTCCCTGATAAGCTTCATCATACTGTGGTAAGAATATGTCTCAAGTAAAATACAACTTGCCTCCTATCTGCAAACAGAAGGAGATGCTGCCAAACATTTAAACCCTCTGCCCCCACAACTAACATCATCACATTTTCATTTCTGTGTTTGCCTCTATGTTTACAAGTCTGAAATTATTTCTGGAACCAAATGGACAAACAGCAGTGTTGGTGGAGGTAAAACTGTAGATTCAGAAATATTAGTTGAGATTTTATTTTCATGGTTTTCGTTGGTCAAGGTAATCCACATTTTTATGATTTCAACAATATAAAAATCACCCGGTTATCAAATGACATCCCTTGAGAAGTTACCTGTATTTAGTGACAACGATGGCAACACGGGATCAACCTCATCCAATGCTATTTGATGAATTATCAATAAAGCCACTTGAACTAATTTGTTTGTTATTATATTATGAACGAAATTGTTTATTCTGTTGGGTTTTTGATTATACAGTGAAACCTGTACCCAGCCACCACTTCTTCCAGCAACTGTCTGTGACTTATGACCAAAAACTGAATGCACTGAGCTTAATCACTCTTTAATGCCTCTATATTGAGCGACCGTTTGTGGTACACGAACCCAGACCACTCAAATGTTGCTAGTCTTTACCTCTGTCGAGCGACCACCGGGTTGTAGCGGTAGCAGTACCTGGCGTCCTAAGCAGAGACTAAAACAACTATGCCATTGATCGTCACACGAATGTTCAGGTGGCAATGATGATCTACTTCCCTGCAGTGAATTGGACAATATCAATTCATGTAAATTTCTCCTTGTATCACTCAAGAACATCTAAACATCCAGATCACAATTTTTAGCTCAGCTGATTATAAGTCATCTGAGCTTAAGTTATGGTCCATTGTCTGTCATCCCTCTGTCTGTCCGTTATACTGGCACGTTTGGAAATGGTTAGACCTACGAATCCAAAATTTGGCATACTGTTAGATGTTCCTTAAATCTCCTACCAAAACAAAAACTTGGTCATTGCGACTTTGAATCTTCGAGAAATTAAGAAAAAACCTCAATTTTTAGCTCAGCTGACTATAAGTCATCTGAGCTATAGTCGTGGTCCATTGTCTGGTCTGTCCATCTGTCCGTCCATCCATCTGTCCGTCCGTCTGTCCGTAGACGTGGCAAGTTTTGAAACTGTAAGACCTAGGAATCCAAAATTCGGCATAATGTTAGATGTCCCCAAGATCTCCTACCAAGCCGAAAACTGGGTCTTTGCGACTTTCTAAATCATAACATTGCCCATTTGCTAAAAGATTTAAATGTTACTATATATGATAAACTGAATATCTAGGCTCTTCTTATACTTTCAGCACCAATTTTTAGCTCAGCTGACTTTCAGTCATGCTGGGCTATAGTGATGGGTCTTTGTCCGTCGTCCTTCCGTCTGTCCGTCCGGCCGTCTGTCCGTTAGCAGGGCACAAATCGTAACCGTAGGGGCTAGGGCCATGAACCCTATGCAGTCTTAGAGGTTATAAAAAGATCTCTTTGCAAACCTGAAATTAGGTCACTGCGACCTATATTCTCGAAGTTATGGGGTGTGTTTGCACCCCCCAGAAATAACTCTTTGAGACAAAATTTTCATCCCAAACCTTCCATCTTTCACATACAGCTCACCTACCAACAGGGGAAGAACCATAATTTTTTTGAGGTCAAAAGGTCAAAGGTCAAGGTCACAGGAGCCTCTTCTTTGAAAAGCCTGAATGCATTTTAAGCCAACCCTTTCATCCCAATTCTTTGATCTTTCACATATAGCTCACCTACTAAGTTGGAGAAGAATCCTATAGATTTTGAGGTCACACGGTCAAGGGTCAGGGTCACAGGATCCACTTCTTTGAAAAGGTTGTTGACACATTTCAAGCTAGACTTTTAATTCCAAACCTTTGAGCACTGATATCGCTTCTCTGCCAACAGGGGAAAAAACCTGTTGATTTTGAGGTCAAAGGTCAAGTTCACAGCACCCACTTCTTGCGTGGAGTCATTTTCAGGCAAACTTTTCAATCTGTACCTTCCATCTGTCATATATAGCTTACCTACCAATAAGGGAAGAAGCCTATTGATGTTGAGATCAAAAAGTCAAAGGTCAAGGTCACAATATTTAATTGTTCTAAATGCTTGTGAGCATATTTCAAGTGTAACTGTTCAACCCAAACCTTCAGTCTTTCACATATGCCACATCTATGCATCACTCAGTTTGACTCAAACTTCATATTTATGGGTCTTTTTGCTTGAATAAATAACTTATTGATTTTGGGGTCAGCTGGTCAGCAGGTTAAAGGTTGCAGGTCAAAGTTATTCACCCATTGGTTGCCAAGTAATTGCACCAGATTTAAGTGGTTAGTAGTTACCAATCATTTAGAAAGAATCCAGTTGATATATGGGCAAAAGGCCAAGGTCATAGGTCAGGGATGTTCACAATTACTTATTTTATAGACCATCTCTATTTTTTCTTGTATATATAACCATCCCACTCCAGCTGGTACATCTCCCTGTGTGGCTGTAATTGTGAGTGACACTGGTGACATATGACTCCCTTTTGTATCAGCCTATTAAGTGATAAGTACCTCGTTACTTCATAACAAAAACACTGTTGTCAGAATGCTTCAGCCAGGCATTAAGACTATGAGAGTATAGTTTTAAGGTTTAGCTACTGATTTATAAGATGATGGGAACATTTTGCAGTTTATTTTATGCAATCCTAGCAATAAACTTAGTTTCCTAGATATCTGAATATTTTAATATATATCACCACATATAAAAGCAAGTGTTTGTTCTCATAATATGTGGATGTGTACCTTGATTTAGGATGGCTTTTTGTTTTATTTCAAGACTCTTAGTCATGCTTTCTGCATTTCTTTTCTTTCAGGTTTGGCAGTTTACCTACCCTGCTGACCCCATTGAAAAGCAGAGTGATAATAAAAAATATTGGACATACACTTTTTACAATTGCATATCTATAAATCTGATATGAGGGCCTTTTGAATTATTTTTGGCATTCATTACTGGATAATTTGCCCCAAGTTTGGTCTCTTATTGGAGAATGTTGGATATCAAATGTCATACTTGTCAGAAATCCATTATGTCTGCCAGTTAGCCACCTTAGAAATTCTTTCTTCAGTGCAGTTTCAGTAATTTTTCTTTAATGTCTGGTCCGATTTAGAGAATGTTTGTTGTCTGATTTCAGACTTGTCAGAAGTCCAATATGGCCACAAGGCAACCATCTTTTAATTCTTTTTGATCATATTATCTCAAGAACAGTTAAAGTGAATGCAGTTGGATGTATATTTATGTAATCTTGTAAAGGATTGGGTCAAATATTTCTGAATAAATATTACCATTATTTATAAAAGTGCAGTATAGTTGGCTTGTATTGAATAAAAATTCATACAGAAGCACCTGTTTCTCAATAATTCTTGCATGTATTTCCTTGATTTTTGCTATATATTTTGATCTTATATTTTGCCCTTTGTGGTGTTCCTTTTGAGACTGACAGGTTTCAAGCAAGCTGTTGGAATAGTTCCTGATAGCTTAACAATCAAGCATTTTCCTCAGACCATCAATTCACTGTGTTTTAACCAGACATAGGTGATATATATTTCTGTTGTCATAGAAAATTTTCAACAAATTGGCAAATTGGTTCTTCAAAATTTGACTGGAAGTTTTGAATCTCAGTCCATGATGTCACAGGTCATGCTTGGCAGCTGAGCGTCATGACCCATGGGGCACTTGTTTCATACTGGTTCTAAGAAAAGTAAAGAAACCATTACAAATCATAGAAACAAAGGTTGTTTAAAATAAATAATTAAGAACATAGTCTTGCATATTTTGACATTTAAGTAGACAAATGGACTTAGAAAGGGCCTCACATCAAATCATATTACTAAAACAGTACATCAATGATATCAAAACAGTACATATCAAAACAAAGTTTTGCGGATACTATGTTTTTGACCAGATTCCGCTGCGGCCACCGTGTTTGTTTCCGGAGAACTCCTCTGAGACTACTGGACAGATTTTTAGCTCAGCTGACTATAAGTCATCTGAGCTATAGTCGTGGTCCATTGTCCGTCGTCCGTCCGTCTGTCCGTCCGTCCGTCCGTCCGTCCGTCCGTAGATGTGGCACGTTTTGAAACTGTAAGACCTAGGAATCCAAAATTCAGCATAATGTTAGATGTCCCCAAGATCTCCTACCAAGCCGAAAACTGGGTCTTTGCGACTTCATTCCTTTGAGAAATTAAGGAAAAACCTCAATTTTTTATTAAAAACCTATTTTCACACTTAGGACTGCCTAATATCAAAACCACTCATCTGTTTTTCTTCATATTTCCTATAAATAATCCTCTATATAATTCCTATGTACGTGCCAGAAATTAGGTCTGTATTATTTAATTTAAAAAAGTTATGGGCCCAAACATAATGCATTTTGTAAATAATCAGGAAAGAAATTTTATCACTTAACACAAAACTTGTTAAAGCTAAGCACTTTTTTTCCAGTAATATTACTTTTATTAATCAAAATTAAATTGTATACCCAAAATTAGATCAAAATCTTTTAAATTTTTAAAAATATTAGCAAAAATAAAAAATTGGTACCTTAAATTTTGCCCAACTTTGACCATGGCACGTTTTTTTTGCTGTAACTGCTGTGGATTTAATTTTCACAGCATGTTTTTGTTAGCATTTCAACTGTTAACACCAAAAATTTGAAACCAGTTGATCAAAAACTGTAGATTTTATTCAAGTTTTCAAGCACCATGTCACATATTGCTAGTGTTATGCAGTTTGCTAGAGCTCAGCTCCCGAGCTTCAGCTCAAAGTTCCTTAAATTTGGCATACAGTTAGATTTCTCTAAAATCCCCTACCATGCCAAGAATTTGGTCACTAGGACTTAATTCCTTCGAGATATCAATGAAAAACTTCATTTTTCCATTAAAAACCCAATGTTACACTTTAAGACTGCCTAATATCAAAACCACTGATCTGACTTTGATCATATATAATATACATATTTTTCTATACATTCACTATGCACATGCCAGAAATGATGTCAGTATTTTGTATTTTTTTTTAAGTTATGGGCCCAAACATAATGCACTTTGTAAAAAATCAAGAAATATATTTACTCCCTTAACAAGGGCATTGCTGAAGCTAGAGATTTTTTTTGTCAGGGATGTAACATTATTTAATCAAGATTCAATTGAATACCCAAAATTAGTTCTGAATTTTTCAAATTTTATAAGTTATTAGTATAAATATAAAATTAGTACCTTAAATTTTGCCCAACTGTGACCAAGGCACGTTTGTTTCCCGTGAGCACTGTTGATATAATTTTCATATCATGCACACATAAGGATTTCAGCTTTTTAGTTTAGAAAGCTGAAAGAAATTTGCCAAATATTGGAGCTTTTATTAATGTTTTTTATGAGACCCTGTCAGACTTTGGCTCTCTCCAGCCCCTCTTGAGTCACCTGTATGTTGACCTTGTTGACCTTTCATCAAATTATGCACGCTTGAGGGGAGAATCCAGGCAGCTTATGGCCAGCCACAGTTGATCCAGGTGTTCAACCCAACTCATCTAGTAGTTTCAACCAACAACATAACAATAAACAATAAATTAATAAATTTTTATTGGTTTTTAATAACAAATTAAAGAAAAAAAGAAAAGGAATTTGTTAGTTTATAATAACAGGAAATTAACTTGCAGTTACTGATGATATAAGAATCTTGTATCGATGGGTAGAAAGTCACATATTCCAAATAACACCATGTAGTCACCTATGGCATTTTTCAGTTCATTTTCAATGATAAAGAAGTAAATCATATTATTCATTACTAATCATTAAGGATTATATGAAGGAAATTAATGATAGACAAAGATGCAGTTGATAATATTAATCTAGATTCCTACTGTGTCTAGTGTGTACATTGATGTGAAATTAGTCTAAAATGAATTTTTTACAGTTATTTTTTAATATAAATAAAAGCCATAAAACCAGGTACTTATGATCATTATTTAAATGTGTGAAATTTGTATATTCTGGATTCTCAATATCATTGTTTGGTGAAAACTGACATAATTTCTGGCATGTATATAGGAACTATATAGAGGAATATTTATGGTAAATATGAGGAAAAACAGATAAGTGGTTTTGATATTAGGCAGTCCTGAAGTGTGAAAATAGGTTTTAAATAAAAAATGAGGTTTTTCCTTAATTTCTCAAAGGAATGAAGTTGCAAAGACCCAGTTTTCGGCTTGGTAGGAGATCTTGGGGACATCTAACATTATGCCGAATTTTGGATTCCTAGGTCTGGACTAATACCTTTATTTCACATTCAAGGGAATAATACATTTAAGTTTATATATTATTTAAGCATATCCACTTTTTCCATTAAAATAGTTTTTATCTGATTAATTTTTTTTATTTAAAAGTTTTATAAATTTAAGGAACTTACACATAAAGATATATAATATAATAAAAATATATTATTATTATAAATTAAGGAACTTACACATAAAGATATATAATATAATAAAAATATATGTGTATGCATAATATTTCTCCAAAATCCCCTACCATGCCAAGAATTTGGTCATTAGGACTTAATTCCTTCGAGATATCAATGAAAAACTTCATTTTTCCATTAAAAACCCATTGTTACACTTTAAGACTGCCTCATATCAAAACCACTGATCTGACTTTGATCATATATAATATACATATTTTTCTATACATTCGCTATGCACATGCCAGAAATGATGTCAGTATTGTGTATTTTTTTTAAGTTAGTGGCCCAAACATAATGCACTTTTTTAAAAATCAAGAAATATATTTACTCACCTTAGATGAGAATTGCTGAAGCGGGAGACTTTTTGTCAGGAATATAACTTTATTTAATCAAGATTCGATTGTTTACCCAAAATTATATCTGAATTTTGCAAATTTTTCAAGTTATTAGCTTAAATAAAAAATCAGTACCCTAAATTTTGTCCAACTTTGGCAATGGCATGTTTTTTTTCTGTAAGCACTGTTGATTTAATTTTCACAGCATATATACATAAGGATTTAATCTTTTAAAATCTGAAATTTCAAAGGAATTGATTGAAAAGAGTAGCTTTTATTCAAGTTTTCATACACCATGTCAAGTGTTGTTTACATCTAGCCCACCTAGTAGTAAAGCCTTCACTTGCATTATGTAACCCTCCCCAGGCAGCTTGTCTTGGCTCAGCTGGGCCACTACTAGCAGGCTTCTTCTCTGCCCTGCACACCCTCCCCCCCCCCTAGATGATGCATTAACTAGATGAATGTTATAATTTTCTGTATTTCATTTTATTCTTGGCTATGCTACATTTTAGATTTTGTATTTACCACCAGGGTTACAATGATTAAAGTGCACATTTAATTGTGTCCACAAAGTGGTGTATTGCTATGAAAGTGTGGATGTTCATCAGATAAGTAATTCCTTCCTTGAGAAGAGTAAAAACTTCACAAGGTGTGAAATTGACTATTAATTCCAGGAATAAATTAAAGCTTAGATTGTAATTAACATAATGATATTGTTTGTCCCTCATTCAACCAACAGTGTGTATACTTTATTTGAAAAGATGTTTTTATTTTACCAAATTTACAGAATCTTATTTTATTTTGGTGAATAAGATTAAGCATTTACTGAAAACTCCAATGTGCAAAACTTTTTAATAGTGATTCAAGGAATAATCTTGCAGATGCCATGTTGTGGCATTATTTTCTTTTAAATTCAGTTTAAAAATTTGTGATTTAAAAATAATAAAAATATATGTGTATGCATAATATGACCCAATACGAGCTACAATCTGGATGTATAATGATTGCAACTAAGAATTCTAATATTTTAACTTATATTTTCAGTGTTTTTTTAATACAAATTTATAAAACTTTTAAATAAAAAAAATTAATCAGATAAAAACTATTTTAATGGAAAAAGTGGATATGCTTAAATAATATATAAACTTAAATGTATTATTCCCTTGAATGTGAAATAAAGGTATTAGTCCAGACCTAGGAATCCAAAATTCGGCATAATGTTAGATGTCCCCAAGATCTCCTACCAAGCCGAAAACTGGGTCTTTGCAACTTCATTCCTTTGAGAAATTAAGGAAAAACCTCAATTTTTTATTTAAAACCTATTTTCACACTTCAGGACTGCCTAATATCAAAACCACTTATCTGTTTTTCCTCATATTTACCATAAATATTCCTCTATATAGTTCCTATATACATGCCAGAAATTATGTCTGTATTATTTAATTTAAAAAAGTTATGGGCCCAAACATGATGCATTTTGTAAAAAATCAGGAAAGATATTTGATCACTTAACACAAAAAACGTTAAAGCTATGGACCTTTTTTCCAGTAATATAACTTTAATTAATCAAAATTAAATTGTATACCCAAAATTAGATTAAAATCTTTTAAATTTTTTAAAATATCAATAAAAATAAAAAATTGGTACCTTAAATTTTGCCCAACTTTGACCATGGCACGTTTTTTTTACTGTAAGTACTGTGGATTTAATTTTCACAGCATGTTTTTGTTAGCATTTAAACTGTTAACACCAAAAATTTGAAACCAGTTGATCAAAAACTGTAAATTTTAATCAAGTTTTCAAGCACCATGTAACATATTGTTTACATCAAGCTAGTGTTATGCAGTTTGCAAGAGCTCAGCTCCCCAGCTTCAGCTCTAAGTTCCTTAAATTCGGCATACAGTTAGATGTCTCCAAAATCCCCTACCATGCCAAGAATTTGGTCACTAGGACTTAATACCTTCGAGATATTAATGAAAAACTTCATTTTACCATTAAAAACCCATTTTTACACTTTAAGACTGCCTAATATCAAAACCACTGATCTGACTTTAGTCATAAATAATATACATTTTTTTCATTCTCTATGCACATGCCAGAATGATGTCAGTATTGCGTAATTGTTTTAAGTTATGGGCCCAAACATAATGCACTTTGTAAAAAATCAAGAAATATATTTACTCCCTTAACAAGGGCATTGCTGAAGCTAGAGATTTTTTTGTCAGGGATGTAACATTATTTAATCAAGATTCAATTGAATACCCAAAATTAGTTCTGAATTTTTCAAATTTTATAAGTTATAAGCATAAATATAAAATTAGTACCTTAAATTTTGCCCAGCTGTGACCATGGCACGTTTGTTTCCAGTGAGCACTGTTGATATAATTTTCATATCATGCACATATAAGGATTTCAGCTTTTTAGTTTAGAAAGCTTGTAGAAAATTTGTAATTGTATTTAAATACAAATATGATTATGTACTCCGTTATAAAATTTCTTGCATAAAGAATGGGAATTCAGGTAAAAATGAAAGTATATGAATACTCGTGCAAATACTTTCAAAATGTATTCATGAATGCATTCATGAATATATTCTTTAATATTATTTTAATAATCATATCAGTTATATTTCATTTTAAAAAATCATATGATTCTCTTATTATTTTTAATAAAAATTATAGTTGGGACAATATTTGTAATTTTTTTAATAAATAGTTAAACTCTTATATTATATGTTCTGCTTATAAGTTATATGGCCAAGTCAAAATCTGTGTGACATTAGTACTCCATTTGTTAATAAAATAAATGAAATCATCCTCTTCCCTGTCTCCAAAGGTACTATCAAAATCATACATAAGCTAAACAACAACAACTCATAATACAGCTTATATTTATTACCACACAAAACCAGCATGTGCCTCATTTCTAAATAATATTTTTTTATCATATATAACAGCTGAGCGTCGTGACCCATAGGTCCCTTGTTTCAATTTTGGCCTTTTGTGCAGGATATCTCTAAAGGTATCAAGACAGAAACTTCATTTCTTCAGTGCTATTGCATGATATTTACAAAATCTTGGTCAAGTTCAAAGATGGGTGATCTTGACCTACTTTTCAAGGTCACAGAGCTTAGTATAGAAAAAAACTTAGGAGCTTATTTCTCAGGAAGCATTTGATGGATTGTTATGAAACATGGGACATACCTCTCCAATTTAAATTTATAACTGATTATCATCTTTTGCTAATATTCTAGTTTCGCAGTGCAATGCTTACAGATACTGGCTTATTGTTTGGTCTGCGGGAGGATAATGACCACTAACAGATCTAGTTCGCGTTTCATCCCAGTTGACCTATTTTTGACCATATGACAGATCTTGAATATAGAAAATTTCATGAAAGACAGAAATTTTTATGAAAAATGCACATGTATGGACTTTTTTCACAATGCCCTCAGATACTGGCCTGATATTTGGTGTGTTGCTTGATAATGACCCTTTACAGATCGAGTTTGCATTTTGCCCTTATTGACCTACTTTTGACCATACGACACCTCCTGAACTTAACAAATTTTACAAAATTTAACAAATGTTTCTAATTTGCCCCAGGTGGGGGCATTCTTGTCATTCCGACACATCTAGTTATATATTGTATAACTATTTGTCCATAGGTGCCTATGTACATGCCAGAAATTATGTCAATATTGTGTAATATGTAGACATGGTGGGCATCAATATAATGTACCTTGTCAAGACCTAAGAGATATCATGTCATACAGTCACAATTCATAAATCCCCTCTTCAGCATAGTTAATCATAACATTATATCTGTCAAATTGAAATCTTGCGGACTTGATACACTATAGATCCTTCAACAAATAGCCTTTTCATCATTCTACCACTGTTTAGTGTACTGTCATTGCATACATATTTGCTCAAATATATTGCTATTTTCAACACCTCCCAAATAAATAAAAATAAACCTATATATTTACTCCATATTAATCCATCGGTAAGGTTATTTCATACATCATTTACTCACATATTACATTATATTCCTTTAATAATAGCCCAACATGTCCATGATATTCATAGGGCTTGTCGACTCAAAATAGTATCACAAGGGTGATACATTTATAGTCCAATCATGATCAGCTGATCGCTGTGAGCCATGGGTCCTTTGTTTTACTATAAAATGACATCAATCATGTCAGTTTCTCAGCTGTGAATCCACCTGGTGTCTGAAAAACCTGGTGTGGTTATTGATCACTAGTTGATGCCCTATAGTAATCATCCTGTCTGTCTATCTGTCTGTCTGTCCATCAGTCAATCCACACAAATTGTATTCAGATAAAAATTCCAGGTTGGATTGACACATGGATTTTAAATTTGATCTACATATGGTACCAGAATCTGAAGATATACATCCATTAGTAATTAAGTTCTACTTGTTTCAATGAACCGCCCACAAATAATAAAATGCATAATATGAATTTGATGCTGTCAATGTTAAATTAAATTTTATGAAATAATAAAATGGCAAATGCATTCAAGACCTGGTACATTCTCATGTATATATTCTCTCCGTTTTACTCCTGTTTAAGGCCTTCCATGACACTCCTGATTAATAAATATACACAATAATAGCTCACACATTTTAAGTGTCTTCCTCATTTTAAGCATTTTACTGGGTGGCCAGAAAGTCCAAGCTGCATGTTGAAACAAAATTTCTGTCAATTGTTGTAGTTATTGTATCCCCAGACAAAGTGGGGATACTATGGTTTCACCACGGTCCCTCCGCTGCCGCAGAAAAATCTTGTGAGCGGGATAACTAAAAAATTATTTCGCTGATCTTTTTCAAACTTTATATTTGTATAGATATAGGTAGGAGGACGAAGCCTATTTTAAATGGGGTCATGACCTTTGCTAGGGGAATGACCTTGACCTTGAATAGGTCCATTTTTAAATAACACAAATTCTTAAATATCTCAAGAAAGCTTGCATTGACTGGTCCAGAAATCAGGGTGACCAAAGATCTTGGATGGTCTGTGATATGCCGGAAACTGGTGGCGCCACCTATTATCCTTTTCTTGTTTATATGCCTTTTAATACCCCCATAATTGCTACTTGACAGTACTTTTTAAGTCAAAAACTAATGGACAGATTTCTTTCATAATATGAACGTCTAGAGAGATGGGTTATGGAATGAGGTCTGTTTAAATTTGGGTCATGACCTTTACCATTGACCTTTAATATTTCTATATTTGGTGAAAATCACATATGATATCTCCAGTGTTGATAGCCATATGGATTTTAAACGTGACTTATGTATGGCCCACCACTAAAGTAAGAACCCTATAGGTTATAGGATCATGAGGTCAAAGGTCAAGGTCACTGGACTCACATCTTTAAAGATATTTTGGATGCATTTTAAGCCAAACTTTTCATCCTAGATCTTCCATCTTGTACATAATTCACTTACCAATAGTGGATGATCTGTATCAAGTTTAGGGTCACAAGGTCAAAGGTCAAGGCCACAGGAGCTATCTGTAAAAAAATTAGTTTCCAGATGATAATTCCAGCTTTTGAGCTCAGCTGACTATAAGTCATCTGAGCTATAGTCATGGTCCATTGTCCATCGTCAGTCCGTCTGTTTGTCTGTCCGTCCGTCCGTCTGTCCGTCTGGATGTCCGTCTGTAAGACTGGCACGTTTCGACACCGTTGGACCTACGAATCTGAATTTCGGCATACAGTTAGATGTCCCCATAATCTCCTACCATGCCAAAAATTGGGTCAATAGGACTTCGTTCCTTTGAGATATTAAGGAAAAACCTCAATTTTTTATTAGAAATCTATTTTCACACTTCAGGACTGCCTAATATCAAAACCACTCATTTGGGTTTCTTCATATTTACCATAAATATTCCTCTATATAGTTCCTATGTACATGCCAGATATTAAGTCAGTATTATATAATTTAAAAAAGTTATGGGCCCAAACATAATGGACTTTGTAAAAAAATCAGGAAGATATTTGGTCACTTAAGACCAAAAGTGTTAAAGGTATGGACTTTTTTCCAGTAATACAACTTTAATTAATCAAAATTTAATTGTATACAAAAAATTAGATCAAAATTTGTTAAATTTGTTTAAATATTGGCAAAAATATAAAATTGGTACCTTAAATTTTGCCCAACTTTGGCCATGGCACGTTTTTTTCCTGTTAGTACTGTGAATTTAAATTTCACACCATGTATACATAAGGATTTAATCTGTTAAAATCTGAAATTTGAAAATAAAAGCTGCAAAATTAGGCTAGTTATTGAATTTTTTTGGAGGCTCTTGTTGTATTCCCTTACATTGTCAAGCAGTCCACTTTGATGACTGTAGGTCATTCAGTGACTATCTCTATGCTCCCCAGGCTGTTGACATAATTTTAGATGTCCCCAAAATCTCCTACCATACCGAAAATTGGGTCATTAGGACTTTGTTCATTCGAGATATTAAGGAAAAAAAAACTCTGTTTTCCATAATATAAAGCCATTGTTACACTTCAAGGCTGCCTAATATCAAAACCACTGATCTGTTTTTTATCATATTTAGTATTCACATTCTTTTATACATTTTCTATGAACATACCAAAAATTAGGTCAGTATTGGGTATTATTTTGAAGAAATAGGCCAAAATATAATGCAATTTTTTTAAAAAATCAGGAAATATATTTACTCACCTAACATGAGAATTGCTGAACCTAGAGACTTTTTTTCAGGAATATAACTTTATTTAATCAAGATACAATTGTTTACCCAAAATTAGATCTGAATTTTGCAAATTTTTCAAGTTATTAGCATAAATAAAAAAATCAATACCTTAAATTTTGTCCAACTTTGGCACTGTTGATTTAATTTTCCCAGCATATATGCATAAGGATTTAATCTTTTAAAATCTGAACTTTCAAAAGAAATTGATTGGAATAAATAGCTTTTATTCATGTTTTCATACACCATGTCAAGTGTTGTTTACATCTAGCCCACCTAGTAGTACAGCCTTCACTTGCATTATGTAACCCACCCCAGGCAGCTTACCTTGGCCCAGCTTGGCCACTACTATCAGGCTTCCCCTCTGCCCTGCACTCATCCCCCCCAGCTGGTGCATAAACTAGATGAATGTTATAATTTTTCTGTATTTTATTTTATTCTTGGACATGCTACATTTTAGATTTTGTATTGAACCACCAGGGTTACAATGATTAAAGTGTACATTTAATTGTGTCCACAAAGTGGTGTATTGCTGTGAAAGTGTGGATGTTCATGAGATAAGTAATTCCTTACTTCAGAAGAGTAAAAACTTCACCAGGTGTGAAATTGACTATTAATTCCAGTAATTAATTAAAACTGGGATAGTAATTAGCACAATGATATTGTTTGTCCCTCATTCAACCAACAGTGTGTATACTTTATTTGAAAAGATGTTTCATTTTATCAAATTTACTTTTATTTTATTTTGGTGAATAAAATTAAGCATATCCTGAAAACTCCAAAGTGCAAAACTTTTTAATAGTGATTCAAGGAATATTCTTGTAGATGCCATGTTGTGGCATTATTTTCTTTTAAAATCAGTTTAAACATTTATGATTTAAAAATAATAAAATATATGTGTATGCATAATATGACCCAATGTTTTTCACTCTGTATATATAATGATTGCAACTTTTGCAACAATTCTAATATTTTAACTTATATTTTCAGGTTTTTTAATTAAAAATTTATAAACCTGTAAATAAAAAAATGATTCAGATAAAAACTTCTTAATGGAAAAAGTGGATCTGCTTAAAAAAATAGGATTATATATAAACTTAAATGCATTATTCTCTTGAAAGTGAAATAAAGGTATTAGTCTATTCTGTCCACTTGCCTGTCCATCTGTAAATTTTCGTATGCAACACAGTATCTCAAAACTTTTACTGTTTTTCTTCATGACAGTCTTGTCAGAGTATTAGTTTGCAATCATATATTTAGAACTTTACTATAACCAAGTAGGAGGGCCCCTTTCCTCTTAGCTTTTCATATTCTTATATAAATGAAAAACATTACAATAGAATATTTCTACATCCACCTTCGTGCTGCCCTCACTTTTCCCTTCTCCGAACCCCATCCCAAAGTCAGCCTCAGTAAGCAAGAACAAGATGAATCAGATATATTCATACTTTAATATTTTGTATAACTATTTGTCCATAGGTACCTATGTACATGCCAGAAATTATATTAATATTGTGTAATATGTAGACATAGTGGGCATCACAATAATGTACCTTGTCAAGACTAAAGAGATATTGTGTCATACAGTCACATATTCATAAATCACTTCATCAGCATAGTTAATCATAACATCATATCTGTCAAATTGAACGCTTGCAGACTACCATACACTTTAGATCCTTCAACAAATAGTCTTATCATCATTCTACTACTGCTTATTACTGCTGTCATTGCATTCATATTTGCTCAAATATATCACAATTTTCAACCCCTCCTAAATAAATAAAAAATAAACCACTTTATTTGACTCTATTAATCCATCAGTCAGGTAATTTCATTTATCATTTACTCACATATTACATTACATTCCTTTATAATAGCCCAACATGTACATGATATTTATAAGCTTTATCGACTCGATATAGTATCACAGTGGAGAAACATTTATAGTCCAATCACGATCAGCTGAGCGCCGTGACCCATGGGTCCCTTGTTTATGTATGGATCGCAAACTTGACTCATATATGTCACATTAAAAAACAAGATCCAAATTGATTTTGGGGTCATGAGGTCAAAGGTCAAGGTCACAGGACACACATCTTTGAAAATATTGTGGATGCATTTTCAGCAAAACTTTTCATTTCAGACCTTTTATCTTGCACATATAGTTCACCTGCCAATAGAGGAAGACCCCTATCCATTTTTAGGTCACAAGGTCAAAAGGTGAAGGTAACAGGAGTCACCTGTCCAAAAATTCATTTCCTGATGATAACTCCAGCTTTGATTGATATATGGGTTTCAAACTTAACTTATATACCATATTCGACGTAATAAGCGCCCCGGGTGCTCTCAAAATTAAATTTTTCCAAATTTTTTATACCCTAATAAGCGCCCCCCCCCCTCCCCCCAACATCTGCCAACTTCCAAAGTGCATTACGATCCTCCAATTTAACACTGCGGCTTGTGTACACGTCTTTGACTTCACAGCACATTCAGGACAATTCAGAAAAAAACAATGATTATTTAACAATGGTTGTTAAATCCAAGTGATACCGATTTGCAGAAGATTTTATTTTGTGTTGCATGAGAGAATTGTCTGAATGACTACAGTTTGAGATTTCCTTTGCAGGTGAAGAGGAAAAATAAGGATGGTAATAAATGAACGCTTTTATAAAAGTCAACGCCTAATAAGGTAGCAGAATATATAAAATGTTCATATAAAAATATGTAAAACAGTATTTATTTGAATGATGAAAAAAAATAATACGGGACATCGGTACCCCGATTATGTCAGTCACCTTGCGCAAATACCTTTGACAGCTGAGCCGATTAATGACATGGAATGGCATCGACAATAATTGTCTTTTTTGTCTTTCATTGTGCTTGATGTTACATGCAAAAGTTTAAAAAAAACCCTGAAATACTGGCCCTAGGACTCCAGCCTTTTATATTTACTTCAGAGCGTATACGAACCGAATCCGGGGTTTTGTTTTGAAATTGTTTGGAAATTTGTCATATTTATAGTCCGCGGAAACACGGTCCCTTTCATGAACTTTGTTGACCCGCTATAATACATTCATTTCTCAACGTAGTCCAAACTTGACTACATTGACAAAAATTGTCACCTGAGGAAAGGCCACTTCATATTTATAATTATAATGCACTACTGGATGTCTTGTAATTGAAGTGCCATGACCAAGTCTTCGTGTATGTCAGTGTGCAAGCTAGCTCACAGCGTCCGCATTCACTGGACTCGTGAACATTTTACGCAGTAAAACGGCAACATATGAAAAAATCATCCTTGTTTTAACATGCATATTACGTGCTACTGGATGGCACTTGGTTAGGCAAGTTCCCAGCATCCCTTGCGCGAGCGCTGTATACACACAGATTAACCCAGGGAACTGGGATCTTGAGTACACGGGTAAGCCCTGCACGCTGTCAGCGGCATCGACAATTATATCACTGTGTACATGTTTCAATTGAGTGAAGATATTTTTTGGCTTAAAATACATTAAAACTTATAAATTATCAGGATTGGGAATTCCGTTTTGGTCTGTCTATTCCGTAATTCCGTCCGCGGTCGCGTAAATTCACTGGCTCTACTGTCAGAAGGGCGTTCATATATTGATTCAGTTAAAATCCCTGTGTCAATGCGGCAAGGGCAAACCTTTTCTTACCAATTATTTAACTATGTGCACATGGAAATCTGATGTATAAACGATAAATTCAATCAAAAACAAAGCATTTTAATGTTCTTTATTGAGTGTATATTACCACCATACGGACATGATCACTGATATTCACGGCGTCAAGTTCGGCTGACGTAATAATTCAAATTGCCGTAAATTATCCTTGGCGGCGCTGAGGACGCTGAGAAACTTGTACCAGTGTATAAGACGGCCGCCCTTCTTTGCCAATATTTTAGGATAAAATTTATCAACCTGTACATGAGCAAATACGGTAAGTAATATATTTTTCATTGCATAATACATCCACATACGTACCTTAATTCAGGTCACCCGATCAGCATGGCCACCTGCAGGGTCTGCCTTCACGGACACCGTCATTCAGTGTTATCTATGATACACTTGACCACTGATTCTGTTATGTGTAACTAATATTATTATTATATTAGATGATAAAGCTTAACGGAGATTGAATAAAAACTGGTGGTAACTTTTAAGCTTGGCGGGGAGAAATGAAAGCATTATGTTGTCCTGTGTTATATTGGCTAGTGATCTCCCAAATCTGGTGGGGGGGGGGCGCTTATTACAGGAGGGGCGCTTATAATGTCGAATAAGGTATGTCCATCAATCTTGGAAAGTTTTCTAAAGAACCATACAGGTGGCACCACCTACCTGAAATTGTGCATATCCTTAGATCTTAGACTCCTCCATTGTTTACTCAAGACTGGTGGCGCCATCTGCTATTGTTTTGCTGTGGTGTCCATCTGTACATGTGCTTTTGGTGAATATTGCTCATATCCCTGGAGTGGTTCAAGGTATTGGTCTTAAATTTGGCATGTCTATCCACCTCTGAAAATTTTCTTGCAAACCAGACAGGTGGCGCACCACCTGTTTCTGTAAAATAAGTTAATGCTCTTTTCTCAAGAGATATTCAACATATTTGCCCCCATATTTGGTGGAAAAATTATGTTTCTCAAGTTGATAGAGTGAAAAAACCATAGTTGCTTGCTAAGTGTCAGTATATGCTGCTGAAGATGGGGGGCCTATTCTTAAAGGGGGGGGGGGGGTTAATTGTTTGGGGATACTATGGCCACAGGTGCCAAGAAATATCTAGTTTTATTTTGGTTAAGGTTTGTTTCTTTGAGAAATTAACTTCAAAATACAAACACATTGTCCATAATGAGGGTTAGATTACCAGTAGAAACTTATCAAATAAGACAAGTTCATCCATAGCACAAGCAATTAAATTATTCAAGAAGGGGTGGCCTGGACCAGTTCCAGTCCAGTATTTTGTGTTAATGGTCCAGTCCAAAACAAAATTGTGGACCTGACCAGTCCAAGCGATCAGGGACACACCTCTAACATAAACATATTTTGCTGTGAAGAAATCAGATTCAGTTTTAGAAATTTTCAAAATGTTTTTTTGGAGTCAAGAAATTAAGAGGGAATCGACGAATTGGAATAATTTTGGTATTCCAGTTAGAAAAATTAGTTACAATTTAGAAGTATGTTTTCAGAGTATTTTGACTTGATACATTCAATTTTTTTTACAGCACATTGATGTTGCAAAGATGGCCCTGCGGATGTCTCCACTATACAAAGAAATGACGAAGGTGCAGTATTTGTTTTTCTTTTTCATTTGGGAATATGCTATTTCTTTCATATTCTTCAAGTTTCATATGAGATGAATATATTTCCCTTTTCCTGTTTTCAACAGTAAATTGTAATACAGTAGGCCATCTTGGGCGACCTCCAGGAAGAGCACCCACCTCCTGTTAATAAAAATTTTTCCCATGCACAGATGGTTCTCCAGTTAAAATGTACGTAGATTAAGTGTCTGCCTGCATTTTACGACCAGCGACTGCCAAATTTCATTCAAGTATCATATTTTTACCTGTTTTTTATGATCAATTTTTAAACCTGACTCATGTTGCACATGAGCAAGTGAGGGATGAATAGGTGATTATTTAAGGGCCACTGACTGGCTGAGAGGAGCAGCCATAATAGCAAGGAGTAAAAGTCTGGGCAGGAATTGTTAGTTATCACAATTGGAGAGAAATATCTCTGTTGCTTTCATTTTGGAAGAGCTTTTAAGGGCATCCGCAGTGTTACCAAAACCACGCTTCGAAGATAATCTTAAAACTTATAAACAGTATTCACTCTTGTCAGTAACCAATATATTCTGTGAAATGTTTCTGGCAGTAAATGTCACATACCAGTATTATACCAGGTGGGAAACGCTTGAATATGCTGTGTCAAGCTGAATCAGTTAAAAGTTGGGAGGAAAGTGTCATGAAAATTAATTAAGCATTGCTGTTATACGGACCACACCCCGTATTATTAGCGAACCTGTGAGCTTATGTGATGGTGTGGCGTCGTCCGATGTCTGTCATCTGTATGTTAACCCATACTAACTCGAAAACAGCAGGAGCTAACATCACCAAATTTTTACCGAAAAATAAGTCACCTCAAAAACCCTATCTGATTTTGCTTATTTTTAGCTCAGCTGACTATAAGTCATCTGAGCTATAGTCGTGGTCCATTGTCCGTCGTCCGTCCGTCTTTCCGTCCGTCCGTCCGTCCGTCCGTAGATGTGGCACGTTTTGAAACCGTAAGACCTAGGAATCCAAAATTCAGCATAATGTTAGATGTCCCCAAGATCTCCTACCAAGCCGAAAACTGGGTCTTTGTGACTTCGTTCCTTTGAGAAATTAAGGAAAAACCTCAATTTTTTATTAAAAACCTATTTTCACACTTCAGGACTGCCTAATATCAAAACCACTCATTTGTTTTCCCTCATATTTACCATAAATATTCTTCTATATAGTTCCTATGTACATGCCAGAAATTATGTCTGTATTATATAATTTAAAAAAGTTATGGGCCAAAACATAATGCATTTTGTAAAAAATCAGGAAAGATATTTGATCACTTAACACAAAACTTGTTAAAGCTATGTACTTTTTTTCCAGTAATATAACTTTAATTTATCAAAATTAAATTGTATACCCAAAATTAGATCAAAATCTTTTAAATTTTTTAAAATATTAACAAAAATAAAAAATTGGTACCTTAAATTTTGCCCAACTTTGACCATGGCACGTTTTTTTACTGTAAGTACTGTGGATTTAATTTTCTCAGCATGTTTTTGTTAGCATTTTGTCTGTTAACACCAAAAATTTGAAACCAGTTGATCAAAAACTGTAGATTTTATTCAAGTTTTCAAGCACCATGTAACAAATTGTTTACATCAAGCTAGTGTTATGCAGTTTGCAAGAGCTCAGCTCCCCAGCTTCAGCTCTCAGTTCCTAAAATTTGGCATACAATTAGATGTCTCCAAAATTCCCTACCATGCCAAGAATTTGGTCACTAGGACTTAATACCTTCGAGATATTAATGAAAAACTTCATTTTTCCATTAAAAACCCATTGTTACACTTCAAGACTGCCTAATATCAAAACCACTGATGTGACTTTAATCATATAAAATATACATATTTTTCTATACATTCTCTATGCATATGCCAGAAATGATGTCAGTATTACGTAATTGTTTTAAGTTATGGGCCCAAACATAATGCACTATGTAAAAAATCAAGAAATATATTTACTCCCATAACAAGGGGATTGCTGAAGCTAGAGTTTTTTTGCCAGGGATGTAACATTATTTAATCAAGATTCAATTGAATACCCAAAATTAGTTCTGAATTTTTCAAATTTTATATGTTATTAGTATAAATATAAAATTAGTACCTTAAATTTTGCCCAACTTTGACCATGGCACATTTGTTTCCTGTGAGCACTGTTGATATAATTTTCATATCATGCACACAAGGATTTCAGCTTTTAGTTTAGAAAGCTGAAAGAAAGTGGCCTAAAATTATAGCTTTTATTAATGTTTTTATGAGACCATGTCAGACCTTAACTCTCTCCAGCCCCTCTTGAGTCACCTGTATGTTGACCTTGTTGAACTTTCAGCAAATTATGCATGCTTGAGGCGAGCCATACACTGTTGCAGGTAGGCAGCTTATGGCCAGCCACAGTTGATTCAGGTGTCCAACCCAACTCATCTAGTAGTTTTAACCAACAACATAACAATTAACAATAAATTAATAAATTTTTATTGTTTTTTAATAACAAATTAAAGAAAAATAGAGAAGAATTTGTTAGTTTATAATAACAGGAAATCAAGTTACTGATGATAAAAGAATCTTGTATCGATGGATAGAATGTCACGTACTCCAAATAACACCATGCAGTCACCTATGGTATTTTTCAGTTCAGTTTTAATGATTAAAAAGTAAATCATATTATTTATTACTAATCATTAGGGATCATATGAAGGAAATTAATGATAGACAAAGATGCAGTTGATATTATTAATCTAGATTCCTACTGTGTCTAGTGTGTACATTGATGTGAAATTAGTCCAAAATGAATATATTACATTTTTTTTTTTAATATAAATAAAAGCCATAAAACCAGGTACTTTTGATCATAATTTAAATGTGTGAATTTTGTATATTCTGGATTCTCAACATAATTGTTTGGTGAAAACTGAATAAATGCCAGTAATGGTGGGAAAACTTTGCAATTGTATTTAAATACGAATATGAATATGTACTCCATTATAAAATGTCTTGCATAAAGAATTGGAATTCAGGTAAAAATGAAAGTATATGAATACCAGTGCAAATACTTTCAAAATGTATTCATGAATGCATTCATGAATATTTTCTTTAATATTATTTTAATAATCATTTCAGTTATATTTCATTTTAAAAAAACATAAGATTCTCTTATTATTTTTAATAAAAATTATATTTGGGACAATATTTGAAATTTTTTTTAATAAATAGTTAAACTCTTATATTATATGATCTGCTTATAAGTTAAATGGCCAAGTCAAAATCTGTGTGACAATAGTACTCCATTTGTTAATAAAATAAATGAAATCAATCCTCTTCCCTGTCTCCAAAGATAATATCATAATCATACATAAGCTTAACACCAACAACTCATAATAAAGCTTATATTTATTACCACACCAAACCAGCATATGCCTCATTCCTAAATCATATTTTTTAATCATATATAACAGCTGAGCGCCGTGACCCATAGGTCCCTTGTTTCCTAACTGCATTTCCTTAGATTTTATAGGGAAAAAGCTAAAAAACCTTTTCCTTACAGGAAGTTGAACTTCCTCAGAAGTCCAAAAAAGCATACTAAAATTACAATCTCAGAAACGGCTGAAGCTTTCATCACCAAATTCCATGCAAATGTTGTTCACATGAGTCAAAAATTTGAAATTGAGGTATCGGTGGGGCCACCTGCTTTGACCATTCTGTACAGGGGTCCTCATTCATCTGTACGTTAACCCATACTATCTCGAAAACGGCAGGAGCTAGCATCATCAAATTGTATGCAAAAAATTAGTCATCTAAAAACTCTTTCGGATTTTGCATATTATTTTGCTAACTGCATTTTTAGCTCAGCTGACTGTAAGTCATCTGAGCTATATTCGTGGTACATTGTCCATCTTTCCTTCTGTCTATCTGTCCATTAGACTGGCACGTTTTGAAACCGTTAGACCTATGAGTCCAAAATACGGCATACTGTTAGATGTCCCCAAAATCTCCTACCATACCAAAAATTTGGTAAAAATGTATTTGTTCCTTCAAGATATTTTAAAAAAAACTTCTCCTCCAAAACAGTCAAACCAAATTGTTCAATATTTCACAGAAATAATCTTTTATACCATCTCTCTCAAGTTTCTTTGAATGGTTCAAGTTCGGTTAATTTTGGCTGAGTTACAGGAATTTAAACTTAGTCATCTGTCCAAAAAAGCATACTAAAATGACAATCTCAGAAACGGCCGGAGCTATCATCATTAAATTTTATGCCAGTGTTGGTCACATGAGTCATATATAAAATTCGTGTATTGGTGGAGCCACCTGCATTGACCTTTTTAGCTCAGCTGACTATAAGTCATCTGAGCTATAGTCGTGGTCCATTGTCCGTTGTCCGTCTGTCTGTCCATCTGTCCGTCCGTAGATCTGACATGTTTTGAAACCGTAAGTCCTAGGAATCCAAAATTAAGCATAATGTTAGATGTCCCCAAGATCTCCTACCAAACCGAAAACTGGGTCTTTGAGACTTTGTTCCTTTGAGAAATTAAGGAAAAACCTCAATTTTTTATTAAAAACCTATTTTCACACTTCAGGGCTGCCTAATATCAAAACCACTCATCTGTTTTTCCTCATATTTCCTATAAATATTCCTCTATATAATTCCTATGTACATGCCAGAAATTAGGTCTGTATTATATAATTTAAAAAAGTTATGGGCCCAAACATAATGCATTTTGTAAATAATCAGGAAAGAAATTTTATCACTAAACACAAAACTTGTTAAAGCTAAGCAAATTGTCCAATATTTCACAGAAAGGATCCCGGGAACAATCTTTCTCAAGTTTGTTCGAATGGTTCCAGTTCAGAGATTTTTGGCCGATTTACAGGAGGTTGAACTTTGTTTGTTACCTGTGCAAAAAAGCATATTAAAATTTAAATCTCAGAAACGGCTGGAGCTATCATCACCAAATTTTATGCTAATGTTGGTCACATAAGTCATATCTGAAATTGAGGTATTGGTGGCGCCACCTGCATTGGCCTTTTTTGTACGGGGTCATCAGTGCCTGTATTACACTGAGGGCTACAAAAGACTTCTTCTATGAAACCATTTGGCCAAATTGTTTAATATCACACAGAAATGATCCTAGGGTAGTGCTCTCTGAAGTTTGTTCAAATGGTCTAAGTTCAATGACTTTTGGCTAAGTTATGGAGAGTTGAATTTAGTCATATGCCATAACAGCCCATTTTAGCTCAGTGGCTACAAAGATCTTCTTCTCAAAAACCACTGGGCCAAATTCTTAAATCTCGCACAATAATTATCCTCAGATGTTGATAATTCAAGATTGTTCAAATGGTTTTGGTTCAGTGCTTTTTGGCTGAGTTACGGGAAGCTGAACTTAGCCAGTTTGCTGTATCATCCTATATGAGTTATAAACCTGCAAAACGTTTTTCGACTGATGCCACTGAAGCCAGTTTGTAAAATATTTTACAAGAATAATCCCTACAATTATTCTTATAATAATTGTCATTAATGGTTCCACATGAATGATATTTGGCTGGATTATGGAGCTTGAATTGAGTCATTTTACCATATATGTTAGTTGTGTGATGCTGTTACATCTAGCCTGGCACCAGTTTATCAGCATCTATTACATCATGCCACTAGACATTTAGATTTCAGGTTATCATTGGTTAATATTGACAAGAAAGTTTTTTTAAAAGCTTTTAAAAAATTTAGATTTATGATTTAAGTTATTCATCATACCAGGCAATGTTACAATCATGGATATTCAGTTCTCTGTGGCTAAATAATGACAACTGTACATCGATTATAAATTATTGGTTTCCCAACTCAACTTAATTCAAGAATTTGCCATCAGTGAGATATATCTGTATTTTAATTTTGCATTCAGTATGTATCCATAATAATTTTACATATATTCCTGATTTCTTTCTTATAAAAAGTCAGCTGAAAAGGATTTCGTATTGGGAAAATAAATTTCAAAGTTATTACAAGGAGGGACCACTTTTGTGTACAGATGGCAGCACTTGGTTTACCATTGGCAGATTGCCAGTGCCTTGATGTTGGCCATTAGCCAAGATGATGTCAGCTCTATAAAAGTTTTGGCACAGTGCCAGGATTGGAAGAAGTGCAGCCAGGTATAGGTCAAGAGTTCACTCAGTGCAGTAGCTGCATTCTATTTATAGCTTTGGCAGACTGCTCACTGCATCATATTTGGAACCAAAGTGCAGCCTGAATCTATTTATAGCTTTGGCAGACTGTCAACTGTGTCAGATTATGCAACAGGTCAAGAGTTCACTCAGTGCAGCTAGGTACAGGTCAAAAGATTACTCAGTCTAGCCAGGTGCAGGTCAAGGGTTCACTCAGTGCAGTAGCTTGAGGCAGCAATTTGTCACAGGTCACTCGGGGGCAACTGCCTTACTTACCTAAGCCTCATCAGCCCAGTGCATCAAACTCTGGGGAAGTTTGATGTATTGGACTGATATTTTGACCTGTCTATGCATCCTTGACATTAGGCCTGTAGGCCTAAATCATAATGACTAAGGTAGATATGCAGAGGATCAATATTAAATTTTAAAAATAAACCTCCATTCATACTCCCAAACTTTGCACAGGTTCACATTAGGCCTGTAGGCCTTGTTTAATTTTTTTTACTATAAAATGACAACAATCATGTCAGTTTTTTCAGCTGTATTTTCATCTAGTGTCCCAAAACCTGGTGTGTTTATTGATCACAAGTGGATGCTATATAGTTATCACCCTGTCTGTCTGTCTGTTTGTCTGTCTGTCTGTCCATCCTTACAAATTTGTTTCCAGATGATAACTCCAGGTTGTATGGTCACATGGATTTCAAACTTGACTTACATATGGCCCACCACTAAAGCAAGAACCTATATGATTTTGGGGTCATGAGGTCAGAGGTCAAGGTCACAGGACTCATTTTTAGCTCAGCTGACTATAAGTCATCTGAGCTATAGTCGTGGTCCATTGTCCGTCGTCCGTCCGTCTGTCCGTCTGTCCGTCCGTAGATGTGGCACGTTTTGAAACCGTAAGACCTAGGAATCCAAAATTCAGCATAATGTTCGATGTCCCTAAGATCTCCTACCAAGCCGAAAACTGGGTCTTTGCGACTTCATTCCTTTGAGAAATTAAGGAAAAACCTCAATTTTTTTTATTAAAAATCTATTTTCACACTTCAGGGCTGCCTAATATCAAAACCACTCATCTGTTTTTCCTCATATTTCCTATAAATATTCCTCTATATAATTCCTATGTACATGCCAGAAATTAGGTCTGTATTATATAATTTAAAAAAGTTATGGGCCCAAACATAATGCATTTTGTAAATAATCAGGAAAGAAATTTTATCACTAAACACAAAACTTGTTAAAGCTAAGCACATTTTTTCCAGTAATATTACTTTTATTAATCAAAATTAAATTGTATACCCAAAATTAGATCAAAATCTTTTAAATTTTTTAAAATATTAGCAAAAATAAAAAATTGGTACCTTAAATTTTGCCCAACTTTGACCATGGCACGTTTTTTTGCTGTAACTGCTGTGGATTTAATTTTCACAGCATGTTTTTGTTAGCATTTCAACTGTTAACACCAAAAATTTGAAACCAGTTGATCAAAAACTGTAGATTTTATTCAAGTTTTCAAGCCCCATGTCACATATTGCTAGTGTTATGCAGTTTGCTAGAGCTCAGCTCCCGAACTTCAGCTCTAAGTTCCTTAAATTTGGCATTCAGTTAGATTTCTCCAAAATCCCCTACCATGCCAAGAATTTGGTCACTAGGACTTAATTCCTTCGAGATATCAATGAAAAACTTCATTTTTCCATTAAAAAACCATTCTTACACTTTAAGACTGCCTAATATCAAAACCACTGATCTGACTTTGATCATATATAATATACATATTTTTCTATCCATTGCTATGCACATGCCAGAAATGATGTTAGTATTGTGTATTTTTTTTAAGTTATGGGTCCAAACATAATGCACTTTTTTAAAAATCAAGAAATATATTTACTCACCTAAGATGAGAATTGCTGAAGCTGGAGACTTTTTGTCAGGAATATAACTTTATTTAATCAAGATTCGATTGTTTACCCAAAAATTAGATCTGAATTTTGCAAATTTTTCAAGTTATTAGCTTAAATAAAAAATCAATACCCTAAATTTTGTCCAACTTTGGCAATGGCATTTTTTTTTCTGTAAGCACTGTTGATTTAATTTTCACAGCATATATACATAAGGATTTAATCTTTTAAAATCTGAAATTTCAAAGGAATTGATTGAAAAGAGTAGCTTTTATTCAAGTTTTCATACACCATGTCAAGTGTTGTTTACATCTAGACCACCTAGTAGTAAAGCCTTCACTTGCATTATGTAACCCACCCCAGGCAGCTTGTCTTGGCTCAGCTGGGCCACTACTAGCAGGCTTCCCCTCTGCCCTGCACACACCCCCCCTAGATGATGCATTAACTAGATGAATGTTATAATTTTCTGTATTTCATTTTATTCTTGGCTATGCTACATTTTAGATGTTGTATTTACCACCAGGGTTACAATGATTAAAGTGCACATTTAACTTGACCATGGCACGTTTTTTTCCTGTAAGTACTGTGGATTTAATTTTCACAGCATGTTTTTGTTAGCATTTCAACTGTTAACACCAAAAATTTGAAACCAGTTGATCAAAAACTGTAGATTTTAATCAAGTTTTCAAGCACCATGTAACATATTGTTTACATCAAGCTAGTGTTATGCAGTTTGCAAGAGCTCAGCTCCCCAGCTTCAGCTTTAAGTTCCTTAAATTCGGCATAAGGTTAGATGTCTCCAAAATCCCCTACCATGCCAAGAATTTGGTCACTAGGACTTAATACCTTCGAGATATTAATGAAAATCTTCATTTTTCCATTAAAAACCCATTGTTACACTTCAAGACTGCCTAATATCAAAACAACTGATCTGACTTTAATCATAAATAATATACATATTTTTCATTCTCTATGCACATGCCAGAATGATGTCAATATTGCGTAATTGTTTTAAGTTATGGGCCCAAACATAATGCACTTTGTAAAAAATCAAGAAATATATTTACTCCCTTAACAAGTGCATTGCTGAAGCTAGAGATTTTTTTGTCAGGGATGTAACATTATAATTAATCAAGATTCAATTGAATACCCAAAATTAGTTCTGAATTTTTCAAATTTTATAGGTTATTAGTATAAATATAAAATTAGTACCTTAAATTTTGCCCAAATGTGACCATGGCACGTTTGTTTCACATGAGCACTGTTGATCTAATTTTCATATCATGCACGCATAAGGATTTCAGCTTTTTAGTTTAGAAAGCTTAAAGAAATTGGCCAGATATTGTAGCTTTTATTAATGTCTTTTATGAGACCCTGTCAGACTTTGGCTCTCTCCAGCCCCTCTTGAGTCACCTGTATGTTGACCTTGTTGACCTTTCATCAAATTATGCACGCTTGAGGCAAGAATCCAGGCAGCTTATGGCAAGCCACAGTTGATCCAGGTGTCCAACCCAACTCATCTAGTAGTTTTAACCAACAACATAACAATAAACAATAAATTAATAAATTTTTATTGTTTTTTAATAACAAATTAAAGAAAAATAGAAAAGGAATTTGTTAGTTTATAATAACAGGAAATTAACTTGCAGTTACTGATGATATAAGAATCTTGTATCGATGGGTAGAATGTCACATATTCCAAATAACACCATGCAGTCACCTATGGCATTTTTCAGTTCAATTTTAATGATAAAGAAGTAAATCATATTATTCATTACTAATCATTAGGGATTATATGAAGGAAATTAATGATAGACAAAGATGCAGTTGATAATATTAATCTAGATTCCTACTGTGTCTAGTGTGTACATTGATGTGAAATTAGTCCAAAATGAATTTTTACAGTTATTTTTTAATATAAATAAAAGCCATAAAACCAGGTACTTATGATCATTATTTAAATTTGTGAATTTTGTATATTCTGGATTCTCAACATCATTGTTTGGTGAAACCTGAATAAATACCAGACATGGTGCGAATACTTTGTAATTGTATTTAAATACGAATATGATTATGTACTCCATTATAAAATTTCTTGCATAAAGAATGGGAATTCAGGTAAAAATGAAAGTATTTGAAGACTTGTGCAAATACTTTCCAAATGTATTCATGAATGCATTCATGAATATATTCTTTAATATTATTTTAATAATCATATCAGTTATATTTCATTTTAAAAAATCATATGATTCTCTTATTATTTTTAATAAAAATTATATTTGGGACAATATTTGTAATTTTTTTTAATAAATAGTTAAACTCTTATATTATATGTTCTGCTTATAAGTTATATGGCCAAGTCAAAATCTGTGTGACAGTAGTACTCCATTTGTTAATAAAATAAATGAAATCAATCCTCTTCCCTGTCTCCAAAGGTACTATCAAAATCATACATAAGCTAAACAACAACTCATAATACAGCTTATATTTATTACCACACAAAACCAGCATGTGCCTCATTTCTAAATAATATTTTTTTATCATATATAACAGCTGAGCGTCGTGACCCATAGGTCCCTTGTTTTTTTTTAAAAATTATGGCTGCATTTTAAGCCAAGCTTTTCATCCCAAACTTTCCATTTTGCACATTTAGCTGACTTGCCAGTATGAGGAGAGCATAAATGAATTTGGGGTATTACGGTCCCTTTTCACACCAAACAACTCAGGCCGAACCGTAACACATATGCTCAGACACGTTCTCTTCAAATGAATACGTAACCAAAATATGGGTGCAAAAACAGTGCTATATTCATATATTACAATATTTACATTCGTACACAAATAATATAATAGTCAATACATAACGAAATTTATAACAAAGTCTCTGAAGAAAACTGAGTCTCTAAATAACGAACTGCAACGAAATACTTAACTGAATCCGGTATACGAGAAACTGAAGTCCATCATCAACACATAGTTCGGGCACACACAAAACTGAAGTCCTGTATTAATCCATGTGGCACCAGAAAACATAAAGTCTCTCCTCTTCCTACATAATAAAGTTCATAGCGTGGTTCATGGCATTCCGTGGGCTTGGGGACCAAGAGCCCACGGTCAACGTCTCCGGGGAAAACAGTAACATGGCGTAGCAAAATCAATAGTCCCGCCTCGTACTGCAGGCGAGTTCGTTTTATAGGCTTTCAACAATGGGTGGAAACCGCAGAAGTTTGTGGTTTTGCTTGAGAGAAACGACAGCGCCGTCAGAACTGCAAAACCAGTACTGAATGGTCCCAGAATACTGTTTATGTTTCTCAAAGCGCATCAGTAGTCACTGATAGTGGGGTGGATCCATAAGCGTGGAAACGGGGGCGACCACACCACTTCGTGGCGCCATCCTCTGATGTCCGGGTGACGTCCATGCAACACCCCCACCCTTAGAAGAAAGAAGGTAAGGAGAGCAAAGCATTAGCACTGTATGACGAGTGTATGAGTAGTTTGACATCTTAAGCATTAGTTTATGCTTCTCAAAGCTAATTAATTATCATCATCACAAATAGTATAATCAGCAATATCTTAATACATGTAATATATGTAATACAACTTTTCCAAAGGACAGAACATATCCGAGGCTATAACAAGAGTCAATCATCAGATCAAAATTAATGACGTCTTGATAACGTATCAGCGATTATGTTATCGGAGCCCTTGATGTGTTTGATAACTAGGTTCAAATCTGACAGGGCTAGACTCCATCTCATTAATCTCTGATTATTATTCTTCATCTTATGAAGAAATGTTATGGGATTATGATCTGTATAAACAGTTATATCATAAGGCGTAGAGCCCAAATATACTTCAAAGTGCTGTAACGCCATCAATAGTGACAGAGTTTCCTTTTCAATAGTAGAATAATTCTTTTGATGAGGTAAAAATTTCTTTGAATAGTAGCAAACCGGATGACTTATGTTAAAGTCATCGTCTTGGATGAGCACAGCGCCTACACCGCAATCGCTGGCATCCGTCATGAGGAAAACGGTTTATCAAAATTTGGAGCCTGTAACACAGGTGCACTTTGTAATATAGCTTTGGCTCTTTCAAAAGCATTTTGACAGTTTTTATTCCAATGGAATTTTTTGTCCTTTTTCAATAGGTCCGTTTACGGATTTACAACTTCTGCAAAGTTCTGACAAAATTTCCTGTAATACCCAGTCATTCCTAAGAATCGCATTAGTTCCTTGCGATTAGTAGGAACTGGAAATTCTACGATAGCAGATACTTTACTGGCAATTGGTTTTACACAACCTTGACCTACTTCGTGCCCTAAATATGTTACAGTTGCACGACAAAAATCACTCTTGGCAAGATTAACTGTCAATCCTGCTTTTTTCAGTCTCTCAAAGAGTTCTACCAAACTTTGTTTATGACCTTCCCGTATGTGATTGTATACAACAACATCATCAATATAGCAAGTACAGTTATCTAAGCCAGATAATACACAATTCATAAGTCTCATGAAGCAGGCTGGCACATTTTTCATTCCGAAGGGCATAACTTTGTACTTGAACAAACCGTTTGGCGTTACAAACGCAGATATTTGCTTAGCCCGTTTGGTAAGAGGTACCTGCCAATAACCTTTTAACAGATCTAACTTGCTAATATACGTAGCAGATCCAATCCTATCATTGCAATCTTCCACCATGGGCAAAGGGTAAGTATCTGTTATTGTTACAGTGTTAACTTTTCGATAGTCTGTACAAAATCTGTGGGTCATATCAGGCTTCTTTATCAACAAACATGGGTAACTCCAGGCACTACTGCTGTTTTCAATAATATCATTCTCTATCATATACTCGATTTCATTCTTTATGGCTTGTAACTTTTGGGGACCAGCTCTATATGGTGCCTGTTTAATAGGGGAAGCATCTCCTACGTCTACATCATGCTGTAGTACATTAGTTCTACTGGGGACATCAGGAAATAGAGAGTCATAATTTAGCAGGATTTCCTTCAACTCTGATAACTGATCGAAATCCAAATGTGACAATTTCTGATCTAAATTATTTAAAATATCAGAGTTGTTCAGTTTTACAGGATGTTCAGTTTTCTTCATGAGAACATCCTCGGCATTCTTTTCAGTTTCTTTAATGAGTACCAAATTTGTTTGGGGAGGACTAGATTGACATGTTTCCGCTGATCTGTCATGATATTCTTTCAACATATTTATATGACAAAGTTGTTGCGACTTTCTACGATCAGGAGTATCAATCACATAATTCAAATCTGATTTCTTCTCAACAACTTTGTATGGTCCAGAGTATTTTGCTTGCAGGGGATGTCCTGGAATTGGGAATAATACCAGAACTTTATCACCAGGTTTAAATTCTCTTTTTGTTGTCTTTTTGTCATACCATACTTTCATTTTGTTTTGGGCTTTCTTTAAATGTTCTTGGGCGATTTCATTTGCCCTACTTAATTTCTCCTTGAATTCCTGAACATATTTTAACAAGCTACTTTGACAACTGTTTTCCATCCAAGTGTCTTTTAACACCGCCAGGGGGCCTCTTACACAGTGCCCATACACTAATTCAAAAGGGCTAAACCCTAAGCTTTCTTGCACTGCTTCTCGGGCCGCAAATATCAAAAAGGGTAAACCCTCATCCCACTGGTTCCCAGTGTCAAGACAATAAGCTCTAATCATGTTTTTGAGAGTTTGGTGAAATCGCTCTAGAGCACCTTGACTCTCAGGATGGTAGGCACTGGATTTGTAGTGTTTAATGCCTAGCTCTGCCATAACCTGGGCAAATATATTTGACATGAAATTTGAACCTTGATCCGTTTGTATTGTTCTTGGTAAGCCAAAAGTAGTAAAAAATTTAACCAGAGCTTCAACAATTTTCTTTGCAGATATAGTTCTAAGAGGAATAGCTTCTGGAAATCTAGTTGCAGTACACATGATTGTTAGAACATATTCATTGCCATGTTTAGTTTTTCTTAGCGGTCCTACACAGTCAAGTATTATTGATTCAAACGCATCATGTGTTGTTGGTATGGGCGAGAGTGGCGCAGGACTAATTTGGTGGGTTGGTTTTCCAATCATTTGACACACATGACAAGTTTTACAGTATTTCGCCACGTCTCGTTTTAACTTGGGCCAATAGAAGTGTTGGAGAATTTTGTGTTTGGTTTTCCTGACACCCAAATATCCTGCCATAGGATGATCAGGTGCAAGTTTTAAGATTTCTGGGCGATACTCGGGGGGAACTACAATTTGATAAAGAGTTTTCCACGTTTCGTCCGCTGGTATGGTGGGAGGTCTTTATTTTCTGACTAGTACATCATTCTGTAAGGTGAAACAAGTTGGAACTTTATCTGCTTCCTCTTTAGTCAAGGCATTTTCTCTAAGGGAGGCAATATCAGGATCTTTCTTTTGCATTTCTATCAAATCATCAGTTTTCATGCTAACTTCTACATTCTTTACACTCCTATCCTTCTTTAACTGTTCATGCCCATTTTGATCAGGCGATTTCACGCCGTTTGTACTCCTTTGGAGATTTCTATTCAGGGTCTGTTTGCCCTGTACTACATTTGTAGTCGAGTCCTTTGGACTGGGTGTGCCACTTGGGTCACATGCGGGCGATTTGACATTTACTCGCGTAACGGGCTTTAAGCCACTGACGTCATCGTTTGAATGCGCCATAAAGGTTTGCGAGAGGTCAAGTACAGAATCTCTGGTTTCAGACTTGCCTTTTTACTCATCGCTCGAGTCACTACACAGCCTGGAAATACGCCCGGAAACTCCTGCTGGAGCAGGTCTGTGTCCCTATCAGTGCTCGGCAATTTTGTCATTCTGGGATCAATTTTCACTCTGTCACCAGCTAAATCGTTGCCTAGGAGGAGCGAAACGCCCTCTACTGGCAACTTTGAACAAACTCCTACAGTTACAAATTCAGAGACTAAATCAGATTCTAGTTTCACTCTGTGTAATGGAACTTCTAAAAATTCCAAATTAACGCCCTGGACTAGAACTGAACACCCCGCGTAACTCTCTTTAGAGAAGGAAAGAACAGATTTCAAAACGAGGCTTTGGGTTGCCCCGGTATCCCTAAAGATTTTAACACGGGCCTTTCTTGCATGGTTACCCTCTAACTGAACAAAGCCATCTGACACAAAGGGCTGAAAGCTCTCGTGGACAGGGCTTTGTGTTTCACCTTTAGTCTCTAGTTTACTGGGCATTGTTACCGGTTTCATGCTCTGTGTAACAGTTAATGCATCAGGTTTAGGCTTACTTTGACCGTATCTTTTTCTATAACACTCAGATTCTGTATGCCCCTTGAACTCACAGAATGTACAATATTTGGGTCCAGTCCTAGGTTGTCCCTCTTTATGTTGAGCAGGAGAGTCAGATTGACTTTTATACTGGGGTTTACCATGATCGGACCGTGGTTTACCTGAGCCGGAGTGACCCCGATAGTAGGGACTACCCTTTCTCCGACCAAGTTTTGGGCTTTTGCTACCCTCTCTTTTCTCACCATACCTCCTCCTGTGACTGGTATAACTGGGGTGGTGCGTCAATGCAAATTCATCTGCCAGGACACCAGCCTCGTTTACATTTCTTACTTTATGTTCATCCAAAAATATTTTAATGTCACTACGGATATGCCTTTTGAACTCTTCTATCAAAATTATTTGTTTTAGTTTTTCAAAATCCTGACCAATTTTCATAGACTGACACCATCTATTAAATGCACTTTCTTTGTCTCTAGCATATTCAACATGAGTTTGATTTTCTCTTTTTGTGGCATTCCTAAATTTTAAGCGATACGCTTCGGGGACTAATTCATAGGCTCTCAGAATGACCTCTTTTACAGTGTCGTAATCCCTGCATTGTTCGTCTGTGAGCGCAGTGTAAACGTCCTGTGCGCGACCAACCAGAACGCTTTGTAACAACAGGGTCCACTGGCCTTTAGGCCAAGCCATTAAAGTGGCCACCCGTTCAAAATAACTGAAATAACGCTCCACTTCATTTTCATTGAAGGGAGGTACTTTTGTCGAATTTCTGAATAGGAATTCAGACGGCTCATGTGCTTTACGATTTTGAGGATTTTGTAACTCTAACTCTTTCAACTTAATTTGCGTTTCTCTTTCGATTTCACATCTACGGATTTCTGTTTCAACTTGAGCTTCATATTTCAATTTAAGTTCATACTTTCTCAATTCTAGTTCTATCGGGTCAATAGCTGTTGCCCCAAGAGGGTTCCTTAATAGGTTTTTCCTCCAAATCAGATTCCTCTTTACTTTCTACATCACCATATAATGATTTCTTAAGTACATTTCTTAAACCCTCTACAGTGTATACCTCCATGATGTCAATATTTAAATGTAGAGCAATAATTTCAAGTTCATTTTTCTTTAACGTATACAATAAGCTCCTATTTTCTCTTAATTGTGGTATAATTTCATTTGGTTTAAATTCCGTACCCATATTTGCAAAGTATCAAGATAACGTGTCTGAGAAATATACGAGTTCAATTGTAGTTAAATACTAGTTCAATAACTAGAAGTTATAGAGACCACTGTGAAATTTTACATCCAAATATAGCCGTTATTACGAAATACAGGGTCTCGTCGCGGTCGCCATTATGTTACGGTCCCTTTTCACACCAAACAACTCAGGCCGAACCGTAACACATATGCTCAGACACGTTCTCTTCAAATGAATACATAACCAAAATATGGGTGCAAAAACAGTGCTATATTCATATATTACAATATTCACATTCGTACACAAATAATATAATAGTCAATACATAACGTAATTTATAACAAAGTCTCTGAAGAAAACTGAGTCTCTAAATAACGAACTGCAATAAAATACTTAACTGAATCCGGTATACGAGAAACTGAAGTCCATCATCAACACATAGTTCGGGCACACACAAAACTGAAGTCCTGTATTAATCCATGTGGCACCAGAAAACATAAAGTCTCTCCTCTTCCTACATAATAAAGTTCATAGCATGGTTCATGGCATTCCGTGGGCTTGGGGACCAAGAGCCCACGGTCAACGTCTCCGGGGAAAACAGTAACATGGCGTAGCAAAATCAATAGTCCCGCCTCGTACTGCAGGCGAGTTCGTTTTATAGGCTTTCAACAATGGGTGGAAACCGCAGAAGTTTGTGGTTTTGCTTGAGAGAAACGACAGCGCCGTCAGAACTGCAAAACCAGTACTGAATGGTCCCAGAATAGTGTTTATGTTTCTCAAAGCGCGTCAGTAGTCACTGATAGCGGGGTGGATCCATAAGCGTGGAAACGGGGGTGACCACACCACTTCGTGGCGCCATCCTCCGATGTCCGGGTGACGTCCATGCAACAGGGGTCACATGGTCAAGGATCAAGGTCACAGGGGCCATCTGTTCACAAATTAGTTTCCAGATGATAACTCCATTTTATTTTGACATATTGGTTTCAAACTTCACTTATATATGACTCACCACTAAGGAAAGAACCGTGTGGATTTTGGGGTCCAACGGTCAAATGTCATGGTCATAGGACCCATTTCTTTAAAAAGAATGCATATGCATTCGAAGCCAAACTTTTCATCCAAAACCTTCCATCTTCAAGATATTGCTAACCTGTCAATAGGGGAAGATTCTGTTCAATTTTGGGGTCATGAGGTCAAAGGTCAAGGTCACAGTACCAACTTATTTAGAAAGATTATGGATGCATTTTAAGCCAAACGTTTCATTCAAAACCTTCCATCTTTCACATATAGCTGAGCTGCCAATATGGGAAGAAACTGATTGATTTGGGGGTCACAAAAGTCAAAGGTCATGGTCACAGGGGCCCATCTGTCCACGTATTTGTTTCTGGATGATAACTCCAGTTTGGATTGATATATTGGTTTCAATTTTGACTTATATATGACCCACCAATAATGTAAGAACCCTTTCGATTTTGGGGTCATAAGGCCAAAGGTAAAGGTCACAGGCCTACTTCTTTAAAAAGATTGTTAATGTATTTTTAGCCAAACTTTCTGTCCCAAACATTGTATCTTCCAGATGTTGCTCACCTGCCAATAGTGGAAGTAACAAATGAATTTTGGGGTCACAAGGTCAGGGTCATTGGGGCCATCAATCCACTTATTAGTTTCCAGATGATAACACCAGTTTAGTTTGAAATATTGGTTTCAAACTTGACTTATTTATGGCCCACCACTTAAGTAAGAACTGTTGATTCTGGGGTCATGAGGTCAAGGTCACAGGGCCCACTAGTTTAGAAAGATTGTGGATGCATTTTAAGCCAAACTTTTTATCTCAATCCTTCCAACATCAACATGTGGTGCACCTGCCAATAGGGGAAGTTTCCTTTTGATTTTGGGGTCAAAGATTAAGGTCACAGGGCCCATCCATTCACAAATTAGTTTATGGATGATAACTCCAGTTTGGGTAGACAGTTTGGCTTCAGACTGATCACAGGACCAATATTTTGGAAAACCTCATAAACATGTATCCTTATGGACAAATGCAGCTGAGCGTCAAGACCCATGGGTCCCTAGTGAGACCATGTCACACCTAGTCTGTACTGAAGCCCCTCTATACGTCCCCATATTGACCTTTCATGCTTGAAGCAAGGCATATACTGCAACCAGCCAGCTCTTGGGTGGCTTCAGATGGATCTAACTGTTCAACCCCCCTCCATTTGTAATTGTTTTGGCCAAAAACATAACAATAAACAATAATTTAAAAAAAATATTTGTTTGAAATAACAACTTTAAGAAAAATAAATGATGGAAAAGGAATTTTATAGTTAATGAGTAACAGGGACCTTGCAATTACTTATGTTTTATGGATCTTTCATGGATAGCTGAAAATATAATTCAAATGACACCATGCAGTCACCATTGGGTATTTTTTAATTTCAATCATAAAAATGAAAAATAAATAATTAAATAAAATTGTTGTTTACTATAAGGGATCATGTGAAGCAAGTTAATGATAGACAAGGATGCAGTTGATCATATTAAATTAGTCTAAATTTCCAGGTCTTTTCCAGGTGTTTAATTTGTTGGTTCATTTTTTATTTCAAAATTTAAAAAAAATTGAAATATGTCAAAAATAAAAAAAAATTACTCAGACAAGTGCTTATTAAAGATGTCAGTAAGTTTGAATTAATAACATTATGACTCATGGCTGTATCAGCTGTGACATGATACTGGGTAAATAATCAAAATTTATATTTCTGATAACTTTATTTCAGTTAATAAAATTTAACATTCCCAACTCCAGTGTGCTCCTTGTATAATATATTGGTTTGTTTTGATCCTTGGGTTATTAGCGAACCTGTGAGCTTATGCGATGGTGCGGCGTCATCTGTCGTGCGTGGTCTGTTGTGCGCCATGCGTCATCTGTATGTTAACCATAGCTATCTCAAAAACGGCAGGAGCTAGCATCACCAAATTTTTTGCAAATAATCAGTCATCTGAAAAACTCTATCGGATTTTGTTTATTTTTTTCTAACTGCATTTTCTTAGATTTTATAAGGAAAAAGCTAAAAAAAGCTACAAAAAACTTCTTCTCTGAAACCATATGGAACAATCTTTCTCAAGTTTGTTCGAATGGTGATTTTTGCTGGAGTTACAGGAAGTTGAACTTAGTCATCTGTCCAAAAAAGCATACTAAAATTACAATCTCAGAAACGGCTTGAGCTAACATTATTAGCCAAATTTTATGCCAATGTTGGTCACATGAGTCATATCTGTAATTCGGGTATTGGTGGGGCCACCTGCATCGGCCTTTTTTGTACGGGGGTCATCAGTGCCCTTATACTGACAGCTACAAAAAACTTCTTCTCCGAAACCATATGGCCAAATTGTTTAATATCGCACAGAAATGATCCTAGGGTAGTGCTTTCTGAAGTTTGTTCAAATGGTTTGCATTTGATGAATTTTGGTGGAGTTAAATGAAATTAAAGTCATTTGGCCAAGTAAGCATACTGACATAGTAATCCCAGGAATGACAGAAGCTAGCATTACCAAGTATTGTGCAAATGTTGGTCACATGACTCATATTTGAAGTTGCAGATTTTGTGGTGCCACCTACATTGACCTGTTTTTTATCGGCAAAAACCTCATAATTTTAGCCTTTTTCAGCATAAAATGTTAATGATGAAAATGTCAAGTTGATTCGTTCAATTTTTCAAAAGAATTATCCTAGGACATGGTTCTTTTAATCATATCAGAAAAGTTTAAGTTGGTCTTATGGCCATTATTATGTCTAACTCAAACTGAGGACTGCAAAACTGTTCTTCTACAAAATTATTGTTTCAATTATAACTTCTGTAACATGGCACAAAAGTTATTCTTAGGTGGCTTTTGTTCAAATTTACTTGAATGATTTTTGGCAGAATTATTGGACCTTTAACAATGAAAGAACTGCATTTTTTATTAATCTAGATATTTTGATAAAAAGTTTATGAATATTTCAGCTTGAAAAAAAAGCATTTTAGCCAAAGTCTTTCAGTATGTGTAAACACAACAAGATTGTGTCTGTATATTTAAATAGGTTAAGAAACTGCAAACTGTTTCAGATTTGGCAATAGATCAAGAGTTCATTCAGTGCAGCCAGATATAGGTCAAGAGTTCAATCAGTGCAGCCAAGCACAAGGCGTGTGATCCCCTCATGGATGACATGTGAACACCTCATGAGCACCATGTGATCACCTCATAGGTAGCATGTGATCAACTCATGAATATCATGTGATCACCTCATGTGTGTCATGCCCCTCAGGGCTGCCTGTGGAGCCAATCTGAGAGCTTATGCATAGGTGTGGCTACTATTTCAGATTTGGCAACAGGCCAAAGGTCAGTCTGGATCTATTTATAGCTTTGTAAGACCGTCAACTGTATCAGATTAGGCAACAGGTCAAGAGTTCACTGGGTGCAGCCCGGTTTAGGTCAGGAGTCCACTCAGTGCAGTAGCTGCATTCTATTTATAGCATTGGCAGACTGCCCACTGCATCAGATTTGGCACTGGATCTATTTATAGCTTTGGCAGACTGCCAACTGTGTCAGATTATGCAACAGGTCAAGAGTTCACTGGGTGCAGCCAGGTATAGGTCAGGAGTTCACTCAGTGCAGTAGCTCCATTCTATTTATAGCATTGGCAGACTGCCCACTGCATCAGAATTGGCACTGTATCTATTTATAGCTTTGGCAGACTGCCAACTGTGTCAGATTATGCAACAGGTCAAGAGTTCACTCAGTGCAGCCAGGTGTAGGTCAAAAGTTCACTCAGTCTAGCCAGGTGCAGGTCAAGAGTTCACTCAGTGCAGCCAGGTATATATATACACCATATATGGCAATATTCAAGGTCAAGGCCACTCTCATAGGAAAGGTCATGACCCCAATTTGAATAAACATCATCCCATAACCCATATCTATGTATATGCATAATATGAAAGAAATCTGTCCATTAGTTTTTGACTTATAATGCTCACAGTACAGCAAACTGCCAACTGTTTCAGATTTATAAACTTATAATGCTCACAGTACTGTTAAGTGGCAATGATGGGGTATTAAACGGCATGAAAACATGTAAAAGAATAACAGGTGGCGCCACCTGTTTCCGGTACATGACAATACTATCCAAGATCTTCGATCAAGTTGATTTTTGGACCAATCAATGCATCCCTTATTGAGATATTAATGATTTTGTGTAATTTTCACCATATATGGCAATATTCAAGGTCAAAACCACTCTAATCGGAACGGTCATGACCTCAATTTATATATACATCATCCCATAACCGATGCCTATGTATATGGATAATATAAAAGAAATCTGTCTTATAGTTTTTGACTTATTATGCTCACAGTACTGTTAAGTGGCAATGATCGGGTATTAAATGGCACAAAAACAAGTAAAAGAATAACAGGTGGCGCCACCTGTTTATGGTACATGACATTTCTATACAAGATCTTCGGTCAAGTTGATTTTTGGACCAATCCATGCATCCCTGATATAGATAATTAATGATTTTGTGTGATTTTCACCATATATGGCAATATTCAAGGTCAAGGCCACTCATAGGAAAGGTCATGACCCCAATTTAAGTAAACATCATCCAATAACCCATATCTATGTATATGCATGATATAAAAGAAATCTGTCCATTAGTTTTTGACTTATAATGCTCACAGTACTGTCAAGTAGCAATTTTGGGCATATTAATTGGCACGAAAACAAGTGAAGAATAATAGGTGGCGCCACCAGTTTCTGGAACATGACAACCATATCCATGATCTTCCATCAACTTGATTTGGGATCAATCCATGCAAGATTTCTTGAGATACTTAAGATTTTGTGTGATTTTCACCATATATTTTAATATTCAAGGTCAAGGACACTCTCCTAGTCAAGGTCATCACCTCATTTTAAATAGGCAGCGTCCTCTCACCCATATCTGTACATATACCAAGTTTGGTAAAGATCCGTGATATATTTTTTGAGTTATCGCGCCAACAAGATTTATATGCGGCGGCGGCGGGATGAAAATGTAGTATCCCCCGACTTTGTCTGGGGATACAATTAGTTGTCTGTGCAAGGACATATTATCAACATTACAGTCAGCTGAGTGTCATGACCCATGGGTCACTTGTTGTCAAACAGTTTGGCTTGAAATCGATCCAAAATCCGATTCCGGGGGACAGACGGACGCACGAACAGAGGCGTTACTATATCCCCTTTGCATTGTTGCGAGGGGATAATAACAGTACAATACAATCACAAATTGACTTACAACAAATAATATGACAGTACAATACAAGCAAAACACAAGTGACACAGCAAAGTAGTAAATAGAATAGGAAAGGAGTCATACTTGAGATAAATTCTACGTGAAACAAAGTACATGGAATAAAACATAATATGTATATAACAAACTTATATAACTATATAACAAACAGAATTTCTCTTGCACAAGTATTTTAGTATAGATTTAAAAATAAACGTTATCAACTAGGTTAAAGTTTGTTAATGATTGCATGAAGATGATCTCAGGGTGAAGAAGGGGGGTTGTCATGATAAAAAAGAGAGAGAGAGAGAGAAAAAAAATGATTGGTGGGGGGGGGGGGGGAACTCTTAGATAAGGGGTTGTTGTCTGTGTCAGTTTGTTCATGATTGCATTAAGATGATCTCAGGGTGGAGCAGGGGGGTTATCATGATAAAAAAGAGAGAGGGAGAGAAAAAAAATGATTAATGGGGGGGGGGATGCTTAGATAAAAGGTTGTTGTCTGTGTCAGATAGTGTTGAGCTGATAATCGAGTTTTATCAAAAGTCAGTTGGTTTGCGGCCACTTTCAAGCGCTCGATTACCATAGGCAACTATCGATTACATCATATCCATAATTTTCCAGAATGCCTTTATGTTAAAGGCAAAAATTATTCTTCCAGTTTTAGCTCAGCTGACTATAAGTCATCTGAGCTATAGTCGTGGTCCTTTGTCCGTCGTCCGTCCGGCCGTCCGTCCGTCCATTAACAGGGCACATTTTAAAACTGTTGGACCTACGAATCCAAAATTCTGCATACCATTAGATGTCCCCAAAATCTCCTACCATACCAAAAATTGGGTCATTAGAACTTCATTCCTTCGAGATATTAAGGAAAAACCTCCGTTTTCCATAAAAAAGCCATTGTTACACTTCAAGGCTGCCTAATATCAAAACCACTGATCTGTTTTTGATCAGATTTAGTATTCATATTCTTCCATACATTTTCTGTGCACATACCGAAAATTAGGTCAGTATTGGGTATTATTTTGAAGTTATAGGCCCAAATATAATGCAATTTTTTAAAAATCAGGAAATATATTTGCTCACTTAACATGAGAATTTGCTGAAGCTGGAGACTTTTTTTCAGGAATATAACTTTATTTAATCAAGATTCAATTGTTTACCCAAAATTAGATCTGAATTTTGCAAATTTTTCAAGTTATTAGCATAAATAAAAAATCAATACCTTAAATTTTGTTCAGTTTGGCAGTGGCACGTTTTTTCCCTGTAAGTACTGTTGATTTTATTTTCACAGCATATATACATAAGGATTTAATCTTTTAAAATCTGAAATTTCAAAGAAATTGTCTGAAAAGAGTAGCTTTTATTCAAGTTTTCATACACCATGTCAAGTGTTGTTTACATCTGGCCTACCTAGTAGTACAGCCTTCACTTGCATTATGTAACCCACCCCAGGCAGCTTGCCATGGCCCAGCTTGGCCACTACTAGCAGGCTTCCCCTCTGCCCTGCACTCACCCCCCCCCCCCCAGCTGGTGCATAAACTAGATGAATGTTATAATTTTCTGTATTTTATTTTATTCTTGGACATGCTACATTTTAGATTTTGTATTGTACCACCAGGGTTACAATGATTAAAGTGCACATTTAATTGTGTCCACAAAGTGATGTATTGCTATGAAAGTGTGGATGTTCATCAGATAAGTAATGCTATACTTCAGAAGAGTAAAACATCACCAGGTGTGAAATTGACTATTAATTCCAGTAATTAATTATAGCTGAGATTGTAATTAGCATAATTATATTGTTTGTCCCTCATTCAACCAACAGTGTGTATACTTTATTTGAAAAGATGTTTTTATTTTATCAAATGTACTGAATCTTTTATTTTATTTCGGTGAATAAAATTAAGCATGTACTGAAAACTCCAATGTGCAAAACGTTTTAATAGGGATTCAAGGAATAATTTTGTAGATGCCATGTTGTTATATATAAACTTAAATGCATTATTCCCTTGAAAGTGAAATGAAGGTATTAGTCCATTCTGTCCACTTGCCTGTCCATCTGCAAATTTTTCATATGCATCACAGTATCTCAAAACTTTTACTGTTTTTCTTCATGACAGTCTTGTCAGAGTATTAGTTTGCAATCATATACGAGAACTTTACTATAACCAAGTAGGAGGGCCCTTTCCTCTTAGCTTCTCATATGCTTATATAAATAAAAAACATTACAATAGAATATTTTTCATATTTTGCATTTGCAAAAATTTCAAACTTAAGCTGGTTGTCTTGACCCATGGGTCCTTTGTTTATATTCTGGATTCTCAACATCATTGTTTGGCTAAAACTGAATAAATACCAGACATGCCATTATAAAATTTCTTGCATAAGAATGGGAATTCAGGTAAAAATGAAAGCATTTGAATACCAGTGGAAATACTTTCAAAATGCATTCATGAATGCATTCATGAATATATTCTGTAATATTATTTTAATAATCATTTCAGTTATATTATTAAAAAAATCATATGATTCTCTTATTATTTTTAATAAAAATTATATTTGGCACAATATTTGTTATTAAATTTTAATAAATAGTTAAACTCTATCTTATATGTGCTGCTTATCAGTTATATGGCCAAGTCAAAATCTGTATGACAGTGGCACTCCATTTGTTAATAAAATAAATGAAATCAATCTCTTCCCTGTCTCCAAAGAAACTATCAAAATCATACATAAGCTTAACACTAACAACTCATAATACAGCTTATATTTATTTCCACACAAAACCAGCATGTGCCTCATTTCAAAATCATATTTTTTCATCTTATATAACAGCTGAGCGCCGTGACCCATAGGTCCCTTGTTTACAACATGTTGCGCTTCAGATAATGAGTTTGAGTTCCAAAATGACTTCCGTATGTAACTGAGTATGACACGGTAGATGCGGGAACGGAGGACTTAATAAACCTCTGTGAACTGGCAGGGAGCTGCAAAATTCTAACGATATGTACATTGCAAAATATGGGTGGTATGGCGTTAAAATGATCCATAAATTCTCCAGGTCTATGCCAATTTAACAAAACTATCTGTAGTGCGCGCTTAGAGGAGAGACTGGGTGGCTCCCTCAGAGATAGAGAGAGACTGTCCCAGATTGCTTGCTATTGAATAAAGACTTCTCATATCAAACTGGTATTAGAACATTGTCAGCCACGCAATCAACTACTGCTTGTGATACAAGGTGGGGACATCCCCCAACCTCACATTGTATCGTTAGAATGGTCTTAAATTACACACAACTGCTGGTATATATATCAGAGTATGACCTGTCGGTTGCAAAATGTTGACGTCTGTGACACTTTTTTTTTATATGATCAAGCTGATAAATGGCACTGAAAATCAAACAGAGGTGACTTAGTTTTTCAAACCAAAAACATATAGAAATACTTACCCTTAAGCATTTGGGCTGTTAACGTAATATAAATAGATCATACATGATTATTTAGATTTTTAGCTTTCAATTATTTTTTTTAAATTTTTACACAAAAAAATATATGGGCCTGTAATTTTCTGGCGGGCCTGCGAAACCAGTATGCATGTCGGCAGTCGTCGTATTGAAGGTGGTAAAGTTAAGATAAGACGCGAGAGTATTCATGAGGACCAGCAAGTAGATGTTCTGAGTTGTGGTTTAATTCTTGATCATTATAATTAATTAAAATGAAACTTTGAATAGCATATCTTTGTAATAATAGGAAAATATAAAAAAGGCAAAAACTTCTTTACTTAGGGTAGAATTACTATGACATACGGGCATTATTAAGAAAGTACAGTTTCACAAATAATTGTATGTTTCTTTATATTTGTCTGAACTGCTTTATAATCGATCATCAGTCGGTTTGCTCAAACTGATGATCACTTATTAGAAAGGAACCGACCCCCACCACTAGTGTCAGATTGTTTGAAAGATTCTCAACTTCTAAGTTGAGGTTTCAGAAAATATTTCATCCCACTTTTTATAATGTAGGGATATGTTACCATTCTTATAAGCAATATTTCTTTCTATGGTATAAATCTGTTTGACATATGATTGGTAATTGATAAAGTTTGGCATAATATCTTTACATCTACACACATACAAATCGTTTGACTAATAGGGTGAGGGTGTCTAACAGAGGATTGTTGTTGTAGTTGAAGATAACAGACTTTGTTCTGAATCTCCATGTGGCACATGTTTTGAAAACTAAGAGAAAGAAAACTATATTTGCAGGACAGACTGTATTGAGTCTGACAAATGGCAGTAGTATTTGCAATCACAATTTCGAATACAACAATATATAGAAATAAAAACTTAACCTGTTTTCTGTGTGCTAGCGTTTGGTAAATTTCCATCATAAGCAAATTGAGCTGAGAACTATAACTCACAGGTTCCTTGTTATGTCATAATGAAAGTGTGTAAAACTTGAATTTAGGTGAACATGAAGAGCTCTGTGGAGTGCGATTTGTGTAAGCTGGTGATGGGAGAACTGCAGATGGCTGACCGTGACCATGGTGTTCAGGTCTGTACACTTCTACTTTTAATTTTTTATTCTGAATTTCACAGTGAAAGGCATATCTCATGTCTAATTCTGTAAAATATTTGAAAGCCCAAGTTGGATGTCACAGTATTGGTCTTGATAATATTTCATCACCATTTTAAGAATAGTACTCCATGCTTTTGAGAAATGTTCAAGTGTATACAAACACAAGGTACACTTTTCACTGTGGATTGATGCAAGAATTTGTGAGGGTAATTCCATATAAGATAGTCACCAACTCTGTACCTTGCACATTCTTTATTTCATGAACCAGAAACAGTGTTCTGCTTATAACTCAAAAATACCTAAAAATGTAAAAGGATGTAAAAGTGGATACCACAGACCTGTCCACAGTGATCATCTTTTAATAAATCATAATAATTAGATAAATTAGCAGTTAATTGTTGAAAGCTGACCAAGCAAGTACAGCCGTGACCAGTGGTGTAACCAGAAATTTAAGAACATAGGACACTGATAATGACAAAGTGATGTATTGCTATAAAAGTGTGCATGTTTATAAAATGAGGAATTGGTTACTTCAGAACAGTAAAACCTTTGGGTTATTTTTAGCTTAGCTGACTATAAGTCAACTGAGCTATAGCAATGGTCTTTGTCTGTTAGCTGTCCGTCTGTGTGTCTTAGCATCCATCTGTCGGCATGTCCGTCTGTTTAACTGGCACATCTTGAAACCGTTGGATGTAAGAATCTGAAATTGGGCTTAGTTAGATGTCCGTAAAATCTCCTGCCATACCAAAAATTAGGTTGCTAGGATTGTTCCTTTGAGATTTAAGGTAAAACCTCAGTTTTCCATTAAAAACCTTTTGTTACACTTCTGTCTAATATCAAAACCACTTATCTGTTTTTGATCATATTTAATCTACATATTCCTCTATATATTTCCTATGTACATACCAAAAATTAGGTCCGAGTATTGTGTAATTTGTTTAAAGTTATGGGCCCAAACATAATGCACTTTGTAAAAAATCAGTAAATATATTTACTCACTTAACATGACAATTGTTGAAGCCAGAGACTTTTTCAGGGAAACAACTTAATTTAATCAAGATTCAATAATATAGGCAAAATTAGAACAGATTTTTGCAATTTTTAGCTCAGCTGACTATAAGTCATCTGAGCCATAGTCGTGGTCCATTGTCCGTCTTCCGTCTGTTGTCCGTCGTGCCGTCCGGCAGTCCGTCCGTCCGGATGTCCATCTGGCACGTAAGACTGGCACGTTTCGACACATTGGACCTACGAATCTGTAATTTTGGCATACAGTTAGATGTCCCCAAAATCTCCTACCATGCCGAAATTGGGTCAATAGGACTTCCTTCCTTAGAGATATTAAGGAAAAGCTCAATTTTTTATTAATATCAAAACCACTCATCTGGTTTTCTTCATATTTACCATAAATATTCCTCTATATAGTTCCTATGTACATGCCAGAAATTAAGTCAGTATTATTTAATTTAAAAAAGTTATGGGCCAAAACATAGTGGACTTTGTAAAAAAATCAGGAAAGATATTTGGTCACTTAAAACCAAAAGTGTTAAAGGTAGGGACTTTTTTTCAGTAATACAACTTTAATTAATCAAAATTAAATTGTATACCAAAAATTAGATCAGAATCTGTTAAATTTTTTCAACTATTGGCAAAAATATAAAATTGGTACCTTAAATTTTGCCCAACTTTGGCCAAGGCATGTTTTTTTCATGTAAGTACTGTGGATTTAATTTTCACAGCATGTACACATAAGGATTTAATCTGTTAAAATCTGAAATTAAAAAATAAAAGCTGCAAAATTAGGCTAGTTATTGAATTTTTAGCTCAGCTGACTATAAGTCATCTGAGCTATAGTCGTGGTCCATTGTCCGTCGTCCGTCCGTCCGTCCGTCCGTAGATGTGGCACATTTTGAAACCTTAAGACCTAGGAATCCAAAATTCAGCATAATGTTAGATGTCCCCAAGATCTCCTACCAAGCCGAAAAATGGGTCTTTGCAACTTCGTTTCTTTGAGAAATTAAGGAAAAACCTCCATTTTTTATTAAAAACCTATTTTCACACTTCAGGACTGCCTAATATCAAAACCACTCATCTGTTTTGCGTCATATTTACTATAAATATTCCTCTCTATAGTTCCTATGTACATGCCAGAAATTATGTCTGTATTATATAATTTAAAAAAGTTATCGGCCCAAACATAATGCATTTTGTAAAAAATCAGGAAAGATATTTGATCACTTAACACAAAAAATGTTAAAGCTGGGGACCTTTTTTCTGGTAATATAACTTTAATTAATCAAAATTAAATTGTATACCCAAAATTAGATGAAAATCTTTTAAATTTTTTAAAATATTAATAAAAATAAAAAATTGGTACCTTAAATTTTGCCCAACTTTGACCATGGCACGTTTTTTTCCTGTAAGTACTGTGGATTTAATTTTCACAGCATGTTTTTGTTAGCATTTAAACTGTTAACACCAAAAATTTGAAACCAGTTGATCAAAAACTGTAGATTTTAATCAAGCTTTCAAGCACCATGTAACATATTGTTTACATCAAGCTAGTGTTATGCAGTTTGCAAGAGCTCAGCTCCCCAGCTTCAGCTCTAAGTTCCTTAAATTCGGCATACAGTTAGATGTCTCCAAAATCCCCTACCATGCCAAGAATTTGGTCACTAGGACTTAATACCTTCGAGATATTAATGAAAAACTTCATTTTTCCATTAAAAACCCATTGTTACACTTCAAGACTGCCTAATATCAAAACCACTGATCTGACTTTAATCATAAATAATATACATATTTTTCATTCTCTATGAACATGCCAGAATGATGTCAGTATTGCGTAATTGTTTTAAGTTATGGGCCCAAACATAATGCACTTTGTAAAAAATCAAGAAATATATACTCCCTTAACAAGGGGATTGCTGAAGCTAGAGATTTTTTTGTCAGGGATGTAACATTATTTAATCAAGATTCAATTGAATACCCAAAATTAGTTCAGGACAGAATTTTTCAAATTTTATAAGTTATTAGTATAAATATAAAATTAGTACCTTAAATTTTGCCCAACTGTGACCATGGCACGTTTGTTTCCCGTGAGCACTGTTGATATAATTTTCATATCATGCACACATAAGGATTTCAGCTTTTCAGTTTAGAAAGCTGAAAGAAATTGGCCAAAAATTGTAGCTTTTATTAATGTTTTTTATGAGACCCTGTCAGACTTTGGCTCTCTCCAGCCCCTCTTGAGTCACCTGTATGTTGACCTTGTTGACCTTTCATCAAATTATGCACGCTTGAGGCGAGGCATACACAGAATCCAGGCAGCTTATGGCCAGCCACAGTTGATCTAGGTGTCCAACCCAACTCATCTAGTAGTTTTAACCAACAACATAACAATAAACAAATTAATAAATTTTTATTGGTTTTTAATAACAAATTAAAGAAAAATAGAAAAGGAATTTGTTAGTTTATTATAACAGGAAATTAACTTGCAGTTACTGATGATATAAGAATCTTGTATCGATGGGTAGAATAACACATATTCCAAATAACACCATGCAGTCACCTATGGCATTTTTCAGTTCAATTTTAATGATAAAGAAGTAAATCATATTATTCATTACTAATCATTAGGGATCATATGAAGGAAATTAATGATAGACAAAGATGCAGTTGATAATATTAATCTAGATTCCTACTGTGTCTAGTGTGTACATTGATGTGAAATTAGTCCAAAATGAATTTTTTACAGTTATTTTTTAATATAAATAAAAGCCATAAAACCAGGTACTTATGATCATTATTTAAATGTGTGAATTTTGTATATTCTGGATTCTCAAAATCATTGTTTGGTGAAAACTGAATAAATACCAGACATGGTGCGAATACTTTGTAATTGTATTTAAATACGAATATGATTATGTACTCCATTATAAAATTTCTTGCATAAAGAATGGGAATTCAGGTAAAAATGAAAGTATATGAATACTCGTGCCAATACTTTCAAAATGTATTCATGAATGCATTCATGAATATATTCTTTAATATTATTTTAATAATCATATCAGTTATATTTCATTTTAAAAAATCATATGATTCTCTTATTATTTTTAATAAAAATTATATTTGGGACAATATTTGTAATTTTTTTTAATAAATAGTTAAACTCTTATATTATATGTTCTGCTTATTAGTTATATGGCCAAGTCAAAATCTGTGTGACAATAGTACTCCATTTGTTAATAAAATAAATGAAATCAATCCTCTTCCCTGTCTCCAAAGGTACTATCAAAATCATACATAAGCTAAACAACAACAACTCATAATACAGCTTATAATACCACACAAAACCAGCATGTGCCTCATTTCTAAATAATATATTTTCATCATATATAACAGCTGAGCGTCGTGACCCATAGGTCCCTTGTTTTGGAGGCTCTTGTTGTGTTACCTTACATTGTCAAGCAGTCCACTTGGTGAATGTAGGTCATTCAGTGCACATCTCTATGCTCCCCAGGCTGTTGGCATAATGTTAGATGTCCCCAAGATCTCCTACTAAGCTGAAAACTGGGTCTTTGCGACTTCATTCCTTTGAGAAATTAAGGAAAAACCTGAATTTTTTTTATAAAAACCTATTTTTGCACTTCAGGACTGCCTAATATCAAAACCACTCATTTGTTTTTCCTCATATTTACCATAGATAATCCTGTACATAGTTCCTATGTTCATGCCAGAAATTAGGTCTGTATTATATAATTTAAAAAAATTAATGGTCCCAAACATAATGCATTTTGTAAATAATCAGGAAAGAAATTTGATCACTTAACACAAAACTTGTTAAAGCTAAGCACTTTTTTTCCATTACTATAACTTTTATTAATCAAAATTAAATTGTATACCAAAAATTAGATCAAAATCTTTTAAATTTTTTAAAATATTAGAAAAAAAATAAAAAATACCTTAAATTTTGCCCAACTTTGACCATGGCACATTTTTTTCCTGTAACTGCTGTGGATTTAATTTTCAAAGCATGTTTTTGTTAGCATTTCAACTGTTAACACCAAAAATTTGAAACCAGTTGATCAAAAACTGTAGATTTAATTCATGTTTTCAAGCACCATGTCACATATTGTTTACATCAAGCTAGTGTTTTGCAGTTTGCTAGGGCTCCGCTCCCCAGCTTCAGCTCTAAGTTCCTTAAATTTGGTATACAGTAAGATGTCTCCAAAATCCCCTACCATGCCAAGAATTTGGTCACTAGGACTTAATTCCTTCGAGATATTAATGAAAAACTTTATTTTTCAATTAAAAACCCATTGTTACACTTTAAGACTGCCTAATATCAAAACCACTGATCTGACTTTGATCATATATAATAAATTAACATTTTTAGCTCAGCTGACTGTAAGTCATCTGAGCTATAGCGATCACTCTTTGTCCGTTGTCCGTCCGGCCATCCGGCCATCTGTCCGTTAACAAGGCACAAATCGTAACCACTGGACCTGGAATCTTCTTACTTTACATCCAGAGAGGTCCTTGAAAAATCTCCTTGGAAACCTGGAATAAGGTCTCTGTTACCCATATTCTTTGAGCTATGGGGCCCCAAAGTATCCCCCAGAATAGTAAAAAATTTCATACAAAAACTTCAATATCTCATTAACTACATCACTGATGGTCATAATTTTTGGCATACATATTGATCATGAGATGATCCATCAGTTCCTACAGACTGGTGGCGCCACCTGTAATTTTTTATTTTTTACGAATTGTTTTCTCTATTTTTGAGACCTTCAAAAATGTGGACATCTGTTAACAGGGCACAAATCGTAAAGACTGGACCTAGAATCTTCATTTTTAGCTCAGCTGACTGTAAATCATCTGAGCTATAGTCGTGGTCCTTTGTCCGTCCGTCCGTCCGTTAACAGGGCACGTTTTAAAACTGTTGGACCTACGAATCCAAAATTCTGCATACCATTAGATGTCCCCAAAATCTCCTACCATACCGAAAATTGGGTCATTAGAACTTTGTTCCTTCGAGATATTAAGGAAAAACCTCCGTTTTCCATAAAAAAGCAATTGTTACACTTCAAGTCTGCCTAACATCAAAACCACTGATCTGTTTTTGATCATATTTAGTATTCATATTCTTCCATACATTTTCTGTGCACATACCAAAAATTAGGTCAGTATTGGGTATTATTTTGAAGTTATAGGCCCAAATATAATGCAATTTTTTAAAAAACAGGAAATATATTTGCTCACTTAACATGAGAATTGCTGAAGCTGAAGAATTTTTTTCAGGAATATAACTTTATTTAATCAAGAATAATTGTTTGCCCAAAATTAGATCTGAATTTTGCAAATTTTTCAAGTTATTAGCATAAATAAAAAATTAATACCTTAAATTTTGTCCAACTTTGGCAGTGGCACGTTTTTTCCCTGTAAGCACTGTTGATTTAATTTTCACAGCATATATACATAAGGATTTAATATTTTTAAATCTGACATTTCAAAGAAATTGTTTGAAAAGAGTAGCTTTTATTCAAGTTTTCATACACCATGTCAAGTGTTGTTTATATCTGGCCCACCTAGTAGTACAGCCTTCACTTGCATTATGTAACCCACCCCAGGCAGCTTGCCTTGACCCAGCTTGGCCACTACTAGCAGGCTTCTCCTCTGCCCCGCACTCAACCCCCCCCCCCCCCCCCCCCCAGCTGGTGCATTCATTAACTAGATGGATGTTATAATTTTCTGTATTTTATTTTATTCTTGGACATGCTACATTTTAGATTTTGGATTGTACCACCAGGGTTACAATGATTAAAGTGCACATTTAATTGTGTCCACAAAGTGATGTATTGCTATGAAAGTATGGATGTTCATCAGATAAGTAATGCTTTACTTCAGAAGAGTAAAACTTCACCAGGTGTGAAATTGACTATTAATTCCAGTTATTAATTATAGCTTAGATTGTAATTAGCATAATGATATTGTTTGTCTCTCATTCAACCAACAGTGTGTATACTTTATTTGAAAAGATGTTTTTATTTTATCAAATGTACTGAATCTTTTATTTTATTTCGGTGAATAAAATTAAGCTTGTCCTGAAAACTCCAATGTGCAAAACTTTTTAATAGGAATTCAAAGAATAATTTTGTAGATGCCATGTTGTGGCATTATTTTCTTTTACATTCAGTTTAAACATTTATGATTTAAAAATAATAAAATATATGTGTATGCATAATATGACCCAATGTGAGCTACAATCTGGATATATAATGATTGCAACTTAGAATTCTAATATTTTAACTTATATTTTCACTTTTATATTACAAATTTATAACACTTGTAAATAAAAAAAATGAATCAGATTAAAACTATTAATGAAAAAAGTGGATATGCTAAAAAATAGGCATATATATAAACTTAAATGCATTATTCCTTTGAAAGTGCAATGAAGGTATTAGTCCATTCTGTCCACTTGCCTGTCCATCTGTAAATTTTTCATATGCATCACAGGAGCTCAAAACTTGTACTGTTTTCCTTCATGACAGTCTTGTCAGATTATTAGTTTGCAATCATATATTGATATCTTTACTATAACAAAGTAGGAGGCCCTTTCCTCTTAGCTTCTCATATGCTTATATAAATATAAAACATTACAATAGAATATTTTTCATATTTTGCATTTGCAAAAATTTCAAACTTTTGTCATGACCCATGGGTCCTTTGTTTATATTCTGGATTCTCAACATCATTGTTTGGCTAAAACTGAATAAATACCAGACATGGTGCAAATACTTTGCAAATGTATATGAATATGAATATGAATATGTACTCCATTATAAAATTTCTTGCATAAGAATGGGAATTCAGGTAAAAATGAAAGTATTTGAATACCAGTGCAAATACTTTCAAAATGTATTCATGAATGCATATATTCTATAATATTATTTTAATAATTAGTTCAGTTATATTTTATTTAAAAAATCATATGATTCTCTTATTATTTTTAATAAATATTATATTGGCACAACATTTGTTATTAAATTTAAATAAATAGTTAAACTCTTTTATTTTATGTGCTGCTTATAAGTTATATGGCCAGGTCAAAATCTGTGTGACAATAGCACTCCATTTGTTAATAAAATAAATGAAATCAATCCTTTTCCCTGTCTCCAAAAATACTATCAAAATCATACATAAGCTAAACACCAACAACTCATAATAAAGCTTATATTTATTACCACACAAAACCAGCATATGCCTCTTTCCCAAATCATATTTTTTATCATATATAACAGCTGAGCGCCGTGACCAATGGGTCCCTTGTTAACATTCTGAGAGACCTATGAAAAGTCTCCAGGGAAACCAGAAATTAGGTCTCTGTTACCCATATTCTTCGAGCTATGGGGCCCCAAAGTACCCCCCAGAATAGTGAAAAATTTCATACAAAAACTTCAATATCTCATTAACTACATCACTGATGGTCATGATTTTTGGCATACATATTGATCATGAGATGTTTCAACAGTTTCTGCAGACTGGTGGCGCCACCTGTATTTTTCGATTTTTTACAAATTGTTTTCTCTATTTTTGAGACCTTTAAAAATGTGAACATCTGTTAACAGGGCACAAATCGTAAAGACTGGACCTAGATTCTTCATTCTTGACATTCTGAGAGACCTATGAAAAGTCTCCATGGAAACCAGAAATTAGGTCTCTGTTACCCATATCCTTCGAGCTATTGGGTCCCAAAGTACCACCCAGAATAGTAAAAAATTTCATAAAAAAAACTTCAATATCTCAATAACTACATCACTGATAGTCATGATTTTTGGCATACGTATTGATCATGAGATATTTCATCAGTGTCTGCAGACTGGTGGCGCCACCTATATTTTTCAAATTTTTACAATTTTTTTCTCCATTTTTGAGACCTTAAAGGATGTAGTTATCTGTCAACAGGGTTCAAATTGTAACCACTGGACCTAGATATCGGATTTTGTTTATTTTCTTTCTAACTGCATTTTCTTAGATTTTATAGGGAAAAAGCTTAAAAAGCTTTAAAAATCTTCTTCTCCGAAACTGTCCAGCCAAATTGTCCAATGTTTCACAGAAATGATCCCTGGAACAATCTTTCTCAAGTTTGTTCGAATGGTTCCAGTTTGGAGATTTTTGGCCGAGTTACAGGAGGTTGAACTTTGTTAACTGTTCAAAAAAGCATATTAAAATTTAAATCTCAGAAACGGCTGAACCTATCATCACCAAATTTTATGCAAATGTTGATCACATAGGTCATATCTGAAATTGAGGTATTGGTGGTGCCACCTGCATCGGCCTTTTTTGTACAGGGTCATCAGTGCCTGTATCACACTGAGGGCTACAAAAAACTTCTTCTCTGAAACCATATGGACAAAATGTTTAATATCGCACAGAAATGATCCTAGGGTAGTGCTTTCTGAAGTTTGTTCAAATGGTCTCTTTTCAGTGACTTTTGGCCAAGTCATGGGAAGCTGAATTTAGTCATATGCCATAACAGCCCATTTTAGCTCAGTGGCTACAAAGATCTTCTTCTCAAAAACCACTGGGCCAAATTGTTAAATCTCACACATTAATTATCCTCAGATGTTGATAATTCAAGTTTGTTCAAATGGTTTTGGTTCAGTGCTTTTTGGCTGAGTTATGGGAAGCTGAACTTAGCCAGTTTGCAGTATCTTCCTATATGAGTTATAAACTTGCAAAACGTTTTTCGACTGATGCCACTGAAGCCAGTTTGTTAAATATTTTACAAGAATAATCCCTACAATAATTCTTATAATAATTGTCATTAATGGTTCCACATAAATGATTTTTGGCTGAATTATGGAAATTGAATTGAGTCATTTTACCATATATGTTAGCTGTGTGATGCTGTTACATCTTGCCTGGCACCATTTAATCAGCATCTATTACATCATGCCACTAGACATTTAGATTTCAGGTTATTTTTGGTTAATATTGACAAGAAAGTTTTTTTAAAAGCTTTTAAAAAATTTAGATGTATGATTTAAGTTATTCATCACACCAGGCAATGTTACAATCATGGATATTCAGCTCTCTGTTGCTATATAAAGACAACTGTACGTGGATTATAAATTATTGGTATCCCTACTCAACTTAATTCAAGAATTTGCCATCAATGAGATATATCTTTATTTTAATTTTGCATTCACTATGCATCTGTAATAATTTTACATATATTCCTGATTTCTTTTTTATAAAAAGTCGGCTGAAAAGCATTTTGTATTGGGAAAATAAATTTCAAAGTTATTTCAAGTAGGGACCACTTTTGTGTACAGATGGCAGCACTGGGTTTACCATTGGCAGATTGCCAGTGTCTTGATGTTAGCCATTAGCCAAGATGATGTCAGCTCTATAAATAGTTTTAGCACAGTGCCAGGATTGGAAGAAGTGCAGCCAGGTATAGATCAAGAGTTCACTCAGTGCAGTAGCTGCATTCTATTTATAGCTTTGGAAGACTGCTCACTGCATCATATTTGGCACCAAAGTTCAGCCTGAATCTGTTCATAGCTTTGGCAGACTGCCAACTGTGTCAGATTATGCAAGAGGTCAAGAGTTCACTCAGTGCAGGCAGGTACAGGTCAAAAGTTCACTCAGTCTAGCCAGGTGCAGGTCAAGAGTTCACTCAGTGCAGAAGCTTGAGGCAGCAATTTGTAACAGGTCACTCGAGGGCAACTGCCTTACTCACCTAAGCCTTGTCAGCCCAGTGCATCAAACTCTGAGGAAGTTTGATGTATTGGACTGATACCTGTCTATGCGTCTTTGATGGTATTCTCATTTACAAGACACGAGGTGCCACCTACATTGACTTTTGCAGTGTATGCGCCTGCTTATTTCTGCAGAGGAATTTGATACATCAGCCTAAAATTGGGTATGTTTATACATATCGGGTAGCTTTATAGAGTACAAAACTGGTGGCGCCACCTACAATAATTTTTGCACAGTCTATGTCCCTGCTTATTTCACAGGAGGGGTTTGACATATCAGTCTGACATTGGGCATATTTATATATCTCTTCGTTATATATAAGACTGGTTGTGCCAGCTACAGACATTGTATCCGCCAAAACAGAGTTTTGCGGAGACTATGTTTTCAGTCGGACGCCAACCCTGCCGCCATTGCTGCATAGGTTTCCGGAGAACTCCTCCATAACCACTGGGCAGAATTTTTTAAAATTCGGAATTATGATCGGTAACATGTGAACTGCTGCGCCCTCATTTTTGGTTGACCTCTGACCTTCCTCTCTGCCTAGCGTCCATTTGTGCGTCTGTTTCCACACATAAACCCACATATCTCGGGAACCGTTTGACCGATCAGGCTAAAAATTTTGCACAAATGTAGCCCTTGGAAAGCTTTATAACATACACTAAAAATGGTGGCATAAAATCACTCATTTGGGATAAAATCACTCATATCTCAGAAGTGGTTTGACTTTTCCGCCTGAAATTTTGCAGGTTTATACATCCTGGACAGCTTTCTTGATTTTATGACAGGTGGCGCCACCTACATTCTTGTTTACTCTGCAGACATCCAAGCTCATATTTCTGGAACCCTTTGACCGATTGAGCCAAAATTTTGTATGTGTATAGATCTCCCATAGCTCTTTGTCATAGGCAAAACTGGTGGCGCCACCTGCAACCATTTATGCACAGCGTCCCTTTGTTCATCTGCCTTGGGATAAAATCACTCATATCTCAGCAGTGGTTTGACTTTTCCACCTGAAATTTTGCAGGTTTATACATCCTGGAAAGCTTTCTTGATTTTATGACAGGTGGCACCACCTACATTCACGTTTACTCTGCAGACATCTAAGTTCATATTTCTTGAACCGTTTGACCGATTGAGCCAAAATTTTGCATGTGTATAGATCTCACATTGCTCTTCATCATAGGCAAAACTGGTGGCGCCACCTGCATCCATTTTTGCACAGCATCCATCTGTTCATCTGCTTTGGGATAAAATCACTCATATCTCAGCAGTGGTTTCACTTTTCCACCTGAAATTTTGCAGGTTTATACATCCTGGACAGCTTTCTTGATTTTATGACAGGTGGCGCCACCTACATTCTTGTTTACTCTGCAGACATCCAAGCTCATATTTCTGGAACCCTTTGACCGATTGAGCCAAAATTTTGCATGTGTATAGATCTCCCATAGCTCTTTGTCATAGGCAAAACTGGTGGCGCCACCTGCAACCATTTATGCACAGCGTCCCTTTGTTCATCTGCCTTGGGATAAAATCACTCATATCTCAGCAGTGGTTTGACTTTTCCACCTGAAATTTTGCAGGTTTATACATCCTGGAAAGCTTTCTTGATTTTATGACAGGTGGCACCACCTACATTCACGTTTACTCTGCAGACATCTAAGTTCATATTTCTTGAACCATTTGACCGATTGAGCCAAAATTTTGCATGTGTATAGATCTCACATTGCTCTTCATCATAGGCAAAACTGGTGGCGCCACCTGCAACCATTTTTGCACAGCGTCAATCTGTTCATCTGCCTTGAGATAATACTACTCATATCTCAGCAGTGGTTTGACTTATCCACCTGAAATTTTGCAGGTTTATACATCCTGGACAATTTTCTTGATTTTATGACAGGCGGCACCACCTACATTCATGTTTACACTGCAGACATCCATGCTAATATGCAACACACCTCACTATATTCCCCTTGCCACTTAATCCATGCCTCACTTCACCCGTCCAACTCTGATTTCTGCGGAAACACATGGTGACTTGTCGACTACCCATATTCTAGTTTTAAAATGTCCTAGTCTGAAACCTGCAGGTCTGAAATGTCTGTTTTGCTGAAATCATAATGACTAAGGTAGATATGCAGGACTTAAAAGGATCAATTTTAAATTTTTAAAAATAAATCTCCAATTATACTCCCAAACTTTGCACAGGTTCGCATTAGGCCTGTAGGCCTTGTTTTAAATATTAGCAAAAATAAAAATGTGCATACCTATTCATCATGAAGTGTTTCATCAATTCCTGCAGACTGGTAGCACGCATTTTTAGCTCAGCTATAAGTCATCTGAGCTAAAGTCGTGGTCCATTGTCCGTCGTCCGTCCTTTCGTCCGGATGTCCGTCCGTAAGACTGGCACGTTTCGACACCATTCGACCTAGGAATCTGAAATTCAGATTCAGTTAGATGTTCCCAAAATCTCTACCAAGCCAAAAATTGGGTCAATAGGACTTTGTTCCTTCGAGATATTAAGGAAAAACATCAATTTTTTATAAGAAATCTATTTTCACACCTCAGGACTGCCTAATATCAAAACCACTCATCTGGTTTCCTCTATATAGTTCCTATGTACATGCCAGAAATTAGGTCTGTATTATATAATTTGAAAAAGTTATGGGCCCAAACATAATGCATTTTGTATATAATCAGGAAAGAAATTTGATCACTTAACACAAAACTTGTCAAAGCTAAGCACTTTTTTTCCAGTAATATTACTTTAATTAATCAAAATTAGATTGTATACCCAAAATTAGTTTAAAATCTTTTGAATTTTTTAAAATATCAGAAAAAAATAAAAAATTGGTACCTTAAATTTTGCCCAACTTTAACCATGGCACATTTTTTTCCTGTAATTGCTGCCTATATAGTTTTCACAGCATGTTTTTGTTAGCATTTCATCTGTTAACACCAAGAATTTGAAACCAGTTGATCAAAAACTGTAGATTTTATTCAAGTTTTCAAGCACCATGTCACATATTGTTTACATCAGGCTAGTGTTATGCAGTTTGCTAGATCTCAGCTCCCCAGCTTCAGCTCTCAGTTCCTTAAACTTGGCATACAGTTAGATGTCTCCGAAATCCCCTATCTTGCCAAGAATTTGGTCACTAGGACTTAATTCCTTCGTGATATAAATATAAAACTTCATTTTTCCATTAAAAACCCATTTTTACACTTTAAGACTGCCTAATATCAAAACCACTGATCTGACTTTGATAATATATAATATACATATTTTTCTATACATTCGCTATGCACATGCCAGAAATGATGTCAGTATTGCGTATTTTTTTTAAAGTTATGGGCCTAAACATAATGCACTTTTTAGCGAACTTGTGAGCTTATGCTTATGCGTCCATCGTCCGTCGTCTGTACGTTAACCCAAACTAACTTGAAAATGGCAAGAGTAAGCATCACGAAATTTTATGCAAAAAATTAGTCATCTGAAAAACTCTATCAGATTTTGCTTATTTTTTGGCTAACTGCATTTTCTTAGATTTTATAGGGAAAAGGCTAAAAAAGCTTTAAAAATCTTCTTCTCCGAAATTGTTCAGCCATATTGTCCAATATTTCACAGAAATGATCCCTGGAACAATCTCTCTCAAGTTTGTTCGAATGGTTTAAGTTCGGTGATTTTTGGCTGAGTTACAGCCAGTTGAACTTAGTCATCTGTCCAAAAAAGCATACTAAAATTACAATCTTAGAAACGGCTGGAGCTATAATCACCAAATTTTATGCCGATGTTGGTCACACGAGTCATATCTTAAATTTAGATATTCGTGGCGCCACCTGCATCAGCCTTTTTTGTACGGGGTTCATCAGTGCCCGTATCATACTGACAGCTACAAATAACTTCTTCTCTGAAACGATATGGCCAAATTGTTTAATATCGCACAGAAATGATCCTAGGGTAGTGCTTTCTGAAGTTTGTTCTAAGGCTAAGTTATGGGAAGCTGAATTTAGTCATATACCATAACAGCCCATTTTAGCTAAGTGGCTACAAAAATCTTCTTCTCAAAAACCACTGGGCCAAATTCTTAAATCTCACACATTAATTATCCTTAGATGTTGATAATTCAAGTTTGTTCAAATAGTTTTGGTTCAGTGCTTTTTGGGTGAGTTATGGGTAGCTTAACTTAGCCATTTTGCTGTAATTTCCCATATGAGTTATAAACCTGCAAAACATTTTTAGACTGACACCACTGAGGCCAATTTGTTTAATATTTTACAAGAAAAGTCCCCTGAATAATTCTTATAATGATTATCTTTTATGGTTCCGGAGAATGAATTATGGCTGAATTATAAAGATTGAATTAAGTCATTTTACCATATATGGTAGCTGTGTAAAGCAGATTCATCTAGCCTAGCACCAGTTTATCAGCATAACAACCATATGATTTAGTTATTGTGTTTTTGTATCTTTATTATTTTCATTTTGTCTTATTTTTCCTTCATGTTCTTATATTTGTTATTTGTTTCATGTTTAGCGAAATAAAAAGTATAATAAAAACATTTATAAATATCATTATATTTGTACCTGTTCTTTCTTGAAATGCAAGTCATCAACAATTCCTTTGTGTAATTATATTGTTACCTAATGTTAATTGCATTATGTTCATGAATGGAACACAAAACCTGTGTTATGTGGAAGAGCTCTTATATCGATATATCAGTCTCAGGTCCGCATGCATTGACTGCTGGCGCACTTCAGTGTGCCTGCACTATAATATTTTCACTTGATATTACAAATAATCATATTTAATGTTTGACACGAGTGCTAATTCTTTCTCAAGGAGTCATAAATGAAAATATGAGCGGCGTTTCCCAGGGTCCTTTAAAAATGGAATAGTCATCAAAGTCAAGCAGTTGGGGTCCATCTTCAGCAAAATATTTTGTATACTTAAAATTTTCATGGAAATGGTTATTTACAAAGCTTTGAGGGACTTTACTTTATTCTTATATCAGCAACAGGTGTGTTTTTATCTGTATATATAATCGACAGTGTGGAAATTGGTTTTTGGGGTCCGGGATCCGTGGGGTCCGGGTTGTACACACTGCCCAAGAGTACGACACTGCTGTCTAGGGATTGTTGGAGTCAAAATCTGACTCCAATAATGCACCGCGCGGCATCAACATGTACACTGACAGCGGAAATACACAAGTGGTGAAAAGGAGCCAATGTATTCCGTTAAAATGCGTTGAACTTTGTGTAAAGTAGTTCTATGTCATGTAAAACGAATTTACTTTGCGACTCTTTCGCTTTATTTATGCTAAAATACCGTGGTTGGCGTCTTATCAGCACTGCTGGAAGTACATTCCTCCATGGTACACTTTCAGTGTCTATGGCTGCGTTTTGTGTTAGTTAGAGAACAGTGACGTCACAAAGACGTCACAATGTTCGGTCGCGCTTCACCTTCAATTGACTGACGTCATAAGTTTGACTGGCTTTTTTATTATCAGTTCTCAGACAAGGAATAATTTGTAAACGCTGTGATCTGTTTTGTCATATTTTAGATTGTCTCATACAAAATCAAAACAAGGTAAGGCATTACTTTTTACGCAGGTAGTCGGCGGAATAGCTCCTGCAACCTTTGGACAAGAAAGGTTTACACCTTGTTGACACGGGTACTGGGACGTACTATATAGGTGCATAATATATACGGGGCTGAACTTCGGGCTTCGGCAAGTTAAGGGAACCCACAATTTTAGCTCAGCTGACTTTTAGCTCATAAGTAACCTGGTATATATATGTGCTGTAGTTTTTAGCTCAGCTGACTATAAGTCATCTGAGCTATAGTCGTGGTCCATTGTCCGTCGTCCGTCCGTCCGTCCGTCCGTAGATGTGGCACGTTTTGAAACCGTAAGACCTAGGAATCCAAAATTCAGCATAATGTTAGATGTCCCCAAGATCTCCTGCCAAGCCGAAAACTGGGTCTTTGCGACTTCCTTCCTTTGAGAAATTAAGGAAAAACCTCAATTTTTTATTAAAAACCTATTTTCACACTTTAGGACTGCCTAATATCAAAACCACTCATCTGTTTTTCCTCATATTTCCTATAAATAATCCTCTATATAATTACTATGCACATGCCAGGAATTAGGTCTGTATTATTTAATTTAAAAAAGTTATGGGCCCAAACATAATGCATTTTGTAAATAATCAGGAAAGAAATTTTATCACTTAACACAAAACTTGTTAAAGCTAAGCACTTTTTTTCCAGTAATATTACTTTTATTAATCAAAATTAAATTGTATACCCAAAATTAGATCAAAATCTTTTAAATTTTTAAAAATATTAGCAAAAATAAAAAATTGGTCCCTTTAATTTTGCCCAACTTTGACCATGGCATGTTTTTTTGCTGTAACTGCTGTGGATTTAATTTTCACAGCATGTTTTTGTTAGCATTTCAACTGTTAACACTAAAAATTTGAAACCAGTTGATCAAAAACTCTAGATTTTATTCAAGTTTTCAAGCACCATGTCACATATTGCTAGTGTTATGCAGTTTGCTAGAGCTCAGCTCCCGAGCTTCAGCTCTAAGTTCCTTAAATTTGGCATACAGTTAGATTTCTCCGAAATCCCCTACCATGCCAAGAATTTGGTCACTAGGACTTAATTCCTTCGAGATATCAATGAAAAACTTCATTTTTCCATTAAAAACCCAATGTTACACTTTAAGACTGCCTAATATCAAAACCACTGATCTGACTTTGATCATATATAATATACATATTTTTCTATACATTCACTATGCACATGCCAGAAATGATGTCAGTATTGTGTATTTTTTTTAAGTTATGGGGCCCAAACATAATGCACTTTGTAAAAAATCAAGAAATATATTTACTCCCTTAACAAGGGCATTGCTGAAGCTAGAGATCATTTTTTTTGTCAGGGATGTAACATTATTTAATCAAGATTCAATTGAATACCCAAAATTAGTTCTGAATTTTTCAAATTTTATAAGTTATTAGTATAAATATAAAATTAGTACCTTAAATTTTGCCCAACTGTGACCATGGCACGTTTGTTTCCCGTGAGCACTGTTGATATAATTTTCATATCATGCACACATAAGGATTTCAGCTTTTTAGTTTAGAATGCTGAAAGAAATTTGCCAAATATTGTAGCTTTTATTAATGTTTTTTATGAGACCCTGTCAGACTTTGGCTCTCTCCAGCCCCTCTTGAGTCACCTGTATGTTGACCTTGTTGACCTTTCATCAAATTATGCACGCTTGAGAGGAGAATCCAGGCAGCTTATGGCCAGCCACAGTTGATCCAGGTGTTCAACCCAACTCATCTAGTAGTTTTAACCAACAACATAACAATAAACAATAAATTAATAAATTTTTATTGGTTTTTAATAACAAATTAAAGAAAAATAGAAAAGGAATTTGTTAGTTTATAATAACAGGAAATTAACTTGCAGTTACTGATGATATAAGAATCTTGTATTGATGGGTAGAATGTCACATATTCCAAACAACACCATGCAGTCACCTATGGCATTTTTCAGTTCATTTTTAGCTCAGCTGACTATAAGTCATCTGAGCTATAGTCGTGGTCCATTGTCCGTCGTCCGTCCGTCTGTCCGTCCGTCCGTCCGTCCGTCCGTCCGTCCGTCCGTCCGTCCGTCCGTAGATGTGGCACGTTTTGAAACCGTAAGACCTAGGAATCCAAAATTCAGCATAATGTTACATGTCCCCAAGATCTCCTACCAAGCCGAAAACTGGGTCTTTGCGACTTCATTCCTTTGAGAAATTAAGGAAAAACCTCAATTTTTTATTAAAAACCTATTTTCACACTTCAGGACTGCCTAATATCAAAACCACTCATCTGTTTTTCCTCATATTTCCTATAAATAATCCTCTATATAATTCCTATGTACATGCCATAAATTAGGTCTGTATTATATAATTTAAAAAAGTTATGGGCCCAAACATAATGCATTTTGTAAATAATCAGGAAAGAAATTTTATCACTTAACACAAAACTTGTTAAAGCTTAGCACTTTTTTTCCAGTAATATTACTTTTATTAATCAAAATTAAATTGTATACCCAAAATTAGATCAAAATCTTTTAAATTTTTTATAATATTAGCAAAAATAAAAAATTGGTACTTTAAATTTTGCCCAACTTTGACCATGGCACGTTTTTTTGCTGTAACTGCTGTGGATTTAATTTTCACAGCATGTTTTTGTTAGCATTTCAACTGTTAACACCAAAAATTTGAAACCAGTTGATCAAAAACTGTAGATTTTATTCAAGTTTTCAAGCACCATGTCACATATTGCTAGTGTTATGCAGTTTGCTAGAGCTCAGCTCCCGAGCTTCAGCTCTAAGTTCCTTAAATTTGGCATACAGTTAGATTTCTCCAAAATCCCCTACCATGCCAAGAATTTGGTCACCAGGACTTAATTCCTTCGAGATATCAATGAAAAACTTCATTTTTCCATTTAAAACCCATTGTTACACTTTAAGACTGCCTAATATCAAAACCACTGATCTGACTTTGATCATATATAATATACATATTTTTCTATACATTCGCTATGCACATGCCAGAAATAATGTCAGTATTGTGTATTTTTTTTAAGTTATGGGCCCAAACATAATGCACTTTGTAAAAAATCAAGAAATATATTTACTCCCTTAACAAGGGCATTGCTGAAACTAGAGATTTTATTGTCAGGGATGTAACATTATTTAATCAAGATTCAATTGAATACCCAAAATTAGTTCTGAATTTTTCAAATTTTATAAGTTATTAGTATAAATATAAAATTAGTACCTTAAATTTTGCCCAACTGTGACCATGGCACGTTTGTTTCCTGAGAGCACTGTTGATATAACTTTCATATCATGCACACATAAGGATTTCAGCTTTTTAGTTTAGAAAGCTGAAAGAAATTGGCCAAATATTGTAGCTTTTATTAATGTTTTTATGAGACCCTGTCAGACTTTGGCTCTCTCCAGCCCCTCTTGAGTCACCTGTATGTTGACCTTGTTGACCTTTCATCAAATTATGCACGCTTGAGGCGAGAATCCAGGCAGCTTATGGCCAGCCACAGTTGATCCAGGTGTCCAACCCAACTCATCTAGTAGTTTTAACCAACAACATAACAATAAACAATAAATTAATAAATTTTCTTGGTTTTTAATAACAAATTTAAGAAAAATAGAAAAGGAATTTGTTAGTTTATAATAACAGGAAATTAACTTGCAGTTACTGATGATATAAGAATCTTGTATCGATGGGTAGAATGTCACATATTCCAAATAACACCATGCAGTCACCTATGGCATTTTTCAGTTCATTTTTAATGATAAAGAAGTAAATCATATTATTCATTACTAATCATTAGGGATTATATGAAGGAAATTAATGATTGACAAAGATGCAGTTGATAATATTAATCTAGATTCCTACTGTGTCTAGTGTGTACATTGATGTGAAATTAGTCCAAAATGAATTTTTTACAGTTATTTTTTAATATAAATAAAAGCCATAAAACCAGGTACTTATGATCATTATTTAAATGTGTGAATTTTGTATATTCTGGATTCTCAAAATCATTGTTTGGTGAAAACTGAATAAATACCAGACATGGTGCAAATACTTTGAAATTGTATTTAAATACGAATATGATTATGTACTCCATTATAAAATTTCTTGCATAAAGAATGGGAATTGAGGTAAAAATGAAAGTATATGAATACTCGTGCAAATACTTTCAAAATGTATTCATGAATGCATCCATGAATATATTCTTTAATATTATTTTAATAATCATATCAGTTATTTCAGTTTAAAAAATCATATGATTCTCTTATTATTATTAATAAAAATTATATTTGGGACAATATTTGTAATTTTTTAAATAAATAGTTAAACTCTTATATTATATGTTCTGCTTATAAGTTATATGGCCAAGTCAAAATCTGTGTGACAATAGCACTCCATTTGTTAATAAAATATATGAAATCAATCCTCTTCCCTGTCTCCAAAGATACTATCAAAATCATACATAAGCTAAACACCCACAACTCATAATACAGCTTATATTTATTACCACACAAAACCAGCATGTGCCTCATTTCTAAAAAATTTTTTTTTTATTTTTTTATCATATATAACAGCTGAGCGTCGTGACCCATAGGTCCCTTGTTAATGATAAAGAAGTAAATCATATTATTCATTACTAATCATTAAGGATTATATGAAGGAAATTAATGATAGACAAAGATGCAGTTGATAATATTAATCTAGATTCCTACTGTGTCTAGTGTGTACATTGATGTGAAATTAGTCCAAAATGAATTTTTTACAGTTATTTTTTAATATAAATAAAAGCCATAAAACCAAGTACTTATGATCATTATTAAAATGTGTGAATTTTGTATATTCTGGATTCTCAACATCATTGTTTGGTGAAAACTGAATAAATACCAGACATGGTGCGAATACTTTGTAATTGTATTTAAATACGAATATGATTATGTACTCCATTATAAAATTTCTTGCATAAAGAATGGGAATTCAGGTAAAAATGAAAGTATATGAATACTCGTGCAAATACTTTCCAAATGTATTCATGAATGCATTCATGAATATATTCTTCAATATTATTTTAATAATCATATCAGTTATATTTCATTTTAAAAAATCATATGATTCTCTTATTATTTTTAAAAAAATTATATTTGGGACAATATTTGTAATTTTTTTAATAAATAGTTAAACTCTTATATTATATGTTCTGCTTATAAGTTATATGGCCAAGTCAAAATCTGTGTGACAGTAGTACTCCATTTGTTAATAAAATAAATGAAATCAATCCTCTTCCCTGTCTCCAAAGGTACTATCAAAATCATACATAAGCTAAACAACAACAACTCATAATACAGCTTATATTTATTACCACACAAAACCAGCATGTGCCTCATTTCTAAATAATATTTTTTCCTCATATATAACAGCTGAGCGTCGTGACCCATAGGTCCCTTGTTGTTAATCGTCCGTCCGTCCGTTAATTTCGTGTTAAGAGAATTTGGTACCAGGCTACTTTTGTCAAGTAGTTCGGTCCTTCCCACAGTGCCCAAACAGAAGAGATTCGTTTCGAGTAGAAACGACCTCTGGCGGAAGGGTGGCTTTCACTTAGACATACACAGAGACTCGTTTAAAGCACGCCCTTACGAGACAACCAGTAGCACATGATAAGAAGTATGGAGCGGGCTTTTTTCACCTGATATTAGACCGTCGTAAAAAATCATGTAATCTTATTTTGTTTTGACATTTCTTGAAGTTAGTTGTCAAATTCTTTCAACTGCATCTTTCTGGGTTTGTTTTCATGCCTTGTGTATTTACTATAACAAGATCAATGGTCAGATATGACAGCATGAGTTGGAATTTTCAAAACATCGTTGCTGAACCATTGACTCACGTATACAAATAGAATGTGGATCATGTTTTTATAGTATAAAAAGCATTCAGATTGAACAGAAAGAATGAAAAAATTATGAGGCTGTATGTCAATTTGTTTATTTCTTTAATGGCAGGGTTCGTACGCACCTTGAAAACCTTGAAAAGTGCTTGAATTTAGTCCATTCAATTTCAAGGGCTTGAAAAGTGCTTGAAAAGAGCGAGTGGTATGGAAAAGTGCTTGAAAAATAAAATGTTGTGAAAAAGTTTGGTGAATGTTGTGTTTATGCATACCTGGTATTTTAATATAGACTTTCGGGCATCTCTACGTCAATCGAATGTATGAAATAGAATGAACCCAATCGTGGATGAATGAGACCGGGCGGTGAAAGTGACGATGTAACAAGTTAACACACGAGAGTAATAACCATGCTTCTTTTCAAATAGTATAAGTGAGCTGTTTTCTGTAAAGATCGTGGAGATTTCCCTCGAGGTACGTATAAAAGCTCTATAATTGAAAACTCAATACACGCTAGGCGAGTTCATGTAAGTATTTTCGCAAGACTTATAATTTAAATTGGAATGTAATACTACAGAGATTATTAATATATCTATTGAGAAAATCTGTTCAAAGGAAATAATTATCTGGGAACAAACCAAGAGAATAAAATGTGTGAAAAATACATGATGGGAACAACTCGAATTTGAGGAATGATAATAATATAAAACTTATTCGCTCAGTACAATATGTTGTTTAAATCAAGTTAACTTTATGTTTTACATTGGTAACTCAGCGATAATAATTATATCAGAGGGGTCATATTTCCCCAACGAACCCGATCAGACATCGTTTTGGTTAAAGGTTTTTCAGTTTACCCACGGGTTGCGTTTTTTTTATCTTGGTACCTGCGCATTCCACGTGTACGCGCTGTGATCGTCATCTGTTAGCTCACTAAGACCACTGATCAGCGAAATACAATTTTTACGTGGGGTCAATCCAATTAAAGATAAATACTGTTTGTCCAAAATAGGTATAGGTGTTTGGCAGGTTGTGACGTATATTCACGTGCTTTGTCGTCAGTTTGTAAAAGGCTGGGATCCATTGGGGAAATCACATTTTTGTTGCGATGTGTTAGCAGTTTGTAAGTTTAAAGAGTGATCAGCGACATACACATCTTCCAGTATCGGCCCCCACGATACTTGCTCTGCGTAACGTTTGCATAAAGCTCACCAATTAGAATTTTTAAAAAATAAGATTTCACACTGTTAGTTTTAGTGAAATATTGGACAGATTTGAATGGAATTCTGGCTGCGTCTGTGATCTTTATATAACGACCTTCACAGGTGTTCCCCGGCCATTTGTTGACAGTTGCGACTCAAGTTGTGACTTGGCGGTAAACGGCATAAACCTTGTGCACGACAAGGTCGTAATATAAACTTGCTGATACGAAGTTTGACTAGTATTGTTTGGAATAATTTGATAATATTATACCCAAATATCGTATAAGGGTAACATATAACAGGCTTTTATTGATTTTTTTTTGCCGTTGAAAACTTGAATGAATATCCCCAACTATCTCCAAACTGTCGGAGTTTCTCGGCACCTCTTCTGCCGGAGCATGTAATTTGCTAAAGTTTGAGCTAGTCGGCAAACCAGAGATCCCTATTCAAGATATTACAGGTTTTAGGCCCTCGTTATCAGATTAGTTAAATCTGTCAAGGTCATGCCAAAGATGAGTGATCATTTTGAATGGGCCGATGTGTATTAAACCGCCACAGGCTGTACCGAAGGGTAAAGTAATAGGAAGTGGCTAAACAGCCGGCAAGGTGCTGGCAGTTTAGTCCACAGGCTGAACAGCCGGCAGGGAATACTGACCTTGCCCTTGAGTCTATTGCCCACTGGCTGAACTGTTGGCAAATGAATGTAACATTGTATGCGCTATTTCAGTGTGATTCTCTTTACTTTTCATCATTTTGACAATGAGGTGACAATATAGTGCTGACTTACCAAATTAGATATACTTTGCTGTAACCTTTTCTTAAGAAATGCTATTTGGTGTGGATATTTCTTGCATCATCTCACAAAACACTAGCTAGGCTCAGCAACTTTAATTGGGTGTGGTGTAAGATTGTGTGATTATACCTTTGATCAAGTAATTAGCTGATCCTTTGGCCATTAATTTGACATAACCTGAGTTTGTTTTCACACACTAATTATTTGTTTGCTCATAAGCACACTAGTGTATAAACTATAAACAGTCTCTAGACACAGATTCATATTTCTGGTAAATTTTTATGACAAAATCTATAAACTATCCTGTAAATATTACAATTTTTATCAGATAATTTATATAAAAGTACCCTGTCAGTATCACAAATGTGTACTTTTAATACCTACTCATTATTACTTCACATACTTATTACATATAAACCAGCAAAATAGATAATTTGGTAAGTCATCACTATATTGTCAGCTCATTGTCCAAATAATAATGATAATGGAAAGTACAGAGTATTAGTATAACACTGAAATAGACTGAAATAGAATGAAACGCTCTTAATAGAGCATACATTAATTTGCCGGCAGTTTAGCCAGTGGGGTAGACTGCTGGCAAGGTCAATTTCCCCTGCCGGCTGTTTAGCCTGTTGACTAAACTGCCGGCACCCTGCCGGTTGTTTAGCCACTTCCAAAGTAATAACAAAGTAATAACTATTACTTATTTTACTTTTCCTAGCCATTTTAACACACTATATGGTCCATCTCCTTATTATAATTATTATTTTGCATTATGTGTTTCAAGACTTTCGATGTCGGTAACATGCATTGGTGAAGGAGCACTGACCGTCCATAAATTTTGATGTCCTTGAAAATACTTTTCAGGTCCTTGAAAGGTGTTTGAAAAGTGCTTGAAATTTTTCTCATGATAAGTGTATGAACCCTGAATGTAATTCAACGTCAGGTACCATGACAAACCACAAATCAGACATGGCCGCCATTTGGATATAGATTCAGGTACATGATTTGCTTTTCCATCGGTCGAAAATAAGATGAATATTTATATCTTATTAAACATATATTCTTGACAAATCGTAGATTTATTAATGTTTGTCTCTTCATTCTGTTCATCTGCAAAGATAAAATGAACGTCATTCTTGCAGATTTTTTAAGCGTTTGTGTACAACCTTCGACAGTGAGGCCTGTACTCACCTTTCAGATTTCTCCTAGACTGAGATGGTAAAAAAAATTGTTTACCTTATTTTTTACCCTAAAAATCACACTCGTCTTATGTGTTAGATCAATTAAATGCGTGTTTTTACGGTAGTGCCCCTTAGCTTTTCAAATGCTATAAATGTATAAAAGAATAACAATAGAAATAAGAGTATTTTGCATTTGCTGAAATTTTACCAAATTCAGCTGAGGGCAGTGACCCATGGTCCCTTGGTCTGACTTGTCAGGGTTGTCATGTCACAATAGGAGCCGAGTAAAAAAAAATGATATACCATGTATGCGCAAATTGTAACAGCATGCATCATTTACACATTCATAACTATCACCATGGATAATTAAATTTGAAGAAAATTCATTTTATAAATACTTCAAACTGCTGCAAACACTTGGAAAAATACTAAAATAACAGCAATCTAGGTTACCGGTAATAAAATTTCTCAATGTCAGAGATCAGCTGAGCATCATGACCCCTAGGCCATTTGTTTAAATCTAATCATTTGGGCAAAATGGTTGATATGTTCAAGTCTTATGTTTAACTTTACATTTTATGGATCTGTGGTCCAGGCAGCACATAGGACTATTACAGCAGAGACTTGAAAGATTGAGGTGCTGTGAGGTTATTTATGGTGGACCCCAACACAGGCTGAGGGCTATGCAGGCTAACGGGAAGGCCATGCCTCACTCACAGACAATCGCAATTTGTAGGGTTCCTTAGTGTTATGACCCAACAGAGAATAATAGGAGAAAGGCCCCCTCCCTGCTTATAGAAATATTTTGAACTATCTTAACGGAGCAAATTACATAGCAATTCATTAATATATTCAACTTATGAATTAGAAAGTGATACATTAACTATGGATAGCTTAATAATTTGGTAAAAGGGATTAAATAAGAAACATGAAAATTAATCACGAATAAACAGGAAAAGAAATTTATAAAATGAGAGGTTTTACAGGTCAACGGCACCCCCTATGGATCTACCAGATCTACGCTGGTCACTGCTGAATATACTGTTATTTACTTAAAGATGGTTAAAAAAAATGTTCTTTTTCATAACAGACTGACATGAAGAACTTCATCAAAGGTAATCTGTGTGCGCACCTTGGATCAATGAAGCAGTCTGTAAGTACAAGACCTTATGATTGTTTTACTCCTTGTGTCAGCCTGTTTACATAACATTTTTAGCTCAGCTGACTGTAAGTCATCTAAGCTATAGTTATGATCAATTGTAGGTCTGTCTGTCCCTCCATTACTGGCAAGTTTTGAGACGGTGAGATCTATAAATCCAAAATTCAACTTACAGTCAGATGTCCCTAAGTTCTCATACCAAACCCAAAATTAGGTCTCTGTGACTTCATTCCTTTGAGAAATTAAGGAAAAATATTCTATTAAAATTCTAATGTCACACTTTAGGACTACCCAATATCAAAACCATTTATTTGTTTTTAGCTCAGCTGACTTTCAGTCATGCTGAGCTATAGTGATGGGTCATTGTCCATCATCTGGCCGACCGTTAACAGGGCACAAATCTTAACCGTAAGGGCTAGGATCATGAACCCTGTGCAGTCTTAGAGGTTCTAAAAAGAATCCTTGGAAACCTGAACTTAGGTTGCTGCAACCTATATTCCTCAAGAAAAGAGCCGTGTATACACCCCCCAGAATTAATTCTCATAGCCAAAATTATCATCTCAAACCTTCCATCTTTTGCACATTGGTCACCTACCAACATGGGAAGAACCATATTATTTTGAGGTCACAGGGTCTAAGGTCAGGGTCAGATGACCCACTTCTTTGCATAGCCTGTGGATGCATTTTCAGCTCAGCTGACTATAAGTCATCTGAGCTATAGTCTTGGTCCATTGTCCGTTTGCTGTCCGTCCTTCCATTAGACCAGCATGTTTTGAAACCATTAGACCTACGACTCTGAATTTCAGCATACCGTTTGATGTCCCCAAGATCTCCTACCAAACCAAAAACTGGGTCACTGCGACTTTGTTCCTTTCAGAAATAAGGAAAAACCTTAAATATCCATGAAAAACCAATTATCACACTACAGGACTGCCATATATCAAAACCACTCATCTGGTTTTAGCGAACCTGTGAGCTTACGCGATGGTGTGGCGTCGTCCGGTGGCCTGTCTGCCATCGTCTGTACGTTTAACTATACTATCTTGAAAATGGCAAGAGTTAGCTTGTGATTGGCAAGAGTTAGCATCACGAAGCAAAAAATTAGTCATCTAAAAAACTCTGTCTGATTTTGCTTATTTTTTGGCTAACTGCATTTTCTTAGATTTTATAGGGAAAAAGCTAAAAAAGCTTTAAAAATCTTCTTCTCCGAAACTGTTCAGCCAAAAAGTCCAATATTTCACAAAAAATGATTCTTGGAACAATCTCTCTCAAGTTTGTTCGAATGGTTCAAGTTCGGTGATTTTTTTCCGAGTTACAGGAAGTTGAACTAAGTCATCTGTCCAAAAAAGCATACTAAAATTACAATCTCAGAAACCACTGGAGCTATCATCACCAAATTTTATGCCAATGTTGGTCACATGAGTCATATCTGAATTTGAGGTATTGGTGGCGCCACCTGCATCGGCCTTTTTTTTGTATGGGGGTCATCAGTGCTCGTATCATACTGAGGGCTACAAAAAACTTCTTCTCTGAAATCATATGGCCAAATTGTTTAATATCGCTCAGAAATGAGCCTAGGGTAGTGTTTTCTGAAGTTTGTTCAAATGGTCTCAGTTCAGTGACTTTTGGCTGAGTTAAAAGGAGCTGAATTTAGTAATATGCCATAACAGCCCATTTTAGCTCAGTGGCTACAAAGATCTTCTTCTCAAAAAACACTGGGCCCAATTCTTAAATCTCACAAATTAATTATCCTTAGATGTTGATAATTCAAGTTTGTTCAAATGGTTTTGGTTCAGTGATTTTTGGCTGAGTTATGGGAAGCTGAACTTAGCCATTTTGCTGTATTTTCCCATATGAGTTGTAAACCTGCAAAATGTTTTTTGACTGACTCACTGAGGCCAAGTTATTTAATATTTTACAAGAATAATCCCCTGAATAATTCTTATAATGATTGTCATTAATGGTTCAACATGAATGATTTTTGGCTGAATTACTGAGATTGAATTGAGTCATTTTACCATATATGTTAGCTGTGTGATGCTGTTACATCTAGCCTGGCACCAGTTTATCAGCATCTATTACATGAAGCCACTGGACATTCAGATTTCAGGTTATCTTTGGTTAATATTGAAATGAAAGTTTTTTTAAAAGCTTTTAATAAGTTTAGATTTATGATTTAAGTTATTCATCATACCAGGCAATGTTACAATCATGGATATTCAGCTCTCTGTGGCTATATAAAGACAACTGTATTTGGATTATAAATTATTGGTATCTCTGCTCACATTAATTCAAGAATTTGCCATCAGTGAGATATATCTGTATTTTAATTTTGCATTCAGTATACATCTGAAATAATTTTACATATATTCCTGATTTCTTTTTAAGCTCAGCTCACTATAAGTCATCGGAGCTATAGTCGTGGTCCATTGTCTGTCGTCTGTCCGTCCGTCTGGATGTCCGTCCTTAAGACTGGCACGTTTCGACACCATTGGACCTACGAATCTGAAATTCGGCATACAGTTAGATGTCCCCAAAATCTCCTACCATGCCGAAAATTGGGTCAATAGGACTTTGTTCCTTCGAGATATTAAGGAAAAACCTCAATTTTTTTATTAGAAATCTATTTTCACAATTCAGGACTGCCTAATATCAAAACCATCATCTGGTTTTTCTTCATATTTACCATTAATATTCCTCTATATAGTTCCTATGTACATGCCAGAAATTAAGTCAGTATTATTGTATCCGCCAAAACAGAGTTTTGCGGATACTATGTTTTCAGCTGGTCGCCGCCGCCGCCGCCGCCGCGTAGGTGTCCGGAGAACTCCTCCGTAACCGCTGGGCGGAATTTTCCGAAACCCGGGATTATGTTCGGGTCACATGTGAACTGCTGCGCCCCGATTTTGTTTTGACCTCTGACCTTTCCTCTGCGCTCTGCGTCCGTTTGTGCGTCTGTTTCCACACATAAACCCACATATCTCGGGAACCGTTTGACCGATCAGGAAAATTTTTTTGCACAAATGTAGCCCTCGGAGAGCTTTATAACATACACCAAAAATGGTGGCGCCACCTGCAACCATGTTTTCACAGTGTCCATCTGTTCGTCTGCCTTGGGTTAAAATCACTCATATCTCTGCAGTGACTTGACTAATTCACCTGAAATTCGGCATGCGCAAACATCCTGGATAGCTTTTCTGATTTTATGACAGGTGGCGCCACCTACATTCACGTTGACGCTGCAGACATCCAAGCTCATATCTCGGGAACCGTTTGACCGATCAGGAAAATTCTTTTGCACAAATGTAGCCCTTGGAGAGCTTTATAACATACACCAAATATGGTGGCGCCACCTGCAACCATGTTTGCACAGTGTCCATCTGTTCGTCTGCCTTGGGTTAAAATCACTCATATCTCTGCAGTGACTTGACTAATTCACCTGAAATTTGGCATGCGTATACATCCTGGATAGCTTATCTGATTTTATGACAGGTGGCGCCACCTACATTCACGTTTACGCTGCAGACATCCAAGCTCATATCTCGGGAACCGTTTGACCGATCAGGAAAATTCTTTTGCACAAATGTAGCCCTTGGAGAGCTTTATAACATACACCAAAAATGGTGCCGCTACCTGCAACCATGTTTGTACAGTGTCCATCTGTTTGTCTGCCTTGGGTTAAAATCACTCATATCTCTGCAGTGACTTGACTAATTCACCTGAAATTTGGCATGCGTATACATCCTGGATAGCTTTTCTGATTTTATGACAGGTGGCGCCACCTACATTCATGTTTACGCTGCAGACATCCAAGCTCATATCTCAGGAACCGTTTGATTGATCAGGAAAATTTTTTTGCACAAATGTAGCCCTTGGAGAGCTTTATAACATACACAAAAAATGGTGGCGCCACCTGCAACCATGTTTGCACAGTGTCCAGCTGTTCGTCTGCCTTGGGTTAAAATCACTCATATCTCTGCAGTGGTTTGACTAATTCACCTGAAATTCTGCATGCTTATACATCCTGGATAGCTTTTCTGATTTTATGACAGGTGGCGCCACCTACAATCAAGTTTACGCTGCAGACATCCAAGCTCATATCTAGGGAACTGTTTGACCAATTGGGCCAAAATTTTGCATGTGTATAGTTCTCACAAAGCTCTTTATCATACGCTTAACTGGTGGCGCCACCTGCAACCCTTTTTTGCACAGCGTCCATCTGTTTGTCTGCCAAGGGCAAAAATCACTCATATACAATATAGTGGTTTGACTTATCTGCCTTAAATTTTGCATATGTATACAACTTGGACGGCTTTCTGGATTTTTTGGTAGGTAGCGCAACCTACATACACAATTTGGCTGCAGACATCCATGCTGATATGCAACACTTCACCCGTTCCACTCTGATTTAGGCGGATACAAGTAGTCGCTTGTCGACTACCCGTATTCTAGTTTAATTTAAAAAAGTTATGGGCCCAAACATAATGGACTTTGTAAAAAAATCAGGAAAGATATTTGGTCACTTAAGACCAAAATTGTTAAAGGTAGGGACTTTTTTTTCAGTAATACAACTTTAATTGATCAAAATTTAATTGTATACCAAAAATTAGATCAAAATCTGTTAAATTATTTTAAATATTGGCAAAAATATAAAAATGGTACCTTAAATTTTGCCCAAGTTTGACCATGGAACGTTTTTCCCTGTAACTGCTGAGGATTTAATTTTCAAAGCATGCACACATAAGGATTTCATCTTTGTAGTTCAGAAAGCTGAAAGAAATTGGCCAAATATTGTAGCTTTTATTAATGTTTTTATGAGACCATGTCATACCCTGGCTCTACCCAGCCCCTCTTCAGTCACCTGTATGTTGACCTTGTTGACCTTTCATCAGATATGCACACTTTAGCGAAGCATACACTGGGGCAGCCAGGCAGCTAATGCCCAGCCACAGTTGATCCAGGTGTTCAACCCAACTCATCTAGCAGTTGTTTTGAAAAACAACATAACAATTAACAATAAATTAATAATTTTGTATTGGTTTTTAATAACAAATTAAAGAAAAATTAATAGAATTTGTTAGTTGATGAGTAACAGGAAATTAACTTGCAGTTACTGATGATGTAAGAAACTTGTATGGATGGATAGAATGTCAGTGTCAATGTTATTCCAAATAACACCATGCAGTCACCTATGGTATTTTTAGCTCAGCTGACTATAAGTCATCTGAGCTATAGTCGTGGTCCATTGTCCGTCGTCCGTCCGTCTGTCCGTCCGTCCGTCCGTCCGTCCGTAGATGTGGCACGTTTTGAAACCGTAAGACCTAGGAATCCAAAATTCAGCATAATGTTAGATGTCCCCAAGATCTCCTACCAAGCCGAAAACTGGGTCTTTGCGACTTCGTTCCTTTGAGAAATTAAGGAAAAACCTCAGTTTTTTATTAAAAACCTATTTTCACACTTCAGGACTGCCTAATATCAAAACCACTCATCTGTTTTCCCTCATATTTACCATAAATATTCTTCTATATAGTTCCTATGTACATGCCAGAAATTATGTCTGTATTATATAATTTAAAAAAATTATTGGCCCAAACATAATGCATTTTGTAAAAAATCAGGAAAGATATTTGATCACTTAACACAAAACTTGTTAAAGCTATGGACTTTTTTCCAGTAATATAACTTTAATTTATCAAAATTAAATTTTATACCCAAAATTAGATCAAAATCTTTTAAATTTTTTAAAATATTCACAAAAATTAAAAATGGGTACCTTAAATTTTGCCCAACTTTGACCATGGCACGTTTTTTTCCTGTAAGTACTGTGGAATTAATTTTCGCAGCATGTTTTTGTTAGCATTTTGTCTGTTAACACCAAAAATTTGAAACCAGTTGATCAAAAACTGTAGATTTTATTCAAGTTTTCAAGCACCATGTAACAAATTGTTTACATCAAGCTAGTGTTATGCAGTTTGCAAGAGCTCAGCTCCCCAGCTTCAGCTCTCAGTTCCTAAAATTTGGCATACAATTAGATGTCTCCAAAATTCCCTACCATGCCAAGAATTTGGTCACCAGGACTTAATACCTTCGAGATATTAATGAAAAACTTCATTTTTCCATTAAAAACCCATTGTTACACTTCAGGACTGCCTTATATCAAAACCACTGATGTGACTTTAATCATATATAATATACATATTTTTCTATACATTCTCTATGCATATGCCAGAAATGATGTCAGTATTGCGTAATTGTTTTAAGTTATGGGCCCAAACATAATGCACTATGTAAAAAATCAAGAAATATATTTACTTCCTTAACAAGGGGATTGCTGAAGCTAGAGTTTTTTTGCCAGGGATGTAACATTATTTAATCAAGATTCAATTGAATACCCCAAATTAGTCCTGAATTTTTCAAATTTTATATGTTATTAGTATAAATATAAAATTAGTACCTTAAATTTTGCCCAACTTTGACCATGGCACATTTGTTTCCTGTGAGCACGGTTGATAAAATTTCCATCACATGCACACAAGGATTTCAGCTTTTTAGTTTAGAAAGCTGAAAGAAATTGGCCAAAAATTGTAGCTTTTATTAATGTTTTTATGAGACCATGTCAGACCTTAACTCTCTCCAGCCCCTCTTGAGTCACCTGTATGTTGACCTTGTTGAACTTTCAGCAAATTATGCATGCTTGAGGCGAGCCATACACTGTTGCAGGTAGGCAGCTTATGGCCAGCCACAGTTGATCCAGGTGTCCAACCCAACTCATCTAGTAGTTTTAACCAACAACATTACAATTAACAATAAATTAATAAATTTTTATTGTTTTTTAATAACAAATTAAAGAAAAATAAAAAAGAATTTGTTAGTTTATAATAACAGGAAATCAACTTGCAGTTACTGATGATAAAAGAATCTTGTATCGATGGATAGAATGTCACGTACTCCAAATAACACCATGCAGTCACCTATGGTATTTTTCAGTTCAATTTTAATGATAAAAAAGTAAATCATATTATTCATTACTAATCATTAGGGATCATATGAAGGAAATTAATGATGGACAAAGATGCAGTTGATATTATTATCTAGATTCCTACTGTGTCTAGTGTGTACATTGATGTGAAATTAGTCCAAAATGAATATATTACATTTTTTTTTTTAAATATAAATAAAAGCCATAAAACCAGGTACTTTTGATCATAATTTAAATGTGTGAATTTTGTATATTCTGGATTCTCAACATAATTGTTTGGTGAAAACTGAATAAATGCCAGTAATGGTGGGAAAACTTTGCAATTGTATTTAAATACGAATATGAATATGTACTCCATTATCAAATGTCTTGCATAAAGAATTGGAATTCAGGTAAAAATGAAAGTATATGAATACCAGTGCAAATACTTTCAAAATGTATTCATGAATGCATTCATGAATATATTCTTTAATATTATTTTAATAATCATTTCAGTTATATTTCATTTTAAAAAATCATAAGATTCTCTTATTATTTTTAATAAAAATTATATTTGGGACAATATTTGTAATTTTTTTTAATAAATAGTTAAACTCTTATATCATATGTTCTGCTTATAAGTTATATGGCCAAGTCAAAATCTGTGTGACAATAGTACTCCATTTGTTAATAAAATAAATGAAATCAATCCTCTTCCCTGTCTCCAAAGATAATATCATAATCATACATAAGCTAAACACCAACAACTCATAATAAAGCTTATATTTATTACCACACCAAACTAGCATATGCCTCATTCCTAAATCATATTTTTTAATCATATATAACAGCTGAGCGCCTTGACCCATAGGTCCCTTGTTCAGTTAAATTTTAATGATAAAAAAATAAATCATATTATTCATTACTAATCATTAGGGTTCATATGAAGGAAATTAATGATAGACAAAGATGCAGTTGAAAATATTAATCTAGATTCCTACTGTGTCTAGTGTGTAGATTGATGTGAAAGCAGTCCAAAGTGAATATATTACATTTATTTTTTTTAATATAAATAAAAGCCATAAAACCAGGTACTTATGATCATTATTTAAATTTGGAATTTTGTATATTCTGGATTCTCAACATCATTGTTTGGCTAAAACTGAATAAATACTAGACATGGTGCGAATGCTATGCAAATGTATTTGAATACGAATATGAATATATACTGCATTAAAAAATTTTATTGCATAAGAATGGGAATTCAGGTAAAAATGAAAGTATTTGAATACCAGTGCAGATACTTTCAAAATGTATTCATGCATGCATTCATGAAAATATTCTATAATATTATTTCAATTATCATTTCAGTTATATTTTATTTTAAAAAATCATATGATTTTCTTATTATTTTTTTTAATAAAAATTTTATTGGCACAATATTTGTAATTAAATTTTAATAAATAGTTACTCTTTTATTATATGTGCTGCTTATAAGTTATATGGCCAAGTCAAAATCTGTGTGACTATAGCACTACATTGGTAATAAAATAAATGAAATCAATCCTCTTCCCTGTCTCCAAAGATACTATCAAAATCATACATAAGCTAAACACCAACAACTCGTAATAAAGCTTATATTTATTACCACACAAAACCAGCATGTGCCTCTTTCCCAAATCATATTTTTTATCATATATAACAGCTCAGCGCCGTGACCCATGGGTCCTTTGTTTAGCTCAGCTGACTAGAAGTCATCTGAGCTATAGTCGTGGTCCATTGTCCGTCGTCCGTCCGACTGTCTGTCCGTCCGTCTGTCTGTCGGGATGTCCATCCTTAAGACTGGCACGTTTCGACACCATTAGACCTACAAATCTGAAATTCGGCATACAGTTAGATGTCCCCAAAATCTCCTACCATGCCAAAAATTGTGTCAATAGGACTTCGTTCCTTTTGAGATATTAAGGAAAAACCTCAATTTTTTTATTAGAAATCTATTTCCACACTTTAGGACTGCCTTATATCAAAACCACTGATCTGTTTTTCTTCATATTTACCATAAATATTCCTCTATATAGTGTCTATGTACATGCCAGAAATTAAGTCAGTATTATTTAATTTAAAAAAGTTATGGGCCCAAACATAATGGACTTTGTAAAAAAATCAGGAAAGATAATTGGTCACTTAAGACCAAAAGCGTTAAAGTTAGGGACTTTTTTTCAGTAATACAACTTAGATTAATCAAAATTAAACTGTATACCAAAAATTAGATCAAAATCTGTTAAATTTTTTTAAATATTGGCAAAAATATAAAATTGGTACCTTAAATTTTGCCCAAGTTTGACCATGGCACATTTTTTTCTTGTAAGAACATTTGATTTACTTTTCACAGTCAGTATATATATAGATTTAATCTGTTAAATTCTGAAATTTGAAGGTAAAACCTAAAAAATTATTCTAGTTATTGAAGTTTTTCTAAGGCTTTATCAGTGACAGTTATGTAAATGTATATATGAGTATATGTGTATGTATTGGAGACTCTTCTGGATTTTAGCCCTCAGCCCTTAGGCTGATGGGCTATTGTCGTCACCCAAGCTGTCCATCCGTCTGTCCGTCCGGCGTCCGTTAACTTTTACCTTGTGAGCGGGATATCTTGAAAAGGATTCACCGTCAGAATTTTATTTCTTCGGTAAAGATGTATATCGACAAAATCTCAGTCAAGTTCGAAGATGGGTGACCTTGACCTATTTTCTACGTTTTAGAGCTGATTATAGAAAAAAAACATTTAGAAGCTTATTTCTCAGGAACCATTTGATGGATTTTCACAATACTTAGTATGATCTTAGGGACTGATGGTTTGTAACTGCTGCACAAGTTGGGGGGCACCACCTGCAATTTCTGATTTTTTAATGAATTTTTCTTGGATTTTTCAACTTTGGCCTTGTGAGCAGGATATCTCTAAAAGGATTCACAATAGGAATTTTATTTCTTTGGTGAAGATGTATATCGACAAAAATCTTGTTCATGTTCGAAGATGGGTGACCTTGACCTACTTTTCAAGGTCACAGAGCTTATAATAGAATAAAACTTAGAAGCTTATTTTTCAGGAAGCATTTGGTGGATTGTAATGAATCATGGTACATACCTCTCCATTTTAAATTTATAACTGAGACATGTACAGATATACATCCATGTGAGAACAGATATTTAGTACTTTACTGTTACCACCTCTAAACACTGTTCTTTTGGCTGAGGGCTTTTGTCAGCTTCTGCTGATATTCTAGTCTTCATATTTTCCATATATATTTCTCTATATAATTCCTATGTACATGCCAAAAATTTATTCTGTATTATATAGTTTAAAAAAGTTATGGGCCCAAACATAATGGACTTTGAAAAAAAATCAGGGAGGATATTTGGTCACTTAAGACCAAAAATGTTAAACCTAGAGAATTTTTTTCCCTACAGCCTTGCCTGGGTGAAGTTATTAGTGATGCAACACTGCTGTCACAAACATAGGATCACGTGGCAACCCTGTTAAATTTTTTTAAATATTGGCAAAAATATAAAATTGGTACCTTAAATTTTGCCCAAGTTTGACCATGGCACGTTTTTTTCTTGTAAGAACATTTGATTTACTTTCATCCTCCCCCTCCCGCTCCCCCCCCCCCCTCCAATCAGGTCCTTTAACCTGTGGGATGGGAACATTATGTTTGTATATATTTAAAAACAATGGATTTAATTGGATAGTGTAAACTGCTGAACTGTCAACAACTTATCAAAAAGCCAACTAGTGATCATGGTAATAGTATAGATATCATATTCACAAACTGCTATAGCCTGATATGTTTAAGTTGGTCACAAAATCTATTCAAGAATGTTCAAAAGTTGGTGCACTGGAATGTTAATTAATCACCTCCCCCCCCCTGTTTATGTGCTTAAATAATATATTTTAAAATACTAATAAAATATCAGTTACATTATAATATACATGTTCCAGATGGGCCAAATAGGGAAATAAGAATAAAGTGTTTCATCTGAAAAGATAGATATCTGTAATCATATCTGTCCCACCCGTAACAGTGGAATAACACTGTGAAATTAGGGAGAAGATAAAAATTTAATCTTTTTGCTGAAAAGCACTAACCTGAACTGTTTTTTACCTAATTTGTATGCCTGCCCGTTGCATTTATTATACAGCAGATAAAAAATACATCTTTTTGTCCCACATGTAACATGTCCCACCTGTAACAAGGTAAAGAATATTGCTTGCTTCATAAAAATTATGTTTAACAACTCATATTAATTTTATATTATTTCTTTTAACTCCCTTTAAAGGTAAAAACTGTACTATGAATTTCTGTTGTATTGTACTTTTTCGGCAATCTGACTTTAATATTTTAATAGTTACAGGAAGGTAGTTTATCATGTTATTTTTTATTCATATATCATGTCTGAAATATTCTTTTGCTAACACAATCTGGATTTAAATCCCTTTTTTTTTGTTTGAACATCATACATTATACAAATTATTTAAAAAATAAGCAAATAACAAATAGAAACTGATAACAAATGATAACACATTTCAGTAAAATAGCTGATAAGGATATATGACAGATAAAGGTGAAACTAAAGGCAGATATGGTCAAAATTGGGAAAATAATTTTGTGGGTGTAAAAAAGAAAATGGAAAAATGAAAAAGTGGCAAACATGAGTACACTTAAAAATGTACAAGCCAAACAATTATCCTTCAACTGATGCTGGAGATCATGCCAGTTTGTGATCACAGAAAAAGAAACACTGATAAATAAAATGCTATACAAAGCCAAGGATCAAGGTTTATCAGATAAATATAATTGGCTAAGGATCTCCTTTTTTAATCTCCATTTCAAATAAATAAAGGGACTTGTTGGGTATACATCCACTACTTTATCACTGATAAAACTCATATAGTATGTTTTAAACTTCTAAGTATAAACTTAATGTTAACAAGATACTGTTTTTATTCTGGTATTAAGCATTTAAGGTATTAAGTATTTAAATATGTGCATGTTGTATGTCTATACTATCATTTCCTTGCTGGGTATACAGCTAGTAAATAGTAAATACACATCCTGTGTGATGTGAGAATCCACAGGTGTTCTGCTGGCAGGTGCATGAAATCAGGATCAGGAGCACTGGCTCAGTAGTCAGTATTGGGTGCTCAGCATGTGGCCTGCCAGACACCACCATATCAATACTGGCAGTTGTCACTTGTGAAGTGATCACTAAAAGCAATCAAATGTATATTGAATTAAAAGAATGATCTGTTGCAGACCTATATGTTTGTTCTTATGTACATAAATTGGTATGTGTTTGTTATTGTTAACTTTATTTGTATATATGTAAAGCAGTGTTGATCCTATGCACACAATATTTTTCGGAAAATGTAGTTCAAGGAGTAATCCAGAAGAGACCATGTTGTGGTGATGTAGCATTTATAGATATTTTTTTTTAAAATTTAAATTAATTAATATATAATTAAACAAATCTATGGGTCTAATCTGATAATATATGAACCAAATTTATTGATAACTTATGGAGCAATTGGAATTGTGAATGTTCAAATGTAGAAATGTTTTCATGTGACTTTCCCTCTTCACCTTCCCCCCCCCCCACACACACACACTTACACCACAAGTATATATAATATATGTTTTGTATTGTTAACTGTATTTTTTTTTTAATGTTAACCTGTGTTGATCCAATGTACACAATTTTTATTGAAAAAGTAGTTCAAGGGGTATTCTAGAAGATATTGTGTTGTGCTGATGTAGCATATTAGAAAAAATAAGGTCTCATTATACGTTAAACCCTTATATCCAAATTTAAAGTTTCTTAATTCATATTAAACCCCATACAGTGTACATTATTTCAAAACTCATGTAAAGAGTAATCTCTCTGATGGTATACTATTTCAAAACTCATGTAAAGAGTAATCTCTCTGATGGTATACCCATTCATTTATTTATTATTCATTTTCATATGATTTTGGAATATGTATAAATATAAATTTTATTTAAAAAAAAGATCACTATTTCAGGGCCTAGTTTTTATAATGTATAATCTATATGACAATATATGTCACTTTCCTTCTCTGCCTTCCCCCCCCCCCCCCCTCTGCACACAGTCACTTTCACCATAAGTATATTGTAATATATGTTATTTTTTATTGTTAACTGTGTTTCTTTAAAGGGACATAATCAGGAGCTATATTATGCCTACTCTTCCACACTAACAGCTCAGTTTTGCTTTATACAAAGGTTTACCATCAAAAACATCCCAGCACACAAGCTCAGTACTTTGCATATGGCAGTTCAGCACGTTGTTATGGCTCTGTGTGTTGGTAAACACAGTCCACGTGTGTTTGTTTACCAAAACCATCCCCGGTGACCGGAGGACCAATTGTGAGCTGCAACACGTGATGTTTTAGTTAGCAGGAACATGTATTTAATTTTTTGGGCCAAGTCCGTCAGGGAATCTCCAGATTCACATGTGTTGTAGCCCGGCGATGCATGCACTGTGTTTATGTTTACATCTGTGATCGTGCCGGGTCCATTGTTTTTAACACTCGTTTAACGGAATAAGCAAACAGTTTTAGGGCAATTGTTTGGCAGGTACCAATTCATTTTAAAGTGAAGAGGCTATTTTTCGTGTAAATTCAACATGCTTAATAGGTGATTGGGCCCCTTTAAATGTAAGGCTGTGTTGATCCAATGAACACAATTTTTTTTTATTGAGAAAGTAGTTGAAAGAGTAATCCAGAAGATACCATGTTGTCCTGATGTAACATTTTTACACAAATGAAGGTGTCATTATCTTTTAATCTCCAATATCGCAATTGAATTTAAAGTGTTTAAAATTCATACTAAATCTGATAAAGTGTACATGATTTCAAACCTCTTGTAAACAGTCATCTCTCTGATGGTATACACATTTATTTATTTATCATTCATTTCATATGATTTAAAATATTAAAAAAAAAAATATCATTAATATATACACAGAGCAAGCCAGATATAACATAAATCCTTTTTCAAAAGGTAGGTGAATAGGCACCTTTAAAGGTACATAGGCATTTACCACAGTGACAGTGTGTATCATCTTCTGCAATCAGTTCATTTTTGCTAAATAAAAAAATTTGCTTGCAAAGCCAAAAACTTCTTTTTTACCAGTTTTATATTCCTGTTTTATAAACCTGTAATCTTACATACCTTTATACAACAAAGGTGATACAATTATATCTGTCACATTCAGCTGAGTGCCATGACCCATGGGTCCCTTGTTATAAAAAAAGTCAGCTGTAAAGCATTTTGTATTGGGAAAATAAATTTCAGAGTTATTTCATGTAGGGACCACTTTTGTGTACAGATGGCAACACTTGGTTTACCATTGGCAGATTGCCAGTGCCTTGGTGTTGGCCATTAGCCAAGATGATGTCAGCTCTATAAATAGTTTTGGCACAGTGCCAGGATTGGAAGAAGTGCAGCCAGGTATTGGTCAAGAGTTCAGCCTGAATCTATTTATAGCTTTGACAGACTGCCAACTCTGTCAGATTATGTAACAGGTCAAGAGTTCGCTCAGTGCAGCCAGGTACAGGTCAAAAGTTCACTCAGTCTAGCCAGGTGCAGGTCAAGAGTTCACTCAGTGCAGTAGCTTGAGGCAGCAATTTGTCACAGGTCACTCGGGGGCAACTGCCTTACTCACCTAAGCCTTGTATTGGACTGATATTTTGACCTGTCTATGCGTCTTTGATGGTATTCTCATTTACAAGACAGGTGGTGCCACCTACATTCTCTTGCAGTGTATGCTCCTGCTTCCACAGAGGAATTTGATACATCAGCCTAAAATTGGGCATGTTTATACATATCGGGTAGCTTTATAGGGTACAAGACTGGTGGCGCCACCAACAATAATTTTTGCACAGTGTATGTCCCTGCTTATTTTACAGGAGGGGTTTGACATATCAGTCTGACATTGGGCATATGTATATATCTCTTTGTTGTATATAAGACTGGTGGTGCCAGCTACAACCATTGTATCCTCCAAAACAGAGTTTTGAGGATACTATGTTTTCAGTCAGACGCTACGCCATCGCCACATAGGTTTCCGGAAAACTCCTCCAGAACCATGCACTGGGCAGAATTTTTTAAAATTTGGAATTTTGATCAGTCACATGTGAACTGCTGCACCCTCATTTATGGTTGACCTCTGACTTTTCTTCTCTACCCAGCGTCCATTTGTGTGTCTGTTTCCACACATAAACCCACATATCTCAGGAACCGTTTTACCGATCAGGCCAAAAATTTACACAAATGTAGCCCTTTGATAGCTTTATAACATACACTAAAAATGGTGGCGTCACCTGCAACTATTTTTGCACACAGTCCATCTGTTCATCTGCCTTGGAATAAAATCATACATATCTCAGAAGTGGTTTGACTTATCCACCTGAAATTTTGAAAGTTTATACATCCTGGACAGCTTTCTCGATTTTATGATAGGTGGCGCCACCTACATTCACTTGTACTCTGCAGACATCCAAGCTCATATCTCAGGAACCGATGACCGATTGGGCGAAAATTTTGCATGGCTATAGATCTCACATAGCTCTTTATCATAGGCAAAACTGATGGCGCCACCTGCAACCACTTATGCACAGCGTCCATCTGTTCATCTGCCTTGGGATGAAATCACTCATATCTCAGCAGTGGTTTGACTTTTCCACCTGATATTTTGCAGGTTTATACATCCTGGACAGCTCTCTTGATTTTATGATAGGTGGCGCCACCTACATTCAGGTTTACTCTGCAGACATCCAAACTCATATCTCGGGAACCGTTTGACCGATTGGGCCAAAATATTGCATGCATATAGATCTCACATAGCTCTTCATCATAGGCAAAACTGGTGGTGCCACCTGCAACCACTTATGCACAGCGTCCATCTGTTCATCTGCCTTGGAATAAAATCACTAATATCTCAGAAGTGGTTTAACTTATCCACCTGAAATTTTGATAGTTTATACATCCTTGACAGCTTTCTCGATTTTATGACAGGTGGCGCCACCTACATTCACTTGTACTCTGCAGACATCCAAGCTCATATCTCAGGAACCATTTGAACGATTGGGCCAAAATTTTGCATGCCTATAGATCTCATATAGCTCTTCATCATAGGCAAAACTCATTGCTCCACCTGCAACCACTTATACACAGCGTCCATCTGTTCATCTGCCTGGGGATAAAATCTCTTATATCGCAGCAGTGGTTTGACTTTTCCACCTGAAATTTTGCAGGATTATACATCCTAGTCAGCTTTCCTTTATTTATGACAGGTGGCACCACCTACATTCAGGTTTACTCTGCAGACATCCAAGCTCATATCTCGGGAATGGTTTGACCGATTGGGCCAAAATTTTGCTTGTGCATAGATCTCACATAGCTCTTCATCATAGGCAAAACTGGTGGCACCACCTGCAACCACTTATGCACAGCGTCCATCTGTTCATCTGCCTTGGGATAAAATCACTCTTATCTCAGCAGTGGTTTGACTTTTCCACCTGAAATTTTGCAGGTTTATACATCCTTGACAATTTTCTGGATTTTATGACAGGTAGCACCACCTACATTTAGGTTTACACTGCAGACATTCATGCTTATATGCAACACACCTCACTCTTTTCCCCTTGCCAATTAATCCATGCCTCACATCACCTGTCCCAGATTTCTGTGGATACACATAGTCGCTTGTGGACTACCCATATTCTAGTTTTAAAATGTTCTAGTCTGAAACTTGCAGGTCCGAAACGTCCATTTTGCTTTAATCATAATGACTAAGGTAGATATGCAGGACTAATGAGGATCAATATTAAATTTTAAAAAATAAACCTGCATTCATACTCCCAATTTTTGCACAGGTTCGCATTAGGCCTGTAGGCCTTGTTAATGTTTTTAATAAATTAAAATATAATTAAACCCATCAGTTTGCATACATTTATAAAATATGAAGCAAATGATGGATAAAGGCACAATTTAAAATTTTGAAATCTGAATGAAGTATTATTTTTAGATATTTATTGTTTTTCAGTAATTTAAAAGTTATTTTTTTGTGGTAAAAAAAAAACAAAACAAATATACATTTGTATGCATGAAGTGGTGTTATCTGACAAGATATATATATATTATATTGGAAATGTATAGAAATGCAAACTTGAAATAAAAAAAATTTGATAAAAATATAAGGATCTAATACAAACATTTATTCATTATTTTCCTGCCTCAACAGAATTGGAGATCAAGCTTTATTTGCCCTGTTTGTATATGCAGAAGTGTTGTTAGTCCCACCATCCCCGTCATGTATGTGTATGGATTTAAGCTATTAAAGTCTGAAATTTGAAAGCAACTTAATTGTGTTATATTACAGATGTTAACTTTAAAAAAAATTGACATAATAAGAAAAAAAAGAAATGATTGAAACTTCATATATTATCAGCTTTCTTTGTTTACCAGTCTGTCTTTCCTTTTTAGCTCCTTTGTCCATCGTCTGTCCATCAGTTAACAGGGCACGTTTTGAAACATTTGGACCTATGAATCCAAAATTTTGCATACAGTTAGATGTCTCCAAAATCTCCTACCATACCAAAAATTGGGTCACTAGGACTTTGTTCCTTCAAAATATTAAGGAAAAACCTCTGTTTTCCATAAAAAAGAAATTGTTACACTTCCAGGCTGCCTAATATCAAAACCACTGATCTGTTTTTGATCATATTTAGTATTCATATTCTACCATACATTTTCTATGAACATACCAACTATTTGGTCAGTATTGCATATTGTTTTGAAGTTAAGGTCCCAAATATGCTATATTTTAAAAACAGGAAATATATTTACTCACTTAACATGAGATTTACTGAAGCTGGAGACTTTTTCTAAGGGATATAACTGTTTTTATCTATTCATTGTTTACCCAAAATTAGATCTGAATTTTGCAAATTTTTTAATTTATTAGAATAAATAAAAAATCATTACCTTAAATTTTGTCCAACTTTTGCTACGGCACGTTTTTTCCCTGTAAGAACCATTGATTTAATTTTCACAGCATATATAAATTAGAATTTAATCTTTTAAAATCTGAAATTTCAAAGGAATTGATTTGAAATAGAAGCTTTCATTCAAGTTATCATACACCATGTCAAGTGTTATGTAACCCACTGGAGGCAGCTTGCCTTGGTTCAGCTTGGCCACTACTAGCAGGCTTCCCCTCTGCCCTGCACTCCCCCCCCCCCCCAGCTGGTGCATAAACTAGATGAATGTTATAATTTTCTGTATTAGATTCATTCTTATTCTAGGCTATGCTACATTTTAGGTTTTGTATTGTACCACCAGGGTTACAATGATTAAAGTGCACATTTAATTGTGTCCACAAAGTGGTGTATTGCTATGAAAGTGTGGATATTCATCAGATAAGTAATTCCTTACTTCAGAACAGTAAAAACTTCACCAGGTGTGAAGTTGACTATTAATTCTTGTAATAAATTATAGCTGAGATAGTAATTAGCACAAAGATATTTTTTGTCCCTCATTCAACCAACAGTGTGTATACTTTTTTTGAAATAATGTTTTTTAGCAAACCAGTGAGCTTATGCGATGGTGTGGCGTCGTCCGGCGTCTGTCGTCCGTCGGCCGTCGTCTGTACGTTAACTCATACTATCTTTAAAACGGCAAGAGTTAGCATCAAGAAATTTTCTGCAAAACATTAGTCATCTAAAAAACTCTATCGGAATTTACTTATTTTTTGGCTAACTGCATTTTGTTAGATTTTATAGAGAAAAAGCTAAAAAAGCTTTAAAAATCTTCTTCTCCGAAACTGTTCAGCCAAATTGTCCAATATTTCACAGAAATGATCCCTGGAACAATCTCTCTCAAGTTGTTTGAATGGTTTAAGTTCGGTTATTTTTGGCCGAGTTACAGGAGATTGAACTTAGTCATCTGTCCAAAAAAGCATACTAAAATTACAATCTTAGAAACGGCTGGAGCTGTCATCACCAAATTTTATGCTAATGTTGGTCACATGAGTTATGTCTGAAATTCAGGTATTGGTGGCGCCACCTGCATCGGCCTTTTTTGAACGGGGGTCATCAGTGCCCGTATCATACTGACAGCTACAAAAAACTTCTTCTCTGAAACCATTTGGCCAAATTGTTTAAGATCGCACAGATATGATCCTAGGGTAGTGCTTTCTGAAATTTGTTCAAATGGTCTCAGTTCAGTGACTTTTGGCTGAGTTATGGGAATCTGAATTTAGTCATATATGTTAGCTGTGTGAAGCAGATACATCTAGCCTGGAACCATTTTATCAGCATCCATTACATCATGCCTCCAGACATTTAGATTTCAGGTTATCTTTGGTTAATATTGACAAGAATGTTTTTTAAAAACTTTTAAAAAATGTAGATTTATGATTTTAGATAATTCTCATGCCAGACAATGTTTACAATCACAGGTATACGTTAACCGATACTATTTCGAAAACGACTGGAGCTAGCATCATGAAATTTAATGAAAAAAATTAGCCATGTGAAAAAAATCTGCATTTTCTTAGATTTTATAGGAAAAAAAAGCTAAAAAACCTTTAAAAATCATCTCCTCTGAAACAGTCAAGCCAATTTGTTCAATATTTCACAGAAATAATCTTTTATACCATCTCTCTCAAGTTTGTTCAAATGGTTCAAGTTCTGTGAATTTTGGCCGAATTACAGGAAGTTGAACTTAGTCATCTGTCCAAAAAAGCATACTAAAATGAGAATCTCAGAAATGGCCAGAGCTATCTTCACCAAATTTTATGCCAGTGTTGGTCACATGAGTCATATATGAAATTCAGGTATTGGTGGCGCCACCTGCATTGACCTTTTTTGTACGGGGGTCATTGGTCATCTGTATATCAACCCATAATTTCTCAGGAATTGCAGGAGCTACCATCATCAGATTTTATGCAATTATCTGTCACATATCAAATGTTGTGGAATTCAGCTTATGTTTTTTGCTATCTGCATTTACTTAGATTTTATAGGGGGAAAGCTGAAAAACCTTTAAAAGTCTTCTTGTAAATGGTCCAGCCAAATTGTTCAATATTTTACAGAAATGATCCCAGAGGCAAGCACTCTCAAGTTTGTTCAAATGGTTTGCATTTGATGAATTTTAGTGGAGTTAAATGAATTTGAACGGTCATTTGGCCAAGTAAGCATACTGACATAGTTATCTCAGAAATGACAGAAGGTAGCATTACCAAGTATTGTGCAAATGTTGGTCACATGACTCATATTTGAAGTTGCAGATTTTGATGTGCCACCTACATTGACCTGTTTTTTATGGGCAAAAACCTCATAATTTAAGCCTCTTTCAGCTTAAAATGTTTATGATGAAACTGTCAAGTTGAATCATTCAATTTTCAAATAATAATCGTAGAACATGGTGCTTTCAATAATATCAGAAAAACTTAAGTTGGTCTTATGGCCATTTTTTTATGTCTAACTCAAACTGAGGACTGCAAAACTGTTCTTCCACAAAATTATTGTTTCAATTATAACTTCTGTTACATGGCACAAGTTTACTTGAATGATTTTTGGCAGAATTATTGGACCTTTAACAATGAAATAACTGAATCTGTAATTTTTCTAGATATTTTGATAAAAAGTTTATGAATATTTCAGCTTGAAAAAAAAAGCATTTTAGCCAAAGTCTTTCAGTATGTGTAAACAGATTAGCCAGCAGGCCAAGATTGTGTCTGTATATTTACATAGGTTAAGAAACTGCCAACTGTTTCAGATTTGGCAGTAGATCAAGAGTTCATTCAGTGCAGCCAGATATAGGTCAAGAGTTCAGTCAGTGCAGCCAAGCACAAGGCATGTTATCCCCTCTTGGGTGACATGTGAACACCTCATGGGCACCATGTGATCACCTCAAGGGTGTCATGCCCTTCAGGGCTGCATGTGGAGCCAATCTATTTATAGCTTTGGCAGACTACCAACTGTATCAGATTAGGCAACAGGTCAAGAGTTCACTCAGTGCAGCCAGGTACAGGTCAAAAGTTCACCCAGTCTAGCCAGGTGCAGGTCATGAGTTCACTCAGTGCAGTAGCCTGAGCTAGCAAATTTGTCACAGGTCACTTGGGGCAACTGCCTTTCTCATCTAAGAGTGGTCAGCCCCATGCATCAGACTTAAGGTAAGTTTGATATATTGGCCTAATATTTTGACCTGTCTATGTGTCTTTGATGGGTTTCTCGTTCACAAGACAGGTGTCACCAGATACAATGACATTTGCACAGTGTGTGACTTTTGTGCCTGCTTATTTCTATAGAGGGATTTGATATATCATCCTGAAATTGGGCATAATTATACCTATCATATTTTAATTATCGTATACTTGTCGTATACAAGACTGGTGTTGCCACCTACAATAATTTTTTGAACAGTGTATGTCCCTGCTTATTTCTCAGAAGGGGTTTGATATATCAGTCTGAACCTGGGCATATGTATATATCTCTGATAGCTTTGTTGTATACAAGACTGGTGGTGCCACCTACAATCATTTTTAGCTCAGCTGACTGTAAGTCAACTGAGGTATAGGAACGGCGCTTTGTCCGTCGTCCGTCTGGACATCCGGCCCTCCGTTAGCAGGGCACAAATTATAACAGCTGGTCCTAGAAACTTCTAAGTGAACATCCAGGGAGGTCAATTAAAAATTTCCTTGGAAACCTGAAATTAGGTCACTGCAGCCTTTTTTCCTTCGAGCTATGGGGCCTGAAAGTACCCCCTAGAATAGTAAAAAATTTGATACAAAACCTCCAATATCTTGATAATTAATGCATGGTTTGTCATGAATCTTGCCTTGAATATTGACCATGACTAGTTTTGTCAGTTCCTGAAACATGTTGGTTTTCCTATTTTAACAAATATTTTTCTATTTATTGACTATAAAATGACAACAATCATGTCAGTTTCTCAGCTGTCATTACATCTGGTGTCCCTAAACCTGGTGTGTTTATTGATCACAAGTGGATGCCCTATACTAATCACCCTGTCTGTCAGTCTGTCTGTTTGTATGTCTGTCTGTCTGTCAATCCGTCCATCCACACAAATTAGTTTCCAGATGATAACTCCAGTTAAGTTTGATATATTGGTTTCAAACTTAACTTATAAATGGCCCACCACTAAAGTAAGAACCATGTTGATTTTTGGGTCCAACAGTCAAAGTTCAAGGTCACAGGACCCATTTCTTTAAAAGGAATGTGTATGCATTTGAAGCCAAACTTTTCATCGCAAACCTTCCATCTTCAAGATATTGCTAACCTGCCACTAGGGGAAGATTCTGTTTGATTTTTGGGTCATAGGTCAAAGGTCAAGGTCACAGGGCCCATCCATTCACAAATTAGTTTATGGATGATAATTCTGCTTTGGATAGACAGACTGGCTTCAAACTTGATTTAATAATGACCAACCACTAGTGGTGGGGCGATCATCGAGTTTTTTAGAAAGTCAGTCGGTTTGCTGCAAATTTCAAGCGCTCGATTACGAAAGGCAACTATCGATTACATCATACTCATGATTGTTTTTATCAGGATGTCTTTAAGTTATAGGCAAAAATTACTCTTCCATTTTTTACAACATTCCGCGCTTCATATAATGAGTTTATGTTCCTAAATAACCTCTGTATATAACTGAGTATGACACGGTAGATGAGAGAACGGAGGATCTATTAAACCTATGTGAACTGGCAGGGAGCTGCAGAATAAGCGGAGAGTGTTCTAATAAGATGTTCATTGCAAAATATGGGCGGTATGGAGTTAAAATGCTCCATAATGCTCCAGATCTATGCCAATTTTGCAAGATTCTCTTAGAAATAATCTCCTCAACTGATGTCAGGTGCCGCTGCCGCATGAGTAATTATATTTATAGCATTCAATTACTATTTTTTAATTTTTACCAAAAATTATATGGGCCTGTAATTTTTCTGGCAGGTCTGTGAAACCAGCATACATGTCGACAGTCATCATAATTGCTATAAAATGAAGGTCCTGATAGTGAAGTTAAAATGATACGCGGGAGTATTCATGAGGGCCAGCAAGTAGATGTCCTGGACTGTTGTTTAAATGATTACTATAATTAATTTAAATGGAACTTTGAATAGCAAATCTTAGTGATAAAAGAAAAATATGAAAAGGCAAAAACTTCTTTTCGTAAGGTAGAATTACTTAGACATGCCGGCTGGGTTAAGAGAGTACAGTTTCACAGATTATTGCACATTTCTTTATATTTGTCTGAACCGATTAATAATCGATCATCGATCGGTTTGCCCAAACCGATGATCGATTATGAATAAGGAACCGACTCCCACCACTACCAACCACGTATGTAAATTCATTTTGATTTTCAGGGTCCAGCGATCTAAGTTGAAGGTCACAGAAGCCACATCTTTAAAAGGATTGTGGATGCACTGTAAATCAAACTTTTCATCCAGAACTTTCCAACGTTCACACATGGCATACTTGCCCAAAGTGAGGAAACCTGTAGACTTTGAGGTTATCTGGTTAGAGGTCAAGGTCACTTTTTAAAAGATTGTTACAATAATCCTAATGCTGCAAGTTCAAGGATATTAAGTTCTAAGATTTTTGGTTATAAGGTCATTGGTTAAGGTCACAGGACTGTCATTCTGAAAAATTTCTTTCAAAATATCCTTATAGACAAATTCAACTGAGCGTTGAGACCCATGAGTCCCTAATTGTTTTGTGTGCACCCATGCCAGAATTTCAGCAGTGATGTTTGTGTAATTGTTTCTAATTCAAAATGTTTATTACCTGCATTGTTCATATACATGAGAAGCAATGGTCCAGCATTGAAACATTATACCTGGTGTATTTCCCAATGCACAGGTTCGCATTAGGCCTGTAGGCCTTGTTATTTTATCAAATTAACTAAAGCTTTTATTTAGATGAATAAAATTAAGCATGTATTGAAAACTCCAATGTACAAAACTTTTTAATAGTGTTGTGGCATTATTGTATCCGCCAAAACAGATTTTTGCGGATACTATGTTTTCAGCTGCACGCCGCCGCCGCCGCCGTCTCCGCCGCATCGGTGTAGGTGTCCGGAGAACTCCTCCGTAATCGCTGGGCGGAATTTTACAAAACCCTGGATTATGTTCCGGTCACATGTGAACTGCTGCGCCCCGATTTTGTTTTGACCTCTGACCTTTCCTCTGCGCTCTGCGTCCGATTGTGCGTCTGTTTCCACACATAAACCCACATATCTCGGGAACCGTTTGACGGATCAGGAAAATTTCTTTGCACAAATGTAGCCCTTGGAGAGCTTTATTACATACACAAAAAATGGTGGCACCACCTGCAACCATGTTTGCACAGTGTCCATCTGTTCGTCTGCCTTGGGTTAAAATCACTCACATCTCTGCAGTGATTTGACTAATTCACCTGAAATTTGGCATGCGTATACATCCTGGATAGCTTTTCTGATTTTATGACAGGTGGCGCCACCTACATTCACGTTTATGCTGCAGACATCCAAGCTCATATCTCGGGAACCATTTGACCAATTGGGCCAAAATTTTGCATGTGTATAGATCTCACATAGCTCTTTATCATACGCAAAACTGGTGGCGTCACCTGCAGCCATTTTTGCACAGCTCCCATCTGTTTGTCTGCCATGGGATAAAATCACTCATATCTCGGCAGTGGTTTGACATATCTGCCTAAAATTTTGCAGGTTTATACATCCCTGACAGCTCTCTTGATTTTATGACTGGTGGCGCCACCTGCATTCTAGTTTATGCAGCAGACATCCAAGCTCATATCTTGGGAACCGTTTGACCGATTGGGCCAAAGTTTTGCATGTGTATAGTTCTCACATAGCTCTTTATCATACGCAAAACTGGTGGCGCCACCTTCAACAATTTTTGCACAGCGTCCATCTGTTTGTCTGCTACGGGCTAAAATCACTCATAAACATGTAGTGGTTTGACTTATCTGCCTCAAATTTTGCATATGTATACAACTTGGACGGCTTTCTGGATTTTGTGGTAGGTGGCGCAACCTACATACACCATTTGGCTGCAGACATCCATGCTAATATGCAACACTTCACTCTATTTCCCCTTGCCACTCAATCCATGCCTCACTTCACCCGTTCCACTCTGATTTAGGCAGATACACGTAGTCGCTTGTGACTACCCGTATTCTAGTTTTCTTTTAAATTCAGTTTAAACATTTGTGATTTTAAAATAATTAAATATATGTGTATGCATAATATGACCCGATATGAGCTACACTCTGGATAAATAATGATTGCAACTTAGAATTCTGATATTTTAACTTATATTTTCAGATTTTTAGCAAACCTGCGAGCTTATGTGATGCGTTGTGCGTCGTCTGTATGTTAACCATAGCTATCTCAAAAATGGCAGGAGCTAGCATCAAAAAATTTTTTGCAAATAATCAGTCATCCAAAAAACTATACCAGATTTTGTTTATTTTTTTTCCCTACTGCATTTTCTTAGATTTTATAGGGAAAAAGCTTAAAAATCTTCTTCTCCGAAACTGTCCAGCCAAATTGTCCAATATTTCACAGAAATTATCCCTGGAACAATCTCTCTCAAGTTTGTTCGAATGGTTCCAGTTTGGAGATTTTCAGCTGAGTTACAGGAGGTTGAACTTTGTCATCTGTCAAAAAAAGCATATTAAAATTTAAATCTCAGAAACGGCTGGAGGAATAATCACCTTATAGGTGACATTTTTGGTCACAAATTGGTCACAAAGGTCATATCTGAACTTGAGGTATTGGTGGCGCCACCTGCACTGGCCTATTTTGTACGGGGCATCAGTGCCTGTATCACACTGAGGGCTATAAAAAAACTTCTTCTCTGAAACCATATGGCCAAAATGTTTAATCTCGCACAGAAATGATCCTAGGGTAGTGCTTTCTGAAGTTTGTTCAAATGGTCTCTGTTCAGTGACTTTTGGCCTAGTAATGGGAAGCTGAATTTAGTCATATGCCATAACAGCCCATTTTAGCTCAGTCACTACAAAGATCTTCTTCTCAAAAACCACTGGGCCAATTTCTTAAATCTCACACATTATTATCCTTAGATGTTGATAATTCAAGTTTGTTCAAATGGTTTTGGTTCAGTTCCTTTTGGCTGAGTTACTGGAAGCTGAACTTAGGCAGTTTGCTGTATCTTCCTGTATGAGTTATAAACCTGCAAAACGTTTTTCGACTGATGTCACTGAAACCAGTTTGTTAAATATTTTACAAGAATAATCCCTACAATAATTCTTATAATTATTGTCATTAATGTTTCCACATGAATGAGTTTTGGCTGAATTATGGAGATTGAATTGAGTCATTTTACCATATATGTTAGCTGTGTGATGCTGTTACATCTAGCCTGGAAACAGTTTATCAGCATCTATTACACCATGCCACTAGACATTTAGATTTCAGATTATCTTTGGTTAATATTGACAAGAAAGTTTTTTTAAAAGCTTTTAAAACAGTTAGATTTATTTCTTAATTTATTAGGGCCCCGCTTGAAAAGCAGGTGCCCTTTAGTAATCAACCTGTCCGTCTGTCTGTCCGTCCATCTGTCCGTCCGTTCATCTGTCCACAAATCCTTTTCCGGATGATAACTCCAGTTAGGATTGATGGATTGAGTTCAAACCTGAAATATGTATTAACCTTCAACTATGGAAGATCCCTGTAGGTTTTGGGGTCGGAAGGTCAAAGGTCAAAAAAGTTATTCACAGTTTGGTGTTAAATTTTAGGTCCCTCTTTCAGCTGGGCAGAAATCATAATTGTAACCACAATTGTTAGTTCCACCTTAACAGTAGGACAGGTCCTCATGTCAACAACAAAGAGGTATGATATATGGTCATAGTCAGCCATTTTTCTGTAAGTTATGCGGTAAAAACCATTACTAAACACCTAGTAAGGTTGCGCTTTCTTAGCAAATATGCATTCAAAAGGACAAACATTGTTGACACAATAACTCGTAAAAAGTATTTCATATAAGGTCCCCAGACTCACGGCAGTGATGGACCTTATGATGGGCTACATCCTGTTTGAAAATGGGTGAACTTGATGGATTTTCAAGGTCACAGATGTGATAATGCTAAAATGATGTTAACCAAATAGCTCGCAAACAATTTGACTAACACTCACTGAATTGCACCAGTAATGTTTGTTATGAAGGGCTACGTCAAGTTCAAAGCTGGATGACCTTGACTGAGATGATCATTCTCAAATGATGTTAATGCAATAACTCGCAAAGAATTTGATGAACAATCAAATTCGTTTCTGCATAATAACTGCCCTAACTTATGATGGATAGGATTCAAACATAATATATATCACCCATGGCCTAAGGGAGAAGCTTATTGATATTTGGGTCAGAAGGAAAAAAAAAGTAATACACAGTTTGGTGTTCAGTTGCTGGTGTCTCCTTCAGCAGGCCAGAAATGGATGAATCTTTTTCGAGTCACTCGTGTACAGCGGCATTACATTTTAACAGCATATTTTGTACAGACAATTCGAAGATTCCCCAGAAAAGGATACACTGGCCCAACGCACCACAGTGGCTCTCATTTAGACCATGTTTGGCAAAAATCTATCTCCACTTCCAACATGTCAAGGAATTTGGACCTATTATAGTGACCATCAACAAATTTACATTGATATTCATATGTAGCCATTCTACACAACACAGCGCATCTGTAGACCCAAGCCTAAGAACAGCTGAATTTCAGTTCAAGAGAATGACCATTTTATCACTACTTACCACCAGCTTACTCTCTCTAATACTACAATGTTCATGTACAGACTCACAGCCCTGCCAAGACTTCAACCAAGAATAATTGGCACAGGCAATACACAAATACAGAAACTAAAAATGCATGCAGTTCTTTTATATCATTATTTTGATAGCTTTGAAAATTTTCACTTTACCATATCTTTTCTTCCAGTTTATACATGTCCGCTGTTCTTTACAGGTTCTTTAATTTTCAAATATCACTCTATCAGCCCATGCTACCAAAGTACACCAAATTCACAGTACTTCAATTTATAATGACTGCATCTTTTGCGGGGCTCTTCCTGACCTGTCAGTTTTCTAGTTCATCATACCAGGCAATGTTAAAATCATGGATATTCAACTCTCTGTGGCTATATTAAGACAACTGTACATGAATTATAAATTATTGGTATCCCTCCTCAACTTAATTCATGAATTTGCTATCAATGAGATATATCTGTATTACAATTTTGCATTCAGTATGCATCTGTAATAATTTTACATATACTCCTGATTTCTTTTTTATATAAAGTCAGCTGAAAAGCATTTTGTATTGGGAAAATTAATTTCCAAGTTAGTTCAAGAAGGGACCACTTTTGTGTACAGATGGCAGCCCTTGGTTTACCATTGGCAGATTGCCAGTGCCTTGATGTTGGTGGCCATTAGCCAAGATGATGTCAGCTTTATAAATAATTTTGGCAAAGTGCCAGATATGGAAGAAGCGCAGCCAGGTATAGGTCAAGAGTTCATTCAGTGCAGTAGCTGCATTCTATTTATAGCTTTGGCAGACTGCTCACTGCATCAGATCACTCAGTGCAGAGTTCACTCAGTGCAGTAGCTGCATTCTATTTATAGCTTTGGCAGACTGCTCACTGCATCAGATCACTCAGTGCAGCCAGGTACAGGTCAAAAGTTCACTCAGTCTAGCCAGGTGCAGGTCAAGAGTTCACTCAGTGGAGTAGCTTGAGGCAGCAATTTGTCACAGTTCACTCGGGGGCAACTGCCTTACTCACCTAAGCCTCATCAGCCCAGTGCATCAAACTCTGGGGAAGTTTGATGTATTGGCCTGATATTTTGACCTGTCTATTCGTCTTTGATGGAATTATCATTTACAAGACAGGTGGTGCCACCTACGTTGACTTTTGCAGTGTATGTGCCTGCTTATTTCTACAGAGGAATTTGATACATCAGCCTAAAATTAGGCATGTTTATACATATCGGGTATCTTTACACTGTAAAAGTCGTTGCAGAAGTCGCATCCTTATTACAAGTCGCACCCTGACTTTTAGGATCCCCCTGGGGAATAGCCGTTCAAGTTTAGTTTCAGGAAAAGTCCATAATATAGGTCGCACCCAGACTTCGGAGGCATCCCAACCACCTGATACTTTTGGAATTTGAGTATCATTCCTTGCGATGTAAGACTACAACCAACGTCCCCGTAGTACTTTTGTGGTTTATAAACTAGATAAACCATTTAAACATAAAAATAATTGGACAGCTTCAATACAATGCTTATATTTAAGGAATAACAACAGAATCTTAACATATAAAGTCGGGGTTCAATTGTCAGGTAAGATTTGTACAGTGCCAAAGTCAGCTGCCTCGGATAACATTTTGTGCTGTGAAACGATGTCATTGTTGCCGTTTCTTACTAGGTTAAGTAACATTAGAATGCAAATATCAAGTTAAAGGACTGTATTAATAAACTAAAAGAGTCTGAGGCAAAATACTATCACAATCGAGCAAGTCTTTAAATTGTTAAAGATCGTCAAACGTAGGGTGGATTCATTAGACTATGATTAGTGTGCGTACACATGACGAGTCCCAATCCGTCGCATTGGGCATGATTTGAACTGACTTAAGACAACTGAAAGATGGAAAGAATTATTCAGTTTGAATTTATTCACCTAATTTCTTAAATGGGCTCTAAAACTGAATTTATTATCCCTTCAATTAAGTGTTACAACTTACCATCTAGGCGCGGCACATGCACGGTATTACTGAAATCACTGAAATATATGTCAGTCAACAGGGGGATAATGAACGCTTTATTGACCGGTCAGTTAACTTAAAATAAACATAATTGAATTTACAGATATTATATTTACTGGGACTAATGATTTATTTTTCTTTAATAATATCTGGAAAACCCAATTTCCATCGTTATCAGTGATTATATTCAAGTGGCTTGGATGTATGGCAAACTCAGCCGTGTTGAACCAGATCCGTCATGACACCAAATGGTGACGGTTCCCGTGAAATTTAGGTGCGTATGTGGCATTTTAAGTAAATAAAATATATACCTATATGGTGTTTGTTATTTCATTATATCGATTGTGTCTTGATTAAAAAAATCACGAATACGTCAACGCACGATTGACCGTAATGCATGCGTGCCGCCATATTGTTGGGCATACGATCGTCCTGAAAGAGACACGGGTAACACTCGAAGCAAATCGTATATTTGTAGCTCACGTGAAACGTTATAACATTGTTATCCAAAACGCTTGAAAACCACGAGATGGTGACAGTGACCTAATGGTTCTTAATATGAGAGTTTATAATTGTGGATATCAGTCACGGGAGGCTTAGTTGACATGGGGATGTAAAGGTCATTGCACGGGTGACCCGGGGCATGAACTTCTGCTACACGGCTTCAAAGGTCAGCTGGTATTCAGCGATCAACCGGGCAGGCAAAAGAATTCACGACGTATGTGTAGTGGATCAAGCTTGAATGTGACGCAACTTTACATGCATAAACGGATATGGAACCGCGAGTTTTTCATTATGGAAAGCATACCCATATAGTTAAACGGAAAGAAAATGTACATCAAAGAGCGGCAGACTGGCATATGCGTCAAATTGCCTCATGATATAATAGTAACGCAGATTAGGAAGTGTCACTTGAATGGCGACTTGTCAGAACAGGTAGGTCTTGAACCGAGCAAATTTAAAATTTGCATTTAATGTAAATAAAATGTAAATTTCGTCAGTTCACTAAATATAAAGCATAAGAGATGGTTAAAGTGTAAATTATTGGGGAAAGACGTTTCAGAAAGCACTGGTTAAAGGTATTGCCGATTATCGCTCAACTGACGTCGTTCCATGTACCGGGAAAGCTGACAGAAACGGGATAAGTACGTTTTACAAGTCGCACCCCGACTTTGCTAGAAAATTCTAGTTTTTAGAATTCGATTTCCTAGTACAAGTCGCGCATCTTTAACGGTAGTGTACAAGACTCGTGACGCCACCTACAGTAATTTTTGCACAGTGTATGTCCCTGCTTATTTCACAGGAAGGGTTTGACATATCAGTCTGACATTGGGCAAATGTATATATCTCTTCATTGTAACAAGACTGGTGGTGCCAGCTACAATGATTGTATCCACCAAAACAGAGTTTTGCGGATACTACGTTTTCAGTCGGATGCAGCCACCACCGCCACCGCCACATGGGTCTCCAGAGAACTACTCCATAATAACTGGGCAGAATTTTTTGAAATTCGGAATTATGATCAGGTCACATGTGAACTGCTGCGCCCTCATTTTTGGTTGACCTCTGACCTTTCCTCTGCCCAGAGTCTTGTGCGTCTGTTTCCACACATAAACCCACATATCTCAGGAACCGTTTGACTAATCAGGCTAACAATTTTGCACAAATTAACCCCTTGGATAGCTTTATAACATACACTAAAAATGGTGGCGTCACCTTCAACCATTTTTGCACAGCATCCATCTGATCATCTGCCTTGGGATAGAATCACTCATATCTCTGCATTGGCTGGACTTATCCACCTGAAATTTTGCATGTGTATACATCCTGGACAGTTTTCTTGATTTTATGACAGGTGGCGCCACCTACTTTCAAGTTTAAGCTGCAGACATCCAAGTTCATATCTCAGGAATCATTTGACCAGTTGGGCCAAAATTTTGCATGTTTATAGATCTCCCATAGCTCTTCATCATACACAAAAGTAGAAGCGCCACCTGAAACCAATTTTGCACAGCGTCCATTTGTTCATCTGCCTTGGGATAAAATCACTCATATCTGGGCAGTGGTTTGACTTATCCACCTGAAATTTTGCAGGTTTATACATCCTGGACAGCTTTCTTGATTTTATGACAGGTGGCCCCCCTTAGCAAAATGAAAAGTTTGCCGCTGCTTAGCTGCAACCGTGCTGCAAAGCAGCAGAAACCAAAATAGGCTGCAAGAAGAGTGTGCAGGAAGGCTGCGGCTAGTTGCATGCTTCCCGCTGCCTGGCAAAGGCTGCAGGAAAGTGTGCAGCAAATCTGAATTGTGTGCTGGAAGGTTGCGGGAGGGTTGCGGCTAGCCGCAGTCTATAGAGTAGTTTAATACTGTGTGCAGGAAGGCTGCGGGAGGGTTGCGGCTAGCCGCAGCCTCATAGAGTTAACTGGATGCTGTGCGCAGGAAGGCCGCAGGAGGATTGCGGCTAGCCGCAGTCTCATAGAGTTAACTGGATGCTGTGCGCAGGAAGGCTGCAGGAGGGTTGCGGCTAGCCGCAGTCTTTTACAGTTTTATTTGCTCTACTATTTCCTGTCTTACCCTGCTGTGATTGGCTAAACTGATTTTGGAGGGAAAGGCAGCCATTTTTGCAAAATTAGTAAAAGACAGTGCTTTGTTAGCTCTTCTAAAAATATGAAGATCTGTACCAAATAGCTCAAGTAAGAGTAACATTCAACAGATCCAGCATGTTCAGAGGACTCATTGGATTAATTGTATCCGCCAAAACAGAGTTTTGCGGATACTATGTTTTCAGCTGGTCGCCGCCGCCGCCGCCGCCGCGTAGGTGTCCGGAGAACTCCTCCGTAACCGCTGGGCGGAATTTTCCGAAACCCGGGATTATGTTCGGGTCACATGTGAACTGCTGCGCCCCGATTTGTTTTGACCTCTGACCTTTCCTCTGCGCTCTGCGTCCGTTTGTGCGTCTGTTTCCACACATAAACCCACATATCTCGGGAACCGTTTGACCGATCAGGAAAATTTTTTTGCACAAATGTAGCCCTCGGAGAGCTTTATAACATACACCAAAAATGGTGGCGCCACCTGCAACCATGTTTGCACAGTGTCCATCTGTTCGTCTGCCTTGGGTTAAAATCACTCATATCTCTGCAGTGACTTGACTAATTCACCTGAAATTCGGCATGCGCAAACATCCTGGATAGCTTTTCTGATTTTATGACAGGTGGCGCCACCTACATTCACGTTGACGCTGCAGACATCCAAGCTCATATCTCGGGAACCGTTTGACCGATCAGGAAAATTCTTTTGCACAAATGTAGCCCTTGGAGAGCTTTATAACATACACCAAAAATGGTGGCGCCACCTGCAACCATGTTTGCACAGTGTCCATCTGTTCGTCTGCCTTGGGTTAAAATCACTCATATCTCTGCAGTGACTTGACTAATTCACCTGAAATTTGGCATGCGTATACATCCTGGATAGCTTATCTGATTTTATGACAGGTGGCGCCACCTACATTCACGTTTATGCTGCAGACATCCAAGCTCATATCTCGGGAACCGTTTGACCGATCAGGAAAATTCTTTTGCACAAATGTAGCCCTTGGAGAGCTTTATAACATACACCAAAAATGGTGCCGCTACCTGCAACCATGTTTGTACAGTGTCCATCTGTTTGTCTGCCTTGGGTTAAAATCACTCATATCTCTGCAGTGACTTGACTAATTCACCTGAAATTTGGCATGCGTATACATCCTGGATAGCTTTTCTGATTTTATGACAGGTGGCGCCACCTACATTCATGTTTACGCTGCAGACATCCAAGCTCATATCTCAGGAACCGTTTGATTGATCAGGAAAATTTTTTTGCACAAATGTAGCCCTTGGAGAGCTTTATAACATACACAAAAAATGGTAGCGCCACCTGCAACCATGTTTGCACAGTGTCCAGCTGTTCGTCTGCCTTGGGTTAAAATCACTCATATCTCTGCAGTGGTTTGACTAATTCACCTGAAATTCTGCATGCTTATACATCCTGGATAGCTTTTCTGATTTTATGACAGGTGGCACCACCTACAATCAAGTTTACGCTGCAGACATCCAAGCTCATATCTAGGGAACTGTTTGACCAATTGGGCCAAAATTTTGCATGTGTATAGTTCTCACAAAGCTCTTTATCATACGCTTAACTGGTGGCGCCACCTGCAACCCTTTTTTGCACAGCGTCCATCTGTTTGTCTGCCAAGGGCAAAAACCACTCATATACAATATAGTGGTTTGACTTATCTGCCTTAAATTTTGCATATGTATACAACTTGGACGGCTTTCTGGATTTTTTGGTAGGTAGCGCAACCTACATACACAATTTGGCTGCAGACATCCATGCTGATATGCAACACTTCACCCGTTCCACTCTGATTTAGGCGGATACAAGTAGTCGCTTGTCGACTACCCGTATTCTAGTTAGAACATACAATTAGTTGATGGGAGGAACAAAGAGAGGTTGTTATGTTACTACCACCAGTAAGTTTGAACTACATATTTGTACCCTAAGGGATGCCGCACCAAGCATTGATAAAGGGCTGCCCAGCACTGATAAGATTGATTTTTCCTCAAGTAATTTTATACACAGAGTGTGTAGTATTAAATTTTATTTTGTGGAAAAGTAAAAACTAAGTCTAAGATTAATGGTGGGATTGAAAGATGTTTTCAAGCTGGAAGGCAGATATATCAAAGGCAGCATGAAAACAATTCTGTGGTCAACGTGTATATCATGCATTTATTGAACTCCAATGCATTTTGAGTTTTATTGATTTGAATATGAAACAGTCACTTTAAATAAGGTTTTGATTTCATCTATACACAAACTTTAAAATTCTCAGGCTAAGCTTCATTTAAAGTTGATTTGCTAAATTCTGTTTGACTTATGTCTATAGATGTCACCCTAAGTAAACGGGAAATTCCTAACAATATTGAAGTAACCCAATGTCACTTTGTGGTTCATGTTTCCAGTCCTTGGCCTGACAATATACTCGCCCAGAACTTCTATTCAGCTATGTAGCTACACAACTTCATGCAGGATTCGTGTGACTGCATGTGTAGTGTGTACTCTGATTCATATTCATCAAGGAGTAATTTCTTACAAAGCTTGATTAAGTTTGGTTTATATTTAAAAGCCATTATGGTTTAATTGTATGTGCAAATTAAATGGAGTTTCATGAGAGCTTGTTCTGTTGAGTACCTGCATTTATATTTGGAGCAGAGACAGTCACTGACTAATGACATGGCATGTCTGCTTGTACACAATAACTGAGCCCACGTGCTATTGTTTATACATATCATGGCTGCTATCTAATTGGCCCCTGCTGCGGGAAAGTGTGTGAGAAGGCTGCGGGAAAGTGTGCGAGAAGCTGCAGAAAGTGTGCAAGGCTGCAGGAAGTGTGCCAGAAGGCTGCGCGAAAGTGTGCAAGAAGGCTGCGAGAAAGTGTGCGAGAAGGCTGCAGGAAAGTGTGCGAGGCTGCGGGAAGTGTGCGAGAAGGCTGCGGGAAAGTGTGTGAGAAGGCTGCAGGAAAAGAGCTGCGGGAACATTGGTTGCAGCAAGCCTGCAGCAAGGTTGCCGCAAACTAATTTGCATGGCAAATTGTGACCTTGCTGCAAGGTTGCTGCAAAGCTGCGGGAAAGTGTGCGAGAAGCTGCAGAAAGTGTGCAAGGCTGCAGGAAGTGTGCGAGAAGGCTGCGGGAAAGTGTGCAAGAAGGCTGCGGGAAAGTTTGCGAGAAGGCTGCGGGAAAGTGTGCGAGAAGCTGCAGGAAGTGTGCAAGGCTGCAGGAAGTGTGCGAGAAGGCTGCGGGAAAGTGTGCGAGAAGGCTGCAGGAAAAGGGCTGCGGGAACATTGGTTGCAGCAAGCCTGCAGCAAGGTTGCCGCAAACTAATTTGCATGGCAAATTGTGACCTTGCTGCAAGGTTGCTGCAAAGCTGCGGGAAAGTGTGCGAGAAGCTGCAGAAAGTGTGCAAGGCTGCAAGAAGTGTGAGAGAAGGCTGCGGGAAAGTGTGCAAGAAGGCTGCAGGAAAGTGTGCGAGAAGGCTGCGGGAAAGTGTGCGAGAAGCTGCAGGAAGTGTGCAAGGCTGCAGGAAGTGTGCGAGAAGGCTGCGGGAAAGTGTGCGAGAAGGCTGCAGGAAAAGGGCTGCGGGAACATTGGTTGCAGCAAGCCTGCAGCAAGGTTGCCGCAAACTAATTTGCATGGCAAATTGTGACCTTGCTGCAAGGTTGCTGCAAAGCTGCAGCAAGTTTGCAGCAACAGTGCGCGGCAAGCTTGTTTTTTGCTAAGGGGCCCGGCCAACCTACTTTCAAGTTTAAGCTGCAGACATCCAAGTTCATATCTCGGGAATCATTTGACAGGTTGGGCCAAAATTTTGCATGTTTATAGATCTCCCATAGCTCTTCATCATAGGCAAAACTGGTGGCACCACCTGCAACCATTTTTGCACAGCGTCCATTTGTTCATCTGCCTGGGGATAAAATCACTCATATCTCGGCAGTGGTTTGACTTATCCACCTGAAATTTTGCAGGTTTATACATCCTTGACAGCTCTCTTGATTTTATGAAAGGTGGCACCACCTACATTCACATTTATGCTGCAGTCATCCAAGCTCACATCTCGGGAACCATTTGACCGATTGGGAAAAAATTTTTCATGTTTATAGATCTCACATAGCTCTTTATCATACACAAAATTGATGGCACCATCTGCCACCATTATTGCACAGCGTCCGTCTGTTTGTCTGCCGTGGGATAAAATGACTCATATACAAGTAGTGGTTTGACTTATCTGCCTAAAATGTTGCATATGTATACAACTTAGACAGCTTTCTGGATTTTGTTGTAGGTGGTGCAACCTACATACACATTTTGACTGCAGACATCCAGGCTATTATGCAACACACCTCACTTTATTTACCCTTGCTACTCATTCCATGCCTCACTTCACTGGTCCCACTCTAATTTTGGTGGATACACATAGTCGCTTGTTGACTACCCGTATTCTAGAGCACCTGTGCTAGAATTTCAGCAGTGATGTTTGTATAATTGTATCCCCAGACAAAGTCGGGGGATACTATGTTTTCATACCGGTCCCGCCGCTGCCGCATATAAATCTTGTTGGCGCGATAACTCAAAAAATATTTCACAGATCTTTACCAAACTTGGTATATGTATAGATATGGGTGAGAGGATGACGCCAATTTAAAATGAGGTCATGACCTTGTCTAGGAGTGTCCTTGACCTTGAATAGGTCCATTTAGGGGGAAAATCACACAAATTCTTTAATATCTCAAGAAATCTTGCATGGATTGTTCCCAAAATCAAGTTGATGGAAGATCATGGATAGGGTTGTCATGTTCAAGAAACTGGTGGCGCCACCTATTATTCTTTACTTGTTTTTGTGCTGTTTAATACCCCAAAATTGCTACTTGACAGTACTGTGAGCATTATAAGTCAAAAACTAATGGACAGATTTCTTTTATATTATGCATATGCATTGATATGGGTTATGGGATGATGTTTATTTAAATTGGGGTCATGACCTTTCCTATGAGAGTGGCCTTGACCTTAAATATTGCCATATATGGTGAAAATCACACAAAATCATTAATATCTCAATAAGGGATGCATGGATTGGTCCAAAAATCAACTTGAATGAAGATTTTGGATAGTAATGTCATGTCTCGATTAAACATTCCGACTCTTAACAATCCGAAAAACCTTGCAATCCGATGGTATTTTGTAAAAAATGAATGGGACTGATAGAAATTAGCCTTAACAAACCAAAAGTCTTGGATTCTGACTCCGACATGACATTTTCCGACACAAACAAGGATGCTGACGTATTTTCTGACTATTCAAATCCAACCGGTATATTGTCCTTTGATGTCAGTCATCGGGCTCGTGCACACAGCACCCTGATCAATTAGGCGTGAAATCCACCGATGCATATTGTTCTTACCGTACACTAGAGCCAGTCATTGAGTCAATGTGGCTCACTAATTAAATAAGTTTGGATAGATACATGATTGGGGGGAATGGAAACAGGGCTACGGTATACGGAGGAGCTGGGCTTACTTGCAGGGGACGTTGATGCTGACCACAACTGCTTAGAAAAGTCTGTGAAAAACAAAATAGAAGAACCAGATACCAGACAGATATGCTTGCATTATTTAGACATACATGAACTCAGTAGACCAACCGCTGGTTCATTTATTTTATACATCTTATTTCATGTTTGTTCAGAAATATATTCATGTCTCATAATGGAAAATACTGCATAGGTCGTCAATCTTGAAGAGGTTGTATATATAGACATGCATATAAGAAATAAAACAGTACTCCATGACAGATGTTTTATTTACTAATTTAAATAAATCATAACAATATCATATTCGTAGTTTATTATAACAAAATATTAAATGAATACTAACAAGTCCTCCTAAAAAGATTTAGGTCACATTGTATCTTGACCCTTCATCATCTTTATTGATTTGACAATCGGACAGCCTTGCAATCCGACATAAATTAATGTATTACATTTAGTGTCGGAATATCAAGTCAAAACTCTTATTACCTCTTCTCTTAGACATTATTTCCATTTGATATTATTTTAGATTCTAAAATGTTCTTCTTGCAAACAGGAATTAGGTCTTTGAGTTACGGGATGTGTTTGCACCCCCCAAATTTAATTCTTTTAGCCAAAATTTTCATCCCAAACCTTCCATCTTTCACATATGCTACCAACAGGGGAAGAACCATAATTATTTCGAGGTCACAAGGACAGAGGTCAAAGTCACATGACCCACTTCTTTGAAAAGCTTGTGGATGCATTTTAAGCTAAACCTTTCATCCCAAACCTTTGATCTTTTACATATGGCTCACCTACCAAGTGGGAGAAGAGTCCTTTAGATTTTGAGGTCACAAGGCCAAGGTCACAGGATCAGTTTAAAAATTCAAGCTAGACTTTTCATTCCAAACCTTCCAGCATTGACATATCGCTTCTCTGCCAACAGGGTAAAGGACCTGTTGATTTTGAGGTCAAAGGTCAAGTTCACAGCACCCATTTCTTGCGTGGAGTCATTTTAAGGCAAACTTTTCAACCTATACCTTCTATCTGTCATTCATGGCTTACTTACTGATAGGGGAAGAACCCTATTGATGTTGGAGTTCAAAAGGTCTGAGGTCGAGGTCACAGTACAAAATTGTTCCAAATGCTTGTGAACATAGTTCAAGCTAAACTGTTCATCCTAAACCTTCATTCTTTCACATATGCCCCATCTATGCATCACCAATTTGATTCAAACTTCATATGTATGGGTCTTTTTGCTTGAAGAAAAAACTTATTGAATTTGGGGTCAGCTTGTCAGAAGGTTAAAGGTTGCAGGTCAAAGTTATTCACACATTGGTTGCCAAGTGATTACTCCAGTTTTAAGTGGTTAGTAGTTTAAGTGGTTAGTAGTTACCCATCACTCAAGAAAGAATCCAATTGATATGTGGGCAAAAGGCCTAGGTCAAAGGTCAGGGATGTTCACAATAAAAACTTACTTTGTAGACCATCTCTGATATTCTTGTATTTACCATTGCACTCAAACTGGTACATCTCACTGTGTGGCCATAATTTTGAGCGACACTTGATATATATGACTCCCTTTATATCAGCCCACTGAAAGATAAGAACCTCATTAGTGCATAACAAAAACATTCTGTTGCCGGAGGTAGACTATAAGAGTATTGTATTAACCCCAATAAATCCCCGTATTTTGGAGGCTAATGAATATCATATCATTGAACATATGGGTACATTGATACACTAAAAATTATAATAACAAAACGTCATTTTCTGGTAATAAAATTGAACTGCCCAAAATGTCCACACTTGCAAAAAGTCCCTGTCTGAAATGTCCTACATTCCACAGCAGGTACTGGTGTATTCTCATAGTCAATTTCAGCTGAGCACCATCCACATGTCCCTTATTCCTAGTTTTGTCAGTGCAAAATGTTCACAGGTGAACATTGGGTCCTTGTTCCCTCATTATCTTTGCTTTAAGCCATGGATGAAGTAAAGGCCACATGTTTGATTATTTAGGTTCCAATTGTGGAATATTTCACACACTAATACTCTTTCAGCCTAACATGCTTAAGCTTGACAGTATCCCAAATGACTGCAGACGTAAAACCTGTTTTTTTTTCTGTTGACAGTGTGACCAGACAGTTGATGAGTATACAATTGAACTGTTTGAACTCCTTGCATCAGAGCTGGTAAGTTTTAATATATACTCACATTATTTATCTTTGACTTCAATAAATTTCTTCTCTCAACCCTTGAATAGAAAAAAGCTGTCTAACAGCCTTAGATTTTTCCCCAGAAGATTGCCCATGAAAATTCATTTAACAAATTAGATATCTCAACAATAGCTAAAATTGTGATTTGATCTGCTGCAGGCTAACTTTTAGCTCATCTGACTCAGTCATCTGAGCTTTAGTGATCACTCTCTTTCCATCGGCCATCTGTCCAATTAACATGGCACATATTGTAACCATTACACCTTCAAACTTTAACTTGAGATCCTCAGAGGTCCTTGAAAGTTCTCCTAGCAATAACCTTTTGTGTGATTGGTGTATATATAACCATATGATAGGCAGTTCTGAATAAATGTGTTTTTAATAAGACTTTAAATGTATTAATGCTGTCTGTGCATTTGATTTGTTCCGGAAGTTTATTCCAAACGGCTGGTGCAGCACTGGTGAAGGCCTTTGACTTCAGTGTTTTTAGCTCAGCTGACTATAAGTCATCTGAGCTATAGTCGTGGTCCATTGTCCATCGTCGGTTGTCTGTCCATAGATGTGGCACGTTTTGAACCCGTAAGACCTAGGAATCCAAAATTTGGCATAATGTTAGATGTCCCCAAGATCTCCTACCAAGCCGAAAACTGGGTCTTTGCGACTTCGTCCCTTTGAGAAATTAAGGAAAAACATCAATTTTTTATTTGCTCAGCTGACTAAAGGGGTGAACCCACCAAGGCCGACACGCATCTCGACACAGCTCGACGAAGGCAGACACAGAAATCAGGCAACACACACTGACACTTAGTTGTGTCGGTTTGTGTTGCCTAGCGTGTCATGAAGTGTGTCGTGCAGCCAGAATAACAAACCAATTGACCGACACACCCGCGACACACATTGGGGTTCACGACACGGAGATTATCGTGTGTTGGCTGGAAATTGACCTAAACCTTTTTAGATTATCAGTTGCAAGTGTTCAGCTATAAAGCTATAGCCACTTTATATTTTATATTTTGAATTTTAAGACTTAAACAAGACAAAGGTTCCGATGACAATCGAGCGCGTTTGGGTGATACTCACATGAGTCCTGATACTCACATTCACGATATCCTACATTTCTTGTTATGAGATGCGCCATTGACAGTGAATTGATATCAATATTAAAAAACAAGAAATACTGAAAATATGATCTCAAAATCGTTACATACAAAAGTATGCATTTTATTCCCCTAAAAAGTAAGGGGGACAAATGATACTTTGTCCACATTTTACTTTGTCCATATTCCTAAAAAGGGAGGGGGACATGCTGGCCCCCCCCCCCCCCCTCCCCCCCACCACCACGAGGCCCATGATTTCTGACGTTATTGATGACATTGATATTTTATATTACATGTTGCTACCATTCAATTAATTATTTTTTTTTTTTTTTTTTTTTTTTCGCCTCAGAATTTTTTCATGTGATACAGTTTTGTTTCATCACAGGCGATTTTTTTTGTCAATCATCATAAACATAGGTATACAATGTACTAGCAACATTATCACAATACAATGATACAGGACTGATCACAGGACATTACAAACACATTGTCTTTAATTAAATTCATCAAAAAAACTTCTTAGTTTGCTCCACTTATCATAATGCTTGCTCAGTAATCCTCTGCCATTTGCTGTATATCTTTCAATTCTCTCTGTATACTTCAATTTTGATTTAAACACTGAAAATAATGAAGATTCCTTCTCCTCTCTTTGTTTGTAAAGTATACATTTGTACAACAATAAAATTTGATTAAAAAGGATATTATTTTCATTAACAGGTAGAATCCCATACAATACAATAGAAAGTGATATATTAGGCAGGTCCAATTCATACTCGAGTAGCCATGCCTGAATTTTATAATATAAGTTCTTACTCACCATACATTCAAAAAATAAATGAATTATACTTTCCTGGTAGTTGAAACAATATGAACATTTGTCTGTTTCACTTATCTTCCATTTATATAACTGTTCATTAAGAGGTATGTACTTGTTTAGAATTTTGTATTGGAATTCCCTCAGATAGGTATCTAGTGTTACCATTACCATATAGATTCCCTTATACACATATTCCCATTCAACTTCAATATTATTCTTTTCATTCATGTCATTCCAGCTCTTCTGCGTCGTAGGTACTTTCCACTTATTACTTATGTAGGTAAGGTAAATATGCCTTGACTTCAGATTATCAAGTATTTCAATCCTATTCACAGACACAATGATATATTTTTCCACATTTTCATTTGTTATCTCTTTATTCAATATATTATTTTTCCATCTTTGTGGAATTGAATGTTTCAGTTGTAACCAGTACATATGGCTCAATAATGTACATCTGTTATTGTTTTGTAAAAAAGTACTCCAACTTTTCCATGATCCATCTATATTTAATAAATCTTTCACATAATTTATTCCCAGATTTTCTAAAGATTTATTATATAATGACATACCATTCACTTTTACATATTTGTTATTCCATACATATTGATACATTATTTCATCTTCTGTTTGTGGTTCCACGGATACATAGTCAGCCCAGGTTTTTAACATTTTCACATAAAATTTTGGCAATATTTTTGGTAGCACATTTATATCAAAGTTGCCTCGGATACATCTTAAACCTCCGATACTCCTAAGTCTAAAATTAAGCATCTCCTTCACAACAGATTCTTGTGGCTCAAGACATCTCTTGGCCCACATTATCATCTGGGTTCAATTAATTATTTATTTATTTTTAGCTCAGCTGACTATAAGTCATCTGAGCTATTGTCGTGGTCCATTGTCCGTCGTCCGTCCTTCTGTCTTGCCGTCCCTCCGTCGTGCCGTCCCTCCAGATGTCCGTCTGTAAGACTGCCAAGTTTCGACACCATTGAACCTACGAATCTGAAATTCGGCATACAGTTAGATGTCCCCAAAATCTCCTACCATGCCGAAAATTGGGTCAATAGGACTTTGTTCCTTCAAGATATTAAGAAAAAACCTCAATTTTTAGCTCAGCTGACTGAAAGTCATCTGAGCTATAGCGATCACTCTTTGTCCGTCGTCCGTCTGTCTGTCCGTCTGTCAGTCTGTCTGTCTGTCCGTTAACCAGGCACATATCGTAACCACTGGACCTGGAATCTTCTAACTTGACATCCAGGGAGTACCATGAAAAATCTCCTTGGAAACCTGAAATTAGGTCTCTGTTACCCATAACCTCTGAGTTATGGGGCTCCGAAGTACCCCCCAGAAAAGTACAAAATTTCATACAAAAAATTCAATATCTCATTAACTACTTGACTGATGGTCATGATTTTTGGCATACATATTGATCATGAGAGGTTCCATCAGTTACTGAAGACTGGTGGAGCCACCTGTATTTTTCGATTTTTTACGAATTTTTTTCTCTATTTTTGAGACCTTTAAAAATGTAAACATCTGTTAACAAGGCACAAATCGTAATGACTGGACTTAGAATCTTGATTCTCGACACACTGAGAGACCTATAAAAAGTCTCCATGGAAACCAGAAATTATGTCTCTGTTACCCATATCCTTTGAGCTATGGGGCCCCAAAGTACCCCCCAGAAAAGTACAAAATTTCATACAAAAACTTCAATATCTCATTAACTACTTGACTGATGGTCATGATTTTTGGCATACATATTGATCATGAGAGGTTCCATCAGTTACTGAAGACTGGTGGTGCCACCTGTATTTTTCGATTTTTTTACGAATTTTTTTCTCTATTTTTGAGACCTTTAAAAATGTGAACATCTGTTAACAAGGCACAAATCGTAACGACTGGACTTAGAATCTTCATTCTTGACACACTGAGAGACCTATGAAAAGTCTCCATGGAAACAAGAAATTAGGTCTCTGTTACCCATATCCTTCCAGCTATGGGGCCCCAAACTACCCCCCAGAAAAGTAAAAAAATTTCATACAAAAACTTCAATATCTCATTAACTACTTGACTGATGGTCATGATTTTTGGCATACATATTGATCATGAGAGGTTCCATCAGTTCCTGAAGACTGGTGGCGCCACCTGTATTTTTCGATTTTTTACGAATTTTTTTCTCTATTTTTGAGACCTTCAAAAATGTGAACATCTGTTAACAAGGCACAAATCGTAACGACTGGACTTAGAATCTTCATTATCGATACACTGAGAGACCTATAAAAAGTCTCCATGGAAACCAGAAATTAGGTCTCTGTTACCCATATCCTTCGAGCTATGGGGCCCCAAAGTACCCCCTAGAAAAGTCCAAAATTTCATACAAAAACTTCAATATCTCATTAATTACTTGACTGATGGTATTGATTTTTGGCATACATATTGATCATGAGAGGCTCCATCAGTTACTGAAGACTGGTGGCGCCACCTGTATTTTTCGATTTTTTACGAATTTTTTTCTCTATTTTTGAGACCTTTAAAAATGTGAACATCTGTTAACAAGGCACAAATCGTAACGACTGGACTTAGAATCTTCATTCTTGACACACTGAGACCTATGAAAAGTCTCCATGGAAACCAGAAATTAGGTCTCTGTTACCCATATCCTTCCAGCTATGGGGCCCCAAACTACCCCCCAGAAAAGTAAAAAAATTTCATACAAAAACTTCAATATCTCATTAACTACTTGACTGATGGTCATGATTTTTGGCATACATATTGATCGTGAGATGTTCCATCAGTTCTTGTAGACTGGTGGCGCCACCTATATTGTTTGATTTTTTTACGATTTCTTCCTCTATTTTTGAGACCTTTAAGGATGCTGTCATCTGTTAGCATGGCACAAATCGTAACGACTGGACCTAGAATCTTCATTCTCAATACACTGAGAGACCTATGAAAAGTCTCCATGGAAACCAGAAATTAGGTCTCTGTTACCCATATCCTTCTAGCTATGGGACCCCAAAGTACCCCCCAGAGTAGTCAAAAATTTCATACAAAAACTTCAATATCTCAATAACTACTTCACTGATGGTCATGAATTGTGGCAGAACTATTGATCAAGAGGTGTTCCAGCAGTTCCTGCAGAATGGTGGCACAACCTGTATTTGTTCGGGTTTTTTTTACGAATGTTTTATCTATTTTTTGAGACCTTTAAAGATATGAACATCTGTTAACAGGGCACAAATCATAAAAACTTGACCTAGAATCTTCATTCTTGACACACTGGGAGACCCATGAAAATTCTCCATGGAAACCTGAAATTAGGTCTCTGTTACCCATATTCTTTAGGCTGTATGGCTCCAAAATACCCCCCAGAATAATGGAAAATTTTATACAAAAAGTGCAGTATCTTAATAACTACAACACTGATGGTCATGATTTTTGGCATACATATTGATCATGAGCTGTTCCATCAGGTTCTGCAGAGAGGGTGCGCCACCTCTATTTTTTTCAAATTTTTATGAATTTTTTTCTCTTTTTTCAAGACCTTTGAAGATGTGGCCATCTGTTAACAGGGCACAAATCGTAACGACTACACCTAGAATCTTCTCTCTTGACATGCCGGGAGGCCCATAAAAAGTCTCTTTGGAAACCTGAAACTAGGTCTCTGTAACCCATAACCTTTGAGCTATGGGGCTCCATAGTACCCCCCAGAATAATGGAAATTTGATACAAAAGCTCAAGTATCTAAACAACTATTGCAGTGATCACCATGATTCTTTGCATGGATATTGATCATGGAATGTGTCATCAGTTTCTGCAGTATGGTGGCGCCACCTGTATTTTTTTTTATTTTTACGAATTTTTTTCTCTATTTTTGAGACCTCATAAGATGTGGTCATCTGTTAACATGGCACAAATCGTAACAACTGGACCTAGAATCTTCTCTCTTGACATGCTGAGAGGCCCATGAAAAGTCTCCTTAAAAACTTGAAATTAGGTCTCTGTTACCCATAACCTCTGAGCTTTGGGGCTCTGAAGGACCCCCGCGAATAATGGAAAATTTGATACAAAAGCTCAAGTATCAAAACAATTATTATATTGATCACCATGATTCTTTGCATGGATATTGATCATGAAATGTTTCATCAGTTTCTGCATTCCTTCTGCACAAGGTCTCTGTTACTGATATCCTTTCAGCTATGAGGCTCGGAAGTTCCTCCCAGAATAATGCAAAAATTGATACAATAACTAATGCATTGATCACCATGATTGTCTACATTTGCATAGATAATGGCTTGTTTCATCAGTTTCTGTAGACTGGTGGTGCCACCTGTATTATGATTTTTTAAGAATTTTTTTCTTGATTTTTGAGACCTTTAAACATTTGGTCATCTGTTAACAGGCCACAAATCATAATGACTTGACCTAGAATCTTCTTTCTTAACATGCAGGGAGGTCCATGAAACATCTTGGAAACCTGAAATTAGGTCTCTGTTACCCATATCCTTCATGCTCTGGGGCTCCGAAGTACTCCCCAGAGTAAAGATTTGGTCATCTGTTAACAGAGCACAAATTATAATGACTTTACCTAGAATCTCCTATCTTGATATGCTGGGAGGCCCCTGAAAAGTCTCCTTGTGCACCTGAAATTACATCTCTGTTACCCATATCCTTCATCCTATGCGGCTTTGAAATACCCCCCAGAATAAACATTTGGTCATCTGTTAACAGGGCACAAATCATAATAACTGGACCTAGAATTTTATTTTTTGACATGCTGGGAGACCCCTGAAAAGTCATCTTGTAAACCTTGAAAATAGGTGTCTTTTACCCATATCCTTCATGCTACAGAGCTCCATAGTACCCCAATGAATATTAGATGATTTTATACAAAAGGTCAAGTTTGGAAAAAGTATTTCATTCAAATTTGACATTCAGATGATAAAATTACTTTTGTCAATGTCTTCCTGGTCAGCTGAGCGTCATGACCCCTGGGTCACTTGTTTTATTAGAAATCTATTTTCACACTTCAGGACTGCCAAATATCAAAACCACTCATCTGGTTTTCTTCAAATTTACCATAAATATTCCTCTATATAGTTCCTATGTACATGCCAGAAATTAAGTGAGTATTATTTAATTTAAAAAAGTTATGGGCCCAAAAATAATGGACTTTGTAAAAAAATCAGAAAAAATATTTGGTCACTTAAGACCAAAAGTGTAAGAGGTAGGGACTTTTTTCAGTAATACAACTTTAATTAATCAAAATTTAATTGTATACCCAAAATTAGATCAAATTCTTTTAAATTTTTTAAAATATTAGCAAAAATAAAAAATTGGTACCTTAAATTTTGCCCGACTTTGGCCACTACTCATTTTTGTCCTGTAAGTACTGTGGATTTAATTTTCACAGCATGTGCACATAAGGATTTAATCTACTAGAAACTGGAATTTCAAAATAAAAGCTGCAAAATTAGGCTAGTTATTAAATTTTTTTTTTGGAGGCTCCTGTTGTATTCCCTTACATTGTCAAGCAGTCCACTTTGGTCACTGTAGGTCATTCAGTGCATCTCTCTGCTCCCCAGGCATAATGTTATCCAATCCCATCACTAGGGCAAGCCCCCTCTCCACTGAGTTGAGCTTGATCAGGCTGACTGCAGTTAATACCATACCACAGAGAGCCTTATCCTCTCTTCCCCCCCCCCCCATCCCATTCTGTTGACAGACCTGTACTTTGAACTAGATGAATCTTAAAATTAACATTTTTTCTCAGCAGTGAGCAATAACAACAGAGACCCCTCCCCCTACCCACCCCTCCAAAACACGGACTAATAAATAAGATGAATCTTATAATTTTAATGTTAAATAAATTCTTTTTGATGAGACTTGGACAATTTTTAAGAAAAAAAAAATTCAGGAATTTAATTCTTATATTCAAATGTGATAAAATATTAGGATCTAATGTAAGTGCTAACTGACAAGAGTTAAGAAGATATAAATACTTTGTAGCATTTCATTCATATCTCTTAAAGTTGGCGGGGCCTAGGTGTCAATAACACTGTTAAATTAGTATTAAAATTAGGAATATTGGTCAAACTTTGTGGGATTAATTGTCTCCCCAGGCAAAGTCGGGACACTATGGTTTCACCACGGTCCCGCTGCCGCCGCCACCACCGCCGCTGCAGAAAAACCTTGTGAGTGGGATAACTCAAAAAATATTTCACTGATCTTTTTCAAACTTTACATTTGTATAGATATAGGTAAGGGGACGAAGCCTATTTAAAATGGGGTCATGACCTATGCTAGGAGAGTGACCTTGACCTTGAATAGGTCCATTTTTGCTGAAAATAACACAAATTCTTAAATATCTCAAGTAAGCTTGCATGGACTGGTCCAAAAATCAAGGTAAGATCTTAGATAGCCTTGTGATATACCTGAAACTGGTGGCGCCACCTATTATCCTTTTCTTGTTTTTACGCCTTTTAATACCCCCATAATTGCCACTTGACAGTACTGTAAGCATTATAACTCAAAAACTAATGGACAGTTTTTTTATTCCCCCGCCACAAAGTGGCCGGGGCATATAGTTTTACCCATGTCCGTCCTTCTGTCATTCCGAAATCAAACAGTTGTCCGTTTGTTTTTTCGCAATGCCTGCAGATATTGGCCTGATTTTTGGTGTGTCGGCAGATAATGACCAGTTACAGATCGAGTTCGCGTTTCGTCCCAGTTGACCTACTTTTGACCGTTTTACAGCTCCTAAACTTAGAATATTTCATGAAAAATAGAAATTTTCATGACAAATACACATGTACGGACTTTTTTTTGCAATGCCTGCAGATATTGGCCTGATTTTTGGTGTGTGGGCAGATAATGACCAGTTACAGATCGAGTTGGCGTTTCGTCCCGGTTGACCTACTTTTGACCGTTTTACGGCTCCTAAACTTAGAAAAATTCATGAAAAATAGAAATTTTCATGATAAATACACATGTACAGCCGTTTTTGGCCCTCCGCTCATAGGCTGATTGGCTATTGTCGTCACCCAAGCTGTTCGTCTGTCCATCTGTCTGTCCGGTGTCCGTCCGTTCCGCGTCTGTTAACTTTTACCTTGTGAGCGGGATATCTCTAAAAGGATTCACCGTTGGAATTTTATTTCATCAGTGAAGATGTATATCGATAAAATCTCGGTCAAGTTCAAAGATGGGTGACCTTGACCCATTTTTCTACATTTTAGAGCTGATTATAGAAAAACACTCGGAAGTTTATATCTTAGGAACCATTGTGTGGATTTTCACAAAACTTACTATGATCATTGGGACTGATGGTCTGTATGTGCTGCACAATTTTGGTGGCGCCACCTGCAATTTCTGATTTTTTAATGAAATTTTATTGGATTTTTTTTCAATTTTGGCCTTTTGTGCAGGATATCTCCAAAGGTATTCAACACAGGAACTTCATTTCTTCAGTGCTATTGCATTATATTTACAAAATCTTGGTCAAGTTCAAAGATGGGTGATCTTGACCTACTTTTCAAGGTCACAGAGCTTAGTATAGAAAAAAACTTAGGAGCTTATTTCTCAGGAAGCATTTGGTGGATTGTTATGAAACATGGTATATACCTCTCCAATTTAAATTTAAAAACTGATTATCAACTTTTGCTAATATTCTAGTTTCGCAATGCAATGCTTACAGATACTGGCCTAATGTTTGGTCTGTGGGCGCATAATGACCACTTACAGATCGAGTTCGCGTTTCGTCCCAGTTAACCTATTTTTCACCATATGACAGATCCTGAACATAGAACATTTCATGAAAGACAGAAATTTTCATGAAAAATGCACATATACTGGCATGATTTTTGGTGTGTTGCTTGATAATGACCTGTTACAGATCGAGTTTGCATTTTGCCCTTGTTGACCTACTTTTGACCATACGACACCTCCTGAACTTAAAAAATTTTCCAAATTTTACAAATGTTTCTAATTTGCCCAAGGCGGGGGCATTCTTGTCATTCCGACACATCTAGTGTAATGATAATATACATGAAGAAATAAAAATATTTTGCAGTTAGGCCAAAGAAAATAAAAGGTATGGTTCTCAGGCACCACCCTCATCAATTTTAAACCCCCGCATGAAAAATTTTTATTTTGATTTTCATTAGAAACTTACCAATTTTGAGCTGCAGCTGCTCGGACATTTCTTTCAAGAAGATAAAATCATAAAATTTCCTTTGTTATGTAGTTCTTTTAATTGTTTAGCAAAATAAATCTGTTATTATCATGCTTTTCGTTTATCATTTGACATTTTTATTGAAACATTCAAAAAAATTAAAAACAAAAAAACCGCCCGCCGGCATTGATTTAGGATAAAAAGTGCCTGAGAACCATACCTTTTTTTTTTATTTTGGCCTAACTAATATTTTCCAAAATTCAGCTGAGCGATGTGACCCATGGGTTCCTTGTTTCTTTTTTTTTTGAGACCTTTAAAGATTTGGTAATCTGTCAACAGGGTACAAATCGCAACAACTGTACCTAGAATCTTCATTCTTGTCATGCAAGGAGGCCCATGAAAAGTGCCTGTGGAAACTTGAAATTAGGTCTCTGTTACCCATATCCTTTGAGCTATGGGGCCCCAAAGTACTCCCCAGAATAGTAAAAAATTTCATACAAAAACTTCAATATCTCTATAACTACATCACTGATGGTCATGATTTTTGGCATACATATTGATCATGAGATGTTCCATCAGTTCCTGCAGACTGGTGGCGCCACCTGTATTGTTCTTTTTTTTTTTACGATTTTTTCCTCTATTTTTGAGACCTTAAAAAATGTGAACATCTGTTAATGTGGCACAAATCATAACGACTGGACCTATAATCTTCATTCTCAACACACTGAGAGACCTATGAAAAGTCTCCATGGAAACCAGAAATTAGGTCTCTGTTACCCATATCCTTCAAGCTATGGGGCCCCGAAGTACCCCCAGAATAGTCAAAAATTTCATACAAAAACTTCAATATCTCATTAACTACATCACTGATGGTCATGATTTTTGGCATACATATTGATCATGAGATGTTTCATCAGTTTCTGCAGACTGATGGCGCCACCTGTATTTTTAGCGAACCTGTGAGCTTATGCGCTGGTGTGGCGTCGTCCGTCGTCTGTACGTTAACCTATACTATCTTGAAAACGGCAAGAGTAAGCATCACGAAATGTTATGCAAAAAGTTACTCATCGAAAAAACTCCATCAGATTTTGCTAATTTTTTGGCTAACTGCATTTTCTTAGATTTTATAGGGAAAAAGCTAAAAAAGCTTTAAAAATCTTCTTCTCCGAAACTGTTCGACTAAATTGTCCAATATTTCACAGAAATGATTCCTGGAACAATCTCTCTCAAGTTTGTTCGAATGGTATAAGTTCGGTGAATTTTGGCCAAGTTACAGGAGTTGAACTTAGTCAACTGTCCAAAAAAACATACTAAAATTACAGTCTCAGAAATGGCTGGAGCTATCATCACCAAGTTTTATGCCAATGTTGGTCACATGAGTCATATCTGAAATTGAGGTATTGGTGGCACCACCTGCATCAGCCTATTTTGTACTGGGGTCATCAGTGCCCCTATCATACTGACTGCTACAAAAAACTTCTTCTCTGAAACCATATGGCCAAATCATTTAATATCGCACAGAAATGATCCTAGGGTAGTGCTTTCTGAAGTTTGTTCAAATGGTCTCAGTTCAGTAACTTTTAGCTGAGTTATGGGAACAGCCATAACAGCCCATTTTAGATCTGTGGCTACAAAGAACTTCTTCTCAAAAACCACTGGGCCAAATTCTTAAATCTCACACATAAATTATCTTTAGATGTTGATCTCAGTAATCTCAGAAATGACAGAAGCTAGCATTACCAAGTATTGTGCAAATGTTGGTCACATGACTCATATCTGAAGTTGCAGATTTTGTGGTGCCACCTACATTGACCTGTTTTTTATGGACAAAAACCCTCATAATTTTAGCCTCTTTCATCTTAAAATGTTTATGATGAAACTGTCAAGTTGAATCGTTCAATTTTTCAAAAGAATTATCCTAGGACATGGTTCTTTCAATCATATCAGAAAAGCTTAAGTTGGTCTTATGGCCATTATTATGTCTATTTCAAACTGAGGACTGCAAAACTGTTCTTCTACAAAATTATTGTTTCAATTATAACTTCTTTAATATTGCACTAAAATATTCTTAGGTGGCCTTTGTTCAAGTTTACTTGAATGATTTTTGGCAGAATTATTGGACCTTTAACAATGAAAGAACTGCATCTTTTGTTATTTTAGATATTTTGATAAAAAGTTTATGAATATGTCAGCTTGAAAAAAAAGCATTTTAGCCAAAGTCTTTTAGTATGTGTAAACAGATTTACCAACAGACCAAGATTGTATCTTTAAATAGGTTGAGAAACTGCCAACTGTTTCCGATTTGGCAACAGATCAAGAGTTCATTCAGTGCAGCCAGATATAGGTCAAGAGTTCAATCAGTGCAGCCAGGCACAAGGCATGTGATCACCTCATGGGTGACATGTGAACACCTCATGGCCACCATGTGATCACCTCATGGGAGTCATGCCCCTCAGGGCTGCATGTGGACTACCAACTGTGTCAGATTATGCAACGGGTCAAGAGTTCACTCAGTGCAGCCAGGTACAGGTCGAAAGTTCACTCAGTCTAGCCAGGTGCAGGTCATGAGTTCACTTAGTGCAGTAGCCTGAGCCAGCTAGCAAATTTGTCACAGTTCACTCGGGGCAACTGCCTATCTCACCTAGGCCTGGTCAGCCCCATGCATCAGACTTAAGGTAAGTTTGATATATTGGCCTGATATTTTGACCTGTCTATGTGTCTTTGATGGCTTTCTCGTTCACAAGACAGGTGTCGGCACCTACAATGACTTTTGCGCAGTGGATGTGCCTGCTTATTTCTACAGAGGAATTTGATATATCAGCCTGAAATTGGGCATATGTATATATCTCTGATAACTTTGTTGTATACGAGACTGATGGTGCCAGCTACAATCATTTTTAGCTCAGCACCCTTCGTCCGTCGTCCGTCCAGCCGTCTGTTAACAGGGCACAAATCGTAACCGCTGGACCTGGAATCTTCTCACTTGACATCCAGGGAGGTCCATGAAAACTCTCCTTGAAAACCTGAAATTAGGTCTCTGTTACCCATATTCTTTTAGCTATGGCGCTACAAAGTACCCCCCAGAATAATGCAAAATTTGATACAAAAGCTCAAGTATCTGAATAACCACTGCATTGATCACCATGAATCTTTGCATGAATATTGATCATGGGATGTTCCATCACTTCCTGCAGACTGGTGGCACCACCTGTATTTTTTTTTAATTTTTTTCTCTTTTTTTCAGATCTGCAATGAAACTGTCATCTGTTAACAGGGCACAAATCGTAACCACTGGACCTGGAATCTTCAAACTTAACATCCAGGGAGGTCCATGAAAAATCTCCTTGAAACCTGAAATTAGGTCTCTGTTACCCATATCCTTGGAGCTATGACGCTCCAAAGTACCCCCCAGAATAATGCAAAATTTGATACAAAAGCTCAATTATCTGAATAACTACTGCATTGATCACCATGATTCTTTGCATGAATATTGATCATGGGATGTTCCATCACTTCCTGCAGACTGGTGGCGCCACCTGTATTTTTTCCAATTTTTTAGCTCAGCTGACTATAAGTCATCTGAGCTATAGTCGTGGTCCATTGTCCGTCGTCCGTCCGTCTGTCCGTCCGTCCGTCCATCCGTCCGTCCGTCCGTCCATAGATGTGGCACGTTTTGAAACCGTAAGACCTAGGAATCCAAAATTCGGCATAGTGTTAGATGTCCCCACGATCTCCTACCAAGCCGAAAACTGGGTCTTTGCGACTCTTGCTGCATTGACACAGGAATTTTAACGCAAATTTAGAGCCAGTGATATCCCGCGATCGTGGACGGAATCGCGGAACTGACAGACCGAAACGAAATTCTCAGTCCTGAAAATTTATAAGTTTTAAAGTATATTTTTCCAAAAATATCTTGGCAATTCACTTTAAACAGGTACGCAGTGGTATAATTGTCGATGCCGCTATCAGCTTGCGGGGCTTACCCATGTACTCAAGATCTGAAAGTACAGCGCTCGCGCAAGGGATGCTGGGAACTTGCCATCCAGTAGCATATATTATGCATATTAATACAAGGATGATTTTTTCATATGGTGCCGTATTTACCCATTCATTACGCTTTGGCCTTTTGAAATCAGTTCGGCAGAGTCAAAACAAAAGGCCTCACTTAGACTCTCCAACAGAAGCCAAGTGCTGCTACCGCTCTACACCATTACGTCTGTTATTGGACGCCATTTTTTTCAAGATTCTTGAAAAACGAAAGTGCTGTTGGGCATGCGCAAGGAAACCCCCCTAGCATCTGGAGGTGAATCCATAATGGATGTCGCCCTTGCACAGACCCGGCAGACCCCAATAAAGACAAGTAAACAATATTGTTTGGTTGTGTGGCAAAAATAATCCACTTTGGTTTGTCTATTGCAAGGGTGGGATAGTAGGGGGATTCCTTGCACATGCCAAACAACACTTCCGTTCCTAAGAAAAATGGCGTCCAATAACAGACGTACTGGTGCAGAGCGGTAGCGGCACCTGGCGTCTGTTGGAGAGACTACCTCACTCACACTTCCTGGGGGGTCTTCCGGGGCTGCCCTAAAACACGGAACGCGGAGCAGGGGCTAAAATAAATATTTAACAAATTGCATATGTTGAAATACGTTTATTATTATAAATTATGTCATGAAAGATTCAACCACTTTTTATATTTTTGTTCTGTTCCGTACAGTAAATTAGGCCCTTGTCATGCGTTTCATGTGCCTTTACGTTCCATGTTTATGTTTTTCCTTCCTCACTGGTACAACGGAATAAATTCGAACCTGACCGACGTCATTAACGCAACCATGATATAATTTGTGGGAAACTTTGGTGACTGTGACATGGTTGTGGACAGGCCAGGAAAATGTAATTTTCATAGTTAAAGATTGACACGGAATAATATAGAGGAAGCCTAGTTAAGTAGAGCATCATGGAAGCCTTGGTTTCGTGCACTGTCACTTGTCTACCTTAAGCCACTTGTGGATGTGGACGCTGATATGCAGTGGGTGTTTGGGGTGATCTCCCTCAAATTAAGCAGAAGACTAACATTTCTTTGAAATAAATTTATCTTTTTGAAAGAGGAAGGTGTCAATGCCCTGTAATGCACATTCTCTTGACATGTTAATTCTTACTGGGTGCCATCTCCGGGAGGGTGATGGGGGGTCGTCTTATACACGGGGTTGTCTTATACACACAAAAATACGGTACATCGTATGCAAGACTGATGGCGCCACCTATAATCATTTTTATGTTGTGTGCACTAATTGGTTCTTGTACAAATTTTGTAGTACTTGCATTGTTTATATAAATGTTACACATATAGGCCTACTTGTAAAGTAAAGGTAAAGCATTATACCTGGTGTATAAACAATGCATGAGGCTTGTTCTTAATCTTTCTGCAGACCATAGGGTGTTTTTCTGCATATCATAGGATGGTATATCCGCTCACTGTGCTTGCTGAACCAAGTTTGGCAACAACTCTGTACAGAAATAAGGTGTGAGACCTTTCATTTGTATTAGAATATTTTAGTTTTCAGATAACTCCACATCAGCCTTGGGTCAATACATGTTATTATACTTGGTACTTGCACTATGTTCAACACTTTTAGTACTTTCTTTGTGCATGTACTTGTCATGCAAGTACTTTTCAAATAATGGTCAAATATATTATCAGTGAAGGAATATACCTGAAATATATTCCATTACACAGGTTCGCATTATATGCATAGGCCTTACAACTTACAAGGCTATATCACTGTTTGCAGGATCCATCTACCAGATGTCGCTCTCTGGCTTTCTGTCCATCTGAACCTGTCTCTCATCAACCAGCTTTCAACTACGGCAAGCCAGTGAAAGCCTCAGCTCAGTGTATCTTGTGTGAGTATGTGCTCCAGGTTGTGGACCAGCTCCTCAAGAACAACCACACAGAGGTAATATCCCATTCACTTCTAACAGTGTGATCCAGTTTCATTGATATATTGTTTATTAAAATTTAAAGTTATGTCAAACTTTTTAGCGAACCTGTGAGCTTATGCGATGGTGCGTCATCGTGCTTCGTGCGGCGTCTGTACGTTAACCATAGCTATCTCAAAAACGGCAGGAGCTAGCATCACCAAATTTTTTTGCAAATGATCAGTCATCCAAAAAACTATATCGGATTTTGTTTATTTATTTTCTAACTGCATTTTCTTAGATTTTATAGGGAAAAAGCTAAAAAAGCTTTATAAATCTTCTTCTCTGAAACTGTCCAGCCAAATTGTCCAATATTTCGCAGTAATGATCCCTGAAACAATCTTTCTCAAGTTTGTTCGAATGGTTCCAGTTCGGAGATTTTTGGCTGAGTTACAGGAGGTTGAACTCTGTTAACTGAAATTGAGGTATTGGTGGCGCCACCTGCATCGGCCTTTTTTGTACGGGGGTCATCAATGCCCGTATCATACTGACAGCTACAAATAACTTCTTCTCTTAAACGAAATGGCCAAAATGTTTAATATCGCACAGAAATGATCCTAGGGTAGTGCTTTCTGAAGTTTGTTCAAATGGTCTCAGTTCAGTGACTTTTGGCGGAGTTATGGGAAGCTGAATTTAGTCATATGCCATAACAGCCCATTTAAGCTCAGTGGCTACAAAGATCTTCTTCTCAAAAACCACTGGGCCAAATTCTTAAATCTCACACATTAATAATCCTCAGATCTTGATAATTCAAGTTTGTTCAAATTTTTTTGGTTCAGTGCTTTTTGGCTGAGTTACGGGAAGCTGAACTTAGCCAGTTTGCTGTATCTTCCCATATGAGTTATAAACCTGTGAAACGTTTTTCGACTGATGCCATTGAAGCCAGTTTGTTAAATATTTTACAAGAATAATCCCTACAATAATTCTTTTAATAATTGTCATTAATGGTTCCACATGAATGATTTTTGGCTGAATTATGGAGATTGAATTGAGTCATTTTACCATGTATGTCAGCTGTGTGATGCTGTTACATCTAACCTGGCACCAGTTTATCAGCAACATTACATCATGCCACTAGACATTTAGATTTCAGGTTATCTTTGGTTAATATTGACAAGAACGTTTTTTTAAAAGCTTTTAAAAAATTTAGATTTATGATTTAAGTTATTCATCATACCAGGCAATGTTACAATCATGGATATTCAGCTCTCTGTGGCTATATAAAGACAACTCGTGGATTATAAATTATTGGTATCCCTACTCAACTTAATTCAAGAATTTGCCATCAATGAGATATATCTGTATTTTAATTTTGCATTCAGTATGCATCCATAATAATTTAACATATATTCCTGAATTCTTTTTTCATAAAAAAAAGTCAGCTGAAAAGCATTATGTATTAGGAAAATAAATTTTCAAAGTTATTTCAAGTAGGGACCACTTTTGTGTACAGATGGCAGCACTTGGTATACCATTGGCAGATTGCCAGTGCCTTGATGTTGGCCATTAGCCAAGATGATGTCAGCTCTATAAATAGTTTTGGCACAGTGCCAGGATTGGAAGAAGTGCAGCCAGGTATAGGTCAAGAGTTCACTCAATGCGGTAGCTGCATTCTATTTATAGCTTTGGCAGACTGCTCACTGCATCATATTTGGCACCAAAGTTCAGTCTGAATCTATTTATAGCTTTGGCAGACTGCCAACTGTGTCAGATTATGCAACAGGTCAAGAGTTCACTCAGTGCAGCCAGGTACAGGTCATAAGTTCACTCAGTGCAGCCAGGTGCAGGTCAAGAGTTCACTCAGTGCAGTAGCTTGAGGCAGCAATTTGTCACAGGTCACTTGGGGGCAATTGCCTTTCTCACCTTAGCCTTGTCAGCCCAGTGCATCAAACTCTGGGGAAGTTTGATGTATTGGACTGATATTTTGACCTGTCTATGCATCATTTACAAGACAGGTGGTGCCACCTACATTGACTTTTGCAGTGTATGCACCTGCTTATTTCTTCAGAGGAATTTAATACATCAACATAAAATTGGGCATGTTTATACATATCGGGTAGCTTTATAGTGTACAAGACTGGTGGCGCCACCTACAATAATTTTTGCACAGTGTATGTCCCTGCTTTTATTTTACAGTAGGGGTTTGACATATCAGTCTGACATTGGGCATTTGTATATATCTCTTCGTTGTATATAAGACTGGTGGTGCCAGCTACAATCATTGTATCCGCCAAAACAGAGTTTTGCGGATACTATGTTTTCAGTCAGACGCAGACGCTGCCGCCATCACCGCATAGTTTTCCGGAGAACTCCTCCATAACCACTGGGCAGAAATTTTTAAAATTTGGAATTATGATTGGTCACATGTGAACTGCTGCGCCCTCATTTTTGGTTGACCTCTGACCTTTCCTCTCTGCCCAGCGTCCATTTGTGCGTCTGTTTCCACACATAAACCCACATATCTCGGGAACCGTTTGACCGATAAGGCTAAAGATTTTGCACAAATGTAGCCCTTGGAAAGCTTTATAACATACACTAAAAATGGTGGCGCCACCTGCAACCATTTTTGCACAGCGTCCGTCTGTTCATCTGCCTTGGGATAAAAACACTCATATCTCTGCATTGGTTGGACTTATCTACCTGAAATTTTGCATGTGTATAAATCCTGCACAGCTCCCTTGATTTTATGACAGGTGGCGCCACCTACATTCACGTTTAAGCTGCAGACATCCAAGCTCATATCTGGAAAACTGTTTGACCAGTTGGGCCAAAATTTTGCATGTTTATAGATCTCACATAGCTCTTTATCATACGCAAAACTGGTGGCGCCACATGCAATCATTTTTGCACAGCGTCCATCTGTTTGTTTGCCGTGGGATAAAATCACTCATATCTCAGCAGTGATATGACATATCTGCCTTAAATTTTGCATGTTTATACGTCTTGGATAGCTTTCTGGATTTTGTGGCAGGTGGCGCCACCTCCATTCAGATTTACGCTGCAGACATCCAAGCTCATATCTCAGGAACCATTTAACTGATTAGGCAAAAATTTTGCATGTTTATAGATCTCACATAGCTCTTAATCATACACAAAATTGATGGTGCCACCTGCCACCATTTTTGCACAGGGTCCGTCTGTTTGTCTGTCGTGGGCTAAAATCACTCATATCTCAGTAGTGGTCTGACTTATCTGCCTAAAATTTTGCATGTTTATACATCTTGGATAGCTTTCTTGATATTGTGGCAGGTGGCGCCACCTATATTTATGTATGCGCTGCAGACATTCAGGCATATATATAAGGACTGGTTTGACATGTCCCCCTGAAATTTTGCATGTGTATTGAACTCACATAGCTCTTAATCATACACAAAATTGGTGGCGCCACCTGCCACCTTTTTTGCACAAGTCTTTTTGTTTGTCTGCAGTGCGCTTAAATCACTCATATCTCAGTAGTTGTTTGACTTATGCCTAAAATTTTGCATATGTATACAACTTGGACAGCTTTCTGTATTTTGTGGTAGGTGGCGCAACCTACATACACAAGTCGGCTGCAGACATCCAGGCTATTATGCAACACACCTCACTCTATTTCCCCTTGCCACTCAATCCATGTTCCACTCTTATTTTGGAGGATACACGTAGTCCCTTGTTGACTACCCAAATTCTAGTTAGCTCAGCTGACTTTCATTCATGCTGGGCTATAGTGATGGGTCTTTGTCCGTCGTCCTTCTGTCTGTCCGGCCGACCATCCGTCTGTTAGCAGGGCACATATTGTAACCATAGGGGCTAGGGCCATGAACCCTATGCAGTCTTAGAGGTTCTAAAAAGATCTCCTTGCAAACCTGAAATTAGGTCACTGCGACCTATATTCTCGAAGTTATGGGGTGTGTTTGCACCCCCCAGAAATAATTCTTTTAGCCAAAATTTTCATCCCAAACCTTCCATCTATCACATACAGCTCAACTACCAACAGGGGAAGAACCATAATTATTTTGAGGTCACAAGGTCAAAGGTCAAGGTCACAGAACCAACTTCTTTGAAAAGCCTGTGGATGAATTTTAAGCCAAACCTTTCATCCCAATTCTTTGAACTTTCACATATGGCTCACCTACAAAGTGGGAGAAGAATCCTATAGATGTTGAGGTCACAAGGTCAAAGGTCAGGGTCACAGGATCCACTTTTTTTAAAAGGTTGTGGACACATTTCAAGCTAGACCTTTCATTCCAAACCTTTGAGCACTGATATTGCTTCTCTGCCAACATGGGAAAAGACCTGTTGATTTTGAGGTCAAAGGTCAAGTTCACAGCACCCTCTTCTTGCGTGGAGTCATTTTCAGGCAAACTTTTCAATCTATACTTTCCATCTGTCATATATGGCTTACCTACCAATAGGGGAAGAAGCCTATTGATGTTGAGTTCAAAAGGTCAAAGGTCAAGGTCACAATATTGTTCTAAATGCTTGTGAACATATTTCAAGTGAAACTGTTCAACCCAAACCTTCATTCTTTCATATATGCCACATCTATGCATCACTGAATGTGATTCAAACTTCATATTTATGGGTCTTTTTGCATGAAGAAATAACTAATTGATTTTGAGGTCAGCTGGTCAGGAGGTTAAAGGTTGCAGGTCTAAGTTATTCACTCATTAGTTGCCAAGTAATTACACCCGGCCAGATGTAAGTGGTTAGTAGTTAACCATCATTTAGAAAGAATCCAGTTGATATGTGGGCAAAAGGCCAAGGTCATAGGTCAGGGATGTTCACAATAACTTATTTTGTAGACCATCTCTATTTTTCTTGTACATATAACCATTGCACTCCAACTGGTTAAAGTTTACACATTTTTCTTTATTTTTGAGATATATAAATACAGACTTAATCTTGGCCTGTTGGTTAATCTGTTTGATGCTTCAGTTGAATGAGTATATACTACCATTCTGATGATAAAATTTCCTTTTGCGAATCTCTTCCCAGTCAGCTGAGCGTCATGACCCATGGGTCACTTGTTTTTGTGTTGTGTGCATCCATGGCAGAATCGCAGCAGTGATGTTTGTTTAATTGTTTCTTGTTCTAAGTGTTTAGTACTTGCATTGTTCATATACATGTTACACATGTTCTTGAAAAGTAATGGTCCAGCATTGAAGCATTATACCTGGTGTAATCTCATTGCACAGGTTTGCATTAGGCCTGTGGGCCTTGTTTATTTTTAGCTCAGCTGACTATAAGTCATATATGGCATGTTTTGAAACCATAAGACCTAGGAATCCATAATTCAGCATAATGTTAGATGTTCCCAAGATCACCTACCAAGCCGAAAACTGGGTCTTTGCGACTTCGTTCCTTTGAGAAATTAAGGAAAAACCTCAATTTTTTTATTAAAATCCTATTTTCACACTTCAGGACTGCCTTATATCAAAACCACTCATCTGTTTTTCCTCATATTTACCATAAATATTCCTCTATATAGTTCCTATGTACATGCCAGAAATTAAGTCTGTTAAGTGTAAATTCCTTAAGTTATGGGCCCGAACATAATGGACTTTGTAAAAAAGCAGGAAAAATATTTACTTACTTAATATGAAAAATTTTGAAGGTAGAGTCTATTTTCCCAAGTATATAACTATGTTTAATTAAGATTCAATTGTTTACCCAAAATTAGATCTGAATTTTGTAATTTTTTTAAGTTATTAGCATAAAAATAAAAACAGTACCTTAAATTTTGCCCAACTTTGATCATGGCACTTTTTTTCCTGTAAGTACCATGGATTTAATTTTCACAGCATGTAAACATAAATATTTAATTTTTTTAAATCTGAAATTTGAAAATAAAAGCTTGAAATCAAGCTAGTTATTGATTTTTTTTCTTGAGGCTCTATTATAGTCATTTGCTTTGATTACAGATTACAGATGCAGAGTCCCATTCCAGGTCACTGGAAGTCAGCTATGCCAGGGTTTATGATTTGTTACAGTCACTGGGGGAGATCCCCTGCTGTGACAGGTGTACAGTTATTCTCATATCACCACCCAAATCACCCCCCCCCCCAACCCCGCAAACCCAACCCACCAAGTGTTATGCAGTAATTGTTATTGTTTTCACTGTATCTCCTTAATTGTAATGCTGTTTCCACTCCGATATGCAAATACTTTCCTTGAAAAAGTAATTCAAGGTGTTATCCAGAAGATGAAATGTTGTGTAATGTAGCATGTTTAAAGAAATCAAATTTCTTTTAAATGATTTTAACAAATATAATTGAACCCATCAGTATGCTTAAATTTATAAAATATGAAGCACATTATGGATAAATAAAGACAATTAAAAATTGTGAAATCTAAATCAAGTATTATTTTTAGATATTTATTGTTTTGCAGATTTAAAAAGATATTTTTGTGGTAAAAAAAAATAAATAAACTTTGTATGCATGATGTGGTTATTTGACAAGATTGAGATTTATGATGATGCAATTGAGAATTATGAATCAAATTGTATATTCAGATATATATGTTATATTGGAAATGTATAAAATATAAACTTAAATTTAAAAAAAAATTGGTGTGATAAAAAAAATAAAGATTTAATACAAACATTTGTTCATTATTTTCCTTCCTCAGCAGAATTTGAGATCAGGCTTTGTTTGCCCTGTTTTATGTTGTTAATTAGTTATATTTCAACTGTATACGTTTCATAAAAAAATACATATATATTTAATAATATATGTTATACAAAAAAATAGATTCAATTGAACAAATGTGTAAACTACTGAAATTTCAACAGTTAATCAAAAAGCCAACTTATGATCATGGTAATAGTACAGATCATTTGTTCACAAACTGCTCACATGCTTCAGTTTCAACATCAGAACATGGTCAGGTCACAAAATATTATTTGCAACAATTTCTTGCTCATCAATATAAACCAATCATATAAACCAACCATGGTCTTTATTACCTCTTCCTCTTACACTTTATCTCCATTTGATATTATTTTAGATTTTTACCTTTAAGGTCAACTTCAGCTGAGCTTAGTGACCCATGGGTCCCTTGTTTTCACCATAAAATGACAACAATTATGACAGTTTCTCAGCTATGATTCCATCTAGTGTCCCAAAACCTGGTGTGTTTATCAAGTGGATGCCCTATAGTAATCACCCTGTTTGTCTGTTTTTTCATCTGTCTGTCTCTCTGTCCATCCGTCCTTCCACACAAATTTGTTTCCAGATGATAACTCCAGGTTGGAATGACATGGGTTTCAGACGACTTACACATGGCCCACCACTAAAGAAAGAACCTGTATGACTTTTGGGTCATAAGGTCAAAGGTCAAGGTCACAAGACTCACTTATTTATAAAGATTATGGCTGCATTTTAAGCCAAGCTTTTCACCCTAAACTTTCCATCTTGCACATTTAGCTCTCTTGCCAGTATAGGGAGAGCATAAATGAATTTTTGGTCAGAAGGTCAAAGGTCAAGGTCACAGGGGCCATCTGTTCACAAATTAGTTTCAAGATGAAAACTCCAGTTTAGTCAGACATATTTGTTTCAAACTTAACTTATATATGGCTTACCACTAAAGTAAGAACCTTGTCGATTTTAGGGTTCAAAGGTCAAAGGTAAAGGTCACAGGACCCATTTCTTTAAAAGGAAGGTGTATGTATTTCAAGCCAAACTTTTCATCACAAACCTTCCATCTTCAAGAGATTACTCACCTGCCAATAGGGGAAGATTCTTTTCGATTTGGGGTCATAGGGTCAAAGGTCAAAGTCACAAGGCCCATCCATTCACAAACTAGTTTATGGATGATAATTCTGCTTTGGCTTGACAGATTGGCTTCAAACTTGATTTATTAATGACCCACCACTTAAGTAAAAAAAACAATTTGATTTTCAGGGTCTAGAAGGTCAAAGGTGAAGGTCACAGGAGCCATATCTTTAAAATGATTATGGATGCATTGTAAATCAAACTTTTCATCCCAAACATTCCATCTTTCACACATGGCTTACTTGCCCAAAGTGGAAGAAATCTGTAGATTTTGAGGTTAACTGGTCAGAGGTCAAGGTCACTGGACCTGCATTTATTTCGAACAATGTTACAATAATCTAAATGCTGCAAGTTCAGGGATAATAAGTTCTCAGTTTTTTGGTTACAAGGTCATTGGTAAAGGTCACAGGACCGTCATTCATAAAAATTTCTTTAAAAATATCCTAATAGACAAATACAGCTGAGCGTTGAGACCCATGGGTCCCTATTTTTATGCTCATTTGAATTTTTTACAGCATTTTATTTAATTTAATAAATTAATGTTTATTATTATATTTTGGATTTTGTCCATTATTCTTTAATTTACAGGGTTTCATTTTAGCAGGACATTTTCCTCTTAGCTTATCAAATGAGAAACCAAAGGAAATAAGTATATTTTGCGTTTGCTAAAACTTTCTGAAATTCAGCTGAGCAAAGTGACCCCATGGATCTCTTGGTAATCAATATACCCACACCTTGAGAATTGGTTCCTCCCTGATTAAATATAATATTATGGTTTTTAAGGTTTTCAGTTTTTAGACCTAAGTGGAAACCCCTGAAAGGGGCCTTGCAAACTTGGGGTGCAGCATTAATAGATGTGCCACCACAAATGGCGATCTACATATGCTAGGAACTGATAAATTCTATCATTAGCAAATTCAGTTGAGTGCAATGACCCATTGGTCCCATGTTCAAACTGAGCAGAATGATATTGTTTGTTTGTAGCCTGCTATTGAGAATGCCCTGGATAAGGTGTGCTCTCTGCTGCCATCATCCATCAGCTTAGACTGTCAGGAGTTTGTCAACACCTACACACCTGTCATTGTTCAGCTGTTGGCTCAGGAAGTTGATCCCAAGGAAGTCTGCACCATGATTGGTCTCTGCCAGGGGACTCGTGTTGTACCCAAGAAAATTTGTGAGTAGAAAATTAATTAACTATAACCTAAGTAAACAATCATGACTTGCTGTTTAAAGAAATGTGATGTGGTAACAGTACAATGTTGCACATATGGTGCACTGTTAAAACATTTACTACATAAACAAGATCCCACCTCAGAAATTATATGACTCTAGTGATGTCTTTGATGTGTGGAATAGATGAAAGTCCTGAAAGCTGTATTCTTAAATTTTCAGACCAAAATTGGAAAAGCTCTAAATTGAAGTTTTCGAAATATATATCAACCCCATGAGAGCAGATACTTGCCTCCATTTTTAGCTCAGTTGACTTTTAGTCATGCAAAGCTCTAGCTATCACCCTTTGTTATTGTCCTCTTATCCAACTGTCCATTAGCAGGGTACAAATCAAAACCATTAGACCTAGAAATTTCCTGTTTTACATCTAGAGGCCAGGCAGGTCCTGGTAAAATCTCCTGGGAAACCCAATATTAGGTCACAGTTGCCTATATTTTGCAAGCTATGTGGCAAAAACATGCACTGTGAAAGTCAAATATTCCGAGATAATTGCATGTCTGATTTTTTTTCAGAAATTTGCTACACAAATTGTTTTAAACATTTTTCAGAGCAGTTGTGGATAAGTGGTGATCTTGATGTTAAAGGTCAAATCTTTGAAAATATTATTATTTATAGCTCAGCTGACTATAAGTCATCTGAGCTATAATCGTGGTCCATTGTCCATCTTCCGTCCGTCTGTCCGTCCATCTGTAGATGTGGCACGTTTTGAAACCACAAGACCTAGGAATCCAAAATTCAGCATAATGTTAGATGTCCCAAAGATCTCCTACAAAGCCGAAAACTGGGTCTTTGCGACTTAATTCCTTTGAGAAATAAAGGAAAAACCTCAATTTTTTTATTAAAATCCTATTTTCACACTTCAGGACTACCTTATATCAAAACCACTCATCTGTTTTTCCTCATATTTACCATAAATAATCCACTATATAGTTCCTTTGTACATGCCTGAAATAAAGTCTGTTAAGTATAAATTCTTAAAGTTATGGGCCCAAACATAATGAACTTTGTAAAAAATCAGGAAATATATTTACTCAACATGTATAATTTTGAAACTAGAGTCTATTTTCCCAAGTATATAACTATGTTTAATTAAGATTAAATTGTTTACCCAAAATTAGATCTGAATTTTGTAAATTTTTTTAGTTATTAGCATAAAAATAAAATCAGTACCTTAAATTTTGCCCGACTTTGACCATGGCATGTTTTTTTCCTGTAAGTTCCATTGATTTAATTTTCACAGCATGTAAACATAAATATTTAATTTGTTTAAATCTGAAATTTGAAATTAAAAGCTTGAAAATTAAGCTAGTTATTGATTTTTTCTTGAGGCTCTATTGTAGTCATTTGCTTTGATTACAGATTACAGATGCAGGATCCCACTCCAGGTCACTGGAAGTCAGCTATGCCAGGGTTTCTGATTTGTTACAGTCACTGGGGGAGATCCCCTACTGTGACAGGTGTACAGTTATTCTCATATCACCACCCCAAGCACCCCCCCCCCACCCAACCCAACCCACCAAGTGTTATGCAGTAATTGTATGTAATACTATGTTTTCAGCCCACCCCTGCCGCTGCGGCCGCGTAGGTGTCCGGAGAACTCCTCCTTAACCGCTGGGCAGAATTTTACAAAACCCGGGATTATGTTCGGGTCACATGTGAACTGCTGCGCCCCGATTTTGTTTTGACCTCTGACCTTTCCTCTGCGCTCTGCGTCCGTTTGTGCGTCTGTTTCCACACATAAACTCACATATCTCGGGAACCGTTTGACCGATCAGGAAAATTTTTTTGCACAAATGTAGCCCTTGGAGAGCTTTATAACATACACAAAAAATGGTGGGGCCACCTGCAACCATGTTTGCACAGTGTCCATCTGTTCGTCTGCCTTGGGTTAAAATCACTCATATCTCTGCAGTGACTTGACTAATTCACCTGAAATTCGGCATGCGTATACATCCTGGATAGCTTTTCTGATTTTTTGACAGGTGGCGCCACCTACATTCACGTTTACGCTGCAGACATCCGGGCTCATATCTCGGGAACCGTTTGACTGATTGGGCCATGAGTATAGATCTCACATAGCTCTTTATCATACGCAAAACTGGTGGCGCCACCTGCAGCCATTTTTGCACAGCTCCTGTCTGTTTGTCTGCCATGGGATAAAATCACTCATATCTCGGCAGTGGTTTGACATATCTGGCTAAAATTTTGCAGGTTTATACATCCCCCACAGCTCTCTTGATTTTATGACAGGTGGTGCCACCTGCATTCTAGTTTATGCAGCAGACATTCAAGCTCATATCTTGGGAACCGTTTGACGGATTGGGCCAAAGTTTTGCATGTGTATAGTTCTCACATAGCTCTTTATTATACGCAAAACTGGTAGCGTCACCTGCAACCATTTCTGCTCACTTCCATCTGTTTGTCTGCCACGGGCTAAAATCACTCATATACATGTAGTGGTTTGACTTATCTGCCTTAAATTTTGCATATGTATACAACTTGGACAGCTTTTTGGATTTTGTTGTAGGGGGGGGGGGGCAACCTACATACACAATTTGGCTGCAGACATCCATGCTAATATACAACACTTCACTCTATTTCCCCTTGCCACACAATCCATGCCTCACTTCACCCTTTCCACTCTGATTTAGACGGATAAACGTAGTTGCTTGTCGACTACCCGTATTCTAGTTGTTGTTTTCACAGTATCTCCTTAATTGTAATGCTGTTTCCACTCTGATATGCAAAAACTTTCCTTGAAAAAGTAATTCAAGGTTTAATCCAGAAGATGCAATGTTGTGTAATGTAGCATTTTTAAAGAAATCAGTTTTCTTTTAAATGATTTTAACAAATATAATTGTACCCATCAGTATGCTTAAATTATTATAAAATATGAAGCACATTATGGATAAATAAAGACACAATGAAAAATTGTGAAATCTAAATCAAGTATTATTTTTATATATTTATTGTTCTGCATATTTAAAAGATACACTTTTGTGGTAAAAAATAAATAAACATTTGTATGCTTGATGTGGTGTTATCTGACAAGATTGAGAACTATGATGATGCAATTGAGAATTATGAATCAACTTTTATATTCAGATATATATTTTATATTGGAAATTATAGAAAAAAAATTGATGTAATAAAAAAATGAGGATTTAATACAAACATTTGTTCATTATTTTCCTTCCTCAGCAGAATTTGAGATCAGGCTTTGTTTGCCCTGTTTTAAGTTGTTAATTAGTTATATTTCAACTGTATACATTTCATAAAAAAATACATATATATTTAATAATATATATTATACAAAAAATAGATTCAATTGAACAAATGTGTGAACTACTGAAATGTCAACAGTTAATAAAAAAATAAAAATAAATGTTTAGTACTTGCATTGTTCATATATATGAAAAGTAGTGGTTCAGCATTGAAGCGTTATACCTGGTGTATATCCATATGCACAGGTTCGCATTAGGCCTGTAGGCCTTGTTTTTGCTTACTTTTTGCTATCTGCATTTACTTAGATTTTTAGTGAAACCTGTGAGCTTATGCGATGTTGTGGCGTCATGTGTCGTCTGTACTTATAACCCATACTATCTCTTAAATGGCAGGAGCTACCATCACCAAACTTTGTGCAAAAAATCATCTAAAACTCTCAATCAGATTTTGCTTATTTTTTTTGCATTCTGCATTTACAGAGATTTTGTAGGGAAAAAGGCTTTAAAAAGTCTTCTTCTCCAAAAATGTCAAGCCAAAACAGTCAATATTTCACAGAAATAATCCCTGAAATAATCTTTCTCAGGTTTGTTCAAATGATTCCAGTTCAGTGAATTTTGGATCAGTTACAGGAAGCTGAACTTAGTAATTTCGCCAAAAAAGGATACTAAAATTACAATATGAGAAACGGTCGGAGCTATCATCACCAAATTTTATGCAAATGTTGGTCACATAAGTCATATTTTAAATTGAGATATTGGTGGTGCCACCTGCATTTACCTTTTCTGTACAGTGGTCATCGGTTCATCAGTACATTTATCCATAATTTCTCAGGAATAACAGGAGCTAGCATCCCCTATTTTTATGCAAAATCTTTTGCATATCAAATGTTGTGGGATTGAGTGTTTTATGGCGCCACCTGCATTAACTTACATTTTATGGGGAAAAAGCTAAAACACCTTTGAAAATGTTCTTCCCTGAAATCATTTACCCAAATGGTACAATATTTCACAGAAATTATCCCAGAGACCAGCTCTGTCAAGTTTGTACAAATGGTTTAGGTTTGAAGAGTTTTTGCCGTATAACAGGAATTTTAAATAAGTCATTTGGCAAGTAAGCATACTAACATAACAATCTCAGAAACAACAGGAGCTAGGATCACTATAAATTTTGTGCAAATATATTTTTTTTATGGTCAGAAACCTTGTAATTTTAGCCACTTTCAGCTGAAAAATGTTTTATGATGAAACCATCAAGTTGAATTGTTCAATTTTCAAAAGAATTATCCTAGGACATGGTTCTTTCAATCATATAAGAATAGACTGAGTTTGTTGATTTTTGGTTGAGTCCTGAAAAACTTAAGTTGGTCTTATGGCCATTATTATGTCTATTTCAAACTGAGGACTGCAATAGTGTCCTTCTACAAAATTGTTGTTTCAATTATAACTTCTGTAACATTGCACAAAAATTATTCTTAGGTGGCCTTTGTTCAAGTTTACTTTTTGGCAGAATTATTGGACCATTAACAATGAAAGGACTGCATCTTTTATTATTCTAGATATTTTGATAAAAATTTTATGAATATGTCAGCTTGAAAAAAAATGCATTTTAGCTAAAGTCTTTCAGTATGTGTAAACAGATTTATCAACAAGCAAAGATTGTGTCTGTATCTTTAAATAGGTTGAGAAACTGCCAACTGTTTCAGATTTGGCAACAGATCAAGAGTTCATTCAGTGCAGCCAGATATAGGTCAAGAGTTCATTCAGTGCAGCCTAGCACAAGGCATGTGATCACCTCATGGGTGTCATGTGAACACCTCATAGGCACCATGTGATCACCTCATGGGTAGCATGTGATTACCTCATGAGTATCATGTGATCACCTCATGGGTGTCATGCCCCTCAGAGCTGCATGTGGAGCCAAACTGTGAGCTTATCCAATGGTGTGGCTACTATTTCAGATTTGGCAACAGGCCAAAGGTCAGTCTGGATCTATTTATACCTTTGGCAGACTGTTAACTGTATTAGATTAGGCAACAGTTCAAGAGTTCACTCAGTGCACCAGGTATAGGTTAGGACTTCACTCAGTGCAATATCTGCATTCTATTTATATCTTTGGCAGACTGCCCACTGCATCAAATTTGGCAGCAAAGTTCAGCCTGGATCTATTTATAGCTTTGGCAGACTGCTTACTGTTTGAGATTATGCAAGAGGTCAAGAGTTCACTCAGTGCAGCCTGGTACAGGTTAAAAGTTCAATCAGTCTAGCCAGGTGCAGGTCAGGAGATCACTCAGTGCAGTAGCTTGAGGCAGCAATTTGTCACAGGTCACTCGGGGGGGGGGGGGGGGGGGGAACTAACTTACTCACCTAAGCCTTGTCAGCACAGTGCATCAAACTCTAAACATAGACGTGTCTATGCGTCTTTGATGGTATTCTCATTTACAAGACAGGTGGTGCCACCTACATTGACTTTTGCAGTGTATGTGCTTGCTTATTTCTACAGAGGAATTTGATACATCAGCCTAAAATTGGGTATGTATATACATATCGGGGATCTTTGTTGTGTACATGACTGGTGGCGCCACCTGCAATAATTTTTGCACAGTGTTTGTCACTGCTTATTTCACAGGAGGGGTTTGACATATCAGTCTGACACTGGGCATATGTATATATCTCTTTGTTGTATATAAGACTGGTGGTGCCAGCTACAATCATTGTATCTGCCAAAACAGAGCTGAGACGCTGCCGCCATCGCCACATAGGTTTCTGGAGAACTCGTCCAAACAGAATTTTTTAAAATGAGAAATTTTGATCTATCACATGTGAACTGCTGCGCCCTCATTTTTGGTTGACCTCTGACCTTTCCTCTCTGCTCAGCGTCCAGTTGTGTTTTTGTTTCCACACATAAACCAACATATCTTGGGAACCCTTTGACCGATAAGTCTAAAGATTTTGCACAAATGTAGCACTTGGAAAGCTTTATAACATACACTCAAAATGGTGGCCCTACCTGCATCCATTTTTGCACAGCGTCCATCTGTTCATCTGCCTTGGGATAAAAACACTCATATCTCGGCAGTGGTTTGACATATCTGCCTAAAATTTTGCAGGTTTATACATCCTTGACAGCTTTCTTGATTTTATGACAGGTGGCGCCACCTACATTCACGTTTAAACTGCAGACATCCACGCTCATATCTCGGGAACCGTTTGACCAGTTCGGCCAAAATTTTGCATGTGTATTGATGTCTCATAGCTCTTTATCATACGCAAAACTGGTGGTGCCACCTGCAACCATTTTTGCACAGCGTCCATCTGTTCATCTGCCTTGGGATAAAATCACTCATATCTTGGCAGTGGTCTGACTTATCCACGTGATATTTTGCAGGTTTATACATCCTTGACAACTTTCTTGATTTTATGACAGGTGGCGCCACCTACTTCAAATTTACGCTGCAGACATCCAAGCTCATATCTGAGGAACCATTTGACTGATTTGGCAAAAATTTTGCATGTTTATAGATCTCACATAGCTCTTTATCATACGCTAAACTGGTGGCACCACCTGCAATCATTTTTGCACACCGACCGTCTGTTTGTGCTGTGGGATAAAATCACTCATATCTCGGCAGTGGTTTGACGTAACTGCCTAAAATTTTGCAGGTTTATACATCTTGGATTGCTTTGTGGATTTTTTGGCAGGTGGCGCCACCTAAATACACCTAAAAACACTCATATCTCAGTAGTGGTTTGACTTATCTGCCTAAAATTTTGCATGTTTATACATCTGGGACAGCTTTCTGGATTTTGTGGTAGGTGGCGCAACCTATATACACTGCAGACATCCAGGCTATTTTGCAACACACCTCACTCTTTTTCCCCTTGCCACTCAATCCATGCCTCACTTCACCTTCCCACTCCGATTTTGGCAGATACAAGTAGTCGCTTGTTGACTACCCATATTCTAGTTTTTGTGTTGTGTGCAACCATGCCAGAATTGCAGCAGTGATGTTTGTTTAATTGTTTCTTGTTCTAAGTGTTTAGTACTTGCATTTTTCATATACAAGTTACACATGTTCTTGAAATTAATGGTCCAGCATTGAAGCAATATACCTGGTGTAATCTCATTGCACAGGTTCGCATTAGGCCTGTAGGCCTTGTTTAGTATTATAAACATTTTATAAAAAATCTTATGCGTACATAAGCTTGAAAAAAAAGCATGTTAGCCAAAGTCTTTCAGTATGTGTAAACAGAATTACCAACAGGCAAAAATTGTGTCTGTATCTATAAATAGCTTGGCAGACTGCCAACTATTCCAGATTTGGCAACAGGCCAGAGGTCAGCGATATAGGTCAAGAGTTCACTCAGTGCAGTAGCTGCATTCTATTTATAGCTTTGGCAGACTGCTCACTGTACAGATTTGGTGCCAAAGGTCAGTCTGGATCTATTTATAGTTTTGGCAAACTGTCAACTCAGTCAGATTATGCAACAAGTCAAGAGTTCACCCAGTGCAGTAGCTGCAGAGAGCAATTTGTTCCAGTTCAGTCAGGTCAACTGCCTTTCTCAAAAAGCCCTATTTCTTATGAGGTATTTGATACATCAGCCTGAAATTGCGCATTTTTATACATATTGGATAGCTTCGTCATATACAAGACTGGTGGCGTCACCAACAATAATTTTTGCACAGTGTATGTGCCTGCTTATTTGTCAGGAGGGGTTTGATATATCAGCCTGAAATTGGGGATTTGTATACATATTTGTTAGCAACATCGTATACAAGACTGATGGCGCTACCTACAATCATTAAGCTCAGCTGACTATAAGTCATCTGACCGATAGTTGTGATCCTTTGTCCGTTGGCTGTCCATCAGTCTGTCTGTTAAACTGGCAAGTTTTGAAACCGTTGTACCTACGAATCTACAAATTCAGCATACCATTAGATGTCCTGAAAATCTCCTACCATACCGAAAATTGGATTAATAGGACTTAGTTTCATCAAGATATGTAGGAAAAAACTCCATTTTCCATTAAAAACCCATGGTTTCACTACAAGACTGCCTAATATCAACACCACTGACCTGATATTGATAATTTTTAATATAAATTAATTCCTCTATATATTTCCTATGTTCATACCAGAATTTAGTTCAATATTTTTTAAATTCTTGAAGTTATGGGCCTGAACATAATGCACTTTGTTAAAATTCAGGAAATATATTTACTCCCTTATTTTGAGAATTACTGAAGCCAGAGACTTTTTTAGCGAACCTGTGAGCTTATGCGATGGTGCGGCGGCGTCGGTCGTTCGTCGTACGTCCTGCGTTGTGCGCCTCTGTACGTTAACCATAGCTATCTCAAAAACGGCAGGAGCTAGCATCACCAAAATTTTTGCAAATAAACAGTCATCCAAAAAACTATATTGGATTTTGTTTATTTTTTTTCTAACTGCATTTCCTTAGATTTTATAGGGGAAAAAGCTAAAAAAGCTTTAAAAATCTTCTTCTCCGAAACTTTCCAGCCAAATTGTCCAATATTTCACAGAAATGATCCCTGGAACAATCTTTCTCAAGTATGTTCGAATGGTTCCAGTTTGGAGATTTTGGCTGAGTTACAGGAGGTTGAACTTTGTTTACTGTGCAAAAAAGCATATTAAAATTTAAATCTCAGATATGGCTGGAGCTATCATCACCAAATTTTATGCCAATGTTGGTCACATAGGTCATATCTGAAATTGAGGTATTGGTGGTGCCACCTGCATTGGCCTTTTTTGTACGGGGTCATCAGTGCCTGTATCACACTGAGATTCAATTGTATACCCAAGATTAGTTCTGAATTTTTCAAATTTTATAAGTTATTAGCATAAACATAAAATCAGTACCTTAAATTTTACCCAACTTTGACCATGGCACGTTTTTTTCCTGTGAGTACTGTTGATTTAAATATTTACAGCATGTAAACGTAAGTATTTAATTTGATTAAATCTGAAATTTGAAAATGAAAGGTTGAAAATAAGGCTAGTTATCGAATTTTTTCTTGAGGCTCTATTGTAGTCACTTGCTTTGTTTTAGATGCAGGTAGCCCACTCCAGGTCACTGGAAGTCAGCTGTGCCAGTGTTCCTGATTTGTTACAGTCACTTGGGGAGATCCCCTGCTGTGACAGGTGTACAATTGTTCTCATATCACACCCCCCCCCCCCCCCCAATGAGTATATAAATATACATTTGTATGCATGATGTGGTGTTATATGACAAGATTGAGATTTATGATGATGCAATTTAGAATTATGAATCAACTTTTATTTATATTCAGAAATATATGTTATATTGGAAAGGTATAGAAATTCAACTTAAAATAAAAAAAATGAGGATCTAATAAAAACATGTGTTTATTATTTTCCAGCCTCAGCAGAATTGGAGATCAAGCTTTGTTTGCCCTGAATGTATATGCAAATATGTTGTTAATCCCACCATCCCCCCCCCCCCCCCGGCTGCAACAGTGCACTGGGACATTTTTTTTAATTGCAAATGTGTACAATTTTTTTAATTTGAAAAATATATGGATTAGAAAAAATTAAGATCTAATTGAAACATATTTTTGGCCTCAGGAGAATAGAACATAAAGTGATCAGCTCTGTGTGTCCACCATCTCTTAATTATCATTAAATATTTATATTAATTATGAAATTTTTCCTCTAAGCACTGTTGAAATAACTTTCATATGTTGTATGTGTATGGATTTAAGCTATTAAAGTCTGAAATTTGAAAGCAACTTACGTATTCAGATGTGTAATATTGCAGATGAAAAACTTTAAAATATTAAAATATAATATCAGCTTTGTTTGTCAAAAAGGCAGCCAATGATCATGGTAATAATATAAATCTTATGTTCACAAACTGCTCACATGCTTCAATTTTGACATTAGAGAAAGCATGGTTTGGTCACAAAATATTATTTGCAACAATTTCTTACTCATCAATACAAACAAATCATGTCAACCAGCCATGGCATATATTACCTTTTTCTCTTAGACTTAATCTCCATTTGATATTATTTTAGATTTTTACCTTCAAGGTCAACTTCAGCTGAGGACAGTGACCCATATTTATAGCACCATGTGTTGAATGTTTACATCAAGTCATTGGTTAACAGTGTGCTAGGCTGTTACATAACACCTTCACTCTTTGCCTACTGCTTCTGTGAGTGTCTGGTTCAGGCTGGGTCAGGCAGTAATTACCAGAGAGCCTTTCTCGCTATGTCTCTCTCTCTTTCTCTCTCTCTCTCTCTCTCTCTCTCTCACCCCTGTGCCTCCCTTCCTCCTTCCACCCCATTCTGTTGACAGGTACTATAAACCTGATTTATTAGATATATATGTTGATGCAATTTAGATATGTGAATCAACTGAAATATTCACATATATATGTTATACTCTAAATGTATAGTTACATTTTCAAACCTGGAAAAAATGTAAAAAAAAAAGGAATTTATGTAAAAATTGTTCATAATTTCCTGGCTCAGAAGAATGGGAATTAAAATGATTTGCTTTGTTTCTCTAGCTTTCTGCCTGTTTAAATATTTAATAATTATGAATAAACTTTTTTAATGCCCCCGCCACAAAGTGGCCGGGGCATATAGTTTTACCCATGTCCGTCATTCCGTCCTTCCGTCATTTCGAAATCAAACAGTTGTACAGACTTTTTTTTGCAATGCCTGCAGATATTGGCCTGATTTTTGGTATGTGGGCAGATAATGACCAGTTACAGATCGAGTTCCCGTTTTGTCCCGGTTGACCTACTTTTGACTGTTTTACGGCTCCTAAACTTAGAAAATTTCATGAAAAATAGAAATTTGCATGACAAATACACATGTATGGACTTTTTTTCGCAGTGCCTGCAGATATTGGCCTGATTTTTGGTGAGTAGGCAGATAATGACCAGTTACAGATCAAGTTCCGTTTCGTCCCAGTTGACCTACTTTTGACTGTTTTAGGGCTCCTAAACTTAGAAAATTTCATGAAAAATAGAAATTTTCATGATAAATACACGTACTGACTTTTTTTCGCAATGCTTGCAGATTTTGGCCTGATGTTTGGTGTGTGGGCTGATAATAACCAGTTACAGATCGAGTTCATGTTTCGTCCCAGTTGACCTACTTTTGACCATTTAAGGGCTCCTAATCTTAGAAAATTTCATGAAAAATAGAAATTTTCATGACAAATACACATGTACAGACTTTTTTTCGCAATACCTGCAGATATTGGCCTGATTTTTGGTGTGTGGGCAGATAATGACCAGTTACAGATCAGGTTCACGTTTTGTCCAAGTTGACCTACTTTTGACTGTTTGACGATGAACATAGAAAATTTCATAAAAAAGTGCACATGTACGAATTTTTTTTCGCAGTGGCTGCAGATACGGCCCTGATTTTTGGTGTGTAGGCAGATAATGACCAGTTACAGATTGAGTTCTTGTTTTGACCCAGTTGACATACTTTTGACCATTTGACTGCTCCTGAACATAGAAAGTTTCATGAAAAATAGAAATTTTCATAACAACTGCATATGTACTGACTTTTTTTCCTCAATGCCTGCAGATACCACCCTGATTATTTATGTGTGGGCAGATAATAACAGTTACAGATCGAGTTCGTGTTTCTTCACGGTTGACCTACTTTTGATTGTTTTACGGCTCCTAAACATAGAAAATTTCATGAAAGACAGAAATTTTTATGGAAAATGCACATGTATGGACTTTTTTTCACAATGCCTGCAGAAACTGGCCTGATTTTTGGTGTGTTGCTTGATAATGACCCGTTACAGATCGAGTTTGCATTTTGCCCTTGTTGACCTACTTTTGACCATACGACACCTCCTGAACTTAAAAATTTTTTCAAAATTTAACAAATGTTTCTAATTTGCCCCAGGTGGGGGCATTCATGTCGTTCTGACACATCTAGTTTCTGTAAGCACTGATAATTAAATTTCATATCCTGTATGTATATGCAAGGGTATTGTAACTCCTACCATACCCTTCCCCAACCCACAAAGTCCTTGCTCCTTGGCACTGGGAACAATAGTTCTATTGCTATAGCATAAAATTTAATAATTTAAAGAAAATATATACAGAGAGACAGAGGGGTTAAACTCCCATTATAACCCCCCCCCCCTATCAAGTCCTTCCGCCTGTTGAGTGGGGACTTTATAGCAACTGTATACATATCATAAAATAGAAAAAAAGTTTATTAAAAAAATTGGATCTCATTAGACAAATGTGAAAAATGTTGAACTGTCAACAGCCTGTCAGAATGGTATCCAATGGAAACGCATGGTCAGATCTTAAAATATTATTTGCAACAATTTCTTCAATCATATCAACCAACCATGGCCTAGATTACCTCTTTCTCTCAGACTTTATCTACATTTCATAATATTTTAGATTTTAACCTTCCAGGTGTTTAAGTACTGTTGAATGCTCCGTCCCCTCTCTCTATCTCCTTTTCTCTCTACATCCAACCATCCTTGCCCTCACTGTTAGTGCTTTGTGTCCTGTCATTGCATTCATATTTGCTCAAATATATTGCTTTTTTCAACAGCTCCGAAATAAATAAAAAATAAACCACTAAATTTACTCCATATTAATCCATCAGTCAGGTTATTTCATACATCATTTACTCACATATTACATTATATTCCTTTACAATAGCCCAACATGTCCATGATATTCATAAGGTTTTTTGACTAAATATAGTATCACAATGGTGATACATTTATAGTCCTATCACGATAAGCTGAGCGCCGTGACCCATGGGTCCCTTGTTTATTTCTTCGGTGAAGATGTATATCAACAAAATCTTGGTCAAGTCGAAGATGGGTGACCTTGACCTGTTTTTCTATGTTTTAGAGCTGATTATAGAAAAAAACTTAGAAGCTTATATCTCAGGAACCATTGTGTGGATTTTCACAAAACTTACTATGGTCATTGGGACTGATGATCTGTACCTGCTGCACAATTTTAGTGGTGCCAATTACAATTTCTGATTTTTTAATGAATTTTTATCAGATTTTTCAATTTTGGCCTTTTGTGCAGGATATCTCCAAAGGTATTCAACACAGGAACTTATTGCATATTTACAAAATCTTGCTCATGTTCAAAGATGGGTGATCTTGACCTACTTTTTAAGGTCATAGTGCCTAGAATAGAAAAAAAACTTAGGAGCATATTTCTCAGGAAGCGTTTGGTGGATTGTTATGAAACATGGTACATACCTCTCCAGTTTAAATTTATAACTGATTGTCAGCTTTTGCTAATGTTCTGTTTTCGCAGTGCAATGCTTACAGATACTGGCCTAGTTTTTGGTCTGTTGGCGCATAATGACCCGTTACAGATCGAGTTTGTATTTTGTCCTGGTTTATCTACTATTGATCATATGACAGCTCCTGAACTTAAAAATTTTAACAGAATTTAACAAATATTTCTAATTTGCTCCAGGCGGGGGCATTCATGACGTTCTGACACATCTAGTTTCCTTCCACACCCGTACCGGCTTCCGTCATCCATCATCTGCCATCCCTTGTCTCTGTTCACACCTATACGTGTTTTTTTGCTGTCCGCACTCATCATCCTTGTTTCATAATTAATGCACTAAAATCTTTCACGTAAGTATATATAAATATATATATATATATATATAATATAAAAAAATATGTATATATAAAATCACCATGAAATCAGGTTGAGTCCATCTCCAATCCAGTGAAAAAAAGTGACAAGGTCCCAAAATGTCTGTGTCTCTGTGTGTTGGGGGGGGGGGGGGGGGGGGGTCCAGGCCGCATTTGAAACATTTAAAAAAGGTTGCGGCTGTAAAGGGGGAGGGGATGTTGTTCCCCCTGGATCTGATTCTGAGTAATGATAATCTTGTAAAAATTATTACTGTTAAAACATGTGTTTCTTAATCCAATGGGGATATTTTATTCTTGATTTGTGATCTAATAACAAATTACCTTTTGCCACGTTACCTCTTAACCTTGACTTTGACCCAATATATGTAACTGAGGTTTAGAACTGTGATTTAAATTGGGACCAATATGACCTCCATGTTCCATGAGCTGTTAACCCTGTTTCAACATGGATGTTTAAATAATTCTCCTTACAAGGTAATTAATTCCATTAAATTATGTTTAAGTTTATATATATATATAAACTATTGACGGATAACAGAAGCAGGTGCGGATGCAGACGGAAAAAACGGATAGGAGTATAAATATATTTATTTGTAAATTTGATAGGCTATGATTTTTTTTGTGGGCTTACTAGTAAATTTATTTTATAGGCATCCAAATTACCCCGCCCCCACTCCTTTGATGACTTATTTGATCCTACTTCTCAGATTGCTTTAATTATATCAATTAATAATTAAAGCCTTCATGAAAGGAACAGTAAAGCATTGAATGCTCAGGCACATGTTCCAACCTTTCATACTGAAAATCAACCATTTTTCGCATTTTTAGCTCAGCTGACTGTAAGTAAACTGAGGTATAGGAAGGCCGGTCGTCTGTTAGCAGGGCACAAATCGTAACTACTGGCCCTAGAAATTTTTTAGTGAACATCCAGGAAGGTCGATAAAAAACCTCCTTGGAAACTTGAATTAGGTCACTGCGACCTATATCCTCTGAGCTATTGGGCTTGTCGTGGTCCTCTGTCCGTCGGCTGTCCGTCCGTCCATCAGTTAAACTGGCACGTTTTGAAACAGTAAGACCTACGAATCCGAAATTCGGCATACAGTTAGATGTTCCCAAAGTCTCCTACCAAAAATTGGGTCATTAGGACTTCCTTCCTTCGAGATATTAAGGAAAAACTTCCATTTTCCATTGAAAAAAATTGTTACACTATAAGACTGCCTAATATAAAAACCACTGATCTGAATATGCATATTCTTCCATACATTTTCTATGTACATACCAAAAATTAGGTCAGTATTGCATAATTTGTTAAAGTAATGGGCCGGAACATAATGCACCTCATAAAAAAATCAGGAAATATATTAACTCACTTAACATAAGAATGGCTGAAGCTAGAGACTCCTTTTCAGGGATATAACTCCATTTAATCAAGATTCAATTGTATACAGAAAATTAGATCTGAATTTTTCAAATTTTATAAGTTACTCGCATAAATTTGAAATCAGTACCTAAAATTTTGCCCAAATTTGGGCATGGCACATTTTTTCCCTGTAAATACTGTTGGTTTAATTTTCATATCATGCACACGTAAGGATTTCAGCTTCTAAATTCTGAAATTTGAAAGGAATTGACAAAAAACTGTAGCTTTTATTACATTTTTCATGAGACCATGTCACACCTAGGCTGTACTGAAGCCCCTCTATATGTCCCCATATTGACCTTTCATGCTTGAAGCGAGGCATATACTGCTGCCAGCCAGCTCTTGGGTGGCCTCAGCTGGATATAGCTAGTCAGCCCCCCTCCTCTTGTTATTGTTTGGCCAAAAACATAACAATAAACAATAATTTAAAAAAATTATTGGTTTACAATAATAAATTTAAGAAAAATAAATGGAAAATGGAATTTTATGGTTAATGAGTAACAGGGACCTTGCAATTACTGATGTTTTATGGACTTTTCATGGATTGCTGAAAATATATTTCAAATGACACCATGCAGTCACTATTGGGTATTTTTTAATTTCAATCATAAAAATGAAAAATAAATAATTAAATAAAATTGTTGTTTACTATAAGGGATTATGTGAAACAAGTAAATGATAGACAAGGATGCATTTGATCATATTAAATATTCTAAATTTCCAGGTCCTGTACAGGTGTTTAATTTGTTGGTTTTTTTAGCGAACCTGTGAGCTTATGCGATGGTGTGGCGTCGTCCGGCGTCTGTACGTTAACCTATACTATCTTTAAAACGCAAGAGTTAGCATCACGAAATTTTATGCAAAAATTTAGTCATCTAAAAAACTCTATCGGATTTTGCTTATTTTTTGGCTAACTGCATTTTCTTAGATTTTCTAGGGAAAAAGCTAAAAAAGCTTTAAAAATCTTCTTTGACGAAACTGTTCAGCCAAATTGTCCAATATTTCACAGAAATGATCCCTAGAACAATCTCTCTAAAGTTTGTTCGAATGGATTAAGTTCGGTGATTTTTGGCCGAGTTACAGGAAGTTGAACTTAGTCATCTGTCCTAAAAAGCATACTTAAATTACAATCTTAGAAACGGCTTGAGCTATCATCACCAAATTTTATGCTAATGTTGGTCACATGAGTCATATCTGAAATTGAGGTATTGGTGGCGCCACCTGCATCGGCCTTTTTTTGTACGGGGGGTCATCAGTGCCCATATCATACTGACAGCTACAAAAAACTTCTTCTCTGAAACCATATGGCCAAATTATTTAATATCGCACAGAAATGATCCTAGGGTAGTACTTTCTGAAGTTTGTTCAAATGGTCTCAGTTCAGTGACTTTTGGCTGAGTTATGGGAAGCTGAATTTAGTCATATGCCATAACAGCCCATTTTAGCTCAGCGGCTACAAAGATCTTCTTCTCAAAAACCACCGGACCAAATTCTTAAATCTCACACATTAATTATCCTTAGATGATGATAATTCAAGTTTGTTCAAATGGTTTTGGTTCAGTGATTTTTGGCTGAGTTATGGGAAGCTTAACTTAGCCATTTTGCTTTATTGTCCCATTTGAGTTATAAACCTGCAAAATGTTTTTTGACTGACGCCACTGAGACCAATTTGTTTAATATTTTACAAGAATAATCCAATGAATAATTCTTATAATAATTAATTGTCTTTTATGGTTCCAAAGAATGAATTTGGCTGAATAATAAAGATTGAATTGAGTCATTTTACCATATATGTTAGCTGTGTGAAGCAGATACATCTAGCCTGGAACCAGTTTATCAGCATCCGTTACATCATGCCTGCAGACATTTAGATTTCAGGTTATCTTTGGTTAATATTGACAAGAATGTTTTTTTTAAAACTTTAAAAAATGTAGATTTATGATTTTAGATATTCCTCATGCCAGGCAGTGTTTACAATCACAGGTATGCGTTAACTCATACTATTGGATTGACTGGAGCTAGCGTCATGAAATTTAATGCAAAAAATTAGCCATCTGAAAAAATCTGCATTTTCTCAGATATTATAGAGAAAAAGCTAAAAAACCTTAAAAAATCTTCTCCTCCGAAACAGTCAAGCCAATTTGTTCAATATTCAACAGAAATAATCTTTTATATCATCTCTCTCAAGTTTGTTCAGATGGTTCAAGTTCAGTGAATTTTTGCCAAATTACAGGAAGTTGAACCAAGTCATCTGTCCGAAAAGCATCCTAAAATGACAATCTCAGAAATTGCCGGAGCTATCATCACCAAATTTTCTGCCAGTGTTGGTCACATGAGCCATATATGAAATTCAGGTATTGGTGGTCACCTGCATTGACCTTTTTTTGTATTGGGGTCATTGGTCATCTGTACATTAACCCATAATTTCTCAGAATAGCAGGAACTACCATCCCCAGATTTTATGCAATGATCTGTCATATATCAAATGTTGTGGGATTCAGCTTATTTATGAAAAAACTGCATCTTTTATTATTCTAGAAATTTTGATAAAAAGTTTATGAATATGTCAGCTTGAAAAAAATGCATTTTAGCCAAAGTCTTTCAGTAAGTGTAAACAGATTTGCCAACAGGCTAAGATTGTGTCTGTATATTTAAATAGGTTAAGAAACTGCCAACTGTTTCAGATTTGGCAATAGATCAAGAGTTCATTCAGTGCAGCCAGATATAGGTCAAGAGTTCAGTCATAGCAGCCAAGCACAAGGCATGTGATCCCCTCATGGGTGACATGTGAACACCTCAAGGGCATCATGTGATCACCTCAAGGGTGTCATGCCTCTCAGGGCTGCATGTGGAGCCAATCTATTTATAGCTTTGGCAGACTGCCAACTGTATCAGATTAGGCAACAGGTCAAGAGTTCACTTAGTGCAGCCAGGTACAGGTCAAAAGTACACCCAATTTAGCCAGGTGCCGGTCATGATTTCACTCAGTGCATTAGCCTGAGCAAGCAGATTTGTCACACTTCATAGGGGCAACTGCCTTTCTCACCTAAGCGTGGTCAGCCCCATGCATCAGACTTAAGGTAAGTTTGATGTATTGGCCTGATATTTTGACCTGTCTATGTGTCTTTGATGGGTTTCTCGTTCACAAGACAGGTGTCACCACCTACAGTGACTTTTGCACAGTGTGTGACTTTTGTGCCTGCTTATTTCTATAGAGGAATTTGATATATCATCCTGAAATTTGGCATATTTATACCTATCAAATAGCTTTGTCGTATACAAGACTGGTGGTGCCACCTATAATAATTTTTGCACAGTGTGTGTCCCTGCTTATTTCTAAGGAGGGGTTTGATATATCAGTCTGAACTTGGGCATATGTATATATCTCTGATAGCTTCGTTGTATACAAGACTGGTGGTGCCAGCTACAATCATTTTTAGCTCACCTGACTGTAAGTCAACTGAGGTGTAGGAATGGCGCTTTATCCGTCGTCCATACAGATAACCGGCTGTCCGTTAGCAGGGCACAAATCGTAACAGCTGGTCCTAGAAACTTCTAAGTGATAATCCAGGGAGGTCAATAAAGAATCTCCTTGGAAACCTGATATAAGGTCACTGCGACCGTTAGCAGGGCACAAATCGTAACAGCTGGTCCTAGAAACTTCTAAGTGATAATCCAGGGAGGTCAATAAAGAATCTCCTTGGAAACCTGATATAAGGTCACTGCGACCTGTATCCTTTGAGCTACGGGGCTTGAAAGTACCCCCTAGAATAGTAAGAAATTTGATACAAACCTCCAATATCTTGATAAATAATGCATGGTTTGTCTTGAATATTGACCATGACTAGTTTTGTCAGTTCATGAAACATGGTGGCGCCACCTGTATTTTTTCTATTTTAACGAATATTTTTCTATTTATTTACTAAAAATAAACTGACTTCAAAACTTGATTTTATAATGACCAACCACATAAGTAAATTCATTTTGATAACCAGGGTCCAGCGATCTAAGTTGAAGGTCACAGGAGCCACATCTTTAAAAAGATTGTGGATGCATTGTAAATCAAACTTTTCATCCTGTTACATGATACTGGGTAAATAATCAAAATTTATATTTCTGATAACTTTATTTCAGTTAATAAAACAATCCCAACTCCAGTTTGCTCCTTGTATTATATAATGTTAATAATTGTCATAAGTGTCTTGACAGTGATGTGAAAGTATTCAAAAGGGAATATAATATTTGACTATAAGTCATCTGAGCTATAGTCATGGTCCATTGTCCGTTGTCCGTCCGTCTGTCTGTCCGTCCGTCCGTCCGTCCGTCCGTCTGTCCGTCCGTCCGTCCGTCCGTCCGTCTGGATGTCCGTCCGTAAGACTGGCACGTTTCGACACCGTTGGACCTACGAATCTTAATTTTGGCATAATGTTAGATGTCCCCATAATTTCCTACCATGCCAAAAATTGGGTCAATAGGACTTTGTTCCTTTGAGATATTAAGGAAAAACCTCAATTTTTTATTAGAAATCTATTTTCACACTTCAGGACTGCCTAATATCAAAACCACCCATCTGGTTTTCTTCATATTCACCATAAATATTCCTCTATATAGTTCCTATGTACATGACCGATATTAAGTCAGTATTATATAATTTAAAAAAGTTATGGGCCCAAACATAATGGACTTTGTAAAAAAATCAGGAAGATATTTGGTCACTTAAGACCAAAAGTGTTAAAGGTAGGGACTTTTTTAACAGTAATACAACTTTAATTAATCAAAATTTAATTGTATACCAAAAATTAGATCAAAATCTGTTAAATTTTTTTAAATATTGGCAAAAATATAAAATTGGTACCTTAAATTTTGCCCAACTTTGGCCATGGCACTTTTTTTCCTGTAAGTACTGTGGATTTAATTTTCACACCATGTATACATAAGGATTTAATCTGTTAAAATCTGAAATTTGAAAATAAAAGCTGCAAAATTAGGCTAGTTATTGAATTTTTTTGGAGGCTCTTGTTGTATTCCCTTACATTGTCAAGCAGTCCATTTTGATGACTGTAGGTCATTCAGTGCACATCTCTATGCTCCCCAGGCTGTTGACATAATTTAGATGTCCCCAAAATCTCCTACCATACCGAAAACTGGGTCATTAGGACTTTGTTCCTTCGAGATATTAAGGAAAAAAAACTCTGTTTTCAATAAAAAAAAAGCCATTGTTACACTTCAAGGCTGCCTAATATCAAAACCACTGATCTGTTTTTGATCTTATTTAGTATTCACATTCTTTTATACATTTTCTATGAACATACCAAAAATTAGGTCAGTATTGGGTATTGTTTTGAAGTTATGAGCCAAAACATAATGCAATTTTTTAAAAAATCAGGAAATATATTTACTCACCTAACATGAGAATTGCTGAACCTAGAGACTTTTTTTCAGGAATATAACTTTATTTAATCAAGATTCAACTGTTTACCCAAAATTAGATCTGAATTTTGCAAATTTTTCAAGTTATTAGCATAAATAAAAAATCAATACCTTAAATTTTGTCCAACTTTGGCACTGTCGATTTAATTTTCCCAGCTTATATGCATAAGGATTAAATCTTTTAAAATCTGAACTTTCAAAAGAAATTGATTGGAATGAATAGCTTTTATTCATGTTTTCATACACCATGTCAAGTGTTGTTTACATCTAGCCCACCTAGTAGTACAGCCTTCACTTGCATTATGTAACCCACCCCAGGCAGCTTACCTTGGCCCAGCTTGGCCACTACTAGCAGGCTTCCCCTCTGCCCTGCATTCATCCCCCAGCTGGTGCATAAACTAGATGAATGTTATAATTTTTCTGTATTTTATTTTATTCTTGGACATGCTACATTTTAGATTTTGTATTGAACCACCAGGGTTACAATGATTAAAGTGTACATTTAATTGTGTCCATAAAGGGTTGTATTGCTGTGAAAGTGTGGATGTTCATGAGATAAGTAATTTCTTACTTCAGAAGAGTAAAAACTTCACCAGGTGTGAAATTGACTATTAATTCCAGTAATTAATTAAAACTGGGATAGTAATAAGCACAATGATATTGTTTGTCCCTCATTCAACCCACAGTGTGTATACTTTATTTGAAAAGATGTTTTATTTTATCAAATTTACTTTTATTTTATTTTAATGAATAAAATTAAGCATGTCCTGAAAACTCCAATGTGCAAAACTTTTCAATAGTGATTAAAGGAATATTCTTGTAGATGCCATGTTGTGGCATTATTTTCTTTTAAAATCAGTTTAAACATTTATGATTTAAAAATAATAAAATATATGTGTATGCATAATATGACCCAATGTTTTTTACTCTGTATATATAATGATTGCAACTTTTGCAACAAATTTAATATTTTAACTTATATTTTCAGGTTTTTTAATTAAAAATTTATAAACCTGTAAATAAAAAAATGATTCAGATAAAAACTTCTTAATGGAAAAAGTGGATCTGCTTAAAAAAATAGGATTATATATAAACTTAAATGCATTATTCTCTTGAAAGTGAAATAAAGGTATTAGTCCATTCTGTCCACTTGCCTGTCCATCTGTAAATTTTCGTATGCAACACAGTATCTCAAAACTTTTACTGTTTTTCTTCATGACAGTCTTGTCAGAGTATTAGTTTGCAATCATATATTTAGAACTTTACTATAACCGAGTAGGAGGGCCCCTTTCCTCTTAGCTTTTCATATTCTTATATAAATGAAAAACATTACAATAGAATATTTCTACATCCACCTTCGTGCTGCCCTCACTTTTCCCTTCTCCGAACCCCATCCCAAAGTTAGCCATAGTAAGCAAGAACAAGATGAATCAGATATATTCATACTTTAATATTTTGTATAACTATTCATCCATAGGTACCTATGTACATGCCAGAAATTATGTCAATATTGTGTAATATGTAGACATAGTGGGCATCACAATAATGTACCTTGTCAAGACTAAAGAGATATTGTGTCATACAGTCACATATTCATAAATATCATAGTTAATCATAACATCATATCTGTCAATTTGAACGCTTGCAGACTACCATACACTTTAGATCCTTCAACAAATAGCCTTATCATCTACTACTGCTTATTACTGCTGTCATTGCATTCATATTTGCTCAAATATATCACAATTTTCAACCCCTCCTAAATAAATAAAAAATAAACCACTTTATTTGACTCTATTAATCCATCAGTCAGGTAATTTCATTTGTCATTTACTCACATATTACATTACATTCCTTTATAATAGCCCAACATGTACATGATATTCATAAGCTTTATAGACTCCATATAGTATCACAGTGGAGAAACATTTATAGTTCAATCACGATCAGCTGAGCGCCGTGACCCATGGGTCCCTTGTTTTATAAATTAAAGCCATAAAACCAGGTAGTTAAAATCATTATTAAAATTTGTGAAATTTGTATATTCTGGATTCTCAACAGTTTCGTTCGACTGAAACTGAATAAATATGAGGCCTTGAGTGAATACTTAATAATTGTATTCAAATATGATTAAAAAAAATTCAATAGTTCAATAATGAAAATTAATACAAATACTAATACAGGTAAAAAGAAGGAATTTGAGAGCAAATACTTTCATGAATGCATTATTTTAATTAATGCATTCATGAATATATTTTATAATTTCATTTTAATCATTTATTTCAATTATAATATTAAAAGAAATCTTTTCAAATGTTACTGTTAATATTTTTTAATTAAAATTGTATTTTGCCCAATAATTCCAATTTATTTTTAATGAATAGTTTAACTCTCATATCATTTGTGCTAGTGGTACTTTTGGCTATGGGCAACCTGAAATTATTGAATAACAGTTAACTCCTTTGTAAAAAGCATGCATGACAATTAACATGACTTACAGTGGACATTTATTTCCTTTTACTAGTGTTAGTGCTGTGGATTTAATTTTCACAGCATGTAAACATAAGCATTTCATCTGTTCAAATCTGAAATTTGAAACCAATTGATCAAAACACTGTCGATGTCATTCAAGTTTTCAAGCACAATGTCTTGATTGTTTTCAGCTAGTCAGTGAAATGTGTGCTTTGGCAGTATTACATAACCGGTTCAACTTCTGACCTAGCCACTGCCTCTGTGATTGTCTGGGTCAGGCTGGGTCAGGCAGTAATTACCAGAGAGCCTCTCTCTCTCTCTGGCAGTCTATCTATCTCTCTCTCTCTCACTCTCTCTCTCTCTCTCTCTCTCCAGCCTCCCATTCTCCCTGCACCCCATTCTGTTGACAGGTACTATAAACCAGATTAATTAGCTATAAATGTTGAAGCAATTTAGAAACGTGAATCAACTGAAATATTCATATATATATATATATATATATATATATATATATATATATATATATATATTATACTGTAAATGTGTAGTTACATTTTTCAACCTGGAAAAAATGATTTATTGAAAAAAAGGAATAAAGGCAAATATTGTTAGTTTTTCCTGGCTTAGTAGAATGGGAATAAAAATGATTTGCTTTGTTTCTCCATCTTTCTGCCTGCTTAAATATTTAATAATTATGAATAAACATTTTTCTGTGTAAGCACTTGAATTCAATTTAATATCCTGTATTAATATGCAAGGGTGCTGTAACTCCGACCATCCCCTTCCCCCACCCCATAGAGTCCTTGCTCTTTGGCACTGTGAACAATAGTTCTATTGCTTTTCCATAAAATTTAATAATTAAAGATAATATATACAGAAAGACTGAGGCGTTTTAACTCCCATCATACCCCCCCCCCCCCCCCCCCCCCCGTCAATCCTTCCACCTGTTAAGTGGGGACTTTATGGCTACTGTATACATATGATAAAATAGAAAATAGGCTTATTAAAATAATTGGATCTCATTAAACAAATCTGTAAACTGTTGAACTGTCAACAGCTTATCAAAAAGGTAACCAATGGAAACACATTGTCAGATCTCTAAATATTATTTGCAACAATTTCTTCAATCATATCAACCAACCATGGCCAAGATTACCTTTTCTGATCAGACTTTATCTGCTTTTCATAATATTTTAGATTTAAATCTTCCAGGTGTTTAAGTACTGTTGAATGCTCCATCCCCACTCTCTGTCTCTCTTTCTCTCTTTCTCTCTCTCTCTCCTTTTCTCTCTACATCCACCTCATAGCTGCCCTCACTGTTCCCTTCTCTGAGCCCCATCCCAATGTCAGCCTCAGTAAACATGAACAAGATGAATCAGATATATTCATACTGTAAAATTTTGTATAACTATTCATCCATAGGTACCTATGTACATGCCAGAAATTATGTCAATATTGTGTAATTTGTAGACATAGTGGGCATCAAAATAATGTACATTGTCAAGACTGAAGAGATATTGTGTCATACAGTAACAAATTCATATATCCCCTCATCAGCATAAGAAATCATAACATCATATCTGTCAAATTGAAATCTTGCAGACTTCAATACACTATAGATCCTTCAACAAATAGCCTATTCATCATTCTACTACTGCTTATTACTGCTGTCATTGCATTCATATTTGCTCAGATATATATCGCAATTTTCAACCCCTCCTAAATAAAAAAAAATAAACCACTATATTTTACTCTATTAATCCATCAGTCAGGTTATTTCTTTTATTATTTACTCACATATTACATTACATTCCTTTATAATAGCCCAACATGTCCATAATATTCATAAGCTTTATCGACTTGATATAGTATCACAATGGAGAAACATTTATGATCGAATCACAATCAGCTGAGCGCCGTGACCCATGGATCCCTTGTTCTTATTTTTACAAATATTTTTCTATTTTTTTTACTATAAAATGACAACAATCATGTCAATTTCTCAGCTATGATTCGATCTAGAATCCCAAAACCTGGTGTGTTTATTGATCACAAGTGGATGCCCTATAGTAATCAACCTGTCTGTTTGTTCATCTGTCTGTCCATCTGTCCATCCACACAAATTTGTTTCCAGATGATAATTCCAGGTTGGATTGACATATGGATTTCAGACATGACATACACATGGCCCACCACTAAAGAAAGAACCTGTATGCTTTTTGGGTTGTGAGGTCAAAGGTCAAGGTCACAAGACCCGCTTATTTAAAAAGATTATGGCTGCATTTTAAGCCAAGCTTTTCATCCCAAACTTTCCATCTTGCACATAGCTGACTTGCCAGTATAGGGAGAGCATAAATGAATTTGGGGTCACAAGGTCAAAGGTCAAGGTCACAGGGGCCATCTGTTTACAAATAAGTTTTCAGATGACAACTCCAGTTTTGTCTGACATATTGGTTTCAAACTTAACTTATATGTGGCTTACCACTAAAGTAAGAACCCTGTCTATCATAGGGTCCAAAGGTCAAGGTCACAGACCTATTTCTTTAAAAGGAATGTGTATGCAATTCAAGCTAAACTTTTCATCACAAACCTTCCATCTTCAAGATATTACTCACCTGCCAATAGGGGATGATTCTTTTTGATTTAGGGTCGAAGGTCAAGGTCACAGGGCCCATCCATTCACAAACTAGTTTATGGATGATAATTGGCTTCAAATTTGATTTATTAATGACCCACCACTTAAGTAAAAAACATTTTGATTTACAGGGTCCAGAGGTCAAAGGTGAAGGTCACAGGAGCCATATCTTTAAAATGGTTGTGGATGCAATATAAATCAAACTTTTCATTACAAACTTTCAATCTTTCACACATGGCTTACTTGCCCAAAGTGGAATAAATCTGTAGATTTTGAGGTTGCCTGGTCAGAGGTCAAGGTCACTGGACCCACATTTTTAGAAGTTTGTTACAATTATCTAAAAATATCCTTATAGACAAATACAACTGAGCATTGAGACCCATGGGTCCCAAGTTTATCAATGGGAAGACACAAGGACATTCCAGAATATCCCCGATTATATGACGTCATGGAAGTGATTCCCGTTTGCACCTGTTGTCCGCTTCCGTTGTGAATCCGTCCCAGACTGATTTGTGTGAACGGTGAGACGGGTGCGGAAGCTGATAGGTGTGTGAATGCCCTATGTATTTTTAACTGACTCGAATATGAAGGACAACAGATGATGGAAGTGGGTGCAGGTGCGGAAGAAAAAAACGGATAAGTGTGAATGCCCCTTAACAATATAACAAAACTGTGTAACCTCTTTCTGTATGCCAGGATTTGTATATTTTTCTGTCACAGGCAATTCAGCTGAGCACTGTTGCCTATAGTTTACTTGTTTACACTTCTATTTCAGTTAATAAATTAATTGTGAAATTTTATACTTTGATCACTTCTTTCTTCCTTATCCTTTAATTTACAGGATTTCATATGGTCCCATTGGGTATATTGCATATCACAGTCACATAGTTTAGATAACTGATACTTTAAAATATGATCATGAGAGACATCTGCATCATTTACAGAGTCTATAAAAGTGCATATAGTCAATGCCAAATGTTTTTGTGCACATTTATCAAAGAGTGATCTTTTTCCATATGCAAGGATTTATACAAATATTTTCATAATTGATTTCATCTGAGAACACTTATTTATACTCAGTGAAGGAGTTACATTCCAGTGAAATTGTGCTAATAATTGTACCATATTTTATGTATAGTGACAGAGCTATATTCCAGTGAAGTGTGTGGTAATATTGTAGTTATTTAATGTACAGTGAAGGAGCTATATTCCAGTGAAAGGTTTGGTTATAGTGTGTGTTATTTTATATACAGTGAAGGAGCTATATTCCAGTGAAAGGTTTGGTTATAGTGTGTGTTATTTTATATACAGTGAAGGATCTCCATTCCAGTGAAGTGTCTTGTAATAGTTTATGTTATTTTATGTACAGTGAAGGAGCTGTATTCCTGTGAAAAGTGTGGTAATAGAGCGTGTTATTTTATATACAGTGAAGGAGCTCCATTCCAGTGAAGTGTGTGGTATCTGTGAGACCATCATTCAGTATCTTGATAGTCTCCTGGAGGAGAACAGCACTGTTCAGGTGATCGAGGGGGCTCTGATGAAAGTTTGCAACTTCTTACCTGATACAATCCAACAGCAGGTATGCACCAGTTAAATGTCACTGTGTAGATGCTCTTCCACTTGTGTATCTCAATCCTACTAGACCAGTTTAGAGAGCTTGAAATTAGTGCCAGACCATGCACCAGTGTTTTAAGGGAGGTCCAGCAAAGTTTGGTCAGCACCGTCCCCTCTTTGGCTGTTAATCATTTTTAGTGTCTGATCCTGATTGTTCTTCACAGGAATCACACTAATATTTCATTTGCTGCACAGTAAAAGAATTGTCTGATCATTCTATTAATCCCCCTATGTGAAGACCCTGTGATGTGTCCAGATGTTACAAACCAGTAAAATACGTACATCGTAATAAATTACTGCCTTAAAACATATTAAAAATGACTAAGTCATCTGAGCTATAGCAATCGCGCTGTGTCCGTTATCTGTCTAGTTGTCCAGCCATCCATTAACAAGGCACAAGTTGTAACCATTAAACCTTGAAACTTCTTATTTTACTCCTTGGAAGCCTGAAATTAGGTCATTTTGACCTATATTCTCAGGGTTATGGTGCTTACTTAATCACACCAGAATAATTGTATTCCCAGACTAAGTTGAGGATACTATGGTTTTAGCACAGTAAATTCCACTGTCACCACAGACAAATCTTGTGAGTGAGATAACTAAAAAAATATTTCCCGGATCTTTATCAAGCTTGACATGTGCAAAGATATGGATGGGAGGACAAAACCTATTTAAAATGGGGTCATCACCTTTATTAGGACAGTTCCCGTCACCTTGAATAGGTCCATTTTTGGTGAAAATCACACAAAATCTTAAATATCTTGAGAAAAGTTGCATGGATAAGTCAAAAAATCAAGTTGACCAAAGAGCTTGGATAGCTTTATCTTATACAGAAGACTGGTGGCGGTACCTATTATCCTTTCCTTGTTTTCATGTCTTTTATAACCCCATCATTGCCACTCCAGTACATTGAGCTTTATAAGTCAAAAACTAATGGACAGAATTTCTTTTGTGTTATGCACATGCATATAGGTATGGGAGATGAGATTAGGTCTATTCAAATATAGGTCATGACCTTTACTGTGAGAGTGGCTTTGACCTTGAATATTTCCATATTTGGGGAAATCAAACATTTGTCCCGCCTTTAGACTGGCACGCTTTGAAACCATTAGGTCTACAAATCCAAAAGTCGGTATACTGTTAGATGTTCCCAAAATCTCCTACCAAACTGAAAACTGGGTCACTTTGTTCCTTTGAGAAATTAAGGAAAAACTCCATTTTCCATTAAAAATTAATCATCACACTTCAGGACTGCCTAATATCAAAACTACATCAGTTTTTTTCAAGTGAACCTGTGAGCTTATGCCATGGTGTGGCGTCATCCGTTGTCTGTATGTATACCCATAGTATCTCAAAAATGGCAGGAGCTGGCATGACCAACTTATATGTAAAAAATCAGTCATCTAAAAAACTCTGTCCAATTGAGCTTATTTTTACCCATTTGCATTGACTTAGATTTTATAGGGGAAAAAAACTTTCCACATTTTGAAACTGTTTGACCTACAAATCCAAATTTTGCATACAGTTTAGATGTCCCCAAAATATCCTACTATACCTAAAATTGAAAATTGGGTCACTAGGACTTCTTTCCATTGAGATAATAAGGAAAAACCTAAATTTTCCATTCAAAACACATTGTTAAGCTTCAAGACTGCCTGATATTAAAACCACTGATCTGACTTTGCTCAAATTTAATATGTATATTCCTCTATATATTTCCTTTGTATTTTTTTTTTTGTATTTTTTTTAAATTTTTTTCTATTACCAGAAATTAGGTCCATATTGTGTAATTTCTTGAAGTTATGAGCCCGAACATAATGCACTTTGTAAAAATATCAGGAAATATATTTACTAACTTAACATGAGAATTGATGAAGCAAGAGACACCTTTCAGGGTTTAACTTTATGCATCAAGATTCAAATTTATACCCAAAATTAGATCTGAATTTTGCCAATTTTTAGCTCAGCTGACTATAAGTCATCTGAGCTATAGTCCTGGTCCATTGTCTGTCGTACGTCTCTCCGTCCGTCTGTCCATCCGTCTGTAAATGTGGCACGTTTTGAAACCGTAAGACCTAGAAATCCAAAATTCGGCATAATGTTAGATGTCCCCAAGAAATCCTACCAAGCCGAAAACTGGGTCTTTGCGACTTTGTCCCTTAGAGAAATTAAGGAAAAACCTCAATTTTCAGGGTTGTTGATTTTTTTAGCGAACCTGTGAGCTTATGCGATGGCGCAGCGTAGTCCGTCATGTCAGCCGCCACCATCTGGCGTCCGGAGTCCAGGGCTGGCTTTCTGCCGTCCCTGGCTGTAAGTCAGGAACCGTCGGAGTTAGCAGCTCCAAATTACATGTAAGAATTATTCACATGTGAAACTTGGTGCCCTGGGGCTTATTATTGAGTATCTGCATTAATTTAGATTTTATAGAGAAAAAGCTTAAAAACCTTTAAAAATCTTTTTCTCTGAAACTGTCCAGCCAAATTGTCCAATATTTCACAGAAATGTTTCTTGGAACAATCTCTCTCAAGTTTGTTCGAATGGTTTCAGTTTGATGATTTTTGACCGAGTTACAGGAAGTTCAACTTAGTCATCTGTGCAAAAAAGCATACCAAACTTAAAATCTCAGAAACAGCTGGAGCTGTCATCACCATATTTTATGCCAATGTTTGTCACATGAGTCATATCTGAAATTGAGGTATTGGTGGCGCCACCTGCATCGACCTTTTTTGTACAGGGTCATCAGTGCCTTTATCACACTGAGGGCTACATAAAACTTCTTCTCTGAAACCATGTGGCCAAAATGTTTAATATCGCACAGAAATGATCCTAGGGTAGTGCTTTCTGAAATTTGTTCAAATGGTCTCTTTTCAGTGACTTTTGGCTAAGTTATGGGAAGCTGAATTTAGTCATATGCCACAACAGCCCATTTTAGCTCAGTGGCTACAAAGATCTTCTTCTCAAAAACCACTGGGCCAAATTCTTAAATCTCACACATTAATTATCCTCAGATGTTGATAATTCAAGTTTGTTCAAATGGTTTTGGTTCAGTGCTTTTTGGCTGAGTTACAGGAAGCTGAACTTAGCCAGTTTGCTGTATCTTCCTATATGAGTTAAAAACCTGTAAAACGTTTTTCGACTGATGCCACTGAAGCAAGTTTGTTAAATATTTTACAAGAATAATCCCTACAATAATTCTTATAATAATTGTCATTAATGGTTCCACATGAATGATTTTTGGCTGAATTATGGCAATTGAATTGAGTCATTTTACCATATATGTTAGCTGTGTGATGCTATTACATCTAGCCTGGCACCAGTTTATCAGCATCTATTATATCATGCAGGTAGATATTTAGATTTCAGGTTATCTTTGGTTTATATTGACAAGAAAGTTTTTTTAAAAGCTTTTAAAAAATTTAGATTTATGATTTAAGTTATTCATCATACCAGGCAATGTTACAATCATGGATATTCAGCTGTCTGTGGCTATATAAAGACAACTGTGTGTGGATTATAAATTATTGGTATCCCTACTCAACTTAATTCAAGAATTTGCCATCAATGAGATATATCTGTAATAATTTTGCATTCAGTATGCATCCGTAATAATTTAACATGTATTCCTGATTTCTTTTTTAGCAAACCTGTGAGCTTATGCGATGGTGTGGTGTCGTCCGTCGTCTGTACGTTAACCCATACTATCTTGAAAACGGCAAGAGTTAGCATCACGAAATTTTATGCAGAAAATTATTCATCGATAAAACTATATCGGATTTTGCTTTTTTTTTGGCTAACTGCATTTTCTTAGATTTTGTAGGGAAAAAGCTAAAAAAGCTTTAAAAATCTTCTTCTTCGAAACTGTTCAGCCAAATTGTCCAATATTTCACAGAAATGATTCCTGGAACAATCTTTCTCAAGTTTGTCCATATGGATTAAGTTTGGTGATTTTTGTCGGAGTTACAGGAAGTTGAACTTAGTCATATGTCCCTAAAAGCATACTAAAATTACAATCTCAGAAACAGCTGGAGCTATCATCACCAAATTTTATGCCAATGTTGGTCACATGAGACATATCTGAAATTGAGGTATTGGTGGCACCACCTGCATTGGCCTTTTTTATACGGGGTTCATCAATGCCCTTATCGTACTGACGGCTACAAAAAACTTCTTCTCTGAAACCATATGGCCAAATTGTTTAATATGGCACAGAAATGATCCTAGGGTATGTAGTGCTTTCTGAAGTTTGTTCAAATGGTCTCAGTTTAGTGACTTTTGGCTGAGTTAAGGGAAGCTGAATTTAGTCATATGCCATAACAGTCCATTTTAGCTCAGTGGCTACAAAGAACTCCTTCTAAAAAAAAAACCACTGCGCCAAATTCTTAAATCTCACACATTAATTATCCTTAGATGTTGATAATTCAAGTTTGTTCAAATGGTTTTGTTTCAGTGATTTTTGGCTGACTTATGGGAAGCTTAACTTAGCCATTTTGCTGTATTTTCCCATATGAGTTATAAACCTGTAAAACGTTTTTTGACTGACCCCACAGAGGCCAATTTGTTTATTATTTTACAAGAATAATCCGCTGATTAATTCTTATAATAATTGTCATTAATGGTTCCAAAGAATGAATTTTGGCTGAATTATAAAGATTTAATTGAGTCATTTTACCATATATGTTAGCTGTGTGAATAAGATACATCTAGCCTGGCACCAGTTTATCAGCATCCATTACATCATGCCTCTAGACATTTAGATTTCAGGTTATCTATGGTTAATATTGACAAGAATGTTTCTTAAAAGCTTTTAAAAAATGTTGATTTATGATTTTTAGATATTCCTCATGCCAGGCAATGTTTACAATCACAGGTTTACAGCTCTCTGTGGGTATATAAAGACGGCTGTACATGGATTATAAATAATTGGTATCAATAGTCAACTTAATTCAAGATTTTGCCATCAGTGAGATGTATATGTATTACAATTTTGCATTCAATATGCATTTGTAGTAATTTTCAGTGAACCTGTGAGCTAGTGCGATGGTGTGGCGGCGTTCGTCGTTTTTGTACCTTAACCCATACTATTTCGAAAACGATTGGAGCCAGGATCATGAAATTTAATGCAAAAAATTAGCCATCTGAAAAACTCTGCATTTTCTTACAGTTGTACGGACTTTTTTCGCAATGCCTGCAGATATTGGCCTAATTTTTGGTGTGTGGGCAGATATAGACCAGTTACAGATCGAGTTCGTGTTTCGTCCCAGTTGACCTACTTTTGACCGTTTTACGGCTCCTGAACATAGAAAGTTTCATGAAAAATATGAAATTTTATGACAAATACACATGTACGGACTTTTTTTCGCAGTGCCTGCAGATATTGGCCTGATTTTTGGTGTGTGGACAGATATAGACCAGTTACAGATCGAGTTCGCGTTTCGTCCCGGTTGACCTACTTTTGTCTGTGTTATGGCTCCTAAACTTAGAAAATTTAATGAAAAATAGATATGAATACACATGTACAGACCTTTTTTCGCAATGCCTGCAGATATTGGCCTGATTTTTGTTGTGTTGGCAAATATAGACCAGTTACAGATCCAGTTTGAGTTTTGTCCCGGTTGACCTACTTTTGACCATTTTACGGCTCCTAAACTTAGAAAATTTCATGAAAAATAGAAATATTCATGACAGATACACATGTACAGACTTTTTTTCGCAATGCCTGCAGATATTGGCCTGATTTTTGGTGTGTGGGCAGATGTAGACCAGTTACAGATTGAGTTCGTGTTTCGTCCCGGTTGACCTACTTTTGACTGTTTTACGGCTCCTGAACATAGAAAATTTCATGTAAAATATAAATTTTCATGACAAATACACTTGTACAGACTTTTCTTCACAATACCTGCAGATATTTTGCCTGATTTTTGGTGTGTTGGCAGATAATGACCAGTTACAGATCAAGTTCACGGTTTGTCCCAGTTGACCTATTTTTGACCGTTTGATGGTGCTCTAACATAGAAAATTTCATAAAAAGGTGCATATGTATGGACTTTTTTTCGCAGTGCCTGCAGATACGGGCCTGATTTTTGGTGTGTGGGCAGATAATGACCAGTTACAGATCGAGTTCTTGTTTTCTCTCAGTTGACCTACTTTTGACCATTTGACTGCTCCGGAACATAGAAAGTTTCATGAAAAATATAAATTTTCATAACAAATGCATATGTACTGACTTTTTTTTCTCATTGCCTGCAGATACCAACCTGATTTTTTTATGTGTGGGCAGATAATGACAGTTACAGATCGAGTTCGCGTTTCATCCCGGTTGACCTATTTTTGATTGTTTTACGGCTCCTAAACATAGAAAATTTCATGAAAGACAGAAATTTTTATGGAAAATGCACATGTATGGACTTTTTTTCACAATGCCTGCATATACTGGCATGATTTTTGGTGTGTTGCTTGATAATGACCCGTTACAGATTGAGTTTGCATTTTGCCCTTGTTGACCTACTTTTGACCATACGACACCTCCTGAACTTAAAAAATTTTTCAAAATTTTACAAATGTTTCTAATTTGCCCAAGGCGGGGGCATTCGTGTCGTTCCGACACATCTAGTTGCTATCTGCATTTACTTAGATTTTATAGGGAAAAAGCTGAAAAACTTTTAAAAGTCTTCTTCTTGTAAATGGTCCAGCCAAATTGTTCAATATTTTAAATAAATGATCCCAGAGGCAAGCCCTCTCAAGTTTGTTCAAATGTTTTTCATTTGATGAATTTTAGTGGAGTTACACAAATTTGAACAGTCATTTGGCCAAGTAAGCATACTGACATAGTACTCTTAGAGATGACAGAAGCTAGCATTACCAAGTATTGTGCAAATGTTGTTCACATGACTCGTATTTGAAGTTGCAGATTTTGTGGTGCCACCTACAATGACCTTTTTTATGGGCAAAAACCTCATAATTTTAGCCTCTTTCAGCTTAAAATGTTTATGATGAAACTGTCAAGTTGAATCGTTCAATTTTTCAAAAGAATTATCCTAGGACATCGTTCTTTCAATCTTATCAGAATAGATTGAGTTTGTTGATTTTTGGTTAAGTCGTGAAAAGCTTAAGTTGGTCTTATGGCCATTATTATGTCTTTTCAAACTGAGGACTGCAATAGTGTTCTTCTACAAAATTATTGTTTAAATTATAACTTCTGTAACATTGTACAAAAATTATTCTTAGGTGGCCTTTGTTCAAATTTACTTGAATGATTTTTGGCAGAATTATTGGACCTTTAACAATGAAAGGACTGTATCTTTTATTATGCTAGAAATTTTGATAAAAAGTTTATGAATATGTCAGCTTGAAAAAAAAGCATTTTTGCCAAAGTCTTTCAGTATGTGTAAACAGATTTACCAACAGGCTGTGATTGTGTCTGTATCTTTAAATAGGTTGAGAAACTCCCCAACTTATTTGGCAACAGATCAAGAGTTCATTCAGTGCAGTCAGATATAGGTCAAGAGTTCAATCAGTGCAGCCAAGCACAAGGCATGTGATCACCTCATGGGTGACATGTGAACACCTCAAGGGCGCCATGTGATCACTTCATGGGTGTCATGCCCCTCAGAGCAGGGCCCCTGCATGAGCTTATGCAATGGTGTGGCTACTATTTAAGATTTAATTGATAACAGGCTAGAGGTCAGTCTGGGTCTATTTATAGCTTTGGCAGACTGCCAACTGTATCAGATTAGGCAACAGGTCAAGAGTTCACTCAGTGCAGCCAGGTATGGGTCAAGAGTTCACTCAGTGCAGTAGCTGCATTCTACTTATAGCTTTGGCAGACTGCCCACTGCATCAGATTTGGCACCAAAGATTAGCCTGGATCTATTTATAGCTTTTGCAGACTGCCAACTGTGTCAAATTATGCAACAGGTCAAGAGTTCACTCAGTGCAGCCAGGTACAGGTCAATAGTTCACTCAGTCTAGCCAGGTGCAGGTCATGAGTTCACTCAGTGCAGTAGCCTGAGCCAGCAAATTTGTCACAGTTCACTCGGGGCAACTGCCTTTCAGTAGGACGCTGACGCTGCCGCCATCGCCGCATTTTTAGCTCAGCTGACTATAAGTCATCTGAGCTATAGTCGTTGTCCATTGTCTGTCGTCCGTCCGTAGATGTGGCAAGTTTTGAAACCTTAAGACCTAGGAATCCAAAATTCGGCATAGTGTTAGTTGTCCCCAAGATCTCCTACCAAGCCGAAAACTGGGTCTTTGCGACTTTGTTCCTTTGAGAAATTAAGGAAAAACCTCAATTTTTTATTAAAAACCTATTTTCACACTTCAGGGCTGCCTGATATCAAAACCACTCATCTGTTTTTCCTCATATTTACCATAAATAGTCCTCTATATAGTTCCTATGTACATGCCTGAAATTATGTCTGTATTATATAATTTAAGAAAGTTATGGGCCAGAACATAATGCATTTTGTAAAAAATCAGGAAAGATATTTGATCACTTAACACAAAACTTGTTAAAGCTATGGACTTTTTTTCAAGTAATATAACTTTAATTAATCAAAAATAAATTGTATACCCAAAATTAGATCAAAATCTTTTAAATTTTTTAAAATATTAACAAAAATAAAAAATTGGTACCTTGAATTTTGCTTTACTTTGACCATGGCACGTTTTTTTCCTGTAAGTACTGTGGATTTAATTTTCTCAGCATGTTTTTGTTAGCATTTTGTCTGTTAACACCAAAAATTTGAAACCAGTTGATCAAAAACTGTAGATTTTATTCAAGTTTTCAAGCACCATGTAACATATTGTTTACATCAGGCTAGTGTAATGCAGTTTGCAAGAGCTGAGCTCCCCAGCTTAAGCTCTCAGTTCCTAAAATTTGGCATACAGTTAGATGTCTCCAAAATTCCCTACCATGCCAAGAATTTGGTCACTATGACTTAATACCTTTGAGATATTAATGAAAAACTTCATTTTTCAATTAAAAACCCATTGTTACACTTCAATACTGCCTAATATCAAAACCACTGATCTGACTTTAATCATATATAATATACATGTTTTTCTATACATTCTCTGTGCACATGCCAGAAATGATGTCAGTATTGCGTAATTGTTTTAAGTTATGGGCCCAAACATAATGCACTTTGTAAAAAATCAAGAAATATATTTACTCCCTTAACAAGGGGCTTGCTGAAGCTAGAGATTTTTTGTCAGGAATGTAACATTATTCAATCAAGATTCAAAATTAGTTCTGAATTTTTAAATTTTATTAGTATTAGTAAAAGTTATTAGTATTAATATAAAATTAGTACCTTAAATTTTGCCCAACTTTGACCATTTCACTTTTGTTTCATGTGAGCTCTGTTTATATAATTTTCATATCATGCACACATAAGGATTTCAGCTTTTTAGTTTAGAAAGCTGAAAGAAATTGGCCAAAAATTGTAGCTTTTATTAATGTTTTTATGAGACCATGTCAGACCTTGGCTCTCTCCAGCCACTCTTGAGTCACCTGTATGTTGACCTTGTTGAACTTTCAGCAAATTATGCACGCTTGAGGTGAGGCATATACTTGGGCAGCCAGGCAGCTTATGGCCAGCCACAGTTGATCCAGGTGTCCAACCCAACTCACGATTGATAGAATGTCACGTATTCCAAATAACACCATGCAGTCACCTATGGCATTTTTCAGTTCAATTTTAATAATAAAAAAGTAAATCATATTATTCATTACTAATCATCAGGGATCATATGAAGGAAATTAATGATAGACAAAGATGCAGTTGATAATATTAATTTAGATTCCTACTGTGTCTAGTGTGTACATTGATGTGAAATTAGTCCAAAATGAATATATCACATTTATTTTTTTTAATATAAATAAAAGCCATAAAACCAGGTACTTATGATCATTATTTAAATGTGTGAATTTTGTACATTCTGGATTCTCAACACCATTGTTTGGTGAAAACTGGATAAATACCAACATGGTGGAAATACTTTGCAATTGTATTTAAATACGAATATGAATATGTACTCCATTATAAAATTTCTTGCATAAAGAATGGGAATTCAGGTAAAAATGAAAGTATATGAATACTAGTGCAAATACTTTCCAAATGTATTCATGAATGCATTCATGAATATATTCTATAATATTATTTTAATAATCATTTCAGTTATATTTCATTTTAAAAATCATACGATTCTCTTATTTTTTTTAATAAAAAATATGTTTGGGACAATATTTGTAATTTTTTTTTAATAAATAGTTAAACTCTTTTATTATATGTTCTGCTTATAAGTTATATGGCCAAGTCAAAATCTGTGTGACAATAGTACTCCATTTGTTAATAAAATCAATTCTCTTATCTGTCTCCAAAGGTACTATCAAAATCATACATAAGCTAAACAACAACAACTCATAATACAGCTTATACTTATTACCACACAAAACCAGCATGTGCCTCATTTCTAAATCATATTTTTTTATCATATATAACAGCTGAGCGCCGTGACCCATAGGTCCCTTGTTATTTTGAGGTCACAAGGTCAAAGGTCCAGGTCACAGAATCAACTTCTTTGAAAAGCCTGTGGATGCATTTTAAGCCAAACTTTTCATCCCAATTCTATGATCTTTCACATATAGCTCACCTACTAAGTGGGAGAAGAATCCTATAGATGTTGAGGTCACAAGGTCAAAGGTCATGGTCACAGGATCCACTTCTTTGAAAAGGTTGTGGACACATTTCAAGCTAGACCTTCCATTCCAAACCTTTCAGCACTGATATCGCTTCTCTGCCAACAGGGGAAAAGACCTGTTGATTTTGAGGTCAAAGGTCAAGTTCACAGCACCCTCTTCTTGCATGGAGTCATTTTCAGGCAAACTTTTCAATCTATACTTTCCATCTTTCATATATGGCTTACCCACCAATAGGGGAAGAAGCCTATTGATGTTGAGTTTCAAAGGTCAAGGTCACAATATTGTTCTAAATGCTTGTTAACATATTTCAAGTGAAACTGTTCAACCCAAACCTTCAGTCATTCACATATGCCACATCTATGCATCTCTGAATGTGATTCAAACTTCATATTTATGGGTCTTTTTGCATGAAGAAATAACTAATTGATTTTGAGGTCAGCTGGTCAGGAGGTTAAAGGTTGCAGGTCTAAGTTATTCACTCATTGGTTGCCAAGTAATTACACCCGGCCAGATGTAAGTGGTTAGTAGTTACCCATCATTTAAAAAGAATCCAGTTGATATGTGGGCAAAAGGCCAAGGTCATAGGTAAGGGATGTTCACAATAACTTATTTTATAGACCATCTCTATTTTTAGCAAACCTGTGAGCTTATGCGATGGCGCAGCGTAGTCCGTCCGCCGTCAGCCGTCCAGGGCTGGCTTTCTGCCGTCCATGGCTGTAAGTCAGAAACTGTCGTAGCTAACAGCTCCAAATTACATGTAAGAATTCGTCACAAGTGAAACTTGGTGCCCTGGAGCTTATTATTGGGTATCTGCATTAATTTAGATTTTATAGAGAAAAAGCTTAAAAACCTTTTAAAAATCTTCTTCTCTGAAACTGTCCGGCCAAATTTTCCAATATTTCACAGAAATGATTCCTTGAACAATCTCTCTCAAGTTTGTTTGAATGGTTCCAGTTCGGAGATTTTTGGCAGAGTTACAGGAGGTTGAACTTAGTCATCTGTCCAAAAAAGCACACTAAAATTAAAATCTCAGAAACAGCTAGAGCTATAATGACCAAATTTTATACCAATGTTTTTCACATATGTTATATCTGATTTTGAGGTATTGGTGGCGCCACCTACATTGATTTTTAGCTCAGCTGACTATAAGTCATCTGAGCTATAGTCATGGTCCATTGTCCGTCGTCCGTCCGTCTGTCTGTCCGTCCGTCCGTCCATCTGTCTGGATGTCCGTCCGTAAGACTGGCACGTTTCGACACCGTTGGACCTACTAATCTGAATTTCGGCATACAGTTAGATGTCCCCATAATCTCCTACCATGCCAAAAATTGGGTCAATAGGACTTCGTTCCTTTGAGATAATAAGGAAAAACCTCAATTTTTTATTAGAAATCTATTTTTACACTTCAGGACTGCCTAATATCAAAACCACTCATCTGGTTTTCTTCATATTTACCATAAATATTCCTCTATATAGTTCCTATGTACATGCCAGATATTAAGTCAGTATTATATAATTTAAAAAAGTTATTGGCCCAAACATAATGTACTTTGTAAAAAAATCAGGAAGATATTTTGTCACTTAAGACCCAAAGTGTTAAAGGTAGGGACTTTTTTCCAGTAATACAACTTTAATTAATCAAAATTTAATTGTATACCAAAAATTAGATCAAAATCTGTTAAATTTTTTTAAATATTGGCAAAAATATAAAATTGGTACCTTAAATTTTGCCCAACTTTGGCCATGGCACGTTTTTTTCCTGTAAGTACTGTGGATTTAATTTTCACACCATGTATACATAAGGATTTAATCTGTTAAAATCTGAAATTTGAAAATAAAAGCTGCAAAATTAGGCTAGTTATTGAATTTTTTTGGAGGCTCTTGTTGTATTCCCTTACATTGTCAAGCAGTCCACTTTGATGATTGTAGGTCATTCAGTGCACATCTCTATGCTCCCCAGGCTGTTGACATAATTTTAGATGTCCCCAAAATCTCCTACCATACCGAAAATTGGGTCAATAGGACTTTGTTCCTTCGAGATATTAAGGAAAAAAACTCGGTTTTCCATAAAAAAAAGCCATTGTTACACTTCAAGGCTGCCTAATATCAAAACCACTGATCTGTTTTTGATCGTATTTAGTATTCACATTCTTTTATACATTTTCTATGAACATACCAAAAATTAGGTCAGTATTGACTATTATTTTGAAGTTATGGGCCAAAACATAATGCAATTTTTTAAAAATTCAGGAAATATAATTTACTCTCATGAGAATTGCTGAACCTAGAGACCTTTTTTCAGGAATATAACTTTATTTAATCAAAATTCAATTGTTTACCCAAAATTAGATCTGAATTTTGCAAATTTTTCAAGTTATTAGCATAAATAAAAAACAATACCTTAAATTTTGTCCAACTTTGGCACAGTTGATTTAATTTCCCAGCATATATGCATAAGGATTGAATCTTTTAAAATCTGAACTTTCAAAAGAAATTGATTGGAATGAATAGCTTTTATTCATGTTTTCACACACCATGTCAAGTGTTGTTTACATCTAGCCCACCTAGTAGTACAGCCTTCACTTGCATTATGTAACCCACCCCAGGCAGCTTACCTTGGCCCAGCTTGGCCACTACTAGCAGGCTTCCCCTCGCCCTGTACTCATCCCCCCCCCCCCCCCCAGCTGGTGCATAAACTAGATGAATGTTATAATTTTTCTGTATTTTATTTTATTCTTGGACATGCTACATTTAAGATTTTGTATTGAACCACCAGGGTTACAATGATTAAAGTGTACATTTAATTGTGTCCACAAAGTGGTGTATTGCTGTGAAAGTCTGGATGTTCATGAGATAAATAATTCCTTACTTCAGAAGAGTAAAAACTTCACCAGGTGTGAAATTGACTATTAATTCCAGTAACTAATTAAAACTGGGATAGTAATTAGCACAATGATATTGTTTGTCCCTCATTCAACCAACAGTGTGTATACTTTATTTGAAAAGATGTTTTATTTTGTCAAATTTACTTTTATTTTATTTTGGTGAATAAAATTAAGTATGTCCTGAAAACTCCAATATGCAAAACTGTTTAATAGTGATTCAAGGAATATTCTTGTAGATGCCATGTTGTTGCATTATTTTCTTTTAAAATCAGTTAGAACATTTATGATTTAAAAATAATAAAATATATGTGTATGCATAATATGACCCAATGTTTTTTACTCTGTATATATAATGATTGCAACTTTTGCAACAATTCTAATATTTGTATCGCCAGACATAGTCTGGAGATACTATGGTTAAGGCACGGTCGCGCCGCCGCCGCCGCAGAGATTTCTTTTGGACACAATAACTCAAAAAATATTTCACGGATCTTTACCAAACTTGGTATATGTATAGATATGGGTGAGAGGACGACGCCTATTCAAAATGAGGCCATGACCTCAACTAGGAGAGTGACCTTGACCTTGAATAGGTTCAATTTTGGGGAAAATCACACAAATTCTTAAATATCTCAAGAAAACTTGCATGGATTGATCCCAAAATCAAGTTGATCGAAGATCATGGATAGGGTTGTCATGTTCCAGAAACTGGTGGCTCCACCTATTATTCTTTACTTGTTTTCATGCCGTTTATTATCCCCAAAATTGCTACTTGACAGTACTGTGAGCATTATAAGTCAAAAACTAATGGACAGATTTCTTTCATATTATGCAAATACATAGATATGGGTTATGGGATGATGTTTATTTAAATTGGGGTCATGACCTTTCCTATGAGAGTGGCCTTGACCTTGAATATTGCCATATATGGTGAAAATCACACAAAATCACACAAAATCATTAATTTCTCAATAAGGGATGCATGCATTGGTCCAAAAATCAACTTGACCCAAGATCTTGGATAGTAATGTCATGTACCGGAAACAGGTGGCGCCACCTGTTATTCTTTTACTTGTTTTCGTGCCGTTTAATACCCCATCATTGCCACTTAACAGTACATTTATAACCTGTGAGCATTATAAGTCAAAAACTAATGGACAGATTTCTTTCATATTATGCATATACATAGACATGGGTTATGGGATGATGTATATATAAATTTAGGTCATGACCTTTCCTATTAGAGTGGCCTTGACCTTGAATATTGCCATATATGGTGAAAATTACACAAAATCATTAATATCTCAATAAGGGATGCATGCATTGGTCCAAAAATCAACATGTTCGAAGATCTTGGAAAGTATTGTCATGTACCGGAAACAGGTGGCGCCACCTGTTATTCTTTTACTTGTTTTGTGCCGTTTAATACCCCATCATTGCCATTTATCAGTACTGTGAGCATTATAAGTCAAAAACTAATGGACAAATTTCTTTCATATTATGCATATACATGGATATTGGTTATAGGATAATGTTTATTTGAATAGGGGTCATGACCTTTCCAATGAGTGGCCTTGACCTTGAATATTGCCATATATGGTGAAAATCACACAAAATCATAAATTTCTCAATAAGGGATGCATGCATTGGTCCAAAAATCAAATTGACCCAAGATCTTGGATAGTAATGTCATGTACCGGAAACAGGTGGCGCCACCTGTTATTCTTTTACTTGTTTTCGTGCCGTTTAATACCCCATCATTGCCACTTAACAGTACATTTATAACCTGTGAGCATTATAAGTCAAAAACAAATGGACAGATTTCTTTCATATTATGCATATACATAGACATGGGTTATGGGATAATGTATATATAAATTGGGGTCATGACCTTTCCTATTAGAGTGGCCTTGATCTTGAATATTGCCATATATGGTGAAAATTACACAAAATCATTAATATCTCATTAAGGGATGCATGCATTGGTCCAAAAATCAACATTTTCGAAGATCTTGGAAAGTATTGTCATGTACCGGAAACAGGTGGCACCACCTGTTATTCTTTTACTTGTTTTGTGCCGTTTAATACCCCATCATTGCCATTTATCAGTACTGTGAGCATTATAAGTCAAAAACTAATGGACAAATTTCTTTCATATTATGCATATACATGGATATTGGTTATAGGATAATGTTTATTTGAATAGGGGTCATGACCTTTCCAATGAGTGGCCTTGACCTTGCCATATATGGTGAAAATCACACAAAATCATTAATTTCTCAATAAGGGATGCATTGATTGGTCCAAAAATCAACTTGACCGAAGATCTTTGATAGTGTTGTCATGTACGGGAAACAGGTGGCGCCACCTGTTATTCTTTTACTTGTTTTCGTGCCGTTTAATACCCCATCATTGCCACTTAACAGTACTGTGAGCATTATAAGTCAAAAACTAATGGACAGATTTCTTGCATATACATAGACATGGGTTAGGGGATGATGTATATTGAAATTTGGATCATGACCTTTTCTATGAGAATGACCTTTTCTATGAGTGTGGTCTGATATTAATTGTTGCTGAAGATGGGGGGCCTATTCTTAAAGGGGGGGGGGATTAATTGTCTGGCGATACTATGGCACCTGCGGTGCCAAGAAATATCTAGTTTAACTTATATTTTCAGGTTTTTTAATTAAAAATTTATAAACCTGTAAATAAAAAAATGATACAGATAAAAACTTCTTAATGGAAAAAGTGGATCTGCTTAAAAAAATAGGATTATATATAAACTTAAATGCATTATTCTCTTGAAAGTGAAATAAAGGTATTAGTCCATTCTGTCCACTTGCCTGTCCATCTGTAAATTTTCGTATGCAACTCAGTATCTCAAAACTTTTACTGTTTTTCTTCATGACAGTCTTGTCAGAGTATTAGTTTGCAATCATATATTTAGAACTTTACTATAACAAAGTAGGAGGGCCCCTTTCCTCTTAGCTTTTCATATTCTTATATAAATGAAAAACATTACAATAGAATATTTCTACATCCACCTTCATGCTGCCCTCACTTTTCCCTTCTTCGAACCCCATCCCAAAGTCAGCCTCAGTAAGCAAGAACAAGATGAATCAGATATATTCATACTTTAATATTTTGTATAACTATTCGTCCATAGGTACCTATGTACATGCCAGAAATTATGTCAATATTGTGTAATATGTAGACATAGTGGGCATCACAATAATGTACCTTGTCAAGACTAAAGAGATATTGTGTCATACAGTCACATATTCATAAATCACTTCATCAGCATAGTTAATCATAACATCATATCTGTCAAATGAACGCTTGCAGACTACCATACACTTTAGATCCTTCAACAAATAGCCTTATCATCTACTACTGCTTATTACTGCTGTCATTGCATTCATATTTGCTCAAATATATCACAATTTTCAACCCCTCCTAAATAAATAAAAAATAAACCACTTTATTTGACTCTATTAATCCATCAGTCAGGTAATTTCATTTATCATTTACTCACATATTACATTACATTCCTTTATAATAGCCCAACATGTACATGATATTCATAAGCTTTATCGACTCGATATAGTATCACAGTGGAGAAACATTTATAGTCCAATCACGATCAGCTGAGCGCCGTGACCCATGGGTCCCTTGCTTTTTACAAGCGAAAATGTAATTTTAAACTCTTCTAGCTTATACACTGATTTATGATGAAACTGTTCAGCTGATTGGTTTAAACTTTACAAGAATTATTCTATGGTAGGGTTCTGCCAGTTTTATAAGAATAGATTGGGTAAATACAGTTTTAAAAAAGCATTGTAGCCAATTGAAAAAGGCTTTCTGTATTTGAAAACAGATTTGACTTCATGCAGCCAAGTCAAGAGGTCACTCAGTACAAACAGGTGGGGTCCAGACATCACCATGGCAACTGACCTGGCGGGGGGGGGGGGGTGTCTAGACAATGTGTCTAGATGTCTAGACACAGCGTCTAGACGTCTGGACACAATGTTTAGATGCAGAATTCCCAGATTATTGGAACTATATCTTTCAACTGTTTGAAAAAACTTGGTTTGCATTTTAAGCGAATCGGGTTTATCATCAGGTCACATGTGAACTTCTGTGCCTTCATTTTTGGTTGACCTCTGACCTTTCCTTGCTGCCCAGTGTCCATTTGTGCGTCTGTTTCCACACATAAACCCACATCTCGGGAACTATTTGACCAATCAGGCTAAAAAGTTTGCACAAATGTAGCCCTTTGATAGCTTTATAACAGACACTAAAAATGGTGGCGCCACCTGCAACAATTTTTGCACAGCGTCCATCTGCTCATCTGCCTTGGGAAAAAAACACTCATATCTCAGGACTGGTTTGAAATATCCCCCTGAAATTTTGCATGTGTATAGATTGCACATAGCTCTTAATCATACACAAAATTGGTGGTGCCATCTGCCACCATTTTTGCACAGCCTCCGTTTAGTGTTTAGTACTTGCATTGTTCATATACATGATACGCATGTTCTTGAAAAGTAATGGTCCAGCATTGAAGTATTATACCTGGTGTAATCTCATTGCACAGGTTCACATTAGGCCTGTAGGCCTTGTTTTAAGTTTACGCATTTTTCCTCTATTTTTGAAATATATATTAATGCAGACATAATCTTGTTTCTCGATTTTATGACAGGTGGGGGCCACCTATATATATGTATACGCTGCAGACATTCAGGTTTATATATGAGGACTGGTTTGACATATCTCCCTGAAATTTTGCATGGGTATAGATCTCACATATCTCTTAATCACCTGCCACCATTTTGCACAGGGTCCGTCTGTTTGTCTGCTGTGGGCTAAAATCACTCATAACTCAGTAGTGGTTTGACTTATCTGCCTAAAATTTTGCATGTTTATGCATCTTGGACAGCTTTCTGGATTTTGTGGTAGGTGGCGCAACCTACATACACATTTCGGCTGCAGACATCCAGGCTTTTTCACTCTATTTCCCCTTGCCACTCAATCCATGCCTCACTTCACCTTTCCAACTCTGATTTTGGTGGATACACGTAGTCCCTTGTTGACTACCCATATTCTAGTTTTTGTGTTGTGTGCACCCATGCCAGAATTGCAGCAGTGATGTTTGTTGCTTGCCGGAATCAAAGATTTCGGCGAGCATATTGGTCAGTTGCGTATGTCTGTTTGTTGCTTGCCGGAATCAAAGATTTCGGCAAGCATATTGGTCAGTTGCGTATGTCTGTTTGTCTGTCTGTTTGTTGCTTGCCAGAATCAAAGATTTCGGCAAGCATATTGGTCAGTTGCGTATGTCTGTTTGTCTGTCTGTCTGTTTGTTGCTTGCCGGAAATCTTCGATTTCCGCAAGCATATTGGTCAGTTGCGTATGTCTGTTTGTCTGTCTGTTTGTTTGTTTGTTTGTTTGTCACCACTCTCCTGGCCACAATTTTGCCACAATAACCTTGAAACTTACAGGGATGTTGGAAAACATAATTTTTAGGTGCCCTTTTGTTTTTGGTTAAAATAGGTCAAAGGTCAAGGTCAAAGTCGTCAAAACTTCTCAAAGCGTTTTTTTCTTCATATCTTTGTGACTATTAGTCGTATCTACTTCAACAATAGCTCATTTTAATCGTCATTCCAAGGCCTGTCATCTGGTGTGTAGCTAACTAAAATTTGCCGTAACCATGGTTACAATTTTTTGGGGAAAAGTCATGATATTCGAAAATAAGGGATCTTATTTTTCTAACTTTGTCAGTTTTAAAGCTAGAGTGATCTAGTTTTTTGCATCAGGTACGTAGCATTCAACTAGTACTACAAGATTTTATTACAAGTCTTGCAGTATCTCGTAAAATATCTCATGAATAGAGATATTTCGAGATTTCATTCATCTTGCGCCAAAGGCCACATTATTGCAGGAATCTTTTTGAAACTGACATATCATAAGTCCTACACTAGTATCTCGAAATTGTTTTTTCATTTTTTGAATATGGCTGCTAGGGGGCGCTGCACACGACCCTCACACAGATATCATTACATTGGCCATATCTCTAAAACCCAAAGCCTCAATTACATAAACTATAGCTTATTTTTTCCCTCTGAGTCTTCTCCATAAACTGATAATGTCATCTGATCTCAATGTTGTGTCACTTTGTCATTGTGTCCGTCTGTTTGTCAGTTGTCCTCAAATTCGCCTGCTTGCTCTTGCGTCTCACATATAGCATTCTACAGGCCACAGTTTTGAAAGAATCCTTTTGAAACTATTACATCTTAAGTCTTACACTAATATCTCGAAACCAATTTTTCATTTTCCGGATATGGCCGCTAGGGGGCGCTGAACTCAAACCTCTCCCAACATTTCATGCTTTGGCAATATCTCCAAAACTATAAACCTCAGTTACATAAACTGTAGCTTTTTTCTTCCTTTGAGTCTTCTCCATAACCTGGAGAAGTCATCTGGACTCAATTTTGAGTCACTTTGTCAGTGTTTTCGTCTGTTTGTCAGTTGTCCTCAAATTCGCCTGCTTGTTGGCTCTTGCGTCTCACATATAGCATTCTGTAGGCCACAGTTTTGACGGAATCCTTTTGAAACTATTACATCTTATGTCTTACACTCATATCTAGAAATAAATTTTTCATTTTCCGGATATGGCCACTAGTGGGCGCTGCACATGACTCTCACACACATACCATTGTATTGGCCATAACTCTACACCCAAAGCCTCAGTTACATAAGCTATAGCTTATTTTCTTCCTTTGAGTCTTCTCCATAACCTGATTAAGGCATCTGGTTTCAATCTTCTGTCACTTTGTCAGTGTGTCCATCTGTTTGTCCGTTATCCTCAAAGTCGCCTGCTTGCTGGTTCTTACGCCTTACATGGAGCATTCTATAGGCCACAGTTTTGATGGAATCCTTTTGAAACTATTACACTTTATGTCTTACACTAATATCTAGAAATAAATTTTTCATTTTCCGGATATGGCCACTAGTGGGCGCTGCACACGACCCTCACACACATACCAATGTATTGGCCATATCTCTAAACCCAAAGCCTCAGTTACATAAACTAAAGCTTATTTTCTTCCTTTGAGTCTTCTGCATAACCTGATTAAGGCATCTGGTTTTAATCTTCTGTCACTTTGTCAGTGTGTCCATCTGTTTGTACGTTATCCTCAAAGTCCCCTCTTTGCTTGTTCTTACGCCTTACATATAGCATTCTACAGGCCACAGCTTTGACGGAATCCTTTTGAAACTGGGACATCTTATGTCATACACTAATAATACGAAACGCATTTGTCGTCTTCGGAATATGTCCGATAGAGGGCGCTACAGTCGAACCTCCCAAGTATATCATTAATTCGCCATACCTCCAAAACTATAAATCTAAATTACATAAATTATAACTCATTTTCTTCCTTTGAATCTTCTCCATAACTAGGTTAAGTCATCTGGTGTCAATCTTGTCTCACAAAGTCAGCATGTCTGTCTGTCTCAGTTTCAAAAGGATTCCGTCAAAGTCAGTATGTTTGTCTGTTCGTCTTTTGTTGTCAGCTTTGTCTGCTTCCCTGTTCTTTTGTCACATACGTCATTCTACAGGCCACATATTCTCAGCAATGTCCTTGAGAGTCATTCCATTAATAGAAAACCGACAATATATTCTGTCTGTCCATCTGTGTTTCACTTCCTATTTCCGGCAACCGTTCGACCTATGGTCGTCTAGTTTAATTGTTTCTTGTTCTAAGTGTTTAGTACTTGCATTGTTCATATACATGTTACACATGTTCTTGAAAAGTAATGGTCCAGCATTGAAGCATTATACCTGGTGTAATCTCATTGCACAGGTTTCGCATTAGGCCTGTAGGCCATGTTTCAAATTTTTACAATTTTTTAGCGAACCTGTGAGCTTATGCGATGGCGCAGCGTCGTCCGTCCATCGTCAGCCGTCCGCCGTCCAGGGCTGGCTTTCCGCCGTCCATGGCTGTAAGTCAGAAACCGTCAGAGCTAGCTGCTCCAAATTAAATGTAAGAATTAGTCACATGTGAAACTTGGTGCCCTGGAGCTTATTATTGGGTTTTGCATTAATTTAAATTTTATAGAGAAAAAGCTTAAAAACCTTTAAAAATCTTCTTGTCTGAAACTGTCCAGCCAAATTGTCCAATATTTCACAGAAATGGTCCCTGCAACCATCTCTTTCAAGTTTGTTCGAATAGTTCCAGTTTGGAGATTTTTGGCCGAGTAACAGGAGGTTGAACTTAGTCATCTGTCCAAAAAAGCACACTAAAATTAAAATCTCAGAAACAGCTGGAGCTATAATCACCAAATTTTATACCAATGTTTGTCACATATGTCATATCTGATTTTGAGGTATTGGTGGCGCCACCTATATTGATGTGTTTTTTACAAGCGAAAATGTAATTTTAAACTCTTCTAGCTTATACACTGATTTATGATGAAACTGTTAAGTTGATTGGTTTAAACTTTACAAGAATTATTCTATGTTAGGGTCCTGCCAGTTTTATAAGAATAGATTGGGTAAATACAGTTTAAAAAAAACATTGTAGCCAATTAAAAAAGGCTTCTGTATTTGAAAAGAGATTTGAGTTTCAGCAGCCTAGACAAGAGGTCACTCAGTACAAACAGGTGGGGTCCAGACATCACCATGGAAACTGACCTGGCTCTGGGGGAGTGTCTAGACCATGTGTCTAGACGTCTAGACACAGCTTCCAGACGTCTAGACACAATGTTTAGATGCAGATTTCCCAGATTATTGGAACTATATCTTTCAGCTGGTTGAAAAAACTTGGTTTGCATTTTAATAGAATTGGGTTTATCATCAGGTCAAATGTGAACTGCTGCGCTGTCATTTTTGGTTGACCTCTGACCTTTCCTCGCTGCCCAGCGTCCATTTGTGCTTCTGTTTCCACACATAAACCCACATATCTTGGGAACCGTTTGACCGATCAGGCTAAAAATTTTGCACAAATGTAGCCCTTTGACAGCTTTATGACATACACTAAAAATGGTGGCGCCACCTGCAGCCATTTTTGCACAGCGTCCATCTGTTCATCTGCCTTGGGATAATATCACTCATATCTCAGCAGTGGTTTGACTTATCCACCTGAAATGTTGCAGGTTTATACATCCTGGACAGCTTTCTCGATTTAATGACAGGTGGCGCCACCTACATTCACGTTTACTCTGCAGACATCCAAGCTCATATCTCGGGAACCGTTTGACCGATTGGGCCAAAATTTTGCCTGTGTAAAGATCTCTCATACCTCTTCATCATAGGCAAAACTGGTGGCACCACCTGCAACCACTTATGCACAGCGTCCATCTGTTCATCTGCCTTGGGATAAAATCACTCATATCTCAGCTTTGGTTTGACTTATCCACCTGAAATTTAGCAGGTTTATACATCCTGGACAGCCTTCTCGATTTTATGACAGGTGGCGCCACCTTCATTCACGTTTAAGTTGCAGACATCCAAGCTCATATCTCGGGAACCATTTAACAAATTGGGCAAAAATTTTGCATGTGTATAGATCTTACATAGCTCTTCATCATACGCAAAACTGGTGGCGCCACCTGCAATCATTTTTGCACAGCCTCCGTCTGTTTGTTTGCCGTGGGATAAATTCACTTATATCTCTGCATTGGTTGGACTTATCCACCTGAAATTTTGCATGTGTATACATCCTCGACAGCTTTCTTGATTTTATGAAGGGTAGCGCCACCTGCATTCACTTTTAAGCTGCAGACATCCAAGCTCATATCTCAGGAACCATTTGACCGATTGGGCAAATATTTTGCATGTTTATAGATCTCACATAGCTCTTTATCATACGCAAAACTGGTGGCGCCACCTTCAACCATTTTTTGGGCAGCGTCCATCTGTTCATCTGCCTTGGGATAAAATCACTCTTATCTCGGCAGTGGTTAGACTTATCCACCTGAAATTCAGCAGGTTTATAAATCCTTGACAGCTTTCTTTATGACAGGTGGCGCCACATACATTCAAATTTACGCTGTAGACATCCAAGCTCATATCTCAGGGACCATTTGACTGATTTGGCAAAAATTTTGCATGTTTATAGATCTCACATAGCTCTTTATCATACACAAAATTGGTGGTGCCACCTGCAATCATTCTTGCACATTTTCCTTCTGTTTGTTTGCCGTGGCATAAAATCACTCATATCTCAGCAGTGGTTTGAAATATTTGCCTAAAATTTGGCAGGTTTGTACATATTGGATAACTTTCTGGATTTTGTTGCAGGTGGTGCCACCTACATTTATGTATACGCTGCAGACATTCAGGCTTAGATCTCAGGACTGGTTTGACATACCCCCCTGAAATTTTCCATGTGTATAGATCTCACATAGCTCTTAATCATACACAAAATTGGTGGTGCCACCTGCCATCATTTTTGCACAGCGTCCATCTGTTTTTCTGCTGTGGGCTAAAATCACATATCTCAGTAGTGGTTTGACTTATCTGCCTAAAATTTTGCATGTTTATACATCTTGGACAGCTTTCTGGATTTTGTGGTAGGTGGCGCAGCCTACATTCACATTTTGGCTGCAGACATCCAGGCTATTATGCAACACACCTCACTCTATTTCCCCTTGCCACTCAATCCATGCCTCACTTCACCTTTCCTACTCTGATTTTGGTGGATACACCTAGTCTCTTATTGACTACTCATATTTTAGTTTTTGTGTTGTGTGCACCCATGCCAGAATTGCAGCAGTGATGTTTGTTGCTTGCCGGAATCAAAGATTTCGGCAAGCATGTTGGTCAGTTGCGTATGTCTGTTTGTTGCTTGCCGGAAATCTTCGATTTCGGCAAGTTGGTTGGTCAGTTGCGTATGTCCATTTGTTTGTTTTTTTTGGTTTTTTGTTTATTTGTGTGTTTGTCTGCGCTCTCCTGGCCACAATTTTGCAGCAATCGACATGACCCTTACAGGGTTGATTGACAACCGAACACCCTGGAACCCTATTGTTTTTGGTCAACATTGCTCCAAGGTCAAGGGTCAAGGTCACGACAGGTGTGGTTAACGGTTTTTGCACTATAACTTCGCCATAAATAGGCTTATCCACTTCTGCAATAGCTCATTTTTTTCGTCATCACCTGGCCTTTCTTTTGATATGTAGCTTACTTAAATTTGCCGTTACCATGGTTACATTTTTTGGGCAAAATTCATGGGAATTGGAAATAACACGACCATTTTTTTGTAACTTTGTCAGTTTTTAAGCTAGGCAGATCTAGTTTTCGGCATTTTGTTCCACATGACCAGCTTTACACAACAGAACTGAAAGTTACGCCAAATCTCGCGCCATATCTCGTCAAACAAGAAAAAACGAGACTTCGAGGAAATGCTTATAACTCGGCGACTTTTACAGCTAGACAGGTCTGGTTTTCGGCATTTCGTTCCACCAAACAAGCTTGACACGACAGAGCTGCAAGACAGGCCAAATCTCGCATGTTATCTCGTCAAACGAGAAAACACGGGATTTCACGGAAATGCTTATAACTGGGCCAGTTTTACAGCTAGACACGTCTGGTTTTCGGCATTTATTTCCACTAGACCAGCTTGACACGACAGATATGCAAGTGCCGTTACCATGGTTACATTTTTTGGGCAAAAATCATGGAAATTGGAAATAACACGACCATTTTTTGTAACTTTGTCAATTTTTAAGCTACAGACGTCTGGTTTTGGTCATTATGTACCTTATAGGCAGCTTGACATGATAAAAATGAAAGTCTCGCCAAATCTCGCACCATTTCTCGTCAAACGAGAGTCTTCGAGATTTCATTAAATATGACCTACAGGTTGCATTTTTTTAACAATGGCTTTGAAATTGATATATTTTGTGTTATTTATAAATATCTCGAAATCAGTTTTTCATTTTTTGGAAATAGTCACCAGGGGGCGTGGTACCTGAAACACTGTAACATATCATTTTTCTGCAATATCTAAAATAATTTTAAACATGGCACAATTTTTATTGTTGTATCTTAAACTAGGAACATTGGCTTATTCCTCCGCACATGTAGCTTTGTGCTGCCGTTACCATGGTTACCAAATTTGTGGGTTAAACTTGACGATCTGAAAATATGCAGTTTTTGGCTTCTATCTCGGTTAATATTTATGTTTCAAGGGTCTAGTTTTTTGGATGAGGCTGCTTCCCCTTGGTTCTAAGTCATTCAATTGCAAGTCTCGTCAAATTTCGCTCGGTTTATCATCAAACGAGAAAAAACGAGATTTCACAGAAATGCTTATAACTCGGCGACTTTTACAGCTACACAGGTCTAGTTTCCGGCATTTCATAACATATGACCAGCTTGACACGCCAGAAAAGAAATCAGGCCAAATCTCGCTCCATATCTCGTCAAGCGAGAAAAAAACGAGATATCATGGAAATGCTTATAACTAGGCGAGTTTTACAGCTACTCAGGTCTAGTTTTTGGCATTTGGTAACATTTGGCCAACTTGACATAGTAAAACTGCGATACTAGGCGAAATCTCGCACTACATCTGGTCAAATGTGGAAAAACGAGATTTCACAGAAATGCATATAAGTCGGCGACTTTCACGGCTAGACAGGTCTAGTTTTTGGCATTCATTAACATTTGGACGGCTTGACATGAGAAACCTGCAAGACTGGCCAAATCTCGCACCATATCTCGTCAAACGATAAAAAAGGAGATTTCACAGAAATGCTAATAACTCGGCGACTTTTACAGCTAGACAGATGTAGTTTTCGCCATTTCATAACATTTAGAGAGTTTGATATGACAAATCTACAAGACTGGCCAAATCCTGCACCATATCTCGTCAAACGAGAAAACACGAGAGTACACGGAAATGCTTATAACTCGGCGACTTTTACAGCTAGACGGATCTAGTTTTCGCCATTTCGTAACGTTTGGCCGTCTTGACATAATAAAACTGCTCTTCTTGCCAAATCTCGTACTATATCTCGTCAAGCGAGAAAAAAACATGATTTCACGTAAATGCTGATAACACGGCGACTTTTGCAGCTAGACAGGTCTAGTTTCCGGCATTTTGTAATATTTGACAAACCTGACATGACAAAACTGGAAATCTCGCCAAAGCTCGCACCATTTCCCGTCAAACGAGAAAACACGAGATTTCATGCAAATGCTTATAACTCAGCGGCTTTTATAGCTAGACAGGTCTAGTTTTCGGCATTTCATATCATTTGGCCAGCTTGACATGACAAACCTGAAAACGTCTCACTGCTTCTTGTCAAACGAGATTAACGGGATTTCATGAAAAAAATTTTGAACTTGGTCCCTTTTACACTAGAAAGATATGCAGCTGTTAAAGGTCAGCATGCATAAATAAACATATTATCCGTTTCTGCTGCCCCCACAATGTTGCTCATTCATATGACTGTTTCTACATGCACTCTCTGTCTATCTGTCTGTATCATTTCCATTTCCGGCAAGCGCGTGACCTCTGGTCATCTTGTCTATCTGTTTGTCTGTCTGTTTGTTTGTCTGCACTCTCCTGGCCACAATTTTGCCACAATCACCTTGAAATTTACAGGGATGATGAAAAACATAATTTCTAGATGCCCTATTGTTTTTGGTTAAAATAGGTCAAAGGTCAAGGTCAAGGTCATCAAAACTTCTCAAAACGTTTTTTTCTTCATATCTTTGTGACTATTAGTCGTATCTACTTCAACAATAGCTTATTTTAATCGTCATTCAAAGGCCTGTCATCTGGTGTGTAGCTGACTCAAATTTGCCGTAACCATGGTTACAAATTTTAGGGGAAAAGTCATGATATTCGAAAATAAGGGGTCTTATTTGTCTAACTTTGTCAGTTTTAAAGCTAGAGTGATCTAGTTTTTTGCATCAGGTATCATTCAACTAGTACTACAAGATTTTATTACAAGTCTTGCAGTATCTCATAAAATATCTCGTGAATAGAGATATTTCGAGATTTCATTCATCTTGCGCCAAAGGCCACATTATTGCAGTAATCTTTTTGAAACTGACAAATTATAAGTCCTACACTAGTATCTCGAAATTGTTTTTTCATTTTTTGAATAGGGCCGCTAGGGGGCGCTGGATGCGAACCTCCCGAACATATCATATTTTGGCCATATCTCCAAAATTATAAGCCTCAATTACATAAACTATAGCTTATTTTCTTCCTCTGAGTCTTCTCCATAACCTAGTGTAGTCATCTGGTCACAATTTTGTGACACTTTGTCAGTGTGTCTTTCTGTTTGTTAGTTGTCCTCAAATTCGCCTGCTTGCTCTTGTGTCTCACATATAGCATTCTACAGGCCACAGTTTTGAAAGAATCCTTTTGAAACTATTACATCTTAAGTCTTACACTAATATCTCGAAACCAATTTTTCATTTTCCGGATATGGCCCCTAGGTGGCGCTGAACTCGAACCTCTCCCAACATATCATGCTTTGGCAATATCTCCAAAACTATAAACCTCAGTTACATAAACTGTAGCTTTTTTCTTCCTTTGAGTCTTCTCCATAACCTGGAGTAGTCATCTGGACTCAATCTTGAGTCATTTTGTCAGTGTTTTCGTCTGTTTGTCAGTTGTCCTCAAATTCGCCTGCTTGTTGGCTCTTGCGTCTCACATATAGCATTCTATAGGCCACACTTTTGACGGAATCCTTTTGAAACTATTACATCTTATGTCTTACACTAATATCTAGAAATAAATTTTTCATTTTCCGGATATGGCCACTAGTGGGCGCTGCACACGACCCTCACACACATACCATTGTATTGGCCATATCTCTACACCCAAAGCCTCAGTTACATAAACTATAGCTTATTTTCTTCCTTTGAGTCTTCTCCATAACCTGATTAAGGCATCTGGTTTCAATCTTCTGTCACTTTGTCAGTGTGTCCATCTGTTTGTCCGTTATCCTCAAAGTCGCCTGCTTGCTGGTTCTTACGCCTTACATATAGCATTCTACAGGCCACAGCTTTGACGGAATCCTTTTGAAACTGGGACATCTCATCATGTCATACACTAATAATACGAAACGCATTTGTCGTCTTCGGAATATGTCTGCTAGAGGGCGCTACAGTCGAGCCTCCCAAGTATATCATTAATTCGCCAGACCTCCAAAACTATAAATCTAAATTACATAAATCATTTTCTTCCTTTGAATCTTCTCAATCACTAGGTTATGTCATCTGGTGTCAATCTTGTCTCACTAAGTCACTATGTCTGTCTGTTCGTCTTTTGTTGTCAGCTTTGTCTGCTTGCCTGTTCTTTTGTCTCATATGTCATTCTACGGGCCACATATTCTCAGCAATGTCCCTGAGAGTCATTCCATTAATAGAAAACCGACAATATGCATGTCTGTCCGTCTGTGTTTCACTTCAGATTTCCGGCAAGCGTTCGACCGATGGTCGTCTAGTTTGATTGTTTCTTGTTCTAAGTGTTTAGTACTTGCATTCTTCATATACATGTTACACATGTTCTTTAAAAGTAATGGTCCAGCATTGAAGCATTATACCCAGTGTAATATCACTGCACAGGTTCGCATTAGGCCTGTAGGCCTTGTTCAAGTTTATGCATTTTTTCTGTATTTTTGAGATATATAAATACAGACACAATCTTGGACTGTTGGTTTAATCTGTTTTATGCTTCAGGTGAATTGGTATATACTACCATTCAGATGATAAAATTTCCTTTTGCGAATCTCTTCCCAGTCAGCTGAGCATCATGACCCATGGGTCACTTGTTTTTGTGTTGTGTGCACCCATGCCGGAATTTCAGCAGTGATGTTTGTGTAATTGTTTCTTATTCAAAATGTTAATACTTGCATTGTTCATATACAATGTAATGGTCCAGCATTAAAGCATTATACCTGGTGTATTTCCCAATGCACAGGTTCGCACTGGGCCTGTAGGCCTTGTTTTCCAGGATATAACTTTATTAAATCATGATTCATTTGTTAACCCAAAATTAGATCTGAATTTTGCAAATTTTTCAAGTTATTAGCATAAATAAAAAATCAATACCTTAAATTTTGTCAAACTTTGGCAATGGCACGTTTTTTCCCTGTAAGCACTGTTGATTTAATTTTCACAGCATATATACATAAGTTTTTAATCTTTAAAAATCTGAAATTTCAAAGAAATTGATTGGAAATAATAGCTTTTATTCACGTTTTCATACACCATGTCAAGTGTTGTTTACATCTAGCCCACCTAGTAGTACAGCCTTCACTTGCATTATGTAACCCACCCCAGGCAGCTTGCCTTGGCTCAGCTTGGCCACTACAAGGAGGCTTCCCCTCTGCCCTGCACTCCCCCCCCCCCCCCCCAGATGGTGCATAAACTAGATGAATGTTATTATTTTCTGTATTTGATTCATTCTTATTGTAGGATATCTATGCTACATTTTAGATTTTGTATTGTACCACCAGGGTTACAATGATTAAAGTGTACATTTAATTGTGTCCACAAAGTGGTGTATTGCTTGAAAGTGTGGATGTTCATCAGATAAGTAATTCCTTACTTCAGAAGATTGAAAACTTCACCAGGTGTGAAATTGACTATTGATTTCAGTAATAAATTAAAACTGGGATAGTAATTAGCACAATGATATTGTTTGTTCCTCATTCAACCAACAGTGTGTATACTTTATTTGAAAAGATGTTTTATTTTATCAAATTTACTGAATCTTTTATTTTATTTTGGTGAATAAAATTAAGCATGTACTGAAAACTCCAATGTGCAAAACTTTTTAATAGTGATTTCAAGGAATATTCTTGTAGATTCCATGTTGTGGCATTATTTTCTTTTAAATTCAGTTTAAACATTTATGATTTAAAAATAATAAAATATATGTGTATGCATAATATGACCCAATATGAGCTACACTCTGGATATATAATGATTGCAACCTTTGCAACAATTCTAATATTTTAACTTATAGTTTCAGTTTTTAGCCCTCAGCCCTTAGGCTGATGGGCTATTATCGTCACCCAAGCTGTCCGTCCGTCCGTCCGTTTGTCCGGCGTCCGTTAACTTTTACCTTGTGAGCGGGATATCTTGAAAAGGATTCACCGTCAGAATTTTATTTCCTCGGTAAAGATGTATATCGACAAAATCTCGGTCAAGTTCGAAGATGGGTGACCTTGACCTATTTTTCTACATTTTATAGCTGATTATAGAAAAACACTTAGATGCTTATTACTCAGGAACCATATGGTGGATTTTCACAAAACTTACTAAGATTATTGGGACTGATAATCTGTACCTGCTACACAAGTTTGGTGGCGCCACCTACAATTTCTGATTTTTAATGAATTTTTATCGGATTTTTCAACTTTTGGCTTGTGAGCGGGATATCTCTAAAGGGATTCACCATAGGAATTTTATTTCTTTGGTGAATATGCATATCAACAAAATCTCAGTCAAGTTCAAAGATGGGTGACCTTGACCTGCTTTTCAAGGTCACAGAGCTTATAATAGAATAAAACTTAGAAGCTTATTTTCAGGAAGCATTTGATGGATTGTTACAAGTCATGGTACATACCTCTCCATTTTAAATTTATAACTGAGACATGTACAGATATACATCCATGTGAGAACAGATATTTAGTACTTGTCACTGTTACCACCTCTAAACACTGTTCTTTTGGCTGAGGGCTTTTGTCAGCTTCTGCTGATATTCTAGTTTGACTCTGTATATATAATGATTGCAACTTTTGCAACAGTTCTAATATTTTTACTTATATTTTCAGTTTTTTTTTATTAAAAATCAATAAAACCTGTAAATAAAAAAATGATTCAGATAAAAACTTCTTAATGGAAAAAGTGGATATGCTAAAAAAATAGGCTTATATATAAACTTAAATGCATTATTCCCTTGAAAGTGAAATAAAGGTATTAGTCCATTCTTTCCACTTCCCTGTCCATCTGTAAATTTTCATATGCATCACAGTATCTCAAATTTTTTACTGTTTGTCTTCATGACAGTCTTGTCAGAGTATTAGTTTGCAGTCATATATCTAGAACTTTACTATAAACAAGTAGGAGGGCTCCTTTCCTCTTAGCTTTTCATATTCTTGTATAAATGAAAAACATTACAATAGAATATTTCTACATCCACCTTCTTGCTGCCCTCACTTTTCCCTTCTCCGAACCCCATCCCAAAGTCAGCCTCAGTAAGCAAGAACAAGATGAATCAGATATATTCATACTTTAATATTTTGTATAACTATTCGTCAATAGGTACATATGTACATGCTAGAAATTATGTTAATATTGTGTAATGTGTAGACATAGTGGGCATCACAATAATGTACCTTGTCAAGACTAAAGAGATATTGTGTCTATTTTTGATACCTTTAAGGAAGCTGTCATCTATTAATGTGGCACAAATTGTAACAACTGGACCTAGAATCTTCATTCTTGTCATGCAAGGAAGCCCATGAAAAGTGCCTGTGGAAACCTGAAATTAGGTCTCTGTTACCCATATCCTTCAAGCTATCACTATGAGAACCAGGCTATCACAAAGTGAAGGTCTGTGACCGTTTTCATCACTCCTGGTCACTGCCACGCAACAGGTAATTAGCAGTGATTGGGAGTGACTAAACTGTTCACAGACTATCACTGTGTGACCAGCAGTGATAGTTGAGCAGCCCTGGGGATCAGTTGATGGGGTGTGACTAATTGATAATTTGATGAGTGACCAGGAGTGACTGGCAGTGATGCTGAGTGAACATAGTTACTCCACCCGACACTTGCTTGATGAGAGGTGATAATGACTTTGACCACCAGTGATCCTTGTTGGTGGGTGATTGACAGGTAGTGACCAAGAGTGACCAGGAGTGACTCCAGGTGATGAAGCTCTCTACCAAGTAAACCTTTGCACTCACTGAATATTGATGCATAAATTAACTTAATAAAACTGTGAATTTTTGGTAAATGTCAGCTTAATACATGTACAACAATGATAACTGACATTTCCTTAATGCACACCTTTGTTCATGAGGCTGTTTTCAGGATCTTCTGAATGACCAATTGATCCAACTAAGGACATGTATCTATGTTATGTTTTTTTCTAGCATAAATGGTCCGATTATGAAATAAAAAAAAGGAAGTATTGTATTGAAAAAAATCTCCTCAGTAATTACCTTCAGAGAGTTATATATACATTAATATACATTAATGTAAGGCACTTTGTAGAATTTTATTCTCTTCAACTCTAAATTAAAGGTACAAGCACGTAATGTGATCATTGTATTCAGGTAGCATGGTTAGCCTATTTTTGTTAATTACAACAATTCTTAAACATTTACAAAAAAATCAGGTGACCAATTGATACAAATGTAGAGAGATTTTATTCAGAGAGATAAACTGAATTTGTAATTATCTCATCCTAATACTAGTAATTTGAAGGTTATGAAATGTTACATGTTACTTGAAACATATCATAGGAATTACTGGGATAAATTCAGTAACTAAAGAAAGTTTTATCACATCATAGGAATAACTGGGATAAATTCAATAACTAAAGAAAGTTTTATATCTTTGTCATCCAAGAAAATTTGAAAATCCTTTTACAGCTATGGAAATGGTAATTATTACATAATGTAACTTTCTGGTAATGGAAGCACTTGTATTATCTAGTTACACATGCATACTCATATGATATAATGTTGTGTGTCATTTACATCATTGATATTTCAAAATACTGGTGACATCACTATTTAATCCTGATTGAAAATATATTCATAACTCCATTTTTTAAGCTTAATTGAGAAAAGTACATTACTGTTTCAAGTTAAGTTTAAAAGTCACTGAACAGTGTTTATCAAGACCCCCTTGATTTAAATTGCCAGAAAACACCATCAGGCAGGTAACCTGTTAAAGAGAGTTTATAATGTTCCTCCCTCTTCCGCACAAAACTTTTCATTCAAAGTTCAATAAGAGTGCTGTTTTGAAAAAAATGGAGAAATTTTGTACAAATAAAAAAAGTTTGATATCTGAAAAAAATATATATATATAATTTGTTGGCTTTAATATGACTCAAAAAATTCCCGCGGGTGTTTAACGGATACCAATCCAGTCATCATTACTTGTAAGCACTCACTCAGATTCTCAGCACAGGAGATGTGATGCAAAATTCCACTTTCAGTCACAGCTCATGTATATCTTATCAGTTGATCAGGGCTGCAGTATCACTGGTGTCCAGTGCTGGCAGGACTGAACTCTGGACCTAGTCAGCCTGAAGTTTGTGCATGCACAGCTAAGCCAGTTTCCAGCCCTTACAGACACACACATCTTGTGTTTGGACTGGGGCAGGATATTTTCTGGCTTGGTTCAGACTTGCAAGCAATATTTTCTTGTGTGTCTGTCTGTCTTTCAGATAAATATTCATGAACAGTTTATTGGAAACAGTTTATCACACTATATATTCCACAATTAAGGGAATTTTACATGTTTTAGCGGTCATTTCATTCCATGACATAGTATATCATAGTGATAGGCTGATTATCAATTATCATCGATTGCAAATAGTGGTGGGCCGATCATCGAGTTTTATCGAAAGTCAGTCGGTTAGCTGCCACTTTCAAGCACTCGATTACCAAAGGCAACTATCGATTACACCATAATAATGATTGTATTTTTCCAGAATGCCTTTATTGCATAGGCAAAATTTGTTCATCAATTTGTTACAACATTCCGCGCTTCATATAAAGAGTCTGTGTCCCCAAATAACTTCCGTGTATAACTGAGAATGACACGGTATATGTGAGAATGGAGGACTGATTAAACTTATTACGTGTATTTGTGAACTCGCAGGGAGCTGCAGAATTAGCGGAGAGTTTTCTAACGAGATGTACATAGCAAAATATGGGGGGAAGGCGTTAAAATACTCCATAAGTTCTCCAGGTCTATGCCAATTTTGCGAGATTCTCTTAGAAATAATCTATTCAACCGATCCGAGGTGCCGCTGTTTAGGGCGTCCTTAAAAAAATCTTTGTTGTGGCTAACCCGGCCGGTTGAGTATTTGGATTTAAGCTGGAATTTTTTTTGGACTAGTCTGCAGTTTTTTTTTTTTTATTTTTGGTATGATCTGCCCCAAGCGCACCTGGGCCCGTTTAATCTGCCTTCATGTGCTAAAAAAAACAGCCCCTCTATAGGCCTAACATTCTTAGACGCTCTTGATTTCCATAATGAAAGATATTACCCGTCGTTAAATTTGATCATTTAATTAGTCTGATTGTCTTTATACGTGGAAGGATCGTTACACTCGTGCACGAGAGGAGAAAACCTGCTGGGGAAACGCAAGTAGAGTTTCCCAGATAATTGCATATTTCTTTGATAATTGCATATATTTGTCTGAACCGATTAATAATCGATCATCAGTCGGTTTGCTCAAACCTATGATCGACTGTGAAAAAATAACCAACTCCCACCACTAATTGCAAATTTTTGCTCATAGCTTAAGGCTTTGTGAAGGGGAAATTAATGTATACGACCTGAACTAGGGAAAAGTCTGCATTTACCAAAAAACTTAATTGTTAAGTTACTTTATAGAATTGTAGGTTGTAGTATTATGACATTATTAGCCAGAATGTAGGGTAGTACCAGATGTTTCGGACACAGACATTTTGGACTATGACATTTCATACTAGGATGTTTGGGACTAGGACATTTAGGGCAGGCCTTTTTGCAAGGGAGGATGTTTTGGACGGATGAAAATTATTACCATGAAGTAACCTTTTAATTATGAGTTTTAGTGTATCAGTGTACCCATATGTTTACTGGTATAATATTTATTTGGCTCCAACAATGGTGATTAATTGAGGATTCAATTTGTGGTATTTGTAAGCAAAACGATACAGGTTTATCCAGGCAACTTTTGCGAGAAAGCAAACTGTAAAATCAGAGAAAAGAGCTAAACCAGTGACAAGATAATAATTTTAAAGTTTAATAAAACTGTGAAAATAAAAAAAAACATAGAAATGATGCACCTATATAAATGCCTTAATAAATTTTGTGATGGTGTTTTTATACTTATTTGATCAATATCACATAGGCAGTATCCATTATCCACACCTTAACATTATATGTTAATTTAATGAATAAAAAATATAATGATGCACAAGTATTATTGCTCATTCTCTGAAAATCTCAATAAACAAATGAGTACATTTATAGCTTAAAATTATAATTAAAAAGGCAACTTTTAGTAATTATTAAATATTCATCTGTCTGAATGTCCTTTTTAGCCCTCCCTTGCAAAAAGGCCTGTCCAAAACATCCTAGTCTGAAATGTCCTAGTCCGAAACATCATACATTCCACATTCATGTAGGCCTACATATCAGTTGAGATGATGTTCTGAGCTATATATGGTCAAAAAATGTATACCTCTAAACAACTGATAATTTCTGATCAGTAGAGATCGTCCAATTTTTTAATGATGGTCTATCATGATATTAAACCAATTCCTAACACAAGTGTACCATGATACATCATATGACACACACATAAGTATCTGTCCACAATTCCCAGATCTGTGCCAATCAGCAGTTGGTTGAGACAGAATCCTGATTAGGTTTTAGGCCAGCCTGAATTCCAAGCCTGATTTAGTCTAATACCTATTTTGGCCAGAGTGAGACCAATTCCTTATTGTGACTCTGTCTAGTCCAAATTCTGTACTGGATCTGGTCCACTCAGTATCCTGATTCACATTGTGCATGATTGGATGAAATACAGACTTATGCCTTCAGCACATAATTTCTCGTAAATTAATTAAAGGAGTCTTAACAATAACTGAAAAATACCAAAAGTACTTAATTATGGGTAAGGATCTTTATAATTACTGAAAAGTATGGAAAAGTTACCAAAAGTACCAACAATATATCAAAAGTACTGAAAAGTACTACAATATAGCTCCATTCATCCAAGCCTAAAGAGGTATACGCTCATCGAGCAGCTACAGGTTGCTGCGGTCAAGACCTCAGTCCTGTGCGCTCCTTAAGCATGTTCTCTGAGCCAGCAGCCGCAGTGCCACGCCAAGCCAAGTAGGGAGCCATAGAGAGTGCCACTTGTTCATCCCGAGCCGCTGACCTTTTGGAAAGCTACGGCACCCACAGCCACAAAGCCCGAAGCAATCTACATTCCCTTCACCGACCCCAGCAGTGGAGACACAGCCATGTCACTCAAGAGCCGAACCCTATCTTTGAGATTCATAGCCTTTGTACTTGCGGTTTGGCCATTTGGACAGTATTAACCGGATTTCCAGTTATGCAAGTTTAGCATTCATGATCCTTCAGGATTATCTCATGATTTCATTGCATATATTGGGGCGTTCAGGCGGGTGCATGGGAATAAGGGTCTCTGATGTTCAAAACTGTTTACAAACGCTCAGTTTTGAGGGTCCAAGCGTGGGATGGGATGCACAAATTTCTTGATTTAGGACCTTGTAGCACTTAATGACCATAAGCGGTTGCCTAAATGAACCCATCAGTGGTGTAAACACCACACTGATAACTGAGGCTTAAATTTAACTATAAGCAAGTAATCATATTAGGACACATTTTCTAATCATATAATGATATGACTTTTACATAAAATATGAAAAAGATGCTCCCATAGAGATTTGCACTTAGTAAGAGGTCTTGAATTTCATGACCTACATACTTGCAATCAAAGGGCTTACACTGGATGGTTGTTCATGTGTTTACTTTATGAACCTATCACCAAATTAACAGATCAAAACGAAAGATCTGCTCGAAAACACAACTTCAGCTTCAGATGAGCTAACGTGTGGCTAGAATACTTCAGTTGGTGATAGAAGCATCAAATTTCGCATGCTTGTACTTTAAAAATTTCTATACACTAAACCATGTTAGCCAGTAAGAATCCAATATGACTGCTGTTTTTTTCAAGTTGGCCATCAAACCCCTTCTCATACGAATGTGCTTGTAACATGTGCAAGAGTGGGTAGATTTCAATGATCTTTTTATGGATATTCCAGTTATATATGCATTGTTCAAAGGTGTGTGATGCTTATTATAGTCATTATGGGATATTTCAAATGTGTTACTGGCTAATTGATCAGAAACAGAGGTTCTCAATAGGTGACATTTTCTCTCCTTTTGTTATTTATGAGTATAATATCATTATCATACTTACTGTTCTAAAGAGACAGTTTCATGAGTAATACAGACCCTGATATTTGTCTGTCTGTTTGTTGCCCTGTCCCTTGATCTATTTGTAAACATAACCAATATTATACCATTTACCAAAAGTATGTTATTTTTACTGATTTTCTTTACAGATTTCAGTGTGTCACAATCTTCATGAGTGAATAAGTGTTTCTTTTTAATGTACTGTTAGAATTTAAAAAGCAGACATAACAACAAACTTGAAATAATGCATTTACAGGTGACAGTTTAATTTTACATTACTAAGACATAGTGGAGAGGATATCATTTTAGTCAATATAATGGAGTGTCAGTATCCTGCAATATAGATTTCTCTCTGCATGCTATTTTGTAATACCTTCCAGAACTTCTAAAACAAATAACATGTGGTTTACAGGTGCCAGGTAATAATGGCTGAGGTAAAATGGCTAGGGTAAAAATAGCTAGGTTAAAATGGCTATGGTAAAAATGGCTGTTTCAAGATGGCTAAGACAGAACTGGCTAAATTGAAAATTTTCAAGCAACAGAAATAAATTATAAATTTGGAAATTGGTGTTTTGTGTTGGCTGTGATACAGAGATGAGTAAAAGTATCTGTTTACTTTTGGTGTTGGACAAAAGCATACCTAGAAAAAGCCCACTGGACAAAAAGCCTACCCCTAAAGTACAGGCCAGAGCAAAAGCCCACTCTTTTAATGGACTAAAATATAAAATCAAATGACATTTCTCTTACAAATATATTGATGTTTTTCTATTGTATTTTTGAAGTACTACTGTATCCACTCCATTATGTATTTATAACGGTCCATTAAACTTAGAGTATTATTATATATGTACATGTGCTCATGTGCATGTCCAGGAGGGCTTTAGTCTGGATGGGCTTTTGGTGAGTTGGCTGTGTGACAGAGAGGTGAAAAAAGCATCTGTTTACTATTGGTGATGGACAAATGCCTACCTGGACAAAGCCCACTGGACAAAATCCAACCCCTTACCCTCAAAGTGCAGACTAGGGCAAAAGCCCACCCTTTATAATAGATTAAAATACAAAATTTAATATGGTTTTCTGTTGTATTTTTATATACTACTGTATCCACTTCAAAGTGTATATAACATTCAATTATCCTAATAGTGTGTATTCAGTATACCAATATGTGTATATGCTCATGGGCATGTCCAGGAGGGCTTTAGTTTTGTAGGGCTTAAAGCATTTTGTCCTTCACCTTCTTACCAGGGTCACATGTTAAGAATTTGTTCTCTTAGGGAAACTTAGTGACAGGCAAATTTCTACAGCCTTTTAAGTAATTTTTTGGCTACTTTTTAGTTTTATTTATGTTTCAGCTACATTTTGATACTTTTTAATCTTTTTCAGTATCTTTTAATTACTTTTCAGTTACTTTTCATCATCAGTAATGTAGAATTTAGAGTGTATACAATTTGCTAAGTTAATTGACAGTCTAAAACAACTTTTTGGTAATTTCTGTGTATTTATTAATTTACATTTTAATTCTTTTAAATAACTGTTAGGTTCCTTTTCAGTCATTTTTGGTACTTTTCAGTAACTTTTGGTACTTTTCAATGTTCAGCAAGACCCGTTCTGGACTTACATTTTGGTACTCTTCAGTATTTCTGTGATAGCTTTTACATATTTTTAAAATGCTCTCTTTATGAATATTCAGTCCTGAGTCCAATAATATTTTATTCATTGGAGTAACATTACAGTAACTTTTGGTATTTTTCAGTGCCTTTTTGATAACTTTTGGTACTTTTCTTTTTCCTATTTATATATTCTGGTACAGCAACACTATAGTACATTTCAGTAATGTTTCAGTAATTTTTTTGGTCCATTAAACGTGACTGCCTTCTATATATATTCTATATCATGTGTGCACCAATAAACTGGTACTTTTTAGGAATTTTTTGGTACCTTCTGACTTTTTGGTTACTTTACAATACTTCTGAAATATCCGTCAGCTGTATATATTCAGGGTCATGAGTGCAGCAAGACTTCATATTTTCACTGACTTTTCAGTAATTTTTCAGATAGACAGGCTGAAGGCATTGCTGGCAAGTCAGAGCAAGCCAGATGTTTTGGTCTGGTTGGCCTGTAACTGCCTAAAAAACTTTACACATGGCCAGACACCAGGCTGTCCAGGCCCAGATTCATGCAGGTCAACACTGTACACCAGTGATACAGCAAGCTGATGAGAAAATAATGAGGTGTGGCTAATTGCCAGATGTGCTGGCCCTGGTCTAGGAAGTAACTTTTCACTCACTTTAAATTTGACCTGTTAAATGCTTTCATTTTCAGGCAAATTGTTGGAACAGTTTAAATGAATTTATCCATCTCTTTTAATTTAATTTGTTAACAGAAAGTTTTGGATCACTGCTCTTTCCAAATTCTTCTAAAATTGAAGAACATTCACAGATTGGATCCACATGGATCATGAAGAACACGTGTTATATAAACATGTATATTGGCTATCCAAGCCCTGACCACCAGCAGACTCATGGTATGAAGATAAGCAATGCAGCCAGTGCCATTGCCCTGGCCCCTCACAAGCCAATTTAACTTTGAACTTGACACCCTCACATTTTGTCTCCAGTGATTAGTCTTATGTAATCAGCCAGTCCAGCCTTCACATGAATCTGAGGGCCTCACTTGCCATGCTGGATTCTTAAGCCCCATGAGAGAACATTTTATTGATACATGGTGAGGCAGCTTGAGGGTCTTGAAACTTGCAAGCTTTTTGCTGAGATCTGGATCATCTACATACGTACACCAGAATTAGTCTATAATGGAGCCTAGGAAAACATAGAATCTTCAAAACCATTATTATTAGAGGTGCAGTCAGGTTCTTGTCCTTAGTCTCACAGCAGAAAGCAGTGTAGCAAAGTCAGGTTTTTCATTTAACCAGAAAGTTCCTTGAAGCATACCAACAATTAATTGTAGCCTCAATAGTGTATATAAGCTGGTTAAGTGGGGATAGTCAGATAAGACAGTGCTAATGATTGTTTTGCTGAATCACACTTGCCTGCATAAATGGACTTGAAGCTGTGATAGCCAGTGGTATTTCTTCTCCATTTACACCAGAGATTACATTATTGTAAATGATATCCTTTGATAGGAAGGGAAGGTTCATATAATAAAAACAAACACCTGAATAACTTATCATTACACTAGTTGTAGCATTTAATGAAATCATTACTGGCCTTTAAAGTAGAATGTAATTTTATTTTTATTCTGAGACAAGAACATGTATTTACCTTTTAAAATTTAAATAATGGCACAAAATAATAATTTAGAATAATAAAAATTGATAATTTCATACTTATTCCAACTTACAATAGTATGCATCTTATCTTATAAAGAGAATTTAATTTTTTGTGTAGCTTCATTTGCTTTAAAAGGTAGAAATAAAGAGTTCAAATCTGGCATGGAATGGCTCCTATTTTTTTTCAGGATTAATGGGAATTCTCATTTTTCCCAGGTTTGCATTTCAAAACTGTATCCCAGTTTCTCCCTGGAAAAATGAAAATTCTAAAGTTGTACAAATAAATTTCTGTCAACATGAAACTAGGTCCAGAGTTGATTAATAAACCATGATTTACATCTGTGCCTTTGGCTTAATAGCAGTACATATCACTAAGATTCACTCCTGGTAACTCTTGGTCACTACCTGTTAATCACCCACCAACAAGGATCACTGGTGGTCAAAGACATTATCACTTCCATCAAGCAAGTGTCGGGTGGAGTAACTATGTTCACTCAGCATCACTGCCAGTCACTCCTGGTCACTCATCAAATTATCAATTAGTCACACCCCATTAACTGATCCCCAGGGCTGCTCAACTATCACTGCTGGTCACACAGTGATAGTCTGTGAACAGTTTAGTCACTCCCCATCACTGCTAATTACCTGTTGCGTGGCAGTGACCAGGAGTGATGAAAACGGTCACAGACCTTCACTTTGTGATAGCCAGGTTCTCATAGTGTATAGGACTCCGATGTATCCCTCAGAATAATGGAAAATTTGATACAAAAGCTGAAATATCTGAACAACTAATGCAGAGATCACCATGATTCTTTGCATGGATATTGACCATTAAGTGTTTTTATCAGTTTCTGCAGACTGGTTGAGCCACCTGTATCTTTTTTAGCGAACCAGTGAGCTTATGCAATGGTGCGGCGTCGTCCGTCGTGTGTTGTGCGTCGTACATCGTGCGTCGTCTGTATGTTAACCATAGCTATCTCAAAAACAGCAGGAGCTAGCATCACCAATTTTTTTGCAAATAATCGGTCATCCAAAAAAATAGGTACAGGTCAAAAGTTCACTCAGTCTAGCCAGGTGCAGGTCAAGAGTTTACTCAGTGCAGTAGCTTGAGGCAGCAGTTTGTCACAGGTCACTCGGGGGCAACAGCCTTACTCACCTAAGCCTTGTCAGCCCAGTGCATCAAACTCTGGGGAAGTTTGATGTATTGGACTGATACCTGTCTATGCGTCTTTGATGGTATTCTCATTTACAAGATAGGTGGTGCCACCTACATTGACTTTTGCAGTGTATGTGCCTGCTTATTTCTACAGAGGAATTTGATACATCAGCCTAAAATTGGGTATGTTTCTACATATAGGTTAGCTTTATAGTGTACAAGACTTGTGGCGCCACTAACATGATTTTTGCACAGTTAATGTCCTTGCTTATTTCACAGGAGGGGTTTGACATATCAGTCTGACATTGGGCATCAGGGACTGGGGACATCAGTTATATTTTAACTGTATACATTTTATAAAATAAAAAATACATATATTTAATAATATATATTATGTAAAATAGATCCAATTGAGCAAATGTGTAAACTACTGAACTGTCAACAATTTATCAAAAAGCCAGCCAATGATCATGGTAATAATATACATCTTATGTTCACAAACTGCTCACATGCTTCAATTTTGACATTAGAGAATGCATGGTTTGGTCACAAAATATTATTTGCAACAATTTCTTACTCATCAATACAAACCAATCATGTCAACCAGCCATGGCATATATTACCTTTTCCTCTTAGACTTGATCTTCATTTGATATTATATTCGCTTTTTACCTTCAAAGTCAACTTCAGCTGAGCACAGTGACCCATATTTATAGCACCATGTCTTGAATGTTTACATCAAGTCATTGGTTAACAGTGTTCTAGGCTGTTACATAACACCTTCAGTCCTTGCCTATTGCTTCTGTGAGTGTCTGGGTCAGGCTGGGTCAGGCAGTTATTACCAGAGAGCCTTTCTCCTCTCTCTCTTTCCCTTTCTCTCTTTCTCTGGCAGTCTAGCTCTCTTTCTCTCTCTCTCACCCCTATGCCTCCCTTCCTCCCTCCAACCCATTCTGTTGCCAGGTACTATAATCCTGATTTATTAGATTTATATGTTGATGCAATTAAGAAATGTGAATCAACTGAAATATTCACATATATATATTTTATACTCTAAATGTATAGTTACATTTTCAAACCTGGAAAAAAATGATGTTATAAAAAAAGGAATTTATGTAAAAATTGTTCATAATTTCCTGGCTCAGAAGTATGGGAATTAAAATGATTTGCTTTGTTTCTCTAGCCATCTGCCTGTTTTAAATATTTAATAATTATGAATAAACTTTTTTTTCCTGTAAGCACTGATTAATTAAATTTCATATCCTGTACGTATATGCAAGGGTATTGTAACTCCCAACATCCCCTTCCCCCACCCCACTAAGTCCTTGCTCCTTGGCACTGTGAACAATAGTTCTATTGCTATAGCATAAATTTTAATAATTTGAAGAAAATATAACAGAGAGACAGAGGCGTTGTAACTCCAATCATAACCCCCCCCCCCCCTCTTCCCATCAAGTCCTTCCGCCTGTGGAGTGGGGACTTTTTAGCAACTGTATACATATCATAAAATAGAAAAAAAAGTTTATTAAAAAAATTGGATCTCATCAGACAAATGTGTAAAACGTTGAACTGTCAACAACCTGTCAGAAAGGTATCCAATGGAAACGCATGGTCAGATCTTAAAATATTATTTGCAAAAATTTCTTCAATCATATCAACCAGCCATGGCCTAGATTACCTCTTTATCTACATTTCATAATTTTTTAGATTTTAACCTTCCAGGTGTTTAAGTACTGTTGAATGCTCCGTCCCTCTCTCTCCATCTCCTTTTCTCTCTACATCCAACCCTCCTTGCTGCCCACACTGTTTCCTTCTCCGAACCCCATCCCAATGTCAGCCTCAGTAAACGAGAACAAGATGAATCAGATTATTCATATTTTTATATATTGTATAAGTATTTGTTACCTATGTACATGCCAGAAACTATGTCAATATTGTGTAATATGTAGACGTGGCGGGCATCAATATAATAATAATAATAATAATAATAATAATAGTTTATTAAGCCTTCAGAAGAAGAGTACACGAACATAAAACACAATAAAATATAAAGTAATAAGAACAGTAAAACCACAGATAAGACACCGTATTATACATAAAATCAATATATTAAAATGGTGTCAGAAGCATATTTAAGATATATTTATTGTAAGGGGCGTGACTGACCAATAACTGCCGGATGGTATCCGACACTCCATCATTGACATCATATTTCAATTCCTTTTTACCCTTTGCTTGTACCCCTTATAAAAAATATATTTGAGAAAACTTATACCATATTTCAAACACGTTTCTTTTGATCTTGCAATTAGATCAGAATGACCACTCAGTTTGCCACAAGCATGCATATTCAGTAAATATGAATAAAAAGGCCTGGCGCGAGAGTTATTACTAAAGATGGCGCATGTTAAATCAAGACCATTCAATTCAACTGTTTTTTGTATCCTACTTGTATTCAGTGCTTTCAAAATGGGAGAACTTTTGCAATATTAATGTAAACCAATACCGACCTTTAGTAGTTGTGACTGTAACTTTTCCATTTTTGTTAAAGATTGTTTACTGACATATATGGCACTTGTGCCATATATCAGCACAGGCCTAATAGCTGTTTTCCATACATATGATAAAGAATCAACATCGCTTACAAAGTTTGATAAACCAGCTCCTTGAAGAGAATAAAATGCCCTCCTACATGCATTTATGCAGTCATCAATATGCTCCTTAGGAATAGAATTTGACAAAGTAACACCAAGATATCTCACACTTTTGCATTCAGTCAGCTTAACACCATCAAGTTGCCATTCAGGGCGAGGTTCTAGTGTACACTGCCCAAAAACTACACACTCGGTTTTCTGTGGATTAAACCTAAGACCATGTTGTGTTATATACGCATCAACCAAAACAAGCATCTTTTGTAAACCAGAGGCAATCAGACTTAATAACATGAGATCGTCAGCATAACAGAATACATTGTAAGATACATTATTAATCTTAATGCCACCTGTAAATTTCGATAATGCGTTGATCAAATCTTGATAGAATAAATTAAAGAGAAAAGGGGAGGTTAGTCCTCCCTGACGTGTGTCCTTGGAAATTTTTATTGCCTCACTTAGCTGTGAACCCCATTTAATTAGGGCCCCGCTTGAAAAGCGGGTGCCCTATAGTAATCGACCTGTCAGTCTGTCGGTCTTGCCGTCCGTCTGTCCGTCCGTCCGTCCGTCCGTTCACAAATTCTTTTCCGGATGACAACTCCAGTAAGGATTGACGGATTGAGTTCAAACCTGAAATATGTATTAACCATCAATTATGGAAGATCCCTATTGATTTTGGGGTCCAGAGGTCTAAGGTCAAAAAGTTATTCACAGTTTGGTGTTAAATATTAGGTCCCTCTTTCAGCAGGGCAGAAATCATAATTGTAACCATAATTGTTTGTTCCACCTTAACAGTAGGACAGGTCCTCATGTCAACAGCAACGAGGCATGATATATGGTCATAATCAGCCATTTTTCTGTAAGTTATGCAGTAAAAACCATTACTGAACACCTAGTAAGGTTGCATTCTCTGAGCAAATATGCATGCAAAAGGACACACATTGTTAACACAGTAACTCGTAAAAAGTATTTCATATAAGGTCCCCAGACTCACAGCAGTGATAGACCTTTTGATGAACTACCGTATTTATTCCAGTTTGGCGATCCCTCTTATTTCTCGACCCCCAAAAATATTTTGAAAGCATAATTTCTAAAATGACTCTAATTTCTCGACTGCCAACAATGTTTTCTGTCGACGATGTTAAGGTGAAATGCCTCCGTCTCTCACGGGCACCGCAGTTTGTATCTGACTAGATTCTTATTACACTGGGCATCCACATCAAACTTGCTTCCAATAAAATTTATGAAGATACAAAGATGCGTTTTTCATAATATATAAACATGATAAAGCGTTAAAGAACCAAATGGGTGTCCATGACTAAGCAAACTCGTGTACCATTCCTGGTACGCACGTGCCTCGTGTGCAATTCACGTGGGATCTTCAGCAATAATATTTACAAAATACTGCAAAGCACGCGTGGTGGAACAACTGTGATACAGGCAGAACTGTCATCTTAGTTAAGTTTAAGCGACCCCGGTTAGTTTTTGGATGGGTGACCGCGCGTACCAAACACGGCCCGATCGAGGGCACGCGAGCTAGGACCATTTCCGGTCGTATATATTTTAACGCGCCTTTACTTTCCTATATTTATTAGGTGTTATGCAAATAAAAGTTATCTGATAATAGGCAGTTATTTTTTATAAAGTCTTCTTCCAACTTGATGCAGCTGCTTGTCCCTTTTCGGCCCGCCGATATCGCCGCCTGGCAGGTTAACTTGGAACAACTGGTGGTTACATGAGTTGCCCTCTATGTCAAGTGATCGTACTTATACGCGAAGTAGTGATCATTTTGTAAAGTGATTGAGCTTAGTTTGATTAATCATTTGCGGACTGCGTATAATTCATGTGACGGTTGGAAGCCCGTTTGTAGAAAATACTGTTAAGCTAACAAAACAAACTTATATACGACCAAATTATCACTCAATTCATATGACCGCTCGAGTGTCAGAGCGGCTCTGCGTCTCTATGGAAGGTTATCAAACTGCATGCCTCTAATATCTCGACCACCGCAAATTCTGCATGAAGATAATTTTCAAATATCCTGCATTATCTCGACCTCTGAGAAAATTAATTATTTTTAAGTGGTCGCCAAATTAGAATAAATACGGTACATCATGTTTGAATACGGGTGACCTTGATGGATTTTTAAGGTCACAGAGGTGATAATGCTAAAATGATGTTAACCAAAAAGCTTGCAAACAATTTGACTAACACTCACTGAACTTGCACTAGTAATATTTGTTATGAAGGGCTAGGTCAAGTTCGAAGATGGATGACCTTGACAGAGGCGATAATTCTCAAATGATGTTAATGCAATAACCCGCAAAGAATTTGATGAACAATCAAATTCGTTTCTGCATAATAACTCCCCTAACATATGATGGATAGGATTCAAACATAAGATGTATCACCCATGGCCTAAAGGAGAAGCTTATTGATATTTGGGTCAGAAGGGAAAAAAAAAAAGTAATACAAAGTTTGGTGTTCAGTTGCTGGTGTCTCCTTCAGCAAGCCAGTAATGGATGAATCTTTTTGGAGTCACTCGTGTACAGCTGCATTACATTTTCACAGCATATTTCGTACAGACAATTTGAAGATTCCCCAGAAAAGGATACACTGGCCCAACGCACCACAGTGGCTCTCATTTAGACCATGTTTGGACAAATCTATCTCAACTTTCAACATCTCAAGGAATTTGGACCTTTTATAGTGACCATCAACAAATTTACATTGATATTCATATGTAGCCATTCTACACATCACAGCGCATCTGTAGACCCAAGCCCAAGAACAGCTGAATCTCAGTTCAAGAGAATGACCATTTTATTGCTACTAACCAACAGCTGACTCTCTCTAATACTACAAGGTTCATGTACAGACTCAAGCCTCACATATAATAAGGCCAATTCAACATACAAATACTGGAAAAATATTTGACACAGCCCAGCCAAGACTTCAATCAAGAATAATTGGCACAGGTAATACAGAAATACAGAAACTAAAAATGCATGCAGTTCTTTTATATCATTATTTTGATAGCTTTGAGCATTTTCACTTTACCATATCTTTTCTTCCAGTTTATACATGTCAACTGTTCTTTACAGGTTCTTTAAGTTTCAAATATCACTCTTTCAGCCCATGCTACCAAAGTACATCAAATTCACAGTACTTCAATTTATAATGACTGCATCTTTTGCGGGGCCCTTACTGACCTGTCAGTTTTCTAGTTTGAACTGTTATTGATTTATACCATTTCACAATCAGTACCCAGCAGTGATCAGGTATAACATTCATAGCTTTCTTAAACAAAATAGCATGTGGTACAGCATCAAACGCACCCTCTGCTTCTAATGAACATGTATAGACAGGAGAACCACGCTTGGAACAATACATTATGACATCATTAGCTAGGGAAGAGGCCATATTCTCCCTGCAACTAATCCGAATTGCAAATCACTAAATTCTTGGAAATCAGATACATCCAATATATATAATTCCATAATTTTAGATATCGTACATGAGATTGTAAAAGGTTGATAATTTCCTGGTATAGTAGGATCTAGTGTTGGTTTTTAGCGAACCTGTGAGCTTATGTGATGGTGTGGCGTCGTTCGGCGTCCGTCGGCCGTCGTCTGTACGTTAACCCATACTATCTTGAAAACGGCAAGAGGTAGCATCACGAAATTTTATGCAAAAAATTAGTCATCTAAAAAACTATATTGGATTTTGCTTATTTTTTGGCTAACTGCATTTTCTTAGATTTTATAGGGAAAAAGCTAAAAAAGCTTTAAAAATCTTCCTCTCCAAAACTGTTCAGCCAAATTGTCCAATATTTCACAGAAATGATTCCTGGAATAATCTTTCTCAAGTTTGTTCGAATGGTTCAAGTTCGGTGATTTTTGGCCGAGTTACAGGAAGTTGAACTTAGTCATCTGTCCATAAAAGCATACTAAAATTACAATCTCAGAAACGGCTGGAGCTATCATCACCAAATTTTATGCCAATGTTGTTCACATGAGACATATCTGAAATTGAGGTATTGGTGGCGCCACCTGCATCGACCTTTTTTGTCCGGGGGTCATCAGTGCCCGTATCATACTGACGGCTACAAAAACCTTCTTCTCTGAAACCATATGGCCAAATAGTTTAATATCGCACAGAAATGATCCTAGGGTAGTGCTTTCTGAAATTTGTTCAAATGGTCTAAGTTCAGTGACTTTTGGCTGAGTTATGGGAAGCTGAATTTAGTCATATGCTGTAACAGCCCATTTTAGCTCAGTGGCTACAAAGATCTTCTCCTCAAAAACCACTGGGCCAAATTCTTAAATCTCACACATTAATTATCCTTAGATGTTGATAATTCATGTTTGTTCAAATGGTTTTGGTTCAGTGATTTTTGGCTGAGTTATGGGAAGCTTAACTTAGCCATTTTGCTGTATTTTCCCATATGAGTTATAAACTTGTAAAATTTTTTTTGACTGACCCTACTGAGGCCAATTTGTTTAATATTTTACAAGAATAATCCCCTGAATAATTCTTATAATAATTGTGTTTTATGGTTCCAAAGAATGAATTTTGGCTGAATTATAAAGGTTCAATTGAGTCATTTTACCATATATGTTAGCTGTGTGAAGCAGATACACAGATACATCTAGATACATCTAGACTGGCACCAGTTTATCAGCATTTATTACATCATGCCTCTAGACATTTAGATTTCAGGTTATCTATGGTTAATATTGACAAGAATGTTTTTTAAAAGCTTTTAAAAAATGTGGATTTATGATTTTCAGATATTCCTCATATCAGGCAATGTTTACAATCACAGCTATACAGCTCTCTGTGGGTATATAAAGACGGCTGTACATGGATTATAAATAATTGGTATCCATAGTCAAATTAATTCAAGATTTTGCCATCAGTGAGATGCATCTGTATTACAATTTTGCATTCAATATGCATCTGTGTTAATTTTTAGTGAACCTGTGAACTAATGCGATGGTGTGGCGGCGTTTGTCTTCTGTATGTTTACCCATACTATTTTGAAAATGATTGGAGCTAGCATCATGAAATTTAATGCAGAAAGATTAGCCATCTGAAAATTGTGCCAAAACTATTTATAGAGCTGACATCATCTTGGCAAGTGGCCAACATTAAGGCACTGGCAATCTGCCAATGGTAAACCAAGAGCTGCCATCATGAAATTTAATGCAAAAAATTAGCCATCTGAAAATTTTTTAAATTTTATAGAGAAAAAGCTAAAAAAACCTTTAAAAATCTTCTCCTCCGAAACACTCAAGCCAAATTGTTCAATATTTCACAGAAATAATCTTTTATACCATCTCCCTCAATTTTGTTCAGTCATCTGTCCAAAAAAGCATACTAAAATGACAGTCTCAGAAACAGCCAGAGCTATCATCACCAAATTTTTTGCCAGTGTTGGTCACATGAGTCATATATGAATTTCAGGTATTGGTGGCACCACCTGAATTGACCTATTTTTGTACGGGGGTCATTGGTCATCTGTACATTAATCCATAATTTCTCAGGAATAGCAAGAGCTACCATTCCCAGATTTTATGCAATAATCTGTCACATATCAAATTTTGTGGGATTCAGCTTATTTTTTTGCTATCTGCATTTACTTAGATTTTATAAGGAAAAAGCTGACAATATTTTAAAAGTCGTCTTCTTGTAGACGGTCCAGCCAAATTGTTAAATATTTTACATAAATGATCCCAGAGGCAAGCCCTCTCAAGTTTGTTCAAATGGTTTGCATTTGATGAATTTTAGTGGAGTTGCACAAATTTGAACAGTCATTCGGCCAAGTAAGCATACTGACATAGTACTCTCAGAAATGACAGAAGCTAGCATTACCAGGTATTGTGCAAATGTTGGTCACATGACTCATATTTGAAGTTGTAGATTTAGTGGTGCCACATACATTGACCTGTTTTTTATGGGCAAAAAAAATAATTTTAGCCTCTTTCAGCTTAATAATGAAACTGTCAAGTTGAATCGTTCAATTTTTCAAAAGAATTATCCCAGGACATGGTTCTTTCAATCATATCAGAATATACGGAGTTTGTTTATTTTTGGTTGAGTTGTGAAAAGCTTAAGTTGGTCTTATGGCCATTATTATGTCTTTTTCAAACTGAGGACTGCAATAGTGTTCTTCTACAAAATTATTATTTCAATTATATCTTCTGTAACATTGCACAAAAATTATTCTTAGGTGGCCTTTGTTCAAGTTTACTAGAATGATTTTTGGCAGAACTATTGGACCTTTAACAATGAAAGTACTGCATCTTTTATTATTCTAGACATTTTGATAAAAAGTTTATGAATATGTCGGCTTGAATAAAGAAATTTTAACCAAAGTCTTTCAGTATGTGTAAACAGATATACCAACAGCCCAAGATTGAATCTGTATCTTTAAATAGGTTGAGAAACTGCCAACTGTTTCAGATTTTGGAACAGATCAAGAGTTCATTCAGTGCAGCCAGATATAGGTCAAGAGTTCAGTCAGTGCAGCTAAGCACATGGCATGTGATCACCTCATGGGTGACATGTAAACACCTCATGGGCACCATGTGATCACTTCATGGGTGTCAAGCCCCTCAGGGCAGGGCCCCTGCATGAGCTTATGCAATGGTGTGGCTACTATTTCAGATTTGGCAACAGGCTAGAGGTCAGTCTGGATCTATTTATAGCTTTGGCAGACTGCAAACTGTATCAGATTAGGCAACAGGTCAAGAGTTCATTCAGTGCAGCCAGGTATGGGTCAGGAGTTTACTCAGTGCAGTTGCTGCATTCTTTTTATAGCTTTGGCAGACTGCCAACTGTGTCAGATTATGCAACAGGTCAAGAGTTCACTTAGTGCAGCCAGGTACAGGTCAAAAGTTCACTCAGTCTAGCCAGGTGCAGGTCATGAGTTCACTCAGTGCAGTAGTCTGAGCAAGCAATTTGTCACAGTTCACTCGGGGCAACAGCCTTTCTCACCTAAGCCTGGTCAGCCCCATGCATCAGACTCGAGGTAAGTTTGATGTATTGGCCTAATATTTTGACCTGTCTATGTGTCTTTGATGGCTTTCTCGCTCACAAGACAGGTGTCGCCACCTACCATGACTTTTGCAAACGTTTTTCTCAGGAGGGGTTTGATATATCAGTCTGAAATCGGGCTTATGTATATATCTCTGATAGCTTCGTTGTATACAAGACTGGTGGTGCCAGCTACAATCTTTTTAGTGTTGTGTGCACCTATGCCAGAATTTCAGCAGTGATGTTTGTGTAATTGTTTCTTATTCAAAATGTTTAGTACTTGCATAGTTCATATACATGAAAAGTAATGGTCCAGCATTGAAGCATTATACCTGGTGTATTTCCCAATGCACAGGTTCGCATTAGGCCTGTAGGTCTTGTTTAAGTAAAGGTACCAATACCCTTGATAACCCTTGATAATGTTCCTTGTCAAGACCTAAGAGATATCATGTCATACAGTCACAATTCATAAATCCCCTCTTCAGCATAGTTAATCATAACATTATATCTGTCAAATTGAAATCTTGCGGACTTCCATACACTATAGATCCTTCAACAAATAGCCTTATCAACATTCTACCACTGCTCAGTGTACTGTCATTGCATTTATATTTGCTCAAATATATCCCTATTTTCAACAGCTCCCAAATAAATAAAAAATAAACCACTATATTTTACTCTATTAATCCATCAGTCAAGTAATTTCATTTATCTTTTACTCACATATTACATTACATTCCTTTATAATAGCCAAACATGTCAATGATATTCATAAGCTTAATCGGCTTGATAAATATCACAGTGGAGAAACATTTATAGTCCAATCACAATCAGCTGAGCGCCGTGACCCATGGGTCCCTTGTTTAAATATTGGCAAAAATATAATATTGGTACCTTAAATTTTGCCCAAGTTTGACCATGGCACGTTTTTTTCCTGTAAGTACTGTGGATTTAATTTTCACAGCATGTTTTTGTTAGCATTTTGTCTTTTGACACCAAAAATTTGAAACCAGTTGATCAAAAACTGTAGATTTTATTCAAGTTTTCAAGCACCATGTCACATCAAGTTTACATCAAGAATAAATACTAGACATGGTGCAAATGCTTTGCAAATGTATTTGAATACGAATATGAATATGTACTGCATTAAAAAATTGTTATTGCATAAGAATTGGAATTCAGGTAAAAATGAAAGTATTTGAATACCAGTGCAGATACTTTCAAAATGTATTCATGAATGCATTCATGAATATATTCTATAATATTATTTCAATAATCATTTCAGTTATATTTTATTTTAAAAAATCATATGATTTTCTTATTATTTTTTTTTTCAATAAAAATTATATTGGCACAATATTTGTTATTAAATTGTAATAGATAGTTAAACTCTTTTATAATATGTGCTGCTTATAAGTTATATGGCCAAGTCAAAATCTGTGTGACAATAGCACTCCATTTGTTAATAAAATAAATGAAATCAATCCTCTTCCCTGTCTCCAAAGATACTATCAAAATCATACATAAGCTAAACACCAACAACTCATAATCAAGCTTATATTTATTATTTTGACCATGGCACTTTTTTTCCTGTAAGTACTGTGGATTTAATTTTCACAGCATGTTTTTGTTAGCATTTTGTCTTTTAACACCAAAAATTTGAAACCAGTTGATCAAAAACTGTAGATTTTATTCAAGTTTTCAAGCACCATGTCACATCAAGTTTACATCAAGCTAGTGTTATGCAGTTTGCTAGAGTTCAGCTCCTCAGCTTCAGCTCTTAAGTTCCTTAAATTGAGCATACAGTTAGATGTCTCCAAAATCCCCTACCATGCCAAGAATGTTATCACTAGGACTTAATTCCTTCGAAATATTAATGAAAAACTTCATTTTTCCATTAAAAACCCATTGTCACACTGTAAGACTGCCTAATATCAAAACCACTGATCTGACTTTGATCTCATATATTATACATATTTTTCTATACATTCGCTATGCACATGCCAGAAATGATGTCAGTATTGCGTAATTGTTTTAAGTTATTGGCCAAAACATAATGCACTTTTTAAAAAATCAAGAAATATATTTACTCCCTAACCAGAGGATTGCTGAAGCTAGAGATTTTTTGTCAGGGATGTAACATTATTTAATCAAGATTCGATTGAATACCAAAAATTAGTTCTGAATTTTTCAAATTTTATAAGTTATTAGTATAAATATAAAATTAGTACCTTAAATTTTGCCCAACTTTGACCATGGCACGTTTGTTTCTTAAGAGCACTGTTGATATAATTTTCATATCATGCACACATAAGGATTTCATCTTTGTAGTTTAGAAAGCTGAAAGAAATTGGCCAGATATTGTAGCTTTTATTTATGTTTAAATGAGACCATGTCAGACCCAGGCTTAATCCAGCCCCTCTTGAGTCACCTGTATGTTGACCTTGTTGACCTTTCATCAGATTATGCATGCTAGAGCGAAGCATACACTGGGGCAGCCAGGCAGCTAATGCCCAGCCACAGTTAATCCAGGTGTCCAACCCAACTCATCTAGTAATTGTTTTGAAAAACAACATAACAATAAATTAATAATTTTGTATTGGTTTTTTATAACAAATTAAAGAAAAATTAATAGAAAAGGAATTTGTTAGTTGAAGAGTAACAGAAAATTAACTTGCAGTTACTGATGATGTAAGAATCTTGTATGGATGGATAGAATGTCAATGTCAATGTTATTCCCAATAACACCATGCAGTCACCTATGGTATTTTTCAGTGAAATTTTAATGATAAAAAAATAAATCATATTATTCATTACTAATCATTAGGGATCATATGAAGGAAATTAATGAAAGACAAAGATGCAGTTGATAATATTAATCTAGATTCCTACTGTGTCTAGTGTGTAGATTGATGTGAAAGTAGTCCAAAGTGAATATATTACATTTATTTTTTTAATATAAATAAAAGCCATAAAACCTGGTACTTATGATCATTATTTAAATTTGTGAATTTTGTATATTCTGGATACTCAACATCTTTGTTTGGCTAAAACTTGAATAAATACTAGACATGGTGCGAATGCTTTGCAAATGTATTTGAATACGAATATGAATATGTACTGCATTAAAAAATTTTATTGCATAAGAATGGGAATTCAGGTAAAAATGAAAGTATTTGAATACCAGTGCAGATACTTTCAAAATGTATTCATGAATGCATTCATGAATATATTCTATAATATTATTTCAACAATCATTTCAGTTATATTTTATTTTTAAAATTATATGATTTTCTTATTATTTTTTTAATAAAAATTATATTGGCACAATATTTGTTATTAAATTGTAATAAATAGTTAAACTCTTTTATAATATGTGCTGCTTATAAGTTATATGGCCAAGTCAAAATCTGTGTGACAATAGCACTCCATTTGTTAGCGAACCTGTGAGCTTATGCAATGGTGTGGCGTCGTCCAGCTTCCGTCGGCCGTCATCCGTCGTCTGTACGTTAACCCATACTATCTTGAAAACGGCAAAAGGTAGCATCACGTAATTTTATGCAAAAAATTAGTCATCTAAAAAACTATATCGGATTTTGCTTATTTTTTGGCTAACTGCATTTTCTTAGATTTTATAGGGAAAAAGCTAAAAAAGCTTTAAAAATCTTCTTCTCCGAAACTGTTCAGCCAAATTGTCCAATATTTCACAGAAATGATTCCTGGAATAATCTTTCTAGAGTTTATTCGAATGGTTTAAGTTTGGTGATTTTTGGCCGAGTTACAGGAAGTTGAACTTAGTCATCTGTCCATAAAAGCATACTAAAATTACAATCTCAGAAACGGCTGGAGCTATCATCACCAAATTTTATGCCAATGTTGTTCACATGAGACATATCTGAAATTGAGGTATTGGTGGCGCCACCTGCATCGTCCTTTTTTGTACGGGGGTCATCAGTGCCCGTATCATACTGACGGCTACAAAAAACTTCTTCTCTAAAACCATATGGCCAAATAGTTTAATATCGCACAGAAATGATCCTAGGGTAGTGCTTTCTGAAATTTGTTCAAATGGTCTAAGTTCAGTGACTTTTTGCTGAGTTATGGGAAGCTGAATTTAGTCATATGCTGTAACAGCCCATTTTAGCTCAGTGGCTACAAAGATCTTCTCCTCAAAAACCACTGGGCCAAATTCTTAAATCTCACACATTTATTATCCTTAGATGTTGATAATTCAAATTTGTTCAAATGGTTTTGGTTCAGTGATTTTTGGCTGAGTTATGGGAAGCTTAACTTAGCCATTATGCTGTATTTTCCCATATGAGTTATAAACCTGAAAAATTTTTTTTGACTGACCCTACTGAGGCCAATTTGTTTAATATTTTACAAGAATAATCCCCTGAATAATTCTTATAATAATTGTGTTTTATGGTTCCAAAGAATGAATTTTGGCTGAATTATAAAGGTTCAATTGAGTCATTTTACCATATATGTTAGCTGTGTGAAGCAGATACACAGATACATCTAGATACATCTAGACTGGCACCAGTTTATCAGCATTTATTACATCATGCCTCTAGACATTTAGATTTCAGGTTATCTATGGTTAATATTGACAAGAATGTTTTTTAAAAGCTTTTAAAAAATGTGGATTTATGATTTTCAGATATTCCTCATATCAGGCAATGTTTACAATCACAGCTATACAGCTCTCTGTGGGTATATAAAGACGGCTGTACATGGATTATAAATAATTGGTATCCATAGTCAAATTAATTCAAGATTTTGCCATCAGTGAGATGCATCTGTATTACAATTTTGCATTCAATATGCATCTGTGTTAATTTTTAGTGAACCTGTGAACTAATGCGATGGTGTGGCGGCGTTTGTCTTCTGTATGTTTACCCATACTATTTTGAAAATGATTGGAGCTAGCATCATGAAATTTAATGCAAAAAGATTAGCCATCTGAAAATTGTGCCAAAACTATTTATAGAGCTGACATCATCTTGGCAAGTGGCCAACATTAAGGCACTGGCAATCTGCCAATGGTAAACCAAGAGCTGCCATCTGTACACAAAAGTGGTCCCTACTTGAAATAACTTTAAAATTTATTTTCCCAATACAAAATGCTTTTCAGCTGACTATTATAAACAAGGCCTACAGGCCTAATGCGAACCTGTGCATTGGGAAATACACCAGGTATAATGCTGGACCATTACTTCTCATGTATATGAACAATGCAAGTACTAAACATTTTGAATAAGAAACAATAACACAAACACCACTGCTGAAATTCTGGCATGGGTGTACACAAGACAAAAATGATTGTAGCTGGCACCACCAGTCTTGTATACAACGAAGCTATCAGAGATATATACATACGTCCAATTTCAGACTGATATATCAAACCCCTCTGAAAATAAGCAGGGACACACACTGTGCAAAAATTATTGTAGGTGGCACCACCAGTCTTGTATACGACAAAGCTATTCGATATGTATATATGCCAAGTTTACTCAGTCCAGCCAGGTGCAGGTCATGAGTTCACTCAGTGCAGTAGTCTGAGCAAGCAATTTGTCACAGTTCACTCAGGGCAACAGCCTTTCTCACCTAAGCCTGGTCAGCCCCATGCATCAGACTCAAGGTAAGTTCGATGTATTGGCCTAATATTTTGACCTGTCTATGTGTCTATGATGGCTTTCTCGCTCACAAGACAGGTGTCGCCACCTACCATGACTTTTGCTCACATTTTTCTCAGGAGGGGTTTGATATATCAGTCTGAAATCGGGCATATGTATATATCTCTGATAGCTTCGTTGTATACAAGACTGGTGTTGCCAGCTACAATCTTTTTAGTGTTGTGTGCATCTATGCCAGAATTTTAGCAGTGATGTTTGTGTAATTGTTTCTTATTCAAAATGTTTAGTACTTGCATAGTTCATATACATGAAAAGTAATGGTCCAGCATTGAAGCATTATACCTGGTGTATTTCCCAATGCACAGGTTCGCATTAGGCCTGTAGGCCTTGTTAATAAAATAAATGAAATCAATCCTCTTCCCTGTCTCCAAAGATACTATCAAAATCATACATAAGCTAAACACCAACAACTCATAATAAAGCTTATATTTATTACCACACAAAACAAGCATGTGCCTTTTTCCCATATCATATTTTTATCATATATAACAGCTGAGCACCGTGACCCATGGGTCCCTTGTTGTGTTGTGTGCACCCATGCCAGAATTTCAGCAGTGATGTTTGTGTAATTGTTTCTTATTCAAAATATATAGTACTTGCATTGTTCATATACATGAGAAGTAATGGTCCAGCATTGAAGCATTATACCTGGTTAATTTCCCAATGCACAGGTTCGCATTAGGCCTGTAGGCCTTGTTAATTAAATAAATTAAATCAATCCTCTTCCCTGTCTCCAAAGATACTATCAAAATCATACATAAGCTAAACACCAAGAACTCATAATACAGCTTATATTTATTTCCACACAAAACTGGCATGTGCATTATTTCCAAATAATATTTTTTTATCATATAAAATAGCTGAGCGCCATGACCCATGGGTTCCTTGTTTAAGTTATTAGCATAAATACTGTGGTTGCCTTTTTGTTCGAGAGGGTTTTAATTTTGCGATATTTGCGAATGGGAAATAATCGTGAAAATAAAACCCTCAGGGAATAATTGGCCAATTCAGGATGTCCTTCTTGTTCAGTGAAACCAATACTCATATGTGAATAGGTTAGAACAGTGAGAAATTTTATAATAAATTACTTCCATGCAAGTAAAGGGAAAACGTTCCCTTAAATTTCAACTAAACTACCTGTTCTGTGTGTACAGGACCATCATTATATGAGAATAATATCACAAACTCATGACCTATATTCCTTTTTATAATACAAACAGGTATTGCTTTACCAAAGATTTGATATAGGTTCAGGTGAGATCGCGAAAATGAAAGCCTCACGAAACATTCAAAATGGAGCAATCATGAAATTTCAGCCTGGCAAATATGAAGCCATCCACAGTGTAAAATCATCACCATAAAGTTTGTCCAAATTTGACCATGGCACATTACATCAGCTTGAAAAAAAAAGCATTTAAGGCAAAGTCTTTCAGTATGTGTAAACAGATCTACCTACAGGCCAAGATTGTGTCTGTATCTATAAATAACTTGGTAGACTGCAAACTATTTCAGATTTGGCAACAGGCCAAAGGTCAGCCTGGATCTATTTATAACTTTAAGATGCAGTCATCTGTTAACAGGGCACAAATCGTAACTTTTGGTCCTAGAATCTTTTAACTTGACATCCTGGGAGATACATGAAAAATATACTTAGAATTCTGAAGTTAGGTTTCTGTTACCCATATTCTCTGAGCTATGGGGCTTATAAGCACCCCCAGCATAATTGAAAATTTGATACTAAGCAGGGCACAAATCATAACCTTTGGACCTAGAATCTTCATACTTAAAATCCAGGGAGGTCCATGAAAAAAACTCTTTAAAAAACCTGAAATTAGGTCTCTGTTACCCATATTCTCTGAGCTGTGGGGCTTATAAGCAACCCCAAGAAAAACTGAAAATTTGATACCAAAGTAGGGCACAAATCATAACCATTGGTACCAGAATCTTCATACTTGACATCCTTAGAGTTCCTCAAAAGTTCTCCCCAGAGACCTGAATTTGGGTCACTGTGACCTATATTCTCAGAGTTTCAGGGTATGTTTGAGCACCCCAGAAATAATGCAAAACACACACAAATTTCCAGATCCTCAGGAAAGGCTGGTTGGATTGTGTCAAATTTGTTTTGCTTTTGGGTCTTGATGAACTTAAGCTAATATGCATGAACAATGAAGCAACCTACATTATCTTAATGAGTTGCCTGTGCAAGGACATATTGTCAACATGTCAGTCCGCAGAGCATCATGACCCATGGGTCACTTGTTAACCTCTTTACCTGGAAAGATAAGATAAATACAGTTCTTGTTTATTTTCCCATTCATGTGCCTCCACAAATGAAGAAGTCGACGTCTACTCAGTTGCCTTGAGCTGGAACTTCCTCACGATCCTGAGGCAAAAAAATTTTTCCCTGATCATCCACCCAAAAAATCTGGACCATCTTATATATGGGTGCAGCTTATATTTGATACTTCACAGTACATCATAGTTAATTATAATTGAAATTGGATGGAAAAGGGGCAGAAAAATAAAAAAAGAAGAAATATAAAAATAATAATAATGCCAAAATCAAATATCTCCACCTATGGATAGGCAGATATAATAATGTCAAATGGCTGTAGCATAGTGATTATCATTTTTAAGTGCAACAATATAACAAAAACTGTTTCCTCTTTTCTGTGCACCAGGAATTCATATTTTTCTGTCATAGGCAAATTCAGCTGAGTGCTGTGAGCCATGGGTCCTTTTTTGTTAACAAAATTTAATGTTTTAATAAACTTGAATTGCAACAACTTTACAATTTTTACAATTCAGACTGTGAGTGATAAAACTTGACACTCTACAATGGATTGTAAAAATATTAAATGTTTTAATATACTTTGTAACAACTTGATGATAATTGTGACTGAGTGATACAACATTCATGACTCAGTACAATGGATAGTAAAGTAGTAAATTTTTTAATAAACTTTGTAACAACTTAATGATAATTCTAATTGTGAGTGATACAACATAACCTAGTACAATGGGCAGTAGTATTTTCAGGTTGCAATACGATGCAGCCCTTTCCAATTTGCCTTTAGCTTATGCTATTGTTTAGCTTTATTCAATAATTATTTCATAAAACATGAAGACTGACAGTTGCTGAACCATTTATAGCATTGAACCTGAATCCAGATTTCAGTGTACAGTGCCACCTTATTCTCACAGTTTTGGATATAAAGCCACCACATTGCCAAGTCCAGGTATACCTGGTTTAATGTTAAATCATTTCCCACAATCTAGTATATAAATTCCACCTCATTCCCATGGTCTGGCTGTATAAAATTTGTTCTGAACCACTTCTGTATCTTCATGATGATAGGAAGTTAATAAAAGATTTTATAATTTTCAGACAGCTTCTTATTTTTCTATCAACGTTATGTTTTAATTTTCAGTGTGATGATTTTGTTAAACAATATGGGCCAGCAGTCATCCAGCTAGTTGCACAACTTGCGGATCCCAAGGAGGTTTGTGCTGTGAGTACCAAAAGTATTGTGTCTGGGAGTAATTACTGTAGGGGCTCAAGTAAACAAAGTTGTTCAATCCACAAACCCAGGCTTAACATGGTATTATGGTTGTTTGACAGCCCTAAGTGTCCCCCCCTGTTGGGGTGGGGGGGGGGGGGTTAGTTGTCAAGGCTTGAGTCCAAATACTTTTAAAGTAATCAGCATTACAAATACAGTTAGTTTTCTGTTTTCAGAAAAGTAATTGATTACAATTACAATTACTTCTTAAAGTAATCGCAATTATTTTTGCAGTTACTTTTGTGCTTTAGTACTATTTACCTCATGCAAGAACAGCAACTGGGTTAGAGAATGGTTTGAGGTCTTAACATTTTTAGCTCAGCTGACTAAAAGTCATCTGAGCAATAGTGATCAGTCTTTGTTCGTCGTCGGTTCTTCTGTCTGTTAACCAGGCACAAATCATAATCGCTGGACCTGGAATCTTCTTTCTTGACATGAAGTGAGGCCCATCAAAAGTCTCTTTGGAAACCTAAAATTAGGTCTCTCTTACCCATATCATCAGAGATAAAAGCTTCAGAAGTACCCCCCAGAAAAATTAAAAATTTGATGCAAAAGCTCCAGTATCTGAACAACTAATGCATTGATCACCATGATTTTTTGCAGACTTTTTAGCTCTCAGCCGTGAGGCTGATGGGCTATTGTCGTCACCCAAGCTGTCCGTCTGTCTGTCTGGCCATCTGGCGGCCGTTAACTTTTACCTTGTGAGCGGGATATCTCTAAAAGGATTCACAGTAGGAATTTTATTTCTGTGGTGAAGATGTATAAGTGACAAAATCTTGATCGTGTTCAAAGATGGGTGACCTTGACCTACTTTTGTACATTTAAGAGCTGATTATAGAAAAACACCTAGAAGCTTATTTCTCTGGAACCATTGGGTGGATTTTCACAAAACTGACTATGATCATTTGAACTGATGGTCTGTACCTGCTGCACAAATTTGGGGGCACCATGTACAATTTCTGATTTTTAGCGAACCTGTGAGCTTATGCAATGGTGTGGCAGCGGTCGTCGGCCGTCGTCTGTACGTTAACCCATACTATCTTGAAAATGGCAAGAGTTAGCATCATGAAATTTTATGCAAAAAAATTAGTCATCTAAAAAACTCTATCGGATTTTGCTTATTTTTTGGCTGACTGCATTTTCTTGCTGAAAAACCTTTAAAGTCTTCTTCTTGTAATGGTCCAGCAAAATTGTTCAATATTTTACAGAAATGATCCCAGAGGCAAGCCCTGTCAAGTTTGTTCAAATGGTTTGCATTTGATGAATTTTACATGAATTTAAACAGTCCTTTAGCCAAGTAAGCTTACTGACATAGTAATCTCAGAAATGACAGAAGCTAGCATTACTAATTATTGTGCAAATGTTGGTCACATGACTTATATTTGAAGTTGCAGATTTTGTGGTGCCACCTACATTGACATGTTTTTATGGGCAAAAACCTCATAATTTAAGCCTCTTTCAGCTTGAAATGTTTATGATGAAACTGTCAAGTTGAATCGTTCAATTTTTCAAAAGAATTATCCTAGGACATGGTTCTTACAATCATATTAGAAAAGCTTAAGTTGGTCTTATGTCCATTATTATGTCTATTTCAAACTGAGGACTGCAAAACTGTTCTTCTACAAAGTTATTGTTTCAATTATAACTTCTGTAACATTGCTAAAAAATTATTCTTAGGTGGACTTTCTTCAAGTTTACTTGAATGATTTTTGGCAGAAATATTGGACCTTTAACAATGAAAGGACTGCATCATTTATCAATCTAGATATTTTGATAATAAATTTATGAATATGTCAGCTTGAAAAAAAAAGCATTTTAGCCAAAGTCTTTAAGTATGTGTAAACAGATTTACCAACAGGCCAAGATTGTGTCTGTATCTTTAAATAGTTTGAGAAACTGCCAATTGTTTCAGATTTGGCAACAGATCAAGAGTTCATTCAGTGCAGCCAGATAAGGTCAAGAGTTTAATCAGTGCAGCCAAGCACAAGGCATGTGATCACCTCATGGGTGACATGTGAACACCTCATGGGCACCATGTGATCATTCATGGGTGTCATGCCCCTCAGGGCAGGGCCCCTGCATGAGCTTATGCAATGGTGTGGCTACTATTTCAGATTTGGCAACAGGCTAGAGGTCAGTCTGGATCTATTTATAGCTCTGGCAGACTGCCAACTGTATCAGATTAGGCAACAGGTCAATAGTTCACTCAGTGCAGCCAGGTATGGGTCAGGAGTTGACTCAGTGCAGTAGCTGCATTCTATTTATAGCATTGGTAGACTTTATACTGCATCAGTTTTGGCACCAAAGTTCAGCCTGGATTTATTTATAGCTTTGGCAGAGTGCCAACTGTGTCAGATTATGCAACAGATCAAGAGTTCACTCAGTGCAGCCAGGTACAGGTCAAACTTCACTCAGGCTAGGCAGGTGCAGGTCATGAGTTCACTCAGTGCAGTAGCCTGAGCAAGGAAATTTGTCACAGTTCACTCGGGGCAACTGCCTTTCTCCCCTAAGCCTGGTCAGCCCCATGCATCAGACTCGAGGTAAGTTTGATGTATTGGCCTGATATTTTGACCTGTCTATGTGTCTTTGATGGATTTCTCGTTCACAAGACAGGTGTCGCCACCTACAATGACTTTTGCGCAGTGTATGTGCCTGCTTATTTCTACAGAGGAATTTGATATATCAGCCTGAAATTGGGCATATTTATACATATCGAATAGCTTTGTTGTATACAAGACTGGTGGTGCCACCTACAATAATTTTTGCACAGTGTGTGTTCCTGCTTGTTTCTCAGGAGGGGTTTGATATATCAGTCTGAAATTGGGCATATGTATATATCTCTGATAGCTTCGTTGTATACAGGACTGGTGGTGCCAGCTACAATCATTTTTGTGTTGTGTGCACCCATGCCAGAATTTCAGCAGTGATGTTTGTGTAATTGTTTCTTATTCAAAATGTTTAGTACTTGCATTGTTCATTTACATGAGAAGTAATGGTCCAGCATTGAAGCATTATACCTGGTGTAATTCCCAATGCACAGGTTCGCATTAGGCCTGTAGGCCTTGTTAATGAATTTTTCTCCTATTTTTAGCTCAGCTGACTTTAAGTCATCTGAGCTATACTCGTGGTCCATTCTCCATTGTCCGTCCGTCCATCTGTCCGTCCATTAGACTGGCACGTTTTGAAACCGTTAGACCTATGAATCCTAAATTCAGCATACTGTTAGATGTCCCCAAAATCTCCTACCCTACCGAAAATTTGGTCCATATGACTTCGTTCCTTCGAGATATTTAGGATAAACCTCAAATTTCAATTAAAAACCTATTATCACACTTCATGACTGCCTAATATCAAAACCACTTATCTGTTTATAGCTCAGCTGACTATAAGTCATCTGAGCTATAGTCATGGTCCATTGTCCGTCGTCCGTCCGTCTGTAGATGTGGCACGTTTTGAAACCGTAAGACCTAGGAATCCAAAATTCAGCATAATGTTAGATGTCCCCAAGATCTCCTACCAAGCCTAAAACTGGGTCTTTGCGACTTTGTTCCTTTGAGAAATTAAGGAAAAACCTCAATTTTTTATTAAAAACCTTTTTTCACACTTCAGGACTGCCTAATATCAAAACCACTCATCTGTTTTTCCTCAGATTTGCCATAAATATTCCTCTATATAGTTCCTATGTACATGCAAGAAATTAGGTCTGTATTATATAATTTAAAAAAGTTATTGGCTCAAACATAATGCATTTTGAAAAAAATCAGGAAAGATATTTGATCACTTAACACAAAACACCTTAAAACTAAGGACTTTTTTTCCAGTAATATAACTTTAATTAAATTGTATATCCAAAATTAGATCAAAATCTTTTAAATTTTTTAAAATATTAGCAAAAATAAAAAAATTGGTACCTTAAATTTTGCCCAACTTTGGCCACGGCACGTTTTTTTCCTGTAAGTACTGTGGATTTAATTTTCACTGCATGTGTACATAAGGATTTAATCTGTTAAAATCTGAAATTTGAAAGTAAAAGCTGCAAAATTAGGTTAGTTATTGAATTTTTTTGGAGGCTCTTGTTGCATTCCCTTACATTGTCAAGCAGTCCACTTTGGTCATTGTAGGTCATTCAGTGCAGCTCTCTATGCTCCCCAGGCTGTTGGCATAATGTTATGCAATCTCATCACTAGGGCAAGCCCTCTCTCCACTGAGTTGAGCTTGATCAGGCTGTCTGCAGTTAATACCATACTACAGGGAGCCTTTTTCTCTGGCACCCCCCCCCCCCCCCACCCCATTCTGTTGACAGACCTGTACTATGAACTAGATGAATCTTAATATTAACATTTTTTCAGCAACGAGCAGTAACAACGGAGACCCCTCCCCCCACCCACCCCTTCAATACACAGGACTAATAAACAAGATGAATCTTATAATTTTAATGATAAATAAATTCTTTTTGATGAGACTTGGACAATTTTGATTTTTTAAAGAAAAATATTTCAGGAATTTAATCCTAATATTCAAATGTGATAAAATATTGGGATCTGATGTAAGTGCTAACTGACAAGATTTAAGAAGATATAAATACTTTGTAGCATTTCATTCATATCTCTCAAAGTTGGCGGGGCCTTGGTGTGAATAACACTGTTAACTTAGTATTAAAATAAGGAATATTGGTCAAACTTTGTGAGATTAATTTTTAATTCATATGGCCATATATTTAACTTTTGAAAACTTAATTACCTTCACACATTATTAGTTTATGAAATGTTACTTTTATATAACACTTACGGTAGGCTTATTTGTTCCTTTGGTGCATCACTAAATGGTTTAGCTCATGTCCATTATTCTATAATTTACAGAGTGTCATTTTAGCAGGGCCATTTTCTCATAGCTTTTCTAATGATAATATACATGAACTAGAAAATCAGCAGAAGCTGACAAAAGCCCTCAGCCAAAAGAACAGTGTTTAGAGGTGGTAACAGTGACAAGTACTAAATATCTGTTCTCACATGGATGTATATCTGTACATGTCTCAGTTATAAATTTAAAATGGAGAGGTATGTACCATGACTCGTAACAATCCATCAAATGCTTCCTGAAAATAAGCTTCTAAGTTTTATTCTATTATAAGCTCTGTGACCTTGAAAAGCAGGTCAAGGTCACCCATCTTTGAACTTGACTGAGATTTTGTTGATATGCATATTCACCAAAGAAATAAAATTCCTATTGTGAATCCTTTTAGAGATATCCTGCTCACAAGGCCAAAATTGAAAAATCCAAGAAAAATTCATTAAAAATCAGAAATTGCAGGTGGCGCCCCCAAACTTGTGCAACAGTTACAGACCATCAGTCCCTATGATCATAGTAAGTATTGTGAAAATCCACCCAATGGTTCCTGAGAAATAAGCTTCTAAATGTTTTTTCTATAATCAGCTCTAAAACGTAGAAAAATAGGTCAAGGTCACCCATCTTTAAACTTGACCGAGATTTTGTCAATATACATCTTCACCGAAAAAATAAAATTCCTATGGTGAATCCCTTTAGAGATATCCCGCTCACAAGCCAAAAGTTGAAAAATCCGATAAAAATTCATTAAAAATCAGAAATTGTAGGTGGCGCCACCAAACTTGTGTAGCAGGTACAGATTATCAGTCCCAATAATCATAGTAAGTTTTGTGAAATTCCACCAAATGGTTCCTGAGTAATATGCATTTAAGTGTTTTTCTATAATCAGCTCTAAAATGTAGAAAAATAGGTCAAGGTCACCCATCTTCGAACTTGACCGAGATTTTGTCGATATACATCTTTACCGAGGAAATAAAATTCTGACGGTGAATCCTTTTCAAGATATCCCGCTCACAAGGTAAAAGTTAACGGACGCCGGACAAACGGACGGACAGCTTGGGTGACTACAATAGCCCATCAGCCTAAGGGCTGAGGGCTAAAAACCAAAAGAAATAAACATTTTTTGCAGTAACTAATATTTTTCAAAATTCAGCTGAGTAATGTGACCCATGGGTCCCTTGTTTTCCCTATTTATGAAACCTTCAAAGATGTGGTTGTCCATTTAATTGTAACCATTGGGCCAAGAAAATATTTTCGCACTTGACATCCTGGAAGGTCCATGAAAAAACTCCATGGAAACCTGAAATGAAGTCTCTGTTTCCAATATTGTCTGAGCTATGTGGCCTATATGCATCCCCTAAAATATTTGAAATTTTGATACCAAAGCAGGGCACAAATCATAACCATTGGACCTAGAATCTTCTAACTTGACATCCGGAGTCCCTCAAAAGTTCTCCTGAGAAACCTGAAATTAGATCACTGTGACCTATATTCTCAAAGTTATAGGGCATAATTTCCAGAAATTATGCAAAATGCACAAAAATTGCCAGATTCCCTAGGAACGGCTGAATGGATTGTCATCAAATTTGGTGTGCTTATAGGTCTTGATGAACTTAAGCTAATATGCTTGAACGATGATGCCACCTACTTTATCTTAATTAGTTGTCTTTGCAAGGATATTTTGTCAACATGTCAGTCAGCCTAGGGTCACCCACCATCATGCAGAGTTGTTCACAGAGTGTACATAAGACCCCTCGGTCTATTGTTGTAGAATACATTGATGCACTTTTTCACAGGAGTGGTTTGGTGTCTTGGCCTGAAATTTTCCATGTTCATCTGTCTTTGGGTAGATTTCTCATACATGAGACCAGAGGCACCACATGCAGTTACTTAGTTGTAGAATACGTTCATGTATTTATCTCAGGACTGGTTTAATGTATCAGCCTGAAATTTCAGATGTCTACAGAATTTTGATACCTCCATCTTATACACAAGCCTGGTGGCGCAGCCTACAATAGTTTTCACAATGCAAAGAAACATCATAAACCATACAGGTGGCACCACCTATCTATTCTTTTTCATAGAATATATTTTCTCAGGAGAAATTTGATGTATTTGCCTGAAAATTTGCATGCCCATAGATCTTGGAATGGTTTATCTTGTTACAAAACTAGTAGCACCACCTACAGGCAATTTCATCTGGTATCCATCTGTAAGTCTGTTTTTGTTGAAAATTGCACATATCTCAAAGGCTAATCAATGTATAAACCTGACATTTATAAAACAGAATTCTTGTAAACAGAATGATGATCAAATTAAAAATATATAAATTCTAAAATAAATCATAATGTCAAAACTGAACACCCATATTAAAATACTAGTATGGGTTTTTCAATTATGGAAAATGCCCAGAGATCTTCTGTATCTTAAGACATATGCTGGAACATAGTTATACACACTCCTGAGAGACTTCTGAGACCCTTATTTAAGTCCTTTGTTGAGTTGAGTTTGCATTTTCACCTAATTTCACCCACATTTGTTGGTAAAAGAAGGTGGCATGGTAATTTATGCATTAATATGATTTTATGAGGGACCTTTGTTTTATCTTCAGTTCTTAGCAGTCATTAAAGTGTGATCAACTTGTGTACAGGCATTGTACATACCACTAGAGAAGTAAAAGTGTGTTCATCATGTGTACTCTGTAATATCCCCATGATCATGCAACAGTTTTACTTTTACTGAAGATTTATGCTTGATATACACAACTCAAATTGGCAAATTGTTCAATATTATAAATAATTTATCTCTGAACTCATTATATTTTATTACAATTATCAGCAGGTTTTTTCACTGGTAATCAACTATTAGATATAGAAAAGTTTTCTGTTTGAAATAAAGTTATTCTAGATTTTACAGTTTTGTCATTTGGGAACAAATTACAAGTGAGCTTTGGGTCCTTAATCCATGGTAAATTATAGATTAGATAGACTTTAATTCAGGTCAATTCAAATACATCAACATGTGATCTGAACATGCCCAAAGCAGTCTGCCTTGCAGTCTGTGTGCAGTCTGCTTAGGCACACACAATATTAGAGTATTGATACATGACATATGAGTCAACATGTCCGTTGTTCTGCATTTTTCCATAAAAGCTATTTCTTATTGATTACTGAAAACAGGTCACAATTACGTCAGAGTTGGAAGTGTTCTTCTAATGTTTTCTACATTTTCATTGGATCAAAGTTTCCTGGAACATCCCATGCCTGACTCCACATGGAACTTAATATGTGAAGCTAAATTCCTTATCTATAATGTCACTGTGACAATCAGTTTAAACTCTCACTTTGGCTGTTCTGACAGATCTGGGTAAACATAATAGTTTTCACAAGGAATTATGTTATTCTAAACTCACAATGCAATATACAGCAACCCACTTATCCAGGCCATATCAATGAACCAGTACACATAATTGTACAGAGATATTTAACAGAATCCTATTACTTAGTATAACACTCTATTAGTAATGCATTTGAATATTTTGTTTTAATATTTAAAGTTACCACTTCATTACAGTATGACCTTGGACCAACTAGTGATGAACTTTAATCAGGGATCCTGCAAGTTTGAAGAAAAGTTGCAAAATAATTCTTAAAAATTATCTCTAGCAATTGTGAATTTTCTGCCATAATTTCACGTCATCCTTGTTAGCTGAGCATCATGACCCCTGGGTCACTTGTTATGGCATGATTTCTGAAAATCATTGCAGCTCTATGATTAATTCTTTGTGACAGTAAAGTACCACATGTTTTATGCATGCAGTTTAATGCATTTCTCTTCTCAGCCAAAAGTTGATTTGATAATTTTACAACTATAAAGAACTAAATCTTTCTCTTAATATTATTGTTTTCAGAATATATACTAATTATTAAAGGTAAATAACTTTATGTGAACCATGATCAGACTTGTTAGTGTTCAATGCTGTTGTGTTTGACTGATGGTCAGGTGGATTATTTTGTGCACATGTACCTGTCTGGTTTCAGTCTCTGAAGCTGTGTACATATGGTCTAAAAGGAAACAGAATTGGCATCAGACGAGTTCTACACATCAAACCATAGAGACCAACACAGTGAGTTTCATTTTTAGCTCAGATTATTTATCCTAGTGTCATCTGAACTTCAGTGCTCACTCTTAGTCATTTGGTCATCTGTCCAGCTTACAGTTTTGTCATTTGGGAACAAATTACAAGTGAGCTTTGGGTCCTTAATCCATGGTAAATTATAGATTAGATAGACTTTAATTCAGGTCAATTCAAATACATCAACATGTGATCTGAACATGCCCAAAGCAGTCTGCCTTGCAGTCTGTGTGCATATGGTCTAAAAGGAAACAGAATTGGCATCAGACGAGTTCTACACATCAAACCATAGAGACCAACACAGTGAGTTTCATTTTTAGCTCAGATTATTTATCCTAGTGTCATCTGAACTTCAGTGCTCACTCTTAGTCATTTGGTCATCTGTCCAGCCATCTGGCCATTAATAGGGCACAAATCAAACCATAATTTAGAGTTTAAGACCTGAAACTTTGCACACAGGAAGAAAAAAAAACTTTTACCATACCTGAAACTAGGTCAATGTAACTTTGTTTCTTCAAGAAATGAAGCTAATACCTCTTGTTTTTAGCTCAGCTGTCTGAAAGTCATCTGAGCTACAACGATTACTCTTCATATGTCGTCAGGCTGTTAACAGGGCACAAATCATAACCGCTGGACCTGGAATATTCTAACTCAACATCCAAGGATGTCCATGAAAAATCTCCTTTGAAACCTGAAATAAGGTCTCTGTTACCCATATTCTCTGAGCTATGGGTCTCGTAAGTACCCCCCAGAATCATAAAAAATTGATACAAAAGCTGAAGTACCTGAATAACTACTGCATTGATCACCATGATTCTTTGCATGAATATTGATCATGGAATGTTCCATCAGTTACTGCAAACTGGTGGGGCCACCTGTATTTTTCCAATTTTTATGAATTTTTATGCCCCCACCACAAAGTGGCCGGGGCATATAGTTTTACCCATGACCGTCATTCCATCATTCCGTCATTCTGAAATCAAACAGTTGTACAACTATTTTTTGCAATGCTTGCAGATATTGGCCTGATTTTTAGTGTGTGGGCAGATAATGACCAGTTACAGATTAAGTTCGCGTTTCGTCCCAGTTTACCTTTTTTTGACCGTTTTACAGCTCCTAAATAGAGAAAATTTCATGAATATAGAAATTTTCATGACAAATACACATGTACGGACCTTTTTTTGCAATACCTGCAGATATTGGTCTGATTTTTGGTGTGATGGCATAAAATGACCAGTTACAGATCGAGTTTGAGTTTTATCCTGGTTGACCTACTTTTGACAGTTTGAAGGCTCCTGAACATAGAAAATTTCATGAAAAATAGAATTTTTCATGAAAAATGCACATGTACAGTTGCGCTCATAAGTATTCATACCCCCTTGAAAAAATCTACTAATTTTCAATTTTTTTTAGCAAACCTGTGAGCTTATGCGATGGTGCGGCGGCGTCCTTCGTGTGTCTTGCGTCGTGAGTCGTCTGTACGTTAACCATAGCTTTCTCAAAAACGGCAGGAGCTAGCATCACCAAATTTTTTGCAAATAATAAGTCATCCAAAAAACTATATCGTATTTTTTTATTTTTTTTCTAACTGCATTTTCTTAGATTTTATAGGGAAAAAGCTAATCTATTACATCATGCCACTAGACATTTAGATTTCAGGTTATCTTTGGTTAATATTGACATGAAAGTTTTTTTAAAAGCTTTTAAAAAATTTAGATTTTGTGATTTAAGTTATTCATCATACCAGTCAATGTTACAATCATGGATATTTAGCTCTCTGTGGCTATATAAAGACAACTGTATGTGGATTATAAATTATTGGTATCCCTACTCAACTTAATTCAAGAATTTGCCATCAATGAGATATATCTGTATTTTAATTTTGCATTCAGTATGCATCCGTAATAAATTTACATATATTCCTGATTTCTTTTTTATAAAAAGTCAGCTGAAAAGCATTTTATATTGGGAAAATAAATTTCAAAGTTATTTCAAGTAGGGACCACTTTTGTGTACAGATGGCAGCACTGGGTTTACCATTGGCAGATTTCCAGTGCCTTGATGTTGGCCATTAGCCAAGATGATGTCAGCTCTATAAATAGTTTTGGCACAGTGCCAGGATTGGAAGAAGTGCAGCCAGGTAGAGGTCACAAGTTCACTCAGTACAGTAGCTGCATTCTATTTATAGCTTTGGAAGACTGCTCACAGCATCATATTTGGCACCAAAGTTCAGCCTGAATCTAAATATAGCTTTGACAGACTGCCAACTGTGTCAGATTATGCAATAGGTCAAGAGTTCACTCAGTGCAGCCAGGTACAGGTCAAAAGTTCACTCAGTCTAGCCAGGTGCAGGTCAAGAGTTCACTCAGTGCAATAGCCTGAGCCAGTAAAATAAAAAATAATTTTCTTAATTAGGGAAATATTAGTTAATTTCACTTAAAACAAGTAAGTTTTACCTAAAACAAGGAAGTACCTAGAAATTAATCCTTAAATCACAAGAATGAAGCCCATCTCTTTGGTAAATAAGTAAAAATGTCTACAGTTTAGAAAAATTTACTTGATAAAAGTTAATTTACCTTCAGCTGTAGGCTTTACACCCTGATTTTTAGAAAATTTAACTTTGAAATGAGTGAGGTGCAAGTAAAGCTTACTTTGAATATGAATGTAACCACATGTTAAACATCATGCAAAATTCAATTTTTAACTTTGTCTTTTGTTTAGGTTTACAGTCCTACAACTAACAACTGTTACATAAATGGGGTGCATAAAAGGGGCTCTAAAGAATTTCTAAGTGAAAAATATTGAGTAATTATAAACAGCCCACTCATTGATACAGCAGTTGTTCTAATTTTGGCACCAAGTCACTGAGGTAAAGTTCAAGTTTTCAAGTTTTCAGGGTTATAAGTGTGATAATTTAGAAAGCAGAAAGTACTTAAACAAGGCCTACAGGCCTAATGCGAACCTGTGCATTGGGAAATACACCAGGTATAATGCTTCAATGCTGGACCATTACTTTTCATGTATATGAACAATGCAAGTACAGACTATTTTGAATATGAAACAATTACACAAAGATCACTGCTGAAATTCTGGCATGGGTGCACACAACACAAAAATGATTGTAGCTGGCACCACCAGTCTTGTATACAACAAAGCTATCAGAGATATATACATATGCCCAATTTCAGACTGATATATCAAACCCCGCCTGAGAAAACGCAGGGACACAAACTGTGCAAAAGTCATTGTAGGTGGCGACACCTGTCTTGTGAGCGAAAAAGCCATCAAAGACATATAGAAAGGTCATTATATTAGGCCAATACATCAAACTTACCTTGAGTCTGATGCATGGGGCTGACCAGGCTTAGGTGAGAAAGGCAGTTGCTCCGAGTGAACTGTGACAAATTGCTTGCTCAGGCTACTGCACTGAGTGAACTCATGAACTGCACCTGGCTAGACTGAGTAAACTTTTGACCTGTACCTGGCTGCACTGAGTGAACTCTTGACCTGTTGCATAATCTGGCACAGTTGGCAGTCTGCCAAAGCTATAAATAGATCCAGGCTGAACTTTGGTGCCAAATCTGATGCAGTGGGCAGTCTACCACTGCTATAAATAGAATGTAGCTACTGCACAGAGTGAACTCCTGACCTATACCTGGTTGCACTGAGTGAACTCTTGACCTATTGCCTAATCTGAAATAGTAGCCACACCATTGCATAAGCTCTCAGATTGGCTCCACATGCAGCCCTGAGGGGCATGACACACATGAGGTGATCACATGATACTTATGAGTTGATCACATGCTACCTATGAGGTTATCACATGGTGCCCATGAGGTGTTCACATGTCACCCATGAGGTGATCACATGCCTTGTGCTTGGCTGCACTGATTGAACTCTTGACCTATATCTGGCTGCACTGAATGAACTCTTGATCTGTTGCCAAATCTGAAACAGTTGGCAGTTTCTCAAGACGTTGGCTAAAATACTTTTTAATCTTTTATATCATACTTGAACCATTTGAACAAACTTGTAAGATATGATATAAAAGATTATTTCTGTGAAATACTGAACAATTTGGCTTGACAGTTTCGTCGGAGAAGATTTTTAAAGGTTTTTAAATTTTTTTCTCATTAAAATCTAAGAAAATGCAGTTTTTCAGATGGCTAATTTTTTACATTACATTTCATGATGCTAGCTCCAGTCGTTTTCGAATGGTATGGGTTAACTTACAGAAGATGGACTATGGACGCCGCCACAACATCAAATTAGCTCACAGGCTCACTAAAAATTACTACAGATGCATATTGAATACAAAATTATAATACAGATACATCTCACTGATGGCAAAATCTTGAATTAAGTTGAGTATGGATACCAATTATTTATAATCTATGTATAGCCGTCTTTATATACCCACAGAGAGCTGTATACCTGTGATTGTTAACATTGCCTGGTATGAAGAATATCTAAAATCATAAATCTACATTTTTTAAAAGCTTTTAAAAAACATTCTTGTCAATATTAACCATAGATAACCTGAAATCTGAAGGTCTAGAGGCATGATGTAAGGGATGCTGATAAACTGGTGCTAGGCTAGATGAATCTGCTTTACACAGCTACCATATATGGTAAAATTCAATCTTTATAATTCAGCCAAAATTCATTCTTTGGAACCATAAAAGATAATCATTATAAGAATTATTCAGGGGACTATTCTTGTAAAATATTAAACAAATTGGCCTCAGTGGCGTCAGTCTAAAAATGTTTTGCAGGTTTATAACTCATATGGGAAAATACAGCAAAATGGCTAAGTTAAGCTACCCATAACTCAGCCTAAAATCACTGAACCAAAACCATTTGAACAAACTTGAATTATCAACATCTAAGGATAATTAATGTGTGAGATTTAAGACTTTGGCCCAGTGGTTTTTGAGAAGAAGATTTTTGTAGCCACTTAGCTAAAATGGGCTGTTATGGTATTTGACTAAATTCAGCTTTCCATAACTTAGCCAAAAGTCACTGAACTGAGACCATTTGAACAAACTTCAGAAAGCACTACCCTAGGATCATTTCTGTGCGATATTAAACAATTTGGCCTTATCGTTTCAGAGAAGAAGTTATTTGTAGCTGTCAGTATGATACGGGCACTGATGTCCCCCGTACAAAAAAGGCCAATGCAGGTGGCGCCACCAATACCTCAATTTAAGATATGCCTCATGTGACCAACATTGGCATAAAATTTGGTGATTATAGCTCCAGCCGTTTCTAAGATTGTAATTTTAGTATGCTTTTTTGGACAGATGACTAAGTTCAACTAGCTGTAACTCAGCCAAAACTCACCGAACTTATTAAGCATTCGAACAAACTTGAGAGAGATTGTTCCAGTGATCATTTCTGTGAAATATTGGACAATATGGCTGAACAGTTTCGGAGAAGAAGATTTTTAAAGCTTTTTTAGCTTTTTCCCTATAAAATCTAAGAAAATGCAGTTAGCCAAAAAATAAGCAAAATCCAATAGAGTTTTTCAGATGACTAATTTTTTGCATAAAATTTCTTGATGCTAACTCTTGCCGTTTTCAAGTTAGTATGGGTTAACGTACAGACGCCGGACGAGGCCAATCATTGCATAAGCTCACAGGTTCACTAAAAATAGTAATGTTCACAAAATCCTATATTTAAGCTGATTTTATCTTTAGGTGATGGTTAAGGGCACCAGTTTTCAAATTTATCTGTGAATTTACTTTATCCTGGCATTTGTTCATACTTATTTTCAGAACAATTTAACCATGCATCTCTTACACCACCCTTCTAGAAAAATGTAATTCATGCTCTGTGTTATTTTCACAATATATGGATTTATACAAGATCAAGGTCACTTTTAATTATATTAAATTATTAAAGTCATGACCCTACTTCAAGAAGGCTTTTTCTTTATCACAGAAATCAAAATTAACTTTTAGGTGAATTCACAGCAATTAATTTGTTTGAAATTAAAATTTATTTCCAGTTTTATTAAACATTTTATTGGACCTGAATTAATAAACTTAATATATTTGAAGCATCATATTATAAAATATGTGAGAACTGCATGACTATATATTGTAAAATAGTATATTAAGAGATTTTCCTGTAAAATTGAAAAAATGGGACATGTTATATGTATACACACACAAGAAACTTAAAAAAAATTGGAAAGAAATTTTCATGCAATAATTAATTTATACACAAAAATATTATATCTTCATAATCTTACAATTGTTTTATTAATCACACAAATATGTACCATAATAGAAGGTAACTTTGCCTACTTTTTTTATGTCCTGCTGTGTAATAAATTCATGATTCTGCTTATTTTCATCAGAAATATATTATATATATATACATATTTCATGTATATATATATTACAACCCAGAAAAAATGTGAAACAAATGTCATTTATATCTGATGATTATTAATTATAAAAGAGAATCGATATCTGAAAAATTTACTGTCATTGTTACCGCAGTACATGCAAATTTTGAATACATTTATATATATATAAAAAAAGTATTGGGTATTTTACGACTTGACTGCACTTACGGCATGACCACTTTACGGTACCAGTGACAGTTTATGGCGCCTAAACTTTTTGTCAGAACGTGTGTTGTCAGTTGAAATAAGGTGCTCGCATATGAACTCAACCAAATTTGAAACCCTGTGGATGGCTTGCATCAGCTTACCTATGAGCGTAAGAAACCACAAATATCTTATTCTAAACTGCCATCGTGCATTATGTGCGTTTTTATTCGACTTGTGATATTGACCCCTGAAAGTACCCCATTATCGCTCACGCGCGTCAGCAGTTTTGTGCTGGTATTAAGCAAACCTTCAAATAATGTGATTTGCCACAGAGAATTGTTAGAAAATAAATAATAGCAGTAGCTGTGACATATATTAATAATTTTATTAGCTTTTGACACTGTGAATGACCTTCAGAAGAAAACTTGTTTGACTTGAAGTTGACAGTTTTAGTAAGGCTAAACGTGGATGTCAGAAGTCTGATCACGGATATACTCCATATCACTTACCAGAAAACAGAGAAATAAAACATAAATATGTAGTTTCAGTCTTAATTTATTTATGAGTGTAGAAACATGTTTAAATGTGTATTTAATTTATTGTTATTAAAATATTGTGCAAGCTACTCACTGTTTCATAATTACAGATTAACAATATGACAATTGACATCCATTTTCTGTGGAATCATATGATTACTGTGTGATACTCTGCAGAAAATTATTTTAAAACCATAGATCTTTATTAACAAGTTTTATTTTCCTTACATCTCTCAGACATCTATGAGTTTAATCATAATTTAGATATTTAAAAAAAAATGTTAATTTTAATATAGTTTAGCTTTAGTAATAATACTTATATACAACATACAGCACATACAAAAGTTAAAACTTAACATAAAAGTGGAAACACTTCTTTTTTCAATATATCAATATTTTAGTTCTAATTATAAATTAATTTAATTTTGAACACATATTTGCATAGTTTCAGGACTGCCTAATATGAAAACCACTGATCTGATTTTGCTCATATTTACTATGCTATTCCTTATATACATTTCCTTTGTACATACAAAAAATTAGGCCAGTATTGCTTAATTTGTTGAAGTTATGGGTCTGAACATTATGCACTTTGTAAAAAATCAGGATATACTTATTTACTTAATATAAGAATTGCTGGAGCCAGAGACTTTTTTTCAGGGTAATTTGCATTTAATCAAGATTTAATTACAAACCAAATATTTGGTCTGAAATTTTCAAATTTTATAAGTTATAAGCATTAATATAAAACCAGTACCTTAAATTTTGGCCATGGCACTTTTTTTCCTGTAAGCACCTTTGATTTATTCTTAATATCATGCACACTTAAGGATTTCAATTTCTAAATTCTGAAATTTAAAAGGAATTGACCAAAAACTGTAGCTCTTATTAAAGTTTTAATGAGACCACGTCACACCTAGGCAATACTGAAGCCCCTCTATATGTCCCTATATTGACCTTTCAGGCTTATTATGCATGCTTGAAGGGTGGCATACTTTACAGTCCTCCAGCTCTTGAGTGGCCACACCTGGATCTAACTGTCAAACCCTACTCCTCCAGTAGGGGTTTTGACCAAAAACATAATAAACAGTAATTTGAATAAAAAATTTGTTTTATAATAACAGTTTTAAGTAAAATTAATGGTAAAGGAATTTATTGTTAGTGAGTAACAGCAACCTTTCAATTTCTGATGTTGTATGGATCTTGTACGGATGGCCAAAAATGTATTCCAAATGACATCATGCAGTCACTGTTGGGTACACTGCCAAAAATCACTTTCTTATAATGAGAAAAAAAAACTTTATATAAGTAAAATATCCTTGGGAGTGAGGCAAGAAATATTTCCTTAAATATAATCTAGAAAATTTTACTTGGAAAAACTAGAAATATTTTCTTGCTAGGACCTAGGAAACAAACAAGGAAATTTATCTTAAATAAGAAACAAACAAGGAAATTTAACTTAAATAAGAAAATTGGACTTAAAATAAGGAATAGTTTCTTAAAAATATTTTCTTGTTTTAAGTCATTTGGGAGTGGGGTAAGAAAATTTATATATTTTTCCAAATGTTTAAGGAATATTTACTTACTCAAGGAAAATATCCTTAAGCAAGAAAGGAATCCTAAAACCACCCTTAATGCAATATGCATGCATTGTAGCAATGCAAGTGCATGCAATGGACTAAAAATCAAAGCATATTATATAATTGATCAATGCATATGATATCAGTTATCCCATATTTGGATCCTACAATGAGTAATACTTTAAAGTAATTATACATAAGATTACTGTCAATCTATCATGCTTAAAAAAAGTTTCAAGTAATCTATCAAATTTATTTATATTACTCATCATGAAATAAGTATCTGTGACAAATACAATATGCAAAACTTCAATCCTCAAGTGAGCTGAATGTTGTATTAAAGGAAATGACTAGCGGTATGAACATAAATAAATATTAATTTTTGCATAGTGTATATCCCTGCTGATTTCTCAGGCAGAATTTGCTATATAATTCTGAAAATTTATTTAATTCTACATTTAGGATAGCTTCATCCTATTCAAGACCAATGGGGCTACCTACAATAATTTTTGCACCATGTATATCCCTGATTATTTTTCAAGAGGGGTTTGCCATATCAGATAGAAAATGGGCATATTTATACATTTCAGATAGCTGAATCATTTACAAGACTTGTGGTACAAACTACAATTGTTTTGGGTTTCATACATCTGTGCAGCTCAAGATAGGTTTGAATTCATATCAGACACCTAAAATTATTTTACTGCAATCCATGCCAGTATTTCAGGAGTAATATTTGTTTCATTGATGCTTGTACTTCTTTGTACTTGTGATATACATGCTACCCTATTAAATTCAACAGTCAACAAGGGACCTATGGGTTACTGTGCTCAGCTGAAGCTGACCTTGAAGGTAAAATCTAAATTAATATCAAATGGAGATAAAGTCTGAGAGGAACAGGTAATAATAAGGTCATGGATGGTTGATATGATTGAAGGGGGGGGAGGGAGTTGACATAAGAATAACTGTACACCTGTCACAGTAGGGATGCTGGAATGTTGTGGCATCACTTATAAGGTTACCCTGGCAGGGCTGTTGTGACCGGAAGTGGGCAGCCTGGAGCTTGCATGAAATGGCAAATGAATACAATAGAGCCCCTGAAAAAATTTAATGACTAGCCTAATTTTTAGCTCAGCTGACTATAAGTCATCTGAGCTATAGTCGTGGTCCATTGTCCGTCGTCCGTCCGTCTGTCCGTCCGTCCGATCGTAGATGTGGCACGTTTTGAAACCGTAAGACCTAGGAATCCAAAATTCGGCAAAATGTTAGATGTCCCCAAGATCTCCTACCAAGCCGAAAACTGGGTCTTTGCAACTTCGTTCCTTTGAGAAATTAAGGAAAAACCTCAATTTTTTATTAAAAACCTATTTTCACACTTCAGGACTGCCTAATATCAAAACCAATCATCTGTTTTTCCTCATATTTACCATAAATATTCCTCTATATAGTTCCTATTTACATGCCAGAAATTATGTCTGTATTATTTAATTTAAAAAAGTTATGGGCCCAAACATAATGCATTTTGTAATAAAATCAGGAAAGATATTTGATCACTTAACACAAAAAATGTTAAAGCTATCGACCTTTTTTCCAGTAATATAACTTTAATTAATCAAAATTAAATTGTATACCCAAAATTAGATGAAAATCTTTTAAATTTTCTAAAATATTAATAAAAATAAAAAATTGGTACCTTAAATTTTGCCCAACTTTGACCATGGCACGTTTTTTTCCTGTAAGTACTGTGGATATAATTTTCACAGCATGTTTTTGTTAGCATTTCAACTGTTAACACCAAAAATTTGAAACCAGTTGATCAAAAACTCTAGATTTTAATAAGTTTTCAAGCACCAGGTAACATATTGTTTACATCAAGCTAGTGTTATGCAGTTTGCAAGAGCTCTGCTCCCCAGCTTCAGCTCTTAGTTCCTTAAATTCAGCAAACAGTTAGATGTCTCCAAAATCCCCTACCATGCCAAGAATTTGGTCACTAGGACTTAATACCTTCGAGATATTAATGAAAAACTTCATTTTTCCATTAAAAACCCATTCTTACACTTCAAGACTGCCTAATATCAAAACCACTGATCTGACTTTAATCATAAATAATATACATATTTTTCATTCTCTATGCACATGCCAGAATGATGTCAGTATTGCGTAATTGTTTTAAGTTATGGGCCCAAACATAATGCACTTTGTAAAAAATCAAGAAATATATTTACTCCCTTAACAAGGGCATTGCTGAAGCTAGAGATTTTTTTGTCAGGGATGTAACATTATTTAATCAAGATTCAATTGAATACCCAAAATTAGTTCTGAATTTTTCAAATTTTATAAGTTATTAGTATAAATATAAAATAAGTACCTTAAATTTTGCCCAACTGTGACCATGGCACGTATGTGTCCTGTGAGCACTGTTGATATAATTTTCATATCATGCACACATTAGGATTTCAGCTTTTTAGTTTAGAAAGCTGAAAGAAATTGGCCAAAAATTGTAGCTTTTATTAATGTTTTTTATGAGACCCTGTCAGACTTTGGCTCTCTCCAGCCCCTCTTGAGTCACCTGTATGTTGACCTTGTTGACCTTTCATCAAATTATGCACGCTTGAGGCGAGGCATACAGGAATCCAGGCAGCTTATGGCCAGCCACAGTTGATCCAAGTGTCCAACCCAACTCATCTAGTAGTTTTAACCAACAACATAACAATAAATTAATAAATTTTTATTGGTTTTTAATAACAAATTAAAAAAAAATTGAAAGGAATTTGTTAGTTTATAATAACAGAAAATTAACTTGCAGTTACTGATGATATAAGAATCTTGTATCGATGGGTAGTATGTCACGTATTCCAAATAACACCATGCAGTCACCTATGGTATTTTTCAGTTCAATTTTAATGATAAAGAAGTAAATCATATTATTCATTACTAATCATTAGGGATCATATGAAGGAAATTAATGATAGACAAAGATGCAGTTGATAATATTAATCTAGATTCCTACTGTATCTAGTGTGTACATTGATGTGAAATTAGTCCAAAATGAATTTATTACAGTTATTTTTTAATATAAATAAAAGCCATAAAACCAGGTACTTATGATCATTATTTAAATGTGTGAATTTTGTATATTCTGGATTCTCAACATTATTGTTTAGTGAAAACTGAATAAACACCAGACATGGTGCGAATACTTTGTAATTGTATTTAAATACGAATATGATTATGTACTCCATTATAAAATTTCTTGCATAAAGAATGGGAATTCAGGTAAAAATGAAAGTATATGAATACCAGTGCAAATACTTTCAAAATGTATTCATGAATGCATTCATGAATATATTCTTTAATATTATTTTAATAATCATTTCAGTTATATTTCATTTTAAAAAATCACAAGATTCTCTTATTATTTTTAATAAAAATTATATTTGGGACAATATTTGTAATTTTTTTTTAATTAATAGTTAAACCCTTATATTATATATTCTGCTTATAAGTTATATGGCCAAGTCAAAATCTGTGTGACAATAGTACTCCATTTGTTAATAAAATAAATGAAATCAATCCTCTTCCCTGTCTCCAACGGTACTATCAAAATCATACATAAGCTAAACAACAACAACTCATAATACAGCTTATATTTATTACCACACAAAACCAGCATGTGCCTCACTTCTAAATAATATTTTTTTATCATATATAACAGCTGAGCGTCGTGACCCATAGGTCCCTTGTTCTTAAATTTGTTATTATATAACAAATTTTTTGTTTAAATTATTGTTTATTTTGTTTTTGGCCAAAACAACTACTAGAGGAGTGGTGTTTGACACAGTTAGATCCAGGTGTGGCCACTCAAGAGCTGGAGGACTGTAAAGTTTGCCACCCTTTAAGCATGCATAATAAGCCTGAAAGGTCAACATAGGGACATATAGAGGGGCTTTAGTATAGCCTAGGTGTGACTTGGTCTCATTAAAACTTTAATAAGAGCTACAGTTTTGGTCAATTCCTTTAAAATTTCAAAATTTAGAAGTTAAAATCCTTAAGTGTGCATGATATTAAAATAAAATAAACAGAGCTTACAGGAAAAAAAGTTCCATGGCCAAAATTTAAAGTACTGGTTTTATATTAATGCTTATAACTTATAAAATTTGAAAATTTCAGACCAAATATTTGGTTTATAATTAAATCTTGATTAAATGCAAATTACCCTGAAAGAAAGTCTGTAGCTTCAGCAATTCTTATGTTAACTAAGTAAATATATATCCTGATTTTTTACAAAGTGTACAATGTTCGGAACATAAATTAAAAAAAAACAAATTAAGCAATACTGGCCTAATTGTTGGTATGTACAAAGGAAAAGTATAGAAGGACATGCAAAATAAATATGAGCAGAAACAGATCAGTGGTTTTCATATTAGGCAGTCCTGAAACTATGCAAATATGTGTTCAAAATTAGATTTATTTATAATTGGAACTAAAATATTGATATATTGAAAAAAAGAAGTGTTTCCACTTGTATGTTAAGTTTTAAATGTTGTATGTGCTGTATGTTGTATATAAGTATTATTATTAAGCTAAACTATTTTAAAATTAAACTTTTTTTAAATATCTAAATTATGATTCAACTCATAGATGTCTGAGAGATGTAAGGAAAATAAAACTTGTTGATAAAGATCTATGGTTTAAAATAAATTTCTGCAGAGTATCTCACAGTAATCATATGATTCCACAGAAAATGGATGTCAATTGTCATATTGTTAATCTAACTGTAAATATGAAACAGTGAGTAACTTGCATAATCTTTTAATAACAATACATTAAATACAAATTTAAACATGTTTCTACACTCATAAATAATTAAAACTGAAATTACATATTTATGTTTGATTTCTCAGTTTGCTTATAAGTGATATGTACAGTAGTATATCCATGATCAGACTTCTGACATCCACGTTTCAGCCTTACTAAAAATGTCAACTTCAAGTCAAACAAGTTTTCTTCTAAAGGTCATTCACGGCGTCAAAAGTTCATCAAATTATCAATATATGTTACAGCTACTGTTATTATTTATTTTCTAACAATGCTCTGTGATAAATCACTTAATATGAAGGTTTACTTAACACTAGCACAAAACTGCTGACGCGCGTGAGCGATAATGGGGGTCTGTTAGGGGTCAATGTCACAAGTCGAATAAAAAAAGCACAAAATGCACGATGGCAGTTTAGAATAAGATATTTGTGGTTTCTTACGCTCATAGGTAAGCTGATGCAAGTCATCCACTGCGTTTCCAAATTGGTTGAGTTCATATGCGAGCACCTCATTTCAACTGACAATACACGTTCTGACAAAGTTTTAGGCGCCATAAACTGTCACTGGTACCGTAAGGCGGACATGCCGTAAATGCAGTCATGTCGTAAAATACACAATACTTAATAATAATATATATATATATATATATATGTATGTGTGTAAATTTATTCAAAATGTGCATGTCCTGCGGTAACAATGACAGTAAATTTTTCAGATATTCATTCTGTTTATAATTAATAATCATAAGATATAAATGACATTTGTTTCACAATTATTTCTGGGTTGCACTAATATATATATATATGTATATATATATATATATATATATATATATATATATATATATTTCTGATGAAAATAAGCAGGAAATAAAAAAAAGCAGGCAAAGTTACCTTCCATTATGGTACATATTTGTGTGATTAATGAAATGTCAACTGTAAGATTATGAAGATAGAATATTTTTGTGTATAAATTAATTATTGCATGAAAATTTCTTTCTTATTTTTTTTAAAGTTTCTTGTGTGTATATACATATAACATGTGTCCCATTTTTTTTCATTTTTTACAGTTAAATCTCCTAATATACTATTTTACAATACATACATGCAATTCTCCATATTTTATAATATGATGCTTCACATATATTAAGTTTATTAATTCAGGTCAAATAAAATGTTTAATAAAACTAGAAATAAATTTTAATTTTAAACAAATTAACTGCTAGCTGTGAATTCATTTAAGAGTTTATTTTGATTTCTGTGATAAAGAAAAGGCCTAGCTAGAGTCCTTAAAGTAGGGTCATGACTTTCATAATTTAATATAATTAAAAGAGACCTTGATCTTGTATAAATCCACATATTGTGAAAATAACACCGAGCATGAATTAGATTTTTCAAGAAGGGTGGTAGAGATGGTTAAATTGTTCTGAAAATCAGTATGGACAAAAACCAGGATAAAGTAAATTCACAGATAAATTTGAAAACTGGTGCCCTTAACCATCACCTAAAGATAAATGATCAGCTTAAATACAGGATTTTGTGAACATTACTATTTTTTAAGTACTTTCTGCTTTATAAATTATCACACTTATAACCCTGAAGGTTTGAAAACTTTAAATTTACCTCAGTGACTTGGTTAGCCAAAATGAGAACAAATGCTGTATGACAATGAGTGGGCCATAAATGTTTATAATTACTCAATATTTTTCACTTAGAAATTCTTTACAGCCCCTTTTATGCACCCCGTTTATGTAAGATTTGTTAGATGTAGGACTGTAAACCTAATTGACAATGTTACAATATACAGTGATTAAAATTGAATTTTGCATATGTTTAATATGTGGTTACATTCATATTAGTAAGCTTTACTTGCACCTCACTCATTCTAAAGTTAAATTTTCTCAAATCAGGGAGTAAAGCCTACAGCTGAAGGTAAATTAACTTATATCAAGTAAATTTTTAGCTCAGCTGACTATAAGTCATCTGAGCTATAGTCGTGGTCCATTGTCCGTCGTCCGTCCGTCTGTCCGTCCGTCCGTCCGTCCGTCCGTAGATGTGGCACGTTTTGAAACTGTAAGACCTAGGAATCCAAAATTCAGCATAATGTTAGATGTCCCCAAGATCTCCTACCAAGCCGAAAACTGGGTCTTTGCGACTTCCTTCCTTTGAGAAATTAAGGAAAAACCTCAATTTTTTATTAAAAACCTATTTTCACACTTCAGGACTGCCTAATATCAAAACCACTCAACCGTTTTTCCTCATATTTCCTATAAATAATCCTCTATATATTTCCTATGTACATGCCAGAAATTAGGTCTGTATAATATAATTTAAAAAAGTTATGGGCTTAAACATAATGCATTTTGTAAATAATCAGGAAAGAAATTTTATCACTTAACACAAAACTTGTTAAAGCTAAGCACTTTTTTTCCAGTAATATTACTTTTATTAATCAAAATTAAATTGTATACCCAAAATTAGATCAAAATCTTTTAAATTTTTTAAAATATTAGCAAAAATAAAAAATTGGTACCTTAAATTTTGCCCAACTTTGACCATGGCACGTTTTTTTGCTGTAACTGCTGTGGATTTAATTTTCACAGCATGTTTTTGTTAGCTCTTCAACTGTTAACACCAAAAATTTGAAACCAGTTGATCAAAAACTGTAGATTTTACTCAAGTTTTCAAGCACCATGTCACATATTGCTAGTGTTATGCAGTTTGCTAGAGCTCAGCTCCCGAGCTTCAGCTCTAAGTTCCTTAAATTTGGCATACAGTTAGATTTCTCCAAAATCCCCTACCATGCCAAGAATGTGGTCACTAGGACTTAATTCCTTCGAGATATCAATGAAAAACTTCATTTTTCCATTAAAAACCCATTGTTACACTTTAAGACTGCCTAATATCAAAACCACTGATCTGACTTTAATCATAAATAATATACATATTTTTCTATACATTCGCTATGCACATGCCAGAATGATGTCAGTATTGCATAATTGTTTTAAGTTATGGGCCCAAACATAATGCACTTTGTAAAAAATCAAGAAATATATTTACTCCCTTAACAAGGGCATTGCTGAAGCTAGAGATTTTTTTGTCAGGGATGTAACATTATTTAATCAAGATTCAATTGAATACCCAAAATTAGTTCTGAATTTTTCAAATTTTATAAGTTATTAGTATAAATATAAAATTAGTACCTTAAATTTTGCCCAACTGTGACCATGGCACGTTTGTTTCCCGTGAGCACTGTTGATATAATTTTCATATCATGCACACATAAGGATTTCAGCTTTTTAGTTTAGAAAGCCGAAAGAAATTGACCAAATATTGTAGCTTTCAGTAATGTTTTTTATGAGACCCTGTCAGACTTTGGCTCTCTCTAGCCCCTCTTGAGTCACCTGTATGTTGACCTTGTTGACCTTTCATCAAATTATGCACGCTTGAGGCGAGAATCCTGTCAGCTTATGGCCAGCCATAGTTGATCCAGGTGTCCAACCCAACTCATCAAGTAGTTTTAACCAACAACATAACAATAAACAATAAATTAATAAAGTTTTATTGGTTTTTAATAACAAATTAAAGAAAAATAGAAAAGGAATTTGTTAGTTTATAATAACAGGAAATTAACTTGCAGTTACTGATGATATAAGAATCTTGTATTGATGGGTAGAATGTCACATATTCCAAATAACACCATGCAGTCACCTATGGCATTTTCAGTTCAATTTTGATGATAAAGAAGTAAATCATATTATTCATTACTAATCATTAGGGATTATATGAAGGAAATTAATGATAGACAAAGATGCAGTTGATAATATTAATCTAGATTCCTACTGTGTCTAGTGTGTACATTGATGTGAAATAAGTCCAGAATGAATTTTTTACAGTTATTTTTTAATATAAATAAAAGCCATAAAACCAGGTACTTATGATCATTATTTAAATGTGTGAATTTTGTATATTCTGGATTCTCAACATCATTGTTTGGTGAAAACTGAATAAATACCAGACATGGTGCGAATACTTGTAATTGTATTTAAATACAAATATGATTATGTACTCCATTAAATTTCTTGCATAAAGAATGGGAATTCAGGTAAAAATGAAAGTATATGAATACTCGTGCAAATACTTTCAAAATGTATTCATGAATGCATTCATGAATATATTCTTTAATATTATTTTAATAATTATATCAGTTATATTTCATTTTAAAAAATCATACGATTCTCTTATTATTTTTAATAAAAATTATATTTGGGACAATATTTGTAATTTTTTTTAATAAATAGTTAAACTCTTATATTATATGTTCTGTTTATAAGTTATATGGCCAAGTCAAAATCTGTGTGACAGTAGTACTCCCATTTGTTAATAAAATAAATGAAATCAATCCTCTTCCCTGTCTCCAAAGGTACTATCAAAATCATACATAAGCTAAACAACAACAACTCATAATACAGCTTATATTTATTACCACACAAAACCAGCATGTGCCTCATTTCTAAATAATATTTTTTTATCATATATAACAGCTGAGCGTCGTGACCCATAGGTCCCTTGTTTAACAGGTGGCACCACATACATTCACGTTTACTCTGCAGACATCCAAGCTCATATCTCAGTAAAAGTTTGACCGATTGGGCCAAAACTTTGCTTGTATATAGATCTCACATAGCTCTTTACATAGGCTCAACTGGTGGCGCCACCTGCAACCATTTATGCACAGCGTCCATCTGTTCATCTGCCTTCGGATAAAATCAATCATATCTCAGCAGTGGTTTGACTTTTCTACCTGAAATTTTGCAGGTTTATACATCCTGGACAGCTCTCTTGATTTTATGACAAGTGGCGCCACCTACATTCAGGTTTACTCTTCAGACATCCAAACTCATATAACCTTGCAGGTCCAAAACATCCATTTTGCTGAAATCATAATGACTAAGGTAGATATGCAGGACTTAAGAGGATCAATATTAAATTTAAAAAATAAACCTCCATTCATACTCCCAATCTTTGCACAGGTTCGCATTAGGCCTGTAGGTCTTGTTTTATAATTTAGCTTTGATGTTGATATTACACCTACATTGAGGGAGACATGGCTGTTGTGCAACTATCCAGAGCACATATGATTTGGACTGATGAGGATTACGCCATTTATTTTAATATTTCTATTTTCCCCCCATGTTCAAAAGTATTCATACCATTATCCTCTTGAACTACAAAGACAACTGTTTTTAGCGAACCTGTGAGCTTATGCGATGGTGCGGCGTCGTGTGTCGTCCGTCGTCTGTACGTTAACCATAGCTATCTCAAAAACAGCAGGAGCTAGCATCACCAAATTTTTTGCAAATAATCAGTCATCAAAAAATCTATATCGGATTTGGTTTATTTTTTTTCTACATGCATTTTCTTAGATTTTATAGGGAAAAAGCTTAAAGGCTTTAAAAATCTACTTCTCCGAAATTGTCCAGCCAAATTGTCCAGTATTTCACAGAAATGATCCCTGGAACAATCTTTCTCAAGTTTGTTCAAATGGTTCCAGTTCGGAGATTTTTGGCCGAGTTACAGGAGGTTGAACTTTGTTAACTGTGCAAAAAAGCATATTAAAATTTAAATCTCAGAAACGGCTGGAGATATCATCACCAAATTTAATGCCAATGTTGGGCACATAGGTCATATCTGAAATTGAGGTATTGGTGGCGCCACCTGCATCGGCCTTTTTTGTACGGGGTCATCAGTGCCTGTATCACACTGAGGGCTACAAAAAACTTTTTCTCTGACACCATATGGTCAAAATGTTTAATAATGCACAGAAATGATCCTAGGGTAGTGCTTTCTCAAGTTTGTTCAAATGGTCTCTTTTCAGTGACTTTTGGCTAAGTTATGGGAAGCTGAATTTAGTCATAGGCCATAACAGCCCATTTTAGGTCAGCGGCTACAAAGATCTTCTTCTCAAAAACCACTGGGCCAAATTCTTAAATCTTACACATTAATTATCCTCAGATGTTGATAATTCAAGTTTTTTCAAATGGTTTTGGTTCAGTGCTTTTTGGCTGAGTTATGGGGCGCTGAACTTGGCCAGTTTGCTTTATCTTCCTATATGAGTTATAAACCTGCGAAACGTTTTTCGACTGATGCCACTGAAGCCAGTTTGTTTAATATTTTACAAGAATAATCCCTACAATAATTCTTATAATAATTGTCATTAATGGTTCCACATGAATGATTTTTGGCTGATTTATTGAGATTGAATTGAGTCATTTTACCATATATGTTAGCAGTGTTATGCTGTTACATCTAGCCTGGCACCAGTTTATCAGCATCTATTACATCATGCCACAAGACATTTAGATTTCAGGTTATCTTTGGTTAATATTGACAAGAAAGGTTTTTAAAAGCTTTTAAAAAATTTAGATTTATGATTTAAGTTATTCATCATACCAGGCAATGTTACAGTCATGGATATTCAGTTCTCTGTGGCTATATAAAGACAACTGTAAGTGGATTATAAATTATTGGTATCCCTACTCAACTTAATTCAAGAATTTGCCATCAGTGAGATATGTCTGTATTTTAATTTTGCATTCAGTATGCATCTGTAATAATTTTACATATATTCCTGATTTCTTTTTCATGAAAAGTCAGCTGAAAAGCATTTTGTATTGGGAAAATAAATTTCAAAGTTATTTCAAGTAGGGACCACTTTTGTGTACAGATGGCAGCACTTGGTTTACCATTGGCAGATTGCCAGTGCCTTGATGTTGGCTATTAGCCAAGATGATGTCAGCTCTATAAATAGTTTTGGCACAGTGCCAGGATTGGAAGAAGTGCAGCCAGGTATAGGTTAAGAGTTCACTCAGTGCAGTAGCTGCATTCTATTTATAGCTTTGGCAGACTGCTCACTGCATCATATTTGGCACCCAAGTTCAGCCTGAATCTATTTATAGCTTTGGCAGACTGTCAACTGTGTCAGATTATGCAACAGGTCAAGAGTTCACTCAGTGCAGCCAGGTACAGGTCAAAATTTCACTCAGTCTAGCCAGGTGCAGGTCAAGAGTTCACTCAGTGCAGTAGCTTGAGGCAGCAATTTGTCACAGGTCACTGGGGGGCAACTGCCTTACTAGCCTGAGCCTTGTCAGCCCAGTGCATCAAACTCTGGGGAAGTTTGACCTGTCTATGCGTCTTTGGTGGTATTATCATTTACAAGACAGATGGTACCACCTACATTGACTTATGCAGTGTATGCCCCTGTTTATTTCTACAGAGGAATTTGATACATCAGCCTAAAATTGGGCATGTTTATACATATCGGGTAGCTTTATAGTGTACAAGACTGGTGGCGCCACCTACAATAATTTTTGCACAGTGTATGTCCCTGCTTATTTCACAGGAGGGGTTTGACATATCAGTCTGACATTGGGCATATTTATATATCGCTTCATTGTATATAAGACTGGTGGTGCCAGCTACAATCATTGTATCTGCCAAAACAGAGTTTTTCGGATACTATGTTTTCAGTCGGACGCCGACGCTGCCGCCATCGCCGCAAAGGTTTCCAGACAACTCCTCCATAACAACTGGGCAGAATTTTTAAAATTCGGAATTATGTTTGGTCTCATGTGAACTGCTGCGCCCTCATTTTTGGTTGACCTCTGACCTTTCCTCTCTGCCCAGCGTCCATTTGTGGGTCTGTTTCCACACATAAACCCACATACCTCGGGAACCATTAGACCGATCAGGCTAAAAATTTTGCACAAATGTAGCCCTTTGATAGCTTTATAACATACACTAAAAATGGTGGCGCCACGTGCAACCATTTTTGCACAGCGTCCACCTGTTCATCTGCCTTGGGATAAAATCACTCATATCTCAGCAGTGGTTTGACTTATCCACCTGAAATTTTGCAGGTTTATACATCCTGGACAGCTTTCTCGATTTTATGACAGGTGGCGCCACCTACATTCAGGTTTACTCTGCAGACATCCAAGCTCATATCTTGTGAACCGTTTGACCCATTGGGCCAAAATTTTGCATGTGTATAGATCTCACATAGCTCTTCATCATAGGCAAAATTGGTGGCGCCATGAGCAACCATTTATGCACAGCGTCCATCTGTTCATCTGCCTTGGGATAAAATCACTCATATCTCAGCAGTGGTTTGACTTTTCCACCTGAAATTTTGCAGGTTTATACATCCTGGACAACTCTCTTGATTTTATGACAGGTGGCGCCACCTACATTCAGGTTTACTCTGCAGACATCCAAGCTCATATCTCAGAAACGGTTTGACCAATTGGGCCAAAATTTTGCGTGTTTGTAGATCTCACATAGCTCTTCATCATAGGCAAAACTGGTGGCGCCACCTGCAACCACTTATGCACAGGGTCCATCTGTTCATCTGCCTTGGGATAAAATCACTCATTTCTCAGAAGTGGTTTGACTTATCCGCCTGGAATTTTGCAGGTTTATACATCATGTACAGCTTTCTCGATTTTATGACAGGTGGCTCCACCTTCATTCAGGTTTACTCTGCAGACATCTAAGCTCATATCTCGGGAACCGTTTGACCGATTGGGCCAAAATTTTGCTTGTGTATAGATCTCGCATAGCTTTTCATCATAGGCAAAACTGGTGGCACCACCTGCAACCACTTATGCACAGCCTTCATCTGTTCATCTGCCTTGGGATAAAATCACTCATATCTCAGCAGTGGTTTGACTTATCCACCTGAAATTTTGCAGGTTTATATATCCTGGACAATATCCTCGATTTTATGACAGGTGGCACCACCTACATTTACATTTACACTGCAGACATCCATGCTAATATGCAACACACCTCACTCTATTCCCCTTGCCACTTAATCCATGCCTCACTTCACCTGTCCCTCTCTGATTTCTACGGATACACATAGTCACTTGTCGACTACCCACATTCTAGTTTTAAAATGTCCTAGTATGAAATTTGCAGGTCCGAAATGTCCATTTTGCCATAATAATAATGACTAAGGTAGATATGCAAGACTTGAGAGGATCAATATTAACTTTTAAAAATAAACCTCCATTCATACTCCCAAACTTTGCACAGGTTCGCATTAGGCCTGTAGGCCTTGTTCATGGTTTAGGTACTTTGCCAATCTCAAGGTGTGTCCATTTGGTCCCAGCATTGTTAAGCAACCATTCCTTTTCAATTGTTAACCTTTTACATGAGACTGGTCTAGTGAAAGGACTTGATGCTTAACTTGTGGTGACTGACTACAAGCCTAATTCAAAGTCATGTTGGCTTCCAGAAAATTCCTTGGCCCTATAAATTATGGGGCATTGGTCAGTCTACTGTCAGTTCATAGTCAGTGCCAGAATCTCCACCGTGGTTAAGCAGACAGAACCTAGTGAGGACTTAAGGTCGCACATTGTGGATGCACACAAGGATGGTTCGTGCTACAAACAATATCCAAGCATTTTCAGGTCCATGTAGCCACAGTTAAGAGCATCATAAAGAAATTCAAGGTGTTCAACACAGTGAAGAACCTGACAAGACTGCGAAGGAATCCCAAAGTCTCAGCCAGGCTTGCGAGAAAATTGGTTGGGACTGCCACCATCAATCCACGTATCACCACCAATGAGATGTTGCAGGGCCTTGGTGACAGGGAACCAGTATCTCAAGACAAACACTCCAGAGGACATTGAAAAGGGCAGGACTCAACGGACTTCTTAAACCCAACCACTCATGATCACTTCTTGGCTTTGCCAAAGGTCACCTTGATAAAGAAGATGGATTTTGGTCATCGATTCTATGGTCAGATATATGGAGCTCTACGGGCACAGAGATGTTGCTTATGTTTGGCGTAAGAAGGGTTAATCTTTCAAACCAAAAAACATGGTACCAGCGGTCAAGCATGGAGGAGGAAGTATAATACTGCTGGGCTATTTCTCAGCAAGTGGGAAAGGGAACCTCTTTTAGTTGGATGGCATCATGAGGAAGGAACAGTACACTGAGATCCTCTGTGCCAAAATCCCAGTGGAAACATGCCGGAACCTAGTTGTAAACTACAGAGGACATCTTGAATCTGTAATTACAAATACAGTCTATGCCATAGATTATTAAGTCATGTTGTAAACAGGGGGATTAATACTTCTGAACATGATTTTTATTGCAAATTTGTTTAATAAAGCAAAATGAATGATTAAATCTGTCAGAAATACATGTGCTGTATGTGTGAAAGCCTATTGGAACCTTTGTATGTAATTAATTGTCGATTAAATGGAATCTACAAAGAAATATACAAGATATACCAAAAAATGCCAGGGGTATGAATACTTATGAGCACAACTGTACATACTTTTTTTTTGCAGTGCCTGCAGATACTGGCCTGATTTTTGGTGTGTGGGCAGATAAAGACCAGTTACAGTTAGAGTTCCTGTTTTGTCCCAGTTGACCTACTTTTGACTGTTTGACTGCTCCTGAACATAGAAAATTTCATGAAAAATAAAAATTTTCATAACAAATGCATATGTACAGACTTTTTTCAGCAGTGCCTGCAGATGCTGGCCTGATTTTTGGTGTGTGGGCAGATAATGACCAGTTACAGATCGAGATCGCGTTTCCTCCCAGTTGACTTACTTTTTACCGTTTTACGGTTCCTAAACATATAAAATTTCATGAAAAATAGAAATTTTTATGAGAAATGTAAATTTACAGCCTTTTTTAGCCCTCAGCTTATAGGCTGATGGGCTATTATTGTCACCCAAGTTGTCCGTCTGTCTGTCCATCCGTCCGTCCGTCTGTCTGTCCGGTGTCCATCCGGCGTCCGTTACCTTTTACCTTGTGAGCGGGATATCTCTAAAAGGATTCACCATTGGAATTTTATTTCATCAGTGAAGATGTATATAAACAAAATCTTGGTCAAGTTGGAAGATGGGTAACCTTGACCTATTTTTCTTTGTTTGAGAGCTGATTATACAAAAACACTCAGGAAGCATTGCGTGGATTTTCATAAAACTTATATGATCATTGGGAATGATGGTCTGTACATGCTGCACAATTTCAGTGGCACCACCTACAATTTCTGATTTTTAGCGATTTCCAGAAATAATGCAAAATGCACAAAAATTGCCAGATTCCCTGAACGGCTGAATGGATTGTCATCAAATTTGGTGTGCTTATAGGTCTTGATGAACTTAAGCTAATATTCATGAACGATGATGCCACCTATATTATCTTATAAACTAAGGCACTCTCCATGGCTCAGTTGTTGGCGCTCAGTAGTTGGTAAGGGTAGAGGAAACCGGAGGACCCGGAGAAAACCCCCGACCTTGGACGGGCCACTACAACCCATTCTCATAGCCACACTGGGAATCGAACCCGGGTCACCAGCAGAGAAGGCCCAGCGTTGAACCTCAGCTGTCCAGGTCCCTATTAGTTTCCTGTGCAAGGACATATTGTCAACATGTCAGTCGGCTGAGCATCATGACCCATGGGTCACTTGTTGTGTTGTGTGCACCCATTCCAGATTTAGCAGTGATGTTTGTTTAATTGTTTCTTGTTCAAAGTGTTTAGTACTTGCATTGTTCATATACATGTTACACATGTGCATGAAAAGTAATTGTCAAGCATTGAAGCATTATACCTGGTGTATATCCCATTGCACAGGTTCGCATTAGGCCTGTAGGTCTTGTTTTGTTTGTTTCAGGATCAACTTACCTGATTGGAGAGAAGAACATACATTTCATCTGAATAGAGCAGGAGATCGACCTGCCAATAGATAGACTAATATATACAACGAGCAGAAGGATGATCAGTTTCATTTTTGGTTGGATACTCTCACATTATATGTTTAGATCTGCTCTTTTTCTTTGCTCATCACATTTACTAGAAAGAATGTAAATAAAAATATTTAAAATTTGTGATTTACTTTAAGAGAATGGAAAACAGTCCTCGTATAGGAAATATAAGCGGTTATAATAACAGTATCACTTTGTGTAAACAATTTTACCATTATATACTTTGTGAACAATGGTCAGCCTAAGAATTATTACATATACTGGTAATATATATGGAAAAGACTATAAACTGCATTTTTCCTTGAATTTTAATTTGACTTTGTGATGTCTGTCTGTATTAAAATTTTCTAAAACCTGCAGTGATATTGGATGTTCTGATGGTGTGTGTATACTTTGAAGTATCAAGACTGATGGTGTAATGGGATGCCAGACAATGTAAACTGATGGCCCTTAGTCAGCCTGCTTGGCAGACTCTTTTTGTCTGGCCTAAATTCCTAACCCACTAACATGTGTCATTGATCAGTCTAATTTTATAATCTTTGCTTTAATGGCATGTTATTAGGTAGGTTGAGTGTAAGTCATGGTAATAATCCTTTGTCTGTTGTCAGTCCTTCTATCTGTTCATCAGGCAGGCAAGTTTTCAGACCTACCAAATGCTCCCAGCACTCTCACCGGTAACCACAAGCACTCTCAAATGTTGTAAAACTACCAATCAGCAATCAGAGGAGCCATACCCTCTCAGGGGTGCTGGACAGGGAGGCTGAAAGATTTTTACTCTAACAGGTAACCCTTCCCATCTCAAACTGGTGGATTAGTCTAATACTATAAATAGGGATGGGGTATGGTTGGGAAGGTAAATCACTTGATATCTTCAATGTTAAGAGTACATCTTGAAACTCATTACCTGCCATTATCCCAGAACAGCAGAATACCACTGTCACATACCTGACTTCTTATGGGACAGTGAGACAGCTTCTGACTATGTCACAATACCCCGAGTCAGTGACACAGGACAGTTCATGCCAGTGTGTTACAGTCATCATTCACTCGGCAAGTCTGACCAACGGACAGTAACACAAATATTTCAGACACATATTCTTACAGACAAAACAGAAGACATTATAGGTGCTTTAGTGGTGCTCTTTTAACAAAAATGGCATTACATACATTATGTTCAAGAACAATCAAATGATAGAATTAACACATAACAATTGCAAAACAAAGTCCCTGGAATTCCCTTGAGTTCTGAATGACATTTGTTACATGTATCTGTTTATTAAGTACCTGGCGTTCTGATTCGTGTTAGGCTCAAGCCCTGGGTGTTGCTATGGGAACCGTACTGGTTGAACCCTGGCGTGTAGAGACACGGCGCTCATTGTAGTCTAGAATTTTCGGGTCTCTTCATGCCCTATGGGCGTGTGTGTTTTGTTGTGTTTGGAACCTTCGTGAAAATGGAAGTTTCTGGGCTTCGGGTGAAAAAGCTGTAAATAAGGGCTGTGTTTAGAGTCGGCAGAGAGAAAAATACCAGCAGACACGGAAGAGTGTGACTCTCTCATCAGTTTTTTTGGACCGATAATTGCAGAACTTACAGATATTCAAGGGATTTTACAGACTCAATACAGATTGACTTCAGTTTGCCTTTAGGAATATTACTGGAACTTCACTTTTGGATTACAACAGATTGTTTTCAAGTCTAAATCGGACTGTTCTCTGGGAAGATTTATTTGAACTGTTTACATGGATTATTTGTGACTTCTTTATTCATTCCCTTAAACATTTCACGCTGCCTAGTGTTGTGGAATCTGATTTTTAGCTCAGCTGACTATAAGTCATCTGAACTATAGTCATGGTCCTTTGTCCGTCGGCTGTCCGTCCGTCTCTCCATCTGTTAAACTGGTATGTTTTAAAACCATTGGATCTACGAATCTGAAATTCGGCATACACTTAGATGTCCCCAAAATCTCCTAGCATACCGAAAATTAGGTTACTAGGACTTCGTTCCTCGAAGATATTAAGGAAAAACCTCAGTTTGCCATTAAAATCCTGTTGTTACACTTCAAGACTGCCTTATTTCAAAACCACTGAGCTTAATTTGATCATAGTAAATATGCATATTCGTCCATACATTTCCTATGTACATACCAAAAATTAGGTCAGTATTTCATAATTTGTTGAAGTTGTGGGCCCGAACATAATGCACCTTATAAACAAGGGACCTATGGGTCACGGCGCTCAGCTGATCATGATTGAACTATAAATGTATCACCATTGTGATACTATATTTAGTCGACAAACCTTATGAATATCATGGACCTATTAGGCTATTATAAAGGAATATAATGTAATATGTGAGTAAATCATGTATGAAATTACCTGACTGATGGATTAATATGGAGTAAATGTAGTGGTTTATTTTTTATTTATTTGGGAGCTGTTGAAAAAAGCAATATATTTGAGCAAATATGAATGCAATGACAGTACACTAAGCAGTGGTAGAATGATGATAAGGCTATTTGTTGAAGGATCTATAGTGTATGGAAGTCCGCAAGATTTCAATTTGACATATATAATGTTATTATTAACTATGCTGAAGAGTGGATTTATGAATTGTGACTGTATGACATGATATCTCTTAGGTCTTGACAAGGTACATTATATTGATGCCCACCACATCTACATATTACACAATATTGACATAATCTCTGGCACGTACATAGGCAACAAACAGTTATACAATATATAAAAATATGAATATATCTGATTCAACTTGTTCTCGTTTACTGAGGCTGACATTGGGATGGGGTTCGGAGAAGGAAACAGTGTGGGCAGCAAGAAGGGTTGGATGTAGAGAGAAAAGGAGATAGAGAGAGAGGGAGGGAGCATTCAACAGTACTTAAACACCTGAAAGGTTAAAATCTAAAATATTATGAATTGTAGATAAAGTCTGAGAGAAAGAGGTAATCTAGGCTATGGTTGGTTGATATGATTGAAGAAATTGTTGCAAATAATATTTTAAGATCTGACCTTGCGTTTTCATTGGATACCTTTTTGACAGGCTGTTGACAGTTCAACATTTTACACATTTGTCTAATGAGATCCAATTTTTTTAATTTAAACTTTAATTAAACTGTTTTTTCTATTTAATGATATGTATACAGTTGCTATAAAATCCCCACTCAACAGGCGGAAGGACTTGATGGGGGGGGGGGGGGGGGGGTTACGATGGGAGTTACAACGCCTCTGTCTCTCTGTATATATTTTCTTCAAATTATTAAATTTTATGCTATAGCAATAGCACTATTGTTGACAGTGCGAAGGAGCAAGGACTTAGTGGGGTGGGGGAAGGGGATGGTGGGAGTTACAATACCCTTGCATATACGTACAGGATATGAAATTTAATTAATCAGAGCTTACAGGAAAAAAAAGTTTATTCATAATTATTAAATATTTAAAACAGGCAAGAAAGCTAGAGAAACAAAGCAAATAATATTAATTCCCATTCTTCTGAGCCAGGAAATTATGAACAATTTTTACATAAATTCCCTTTTTTATAACATCATTTTTTTCCAGGTTTGAAAATGTAACTATACATTTAGAGTATAACATATATATGTGAATATTTCAGTTGATTCACATTTCTTAATTGCATCAACATATATATCTAATAAATTAGGTTTATAGTACCTGTCAACATAATGGGGTGGAGGGAGGAAGGGAGGCATAGGGGTGAGAGAGAGAGAAAGAGAGAGAGAGAAAGAGAGCTAGAAAGAGAGAAAGGGAAAGAGAGAGAGGAGAAAGGCTCTCTGGTAATTACTGCCTGACCCAGCCTGATCCAGACACTCACAGAAGCAGTAGGCAAGGAGTGAAGGTGTTATGTAACAGCCTGGAACACTGTTAACCAATGACTTGATGTAAACATTCAAGACATATGGTGTTATAAATATGGGTCACTGTGCTCAGCTGAAGTTGGCCTTGAAGGTAAAAATCTAAAATAATAATGGAGATCAAGTCTAAGATGAAAAGGTAATATATGCCATGGCTGGTTGACATGATTGGTTTGTATTGATGAGTGAGAAATTGTTGCAAATAATATTTTGTGACCAAACCATGCATTCTCTAATGTCAAAATTGAAGCATGTGAGCAGTTTGTGAACATAAGATGTATATTATTACCATGATCACTGGCTGGCTTTTTGAGTTTGTTGACGGTTCAGTAGTTTACACATTTGCTCAGTTGGATCTATTTTACATAATATATATTATTAAATATATGTATTTTAATTTTATAAAATGTATACAGTTGAAATATAACTGATGTCTCCAGTCCCCAGATGCAAGAACCTGGTGGTGGTGGTGGGGGGGGGGGGGGGGGGAGGGCTGGAATGATGGGAGTTACAACATCTCTGTATTAACATAGTGTATATACATATAGGATTTCCACTTAATTCAACAATACTTACAGGATTAAATAGTCCATTCACAATTACATAATATTTAAAAAAGGACAGACAGACTGTTAGACAAACAAAGCTGATAATATATTTTAATATTTTAAAGTTTTTCATGTGCAATATTACACATCTGAATACATAAGTTGCTTTCAAATTTCAGACTTTAATGGCTTAAATCCAAACACATACAGCATATGAAAGTTATTTCAACAGTGCTTAAAGGAAAAATTTTCATAATTAGTATATATATTTAATGATAATTGAGAGATGATGGACAGACAAGAGCTGATCACTTTATGTTCCATTCTCCTGGGGCAAGAATATGTTTTAATATTAGATCTTAATTTTTTCTAATCCAATTATCTTTCAAATTGAAAAAATTGTACACATTTGCAATAATAACTAATGTCCCAGTGCACAGGTGCAGTGAGGTGCTAAGGATCAATGACAGCGGGGGGGGGGGGGGGGGGGGGGAGAGATGGGATTAACAACACTTTTGCATAAACATTTAGGGCAAACAAAGCCTGATCTCCAATTCTGCTGAGGCTCGAAAATAATGAACACATGTTTGTATTAGATCCTCATTTTTTTATTTTAAGTTTAATTTGTATACATTTCCAATATAACATATATTTCTGAATATATAGTTGATTCATAATTCTAAATTGCATCATCATAAATCTCAATCTTGTCATGTAACACCACATCATGCATACAAATGTATATTTATATATTCATGGGGGAGGGGGGGGGGGGGAGGGGGTGTGATATGAGAACAATTGTACACCTGTCACAGCAGGGGATCTCCCCCAGTGACTGAAACAAAGCAGGAACCCTGGCATAGCTGACTTCCAGTGACCTGGAGTGGCCTACCTGCATCTGGAACAAAGCAAGTGACTACAATAGACCCTCAAGATAAAATTCAATAACTAGCCTAATTTTCAACCTTTTAGTTTCAAATGTCAGATTTAAACACATTAAACACTTATGTTTACATTCTGAGAAAATTAAATCAACAGTACTCACAGGGAAAAAATGTGCCATGGTCAAAGTTGAGTAAAATTTCAGGTACTGATTTTATGTTTATGCTAATAACTTATAAAATTTACAAAATACAGATCTAATTATGGGTATACAATTGAATCTTAATTAAACAAAGTTATATACTTAAAAAAAAATTCTCTAGCTTCAATAATTTTCATGAAACCTGAGTAAATATTTTTCCTGATTTTTTACAAAGTCAATTTTGTTTGGGCACATAACTTAAAACAATTACGCAATACTGACATCATTTCTGGCATGTGCATAGCGAATGTATAGAAAAATATGTATATTATATATGATCAAAGTCAGATCAGTGGTTTTGATACTAGGCAGTCCTGAAGTGTAACAAAGGGTTTTTAATGAAAAAATGAAGTTTTTCATTAATATCTCGAAGGAATTAAGTTCTGGTGACCAAATTCTTGGCATGGTAGGGGATTTTGGAGACATCTTACTGTATGCCTAATTTAAGGAACTTAGAGCTGAAGCTGGGGAGCTGAGCTCTAGCAAACTGCATAACACTAGGTTGATGTAAACAATATGTGACATGGTGCTTGAAAACTTGAATAAAATCTACAGTTTTTGATCAACTGGTTTCAAATTTTAAATGTTAACAGTTGAAATGCTAACAAAAACATGTTTTGAAAATTAAATCCACAGCAGTTACAGGAAAAAAACGTGCCATGGTCAAAGTTGGGCAAAGTTTAAGGTACCAATTTTTTATTTTTGCTAATATTTCAAAAAATTTAAAAGATTTTGATTAAATTTTGGGCATACAATTTAATTTTGATTAATAAAAGTTAAATTACTGGAAAAAAAGTGCTTAGCTTTGACAAGTTTTGTGTTAAGTGATCAAATTTTTTTCCTGATTATTTACAAATGCATTATGTTTGGGCCCATAACTTTTTTAAATTATATAATACAGACCCAATTTCTGGCATATACATAGGAACCATATAGAGGATTATTTATGGTAAATATGAGGAAAAACAGATGAGTGGTTTTGATATTAGGCAGTCCTGAAGTGTGAAAATAGGATTTTAATAAAAAATTGAGGTTTTTCCTTACTTTCTCAAAGGAACGAAGTAGCAAAGACCCAGTTTTCGGCTTGGTAGGAGATCTTGGGGACATCTAATATTATGCTGAATTTTGGATTTCTAGGTCTAACAGTTTAAAACGTGCCACATCTACGGACAGACAGACGGACGACGGACAATGGACCACGACTATAGCTCAGATGACTTATAGTCAGCTGAGCTAAAAAATCAGGAAATATATTTACTCACTTATGTTACTCTTTTAACATAAGAATTGCTGAAGCTATAGACTTTTTCAGGGATATAACTTCATTTAATCAAGATTCAATTGTATACCAAAAATTGGATCTGAATTTTTCAAATTCCAAATTTTATAAATTATTTGCATAAATATAAAATCAGTACCTTAAATTTTGCCCAACTTTGGCCATGGCACATTTTTTTTCTTATAAGCACATGTAAGGACTTAAGCTTATAAATTCAGAAATTTGAAAGGAATTTATCAAAAACTGTAGCTTTTATTGAAGTTTTTATGAGACACCAAGCCTACAGTGAAGCCCCTCTATATGTCCCCACATTGACCTCTCAGGCCAATTATGCAGTGATCCCTGGAACAATCTCTCTCAAGTTTGTTCAATTGGTTCCAGTTAGATGATTTTTGGCCGAGTTACAGGAAGTTAAACTTAGTCATCTGTCCAAAAAGGCATATTAAAATTTCAATATCAGAAACAGCTGGAGCTGTCATCACCAAATTTTATGCCAATGTTGGTCACATAGGTCATATCTGAAATTGAGGTATTGGTGGCGCCACCTGCATCGGCCTTTTTTGTTACGGGGTCATTAGTGGCTGTATCACACTGAGGGCTACAAAAAACTTCTTCTCTGAAACCATATGGCCAAAATGTTTATATATCGCACAGAAATGATCCTAGGGTAGTGCTTTCTGAAGTTTGTTCAAATGGTCTCTTTTCAGTGACTTTTGGCTAAGTTATAGGAAGCTGAATTTAGTCATATGCCATAACAGCCCATTTTAGCTCAGTGGCTACAAAGATCTTCTTCTCAAAAACCACTGGGCTAAATTCTTAAATCTCACACATTAATTATCCTCAGATGTTGATAATTCAAGTTTGTTCAAATGGTTTTGATTCAGTGCTTTTTGGCTGAGTTACAGGAAGCTGAACTTAGCCAGTTTGCTGTATCTTCCTATATGAGTTATAAACCTGCGAAACGTTTTTCGACTGATGCCACTGATGCCAGTTTGTTAAATATTTTACAAGAATAATCCCTACATAAATTCTTATAATAATTGTCATTAATGGTTCCACATGAATGATTTTTGGCTGAATTATGGAGATTGAATTCAGTCATTTTACCATATATGTTAGCTGTGTGATGCAGTTACATCTAGCCTGGCACCAGTTTATAAGCATCTATTACATCATGCCACTAGTCATTTAGATTTCAGGTTATATTTGGTTGATATTGACAAAAATTTTTTTTGAAAGCTTTTAAAAAGTTTAGATTTATGACTTAAGTCATCCATCATACCAGGCAATGTTACTATCATGGATATTCAGCTCTCTGTGGCTATATAAAGACAACTGTACGTGGATTATAAATTATTGGTATCCCTACTCAACTTAATTCAAGAATTTGCAATCAATGATATATATCTGTATTTTAATTTTGCATTCAGTATGCATCCATAATAATTTTACATATATTCCCGATTTCTTTTTTTATAAAAAGTCAGCTAGAAAGCATTTTGTATCGGGAAAATTTATTTCAAAGTTATTTCAAGCAAGGACCACTTTTGTGTACAGATGGCAGCACTTGGTTTACCATTGGCAGATTGCCAGTGCCTTGATGTTGACCATTAGCCAAGGTGATGTCAGCTCTATAAATAGTTTTGGCACAGTGCCAGGATTGGAAGTAATTCAGCCAGGTATAGGTCAAGAGTTCACTCAGTGCAGGAGCTGCATTCTATTTATAGCTTTGGCAGACTGCCCACTGCATCAGTTTAGGCACCTAAGTTCAGCCTGGATCTATTTATACCTTTGGCAGACTGCCAATTGTGTCAGATTATGCAAAAGGTCAAGAGTTCACTCAGGGCAGCCAGGTACAGGTCAAGGTTCATTCAGTCTAGCCAGGTGAAGGTCAAGAGTTCACTCAGTGCAGGAGCTGCATTCTATTTATAGCTTTGGCAGACTGCCCACTGCATCAGTTTAGGCACCTAAGTTCAGCCTGGATCCATTTATAGCTTTGGCAGACTGCCAATTGTGTCAAATTACGCAACAGGTCAAGAGTTCACTCAGGGCAGCCAGGTACAGGTCAAAAGTTCATTCAGTCTAGCCAGGTGCAGGTCAAGAGTTCACTCAGTGAAGTAGCTTGAGCCAGAAATTTGTCACAGTTCACTCAGGGCAACTGCTTTACTCACCTAAGCCTGCACAGCCCAGTGCATCAAACATAAGGGAAGTTTGATGTATTGGCCTAATATTTTGACCTGTCTATGCGTCTTATTTCCAGGTCTTTTCCAGGGGTTCTATTTGTTGGTTTATATTTTTAACAAAATTAAAGAAAAGTTATACTCAGACAAGTGCTCATTAAGGATGTTAACATCTTTGACTAATGACATTAGGATTTCATCTTCAAAGCATGTTCATTTCATCTGTTAAAATCTGAAATTTGAAACCAATTAATAAAAAAATGTAGCTTTCATTCAAGTTTTCAAGCACCATGTCTTGATTGTTTACAGCAGGTCAGTATAAATGCAGTGTGCTATAGGTTGTTACATAACACCTTCACTTCTGACCTACTGCCTCTTTGAGTGTATGGGTCAGACAGTAATTACTAAAGAGCCTCTCTCTCTCTCTCTCTTCTGCTTTTTCTCTTTCTCTCTCTCTCACTCTTTCTCTTTCTGTCTCTCTCTCTCTCTCTCCAGTGCCTCCCTTCCTCCCTGCATCCCATTCTGTTGAAAGGTACTATAAACTAGATTAATTAGCTATAAATGTTAATGCAATTTAGAAATGTGAATCAACTGAAATATTCACAATCACATACATATGTTATACTGTAAATGTATAGTAACATTTTTAAACCTGGAAAAATAATGACATAATAAAAAAAAGGGATTTATGCAAATATCTTTAATTTTTTCCTGGCTCAGTAGATTGGGGAAAAAATGATTGCTTTCTTTCTCCATCTTTTCTTATAAGCACTGTTGAATTAAATTTCATATCCTGTATGTATATGCAAGGGTGTTGCAACTCCCACCATCCCTTCTTCACCCCAATGAGTCCTTGCTCCTTGGTGCTGTGAACAATAGTTCTATTGCTATAGCACAAAATTTAATAATTAAAGAAAATATCTACAGAGAGACAAAGGTGTTGTAACTCCCCATCATAACCCCCCCCCCCCCCCCCCCACCATTCAAGTCATTCCACCTGTCGAGTGGGGACGTTATGGCAACTGTATACAAATCATAAAATTGAAAAAGAAATGTTTATTAAATAAATTGGATCTCATTAGACAATTGTGTAAACTGTTGAACTGTCACAGCTTATCAAAAAAGTAACCAATGGAAACGCATTGTCAGATATCAGAATATTATTCGCAACAATTTCTTCAATCATATCAACTTACCATGGCCTAGATTACCTCTTCCTCTCACACTTTATCTACATTTCATTAGCGAACCTGTGAGCTTATGCGATAGTGTGGCGTCGTCTGGCGGCCGTCGTCCGTTGTCTGTACGTCAACCTATATTATCTTGAAAATGGCAAGAGTTAGCATCACAAAATTTTATGCAAAAAATTAGTCTTCGAAAAAACTCTATCGGATTTTGCTTATTTTTTGGCTAATTGCATTTTCTTATATTTTATAGGGAAAAAGCTAAAAAAGCTTTAAAAATCTTCTTCTCCGAAACTGTTCAGCCAAATTGTCCAATATTTCACAGAAATGATTCCTGGAACAATCTCTCAAGTTTGTTCAAATGGTTTCAGTGCGTTGATTTTTGGCCAAGTTACAGGAAGTTGAACTTAGTCATCTGTCCAAAAAAGCATACTAAAATTACAATCTCAGAAATGGCTGGAGCTATCATCACCAAATTTTATGCCAATGTTGGTCACATGAGTCATATCTGAAATTGAGGTATTGGTGGCGCCACCTGCATCGGCCTTTTTTGTACGGGGGTCATCAGTGCCCGTATCATACTGACTGCTACAAAAAATTTCTTCTCTGAAACCATATGGCCAAATTGTTTAATATCACACAGAAATGATCCTAGGGTAGTGCTTTCTGAAGTTTGTTCAAATGGTCTCAGTTCAGTGACTTTTGGCTGAGTTATGGGAAGCTGAATTTAGTCATATGCCATAATAGCCCATTTTAGCTCAGTGGCTACAAAGAACTCCTTCTAAAAAAAAACCACTGCGCCAAATTCTTAAATCTCACACATAAATTATCCTTAGATGTTGATAATTCAAGTCTGTTCAAATGGTTTTGGTTCAGTAAATTTTGGCTGAGTTATGGGAAGCTTTACTTAGCCATTTTGCTGTATTTTCCCATATGAGTTATAAACCTGCAAAGCTTTTTTTGACTGACGCCACTGAGGCCAATTTGTTTAATATTTTACAGGAATGATCCTCTGAATAATTCTTATAATAAGTGTCTTTTATTGTTCCAAAGAATGAATTTTGGCTGAATTATAAAGATTGAATTGAGTCATTTTACCATATATGTTAGCTGTGTGAAGCAGATACATCTAGCCTGGCACCAGTTTATCAGCAGCCATTACCTAATGCCTCTAGACATTTAGATTTCAGGTTATCTATGGTTAATATTGACAAGAATGTTTTTTAAAAGCTTTTAAAAAATGTGGATTTATGATTTTCAGATATTCCTCATGCCAGGCAATGTTTACAATCACAGCTATACAGCTCTCTGTGGGTATATAAAGACGGCTGTACATGGATTATAAATAATTGGTATCCATAGTCAAATTAATTCAAGATTTTGCCATCAGTGAGATGTATCTGTATTACAATTTTGCATTCAATATGTTATTAATTTTTAGTGAACCTGTGAACTAATGCGATGGTGTGGCGGCGTTTGTCTTCTGTACGTTTACCCATACTATTTTGAAAATGATTGGAGCTAGCATCATGAAATTTAATGCAAAAAATTAGCCATCTGAAAATTTTTTAAATTTTATAGAGAAAAAGCTAAACAAGTGACCCATGGGTCATGACGCTCAGCTGACTGGGAGAAGATTAGCTAAAGGAAATTTTATCATCAGAATGGTAGTATATACCCATTCAACTGAAGCATCAAACAGATTAACCAACAGGCCAAGATTTAGTCTGTATTTATATATCTCAAAAATAGAGAAAAAATGTGTAAACTTTAAAAACTAGAATACGGGTAGCCGACAAGTGACTATGTTTATCCGCCAAATTCAGAGTGGAACGGTTGAAGTGAGGCATGGATTGAGTGGCAAGGGGAAATAGAGTAAGGTATGTTGCATATTAGCATGGATGTCTGCAGCCTAAATGTGTATGTAGGTTGTGACACCTACCAATAATCCAGAAAGCTGTCCAAGTTGTATACATATGCAAAATTTTAGGCAGAAAAGTAAAACCAATACATGTATATGAGTGATTTTAGCCGACAGCAGACAAACAGACAGACGCTGTGCAAAAATGGTTGCAAGTGGCGCCACCAGTTTTGCGTATGATAAAGAGCTATGTGATATCTATACACATGCAAAATTTTGGCCCAATTGGTCAAACAGTTCCTGAGATATGAGCTTGGATGTGATCAGCATGAACGTGAATGTAGGTGGCGCCATCTGTCATAAAATCAAGAAAGCTTTCCTGGATGTATATGCATGCCGAATTTCAGGTGAATTAGTCAATTCACTGCAGAGATATGAGTGATTTTAACCCAAGGCAGATAACCAGATGGACACTGTGCAAACATGGTTACAGGTGGCGCCACCATTTTTGTGTATGTTATAAAGCAAACTAAGGGCTACATTTGTATAAATTTTATTTCCTGATTGGTCAAACAGTTCCCGAGATATGAGGGTTTATGTGTGGATCAGACGCACAAATGGACGCTGGATAGAGGGGAAAGGTCAGAGGTCAACACAAATTGGTTAGGCACTAGTTCACATGTGACTAGATAATTAGTGTAAGTTTCGGAAAAATCTGTCCATTTTTCTCAGAGGAGCTCTCTGGAAATAAACGTGGCGGCGGCGGAGGAACCCGGTCAAAAACATAGTATCTGCAAAACTTCGTTTTGGAGGATACAAAAATACAGGTGGCTCCACCAGTCTGCAGAAACTAATAAAAACACTTAATGGTCAATATCCATGCAAAGAATCATGGTGATCTCTGCATTAGTTGTTCAGATACTTCAGCTTTTGTATCAAATTGTCCATTATTCTGAGGGATACTTCAGAGTCCTATAGCTTGAAGGATATGGGTAACAGAGACCTAATTTCAAGTTTCCACAGGCACTCTTCATGGGCCTCCTTGTATGACAAGAATGAAGTTTCTAGGTCCAGTTGTTGCAATTTGTACCCTGTTGACAGATAACCACATCTTTAAAGGTCTCAAAAAAAGAGAAAAAAAATTCGTAAAAATTTGAAAAAAATAGAGGTGGCGCACCCAGTCTGCAGAAACTGATGGAACAGCTCATGATCCATATGTATGCCGAAAATCATGACCATCAGTGTTGTAGTTATTGAGATATTGATGATTTTGTATGAAATTTTTGACTACTCGGGGGGGTACTTTGGGGCCCCATAGCTCTAGGGTTGGGTAACAAAGACCTAATTTCTGGTTTCCATGGAGACTTTTCATAGGTCTCTCAGTGTTTCGAGAATGAAGATTCTAGGTCCAGTTGTTACGATTTGTGCCACGCTAACAGATGACAGCATCCTTAAAGGTCTCAAAAATAGAGGAAAAAATCGTAAAAAAAACCCGAACAAATACAGGTTGTGCCACCAGTCTGCAAGAACTGATGAAACACCTCTTGATCAATATGTATGCCAAAACTCATGACCATCAGTGATGTAGTTATTGAGATATTGAAGTTTTTGTATGAAATTTTTGACTACTCTGGGGGGTCCTTGGGGGCCCCATATCTCGATGGATATGGGTAACAGAGACCTAATTTCTGGTTTCCATGGAGACTTTTCATAGGTCTCTAAGTGTGTCAAGAATGAAGATTCTAGGTGCAGTCATTACGATTTATGCGACGTTAACAGATGACAGCATCCTTAAAGGTCTCAAAAAATAGAGGAAGAAATCGTAAAAAAATCAAACAATAAAGGTGGCGCCACCAGTCTGCAGGAACTGATGATACATCTCATGATCAATATGTATGCCGAATATTATGACCATCAGTGATGTAGTTATTGAGATATTAAAGTTTTTGTATGAAATTTTTGACTACTCTGGGGGGGTACTTTGGGGCCCCATAGCTCGAAGGATATGGGTAACAGAGACCGTATTTCTGGTTTCCAAGGAGATTTTTCACGGACCTCTCAGTGTGGCAAGAATTAAGATTCTAGGTCAAGTCTTAACGATTTGTGCCTTGTTAACAGATGTTCACATTTTGAAAGGTCTCAAAAATAGAGAAAAAAATTCATAAAAAAATCCAACGATACAGGTGGCGCCACCAGTCTGCAGGCAGTGATGACACATCTCATGATCAATAGTTATGCCACAAATCATGACCATCAGTCAAGTAGTTAATGAGATATTGAAGTTTTTGTATGAAATTTTTTACTTTTCTTGGGGGTACTTTGGGGCCACATAGCTCAAAGAATGTGGGTAACAGAGACCTAATTTCTGGTTTCCATGGAGACTTTCCATAGGTCTCTCAGTGTGTCGAGAATGAAGATTCTAGGTCCAGTCGTTACGATTTCTGCCACGCTAACAGATGACAGCATCCTTAAAGGTCTCAAAAATAGAGGAAAAAATCGTGAAAAATCGAACAATACAGGTGGCGCCACCAGTCTGCAGGAACTGATGGAACATCTCATAATCAATATGTATGCCAAAAATCATGACCATCAGTGATGTAGTTATTGAGATATTGAAGTTTTTGTATGAAATTTTTGACCATTCTGGCAGGTACTTTGGGGCCACATAGCTCGAAGGATATGGTTAACAGAGACCTAATTTCTGGTTTCCAAGGATATTTTTCATGGACCTCTCAGTGTGTCAAGAATTAAGATTCTAGGTCCAGTCTTTACGATTTGTGCCTTGTTAACAGATGTTCACATTTTGAAAGGTCTCAAAATAGGAAAACAAGGGACCTATGGGTCACCAAGCTCAGCTGTTATATATGATAAAAACATATTATTTAGAAATGAGGTACATGCTGGTTTTGTGTGGTAATAAATATAAGCTGTATTATGAGTTGTTGTTGTTTAGCTTATGTATGATTTTGATAGTTCCTTTGGAGACAGGGAAGAGGATTGATTTCATTTATTTTATTAACAAATGGAGTACTATTGTCACACAGATTTTGACTTGGCCATATAACTTATAAGCAGAACATATAATATAAGAGTTTAACTATTTATTAAAAAAATTACAAATATTGTCCCAAATATAATTTTTAGCTCAGCTGACTATAAGTCATCTGAGCTATAGTCGTGGTCCATTGTCCGTCGTCCGTCCGTCTGTCCGTCCGTCCGTCCGTCCGTCCGTCCGTCCGTCCGTCCGTCCGTAGATGTGGCACGTTTTGAAACCGTAAGACCTAGGAATCCAAAATTCAGCATAATGTTAGATGTCCCCAAGATCTCCTACCAACCCAAAAACTGGGTCTTTGCGACTTCATTTCTTTGAGAAATTAAGAAAAAACCTCAATTTTTTATTAAAAACCTATTTTCACACTTTAGGACTGCCTAATATCAAAACTACTCATCTGTTTTTCCTCATATTTCCTATAAATAATCCTCTATATAATTCCTATGTACATGCCAGAAATTAGGTCTGTATTATTTAATTTAAAAAAGTTATGGGCCCAAACATAATGCATTTTTTAAATAATCAGGAAAGAAATTTTATCACTTAACACAAAACTTGTTAAAGCTAAGCACTTTTTTTCCAGTAATATTACTTTTATTAATCAAAATTAAATTGTATACCCAAAATTAGATCAAAATCTTTTAAATTTTTAAAAATATTAGCAAAAATAAAAAATTGGTACCTTAAATTTTGCCCAACTTTGACCATGGCACGTTTTTTTGCTGTAACTGCTGTGGATTTAATTTTCACAGCATGTTTTTTTTAGCATTTCAACTGTTAACACCAAAAATTTGAAACCAGTTGATCAAAAACTGTAGATTTTATTCAAGTTTTCAAGCACCATGTCACATATTGCTAGTGTTATGCAGTTTGCTAGAGCTCAGCTCCCGAGCTTCAGCTCTAAGTTCCTTAAATTTGGCATACATTTAGATTTCTCCAAAATCCCCTACCATGCTAAGAATTTGGTCACTAGGACTTAATTCCTTCGAGATATCAATGAAAAACTTAATTTTTCCATTAAAAACCCAATGTTACACTTTAAGACTGCCTAATATCAAAACCACTGATCTGACTTTGATCATATATAATATACATATTTTTCTATACATTCACTATGCACATGCCTAAATTGATGTCAGTATTGTGTATTTTTTTTAAGTTATGGGCCCAAACATAATGCACTTTGTAAAAAATCAAGAAATATATTTACTCCCTTAACAAGGGCATTGCTGAAGCTAGAGATCTTTTTTGTCAGGGATGTAACATTATTTAATCAAGATTCAATTGAATACCCAAAATTAGTTCTGAATTTTTCAAATTTTATAAGTTATTAGTATAAATATAAAATTAGTACCTTAAATTTTGCCCAACTGTGACCATGGCACGTTTGTTTTCCGTGAGCACTGTTGATATAATTTTCATATCATGCACACATAAGGATTTCAGCTTTTTAGTTTAGAAAGCTGAAAGAAATTTGCCAAATATTGTAGCTTTTATTAATGTTTTTTATGAGACCCTGTCAGACTTTGGCTCTCTCCAGCCCCTCTTGAGTCACCTGTATGTTGACCTTGTTGACCTTTCATCAAATTATGCACGCTTGAGGGGAGAATCCAGGCAGCTGATGGCCAGCCACAGTTGATCCAGGTGTTCAACCCAACTCATCTAGTAGTTTTAACCAACAACATAACAATAAACAATAAATTAATAAATTTTTATTGGTTTTTAATAACAAATTAAAGAAAAATAGAAAAGGAATTTGTTAGTTTATAAGAACAGGAAATTAACTTGCAGTTACTGATGATATAAGAATCTTGTATCGATGGGTAGAATGTCACATATTCCAAATAACACCATGCAGTCACCTATGGCATTTTTCAGTTCATTTTTAATGATAAAGAAGTAAATCATATTATTCATTACTAATCATTAAGGATTATATGAAGGAAATTAATGATAGACAAAGATGCAGTTGATAATATTAATCTAGATTCCTACTGTGTCTAGTGTGTACATTGATGTGAAATTAGTCCAAAATGAATTTTTTACAGTTATTTTTTAATATAAATAAAAGCCATAAAACCAGGTACTTATGATCATTATTTAAATGTGTGAATTTTGTATATTCTGGATTCTCAACATCATTTTTTGGTGAAAACTGAATAAATACCAGACATGGTGCGAATACTTTGTAATTGTATTTAAATACGAATATGATTATGTACTCCATTATAAAATTTCTTGCATAAAGAATGGGAATTCAGGTAAAAATGAAAGTATATGAATACTCGTGCAAATACTTTCAAAATGTATTCATGAATGCATTCATGAATATATTCTTTAATATTATTTTAATAATCATATCAATTATATTTCAATTTAAAAAATCATATGATTCTCTTATTATTTTTAATAAAAATTATATTTGGGACAATATTTGTAATTTTTTTAATAAATAGTTAAACTCTTATATTATATGTTCTGCTTATAAGTTATATGGCCAAGTCAAAATCTGTGTGACAGAAGTACTCCATTTGTTAATAAAATAAATGAAATCAATCCTCTTCCCTGTCTCCAAAGGTACTATCAAAATCATACATAAGCTAAACAACAACAACTCATAATACAGCTTATATTTATTACCACACAAAACCAGCATGTGCCTCATTTCTAAATAATATTTTTTTATCATATATAACAGCTGAGCGTCGTGACCCATAGGTCCCTTGTTATTAAAAATAATAAGAGAATCATATGATTTTGTAAAATGAAATATAACTGAAATGATTATTAAAATAATATTAAAGAATATATTCATGAATGCATTCATGAATTCATTTTGAAAGTATTTGCATGAGTATTCATATACTTTCATTTTTACCTGAATTCCCATTCTTTATGCAAGAAATTGTATAATGGAGTACATAATCATATTCGTATTTAAATACAATTACAGTTTACACCAAACAATGATGTTGAGAATCCAGAATATACAAAATTCACACATTTAAATAATGATCATAAGTACCTGGTTTTATGGCTTTTATTTATATTAAAAAATAACTGTAAAAAATTCATTTTGGACTAATTTCACATCAATGTACACACTAGACACAGTAGGAATCTAGATTAATATTATCAACTGCATCTTTGTCTATCATTAATTTCCTTCATATGATCCCTAATGATTAGTAATGAATAATATGATTTACTTCTTTATCATTAAAATTGAACTGAAAAATGCCATAGGTGACTGCATGGTGTTATTTGGAATACGTGACATTCTACCCATCCATACAAGATTCTTATATCATCAAAAACTGCAAGTTAATTTCCTGTTATTATAAACTAACTAATTCCTTTTCTATTTTTCTTTAATTTGTTATTAAAAACCAATAAAAATTTATTAATTTATTGTTTATTGTTATGTTGTTTGTTAAAACTACTAGATGAGTTGGGCTGGACACCTGGATCAACTGTGGCTGGCCATAAGCTGCCTGGATTCCGTGTATGCCTCGCCTCAAGCATGCATAATTAATACAGGTGACTCAAGAGGGGCTGGAGAGAGCCAAAGTCTGACAGGGTCTCATAAAAAACATTAATAAACTACAATTTTTGGCCAATTTCTTTCAGCTTTCTAAACTAAAAAGCTGAAATCCTTATGTGTGCATGATATGAAAATTATATCAACAGTGCTCATGGGAAACAAACGTGCCATGGTCACAGTTGGGCAAAATTTAAGGTAATAATTTTATATTTATACTAATAACTTATAAAATTTGAAAAATTCAGAACTAATTTTGGGTATTCAATTGAATCTTGATTAAATAATGTTACATCCCTGACAAAAAAAATCTCTAGCTTCAGCAATGCCCTTGTTAAGGGAGTAAATATATTTCTTGATTTTTTACAAAGTGCATTATGTTTGGGCCCATAACTTAAAACAATTACGCAATACTGACATCATTCTGGCATGTGCATAGAGATTGAAAAATATGTATATTATTTATGATTAAAGTCAGATCAGTGGTTTTGATATTTGGCAGTCTTGAAGTGTAACAATGGGTTTTTAATGGAAAAATGAAGTTTTTCATTAATATCTCGAAGGTATTAAGTCCTAGTGACCAAATTCTTGGCATGGTAGGGGATTTGGAGACATCTAACTGTATGCCGAATTTAAGGAACTTAGAGCTGAAGCTGGGGAGCTGGGCTCTTGCAAACTGCATAACACTAGCATGATGTAAACAATATGTTACATGGTGCTTGAAAACATGAATAAAATCTACAGTTTTTGATCAACTGGTTTCAAATTTTTGGTGTTTACAGTAGAAATGCTAACAAAAACATGCTGTGAAAATTAAATTCACAGTACTTATAGGAAAAAAATGTGCCATGGTCAAATTTGGGCAAAATTTAAGGTACCAATTTTTTATTTTTATTAATATTTTAAAAAATTTAAAAGATTTTCATCTAATTTTGGGTATACAATTTAATTTTGATTAATTAAAGTTATTTTACTGGAAAAAAGGCCCATAGGTTAAACTTTTTTTTGTGTTAAGTGATCAAATATTTTTCCTGAATTTTTACAAAATGCATTATGTTAGGGCCCATAACTTTTTTAAATCAAATAATACAGACATAATTTCTGGCATGTACATAGGAACTATATAGAGGAATATTTATGGTAAATATTAGGAAAAACAGATGAGTAGTTTTGATATTAGGCAGTCCTGAAGTGTGAAAATAGGTTTTTATTAAAAAATTGAGGTTTTTCCTTAATTTCTCAATGGAACGAAGTAGCAAAGACCCAGTTTTCAGCTTGGTAGTAGATCTTGGGGACATCTAACATTATGCCAAATTTTGGATTCCTAGGTCTTACGGTTTCAAAACGTGCCACATCTACGGACGGACGGACAGACAGACGGACGGACGATGGACAATGGACCACGACTATAGCTCAGATGACTTATAGTCAGCTGAGCTAAAAATTCGTAAAAAATTGAACGATATAGGTGGCGCCACCAGTCTGCAGGAAGTGATGGAACATCTCATGATCAATATGTATGCCAAAAATCATGACCATCAGTCAAGTATTTAATGAGATATTGAAGTTTTTGCATGAAATTTTTGACTTTTCTGGGGGGTACTTTGGGGCCCCATAGCTGCAAGGATATGGGTAACAGAGACCTTATTTCTGGTTTCCATTGAGACTTTTCATAGGTCTCTCAGTGTGTCGAAAAATGAAGATTCTAGGTCTAGTCGTTATGATTTGTGCCTTGTTAACAGATGTTCACATTTTTAAAGGTATCAAAAATAGAGAAAAAAATTCGTAAAAAATCTAAAAATACAGGTGGCGCCACCAGTCCTCAGGAAGTGATGGAACATCTCATGATCAATATGTATGCCAAAAATCATGACCATCAGTCAAGTAGTTAATGAGATATTGAAGTTTTTGTATGAAATTTTTTACTTTTCTGGGGGGTACTTTGGGGCCCCATAGCTGGAAGGATATGGGTAACAGAGACCTTATTTCTGGTTTCCAAGGAGATTTTTCATTGACCTCTCAGAATGTAAAGTTACAAGATTCTAAGTCCAGCGGTTACGATTTGTGCCAGGTTAACGGACAGACGGACGACGGACAAAGAGTGATTGCAATAGTGATTGCAAAGAGTGATTGCAATAGCTCAGCATGACTGAAAGTCAGCTGAGCTAATGATGAGAGTGAAAGAGAAAGAAAATGTGACTGGATGACAGAGAGAGGAGGGACAGAGAAACAAAGAACATAACTACGTAAAACAAAATACTAATAATTCATCAATATTTTAAGCAGCAACTTTATTTTAACATGTTTGAAAAGTATAAAATTTTACAAATAAGCCCTTATATATATCCTAAAACATTACAGATACATAAACACAATTTTTGACATTTCTGCAAATGTTTGTAAATGCTTGTTTTGGTAAAATATTTTTTTTTCATAAATAAATTGACCAGCCTTTTCTGGTTCCATAGACCAAACAATTTCATCAGGATTATGCATCTCTTACAGAATCTATTATGTCATACATTTGATGTCAAATCATATTTTAGTTTTCATGATCAGAGTGCACAAACCGATTTATTTTTCTATGTATAAAATCAAAATGTGATATATTCCCTGATATATTCATGCATTGGTTGTTCAGATTCTGGAGCTTTTGTAACAAATTTTCCATTATTCTGGGGGGGGGGGGTAATTACAAGTCCAATAGCTTGGACAATATGGGTAAAAGAGACCTAATTTCAGGTTTCTATGGAGACTTTTCATGGGTCTCCCTATGCATCAAGAATGAAGATTCTAGGTCCAATTGTTATGAATTGTGCCCTTTAAACAGATGTTCATATCTTTAATGGTCTCAAAAATGGAGAAAAAAATCGTGAAAAAAAAACAAACAAATACAGGTGGTGCCGCCAGTCTGCAAAAACTGATGAAACACTCAATGATCAATATCCATGCAAACAATTATGGTGATCTCTGCATTAGTTGTTCAGATACTTCAGCTTTTGTATCAAATGTTCCATTATTCCGAGCTGTACTTTAGAGTGCCATAGCTCAAATGATATGGGTAACAGAGACCTAATTTCAGGTGTCCATGGGGTCTTTTCATGGGTCTCCCTGTGTGTCAAGAATAAAGATTCTAGGTCAAGTCATTAAAATTTGTACCCTGTTGACAGATAACTACATCCTTAAAGGTCTCATAAATAGGAGAAAAAAAATTGTAAAAATTTGAAAAAATACAGGTGGCACCACCAGTCTGCAGGAAATGATGGAACACCTCTTGATCAATATGTATGCCAAAAATCATGACCATCTGTATTGTAGTTATTGAGATGTTGCATTTTTTTTTAATCAAATTTTCCATTATTCTGGGGGGTAATTGGGAGCCCCACAGCTCAAATGATATGGGTAACAGAGACCTTATTTCAGGTTTCCATGGAGACTTTTCATAGGTCTCTCACTGTGTCAAGAATGAAGATTCTAGGTCCAGTCTTAACAATTTGTGCCCTGTTAACAGATGTCAACATTTTTAAAGACCTCAAAAACAGAGAAAACAATTCGTAAAGAATCGAAAAATACAGGTGGCGCCACCAGTCTGCAGAAACTGATGAAACATCCCATGATCAATATGTATGCCAAAAATCATGACCATCAGTGATGTAGTTAATAAGATATTGAAGTTTTTATATGAAATTTTTCACTATTCTGGGGGGTACTTTGGGGCCCCATAGCTCAAAGGATTTGGGTAACAGAGACCTAATTTCTGGTTTCCATGGAGACTTTTTATAGGTCACTCACTGTGTCAAGAATGAAGATTCTAGGTCCAGTCTTTACGATTTGTGCCATGTTAACAGTTGTTCACATTTTTAAAGGTCTCAAAAATAGAGAAAAAAATTCGTAAAAAATCTAAAAATACAGGTGGCGCCACCAGTCTGCAGGAACTGATGGAACATCTCATGATAAATATGTATGCCAAAAATCATAACCATCAGTGATGTAGTTAATGAGATATTAAAGTTTTTGTATGAAATTTTTTACTATTCTGGGGGGTACTTTGGGGCCAAATAGCTCAAAGGATATGGGTAACAGAGACCTAATTTCTCGTTTCTAAGGAGATTTTTCATTGACCTCTCAGAATGTAAAGTTACAAGATTCTAAGTCCAGCGGTTACGATTTGTGCCAGGTTAACGGACAGACGGACGGACAGACGGCACGACAGACGGACGACGGACAAAGAGTGATCGCTATAGCTCAGCATGACTGAAAGTCAGCTGAGCTAAAAAACCTTTAAAAATCTTCTCCTCCGAAACACTCAAGCCAAATTGTTCAATATTTCACAGAAATAATCTTTTATACCATCTCCCTCAATTTTGTTCAGTCATCTGTCCAAAAAAGCATACTAAAATGACAGTCTCAGAAACAGCCAGAGCTATCATCACCAAATTTTATGCCAGTGTTGGTCACATGAGTCATTTATGAAATTCAGGTATTGGTGGCGCCACCTGCATTGACCTTTTTTGTGCGGGGGTCATTGGTCATCTGTACATTAACCCATAATTTCTCAGGAATAGCAGGAGCTACCATCACTAGATTTAATGCAATAATCTGTCACATATCAAATGTTGTGGGATTCAGCTTATTTTTTTGCTATCTGCATTTACTTAGATTTTATAGGGGGAAAGCTGAAAAACCTTTAAAAGTCTTCTTCTTGTAAACGGTCCAGCCAAATTGTTCAATATTTTACAAAAATGATCCCAGAGGCAAGCCCTTTCAAGTTTGTTCAAATGGTTTGCATTTGATGAATTTAAGTGACCAGTGTTACACAAATTTGAACAGTCATTTGGCCAATTAAGCATACTGATATAGTAATCTCGAAAATGACAGAAGCTAGCATTACCAAGTATTGTGGAAGTGTTGTTCACATGACTCATATTTGAAGTTGCAGATTTTGTGGTGCCATCTACATTGACCTGTTTTTTATTAGCAAAAACCTCGTACTTTTATCCTCTTTCAGCGTAAAATGTTTATGATGAAACTGTCAAGTTGAATCGTTCAATTTTTCAAAAGAATTATCCTAGGACATGGTTCTTTCAGTCATATCAGAAAAGCTTAAGTTGGTCTTATGGCCATTATTATGTCTATTTCAAACTGAGGACTGCAAAACTGTTCTTCTACAAAATTATTGATTCAATTATAACTTCTGTAACATTGCATAAAAATTATTCTTAGGTGGCCTTTGTTCAAGTTTACTTGAATGTTTTTTGGCAGAATTATTGGACCTTTAACAATGAAAGAACTGCATCTTTTGTTATTTTAGATATTTTGATAATAAGTTTATGAATATGTCAGCTTGAAAAAAAAAGCATTTTAGCCAAAGTCTTTCAGTATGTGTAAACAGATTGACCAACAGACCAAGATTGTGTTTGTATCTTTTAATAGGTTGAGAAACTGCTAACTGTTTCTGATTTGGCAACAGATCAAAAGTTCATTCAGTGCAGTTAGATATAGGTCAAGAGTTCAGTCAGTGCAGCCAAGCACAAGGCATGTGATCACCTCATGGGTGACATGTGAACACCTCATGGCCACCATGTGATCACCTCATGGGTGTCATGCCCCTCAGGGCTGCATGTGGACAACCAACTGTGTCAGATCATTCAACAGGTCAAGGGTTCACTCAGTGCAGCCAGGTACAGGTCGAAAGTTCACTCAGTCTAGCCAGGTGCAGGTCATGAGTTCACTTAGTGCAGTAGCCTGAGCCAGCTAGCAAATTTGTCACAGTTCACTCAGGGCAACTGCCTTTCTCACCTAAGCCTGGTCAGCCCCATGTATCAGACTCAAGGTAAGTTTGATGTATTGGCCTAATATTATGACCAGTCTATGTGTCTTTGATGGCTTTCTCGTTCACAAGACAGGTGTCGCCACCTACAATGACTTTTGCACAGTGTATGTGCCTGCTTATTTCTACAGAGGAATTTGATATATCAGCCTGAAATTGGGCATATGTATAGATCTCTGATAGCTTTGTTGTATACAAGACTGGTGGTGCCAGCTACAATCATTTTTGTGTTGTGTGCACCCATGCCAGAATTTCAGCAGTGATGTTTGTGTAATTGTTTCTTATTCAAAATGTTTAGTGCTTGCATTGTTCATGTACATGATAAGTAATGGTCCAGCATTGAAGCATTATACCTGGTGTATTTCCTAATGCCTGTAGGCCTTGTTATATTTTATATTTTAACCTTCCAGGTGTTTAAGTACTGTTGAATGCTCCATCCCCCCCCCCCCCCCCTCTCTCTCTCTCCTTTTCTCTCTACATCTAGTCCTCCTTGCTGCCCTCACTATTCCCTTCTCTAAACCCCATCCCAATGTCAGCCTCAGTAGACAAGAACAAGATGAATCAGATATATTCATATTTTTATATTTTGTATAACTATTTGTCCATAGGTACCTATGAAAATGCCAGAAATTATGTCAATATTGTGTAACATGTAGACTTGTCAAGACCGAAGAGATATCATGTCATACAGTCACAAATTCATAAATCCCCTCATCAGCATAGTTAATCATAACATTATATCTGTCAAATTGAAATCTTGCAGACTTCCATACACTATAGATCCTTCAACAAATAGCCTTATCATCATTCTACCACTGCTTAGTATACTGTCATTGCATTCATATTTGCTAAAAAAAATTGCTTTTTTTTTCAACCCCTCCCAAATAAATTAAAAACTAGACAACCTTAGGTCGAACGCTTGCCAGAAGTTGAAATGACAAATAGACGGACAGACAGAACAAACTGTCGGTTTTCTAACAATTGAGTGACTTTCAGAGCGACTGGTGAAAAGTTAGGCCTGTTGAACAACATAAAAGCAGACACAGCTGACAACAGCTGACAAACAGACAGACATACTGACAAAGTAACACAAGCTTTTGACCAGATGACTTAACCAGGTTATGGATAAGACTCAGAGGAAGAAAATAAGCTATAGTTCATGTAACTGAGGTTTATAGTTTTGAAGATATGGCCAAAAATTTAATATTTGGGAAGGTCGTGTGCAGCGCCCCCTAATGGCAATATCTGGAAAATGAATCTGTTTAGAGATATTAGTGTGAGAAATAACATGTACAAGTTTCAAAAGGATTCCTTCAAAACTGCGGCCTGTACAATGGTATATGTAAGACACAAGAACCAGCAAGCAGGCGAATTTGAGGACAATTACTGATAAACAGACAGACATACTAACAAAGTTACACAAGAATGAGGCCACATGACTTACTCAGGTTTCGGGGAAGATCAAGAGGAAGAAAATAAGTCATACTTTCAGTAATTGAGAATTATAGTTATGGAGATATGGCGAAAAAAAATATATGTTGTGGAGGGTCATGTGAAGCGCCCCCTAGTGGCCATATTCAGAAAAATTCAGAGAAATTCATTTCGAGATATTTGTGCAAGACATAACATGTACCAGTTTCAAAAGAATTCCTTCAAAACTACGGCCTGTAAAATGCTATGTGAGACGCAAGAGCAAGCAGGCGAATTTGAGCACAACTCACTAACAGACAGACACACTGACCAAGTAACACAAGATTGTAACAAGATGACTAAACCAGATTATGGAGAAGACTCAGAGGAAGAAAATAAGGTATAGTTTATGTAATTGAAGCTGATAATTTTGGAGATATGGCCAAAACATAATGTTGGGGAGGTCTTCATTCAGCGCCCCCTTTTATGTATGTGAAGCATGGATTGAGTGGCAAGGGGAAATAGTGAGGTGTGTTGCATGTTTATGTAGGTGGTGTCACCTGCCACAAAATCCAGAAAGTTATCCAAGTTGTATACAATTGCAAAATTTTAGGCATTTAAGTCAAACCACTGCCTAGATATGACTGATTTTATCCCACGGCAGACAAACAGACGGATGTTGTGCAAAATTGGTTGCAGGTGTCACCACCAGATTTGCCTATGATAAACAGCTATGTGAGATCTATACACATGCAAAATTTCAGGAGGATACATCAAACCAGTCCTGAGATATAAGCCTGGATGTCTGCAGCCTGAACGTAAATGTAGGTGGCGCCACCTATTATAAAATCAAGAAAGCTATCCAGGGTGAATACACATGCAAAATTTCAGCTGGATAATTCCATTCACTGCAGAGATATTAGTGATTTTATCCCAAGGCAGGTGAACAGATGGACGCTGTGCAAAAATGGTTGCAGGTGGCGCCACCATTTTTATGCATGTTATAAAGCTATCCAAGGGCTACCTTTGTGCAAAATTTTTAGCCTGATTGGTCAAACGAGTCTGAAGATATGTGGGTTAATGTGTCAAAACAGATGCACAGATGGACGCACTGGAGAGAGGAAAAGTCAAGAGGTCAACGATAAATATTTTGGCACCAGTTCACATGTGACCCGATAATCGTGTAAAGTTTCGGAAAATACTGTCCAGTGTTCTCAGAGTTCTATTCTGGAAACGGACACCGCGGCGGCGGACGCGTGGGCGGAACCCAGTCAAAAACATAGTATCCGCAAAAAGGCATTTTCACACTGAACATTCCATACAAACTTTTGTTTCTTCTTTAACATTAGTTAAAGGTACAGCTACAGCAGAAAAATTTGGACAAAACTTCCTGTAGTATCCAACCATACCAAGACAAGGGACCCATGGGTCACGGCGCTCAGCTGAAGTATGAAATTTTTGCAAATACAAAATATTCTATTGTAATGCTTTTCATATATACAAGCATATGAGAGGCTTAGAGGAAAGGAGACCTCATACTTGGTTATAGTAAGGTTCTATACATATGATAGCAAAACTAATACTCTGACAAGACTGTCATGAAGGAAAACAGAAAAGTTTTGAGATACTGTGATGCATATGAAAAATTTACAGATGGACAGGCAAGTGGACAGAATGGACTAATACCTTTATTTCACTTTCAAGGGAATAATGCATTTAAGTTTGTATTTTAGCCTTTTTTTTAGCATATCCACTTTTTCCATTAATAGTTTTTATCAGATTCATTTTTAGCTCAGCTGACTTTTAAGTCATCTGAGCTATAGTCGTGGTCCTTTGTCCGTCATCCGTCCGTCCAGTCGTTAACACAGCACGTTTTGAAACCGTTGGACCTATGAATCCAAAATTTTACATATAGTTAGATGTCCCCAAAATCTCCTACCATACCGAAAATTGGGTCACTAGGACTTCATTCCTTCGAAATATTAAGGAAAACCCTCAATTTTTCATAAAAAAAAAGCCATTGTTACACTTCAAGGCTGCCTAATATCAAAACCACGAGTCTGTTTTTGATTATATTTAGTATTCATATTCTTCCATACATTTTCCATTAACATACCAAAAATTAAGGTCAGTATTGAATATTGTTTTGAAGTTATAGGTCCAAATACAATGCAATTTTTTAAAAATCAGGAAATATATTTACTCACTTAACAAGAGAATTGCTGAAGCTAGAGACTTTTTTCAGGGATATAACTTAATTAAATCAAGATTCAATTGTTAACCAAAAATTAGATCTGAATTTCGCAAATTTTTTAAAGTTACTAGCATAAATAAAAAATCAATACCTTAAATTTTGACCAACTTTGGCTATGGCAAGTTTTTCCCATGTAAGCACTGTTGATTTAATTTTCACAGCATATATACATAAGGATTTAATCTTTAAAAATCTGAAATTTCAAAGGAATTGATTGAAAAGAGAAGCTTTTATTCAAGTTTCCATACACCATGTCAAGTGTTGTTTACATCAGGCCCACCAAGTAGTGCAGTGTGACAGAGGTGTTATAACCAGTTCATTCCTTGTTGGTAAATGTTAGAAAGTGTACATTAGATTTTTAGCTCAGCTGACTGTAAGTCATCTGAGCTATAGTCGTGGTCCTTTGTCCGTTGTCCGTCCGTTAACAGGGCATGTTTTAAAACCGTTGGACCTACGTATCCACAATTTTGCATACCATTAGATGTCCCCAAATCTCCTACCATACTGAAAATTGGGTCATTAGGACTTCGTTCCTTCGAGATATTGAGGAAAAACCTCCGTTTTCCATATAAAAGCCATTGTAACACTTCAAGGCTGCCTAATGTCAAAACCACTGATCTGTTTTTGATCACATTTAGTATTCATATTCTTCCATACATTTTCTATGAACATACCAAAAATTAGGTCAGTATTAGGTATTATTTTGAAGTTATGGGCCCAAATATAATGCAATTTTTAAAAAATCAGGAAATATATTTACTCACCTAACATGAGAATTGCTGAAGCTGGAGACTTTTTTTCAGGAATATAACTTTATTTAATCAAGATTCAATGGTTTACCCAAAATAAGATCTGAATTTTGCAAATTTTTCAAGTTATTAGCATAAATAAACAAGGGACCCATGGGTCACGGCGCTCAGCTGATCATGATTTGACTATAAATGTATCACCATTGTGATACTATATTGAGTAGATAAAGCTTAGAATATCATGGTCATGTTGGGCTTTTATAAAGGAATGTAATGTAATATGTGAGTAAATGATATATGAAATAACCTGACTGATGGATTAATTTGGAGTAAAATATAGTGGTTTATTTTTTATTTATTTGGGAGGGGTCGAAAAAAGCAAATTATTTGAGCAAATATGAATGCAATGACAGTATGCTAAGCAGTGGTATAATGATGATAAGGCTATTTGTTGAAGGATCTATAGTGTATGGAAAACTGCAAGAGTTCAATTTGACAGATACAAGGTTATGATTAACTATGCTGATGAGGGGATTTATGAATTTGTGACTGTATGACATAATATCTTGACAAGATCGGTCTTGACAAGGTGCATTATTTTGATGCCCCTCACGTCTACATATTACACAATATTGACATAATTTCTGGCATGTACATAGGTACCTATGGACAAATGGTCAACAGTACTGAACCACCTGGAAGGTTAAAATCTTAAAAATATGATGAAATGTAGATAATGTTTGAGAGGAAGAGGTAATCTGGGCCATGGTTGGTTTATATGATTGTAGAAAATGTTGCAAATAATATTTGAGACCTGACCATGCCTTTCCATTGGTTACCTTTTTGATAAGCTGTTGACAGTTCAACAGTTTACACATTTGTCTGATGAGATCCAATTTATTTGGTAAACCTTTTTTATCAATTTTATGATATGTATACAGTTGCCATAACATCCCCATTCCACAGGTGCAATGACTTGATGGGGGGGGGGGGGGGGGTGTTGTGTTATGATCAGAGTTACAATGCCTCTGTCTCTCTGTAGATATTTTCTTTAATTATTAAATTTTATGCTATAGCCACAGAACTATTGTTCACAGTGCCAAGGAGCAAAGCCTCAGTGGGATGAAGAAGGGGATGGTAAAGAGTTACAACACCCTTGCATATACATACAGGATATGAAATTTAATTCAACAGTGCTTATAAAAAAAGTTTATTCATGAACATTAAATATTTAAAACAGACAGAAAGATGGAGAAACAAAGCAAATAATTTTTTCCCCATTCTAATGAGCCAAGAAAAAATTAACAATATTTGCATTTATTCCTTTTTTTTCATTACATTATTTTAATTCAAGTTTCTGAATGTTACTATAAATTTACAGTATAACATACATGTGATTGTGAATATTTTAGTTGATTCAAATTTCTAAATTGCATCAACATTTATAGCTAATGTATCTAGTTTATAGTACCTGTCAACAGAATGGGATGGAGGGAGGAAGGGAGGCAATTAGGGAGAGAGAGAGAGAGAGAGAGAAAGAGAGAAAGAAAGATGGAGAAAGAAAGAGAAAAAGCAGAGGAGAGAGAGAGAGAGAAAGAGAGACCTAGACTGCCAGAGAGGGAGAGAAAGAGAGGCTCTCTGGTAATTACTGCCTGACCCAGACACTCACAGTGGCAGTAGGTCAGACCTGAAGGTGTTATGTAACTGCCCAGTACACTGCACTTATACTGATCTGATGTAAACAATGAAGACATGGTACCTGGAAACTTGAATAAAATCTACAGTTTTTGATCAATTGGTTTCAAATTTCAGATTTTAACAGATGAAATGTTAATGTGTACATGCTGTGAAAATTAAATCCACAGCACTAACAGGAAAAATTTGAATATTTATATTTTTTAAATGGTATCAGGAAAAAAAGAAAAGCATTCTCAGCTATAAAACTAATACATGTGTTCAAAAATAATCCAAGGATCAAAACACCCAATATATTATACCAGGAGCAAACTGGAGTTGGGAATGTTTAATTTTATGAACTGAAATAAAGGACCAGCAATATAAATTTTGATTATTTAGCCAGTATCATGTAACAACTGATATAACCATGGGTTATAAGTCAAACAAATTAAAATCTTTAATGAGCACTTGTCTGAGTAATATTTTAAATTTTTTATATATTTATTTATTATTTTAATTTTGTAATAAATATAAACCAAGTTAAACACCTGGAAAAGACCTGGAAATTTAGATTAATTTAATATAATCAACTGCATCCTTGTCTATCATTATCTTGCTTCATATAATCCCTAATAGTAAACAACAATTTATTTTAATTATTTATTTTTCATGGTTGAAATGAAAAATACCCAATGGTGACTGCATGGTGTCATTTGAAATACAATTTTGGCCATCGATGGAAGATCCATAAATGATCAGTAATTGCAAGGTAATCCCCTGTAACTCATTAACTATAAATTCCTTTTCCATTTATTTTTTTTTAAGTTCTTATCATAAACCAAGAATTAAAAAAAAGTTTATTGTTATGTTTATGGCCTAAACAAATACTAGTGGAGGGGGTTGGACAGTTAGATCCAGTTGAAGCCACCCAAGAGCTGGCTGGCTGCAGAGTGCCTCGCTTCAAGCATGCATAATTGGCCTGAAAGGTCAATGTGGGGACATAAAAGAGGGGCTTCAGTACAGCCAAGGCGTGATATGGTCTCATAAAAACTTTCATAAAAGCTAGTTTTTGACCAATTCCTTTTATAACTTCAGAATTTAGAAGCTAAAATCCTTACGTGTGCAAGATATGAAAATTAAATCAACAGTGCTTACAGGGAAAAAACATGCCATGGCCAAAGTTGGGCAAAATTTAAGGTACTGATTTTATATTTATGTTAATAACTTATAAAATTTGAAAAATTCAGAACTAATTTTAGGAATACAATTGAATCTTGATTAAATAATGTTATATCCCTGGCACAAAATGTCTACCTTCAGCAATTTTCATGTTAAGAGAGTAAATATATTTCTTGATTTTTTACAAAGTGCATTATGTTTGGGCCTAGAATTTAAAACAATTACACAATACTGACATCATTTCTGGCATATGCATAGCGAATGTATAGAAAAATATGTATATTATATATGATCAAAGTCAGATCAGTGGTTTTGATATTAGGCAATCTTTAAGTGTAACAATGGGTTTTTAATGGAAAAATGAAGTTTTTTCCTAATATCTCGAAGGAATGCAGTCCTAGTGACCAAACTTTTAGTATGGTAGAGGATTTGGGGGAATCTAACTGTATGCAAAATTTAAGGAACTTTGAGCTGAAGTTGGGGAGCTGAGCTCTAGTAAACTGCATAACACCAGCTTGATGTAAACAATATGTGACATGGTGCTTGAAAACCTGAATAAAATCTACAGTTTTTGATCAACTAGTTTCAAATTTTTTGTTTTAACAGTTGAAATGGTAACAAAAACATGCTTTGAAATTTAAATCCACAGCAGTTACAGGAAAAAATCGTGCCATGGTCAAACTTGGGCAAAATTTAAGGTACCAATTTTATATTTTTGCCAATATTTAAAAAAATTTAACAGATTTTGATCTAATTTTTGGTATAAATTTAAATTTTGATTATTTAAAGTAGTATTACTGAAAAAAAATTCCTACCTTGAACACTTTTGGTCTTAAGTGACAAAATATCTTTCCTCATTTTTTTACAAAGTCCAATATGTTTGGGCCCATAACTTTTTAAAATTAAATAATACTGACTTAATTTCTGGCGTGTACATAGGAACCATATAGAGGAATATTTATGGTAAAAATGAAGAAAACCAGATGAGTGGTTTTGATATTAGCCAGTCCTGAAGTGTGAAAATAGATTTCTAATAAAAAATGAGGTTTTTCCTTAATATCTCGAAGGAACGAAGTCATATTGACCCAATTTTTGGCATCGTAGGAGATTTTGGGGACATCTAACTGTATGCCAAATTTCAGATTCGTAGGTCCAATGGTGTCGAAACGTGCCAGTCTTACGGACGGACATCCGGACGGACGGAGGACGGACATTTGACCACAACTATAGCTCAGATGACTTATAGTCAGCTGAGCTAAAAATCAATACCTTAAATTTTGTCCAACTTTGGCAATGGCACATTTTTTCCCAGTAGGCACTGTTGATTTAATTTTCACAGCATATATACATAAGGATTTAATCTTTTAAAATCTGAAATTTCAAAGGAATTGATTGAAAAGAGTAGCTTTTATTCAAGTTTTCATACACCATGTCAAGTGTTGTTTACATCTAGCCCACCTAGTAACACAGCCTTCACTTGCATTATGTAACCCACCCCAGGCAGCTTGCCTTGGCCCAGCTTGGCCACTACTAGCAGGCTTCCACTCTGCCCTGCACTGCCCCCCCCCCCCCCCCCAGATGGTGCATTAACTAGATGAATGTTATAATTTTCTGTTTTTTTCTTTTATTCTTGGCTTTGCTACATTTTAGATTTTGAATTGTACCACCAGGGTTACAATGATCAAAGTGCACATTTAATTGTGTCCACAAGGTGGTGTATTGCTATGAAAGTGTGGATGTTTATCAGATAAGTAAATTCTTACTTCAGATGAGTAAAAACTTCACCAGATGTGAAATTGACTATTAAATCCAGTAATAAATTATAGCCGAGATAGTAATTAGCACAATGATTTTGTTTGTCCCTCATTCAACCAACAGTGTGTATATTTTATTTGAAAAGATGTTTTTATTTTATCAAATTTACTGAATCTTTTATTTTATTTCGGTGAATAAAATTAAGCATGTACTGAAAACTCCAATGTGCAAAACTTTTAAATAGTGATTCAAGGAATAATCTTGTAGATGCCATGTTGTAGCATTATTTTCTTTTAATTTCAGTTTAAACATTTGTGATTTAAAAATAATAAAATATATGTGTATGCATAATATGACCCAATATGAGCTACACTCTGGATAAAAAATGATTGCAACTTAGAATTCTAATATTTTAACTTATATTTTCAGTTTTTTTAGCTCAGCTGACTATAAGTCATCTGAGCTATAGTCGTGGTCCATCATCCGTTGTCCGTCCGACTGTCCGTCCGTCTGTAGATGTGGCACGTTTTGAAACCATAAGACCTAGGAATCCAAAATTCGGCATAATGTTAGATGCCCCCAAGATCTCCTACCAAGCCGAAAACTGGGTCTTTTCGACTTCGTTCCTTTGAGAAATTAAGGAAAAACCTCAATTTTTTATTAAAAACCATTTTTACACTTCAGGACTGCCTAATATCAAAACCACTCATCTGTTTTTCCTCATCTTTACCATAATTATTCCTCTATATAGTTCCTATGTACATGCCAGAAATTATGTCTGTATTATATAAATTTAAAAAGTTATGGGCCAGAACATAATGCATTGTGTAAAAAATCAGGAAAGATATTTGATCACTTAACACAAAATATGTTAAAGCTATAAACTTTTTTTCCAATAATATAACTTTAATTAATCAAAATTAAATTGTATACCCAAAATTAGATCAAAATCTTTAAAAATTTTTAAAATATTAACAAAAATAATTCTCAACATCATTGTTTGGTGAAAACTGAATAAATACCAGACATGGTGCGAATACTTTGCAATTGTATTTAAACACGAATATGAATATGTACTCCATTATAAAATTTCTTTCATAAGAATGGGAATTCAGGTAAAAATGAAAGTATATGAATACCAGTGCAAATACTTTCAAAATGTAATCATGAATGCATTCATGAATATATTCTTTAATATTATTTTAATAATCATTTCAGTTATAATTTGTTTGAAAAATTCATACTATTCTCTTATTATTTTTAATAAAAATTATATTTGGGACAATATTTGTATTTTTTTTAATAAATAGTTAAACTCTTATATTATATGTTCTGCTTATAAGTTATATGGCCAAGTCAAAATCTGTGTGACAATCGCACTCCATTTGTCAATAAAATAAATGAAATTAATCCTCTTTCCTGTCTCCAAAGGTACTATCAAAACTAGACATTTCTTGGCACCGCTGGTGCCATAGTATCGCCAGACAAATGAGGTTTTGTGATATTTTGTTGATATAATGTGATGTATTTGTATTTTAGCAATGAATGTGAGAAACATTTGTACAAAATATAGGGATATTTAAAGTGAAGGCAATTGTTATGTAAAAGGTTATGTATAAATAGAAGTATATATTTAATGATGTATTGAGTTGTATATGTATGTTTGGAGTAACTTGTTTGAGAAATAAACTGCATTCCAAAATATCCAACATTTGAAAAAAAAATTAAATTAAAAAAAAAATTAAATTAAATTAAATTTTAAAATTAAATTTAAAATTAAATATACCTCATTCCATAAACCATATCTATATACATGCATAACATGAAAGAAATCTGTCCATTACTATTTGACTTATAATGCTCACAGTATATACTTTCAAGTGGCAATGATGGGGTATTCAAAGGCGCAAAAAACAAGAAAAGGACAACAGGTGGCCCCACCTATCTTCTGCAAAAGACAAAACTATCCAAGATCTTTCGTCAACTTGATTTTTGGACCAATCCATGCATCCCTTTTTAAGATATTCATGATTTTATGTGATTTTCACCATATATGGTAATATTCAAGGTCAAAGCCACTCTCAAAGGAAAGGTCATGACCCCAATTTTAATATACATCATCCCATAGCCCATACCAATGTACATGCATTATATTAAAGAAATCTGTCAATCAGTTTTTGACTTGTGATGCTAAAACTAAAAGTACTGTCAAGTGGCAATGATGGGGGTATTAAACGGCACAAAAACAAGAAAAGGATACTAGGTGGCACCACAAGTTTCCGGTACATGACATCACTATCCAAGATCTTTGTCCAACTGGATTTTTGGATAAATCCATGAAAGATTTCTTGAGATATTTAAGAATTTGTGTGATTTTCCCCAAAAATTCTATTCAAGGTCAAGGTCACTCTCCTAGTTGAGGTCATGACCCCATTTTTAAAAAGGCTTCGTCCTCTCACCTATATCTATAAATGTGTCAAGTTTGAAAAAGATCCTTGAAATATTTTTTGAGTTATTGTGTCCAAAAGAAATCTCGGCGGCGGCGGCGCAACCGTGCCTAAACCATAGTATCTCCAGACTATGTCTGGCGATACAATCATACATAAGCTAAACAACAACAACTCATAATACAGCTTATTTTTATTACCACATAAAACCAGCATGTGCCTCATTTCTAAATCATATTTTTTTATCATATATAACAGCTGAGCGCCGTGACCCATAGGTCCCTTGTTGTAATTTTGAATCTGTCTCTATATGGTTAATTACCTGTAAGTATAATTAGCTATTCAATGAAGGCCAAAGCATGTTCAAGGAGGATGACACTTAGGTTAGAACTAATTAGCAGTTAGGTAAAGGCAATGGATCTTAAAAAGAAAATCACACCCTTGTATGTGGTGCCAGTCAGACTAAGAGATGTTCACACTTATGCTATTAGAGTTAATCGTAGCATTCTAGTTGATTAGTTATCAAAGAAATCATGACCAGTTTAATATGTTTATAAGGATTGGAAATCTGGTGATAGGGCAGAGAGAGAGAGAGAGAGATAGGAGACAGAGGTGTGCACCCTGTGCATCTCTGTTCACCCTTGTAGGACACAGCGGACATGTGGCACACTAAGATGTAACTGGCTGCAACCTTGGAAGAATATTTTAGTAAGTTATGGACTTCCATAACTTGAAGTAATGACCTTTGATGTGATCCAAAAGCTGCCTCCTATGATTGTTATGTTCTGTTAAGTATCTGTGAATCTGTGATGTTCAGCTGGAATTTGAGCCAAAATGTCAACAGGGACCAGTATCTGTATTGTTCAAATGTGAAGCTGTAGTGTTATGTTCAAGAGAATAAATTATGTGTTAAAGTTTGAAGGACTTAACCTTTGAAGTCACCTATACATAATATAACAACAACCATGCCATGTGACATATGGTGGACAACAGTGGTTTAGCATTCTTTCTCAAGATGCTAAGGTCCTGGATCCTCAAACAAGCCAAGTATGAGCTCTACCAAGATAATTCCCCAGTGAAACACAACATCTGCCAGAAGAAAGATGGGCATCCTCAGAAAACCCAATGTTCCAGCAGAGGAACCAAAAAGAAGAAAGATAATCCTCAAGTACTAGTATTTTTATAGTTTCTGGACACTTAAGTTACTCAAATGGACCTTGTTTTTAAACAGAAAATTGTAATACCTTGTAATAATAGCCAAGGTAATGTTGTTTAAGATAATTGTTGGTCATTCATTGAATCATGTATGTAGACTCCTAGTTTATTCAGTGTCAAGTGCATTTTGATGCACTAAAATATTAACCTAACCCAGAAAATACAAAGATGGATAAGTGTATTTCAGGATAGGTTCAATTTTACAAGATACTATTAACTACATGTACATGAAAAATCAAACAGAATATAAAAGAATCATATATGTATATACTGAATTTATTATGGATACAATAGAAATTACAGAAGTATTATGTTCATAATTCTTTAGTGCAATGGTTACACTGTGTTCATCTATGGTTATTAAGCTACGTAGCGACGTCCATCTCAATTCATACTCACTGCAATTACATCAAAGGTAGCTACATATTTCAGGTGGTTATAGTACTTGTGTTTCGAACCAAATTCTATGTGTACACGTAATTAGATCTAAAATTTTCAGATTAATAACACACCTATGAGTGTAAGCCAACCTGTCATGACCTCCATTTTCCATTTGTATTCATTTGTCATTTCATCGAAAGGAACATCATATGAATTCTTGCAAAACAGCTGAGACATGTATGAAATGCCTCTTGTAAGCTTAGTTTTGCTAATTAAGATGTTGTAACCAATTTATTACTCAGTGGTAAATGTTTGAAGTTCATATATGGGCTGTATATATTGCATCAGTCCAGTGGTAAAAATGATTTATCTTAAAAATTAACAGTGGTATGTTGTTTAAGTATAATGATATTAGTCTGTGTCTTGCAAAACCAGCTGAGACATGAAAAGTCTCTGGCAAGCCAGGTTCTGCTGATTAAGATATGTGCTATTTACTCTAGCCCTAATCTGTTATATAGGGTATGGTATGATATTGTGACTTCATACTTAAAATAATTATTAATTCTTAAAGGTTCGAGGACCATATGTGACACAGGTGTTATAACCAGTTTATTCCTTGTTGGTAAATGTTAGAAAGTGTACATTAGATGTTTGTAATTTTGAATTTGTCTCTATATAGTTAATTACCTGTAATTATAATTAGCAATTCAATGAAGGCCAATGCATGTTCAAGGAGGATGACACTTAGGTTAGAACTAATTAGCAGTTAGGTAAAGGCAATGGATCTTAAAAAGAAAATCACACCCTTGTATGTGGTGCCAGTCAGACTAAAAGATGTTCACACTTATGCTATTGGATTTAATCCAAGCATTCTTGTTGATTAGTAAATTATCAAAGAAATCATGACCAGTTCAATATGTTTATAAGGATTGGTAATCGGGTGATAGGACAGAGAGAGAGAGAGAGATAGGAGACAGAGGTGTGCACCCTGTGCATCTCTGTTCACCCTTGTAGGACACAGCGGACATGTGGCACACTAAGATGTAACTGGCTGCAACCTTGGAAGAATATTTAAGTAAGTTATGGACTTCCATAAGCAGAAGTAATGATCTTTGATGTGAATTCCAAGAGCTGCCTCCTATGATTGTTATGTTCTGTTAAGTATCTGTGAATCTGTGATGTTCAGCTGGAATTTGAGCCAAAATGTCAACAGGGACCAGTATCTGTATTGTTCAACTGTGAAGCTGTAGTGTTATGTTCAACAGAATAAATTATGTGTTAAAGTTTGAAGGACTTACCCTTAGAAGTCACCTAGATAATATAACAAAAACAATGCCATGTGACAGCAGCCTTCACTTGTATTGTGTAACCCTCTCCTTGCAGCTTGCCCTGGCTCAGCTTGGCCACTACTAGCAGGCCTCCCTGCACTCTCCCCCCCCCCCCCCCCAGCTGGTGCATAAACTAGATGAATGTTATAATTTTCTGTATTTTATTCATTCTTATTCTAGGCTAGTGCTACATTTTAGATTTTGTATTGTACCAACAGGGTAACAATGATTAAAGTGCACATTTAATTGTGTCCACAAAGTGGTGTATTGCTATATGAAACTGTTGATGTTCATCAGATAAGTAATTCCTTACTTCAGAAGAGTTAAAACTTCACCAGGCGTGAAATTGACTATTAATTCCAGTAAAAAATTATAGCTGAGATAGTAATTAGCACAATGATGATGTTTGTCCCTCATTCAACTAACAGTGTGTATACTTTATTTGAAAAGATGGTTTTATTTTATAAGATTTACTAAATCTTTTATTTTGGTGAATAAAATTAAGCATGTACTGAAAGCTCCAATGTACAAAACTTTTCAATGGTGATTCAAGGAATAATCTTGAAGATGCCATGTTGTAGCATTATTTTCTTTTAAATTCACTTTAAACATTTGTGATTTAAAAATAATAAAATATATGTGTATGCATAATATGACCCGATATGAACTACACTCTGGATAAATAAATAATGATTGCAACTTAGAATTCTAATATTTTAACTTATATTTTCAGATTTTTTTATAACAAATTTATAAAATCTAAATAAATAAAAAATGAATCTGATAAAAACTGTTAATTGAAAAAGTGGATATGCTAAAAAAAAGGCTTAAATATAAACTTAAATGCATTATTCCCTTGAAAGTGAAATGAAGGTATTAGTCCATTCTGTCCTCTTGCCTGTCCATTTTCATAAGCATCACAGTATCTCAAATAGTTTACTGTTTTTCTTCATGACAGTCTTGTCAGAGTATTAGTTTTGCAATCATATATTTAAAACTTTGCTATAACCAAGTAGGAGGGGCCCTTTCCTCTTAGCTTCTCATATGCTTTTATAAATGAAAAATATTACAATAGAATACCAGAACACCAGTTTTGCATATGATAAAGAGCTATGTGAGATCTTTAAACATGCAAAATTTTTGCCCAATCGGTCAAATGGTGTCTGAGATATGAGCTTGGATGTCTGCAGCATAAACGTGAATGTAGGTGGCGCCACCTGTCATAAAATCAAGAAAGCTATCTAGGATGTATACGCATGCCAAATATCAGGTGAATTAGTCAAACCACTGCAGAGATATGAGTGATTTTAACCCAAGGCAGATGACCAGATAGACACTGTGCAAAAATGGCTGCAGGTGGCGCCACCATTCTTTGTGTATGTTATAAAGCTAACCAAGGGCTACATTTGTACAATTTTTTTTCCTGATCAATCAAATGGTTCCCGAGATATGTGGGTTTATGTGTGGAAACAGACGCACAAACAGACGCTGGGCAGAGAGGAAAGGTCAGAGGTCAAGGCCAATTGGTTAGGCACCAGTTCACATGTGACCCGATTACTGGTGTAAATTTTGGAAAAATCCGTCCGGTAGTCTCAGAGGAGTTCTCCGGAAACGAACGTGACGGCGGAACCCGGTCAAAAACATAGTATCCGCAAAACTTTGTTTGGCGGATACAATAAAATATATGTGTATGCATAATATGACCTGACATGAGCTACACTTTGGATAAATTATGATTGCAACTTAGAATTCGGATATTTTTACTTATTTTTCCAGATTTTTTAGCGAATCTGTGAGCTTATGCGATGGTGCGGCGGCGTCCGTCGTGTGTCGTCTGTACGTTAACCATAGCTATCTCAAAAATGGCAGGAGCTAGCATCACCAAATTTTTTGCAAATATTCAGTCATCCAAAAAACTATATCGGATTTTGTTTATTTTTTATGCCCCCGCAACAAAGTGGCCGGGGCATATAGTTTTACCCATGTCCGTCATTCTGTCGATTCGAAATCAAACAGTTGTACGGACTTTTTTTCGCAATGCCTGCAGATATTGGCCTGATTTTTGGTGTGTGGGCAGATAATGACCAGTTACAGATCGAGTTCGCGTTTCGTCCCGGTTGACCTACTTTTGACCGTTTTACGGCTCCTAAACTTAGAAAATTTCATGAAGAATAGAAATTTTCATGACAAATACACATGTACGGACTTTTTTTCATAATGCCTGCAGATATTGGCCTGATTTTTGGTGTGTGGGCAGATAATGACCAGTTACAGATTGAGTTCACGTTTCATCCCGGTTGACCTACTTTTGACCGTTTTACGGCTCCTAAACTTAGAAAATTTCATGAAAAATAGAAATTTTCATGACAAATACACATGTACGGACTTTTTTTCGCAATGCCTGCAGATATTGGCCTGATTTTTGGTGTGTGGGCAGATAATGACCAGTTACAGATCGAGTTGGCGTTTCGTCCCGGTTGACATACTTTTGACCGTTTTACGGCTCCTAAACTTAGAAAAATTCATGAAAAATAGAAATTTTCATGACAAATACACATGTACAGCCGTTTTTAGCCCTCAGCTCATAGGCTGATGGGCTATTGTCGTCACCCAAGCTGTCCGTCTGTCCATCTGTCTGTCCGGTGTCTGTCCGTCCGTCCGTCCGTTCCGTGTCTGTTTTACCCATGTCCGTCATTCCGTCATTCCGAAATCAAACAGTTGTACGGACTTTTTTTCGCAATGCCTGCAGATATTGGCCTGATTTTTGGTGTGTGGGCAGATAATGACCAGTTACAGATGGAGTTCGCGTTTCGTCCGAGTTGACCTACTTTTGACTGTTTTACGGCTCCTAAACTTAGAAAATTTCATGAAGAATAGAAATTTTCATGACAAATACACATGTACGGACTTTTTTTCGTAATGCCTGCAGATATTGGCCTGATTTTTGGTGTGTGAGCAGATAATGACCAGTTACAGATTGAGTTCGCGTTTCATCCCGGTTGACCTACTTTTGACCGTTTTACGGCTCCTAAACTTAGTAAATTTCATGAAAAATAGAAATTTTCATGAAAAATACACATGTACTGACTTTTTTTCGCAATGCCTGCAGATATTGGCCTGATTTTTGGTGTGTGGGCAGATAATGACCAGTTACAGATCTAGTTGGCGTTTCGTCCCGGTTGACCTACTTTTGACCGTTTTATGGCTCCTAAACTTAGAAAAATTCATGAAAAATAGAAATTTTCATGACAAATACACATGTACAGCTGTTTTTAGCCCTCAGCTCATAGGCTGATGGGCTATTGTCGTCACCCAAGCTGTCCGTCTGTCCATCTGTCTGTCCGGTGTCTGTCCGTCCGTCCCTCCGTTCCGTGTCTGTTAACTTTTACCTTGTGAGCGGGATATCTCTAAAAGGATTCACAGTTGGAATTTTATTTCATCAGTGAAGATGTATATCGATAAAATCTCGGTCAAGTTCGGAGATGGGTGACCTTGACCCATTTTTCTACATTTTAGAGCTGATTATAGAAAAACACTCAGAAGTTTATATCTCAGGAACCATTGTGTGGATTTTCACAAAACTTACTATGGTCATTGGGACTGATGGTCTGTATGTGCTGCACAATTTTGGTGGCGCCACCTGCAATTTCTGATTTTTTAATGAAATTTTATCGGATTTTTCAATTTTGGTCTTTTGTGCAGGATATCTCCAAAGGTATTCAACTAAGGAACTTCATTTCTTCAGTGCTATTGCATTATATTTACAAAATCTTGGTCAAGTTCAAAGATGGGTGATCTTGACCTACTTTTCAAGGTCACAGAGCTTAGTATAGAAAAAAACTTAGGAGCTTATTTCTCAGGAAGCATTTGGTGGATTGTTATGAAACATGGTATATACCTCTCCAATTTAAATTTATAAATGATTATCAACTTTTGCTAATATTCTAGTTTTGCAATGCAATGCTTACAGATACTGGCCTAATGTTTGGTCTGTGGGCGCATAATGACCACTTACAGATCGAGTTCGCGTTTCGTCCCAGTTAACCTATTTTTCACCATATGACAGATCCTGAACATAGAAAATTTCATGAAAGACAGAAATTTTCATGAAAAATGCACATATATGGACTTTTTTTCACAATGCCTGCAGATACTGGCCTGATTTTTTGGTGTGTTGCTTGATAATGACCCTTTACAGATCGAGTTTGCATTTTACCCTTGTTGATCTACTTTTGACCATACAACACTTCCTGAACTTAAAATTTTTTACAAAATTTAACAGATGTTTCTAATTTGCCCCAGGCGGGGGCAATCGTGTCGTTCCGACACATCTAGTTTATAACTGCATTTTCTTAGATTTTATAGGGAAAAAGCTAAAAAAACTTTAAAAATCTTCTTCTCTGAAACTGTCCAGCCAAATTGTCCAATATTTCACAGAAATGATCCCTGGAACAATCTTTCTCAAGTTTGTTCAAATGGTTCCAGTTGGGAGATTTTTGGCTGAGTTACAGGAGGTTGAACTTTGTTAACTGTGCAAAAAAGCATATTAAAATTTAAATCTCAGAAACGGCTGGAGCTATCATCACCAAATTTTATGCCAATGTTGGTCACATGAGTCATATCTGAAATTGAGGTTTTGGTGGTGCCACCTGCATCGGCCTTTTTTGTACGGCGTCATCAGTGCCCGTATCACACTGACAGCTACAAATAACTTCTTCTCTGAAACGAAATGGCCAAATTGTTTAATATCGCACAGAAATGATCCTAGGGTAGTGCTTTCTGAAGTTTGTTCAAATGGTCTCAGTTCAGTGACTTTTGGCTAAGTTATGGGAAGCTGAATTTAGTCATATGCCATAACAACCCATTTTAGCTCAGTGGCTACAAAGATCTTCTTCTCAAAAACCAATGGGCCAAATTCTTAAATCTCACACATTAATTATCCTTAGATGTTGATAATTCAAGTTTGTTCAAATGGTTTTGGTTCAGTGCTTTTTGGCTGAGTTATGGGAAGCTGAACTTAGCCAGTTTGCTGTATCTTCCTATATGAGTTATAAACCTGCGAAACGCTTTTCGACCGATGCCACTGAAGCCAGTTTGTTAAATATTTTACCAGAATAATCCCTACAATAATTCTTATAATAATTGTCATTAATGGTTTCACATGAATGATTTTTGGCTGAATTATGGAGATTGAATTGAGTCATTTTACCATATATGTTAGCTGTGTGATGCTGTTGCATCTAGCCTGGCACCAGTTTATCAGCATCTATTACATCATGCCACTAGACATTTAGATTTCAGGTTATCTTAGGTTAATTTTGACAAGAAATTTTTTTTTAAAAGCTTTTAAAAAATTTAGATTTATGATTTAAGTTATTCATCATACCAGGCTATGTTACAATCATGGATATTGAGCTATATAAAGACAACTGTGGCTATATAAAGACAACTGTACTTGGATTATAAATTATTGGTATCCCTCTCAACTTAATTCAAGAATTTGCTATCAATGAGATATTTCTGTATTTTTATTTTGCATTCAGTATGCATCCGTAATAATTTTACATATATTCCTGATTTCTTTTTTTTATAAAAAGTCAGCTGAAAAGCATTTTGTATTGGGAAAATAAATTTCAAAGTTATTTCAAGTAGGGACCACTTTTGTGTACAGATGGCAGCACTTGGTTTACCATTGGCAGATTGCCAGTGCCTTGATGTTGGCCATTAGCCAAGATGATGTCAGCTCTATAAATAGTTTTGGCACAGTGCCAGGATTGGAAGAAGTGCAGCCAGGTATAGGTCAAGAGTTCACTCGGTGCAGTAGCTGCATTCTATTTATAGCTTTTCTATTTATAGCTATGATGCTCACTGCATCATATTTGGCACCAAAGTTCAGCCTGAATCTATTTATAGCTTTGGCAGACTGCCAGCTGTGTCAGATTATGCAACAGGTCGAGTTTACTCAGTGCAGCCAGGTAAAGGTCAAAAGTTCACTCAGTCTAGCCAGGTGCAGGTCAAGAGTTCACTCAGTGCAGTAGCTTGAGGCAGCAATTTGTCACAGGTCACTGGGGGGCAAATGCCTTACTCACCTAAGCCTCGTCAGCCCAGTGCATCAAACTCTAGGGAAGTCTGATGTATTGGACTGATATTTTTTTACCTGTCTATGCGTCTTTGATGTTATTCTCATTTACAAGACAGGTAGTGCCACCCACATTGACTTTTTCAGTGTATGCGCCTGCTTATTTCTACAGAGGAATTTGATACATCAGCCTAAAATTGGGCTTGTTTATACATATCGGGTAGCTTTATAGTGTACAAGACTGGTGGCTCCACCTACAACTAGACATTTCTTGGCACCGCAGGTGCCAGAGTATCCCCAGACATAGTAGCCCCCCCCCCTTTAAGAACAGACCCCCATTTTTAGCAGCATATACTGACACTTTGCTTATTTATTGTTTCTTCAATCTAACAATCCACAATCTAGTTGAAGATGTTGGCCTGTGACCTTGATCTTTTTAAAGATGTGTCCTGTGACCTTGACCTTTGACCTCATGACCACAAAATCAATTCAGGTCTTGCTTTTCCAATGGGACATATTCAAGTCAAGTTTGAAATCCATACATCAATAAAAGCAGGAATTATCATCCAGAAACTAACTTTTTTTACAGGTGGCTCCTGTGACCTTCACCTTTGACCTTGTGACCTCAAAATTGATAGGGGTCTTCCACTCTTGGCAGGTGAACTATATGTGCAAGATGAAAGATCTCAGATGAATTTTAAGCCTGAAATTGCATCCACAACCTTTTTAAAGAGGTTTCATGTGACCTTGACCTTTGACCTCATGACCCCAAATCAATTCGGGTCTTGCTTTTCCAATGGGTCAAATACAAGTCAAGTTTGAAATCCATACATCAATTAAAGAAGGAATTATCATCCAGAAACTAATTTTTGGACAGATGGCTCCTGTGGCCTTGACCTTTGACCTTGTGACCCCAAAATTTATATGGATTATCCACTATTGGCAAGTGAGCTATATATTCAAGAGGGAAGACCTGGGATAGAAGTTTGGCTTAAAATGCATCCACATCTTTTTAAAGATGTGTCCTGTGACCTTGACCTTTGACCTCATGACCCCAAAATCAATTTGGGTCTTGCTTTTCCAATGGGACATATACAAGTCAAGTTTGAAATCCATACATCAATAAAAGCAGGAATTATCATCCAGAAACTAATTTTTGGGCAGATGGCTCCTGTGACCTTCACCTTTGACCTTGTGACCTTAAAAATTGATAGGGGTCTTCCACTCTTGGCAGGTGAACTATATGTGCAAGATGGAAGATCTCAGATGAATTTTTTGGCTGAAATTGCATCCACAACCTTTTTAAAGAGGTTTCCTGTGACCTTGACCTTTGACCTCATGACCCCAAAATCAATTCGGGTCTTGCTTTTCCAATGAGTCAAATACAAGTCAAGTTTGAAATCCATACATCAATTAAAGAAGGAATTATCATCCAGAAACTTATTTTTGGACAGATGGCTCCTGTGGCCTTGACCTTTGACCTTGTGACCCCAAAATTTATATGGATTATCCACTATTGGCAAGTGAGCTATATATTCGAGAGGGAAGACCTGGGACAGAAGTTTGGCTTAAAATGCATCCACATCTTTTTAAAGATGTGTCCTGTGACCTTGACCTTTGACCTCATGACCCCAAAATCAATTTGGGTCTTGCTTTTTTCAATGGGACATATACAAGTCAAGTTTGAAATCCATACATCAATAAAAGCAGGAATTATCATCCAGAAACTAATTTTTGGACAGATGGCTCCTGTGTTGATAGCGGTTTTCCACTCTTGGCAGGTGAACTATATGTGCAAGATGAAAGATCTGAGATGAAATGTTTGGCTGAAAATGCATCCACATCTTTTTACAGATGTGTCCTGTGACCTTGACCTTTGACCTCATGACCACAAAATCAATTCAGGTCTTGCTTTTCCAATGGGACATATACAAGTCAAGTTTGAAATCCATACATCAATAAAAGCAGGAATTATCATCCAGAAACTAATTTTTGGACAGATGGCTCCTGTGACCTTCACCTTTGACCTTGTGACCTCAAAATTGATAGGGGTCTTCCACTCTTGGCAGGTGAACTATATGTGCAAGATGAAAGATCTCAGATGAATTTTTTGGCTGAAATTGCATCCACAACCTTTTTAAAGAGGTTTCCTGTGACCTTGACCTTTGACCTCATGACCCCAAAATCAATTCGGGTCTTGCTTTTCCAATGGGTCAAATATAAGTCAAGTTTGAAATCCATACATCAATAAAAGAAGGAATTATCATCCAGAAACTAATTTTTGGACAGATAGCTCCTGTGGCCTTGACCTTTGACCTTGTGACCCCAAAATTTATATGGATCAACCACTATTGGCAAGTGAGCTATATATTCAAGAGGGAAGACCTGGGATGAAAGTTTGGCTTAAAATGCATCCACAGTATATTTTAACATGCCAGTCCAGTGACCTTGACCTTTGACCTCATGACCCTAGAACCTATTGGGTTCTTACTTAAGTGGTGGGCCATACATAAGTCATGTTTGAAATCCATATGGCTATCAACACTGGTGATATCATAAGAGGTGTGTGATTTTCACCATATATGGCAATATTCAAGGTCAAGGCCACTATCATAGGAAAGGTCATGACCCCAATTTAAATAAACATCATCCCATAACCCATACCTATGTATATGCATAATATAAAAGAAATCTGTCCGTTAGTTTTTGACTTATAATGCTCACAGTACTGTAAGGTGGCAATTTTTGGGGTATTAAACGGCATGAAAACAAGTAAAGAATAATAGGTGGCGCCACCAGTTTCTGGAACATGACAACCCTATCCATGATCTTCCATCAACTTGATTTTGGGATAAATCCATGCAAGATTCTTTGAGATATTAAAGAATTTGTGTGATTTTCCCCAAAACTGGACCTATTCAAGGTCAAGGACACTCTCCAAGTAAAGGTCATGACCTCATTTTAAATAGGCGTCGTCCTCTTACCCATATCTATACATATACCAAGTTTGGTAAAGTTCCGTGAAATATTTTTTGGGTTATCGCGCCAACAAGATTTATATGTGGCGGCGGCGTTTTCAGTCAGACGCCGACGCTGCCGCCATCGCCCATAGGTTTCCGGAGAACTCCTCAATAGCCACTGGGCAGAATTTTTTAAAATTCAGAATTATGATTGGTCACATGTGAACTGCTGCGCCCTTATTTTTGGTTGACCTCTGACCTTTCCTCTCTGCCCAGCGTCCATTCGTGCGTCTGTTTCCACACCTAAACCCACATCTCGGGAACCGTTTGACCAATAAGCCTAAAGATTTTGCACAAATGTAGCCCTTGGAAGTCTTATATATACACTAAAATTGTGGCGCCACCTGCAACCATTTTTGCACAGCGTCCATCTGTTCATCTGCCTTGGAATAAAAACACTCATATCTCTGCATTGGTTGGACTTATCCACCTGAATTTTGCGTGTGTATACATCCTGGACAGCTTTCTTGATTTTATGACAGGTGGCGCCACCTACATTCACTTTTAAGCTGCAGACATCCAAGCTCATATCTCCGGAACCATTTGAACGATTGGGCAAAAATTTTGCATGTTTATAGATCTCGCATAGCTCTTTATCATACGCAAAACTGGTGGCGCCACCTGCAATCAATTTTGCACAGCGTCTGTTTGTTTGCCGTGGGATAAAATCACTCATATCTCAGTAGTGGTTTGACTTATCTGCCTAAAAGTTTGCATGTTTATACATCTTGGATAGCTTTCTGGAATTTTCGGCAGGTGGCGCCACCTACATTTATGTATATGCTTTAGACATTCAGGCTTATATCTCAGGACTGGTTTGACATATCCCCCTGAAATTAAGCATGTGTATAGATCTCCCATAGCTCTTTGTCCTACGCAAAACAGTTGGTGCCACCTGCAACCATTTTTGCACAGGGTCCATCTGTTCATCTACCTTGGGATAAAAACACTCATATCTCTGCATTGGTTGGACTTACCCACCTGAAATTTTGCATGTGTATACATCCTGGACAGCTTTCTTGATTTTATAACAGGTGGCGCAACCTACATTCAGGTTTACTCTGCAGACATTCAAGCTCATATCTCAGGAACCAATTGACCAGTTGGGCAAAAATTTTGCATGTTTATAGATCTCCCATAGCTCTTTAACATATGCAAAACTGGTGGCGCCACCTGCAACCATTTTTGCACAGCGTCCATCTGTTAATCTGCCTTGGGATAAAATCACTCATATCTCTGCATTGGTTGGACTTATCCACCTGAAATTTTGCATGTGTATACAACCTAGACAGCCCTCTGGATTTTATGACAGGTGGCGCCACCTACATTCAGGTTTACTCTGCAGACATCCAAGCTCATATCTTGGGAACCATTTGACCAATAGGGCCAAAATTTTGCTTGTGTATAGATCTCACATAGCTCTTCATCATAGGCAAAACTGGTGGCGAGACCTGCAACCACTTATGCACAGTGTCCATCTGTACATCTGCTTGGGATAAAATCACTCATATCTCAGAAGTGGTTTGACTTATCCACCTGAAATTTGCAGGTTTATTCATCCTGGACAGCTTCCTCGATTTTATGACAGGTGGCGCCACCTACATTCACGTCTAAGCTGCAGACATTCAAACTCATATCTCGGGAACCGTTTGACCAGTCGGGCCAAAATTTTGCATGTTTATAGAGTTTATAGATCTCCCATAGCTCTTTATCATACGCAAAACTGGTGGTGCCACCTGCAACCATTTTTACACAGCGTCCATCTGTTGATCTGCCTTGGGATAAAATCACTCATATCTCGGCAGTGGTTTGACTTATCCACCTGAAATTTTGCAGGTTTATACATCCTTGACAACTTTCTTGTTTTATGACAGGTGGCGCCACCTACATTCAAATTTATGCTGCAGACATCCGAGCTCATGAAATTTTGCAGGTTTATACATCTTGGATAGCTTTCTGGATTTTGTGGCAGGTGGCACCACCTACATTTATGTATACGCTGCAGACATTCAGGCTTATATCTCAGGACTGGTTTGACATACCCCCCTGAAATTTTGCATGTGTATAGATCTTACAGAACTCTTAATCATACACAAAATTGGTGGTGCCACCTGCCACCATTTTTGCACAGCATCCGTCTGTTTGTCTGCCTTGGGCTAAACTCACTCATATCTCAGAAGTGGTTTGACTTATCTGCCTAAAATTTTGCATGTTTATACATCTTGGATAGCTTTCTGGATTTTGTGGCAGGTGGCACCACCTACATTTATGTATACGCTGCAGAGATTCAGGATTATATCTCAGGACTGGTTTGACATATCCCCCTGAAATTTTGCATGTGTATAGATCTAACATATCTCTTAATCATACACAAAATTTGTGGCGCCACCTGCCACTATTTTTTGCACGGGGTCAGTCTGTTTGTCTGCCGTGGGCTAAAATCACTCATATCTCGGCAGTGGTTTGACTTATCCTCCTGAAATTTTGCAGGTTTATACATCCTTGACAACTTTCTTGTTTTATGACAGATGGCGCCACCTACATTCAAATTTATGCTGCAGACATCCAAGCTCATGAAATTTTGCAGGTTTATACATCTTGGATAGCTTTCTGGATTTTGTGGCAGGTGGCACCACCTACATATATGTATACGCTGCAGACATTCAGGCTTATATCTCAGGACTGGTTTGAAATATCCCTCTGAAATTTTGCATGTGTATAGATCTTACAGCTCTTAATCATGGTGGCGCCGCCTGCCACCATTTTTTGCACGGGGTCAGTCTGTTTGTCTGCCGTGGGCTAAAATCACTCATATCTCAGTAGTGGTTTGACTTATTTGCCTAAAATTTTGCATGTTTAAATATCTTGGACAGCTTTCTGGATTTTGTGGTAGGTGGCGCAACCTACATACACATTTCGCCTGCAGACTTCCAGGCTATTATGCAACACACCTCACTCTATTTCCCCTTGCCACTCAATCCATGCCTCACTTCCCCTTCCCCACTCTGATTTTGGTGGATACACATAGTAGCTTGTTGACTACCCATATTCGAGTTTTTGTGTTGTGTGCACCCATGCCAAAATTGCAGCAGTGATGTTTGTATAATTGTTTCTTGCTCTAAGTGTTTAGTACTTGCATTGTTCATATACATGTTACACATGTTCTTGAAAAGTAATGGTCCAGCATTGAAGCATTATACCTGGTGTAATCTCATTGCACAGGTTCGGATTAGGCCTGTAGGCCTTGTTTTTAAACAAATAGTGCGCCGGATGACTATAGTCTTCTATAATTTCGTTTGCTTTCTTCAAAAATCGTGTTGTCAACTGTGAGTAAAGGAACCCTAATATTTCATTCAGCTGTTCTTACTACCCTAGAAAGATGGTTCCTTTCCTCGACCGTGATACTGCCTCCCCAAACAGTGACTGACAACGTTAGGACTCCCTGAATTACCGCCCGATAAAACTTCAATAAAATCGGTTGACTGAGACCTAAATCTTTTAGGTTCCTTAGAAAGAATAAACGTTGTTGTGCCTTCTTTACGCAGAAATTAACATTTTCGGCCCACTTCAAATCAGAGAAAATAAAAATTCCTAAAAATTTAAAGCAGTCAATTCTTCGGAAATAATGTTACCAATCTTAACCACTTGAGGCCGATTTGTTAAAAAGTCTAAGATCCAGTTACACATGTTAATATTAAGACCCAGTTTTGATAGTTTTCCGATTAATTTATGGAGAAGGATAGTGTTAAAGGCTGAGCTGAAATCAATGAATAAAACCCTTACATAGGTAGATTCTTGTAAGTCGAGATGTTTTAAAATACGGTAAAGTGTAAATGAAACAGCGTCATCTGTTGAGCGGTTACTACGATAGGCGAACTGAAAAGGATCAAAAGTTTCTGAAATACAGCTTTTGAGATAATTTAACACCAGTCGCTCAAAACTCTTGGCCATTACAGAAGTTAATGTAACATGATGATAGTCATTCAAACATGATGCATGAGATTTTTTCGGGACAGGAATAATCACTGATCGTTTGAAGAGCTCTGGCACAGTACACGATCGCAAGGACCAGTTAAAAGAAGAGTAAAACACCAGATATTTCATCGGCGCAAGTTCTTAACAGTCGCGGCGTGATACCATCAGGATCAGCCGCCTTGCGTATGTTTAAGCAGGCAAGAGTTCTCTTGGTATCTAAAGTTTCTATAACAGGAGGCGGACCGTCACATGATGTTTTCTCAGAAAGGGTTTCAGGCCGATCAAAGCAAGCATAAATATATGGGTAACAGAGACTTTATTCCAGGTTTCCAGGGAGATTTTTCATGGACCTCTCTGGATGTAAAGTTAGAAGATTCTAGGTCCAGTGGTTATGATTTGTGCCTTATAAACGGACAGACGGCCGGACAGACGGACGGACGGACGGACATACAAATGTTCATGATAAAAGGACTTTCAGAATTAGGGGCTATAAGCATATAAGTAAACTTGGTTAAAAGTTACAAAAGTTAAAATACCAGTTTTGCAGAAGAAGACTACTGCAGCCTTCAGTATGATATAGGCTTACCTAGCCAGAAGACACTTCAGTTTTCCTAACCCTTATGATCATTCTTGTAAAAAAAAACCTAACTGTTTGACAGTTTCATCAAGTTATAGTTTTTAAAGAAGCAGAAAAGGCCCAAAACAATGTTTTTTTCCATAACAAGGCCTACATGTCTAATGCGAACCTATGCAATGGATTAATTTTAAAGTATGTGTGACATGCACAACGCAAACACTGAACATTTTTAACTCCAGTAAAAGCAACAATTACACAAACATCACTCCTGAAATACTGGCATAGTTGTACACATCAGAAGAAGTATAATTATAGGTGCCACCACCAGTTTTGTGTACAAGAAAGTCATTGAAGTATGGACATGGACAATCTCAGGCAGATACTTCAGACCACTCTTGCGTTATGTGCACAGACATGAGACCAAAAACAAATGTAGGGAACACCACAGGCCTTGTGTATGACAAAGCTATCAGAGATGTAATAAATTATTAAATATATCCTTTTTCCTCCATGAAACTTATACCTCCTGACAAAATAAGCAGGGACATGCATCCTGCAAAATTTTATTGTAGGCGGTGCCACAAGTCTGGTATACCAGAATGCCATCAGAGATGTATGGGCAAGTCAAAATTACAACTTCGCACAATACAACAAACTTCTTTTGAGTCAAGTGCACTTGGCCGACCAAGCTCAGAAGATGGCAGTTGCCCTGAGTGAACCATAATAAATTATGAATCTTTGAAAGACAGGAGTCCTATGGTACCTACCTTAAATCATAATCCAGAAAGATTACACAGAATCACCTGCAGAATGCTCTTTTGTACTGTCATTTTGGTGATTTTTCCAAATTTCTGACAAATACACTAAGCCACACCTGAGATATGAGCTATAATTTTTCCCAAAGCCAAAGTACAGAGCAACTCCATGTGAAAACGATTGTAGGTGGCAACACCAGTCTCGAGCACGAAATGTACTTGGGTAGGTAGCAAAGACCTATAGGCATGCACTGTTTCAGCCCAATACATTGAACAACCACTAAGATGAACAGATGGCAAACCCACAGATGGAAACCAGACAAAAAAAACTTTGTAGGTGACACCACCAGTCTCTATTTCTAGATGGAGAGATCAAAGATCTATGTACATCCAATATTTCAGCTCAGTACATTGAACCACTCCTGAGATACTAGCTGTTGCCTAAAAGACACCCAGATTCATACTGCATAAAAAGATTGCTGGTGGTGCCACAAGTCTTTGTTCCACACAACTACATATGTCAGAGAATAAATATGCTAGATTTTGGAAAGATCGGTCTCTAGGTAGATCTCTGTGAAGGAACAGAGCGGCGTGGCCGGAACCTGCATGAAAACATAGTATACAAATAAGCTGATTTGTTACCATATTACTGATATATATATATATATATATATATATATATATATATATATATATATATATATATCATTATTTTATGTTGATTTTCCAAAGCAATAGGCTTGGTAGTAAAGTCATCATCTACATGGGACTTGACCCAAAGGTCTGAAAAACATGGTACCCCCATACATCTGCTACAATGGAAAGACTCCATATTGGAAAACTATTTATGATTCATGAAAGAACCTAACTAGTTAATTTAAAGAATAAGAGCTGGATGATATAAAGTTTGAAGGTTATTATCTGCAGATATTCTAAAAATATTTGTGTGTGATCACTTTAGCCAATTTGCTAATCTAGTGGTGGCGACAGAACCTGTGTGAAAAATTAATGTATGCAAAACTGTGTTTTGGTGCATACAAATAACTGTTTTGTTACCCTACCACTGATATCTCATTTTTGTAGGTTGCTTTTTAAGGCACTAACCTGGCAAGATAACATTTTCATCCTCATGGGACAAGACCAAAAGGTTAATTTAAATAGTTACTGCCAGACATCTGGTACAATGGAGAGATTCATGAAAGGAAACAGCAATTTCAAAGACAAACAGCTGGATGATATCAAGTTTGAAGGTTGTCTTTCTTCAGATGTTCGTGTTCTTATTCACGTTAGCTGATTTTGCTTAATCTGGAGGCAGTGGAACCCACATGGAAAAAGTATGTGTCACAGATAAGCGACAAAGATGTTGTGATAAAATAGGGTTTATTATACAGTATCCACAATATGCCCTCACCAGCCACCTACAATCTGTCTCCTCCTCTCTCTCTTGTGCTATCTGCCTGACCCCGCACAGTCCTGCTATATGTATATATATATATATGTATATGTATATATGTATATATATATATATATATATATTAAGCAGAACACATCCATCAAGTTAATTGACACATCCATAATTTGTTTTCACTTAATCTTGATTCAATTTCATGAAAAATATTTGCTATATCTACACGCCTACGAACAGCAATTCACATTGTACTGGTAACCAGCTTTCTCATAGGCTACCTTAAGACTGTGTAAAATTAAGAATTATAATAAAAACTTCTGTGCTCCCCAAAAAATTACACCTTATTCAGTATTTGCTTTTCTGCCAAATTTTAGACTTTCTTCAAAACCTCCCAAAAGTTTACACATTATTACGTCATTAATCTACTCCGAAAATGCTTTGGAAAAGCCCGTCTGCATTTGTTTTTGTCACTCCCTTTCTACCTAATGCTGATGCCTCATCACGGCATATAAGCATTAGCACTTCACTCAAAAATATAATTCATTACCCAGTAACACACACTGGGAGATTTTCTAGCTCATTAACACAAGACCCACCCTTACAGAAAGGGCTGTCGATGTGTGCCAAGGCAACAGGCACCTCCGGAATCTGGCCATTTGCATATTCCATGGCAACTTTTGTGCCCAAATATGCCTCTTGGTCCACCATGTCTGCCCCAACCAATGTCTGTGTACAACTGGTATCACACAGCAAACTAACTGGGCGTCCATTTACCGAACCCTCAAACACATATGGATTGGTCACACTTTTGATTCCCAACCCCTGGGAGAAGTAACCTTTACCGGTCCCCTTCTTCTCATCTTTCTCCTTGGACTTATCCAGAGGTTTCTCAGCTTGGCATCTGGCCGCAATGTGCCCTACTGCCCAGCCTAGGCTTGGTGTGACCGTATGCAAAACTCTGTTTCAGCCAATCCAAATAAACCAACTTGTTACCTTATCACAGATATCTCATTTTTTATGTTGCTTTTTCAAGGAACCTAGCTTGTCAGATAACGTCATCACCCTCATTGGACATTACCAAAGGGCAGGTGATCTATATGTGAATGATGAAAGGACTAATGAAAAGTTTGGCTTAACATGCATCCCCAATCTTTTTAAAATTATGATGACCTGTGACCTTGACCTTTGACCTCATGACCCCAGTGAAATCAGTAGGGTTCTTGATTTTTTAAAGGGACATATATATGTCAAATTTGAAATCCATATATCAGTCCAAGCTGTTATTATCATCCAGACACTAATTGTTGGACAGTTGGCACCTGTGACCTTGACCTTTGGACCTAAAAATTAACAGGGATCATCCACTATTGGCAGGTGAACTGTATATTCAAGATGGAAGATCTGGGATGAAAATTTTGGCTTAAAATGTGTTCTGTGAAATTGACCTTTGACCTCATGACCTTAGAACTTATAGGGTTCTTTCTTTAGTGGAGGGCCATACATAAGTCAAGTTTGAAATCCATATGTCCATCAAAACTTGAGATATCATAGGAGGTGTGTGATTTTCACCAAAAATGGGAAGTAATTTCAAGTTCAAAGGCCACTCTCATTGTAAAGGACATGACCCAAATTTAATTAGACCTCATTACATAACCATCTCTTATATAAATATGAAATAAATCTGACAATTAGTTTTTGAGTTATAATGCTCACAGTACTGTCAAGTTGCAATGATTGGGGTATTAAAAGGTGCAAAAAAAAAAGAAAGGGATAATAGGTGGGGCCACCAGTTTCTGGCAAATCACAAAGCTATCCATGATCTTTGGTCACCTTGATTTTTGGACCAATCCATGCAGGCTTTCTTGAGATATTTAAGAATTTGTCTGATTTTCAGCAAAAATGGAACTATTCAAGGTCAAGGTCAATCTCCATGTAAAGGTCATGACCCGGTTTTAAATAGGCTTTGTACTCTTACCAGACATGAGGTGATTACTTGATATATGTAATCAATTACTATTACGATTACTTTGAAAATAAACCATTATGATTACGGCCACGATTACAAAACTTAATATTGTTAAAAGGCTATACAAGAAATGTATACTCTTACCTTTATACAAATGCATCAAAGAAAAGAAAACTGACAGAGTCTACAGATCCAGTAGTTATAAGTCTTATCAAGATATGACATAGATAAAGTAGTGACTGAAGAATAACTAGAAATGATTAATATCATTCCAAATGCTTGTAGCACTTTATGAACTAGTCTTGATATATGATTTCGGAGGGTGGGTCAAAGAAATTTCAACTGCGGGGTGGGGTGAGGGCAGGGGTGACACAAAAAAAGCCCACCCTAACAAAGCCCACATAGACAAAAGCCCACTGGACAAGAGCCCACTGGACAAAAGCCCACCCTTGACTAAAATATAAAATTAAATGACTTTACAATGTTTTTCTAAAGATTTTAAAGTACTACTGTATCATTTATATAAGATTTTTTATACTAATGGCAAGTATTATAATTGTTTATGATTTTTTATTGCATAACTTTAGCTGTGGAGACCCCCATCAGAAACCAGCTAGTTAATTAGCCTGATTTTTTGTTCAAGAGTTTCGTGTCAATTTCTATTAATACAATACAATAATAATAATAATAATAATATATATATATATATATATATATATATATATATATTATATATATAGTGATCTGAAAATATAACACATATATGTACACTTAAATATACTGGACATAATGTTGTACAAATGTACCTGGCCAAAATGTTGTATGTTTAGACTGTTCAGTACTGTAGGCTTATACTTGTGGCCAGTCTCAAATATCACATAACATGGCCCAAAGTATAGAGCACCAGCATGATTACTTAATATAAGCTGTATCTGGCTTTGTTACTGGCTTGACTTAGCTTTACACAACCTACAAAGCCTGAGGTGTTCTCCTCATGGATCTGCCAAAGACCAATGGCTGGTTTAGCACTACATGGGCAAACACTGCATGTAACAAGCCATGCTCTTTTGATATCTATCTTTTTGTACACCTGTATAATAGCTGGAGTCCCTCTGTAGTTCCAAGGAAAGTCTCATTCTATATCTCAATAAATAAGTACCATACCCTTCCCCCTTTACAGCTAATTAGCTTAGCATTACTTAACAGGATTAACCTGACCACTGACCATGTCTTTGTAAAATATAAGGTGTGAAATGTCAGCCAATACTATCCTCAAGCTAGAGCAGCTATATACTTGATAGAAATGGATTCCTTTATCCTTGAGTTTTTTTATCTCAGTATATATGCATGTACATGGAAGACATAGCCGTAGGGCCGCGTCTTTTTATTTTCCCAATTAAAATGTTAAATCTGACCATTTAAGGTATGAAAAGGTGTCATATGTTGTTTTATGCATTTAAGCCTCGTATGCTACTTAATATAAATTAGCTTGCGTAGTCCAGATGTTGTATAAAGGTATCTGTTTATGCTCACATACTAATGATTTGCTCAGGAGGTGACTGACAGGAGAATGTTACCTGGCTTACTATAACTATACTCATTTTTTCAGTACCAATTACACAAACTTACAAGTTTAGCTAAGAACTATAATAGTGAGCACTTCACCATGGTCTTTAATAAAGTTATATTGACCATACTAAATATGATAGAAATTAAATTTAAAATGCTGATTTTATTTATTCCTCTCTTATTTCATCTCAAAATGCGCACACACAGAATCAACCTAGCTTCCATTTAATACATCTAGTCATCTACTACCTAAGTATGCTTTGATGGCCGTCAGAAGTCCCATCAGCCGCTTTCTTCGCTCTTAATTATGTTTTTATCAGTGTTAAACATGGAAACATTAACTGTAACTGTTTAAAATTGGAAAATACAAAAGTAATCAATGTAATCATATCTAATTGTCATAATTATGATTACATTGGGAGAGTAATTGATTACCATTACAATTACTTTCTTTTTAAAATAAATATCATAATCGATTACAATTACGATTACTTAATAAAAAAATCCAATTGATTACAATTACTGATTAAAATTAGCAATGTCTGCCTCTTACCAATAACTATACACATGTAACGTTTGATAAAGATCTGTGAAATATTTTTTTAGTTATCTAGCTCTCAAGGTTTTCTTCACCTGTAGGAATTAATTGTTTGAATAATTAACATACTAATTAAGGGTCCCATAATAAAGGGCTCAAATGTGTCTGTATCTAAGGGGCTTTATTATACTCTGGCATTGTCCAATAATTAATGACTTAATCTATTAACTAATAAGATCGTCATACTTAATAATCAACATACATAGGGTCCAAGAATTAAGGGCTTTTGTATGTCTGCATGTATAAAAGAGGCTTTATTATACCGTGGTATTGTCTAATAATTAGGGGCTTAATCTAATAACAAGTAGGACTATCATACATACTTAGGGTCCAAGAATTAAGGGATTGTGCATGTCTGCATGTATATAAGGGGCTTTATTATGCTATGGTATTGTCTAATAATTATGGGCTGAATCTAATAACAAGTAAGACCATCAAACTGGATAATCAACATACACAGGGTCCAAGAATTAAGGGCTTTTGTGTGTTTTCATATATCAAAGGGACTTTTTTTTTATCATGATATTGTCTAATAATGAGATGCATAATTTATTAACAAGTAAAACTATCATACTGAATAATCAAAATACTAAGTGTCCAAGTATTAAGGTCTTTTGTGCATCTGTATCTACGGGGCTTTATTATACCCTGGCACTGTCCAATAATTAGGGGGTTAATCTCATAACAAGTAAGACAATCATACTAAATACTTAACATACTAAGGGTCCCATAATAAAGGGCTTTTGTGTGTTTGCATATATATAAGGGGCTTCTATGATCATGGCATTGTTTAATAATTAGGGGCTTAATCTATAAACAAGTAAAACTATCATACTGAATAATCAACATAATAAGGGTCCCATAATAAAGGACTTTTGTATGTCTGTATCTACGGGGCTTTATTATACCCTGGCACTGTCCAACAATTAGGGGCTTAATCTCATTACAAGTAAGACTGTCATAATGAATAATAAACATACTTAGGGTCCAAGAATTAAGGGCTTTTGTGTGTCTAAATGTACTAAGGGGCTTAATTATAACATGGTATTGTCTTATAATGAGGGGCTTACTCTAATAACAAGTAAAACTATCATACTGAATAATAAATATAATAAAGGTCCCATAATAAAGGATTTTTGTATGTCTGTATCAAAGGGGCTTTATTATACTCTGGCATTGTCCAATGAATAGGGGCTTAATCTAGTAACAAGTTAGACTGTCATACTGAATAATAAACATACTAAGGGTCCAGGAATTAAGGGCTTTTGTGTGTCTAAATGTACTAAGGGGCTTAATTATAACATGGTATCGTCTTATAATTAGGGGCTTACTCTAATAACAAGTAAAATTATCATACTGAATAATAAATATAATAAAGGTCCCATAATAAAGGATTTTTGTATGTCTGTATCTAAGGGGCTTTATTATACTCTGGCATTGTCCAATGAATAGGGGCTTAATCTAGTAACAAGTAAGACTGTCATACTGAATAATAAACATACTAAGGGTCCAGGAATTAAGGGCTTTTGTGTGTCCTCATCTATCTAAGGGGCTTAATCTAATAACATTATAAATAACCAACATAATAAGGGTCCAATAATAAAGGACTTTTGTATGTCTTTATCTAAGGGACTTTATTATACTCTGGCATTGTCCAATGATTAGGGGCTTAATCTAGTAGTATTAACATATAAGACTCATACTGAATATAAACATACTTAGGGTCCAAGATTTAAGGGCTTTTGTGTGTCTGCATGTATCTAAGGGGCTTTATTATACCATGGTATTGTCTTATAATAAGATGCTTTATCTTATAACACGTAAGACCGTCATTCTGAATTATCAACATAAATGGGGTCAAAGGATTAAGGGCTTTTGTGTTTGCATATATCTAAGGGGCTTTTATAATCATGGTATTGTCTAATAATTAGGGGCTTGATTTAATAACAAGTAAAACTATCATACTGAATAATCAACATACTAAGGATTCCATAATAAAGGATTTTTGTGTGTCTGTATCTAAGGGGCTTTATTGTACTCTGGCATTGTTTAGTGATTAGGGGCTTAATCTAATAACAAGTAAAACTATAATACTGAATAATCAACATACTTAGGTCCAAGAAATAAGGGCCTTTGTTCGTCTGTATCTATGGGGCTTTATTATACTCTGACATTGTCCAGTGATTAGGGGCTTAATCTAATAACAAGTAAGACTGTCATACTGAATAATCAACATACTTAGGTCCAAGAAATAAGGGCCTTTGTGTGTCTGCATGTATCTAAGGGGCTTTATTATACCGTGGTATTGTCTTATTATTAGAGGCTTTATCTAAAAAAAATAAGGCTGTCATACTGAATAATCGACATACTAAGGATCCCATAATAAAGGGCTTTTGTGTGTCTGCATATATCTAAGGGGCTTTATTATATCATGGTATTGTTTAATAATAAGTTGCTTAATTTAATAACAAGTAAAACTATCATACTGAATAATCAACACACTTAGGTCCAAGAAATAAGGGCCTTTGTGTGTCTGCATGTATCTAAGGGGCTTTATTATACCGTGGTATTGTCTTATTATTAGAGGCTTTATCTAAAAACAAATGACTGTCATACTGAATAATCCACATACTAAGGATTCCATAATAAAGGACTTTTGTGTGTCTGTATCTATGGGGCTTTTTTTATACTCTGGCATTGTCCAATGATTAGGGGCTTAATCTAGTAACAAGTTAGGATTGCCATACTGATTAATAAACATACTTAGGGTCCAAGAATTAAAGGCTTTTGTGGGTCTGCATGTATCAAATTGGCTTATTATACCATCGTATTGTCTTATAATAAGGGGCTTTATTATATAACAAGAAAGACCGTCATACTGAATAATCAACATAAATGGGGTCAAAGGATTAAGGGCTTTTGCGTTAGCATATATCTAAGGGGCTATTATAATCATGGTATTGTCTAATAATTAGGGGCTTAATTAAATAACAAGTAAAACTATCATACTGAATAATCAACAGACTAAGGATTCCATAATAAAGGACTTTTGTGTGTCTGTATCTGAGGGGCTTTATTATAATCTGGCATTGTCCAGTGATTAGGGGCTCAATCTAGTAACAAGTAAGGCTGCCATACTGAATAATAAACATACTTAGGGTCCAAGAATTAAGGGCTTTTGTGTGTCTGCGTATATCTTTTAGGCTTAATTTTACATTGGTATTGTCTAAACTTTACAAGCTTAAATCAAATATGTTGTGCGAGGACAACAGCGCTCGCCTGTACATTGCAATCCTTGACCTATATGTGGGATTCCTAACCACATATACAAGGTTGTTCATATATCCCTATACTTTAACCTGAGCTTGGTTGGGATCTGTAAAGATTCTGGGAAAGTGCTAATTACTAGTTCAGAAAAAAAATATGGAGAAAGTTTTAAAAGCTGTGCTTACAAAAACAAGTGACCCATGGGTCATGACGCTCAGCCGACTGGCATGTTGACAATATGTCCTTGCACAGCAACAAATTAAGATAATGTAGGTGGCATCATAGTTCATGCATATTCGCTGACGTTCATCAACACCCAAAAGCACATCAAATTTGATGACAATCCATCCAGCTGCTCCTGAGGAATCTAGCAATTTGTGTGTATTTTGCATTATTTCTGGGGTACTCAAACATAGCCTGTAACTCAGATAATATAGGTCACAGTGACCTCAATTCAAGTTTCTGAGGAGAACTTTTGAGGAACTCTCAGGATGTCAATTAAGAAGATTAAGGTCAAATGGTTATGATTTGTGCCCTGCTTTGGTTTCAAATTTTCAATTATTCTGGGGGTGCTTATAAGCCCCATAGCTTGGAGAATATGGGTAACAGAGATCTAATTTCAGGTTTCCAAGAAGACTTTTTCATGGACCTCCTGGGTTGTCAGAAATAGAAGATTCTAGGTCCAATGGTTATGATTTGTGCCCTGCTTTGGTATCAAATTTTCAATTATTCTGGGGGATATTTATAAGCCCCATAGCTTGGAAAATATGGGTGACAAAGACCTAATTTCACGTTTCCAAGAAGACTTTTCATGGACGTCCCTGGATGTCAAGTATGAAGAATCTAGGACCGATGGTTACGATTTTTGCACTGTTAAAGGATGACCACCTCTTTAAAGAACTCAAAAACAGAGAAAAAAATCACAAAAATAAAAAAAAAAAACAGGTGGTGCCACCAGTCTGCAGAAACTGATGAAACATTCCACGACCAATATCCATGTAAAGAATCATGATGACCAATGCATTAGTTGTTCAGATACTAGAGATTTTGTATCAAATTTTCAATTATTCTGGGGGATACTTCAGAGCCCCATAGCTCTGAGGTTTTGGGTAACAGAGACCTAATTTTAGTTCTCCAAGGAAACTTTTCATAGGCCTCCCTGCATACCAAGAAAGAAGATTCTAGTTCCAGTCATTATGATTTGTGCCCTGTTATCAGTTTACAACATCTATTAAGGTATCAAAAATTTAGAAAAAAAAACGTAAAAAATTGAAAAAATACAGGTGGCGCTACCAGTCTGCAGAAACTGATGAAACACTCCATGATCAAAATCCATGCAAAGAATCATGGTGATCAATGCATTAGTTGTTCAAATACTTGAGTTTTTGTATCAAATTTTTCCATTATTCTGGGGGATACTTCAGAGCCCCATAGCTCTGAGGTTTTGGGTAACAGAGACCTAATTTTCGGTTTTCAAGAAGACTTTTCATTGGCCTCTCTGCATTTCAAGATAGAAGATTCTAGTTCCAGTCGTTACGATTTGTGCCCTATTATCAGATGACCGCATATTTTCAGGTATCATAAACAGAGAAACAAGGGACCTATGGGTCACGAAGCTCAGCTGTTATATATGATAAAAAATATTATTTAGAAATGAGGCACATGCTGGTTTTGTGTGGTAATAAATATAAGCTGTATTATGAGTTGTTGTTGTTTAGCTTATGTATGATTTTGATAGTACCTTTGGAGACAGGGAAGAGGATTGATTTCATTTATTTTATTAACAAATGGAGTACTATTGTCACACAGATTTTGACTTGGCCATATAACTTATAAGCAGAACATATAATATGAGTTTAACTATTTATTAAAAAAATTACAAATATTGTCCCAAATATAATTTTTATTAAAAATCATAAGAGAATCATATGATTTTTTAAAATGAAATATAACTGATATGATTATTAAAATAATATTAAAGAATATATTCATGAATGCATTCATGAATACATTTTGAAAGTATTTGCACGAGTATTCATATACTTTCATTTTTACCTGAATTCCCATTCTTTATGCAAGAAATTTTATAATGGAGTACATAATCATATTCGTATTTAAATACAATTACAAAGTATTTGCACCATGTCTGGTATTTATTTAGTTTTCACCAAACAATGATTTTGAGAATCCAGAATATACAAAATTCACACATTTAAATAATGATCATAAGTACCTGGTATTATGGCTTTTATTTATATTAAAAAATAACTGTAAAAAATTCATTTTGGACTAATTTCACATCAATGTACACACTAGACACAGTAGGAATCTAGATTAATATTATCAACTGCATCTTTGTCTATCATTAATTTCCTTCATATAATCCCGAATGATTAGTAATGAATAATATGATTTACTTCTTTATCATTAAAAATGAACTGAAAAATGCCATAGGTGACTGCATGGTGTTATTTGGAATATGTGACATTCTACCCATCGATACAAGATTCTTATATCATCAGTAACTGCAAGTTAATTTTCTGTTATTATTAACTAACAAATTTCTTTTCTATTTTTCTTTAATTTGTTATTAAAAACCAAGAAAAATTTATTAATTTATTGTTTATTGTTATGTTGTTGGTTAAAACTACTAGATGAGTTGGGTTGGACACCTGGATCAACTGTGGCTGGCCATAAGCTGCCTGGATTCTCGCCTCAAGCGTGCATAATTTGATGAAAGGTCAACAAGGTCAACATACAGGTGACTCAAGAGGGGCTGGAGAGAGCCAAAGACTGACAGGGTCTCATAAAAAACATTAATAAAAGCTACAATATTTGGCCAATTTCTTTCAGCTTTCTAAATTAAAAGCTGAAATCCTTATGTGTGCATGATATGAAAATTATATCAACAGTGCTCTCAGGAAACAAACGTGCCATGGTCACAGTTGGGCAAAATTTAAGGTACTAATTTTATATTTATACTAATAACTTATAAAATTTGAAAAATTCATAACTAATTTTGGGTATTCAATTGAATCTTGATTAAATAATGTTACATCCCTGACAATAAAATCTCTAGCTTCAGCAATGCCCTTGTTAAGGGAGTAAATAAATTTCTTGATTTTTTACAAAGTGCATTATGTTTGGGCCCATAACTTAAAAATACACAATACTGACATCATTTCTGGCATGTGCATAGCGAATGTATAGAAAAATATGTATATTATATATGATCAAAGTCAGATCAGTGGTTTTGATATTAGGCAGTCTTAAAAGTAACAATGAGTTTTTAATGGAAAAATGAAGTTTTTCATTGATATCTCGAAGGAATTAAGTCCTAGTGACCAAATTCTTGGCATGGTAGGGGATTTTGGAGAAATCTAACTGTATGCCAAATTTAAGGAACTTAGAGCTGTAGCTCGGGAGTTGAGCTCTAGCAAACTGCATAACACTAGCAATATGTGACATGGTGCTTGAAAACTTGAATAAAATCTACAGTTTTTGATCTACTGGTTTTTAAGTTTTGGTGTTAACAGTTGAAATGCTAACAAAAACATGCTGTGAAAATTAAATCCACAGCAGTTACAGCAAAAAAACGTGCCATGGTCAAAGTTGGGCAAAATTTAAGGTACCAATTTTTTATTTTTGCTAATATTTTAAAAAATTTAAAAGATTTTGATCTAATTTTGGGTATACAATTTAATTTTGATTAATAAAAGTAATATTACTGGAAAAAAAGTGCTTAGCTTTAACAAGTTTTGTGTTAAGTGATAAAATTTCTTTCCTGATTATTTACAAAATGCATTATGTTTGGGCCCATAACTTATTTAAATTATATAATACAGACCTAATTTCTGGCATGTACATAGGAATTATATTGAGGATTATTTATAGGAAATATGAGGAAAAACAGATGAGTGGTTTTGATATTAGGTAGTCCTGAAGTGTGAAAATAGGTTTTTAATAAAAAATTGAGGTTTTTCCTTAATTTCTCAAAGGAATGAAGTCGCAAAGACCCAGTTTTCGGCTTGGTAGGAGATCTTGGGGACATCTAACATTATGCTGAATTTTGGATTCCTAGGTCTTACGGTTTCAAAACGTGCCACATCTACGGACGGACGGACGGACAGACGGACGGACGACGGACAATGGACCACGACTATAGGTCAGATGACTTATAGTCAGCTGAGCTAAAAAATCGTAAAAATTCGAAAATACAGGTGGCGCCACCAGTCTGCAAAAACTGATGGAACACTCCATGATCAATATCCATGCAAAGAATCATGGTGATCAATGCATTAGTTGTTCAGATACTTGAGTTTTTGTATCATATTTTCCATTATTCTGGGGGATACTTCAGAGCCCCATAGTTTGAAGAATCTGGGTAACAGAGACCTAATTCCAGGTTTCCAAGGAGATTTTTCATGGGCCTTCCCGCATGTGAAGATAGAAGATTCTAGGTCCAGTTGTTACGATTTGTGCCCTGTTAACAATTGACCGCATCTTTTAAGGTCTCAAAAATAGAGAAAAACAAGTGACCCAGGGGTCATGACGCTCAGCTGACCAGGAAGACATTGACAAAAGTAATTTTATCATCTGAATGTCAAATTTGAATGAAATACTTTTTCCAAACTTGACCTTTTGTATAAAATCATCCAATATTCATTGGGGTACTATGGAGCTCTGTAGCATGAAGGATATGGGTAACAGGCACCTATTTTCAAGGTTTACAAGATGACTTTTCAGGGGTCTCCCAGCATGTCAAAAAATAAAATTCTAGGTCCAGTTATTATGATTTGTGCCCTGTTAACAGATGACAAAATGTTCATTCTGGGGGGTATTTCAAAGCCGCATAGGATGAAGGATATGGGTAACAGAGATGTAATTTCAGGTGCACAAGGAGACTTTTCAGGGGCCTCCCAGCATATCAAGAAAGGAGATTCTAGGTCAAGTCATTATAATTTGTGCTCTGTTAACAGATGACCAAATCTTTACTCTGGGGAGTTCTTCGGAGCCCCAGAGCATGAAGGATATGGGTAACAGAGACCTAATTTCAGGTTTCCAAGATGTTTCATGGACCTCCCTGCATGTTAAGAAAGAAGATTCTAGGTCAAGTCATTATGATTTGTGGCCTGTTAACAGATGACCAAATGTTTAAAGGTCTAAAAAATCAAGAAAAAATTCTTAAAAAATCAAAATACAGGTGGCACCACCAGTCTACAGAAACTGATGAAACAAGCCATTATCAATAGAAATGTAGACAATCATGGTGATCAATGCATTAGTTATTGTATCAATTTTTGCATTATTCTGGGAGGAACTTCCGAGCCTCATAGCTGAAAGGATATCAGTAACAGAGACCTTGTATCAGGTTTCCATATAGACTTTTTATGACCGTCCTTGCATGTCATGACAGAAGATTCTAGGTCCAGTTGATATGATTTGTGCCCTGTTAACAGATGACCAAATCTTAAAGGTTTCAAAAATAGAGAAAAAAAACTTTAAAAAATCGAAAAAATACAGGTGGCGCCACCAGAATGCAGAAACTGATGAAACATTTCATGATCAATATCCATGCAAAGAATCATGGTGATCAATATAATAATTGTTCAGATACTTGAGCTTTTGTATCAAATTTTCCATTATTCTGGGGGGTACTTCGGAGCCCCATAGCTCAGAGGTTATGGGTAACAGAGACATAATTTCAAGTTTTTAAGGAGACTTTTCATGGGCCTCTCAGCATGTCAAGAGAGAAGATTCTAGGTCCAGTTGTTACGATTTGTGCCATGTTAACAGATGACCGCATCTTATGAGGTCTCAAAAATAGAGAAAAATATTCGTAAAAATAAAAAAAAAAAATACAGGTGGCGCCACCATACTGCAGAAACTGGTGACACATTCCATGATCAATATCCGTGCAAAGAATCATGGTGATCACTCCAACAGTTGTTTAGATACTTGAGCTTTTGTATCCAATTTTCCATTATTCTTGGGGGTAGTTTGGGGCCCCATAGCTCAAAGGTTATGGGTAACAGAGACCTAATTTCAGGTTTCCAAAGAGACTTTTTATGGGCCTCCCTGCATGTCAAGAGAGAAGATTCTAGGTGTAGTCGTTACGATTTGTGCCCTGTTAACAGATGGCCACATCTTCAAAGGTCTCGAAAAAAGAGAAAAAAAATTCGTAAAAATTTGAAAAAAATAGAGGTGGCGCACCCTCTCTGCAGAAACTGATGGAACAGCTCATGATCAATATGTATGCCAAAAATCATGACCATCAGTGTTGTAGTTATTGAGATACTACACTTTTTGTATAAAATTTTCCATTATTCTGGGGGGTATTTTGGAGCCATACAGCCTAAAGAATATGGGTAACAGAGACCTAATTTCAGGTTTCCATTGAGAATTTTCATGGGTCTCCCTGTGTGTCAAGAATGAAGATTCTAGGTCCAGTTTTTATGATTTGTGCCCTGTTAACAGATGTTCATATCTTCAAAAGTCTAAAAAATATATAAAACATTCGTAAAAAAAAACCCGCACAAATACAGGTTGTGCCACCAGTCTGCAGGAACTGATGGAACACCTCTTGATCAATAGTTATGCCACAAATCATGACCATCAGTGAAGTAGTTATTGAGATATTGAAGTTTTTGTATGAAATTTTTGACTACTCTGGGGGGTACTTTGGGGTCCCATAGCTCGAAGGATATGGGTAACAGACACATAATTTCTGGTTTCCAGGGAGACTTTTCATAGATCTCTCAGTGTATTGAGAATGAAGATTCTAGGTCCAGTCGTTACGATTTGTGCCATGCTAACAGATGACAGCATCCTTTAAGGTCTCAAAAATAGAGGAAGAAATCGTAAAAAAATCAAACAATATAGGTGGCGCCACCAGTCTGCAGGAACTGATGGAACATCTCATAATCAATATGTATGCCAAAAATCATGACCATCAGTGATGTAGTTATTGAGATATTGAAGTTTTTGTATGAAATTTTTGACTACTCTGGGGGGGGGGGTACTTTGGGGCCCCATAGCTCGAAGGATATGGGTAACAGAGACCCTATTTCTGGTTTCCAAGGATATTTTTCATGGACCTCTCAGTGTGTCAAGAATGAAGATTCTAGGTCCAGTCGTTACGATTTGTGCCATGCTAACAGATGACAGCATCCTTAAAGGTCTCAAAAATAGAGGAAAAATCGTAAAAAAACGAACTATAAAGGTGGCACCACCAGTCTGCAGGAACAGATGACACATCTCATGATCAATAGTTATGCCACAAATCATGACCATCAGTCAAGTAGTTAATGGGGATTGAAGTTTTTGTATGAAATTTTTTACTTTTCTTGGGGGTAATTTGGGGCTCCATAGCTCAAAGAATATGGGTAACAGAGACCTATTTTCTGGTTTCCATGGAGACTTTTCATAGGTCTCTCAGTGTGTTGAGAATGAAGATTCTAGGTCCATTCGTTATGATTTGTGCCACGTTAATAGATGACAGCATCCTTAAAAGTCTCAAAAATAGAGGAAAAAATCGTAAAAAATCGAACAATACAGGTGGCGCCACAAGTCTGCAGGAAATGATGGAACATCTCATGATCAATATGTATGCCAAAAATCATGATCATCAGTGATGTAGTTATTGAGATATTGAAGTTTTTGTATGAAATTTTTTACTTTTCTGGGGGGTAGTTTGGGGCCCCATAGCTGGAAGGAAATGGGTAACAGAGACCTAATTTCTGGTTTCCATGGAGACTTTTTATAGGTCTCTCAGTGTGTCGAGAAGGAAGATTCTAAGTCCAGTCGTTACGATTTGTGCCTTGTTAACAGATGTTCACATTTTTAAAGGTCTCAAAAATAGAGAAAAAAATCCCAAAAAATCGAAAAATACAGGTGGCGCCACCAGTCTTCAGGAACTGATGGAACCTCTCATGATCAATATGTATGCCAAAAATCATGACCATCAGTCAAGTAGTTAATGAGATATTGAAGTTTTTGTATGAAATTTTGGACTTTTCTTGGGGGTACTTTTGGGCCCCATAGCTGGAAGGATATGGGTAACAGAGACCTAATTTCTGGTTTCCATGGAGACTTTTTATAGGTCTCTCAGTGTGTCGAGAATGAAGATTCTAAGTCCAGTCGTTACGATTTGTGCCTTGTTAACAGATGTTCACATTTTTAAAGGTCTCAAAAATAGAGAAAAAAATTCGTAAAAAATCGAAAAAATAGGTGGCGCCACCAGTCTTCAGGAACTGATGGAACCTCTCATGATCAATATGTATGCCAAAAATCATGACCATCAGTCAAGTAGTTAATGAGATATTGAAGTTTTTGTATGAAATTTTGGACTTTTCTGGGGGGTACTTCGGAGCCCCATAGCTCAGAGGTTATGGGTAACAGAGACCTAATTTCAGGTTTCCAAGGAGATTTTTCATGGTACTCCCTGGATGTCAAGTTAGAAGATTCCAGGTCCAGTGGTTACGATTTGTGCCTGGTTAACGGACAGACAGACGTACAGACAGACGGACAGACAGACAGACAGACGGACGACGGACAAAGAGTGATCGCTACAGCTCAGATGACTTTCAGTCAGCTGAGCTAAAAAAATCGTAAAAAATCGAAAAAAAATACAGGTGGCGCCACCAGCCTGCAGAAATTGATGAAACACTCCATGATCAATATCTATGCAAAGAATCATGGTGATCAATGCATTAGTTGTTCAGATACTGGAGCTTTTGTATCAAATTTTCCATTTTTCTGGGGGGTACTTTGGAGCCCCATAGCTCGGAGAATATGGGTAACAGAGACAATATACCAGGTTTCCCAGGAGACTTCTCATGGGCCTCCCCGCATGTCAGGATAGAAGATTCTAGCTCCTGTCGTTACGATTTGTGCCCTGTTAACAGATGACCGCATCTATTAAGGTATCAAAAATAGAGAAAAACTAGATGTGTCGGAACGACACGAATGCCCCCGCCTTGGGCAAATTAGAAACATTTGTAAAATTTTGAAAAATTTTTAAGTTCAGGAGGTGTCGTATGGTCAAAAGTAGGTCAACAAGGGCAAAATGCAAACTCGATCTGTAACGGGTCATTATCAAGCAACACACCAAAAATCATGCCAGTATATGCAGGCACTGCGAAAAAAAGTCCATACATGTGCACCTTTTTATGAAATTTTCTATGTTAGAGCACCGTCAAACGGTCAAAAATAGGTCAACCGGGACGAAATGCGAACTCCATCTGTAACTGGTCAATATCTGCCCACACACCAAAAATCAGGCCAATATCTGCAGGCATTGCGAAAAAAAGTCCGTACATGTGTATCTGTCATGAATATTTCTATTTTTCATGAAAATTTCTAAGTTTAGGAGCCGTCAAACGGTCAAAAGTAGGTCAACCGGGACGAAACGCGAACTCGATCTGTAACTGGTCTATATCTGTCCACACACCAAAAATCAGGCCAATATCTGCAGGCACTGCGAAAAAAAGTCCGTACATGTGTATTTGTCATGAAATTTCATATTTTCCATGAAATTTTCTATGTTCAGGAGCCGTAAAACGGTCAAAAGTAGGTCAACCGGGACAAAACGCTAACTCGATCTGTAACTGGTCTATATCTGCTCACACACCAAAAATCAGGCCAATATCTGCAGGCATTGCGAAAAAAAAAGGCCGTACATGTGTATCTGTCATGAATATTTCTATTTTTCATGAAATTTTCTAAGTTTAGGAGCCGTAAAACGGTCAAAAGTAGGTCAACCGGGACGAAACGCGAACTCGATCTGTAACTGGTCTATATCTGCCCACACACCAAACATCAGGCCAATATCTGCAGGCATTGCGAAAAAAAGTCCATAAAACTGTTTGATTTCGGAATGACGGAATGACGGACATGGGTAAAACTATATGCCCCGGCCACTTTGTGGCGGGGGCATAAAAATCGTAAAAAAAAAAAACTGAAAAAATACAGGTGGCCCTACCAGTCCACAGAAACTGATGAAACACTCCATGATCAAAATCCATGCAAAGAATCATGGTGATCCATGCATTAGTTGCTCAGATACTTGAGTTTTTGTATCATATTTTCCATTATTCTGGGGGATACTTTGGAGCCCCATAGCTCGGAAAATATGGGTAACAGAGACTTAATTCCAGGTGTCCAAGGAGATTTTTCATGGACCTCTCTGGATTTTAAGTTAGAAGATTCCAGGTCCAGCGGTTACGATTTGTGCCCTGTTAACAAACAGACGACCGGACGGCCGACGGACAAAGAGTGATTGCTAAAGCTCAGATGACTTACAGTCCGCTGAGCTAAAAATGCAGTTCATCAGTCTACCAAGTTCAATCAAAATATCTTCATCAGCAAATGGAGGAAAAAGCCTAACAAAAACCCTTTTACAAGACTTGTTCATGAAGAACTGGGCCCTAGGCCAGACACCTTGACCATTTGATCCCAAGTTAGATGGGGGATTCTTGTCTCTTTGCAAGACATATGTGAACTATAAAACTATAAAAAGAGCACCACAAAGGTGCATAATACTCCTGTCACGAATCTGGTGACCTCTGACTTCATTAAATGTGTGTTGGATTCGCTGGCAATCTAATTTAGGCAAGATATTTTATTGATTAATAGTTCTGATGAATTTGATCAACATTTTCATATTCTTTGTAATTTATCACGGCGACATCACCAAATGGCCTGTACAAAGCAGCATGAGAACCTCTGACCTCATTAAATATGCTTGAAATCTGCTGAGTTTAATTGAGGTGAGATCTGCATTGGTAAATATGTATAAAGAGTTTAATGACAAGGCCTACAGGCCTAATGCGAACCTGTGCATTGGGAAATACACCAGGTATAATGCTTCAATGCTGGACCATTACTTTTCATGTATATGAACAATGCAAGTACTAAACATTTTGAATAAGAAACAATTACACAAACATCACTGCTGAAATTCCGGCATGGGTGCACACAACACAAAAACGATTGTAGCTGGCACCACCAGTCTTGTATACTTCGAAGCTATCAGAGATATACACATATGTCAATTTTCAGACTGATATATCAAACCCCTCCTGAGAAAAAGGCAGGGACACACTGTGCAAAAATTATTGTAGGTGGCATCACCAGTCTTGTATACGACAAAGCTATTCGATATGTAGAAAAATGCCCAATTTCAGGCTGATATATCAAATTCCTCTGTAGAAATAAGCAGGCACATACACTGTGCAAAAGTCAATGTACGTGGCACCACCTGTCTTGTAAATGAGAATACCATCAAAGACGCATAGACAGGTCAAAATATCAGTCCAATACATCAAACTTCCCCAGAGTTTGATGCACTGGGCTGACTAGGCTTAGGTGAGTAAGGCAGTTGCCCCCGAGTGACCTGTGACAAATTGCTGCTTCAAGCTACTGCACTGAGTTAACTCTTGACCTGCACCTGGCCAGACTGAGTGAACCTTTGACCTGTACCTGGCTGCACTGAGTGAATTATTGACCTGTTGCATAATCTGACACAGTTGGCAGTCTGCCAAAGCTATAAATAGATTCAGGCTGAACTTTGGAGCCAAATATGATGCAATGGGCAGTCTGCCAAAGCTATAAATAGAATGCAGCTACTGCACTGAGTGAACTCTTGACTCTGACTCTGAGTGAACCTGGCTGCACTTCTTCCAATCCTGGCACTGGGCCAAAACTATTTATAGAGCTGACATTATCTTGGCCATTAATGGCCAACATCAAGGCACTGGCAATCTGCCAATGGCCCTTAGCAAAAATAGAGCTTGCAGCAACCTTGCAGCAAGGTCACAATTTGCCATGCAAATTAGTTTGCGGCAACCTTGCTGCAACCTATGTTCCCGCAGCCCTTTTCCCACAGCTTACCCGCAGCCCTTTTCCCGCAGCCTTCCTGCAGCCTTGCACACTTCCCGCAGCCTCTCACACTTCCCGCAGCCTTCTGGCACACTTCCCGCAGCCTTTCTTGCACACTTCCCGTAGCCTCTCACACTTCCCGCAGCCTTCTGGCACACTTCCCGCAGCCTTCTTGCACACTTCCCCCAGCCTCTCACACTTCCCCCAGCCTTCTCGCAGCCTTCTTGCACACTTTCCCCAGCCTCTTACACTTCCCGCAGCCTTCTTGCATACTTCCCGCAGCCTTCTCGCACACTAACCGCAGCCTTTCTTGCACACTTCCCGCAGCCTTCTTTTAATATGTACTTAATTTTTATTTAAGTGATGTTGTGGCAAGAAATACAATGTTTTTATATTGCTTTCAATTAAAAATAAGAGAAATTTTATGAAGTTTGCAAGTGAGATATGTTTACAATATAAATTTTATTGAAAACTTCTATTATCCTCTGCCAAGCGGCTGCCATTTCTGACATTTAACTGCAATTTATCAGCATTTTTAAACATAAAACAAAAAAAAGGGCACATCAGTACTTCATCAAACATGTCCACATCGGGATATGATCACTTTGTGAACATACAATTAACTTTATGATGAGAAATATTAGTTTCCTTCACTTTGCGTGTAGACTACACTGCAGTACAAGTTGTACAGTCAGCGCTGTGAGTTTCTGGTAATGATCCAAAAATAATATTAATATTCGGGCAACATTAAGCTACAAAATTCACAAGGGAATAATAAGGTTTTTAAGTTACAAATGCATACACAATTTTTTGTATATATGAGAGGTAACAACTTCTTTCAGTGTTTGCGTCACTTGTTGATCTTTCGTTCTGGGTGATCCGCCGTGTTGCCTGTCCCGAGACGCCTGCGGGCAATGGGTAGACTTGGTCCAAACATCCTCTTGGCATGAAATAAATTTAACTTATGCACTTTTTTTTATTTTAAATACACAAAATACCAGTAAGGCCAAAAAAAGATATGGTTCTCTTTGCACTTTTTTTTTAAATTAGTGTGGGTGGGTGTTTTTTTTTTTTTAATCTTTTTTTTTTGTATCTTTCGATAAATATGTCATATGATAAAGGAAAGCATGATAATAACATTATTTTATTTTCTTAACAGGTAAAAGCACTAAATAACAAAGGAAAACTGACAGAATTACTGATGGAAAATCGCTCTTATCAGTGCTTGGCAGCACTTGTAAATTCTTGCTGCGGCAACCCTTGGGGTACAAATATGTAGTTCAAACTTACTGATGGTAGTAACATAACACCCTCTCTTTGTCCTCCCATCAAGTGATTGTATGTTCTAATTAATCCAATGAGTCCTCTGAACATGCTGGATCTGTTGAATGTTACTCTTACTTTAGCTATTTGGCACAGATCTTCATATTTTTACAAGAGCTAACAAAGCACCGTCTTTTCCCAGTTTTGCAAAAATGGCTGCCTTTCCCTCCAAAATCAGTTTAGCCAATCAGAGCAGGGTAAGACAAGAAAAAGTAGAGCAAAAACAACTGAAAAAGGCTGCGGCTAGCCGCAACCCTCCTGCAGCCTTCCTGCACACAGCATTTAGTCAACTTTATAGGACTGCAGCTAGCCGTAACCCTCCCGCAGCCTTGCTGCACACAGTATTCGGATACTCCATGGGACTGCGGCTAGCCGCAACCTTCCAGCACACAATTCAGATTTGCTGCACACTTTCCTGCAGCCTATGGCAGGCAGCGGGAAGCATGCAGCTAGCTGCAGCCTTCCTGCACACTCTTCTTGTAGCCTATTTTGGTTTCTGCTGAAAGCAGTTGCAGCAAAGCAGCAGCAAACTTTTCGTTTTGCTAAGGGAAACCAAGTGCTGCCATCTGAACACAAAAGTGGTCCCTACTTGAAATAACTTTGAAATTTATTTTCCCAATACAAAATGCTTTTCAGCTGACTTTTTATAAAATAGAAATCAGGAATATATGTAAAATTATTACGGATGCATACTGAATGCAAAATTAAAATACAGATATATCTCATTAATGGCAAATTCTTGAATTAAGTTGAGTAGGGATACCAATAATTTATAATCCACGTACTGTTGTCTTTATATAGCCTCAGAGAGCTAAATATCTATGATTGAAATATTGCCTGGTATAATGAAAAACTTAAATAAAAAATCTAAATTGTTTAAAAGCTTTTAAAAAAACTTTCTTTTCAATATAACCAAAATCTCTGAACTCGAACCATTCGAACAAACTTGAGAAAGATTGTTCCAGGGATCACTTCTGTGAAATATTGAACAACTTGGCTAGACATGTATACGCAGTTTCGGAGAAGAAGATTTTTAAAGCTTTTTTAGCTTTTTCCCTATAAAATCTAAGAAAATGCAGTTAGAAAAAAATAAACAAAATCTGATATAGTATTTGGATGACTGATTATTTGAAAAACAAATTGGTGATGCTAGCTCCTGCCGTTTTTGAGATAACTATGGTTAACGTACAGACGACGCACGACGGACGACGCCGCACCATCGCACAAGCTCACAGGTTCGTTAAAAATCCATAGGATTTTGTTCAGTCGCCACGGTGCCTCCAAAGTGTGATGACCTCTGACCTCATTAAATGTGTGGATTTCGCTGGAACTTAAAGAATTCTCTGCGGCAGCTGTGGAGAAAACAAGGGAACAACTGTGCCTAAACCATAGTTTCCCCCAACTGTGCTCTTTCATGTGATATTCATGATTTATAAATTATACATGTACATAAACTGACACATTTATTGTATACAATACTACATGCTTCATCAACTGATAATGCCACAGTAAGAAATAAAAGAAAAGACCAGGTTGGAGTATTATTTTTTCCAAATGTCCCAAATGTAGGTACTGATGGTAAATTTGCTCCTCTTGAGTTATGCTGGGGCAGGCTGAGGATAGACTGGTACCCTGCTCTATTCCACCCTAACCAAATCTATGACTGGCTTAGAACAGAAGGGCCATCATGGAGCTCAGTACAAAAAGACATTGTCACATACTTAGTAGAGTGACCAATGATTGGAATTTGGCAAAGCTCAGAAGCTGCCATATTGGGACCTTATACGTCAAGCAGGGTCATATGGACCAAGCATAGTCACATGACATATAGAACTGTGTTACTGATTTACTCATCGCTTTACGGCTAGTATAAAATAGTCAGGTCATTAAATTTATAATTAAATTATCCATGTGTTTAAGTTCCCAAAAAAAGCCCCCTAGTACTGAAAATGTGCATCCAAAATCCATGTGTTTTAGTATCGAAAAAAGCCCCCGAGTTATGTAGATGTGTTTAAGTAGCCAAAAAAGTACTCAAGGTGTGTCATGTTAAAATAAACAAAGAACTGAAGATGTGTTCGTGTAAAAAAAACCTAAGAAATAAAGATATGTTTTTGTAAAAAAAAAGCCCCTAAGTACTGAAGATGTTTTTATGTCCATAATAAAAAGCCCCCAAGATCTGAAGATGTGTTTATGTAAAAAAAAGCCCCAAAGTACTGAAGATATGTTTTTGTAAAAAAAAAAAGCCCCTAAGTACTGAAGATGTATTTACGTCCAAAATAAAAAGCCCCCAAGTACTGAAGATGTGTTTATGCAAAAGAAACCCCCTAAGTACTGAAGATATGTTTTTGTAAAAAAAAAAAGCTCCTAAGTACTGAAGATGTATTAATGTCCTAATATAACAAGCCCCCAAGTACTGAAGATGTGTTTATGTCCAAAAACAAAAGCCCCCAAGTATGTAAGATGTGTTTATGTCCAAAAAAGCCCCCAAGTAATGAAGATGTGTTTATGTCCAAAAACAAAAGCCCAAAGTAATAAAGATATGTTTTTGGAAAAAAGAAAGCCCCTAAGTACTGAAGATGTTTTTATGTCCAGAATAACAAGGCCTACAGGCCTAATGCGAACCTGTGCAATGAGATTACACCAGGTATAATGCTTCAATGCTGTACCATTACTTTTCAAGAACATGTGTAACATGTATATGAACAATGCAAGTACTAAACACTTAGAACAAGAAACAATTAAACAAAACGACCAGATGTCGAACGCTTGCCAGAAGTGACCGGAAATAGGACAGCGAAATAGATGGATAGTTACTAGGCAGACAGACAGGGAACATTTGGATCTGATCAAATATAAAACCCCTATCATGGGGGAAATAGAAGCACATATAATTAAGGTTTTGCTGATTTTCAAAAGTCAAAAATGAGTACACAGACAGACAGACAGACAGATAGAGTGACATTGTAAGTGTTATTATTAGTAGCTATCCTATACAGAACAATCCATTTTTGACAGAAATAAAAACAAGATGACACAAGGTCAACAAAGGTTGATGATATCATGATATGCATGGTAAATGATAAGACGAACAAAATGAAGTAAGACTCAGGTTGATACGACCAAGTTATGAGAAAAACAAAATGTCTCGGTTTTTTTATGACCTTGACCTATCCCTTTGACCCAAATTAACCAAAAACAATAGGGCACCAACAAACTTTAGTTTTCCATCATCTCTAAAAGTTTCAAGGTGATTGCTGCAAAATAGTGGCCTGTAATGTGCTAAATGTCGGAGAGAATATCAAGGCCGTTGACAAAATTGACAACAACAGAGAAACAGACAGACATACTGACAAGGTGACACATGGTCAACAAACGTTGATCATACCATAACATGGGGAATTGAAAAACGAGGAAAATGACCTTAGAATGAGGTTGATACCCCCATATTTGACCAAGTTATGAAGAAAATAAAATTTCAAGGTTTTTCGATGACCTATATTGACGAAAAACAATAGGGCACCTGGCAATTTAGTTTTACATCATCTCTAAAAGATTCAAGGTGATTGCTGCAAAATTGTGGCCTGTAATGTGCAAAATGTCAGAGAGAACATCAAGGCCGATGACAAAATTGACAACAACAGAGGAACAGACAGACATACTGACAAGGTGACACATGGTCAACAAAGTTTAATCATGCCATGATATAGGGAAGGGAAAGACGAACAAAATGACCTTAGAATGAGGTTGATACGGCCATTTTTGACCAAGTTATGAGGAAAATAACGTTTCAAAGTTTTTTAATGATCTTGACCTTGACCTTGGACCTATATTGACCAAAAAACTATAGGGCATCTAGAAGTTTAGATTTCTATTGTCTCTGAAAGTTTGAGTTATTGTGGCGAAATTGTGGCCTGAAGTGTGCTAAATGTCATTGAGACCATCAAGGTCGTTGACCATATTGACAACAGCAGAGGAACAGACGGACATACTGACAAGGGGACACAAGGTCAACAAAGGTTGATCATAACATGGTATGAGGAAAGGGAGAGACGACGAAAATGACTTTAGAATGAGGTTGATATGGCCATTTTGACCAAGTTATGAGGAAAATAACGTTTCAAGGTTTTGCAATGATCTTGACCTCGACCTTTGACCCAAATTAACCAAAAACAATTGGCTACCTCGAACTTCGGTTTTTCATCGTTCTTGTAAGTTTCAAGGTGATTGCTGCAAAATTGTGGCCTGTACTGTACTAAATGTCACACAGAACATCAAGGCCGTTGTCAAAATTGACAACAACAGAGGAACAGACAGACATACTGACAAGGTGACACAAAGTCAACAAAAGTTGATCATACCATGATATGGGGAAAGGAAAGACGAACAAAATGATCTTAGAATGAGGTTGATACGACCATTTTTGACCAAGTTATGAGGAAAATGAAATTTCAAGGTTTTTCGATGACCTTGACCTTAACCGTTGACCTATATTAACCAAAAACAATAGGGCACCTAGAAATTTTGTTTTCCATTATCCCTGTAAGTTTCAAGGTGATTGTGGCAAAATTGTGGCCAGGAGAGTGATGACAGACAAACAGACAGACAGACAGACAGACAAACAGACAAACAGACATACGCAACTGACCAATATGCTTGCCGAAATCTTTGATTCCGGCAAGCAACAAACATCACTGCTGCAATTCTGGCATGGGTGCACACAACACAAAAACTAGAATATGGGTAGTCAACAAGAGACTACGTCTATCCACCAAAGTCAGAGTAGGAAAGGTGAAGTGAGGCATGGATTGAGTGGCAAGGGGAAATGGAGTGAGGTGTGTTGCATAATAGCCTGATGTCTGCAGCTGAAATGTGTATTTAGGTTGCGCCACCTACCACAAAATCCAGAAAGCTGTCCAAGGTGTATAAACATGCAAAATTTTAGGCAGATAGGTCAAACCACTACTGAGATATGAGTGATTTTAGCCCATGGCACAAGAACAGACAGATGCTGTGCAAAAATGGTGGCAATTTGGTCCACCAGTTTTGCGTATGATAAAGAGCTATGTGAGCAAAATTTTTGCCAAATCGGTCAAATGGTTCCTGAGATATAAGCTTGGATGTCTGCAGTATAAATTTGAATGTAGGTGGCGCCACCTGTCATAAAACAAGAACGTTGTCAAGGATGTATAAACCTGCAAAATTTCAGGTGGATAAGTAAAACCACTGCCCAGATATGAGTAATTTTATCCCAAGGCTGATGAACAGATGGACGCTGTGCAAAAATGGTTGCAGGTGGCGCCACCAGTCTTGTAAACTATAAACCTACCCGATATGTATAAACATACCCAATTTTAGGCTGATGTATCAAATTCCTCTATAGAAATAAGCAGGCGCATACAATGCAAAAGTCAATGTAGGTGGCACCACCTGTCTTGTAAATAAGAATACCATCAAAGACGCATAGACAGGTATAAGTCCAATACACAAACTTCCCCCAGAGTTTGATGCACTGGGCTGACAAGGCTTAGGTGAGTAAGGCATTTGCCCCTGAGTGACCTGTGACAAATTGCTGCCTCAAGCTACTGCACTGAGTGAACTCTGGACCTGCACCTGGCTAGACTGAGTGAACTTTTTACCTGTACCAGGCTGCACTGAGTGAACTCTTGACCTGTTGCATAATCTGACACAGTTGGCAGTCTGCCAAAGCTATAAATAGATTCAGGCTGAACTTTGGTGCTAAATATGATGCAGTGAGCAGTCTGCCAAAGCTACAAGAGAATGCAGCCACTCTTGACCTATACCTGGCTGCACTTCTCCCAATCCTGGCACTGTGCCAAAACTATTTATAGAGCTGACATCATCTTGGCTAATGGCCAACATCAAGGCACTGGCATCTGTCAATGGTAAACCAAGTGCTGCCATCTGTACACAAGTGGTCCCTACTTGAAATAACTTTGAAATTTATTTTCCTTATACAAAATGCTTTTCAGCTGACTTTTTATAAAATAAGAAATCAGGAATATATGTAAAATTATTAAGGATGCATACTGAATGCAAAATTAAAATACAGATATATATCATTGATGGCAAATTCTTGAATTAAGTTGAGTAGGGATACCAATAATTATAATCCATGTACAGTTGTCTTTATAAAGCCACAGAGAGCTGAATATCCATGATTGTAACATTGCATGGTATGATGAAAAATTTAAATCAAAAATCAAAATTTTTTAAAAGCTTTTAAAAACTTTTTTGTCAATATTAACCAAATATAACCTGAAATCTAAATGTCTATTGGCATGATGTAATAGATGCTGATAAATTGGTGCCAGGCTAGATGTAACAGCATCACACAGCTAACATATATGGTAAAATGACTCAATTCAATCTCCATAGTTCAGCCAAAAATCATTCATGTGGAACCATTAATGACAATTATTATAAGAATTGTTGTAGGGATTATTCTTGTAAAATATTTAACAAACTGGCTTCAGTGGCATCAGTTGAAAAACGTTTCGCAAGTTTATAACTCATATAGGAAGACACAGCAAACTGGCTAAGTTCAGCTTCCCGTAACTCAGCCAAAAAGTACTGAACCCAAATCATTTGAACAAACTTGAATTATCAACATCTGAGGATAATTAATGTGTGAGATTTAAGAATTTGGCCCAGTGGTTTTAGAGAAGAAGATCTTTGTAGCCACTGAGCTAAAATGGTCTGTTATGGCATATGACTAAATTCAGCTTCCCTTAGCCAAAAGTCACTGAAAAGAGACCATTTGAGCAAACTTCTGAAAGCACTACCCTAGGATCATTTCTGTGCGATATTAAACATTTTGGCCATATGGTTTAAGAGAAGAAGTTTTTTTGTAGCCCTCAGTGTGATACAGGTACTAATGACCCCGTACAAATAAGGCTGATGCAGGTGACGCCACCAATACCTCAATTTAAGATATGACATATGTGACCAACATTGGCATAAAATTTGGTGATGATAGCTCCAGCCGTTTCTGAGATTTAAATTTTAATATGCTTTTTTGCACAGTTAACAAATTTCAACCTCCTGTAACTCGGCCAAAAATCTCCAAACTGGAACCATTTGAACAAACTTGAGAAAGATTGTTCCAGGGATCATTTCTGTGAAATATTGGACAATTTGGCTAGACAGTTTCGGAGGAGAAGATTTTTAAAGCTTTTTTAGCTTTTCCCCTATAAAATCTAAGAAAATGCAGTTAGAAAAAAAATAAACAAAATCCGATATAGTTTTTTTAAAGGAATATAATGTAATATGTGAGTAATTGATATATGAAATAATCTGACTGATGGATTAATATGGAGTAAAATATAGTGGTTTATTTTTTATTTATTTGGGAGGGGTAAAAAAAACAATTTATTTGAGCAAATATGAATGCAATGACAGTATACTAAGCAGTGGTATAATGATGATAAGGCTATCTGATGAAGGAACTATAGTGTATGGAAAACTGCAAGCTTTCAATTTGACAGATACAAGGTTATGATTAACTATGCTGATGAGGGGATTTATGAATTTGTGACTGTGTGACATGATATCTTGACAAGATAGGTCTTGACAAGGTACATTATTTTGATGACCCTCACGTCTACATATTACACAATATTGACATAATTTCTGGCATGTATATAGGTACCTATGGACAAACGGTCAACATTACTGAACCACCTAGAAGGTTAAAATATTAAAAATATGATGAAATGTAGATAAAGTCTGAGAGGAAGAGGTAATCTGGGCCATGGTTGGTTTATATGATTGAAGAAAATGTTGCAAATAATATTTGAGATCTGACCATGCCTTTCCATTGGTTACATTTTTGATAAGCTGTTGACAGTTCAACAGTTTACACATTTGTCTGATGAGATCCAATTTATTTGGTAAACCTTTTTTTATCAATTTTATGATATGTATACAGTTGCCATAACGTCCCCACTCCACAGGTGCAATGACTTGATGGGGGGGGGGGGGGGGGGGGGGGGGTTGTGTTATCATCAGAGTTACAACGCCTCTGTCTCTCTGCAGATATTTTCTTTAATTATTAAATTTTATGCTATAGCCATAGAACAATTGTTCACAGTGCCAAGGAGCAAAGCCTCAGTGGGATGAATAAGGGGATGGTGAGAGTGAGTTACAACACCCTTGCATATACATACAGGATATGAAATTTAATTCAACAGTGCTTATAAAAACTAGATGTGTCGGAACGACACGAATGCCCCCGCCTGGGGCAAATTAGAAACATATGTAAACTTTTGAAAATTTTTTTAAGTTCAGGAGGTGTCGTATGGTCAAAAGTAGGTCAACAAGGGCAAAATGCAAACTCGATTTGTAACGGGTCATTATCAAGCAACACACCAAAAATCATGCCAGTATATGCAGGCATTGTGAAAAAAAGTCCATACATGTGCATTTTCCATAAAAATTTCTGTCTTTCCTGAAATTTTCTATGTTTAAGAGCCGTAAAAAAATCAAAAGTAGGTCAACCGGGATGAAACGGGAACTCGATCTGTAACTGTCATTATCTGCCCACACATAAAAAATCAGGGTGGTATCTGCAGGCATTGAAGAAAAAAATCAGTACATATGCATTTGTTATGAAAATTTCTATTTTTCATGAAACTTTCTATGTTCAGGAGCAGTCAATGGTCAAAAGTAGGTCAACTGGGACAAAACAAGAATTTGATCTGTAACTGCTCATTATCTGCCTACACACCAAAAATCAGGCCCATATCTGCAGGCACTGCGAAAAAAGTCCATACATGTGCACTTTTTTTATGAAATTTCTATGTTAGAGCACCGTCAAATGGTCAAAAGTAGGTCAACTGGGACAAAACGTGAACTCGATCTGTCTCTGGTCATTATCTGCCCACACACCAAAAATCAGGCCAATATCTGCAGGTATTGCGAAGAAAAGTCTGTACAAGTGTATTTGTCATGAAAATTTATATTTTACATGAAATTTTCTATGTTCAGGAGCCGTAAACAATCAAAATAGGTCAACTGGGACGAAACGCGAACTTGATCTGTAACTGGTCAATATCTGCCCACACACCAAAAATCAGGCCAATATCTGCAGGCATTGCGAAAAAAAGTCCGTACATGTGTATCTGTCACGAATATTTCTATTTTTCATGAAATTTTCTATGTTCAGGAGCCGTAAAACGGCCAAAAGTAGGTCAACCGGGACGAAACGCGAACTCGATCTGTAACTGGTCATTATCTGCCCACACACCAAAAATCAGGCCAATATCTGCAGGTATTGCGAAAAAAAGTCCGTACATGTGTATTTGTCATGAAAATTTCTATTTTTCTTGAAATTTTCTAAGTCTAGGAGCCGTAAAAAGGTCAAAAGTAGGTCAACCGGGACGAAACGCGAACTCGATCTGTAATTGGTCTATATCTGCCCACACTTAAAAATCAGGCCAATATCTGCAGGCATTGCGAAAAAAAAGCCCGTACATGTGTATAATTGTCATGAAAATTTCTATTTTTCTTGAAATTTTCCAAGTCTAGGAGCCGTAAAAAGGTCAAAAGTAGGTCAACCGGAACGAAACGCGAACTCGATCTGTAACTGGTCTATATCTTCCCACACTTAAAATCAGGCCAATATCTGCAGGCATTGCGAAAAAAAAGTCCGTACATGTGTATAATTGTCATGAAAATTTCTATTTGTCATGAATTTTTCTAAGTTTAGGAGCCATAAAACGGTCAAAAGAATGTCAACCGGGACGAAACGCGAACTCGATCTGTAACTGGTCATTATCTGCCCACACACCAAAAATCAGGCCAATATCTGCAGGCACTGCGAAAAAAAGTCCGTACAACTGTTTGAAATCGGAAGGACGGACATGGGTAAAACTATATGCCCCGGCCACTTTGTGGCGGGGGCATAAAAAGTTTATTCATGAACATTAAATATTTAAAACAGACAGAAAGATGGAGAAACAAAGCAAATCATTTTTTTCCCCATTCTACTGAGCCAATAAAAAATTAACAATATTTGCATTTATTCCTTTTTTTCATTCCATAATTTTTATCCAGGTTTACGAATGTTATTATAAATTTACAGTATAACATACATGTGATTGTGAATATTTCAGTTGATTCACATTTCTAAATTGCATCAACATTTATAGCTAATGTATCTAGTTTATAGTACCTGTCAACAGAATGGGATGGAGGGAGGAAGGGAGGCAATAAGGGTAAGAGAGAGAGAGAGAGAGAGAGAGAGAGAGAGAGAGAGAGAGATGGAGAGAGAAAGAGAAAAAGCAGAGGAGAGAGAGAGAGAGAGAGAAAGAGAGAGAGAGAAAGAGAGAGCTGGACTGCCAGAGAGAGAGAGAGAGAGAGAGAGAGAGAGAGAGAGAGAAAGAGGCTCTCTGGTAATTACTGCCTGACCCAGCCTGACCCAGACACTCACAGTGGCAGTAGGTCAGACCTGAAGGTGTTATGTAACTGCCCAGTACACTGCATTTATACTGACCTGATGTAAACAATGAAGACTTGGTACCTGGAAACTTGAATAAAATCTACAGTTTTTGATCAATTAGTTTCAAATTTCAGATTTTAACAGATGAAATGCTAATGTGTACATGCTGTGAACATTAAATCCACAGCACTAATAGGAAAAATTTAAATATTTTTATTTTTTTAAATGGTATCAGGAAAAAAAGAAAAGTATTCTCAACTATGAAACTAATACATGTGTTAAAATTAATCCAAGGATCAAAACACCCAATATATTATACCAGGAGCAAACTGGAGTTGGGAATGTTTAATTTTATAAACTGAAATAAAGGATCAGCAATATAAATTTTGATTATTTAGCCAGTATCATGTAACAACTGATACAACCATGAGTTATAAGTCAAACAAATTAAAATCTTTAATGAGCACTCTGATGAACATCCACACTTTCATAGCAATACATCACTTTGTGGACACAATTAATTGTGCACTTTAATCATTGTAACCCTGGTGGTACAATACAAAATCTAAAATGTAGCATAGCCAAAAATAAAATAAAATACAGAAAATTATAACATTCATCTAGTTTATGCACCAGCTGGGGGGGGGGGGGGGGGGTGGGAGTGCAGGGCAGAGGGGAAGCCTGCCAGTAGTGGCCAAGCTGAGCCAAGCAAGCTGCCTGGGGTGGGTTACATAATGCAAGTGAAGATGTATTACTAGGTGGGCCAGATGTAAACAACACTTGACATGGTGTATGAAAACTCCAATAAAAGCTACTCTTTTCAAACATTCCTTTGAAATTTCAGATTTTAAAATATTAAATCCATATGTATATATGCTGTGAAAATTAAATCAACAGTGCTTACAGGGAAAAAACGTGCCATTGCCAAAGTAGGACGAAATTTAAGGTACTGATTTTTTATTTATGCTAATAACTTGAAAAATTTGCAAAATTCAGATCTAATTTTGGGTAAACAATTGAATCTTGATTAAATAAAGTTATATTCCTGAAAAAAAGTCTCCAGCCTCAGCAATTCTCATGTTAAGTGAGCAAATATATTTCCTGATTTTTAAGAAACTGCATTATATTTGCGCCCATAACTTCAAAATAATACCGAATACTAACCTAATTTTTGGTAAGTGCACAGAAAATGTATGGAAAAATATGAATACTAAATATGATCAAAAACAGATCAGTGGTTTTGATATTAGGCAGCTTTGAAGTGTAACAATGGCTTTTTTATGGAAAACGGAGGTTTTTCCTTAATATCTCGAAGAAACGAAGTCCTAATGACCCAATTTTTGGTATGGTAGGAGATTTTGGAGACATCTATTGGTATGCAGACTTTTGGATTCGTAGGTCCAATGGTTTTAAAACGTGCCCTGTTAACGGACGGACGGCCGGACGGACGGACGGACGACGGACAAAGGACCACGACTATAGCTCAGATGACTTATAGTCAGCTGAGCTAAAAAAGTCCATATATGTGCATTTATCATGAAAATTTCTGTCTTTCATAAAATTATCTATGTTCAGGATCTGTCATATGGTGAAAAATAGGTCAACTGGGACGAAACGCGAACTCGATCTGTAAGTGGTCATTATGCGCCCACAGACCAAACATTAGGCCAGTATCTGTAAGCATTGCATTGCAAAACTAGAATATTAGCAAAAGTTGATAATCATTTATAAATTTAAATTGGAGAGGTATATACCATGTTTCATAACAATCCACCAAATGCTTCCTGAGAAATAAGCTCCTAAGTTTTTTTCTATACTAAGCTCTGTAACCTTGAAAAGTAGGTCAAGATCACCCATCTTTGAACTTGACCAAGATTTTGTAAATATAATGCAATAGCACTGAAGAAATGAAGTTCCTGTGTTGAATACCTTTGGAGATATCCTGCACAAAAGGCCAAAATTGAAAAAATCCGATAAAATTTCATTAAAAAATCAGAAATTGCAGGTGGCGCCACCAAAATTGTGCAGCACATACAGACCATCAGTCCCAATGATCATAGTAAGTTTTGTGAAAATCCACACAATGGTTCCTGAGATATAAACTTCTAAGTGTTTTTCTATAATCAGCTCTAAAATGTAGAAAAATGGGTCAAGGTCACCCATCTTCAAACTTGACCGAGATTTTATCGATATACATCTTGACTGATGAAATAAAATTCCAACGGTGAATCCTTTTAGAGATATCCCGCTCACAAGGTAAAAGTTAACAGACGCGGAACGGACGGATGGATAGACACCGGACAGACAGATGGACGGACGGACAGACGGACAGCTTGGGTGACAACAATAGCCCATCAGCCCATGAGCTGAGGGCTAAAAACGGCTGTACATATGTATTTGTCATGAAAATTTCTATTTTTCATGAATTTTTCTATGTTAAGGAGCCGTAAAACGGTCAAAAGTAGGTCAACCGGGACGAAACGCGAACTCGATCTGTAACTGGTCTATATCTGCCCAGACTTAAAAAATCAGGCCAATATCTGCAGGCATTGTGAAAAAAAGTCCGTACATGTGTATTTGTCATGAAAATTTCTATTTTTTCATGAAATTTTCTAAGTTTTGGAGCCGAAAAACGGTCAAAAGTAGGTCAACTAGGACGAAACGCGAACTCGATCTGTAACTGGTCATTATCTGCCCACACACCTTAAATCAGGCAAATATCTGCAGGCATTGCGAAAAAAAGTCCGTACAACTGTTTGATTTCAGAATGACGGAATGACGGACATGGGTAAAACTATATGCCCCGGCCACTTTGTGGCGGGGGCATAATAAGAAACAATTACACAAACATCACTGCTGAAATTCTGGCATGGGTGCACACAACACAAAAATGATTGTAACTGGCACCACCAGTCTTGGATACAACAAAGCTATCAGAGATATATATGTCAGAGACAAGATTGAAATCCAGGCAGATTTTAAATTCGCTTAGACGAGATTGCGATTGTGATCTCGCCTATGCGAGATTGCGATTGTGATCTCGCCTAGACAGATTTTAAACTCGCCTAGACGAGATCACAATTGCAATCTCGCCTAGGCGAGATTACAATCCATCATGGAGCAGGCCAGGATTTTAATCTCGTCTAGGCAAGTTTAAAATCCATCTGGTATCATTCAGGCGAGTTTAAAATCTGCCTGATATCACTTAGTTGAGTTTTAAATCTGCCTAGGCGTGAATAAAATAGTGATCTAATTTTTTTTAAAAATGTGGATTGTAATTGACATTTTTCAATTAAAAATGTTTTCAGTCAGATTTTCAATATTTTAACACTGAATGGTTATGTATATTTGACTGGTAATATATTTATTAATATTTACAGAATATTAAAATATAAATGTAATAATTAACATTATTTTTGGAAATGGATTTTTTTCATTATAGTTTTATTAATATAGTTATGTATAGTTCACAAGTAATATATTTATTAATATTTACAGATTATTATATTATTAATGAAATAATTTACATTATTTTTTATATTTATATTTTTATTAATAAACTAAGCAATAAGAAACTTACATGGGTATTGTATACGGCATATTTAAGTGATATATGATGTGGGCTGCTGCTGATTATTTACATAATAATTTTGTTTTCATTATTAATTTGAAGTGAAATAGGTATTAGTAATATTAATAATGTAGTAATTTAAAAAGACAAAAGGAGACTGAATATAACTCATTTATTATATAACAATATAATTCAATGCATGTTCACATCCATAAACGATCTATTAATCTATGAATCTAGAAATCATACCTTTTCTGATATGATATAATACTGTACAATGTGTAATATACTCTTTAAATAGTGAAGTAATATCTATCTGTCTATCTAGCTATAATCTAGCTATCTAATCTAGCTATCTAGCTATCAATCTATTGATCTATAGAACTATGATTGGTTCAATATGCAAGTGGATGAGTTTTTTCTCCTAGATTTGCTCTTCATAAATTTATCTCATAAATGTGCTTCAGTATACCTCTTGTTACTCTCTAATTGCCATATATTAAATACAATTACAATTTTTTTTTGTAAAAATTATTGGTGATTTTTACAACTCCAAGGTTGTTAAGAAAACTGGGAAAGAAATAAAGATTAAATAATTTTCATCAAATAATTGGTATGATATGAATGCTGTAGACCCCATGAATCACATCAAAGGTGCAAGTAATAATCAATGAATACCAAAAATAAACATAAAAATTAATGTTAATTATTACATTTATAATTATTACATTACTGTACAAATTTATGTTTATTATTACATTCATATTATAATATTCTGTAAATATTAATAAATATATTACCTGTGAACTATATATAACCAATCAGTGTTAAAATATTGAAAATCTGACTGAAAACATTTTCATATGTCAATTACAGTGCATAATATATTAGAAGTAACCTCTAGCCTGTTGTCAAATCTGAAATAGTAGCCACACCATTGCATAAGCTCATGCAGGGGCCCTGCCCTGAGGGGCATGACACCCAAGAAGTGATCACATGGTGCCCATGAGGTGTTCACATGTCACCCATGAGGTGATCACATGCCTTGTGCTTGGCTGCACTGATTGAAGTCTTGACCTATATCTGGCTGCACTGAATGAACTCTTGATCTGTTGCCAAATCTGAATTGGCAGTTTCTCAACCTATTTAAAGATACAGACACAATATTGGCCTGTTGGTAAATCTGTTTACACATACTAAAAGACTTTGGCTAAAATGCTTTTTTTTTCAAGCTGACATATTCATAAACTTTTTATCAAAATATCTAGATAATAAAAAATGCCACCTAAGAATAATTTTTGTGCAATGTTACAGATGTTATAATTGAAACAATAATTTTGTAGAAGAACAGTTTTGCAGTCCTTAGTTTGAAATAGACATGATAATGGCCATAAGACCAACTTAAGTTTTCTGATATGACTGAAAGAACCATGTCCTAGGATAATTCTTTTAAAAAATTGAACAATTCATTTTGACAGTTTCATCATAAACATTTTAAGCCGAAAGAGGCTAAAATTATGAGGGTTTGTCCATAAAAAAACAGGTCCATGTAGGTGGCACCACAAAATTTGCAATTCAAATATGAGTCATGTGACCAACATTTGCACAATACTTGGTAATGCTAGCTACTGTCATTTCTAAGATTACACTGTCAGTATGCTTACTTGGCCAAATGACTGTTCAAATTCCTGTAACTCCACTAAAATTCATCAAATGCAAACCATTTGAACAAACTTGAGAGGGCCTGCCTATGGGATCATTTCTGTAAAATATTGAACAATTTGGCTGGACCGTTTACAAGGAGAAGACTTTTAAAAGTTTTTCAGCTTTTTCCCTATAAAATCTAAGTAAATGAAAATAGCAAAAAAATAAGCTGAATCCCACAATATTGGTATGTGACAGATTCTTGCATAAAATCTTGGGATGGTAGCTCCTGCTATTCCTGAGATATTATGGGTTAATGTACAGATGACCAATGACCCCCGAACAAAAAAAGGTCAATGCAGGTGGCGCCACCAATACCTGAATTTCATATATGACTCATGTGACCAACACTGGCATAAAATTTGGCGATGATACCTCCGGCTGTTTCTGAGACTGTCATTCTAGTATGCTTTTTATGACAGATGACTAAGTTCAACTTCCTGTAACTCGGCCAAAATTCACCAAACTTGAACCATTCAAACAAACTTGAGAGAGATGGTATAAAAGATGATTTCTGTGAAATATTGAACAATTTGGCTTGACCGTTTAGGAGGAGAAGATTTTTAAAGGTTTTTTAGCTTTTTCTCTAGTAAATCTAAGAAAATACACAGTTTTTCAGATGGCTAATTTTTACATTAAATTCCATGATGCTAGCTCCAGTTGTTTTTGAAAAGTATTGGTAACGTACAGATGACGGACGCCACCACACCATTGCATTAGCTCACAAGTTCGCTAAAAATTACTACAGATGCATATTGAATGCAAAATTATAATACAGATATATACATCTCACTGATGGCAAAATCTTGAATTAAGTGGAGTATGGATACCAATTATTTATAATCCATGTACAGCCATCTTTATATACCCACAGACAGCTGTATACCTGTGATTGTAAACATTCCCTGGCATGAGGAATATCTAAAATCATGAATTTACATTTTTTAAAAGATTTTATAAAACATTCTTGTCAATATTAACCATAGATAACCTGAAATCTAAATGTCTAGAGGCATGATGTCACGGATGCTGATAAACAGGTGCCAGGCTAGATGTATCTGCTTCACACAGCTAACATATATGGTAAAATGACTCAATTCAATCTTTATAATTCAGCCAAAATTCATTCTTTGGAACCATAAAAGACAATTAATATAAGAATTATTCAGGGGATTATTCTTGTAAAATATTAAACAAATTGGCCTCAGTGGAGTCGGTCAAAAAACGTTTTACAGGTTTATAACTCATATGGGAAAATACAGAAAAAATGGCTAAGTTCAGCTTCCCATTACTCAGCCAAAAATCACTGAACCAAAACCATTTGAACAAACTTGAATTATCAACATCTAAGGATAATTAATGTGTGAGATTTAAGAATTTGGCCAAGTGGTTTTTGAGAAGAAGATCTTTGTAGCCACTGAGCTAAAATGGGCTGTTACAGCATATGACTAAATTCAGCTTCCCATAACTCAGCCAAAAATCACTGAACTGAGACCATTTGAACAAACTTCAGAAAGCACTACCCTTGGATGATTTCTGTGCGATATTAAACAATTTGGCCTCATTGTTTCAGAGAAGTTTTTTGTAGACGTCAGTATGATACGGGCACTGATGACCCCTGTACAAAAAAGGGAGATATAGGTGGCGCCACCAATACCTCAATTTCAGATATGACTCATGTGACCAACATCGGCATAAAATTTGGTGATGACAGCTTCAGCCGTTTCTGAGACTGTAATTTTAGTATGCTTTTTTGGACAGATGACTAAGTTCAACTTCCTGTAACTCGGCCAAAAATCACCGAACTCAAACCATTCGAACAAACTTGAAAAAGGTTGTTCCGGGGATCATTTCTGTGAAATATTGGACAATTTGGCTGAACAGTTTCAGAGAAGAAGATTTTTTAAGCTTTTTTAGCTTTTTCCCTATAAAATCTAAGAAAATGCAGTTAGCCAAAAAAATAAGCAAAATCCGAGTTTTTTAGATGACTAATTTTTGGCATAAAATTTGGTGATGCTAACTCTTGCCGTTTTCAAGATAGTATGGGTTAACGTACAGACGACGGACGACGGGAGGACGGACGACGCCACACCATCGCATAAGCTCACAGGTTCGCTAAAAACCCTAAGTACTGAAGATATGTTTTTGTAAAAAAAAAAAGCTCCTATGTACTGAAGATTATTTATGTCCTCATATAACAAGCCCCCAAGGACTGAAGATGTGTTTATGTCCAAAAACAAAAGCCCCCAAGTACTGAAGATGAGTTTATGTCCAAAAACAAAAGCCCTCAAGTACTGAAGATGTGTTTATGTCCAAAAACAAAAACCCCCAAGTACTGTATTATGTTTATGTCCCAAAAAAAGACCCCCCCCCCCAAGTACTGAAGATGTGTTTATGTCCAAAAACAAAAGCTCCCAAGTACTGAAGATGTGTTTATGTCCAAAAACAAAAGCTCCCAAGTACTGAAGATGTGTTCTTGTCCAAAAACAGAAGCCTCCAAGTACTGAAAATGTGTTCAGACACGTACCAAAATGAGCCCCTATGGACACAAGACAAGTTTGTCAACTAATTACCATAAGACACACCAGGGGGAATAACTGTACAATGTGGCATTGCAAAAAAATGGACAACGGACAAAACAGTGGTCCGTTCCTTATTTAGAGAATACTCCTCGCAGGAGTCTTGAAAAGACCTAGCCTTATTTAACTCCTCGCAGGAATCCAATGAGGTTTTTACCCCACAAGCTAAGGATTCTTCTTTGGATTTAGACGGCACTTAGGCCTCCGTAGCATCAAACTCTTTATTTGAGTCAACAACTTATTTACATGAAAAGAACCTGGCTCTTGTACCTTGACCTTTCATCTCATGACCCCAGAATCAACAGTTCTTGCATGAGTGGTGGGCCATATATAAGTCAAGATTGAAACCAATATTTAACAAGTGACCCATGGGTCATGACGCTCAGCTGACTGGGAAGAGATTCACAAAAGGAAATTTTATCATCAGAATGGTAGATACCCATTCAACTGAAGCATCAAACAGATTAACCAACAGGCCAAGATTTAGTCTGTATTTATATATCTGAAAAATAGAGAAAAAAATGTGTAAACTTTAAAAACTAGAATACGGACAGCCGACAAGTGACTACGTGTATCTGCCAAAATCAGAGTGAAGTGAGGCATGGATTGAGTGGCAAGGGGAAACAGAGTGAGGTATGTTGCATATTAGCATGGATGTCTGCAGCCTAAATGTGTATGTAGGTTATGCAACCTACCACAAATCCAGAAAGCTGTCCAAGTTGTATACATATGCAAAATTTTAGGCAGAAAAGTCAAACCACTACATGGATATGAGTGATTTTAGCCCACGGCAGACAAACAGACAGACGCTGTGCAAAAATGGTTGCAGTTTTGTGTATGATAAAGACCTATGTGAGATCTAAACAAAAGCACAATTTTGGCCCAATCGGTCAAATGGTTCCTGAGATATTAGCTTGGATGTGTGCAGCGTTAACTAGAATGTAGGTGGCGCCACCTGTCATAAAATCAAGAAAGCTATCCAGGATGTATAAACCTGCAACATTTTAGGCAGTTATGTCAAACCACTACAGAGAAATGAGTGATTTTAGGCCACGGCAGACCAACAGACAGAGGCTGTGCAAAATGTGCAAAAATGGTTGCAGGTGGCCCCTCCAGTTTTGTGTATGATAAAGACCTATGTGAGATCTATACACATGCAAAATTTTGGCCCAATCATTCAAACGGTTCCCGAGATATGAGCTTGGATGTGTGCAGCGTTAACTAGAATGTAGGTGGCGCCACCTGTCATAAAATCAAGAAAGCTATCCAGGATGTATAAAACTGCAAAATTTTAGGCAGTTATGTCAAACCACTGCCAAGATGTGTGACTTTATTGCACGGCAGACAAACAGACAGACGCTGTGCAAAAATGGTTGCAGGTGGTGCCACCAGTTTTGTGTATGATAAAGAGCTATGTTAGATCTATACAGATGCAAAATTTTGGCCCGATCGGTCAAACGGTTCCCGAGATATGAGCTTGGATGTCATCAGCGTGAACGTGAATGTAGGTGGTGCCACCTGTCATAAAATCAAGAAAGCTATCCAGGATGTATAAAACTGCAAAATTTTAGGCAGATATGTCAAACCACTGCCGAGATATGAGTGACATTATTGCACGGCAGACAAACAGACAGACGCTGTGCAAAAATGGTTGCAGGTGGCGCCACCAGTTTAGCGTATGATAAAGAGCTATGTTAGATCTATATACATGCAAAATTTTGGCCCGATCGGTCAAACGGTTCCCGAAATATGAGCTTGGATGTCATCAGCGTGAATGAGAATGTAGGTGGTTCATAAAATCTAGAAAGCTATCCAGGATGTATACGCATGCCGAATTTCAGGTGAATTAGTCAATTCACTGCAGAGATATGAGTGATTTTAACCAAAGGCAGATGAACAGATGGACACTGTGCAAACATGGTTACAGGTGGCGCCACCATTTTTTGTGTATGTTATAGAGCTATCCAAGGGCTACATTAGTATAAATTTTATTTCCTGATCAGTCAAACAGTTCCCGAGATATGAGCTTGGAAAGCTGATAAAATCAAGTCCCAGAGGAGCTCTCTGGAAATGAACGCGGCAACGGCGGAGGAACCCGGTCAAAAACATAGTATCCACAAAACTTCGTTTTGGCGGGTACAAAAATACAGGTGGCTCCACCAGTCTGCAGAAACTAATAAAAAACACTTACAAACATCAATATCCATGCAAAGAATCATGGTGATCTCCCCATTAGTTGTTCAGATACTTCAGCTTTTGTATCAAATTGTCCATTATTCTGAGGGATACTTCGGAGTCCTATAGCTTGAAGGATATGGGTAACAGAGACCTAATTTTAAGTTTCCACAGGCACTTTTCATGGGCCTTCTTGCATGACAAGAATGAAGATTCTAGGTCCAGTTGTTGCGATTTGTACCCTGTTGAAAGATAACCACATCTTTAAAGGTATCAAAAAAGAGAAAAAAAAATTGTAAAAATTTGAAAAAAATAGAGGTGGCGCACCCAGTCTGCAGAAACTGATGGAACAGGTCATGATCAATATGTATGCCGAAAATCATGACCATCAGTGTTGTATTTATTGAGATACTGCAGTTTTTGTATCAAATTTTCCATTATTCTGGGGGGTAATTTGGAGCCATACAGCTTAAAGAATATGGGTAACAGAGACCTAATTTCAGGTTTCCATGGAGACTTTTCATGGGTCTCCCTGTGTGTCAAGAATGAAGATTCTAGGTCCAGTTTTAATGATTTGTGCCCTGTTAACAGATGTTCATAACTTTAAAGGTCTCAAAAATAGAGAAAAAATTCGTAAAAAAACCCGAACAAATACAGGTGGTGCCACCAGTCTGCAGAAACTGATGAAACACTCCATGATCAATATCCATGAAAACAATTATGGTGATCTCTGCATTAGTTGTTCAGATACTTCAGCTTTTGTATCAAATTTTCCATTATTCTGTACTTTGGAGTGCCATAGCTCAAAGGATATGGGTAACAGAGACCTAATTTCAGGTGTCCATGGAGACTTATCATGGGTCTCCCTGTGTGTCAACAATGAAGATTCTAGGTCCAGTCCTTACGATTTGTACCCTGTTGACAGATACAACATCCTGAAAGGTCTCGAAAATAGAGAGAAAAAAATTGTGAAAATTTGAAAAAATACAGGTGGCACCACCAGTCTGCAGGTACTGATGAAACACCTCTTGATCAATATGTATGCCAAAAATCATGACCATCAGTGTTGTAGTTAGAGATGTTGCAGTTTGTTTTTATCAAATTTTCTATTATTCTGGGGGATTATTGGGAGCCCCCCATAGCTCAAAGGATATGGGTAACAGAGACCTTATTTCAGGTTTCCATGCAGATTTTTTATGGACCTCTCAGTGTGTCAAGAATGAAGATTCTAGGTCCAGTCTTTATGATTTGTGCCCTGTTAACAGCTGTTCACATTTTTAAATTCGTAAAAAATCGAAAAATTCAGGTGGCGCCACCAGTCTGAGGAAGTGATGGAACATCTCATGATCAATATGTATGCCAAAAATCATGACCATCAGTCAAGTAGTTAATGAGATATTGAAGTTTTTGTATGAAATTTTTGACTTTTCTGGGGGGTACTTTGGGGCCCCATAGCTCAAAGGATATGGGTAACAGAGATCTAATTTGTGGTTTCCACGGAGACTTTTAATAGGTTTCTCAGTGTGTCGAGAATGAAGATTCTAGGTCCAGCGGTTACGATTTGTGCCACGTTAACAGATGACAGCATCTTTAAACGTCTCAAAAATAGAGGAAAAAATTGTAAAAAAATCAAAAAATACAGGTGGCGCCACCCGTCTGCAGGAACTTATGGAACATCTCATGATCAATATGTATGCCAAAAATCATGACCATCAGTGTTGTAGTTATTGAGATATTGAAGTTTTTGTATGAAATTTTTTACTATTCTGGGGGGTACTTTGGGGCCCCATAGCTCGAAGGATATGGGTAACAGAGACCTAATTTCTGGTTTCCAAGGAGATTTTTCATGGACCTCTCAGAATCCCAAGTTACAAGGTTCTAGGTTCAGCGGTTACGATTTGTGCCTGGTTAAAGGACGGACAGACAGACGACAGACAAAGAGTGATCGCTATAGCTCAGATGACTTTCAGTCAGCTGAGCTAAAAACCAAACTGGTGTTAGTTTGGTTTTATCATCTTGAAACTAATATGTGGATTGATGGCCCCATGACCTTGACCTTGTGACCCCACAATCCATAAGTTACTGCCACTATTTGCAGGTGAGCAATATCTGGAAGATAGAATGTTTGGGACAGAAAGTTTGGCTAAAAATACATCAACAATCTTTTTCAAGAAGTGGGTCCTGTGACCTTGATCATAGGCCTTGTGACCCCAAAATCAAAAGGGTTCTTACATTAATGGTGGGTCATATATAAGTCAAAATTGAAACCAACATGTCAATCCGAACTGGAGTTATCATCCAGAACGATGACACAATGACCTCCTACCTTGTGACCCCCAAATCAATCAGTTTCTTCCCCTATTGGCAGCTCAGCTAAATGTACAAGATGGAAGGTTTTTGATAAAAAAAGTTTGGCTTAAAATGCATCCACAATCCTTCTAAATAAGTGGGTACTGTGACCTTGACCTCTGGAACCCAATTCCAACAACTTGCGACTCGGAGGGTAGTCTTGGCAGTACGTCACATACCGCATCCAGTTTGGATGGGACGTTAACTGCTGGTCTGTGAATTCCATGTTGTTTGCCCTTTGGTAAGCCGACCATTTTCATGAAAGCTATTCTCTGACAAACAAGTCTCAATTCAAGAGCATTTAGATCTCTTAGTTCATTTGGCGGATCGACCAAAGACAAATTGTTAGCTTTCGACTGAGGGGGGAAATTTTCCTCTTTTCAGTGTAAAGTGGCATGTTCGACAGATCCATTCTTTGTTACTGTAAGAGATTTGACGAAATGCTAATGCATCTGCCAACATACATTCTGAAATTGTATCATACTCCTTTTCATTCAAATGCAAGACTGAAGTTCTGAACATCAAACAGCGACAACAGCAGCAAACGTAATTTGCAGAATCACGTACTTTTTCTAAGAAGTCTGATATAACAGATTAATTTACAGGAACTGTCTTACGACATTCATCTCGGTGCTTACTAATGAAAGATGCTGCTTTGGCCAAACTTTTTCCAGTTTCTGGTTTGTTTTTTTTCGCTCTTGAATCATTTTGACGTTTAGACTGTAAACGAATTCTCTGTTGCTTCTCCTCAGCAGTTTCATGTTCACGTTGTATAAAGTGTCTTTCCTGATCTTTCAATAGTCTCTGTTGCTTTTCCTTAGTCGTTTCACAATCACGTAATTCAGTTTATCGTTTCTTTTAGGAGACAAGTCTTTCTCGCTTTTCCTCAGACATTTCACAATCGTATAATTCAGTCTGTCGTTTTCTTTGTGAGCGCAGTCTTTCTCGCTTTTCCTCAGACGTTTCACGAGCACGTAATTCAGCGTGTCGTTTTCTTTGTGAGCACAGTCTTTCTTGCTTTTCCGTCACACTTTCAGATTTCCTAGATTCTTCATGACGTGTACACTCATTTTCAAGTCTTCCATCTTTCTTACTTTCAGTTTCATTTATTCTTTTTTCCCCTTTTTCTCAATTTTTCCCCTTTCCTTTTTTGTTCGCAACTCTTTTTCTTTTTGTTCTCGGCATAATAATAAATTGGATCAAACAGATGCAAAACTTAAAATAATCAATCGTTACAGATATATCCTATCGTCATATAGTCTACATGGTACTTAAAATAACTCGTAGACTGTTGCACAACTTTGACACTCTAATACACAAGCAAGCCTAGATTTCACTTGTAGGAAATAACCACACAAGAAACAAGTACGATCTGTGATACCACTTTTATTCAATGCAAAAACGCAGGAATTTATTTGTTAATAAATATGATGTTCTTCTTAATTATTTCAAACACAGCCAGAGGGAAGGCAACTGAAATCAAATGACCTATGGGTCACGACGCTCAGCTGTCATATATGATAAAAAAATATTATTTAGAAATGAGGCACATGCTGGTTTTGTGTGGTAATAAATATAAGCTGTATTATGAGTTGTTGTTGTTTAGCTTATGTATGATTTTGATAGTACCTTTGCAGACAGGGAAGAGGATTGATTTCATTTATTTTATTAACAAATGGAGTACTATTGTCACACAGATTTTGACTTGGCCATATAACTTATAAGCAGAATATATAATATAAGGGTTTAACTATTAATTAAAAACAAGGGACCTATGGGTCACTGTGCTCAGCTGACGTTAACCTTGAAGGTAAAAATCTAAAATAATATCTAATTGAGATAAAGTGTAAGAGGAAGAGGTAATAAAGGCCATGGTTGGTTTATATGACTGCTTTGTATTGATGAGCAAGAAATTGTTGCAAAAAATATTTTGTGACCTGACCATGTGTTTCCTAATGTTGAAACTAAAGCATGTGAACAGTTTGTGAACAAATGATCTGTACTATTACCATGATCATTAGTTGGTTTTTCGATTAACTGTTGACATTTCAGTAGTTTACACATTTGTTCAATTGCATCTATTTTTTTTATAATATATATTATTAAATATATATGTATTTTTTTTATGAAATGTATACAGTTGAAATATAGCTAATTAACAACATAAAACAGGGCAAACAAAGCCTGATCTCAAATTCTGCTGAGGCAGGAAAATAATGAACAAATGATGTATTAAATCCTGATTTTTTTATCACATCAATTATTTTCTAATTTAAGTTTACATTTCTTTACATTTCCAATTTAACATATATATCTGAATATAAAAGTTGATTCATAATTCTCAATTGCATCATCATAAATCTCAATCTTGTCAGATAACACCACATCATGCATACAAATGTTTATTTATTTTTTACCACAAAAATATATCTTTTAAATCTGCAAAACAATAAATATCTAAAAATAATACTTGATTTAGATTTCACAATTTTTAATTATGTCTTTATTTATCCATAATGTGCTTCATATTTTATAATAATTTAAGCAATAACAATTACTGCATAACACTTGGTGGGTTGGGTTTGCCGGGGGGGGGGGGGGGGGGGATTGGGGTGGTGATATGAGAATAACTGTACACCTGTCACAGCAGGGGAACTCCCCCAGTGATTGTAACAAATCAGAAACCCTGGCATAGCTGACTTCCAGTGACCTGGAGTGGGACCCTGCATCTGTAATCAAAGCAAGTGACTACAGAAAAAAAAATCAATAACTAGCTTAATTTTCAAGCTTTTATTTTCAAATTTCAGATTTAGACAAACTAAATATTTATGTTTACATGCTGTGAAAATTAAATCAATTGTGCTTACAGGAAAAAAACGTGCCATGGTCAAAGTTGGGCAAAATTTAAGGTACTGATTTTTTTTATGCTAATAACTTAAAAAATTTACAAAATTCAGATCTAATTTTGGGTAAACAATTGAACCTTAATTAAACATACTTATATACTTGAGAAAATAGACTCTAGTTTCAAAATTTTTCATGTTAAGTGAGTTATTATTTTTCCTGATTTTTTACAAAGTCCATTATGTTTTGGCCCACAACTTAGAGAATTTATACTTTACAGACTTAATTTCTGGCATGTACATAGGAACTATATAGAGGAATATTTATGGTAAATATGAGGAAAATCAGATGAGTGGTTTTGATATTAGGCAGTCCGGAAGTGTGAAAATAGGATTTTAATAAAAAATTGAGGTTTTTCCTTAATTTCTCAAAGGAATGAATTCGCAACGACCCAGTTTTCGGCTTGGTAGGGGATCTTGGGGACATCTAACATTATGCCGAATTTTGGATTCCTAGGTCTTACGGTTTCAAAACGTGCCACATCTACGGACGGACGGACAGACGGACGGACAATGGACCACAACTATAGCTCAGATGACTTATAGTCAGCTGAGCTAAAAATTACAAATACTGTCCCAAATATAATTTTTAATAAAAATAATAAGAGAATCATATGATTTTTTAAAATGAAATATAACTGAAATGATTATTAAAATAATATTAAAGAATATATTCATGAATGCATTCATGAATACATTTTGAAAGTATTTGCACTGGTATTCATATACTTTCATTTTTACCTGAATTCCCATTCTTTATGCAAGAAATTTTATAATGGAGTACATAATCATATTCGTATTTAAATACAATTACAAAGTATTCACACCATGTCTGGTATTTATTCAGTTTTCACAAAACAATGATGTTGAGAATCCAGAATATACAAAATTCACACATTTAAATAATGATCATAAGTACCTGGTTTTATGGCTTTTATTTATATTAAAAAATAACTGTAATAAATTCATTTTGGACTAATTTCACATCAATGTACACACTAGACACAGTAGGAATCTAGATTAATATTATCAACTGCATCTTTGTCTGTCATTAATTTCCATCATATGATCCCTAATGATTAGTAATGAATGATATGATTTACTTCTTTATCATTAAAATTGAACTGAAAAATACCATACAAGATACTTATATCATCAGTAACTGCAAGTTTATTTCCTGTTATTATAAACTAACAAATTCCTTTTCTATTTTTCTTTAATTTTTTGTAAAAAACCAATTAAAATTTATTAATTTTTTGTTTATTGTTATGTAGTTGGTTAAAACTACTAGATGAGTTGGGTTGGACACCTTGATCAACTGTGGCTGGCCATAAGCTGCCTGGATTCCCGTGTATGCCTCGCCTCAAGCATGCATAATTTGCTGAAAGTTCAACAAGGTCAGCATACATACATTGGCAGAATCAACAGGGAAGCAGCTTTGCTGTGACTGTCGTAGTCGGCAGTGGTGCAGCATCAAACTACTCCAAGAAGCCAACACTGTTGCATCATCATCGTTGTCATTGGCAAAACGAACAGGGAGGCAGCTTTGCTGTGACTGTCGTCATCGGCAGTGCTGCCGCCAAGAATTACTCCAAGAGGCCAGCACTGTCGTTGTGGTCTTCATTGGCAGAACCAACAGGGAGGCAGCTTTGCTGTGACTTTCGTCGTCGGCAGTGCTGCCGCCACAAACTACTCCAAGAGGCCAGCACTGTCGTCATCGTCGTCGTCATTGGCAGAACCAACAGGGAGGCAGCTGTGCTGTGACTGTCGTCGTCGGCAGTGCTGCTGCCACAAACTACACCAAGAAGCCAGCACTGTCGTCGTCGTCATTGGCAGAACCAACAGGGGGCAGCTTTGCTGTGACTGTCGTCGTCAGCAGTGCTGCCGCCACAAACTACTCCAAGAGGCCAGCACTGTCATCGTCGTCGTCGTCATTGGCAGAACCAACAGGGAGGCAGCTGTGCTGCGACTGTCGTCATCGGCAGTGCTGACGGAAACAAACGTGCCATGGTCAAAGTTGGGCAAAATTTAAGTTACTAATTTTACATTTATACTAATAACTAATAAAATTTAAAAATTCATAACTAATTTTGGGTATTCAATTGAATCTTGATTAAATAATGTTACATCCCTGACAAAAATTCTCTAGCTTCAGCAATCCCCTTGTTAAGGGAGTAAATTTATTTCTTGATTTTTTACAAAGTGCTTAATGTTTGGGCCCATAACTTAAAACAATTACGCAATACTGACATCATTCTGGCATGTGCATAGAGAATGAAAAATATGAATATTATTTATGATTAAAGTCAGATCAGTTGTTTTGATATTAGGCAGTCTTGAAGTGTAACAATGGGTTTTTAATGGAAAAATGAAGATTTTCATTAATATCTCGAAGGTAATAAGTCCTAGTGACCAAATTCTTGGCATGGTAGGGGATTTTGGAGACATCTAACTGTATGCCAAATTTAAGGAACTTAAAGCTGAAGCTGGGGAGCTGAGCTCTTGCAAACTGCATAACACTAACTTGATGTAAACAATATGTTACATGGTGCTTGAAAACTTGATTAAAATCTACAGTTTTTGATCGACTGGTTTCAAATTTTTGGTGTTAACAGTTGAAATGCTAACAAAAACATGCTGTGAAAATTAAATCCACAGTACTTACAGGAAAAAAACGTGCCATGGTCAAAGTTGGGCAAAATTTAAGGTACCAATTTATTATTTTTATTAATATTTTAAAAATTTAAAAGATTTTCATCTAATTTTGGGTAAACAATTTAATTTTGATTAATTAAAGTTATATTTCCGGAAAAAAGGTACATAGCTTTAACGTTTTTTGTGTTAAGTGATCAAATATCTTTCCTGATTTTTTACAAAATGCATTATGTTTGGGCCCATAACTTTTTTAAATTAAATAATACAGACATAATTTCTGGCATGTACATAGGAACTATATAGAGGAATATTTATGGTAAATATGAGGAAAAACAGATAAGTGGTTTTGATATTAGGCAGTCCTGAAGTGTGAAAATAGGTTTTAAATTAAAAATTGAGGTTTTTCCTTAATTTCTCAAAGGAACGAAGTTGCAAAGACCCAGTTTTCAGCTTGGTAGGAGATCTTGGGGACATCTAACATTATGCTGAATTTTGGATTCCTAAGTCTTACGGTTTAAAAACGTGCCACATCTACGGACGGACGGACGGACGGACGACGGACAATGGACCACGACTATAGCTCAGATGACTTATAGTCAGCTGAGCTTAAAAGGATTTAAAGCCACAGACAATACTGTTTAAAACTTGCGGGACAAATGTTTGCAAATTTTTTTTAGACAAAAATATATTAAGGCCAAGGTTTGTTGTATATAGGTTAACAGTATTCACAATATACTTGTAGATGTACACTGATTCTTGATATTGTTATGCTTAGTCGACAGTTAATTGAGCTGTAGTAGGCCATCAGTCCAGCTGTCCATCCAGTAACAGAGCACCATCATAACCATAACACTAAACTTGGCAGTCAGATACGTCTTGGGAGAACACCTGCGAAACCTGAAATTAGATCACTGTGACATTATATATCCAGGTTAAGGGCAAATACATTCAAGATTAAATATTCAGTGTCAGTATTCCAGCCCATTCAAGAATTATTTTGAACTAAATTGATACCCACATTAAACATTGTGCCTCTTTTGCATAGAAATTTGTATCACCATTTGGAGTTTGAAGAAAAAGGGCTGAACCAGTTTGTCAACTGTTTTTAGCATTTGTAAAATTTTGCCGTGACTGGTCCATTTTTTTTCTAAATTCGTGCAGGTCTCGTTTCTAAGGACTGGGTTCATGAATTCTCTTGAAATGTAGTATCAATTGTTCATAGAGAATTTTATCCAGTGTAAATGCCAAATGATCTCATTTCCTTTTTTCTTTACTGCATTTTTTTTACTGCCTTCATCTCAGATTTAAGTTTCAATTGGTTAAAAGTTACAACGAATTGCTTTCTGTACAACTATATATATCCTCATTGATTAAATTTCAAGTAATACCTTCTAATACAGCATATAAAGCCCCTTTTTGCATGTTTATTTCAAGAAGAAATCATTGAAGATAATTTTAATTAAATTATTGAGTTTAGCGAGTATGAATTTGATTCCCCACAAATAAACTAAGGTCAGCTGAGAGTCATGACCAATGGGTCATTTTTCTTTTCTTTTAATGGTCTTCTATTATATTGATATCTTTTTTGGTTCATTTTATAGGGGGTAAGTACACATATATTGGTCTTGCTAAAGGTCTGAAACAAGCTTTATCAAAGTCAACATCACAAGATTCAAGCCGTGTCATTGAACTTTCCTTCAATATTGATGGATTACCAATTTACAAACCGAACAACATATCTCTTTGGCCAATTCAATGTGCGGTAGCTAACATTTCAGATATTGCAGACAGCCCATTTGTTGTTGCACTATATTCTGGAAAAACCAAGCCAAAGGACAGCGATTATCTGAAAGACTTTGTTGAGGAACTGAAGTTATTGATTGAACAAGGCCTACAGGCCTAATGCGAACCTGTGCAAATGGATATACACCTGGTATAACGCTTCAATGCTGAACCACTACTTTTCATATATAAGAACAATGCAAGTACTAAACATTTTGAACAAGAAACAATACACAAACATCACTGCTGAAATTCTGGCATGGGTGCACACAACACAAAAACAAGGGACCCATGGGTCACGGCGCTCAGCTGATCATAATTGGACTATAAATGTATCACCATTGTGATACTATATTGAGTAGATAAAGCTTAGAATATCATGGTCATGTTGGGCTTTTATAAAGGAATATAATGTAATATGTGAGTAAATGATATATGAAATAACCTGACTGATAGATTAATATGGAGTAAAATATAGTGGTTATTATTTTATTTATTTGGGAGGGGTCGAAAAAAGCAATTTATTTGAGCAAATATGAATGCAATGACAGTATGCTAAGCAGTGGTGTAATGATGATAAGGCTATTTGTTGAAGGATCTATAGTGTATGGAAAACTGCAAGAGTTCAATTTGACAGATACAAGGTTATGATTAACTATGCTGATGCGGGGATTTATGAATTTGTGACTGTATGACATAATATCTTGACAAGATCGGTCTTGACAAGGTGTATAATTTTGACGCCCCTCACCTCTACATATTACATAATATTGACATAATTTCTGGCATGTACATGGGTACCTATGGACAAATGGTCAACAGTACTGAACCACCTGGAAGGTTAAAATCATAAAAATATGATGAAATGTAGATGTTTGAGAGGAAGAGGTAATCTGGGCCATGGTTGGTTTATATGATTGAAGAAAATGTTGCAAATAATATTTGAGACCTGACCATGCCTTTCCATTGGTTACCTCTTGATAAGCTGTTGACAGTTCAACAGTTTACACATTTGTCTGATGAGATCCAGTTGCCATAATGTCCCCATTCCACAGGTGCAATGACTTGATGGGGAGGGGGGGGGGGGGTGTTGTGTTATGATCAGAGTTATAACACCTCTGTCTCTCTTTTTTAAATTAAATAATACAGACATAATTTCTGGCATGTACATAGGAACTATATAGAGAGATATTTATGGTAAGATGAGGAAAAACAGATGAGTGGTTTTGATATTAGGCAGTCCTGAAGTGTGAAAATAGGTTTTTAATAAAAAATTGAGGTTTTTCCTTAAATTCTCAAAGGAACGAAGTTGAAAAGACCCAGTTTTCGGCTTGGTAGGAGATCTTGGGGACATCTAACATTATGCCGAATTTTGGATTCCTAGGTCTTACGGTTTCAAAACGTGCCACATCTACGGACAGACGGACGGACGGACAGACGGACGGACAATGGACCACGACTATAGCTCAGATGACTTATAGTCAGCTGAGCTAAAAATTGCTTGTATAGGGCTAACTTACAGTGATGAACCTCTGAGATCATAGGTCACTATAACCAACAACATGCGACTTTTAATGACAATTTTAATGAGAATCTGGGGCGTTTTATATGGCTTTCTCGATCGTTTCTTGCGACTTTCTTTCTGTATCATTATACATGCTTTCTCAATCTTTTTTGCGACTTTCTTTCTGTATCGTTATATATGACTTTCTTGATCGTTATATACGGCTTTCTTGTATTGATATATATGGCTTTCTTGCTTGGATTATATGGCTTTCTGTGGATTTGATTTTAAGGCTTTCTGTGGATTCGATATATGGCTTTCTTGCTATGATTATATGATGTTCTGTGGACTTTATATAAAGACTTTCTATGGATTTGATATAATGGCTTTCTGTGGAATTATTACTTGCTTTCTATGGGATAATATCTTGACTATATCGTGACTAAATAATCCTTGGTGCATATTGTCTGCTTAGCTGATTTCGCTGCGTCTGAAAAAACTGAACTGTGGAAAAAGAAAACTTGATCTATGCCCAACGCTGACGACAACCTGGAAAAGGAAGAACATCATTATTAGATTACTGGAAATTGTAAATGTGCAAAGTACGAAATATATGAAGAATAAAATATATTAGTACTATAACCTTTTGAAACAATCTAAAGACCAACCAAACCGTACGTTATCTGATGCATTGTGCTGACCAAAATCCAATAACCATGAAAGTAGCAGTAGGATAAATGACTAATGAGAAATTAAAGTTTCTGATTTGTGTATTTATTTCAAGTATTCCAATGTAATTCAAATTGTACATCCGTTAAAATATATGAAAAGCATATTACATCTGCATCTACAAACTTTTAGAATATCCAAAATGAATTAATTATATTTATAAGAACCAAACAACAATGCTAAGAGTACACACTTTTAATAGGCCAATTCATTGACCGTTATTAATTGCCATGAGAAAGTACCGTGACCCAATTTGAAACCTGACCATTTAGATTTTGTACATCTTACCTTCACAAAGTGTCCTTATTAAATTTCTTGTGGAAAATCCAACTTGTATTCATTCTGTAACAATATGACCTTGGAAATAAGGTCAAATTGACCCATCTTCAACGGGAACCAAGATCTGCCCCAAAGAAATAAAAATTTACCTTTCAGTCTTCTTTCAGATATTACCCCTAAGGACAGAGAAAATTAACTCATGAATAAACAGTTATAAATACTTACACATTCAAGATACGTCCAACCAGGCCATACAAGAATTACAGATCACCAACATATAATCGCAGCCATTTTCATATCAAACGATCCATTAGTTCAAGATGTACTTATTTCTTTTATCAACAGGTCTATAACAACTAGAATACGGGTAGTCGACAAGCGACTATGTGTATCCGCCAAAATCACAGTAGGACGGTTAAATGAGGCATTGATTGAGTGGCAAGGGGAAATGGAGTTACATGTGTTACATATTAGAATGGATGTCTGCCACGTAAACATGATTGTAGGTGGCGCCACCTGTTATTTGAACGAGAAACTATCCAAGATGTATACACATGCAAAATTTCAGGTTGAAAAGTCAAACCACTGCAGAGATATGAGTGATTTTAACCCAAGGCAGACAAACAGATGGAAGCTGTGCAAAAAAGGCTGCAGGTGGCGCCACAATTTTTGTGTATGTTATAAAGCTATCCAAGGGCTACATTTGTGTAATTTTTTTTTCTAGTACACCACTTTAAATGTAAAATTTATTCTAGATTTAAATTCATATTCACATTGTTTGCATATACACATGTCTGTACTTAATATCCTGGCCCATTTAATTGAATTATTAACACGTAAACAAGAAGAAATAGGAATAAAACAAAACGTCTTGTAAGGGATGCAGGATTGAGCAAGGAGCCATTCGTTAAGAATATCAGTTTATTAACGGAGAGTCTGATGCAAATTACAGTCACAGATGCTCAAATCTGTACCAGTTCATAAAACAAAGTAAAAATAAAACAAGGCCTACAGGCCTAATGCGAACCTGTGAATATGGATATACACCAGGTATAACGCTTCAATGCTGAACCACTACTTTTCATATACATGAACAATGCAAGTACTAAACATTTTGAACAAGAAACAATACACAAACATCACTGCTGGAATTCTGGCATGGGTGCACACAACACAAAATTTATTGTTGGTGGCACCACCAGTCTTGTATACGACAAAGCTATTTGACATGTATAAATATGCCCAATTTCAGGCTGATATATCAAAATCTTCCGTAGAATTAAGCAGGCACATACACTTTGCAAAAGTCATTGTAGATGGCAACACCTGTCTTGTGAACGAGAAAGCCATTAAAGACACATAGACAGGTCAGAATATCAGGCCAATACATCAAACTTACCTTGAGTCTGATGCACGGGACTGACCAGGCTTAGGTGAGAAAGGCTGTTGCCCTGAGTGTACTGTGACAAATTACTGGGTCAGGCTACTGCACTGAGTGAACTCTTGACCTGCACCTGGCTAGACTGAGTGAACTTTTGACCTGTACCTGGCTGCACTGAATGAACATGAGGTGATCACATGATCCTCATGAGGTGATCACATGCTACCCATGAAATGATCACATGCTGCTCATGAGGTGAACACATGCCTTGTGCTTGGCTGCACTGATTGAACTCTTGACCTAAATCTGGCTGCACTGAATGAACTCTTGATCTATTGCCAAATCTGAAACAGTTGGCAGTTTCTTATGCTATGTAAATATACAGACACAATCTTGGCCTGTTGGCAAATCTGTTTACACATACTGAATGACTTTGGCTAAAGTGCTTTTTTTCAAGCTGAAATATTCATAAACTTTTTTTCAAAATATCTAGAAAAATAAAAGATTCAGTTCTTTCATTGTTAAAGGTCCAATTATTCTGCCAAAAATCATTCAGGTAAACTTGAACAAAGGCCACCTAAGAATAATTGTTGTGCCATGTAACAGAAGTTATAATTGAAACAATAATTTTGTAGAAGAACAGTTTTGCAGTCCTCAGTTTGAGTTAGACATAATAATGGCCATAAGACCAACTTAAGTTTTTCTGATATGATTGAAAGAACCATGTCCTACAATAATTCTTTTGAAAAATTGAACGATTCAACTTGACAGTTTCATCATAAACTTTTTAAGCTGGAAGAGGCTAAATTATGAGGTTTTTGCCCATAAAAAAACAGGTCCATGTAGGTGGCACATCAAAATCTGCAACTTCAAATACGAGTCATGTGACCAACATTTGCACAATACTTGGTAATGCTAGCTTCTGTCATTTCTGAGATAACTATGTCAGTAAGCTTACTTGGCCAAATGACCGTTCACATTCATTTAACTCAACTAAAATTCATCAAATGCAAACCATTTGAACAAACTTGAGAGTGCTTGCTTCTGGAATCATTTCTGTAAAATATTGAACAATTTGGCGTGACCGTTTACAAGAAGACTTTTAAAGGGTTTTCAGCTTTTCCCCTATAAAATCTAAGTAAATGCAGATAGCAAACAAGGGACCTATGGGTCACGACGCTCAGCTGATCATGATTGAACTATAAATGTATCATCATTGTGATACTATATTTAGTCGACAAACCTTATGAATATCATGGACCTATTAGGCTATAATAAAGGAATATAATGTAATATGCGAGTAAATCATGTATGAAATTACCTGACTGATGGATTAATATGGAGTAAATATAGTGGTTTATTTTTTATTTATTTGGGAGCTGTTGAAAATAGCAATATATTTGAGCAAATATGAATGCAATGACAGTACACTAAGCAGTGGTAGAATGATGATAAGGCTATTTGTTGAAGGATCTATAGTGTATAGAAGTCCGCAAGATTTCAATTTGACATATATAATGTTATTATTAACTATGCTGAAGAGTGGATTTATGAATTGTGACTGTATGACATGATATCTCTTAGGTCTTGACAAGGTACATTATATTGATGCCCACCACATCTACATATTACACAATATTGACATAATTTCTGGCACGTACATAGGCAACAAACAGTTATACAAGATATAAAAATATGAATATATCTGATTCAACTTGTTCTCGTTTACTGAGGCTGACATTGGGATGGGGTTCGGAGAAGGAAACAGTGTGGGCAGCAAGGAGGGTTGGATGTAGAGAGAAAAGGAGATAGAGAGAGAGGGAGGGAGCATTCAACAGTACTTAAACACCTGGAAGGTTAAAATCTAAAATATTATGAAATGTAGATAAAGTCTGAGAGAAAGAGGTAATCTAGGCTATGGTTGGTTGATATGATTGAAGAAGTTGTTGCAAATAATATTTTAAGATCTGACCTTGCGCTTTCATTGGATACCTTTTTGACAGGCTGTTGACAGTTCAACATTTTACACATTTGTCTAATGAGATCCAATTTTTTTAATTTAAACTTTAATTAAACTGTTTTTTCTATTTTATGATATGTATACAGTTGCTATAAAATCCCCACTCAACAGGCGGAAGGACTTGATGAAGGGGGGGGGGGGGGGTTACGATGGGAGTTACAACGCCTCTGTCTCTCTGTATATATTTTCTTCAAATTATTAAATTTTATGCTATAGCAATAGCACTATTGTTGACAGTGCGAAGGAGCAAGGACTTAGTGGGGTGGGGGAAGGGGATGGTGGGAGTTACAATACCCTTGCATATACGTACAGGATATGAAATTTAATTAATCAGAGCTTACAGGAAAAAAAAGTTTATTCATAATTATTAAATATTTAAAACGGGCAAGAAAGCTAGAGAAACAAAGCAAATAATTTTAATTCCCATTCTTCTGAGCCAGGAAATTATGAACAATTTTTACAAAAATTCCCTTTTTTATAACATCATTTTTTTCCAGGTTTGAAAATGTAACTATACATTTAGAGTATAACATATATATGTGAATATTTCAGTTGATTCACATTTCTTAATTGCATCAACATATATATCTAATAAATAAGGTTTATAGTACCTGTCAACATAATGGGGTGGAGGGAGGAAGGGAGGCATAGGGGTGAGAGAGAGAGAAAGAGAGAGAGAGAAAGAGAGCTAGAAAGAGAGAAAGGGAAAGAGAGAGGAGAAAGGCTCTCTGGTAATTACTGCCTGACCCAGCCTGACCAAGACACTCACAGAAGCAGTAGGCAAGGAGTGAAGGTGTTATGTAACAGCCTGGAACACTGTTAAACAATGACTTGATGTAAACATTCAAGACATGGTGCTATAAATATGGGTCCCTGTGCTCAGCTGAAGTTGGCCTTGAAGGTAAAAATCTAAAATAATAATGGAGATCAAGTCTAAGATGAAAAGGTAATATATGCCATGGCTGGTTGACATGATTGGTTTGTATTGATGAGTGAGAAATTGTTGCAAATAATATTTTGTGACCAAACCATGCATTCTCTAATGTCAAAATTGAAGCATGTGAGCAGTTTGTGAACATAAGATGTATATTATTACCATGATCATTGGCTGGCTTTTTGATAGTTTGTTGACAGTTCAGTAGTTTACACATTTGCTCAATTGGATCTATTTTACATAATATATATTATTAAATATATGTATTTTTATTTTATAAAATGTATCCAGTTGAAATATAACTGATGTCTCCAGTCCCCAGATGCAAGAACCTGGTGGTGGTGGTTGGGGGGGGGGGGGGGGGGAGGGCTGGAATGATGGGAGTTACAACATCTCTGTATTAACATAGTGTATATACATATAGGATTTCCACTTAATTCAACAATACTTACAGGATTAAATAGTCCATTCACAATTACATAATATTTAAAAAAGGACAGACAGACTGTTAGACAAACAAAGCTGATAATATATTTTAATATTTTAAAGTTTTTCATCTGCAATATTACACATCTGAATACATAAGTTGCTTTCAAATTTCAGACTTTAATGGCTTAAATCCATACACATACAGCATATGAAAGTTATTTCAACAGTGCTTAAAGGAAAAATTTCATAATTAGTATATATATTTAATGATAATTGAGAGATGATGGACAGACAAGAGCTGATCACTTTATGTTCCATTCTCCTGGGGCAAGAATATGTTTCAATATTAGATCTTAATTTTTTTTTCTTATCCAATTATCTTTCAAATTGAAAAAATTCTACACATTTGCAATGTTAACTAATGTCCCAGTGCACAGGTGACGGTGAGGTGCTAAGGATCAATGACAGCCGGGGGGGGGGGGGGGGGGGGGGGGGGGGGAAGAGATGGGATTAACAACACTTTTGCATAAACATTCAGGGCAAACAAAGCCTGATCTCCAATTCTGCTGAGGCTCGAAAATAATGAACACATGTTTGTATTAGATCCTCATTTTTTTATTTTAAGTTTAATTTGTATACATTTCCAATATAACATATATTTCTGATTATAAACGTTGATTCATAATTCTGAATTGCATCATCATAAATCTCAATCTTGTCATGTAACACCACATCATGCATACAAATGTATATTTATATATTCATGGGGGGGGGGGGGGAAGGGGGTGTGATATGAGAACAATTGTACACCTGTCACAGCAGGGGATCTCCCCCAGTGACTGAAACAAATCAGGAACCCTGGCATAGCTGACTTCCAGTGACCTGGAGTGGCCTACCTGCATCTGGAACAAAGCAAGTGACTACAATAGACCCTCAAGATAAAATTCAATAACTAGCCTAATTTTCAACCTTTTAGTTTCAAATTTCAGATTTAAACACATTAAATACTTATGTTTACATTCTGAGAAAATTAAATCAACAGTACTCACAGGGAAAAAATGTGCCATGGTCAAAGTTGGGTAAAATTTCAGGTACTGATTTTATGTTTATGCTAATAACTTATAAAATTTACAAAATACAGATCTAATTTTGGGTATACAATTGAATCTTAATTAAACAAAGTTATATACTCAAAAAAAATTCTCTAGCTTCAATAATTTTCATGAAACCTGAGTAAATATTTTTCCTGATTTTTTACAAAGTCAATTTTGTATGGGCACATAACTTAAAACAATTAAGCAATACTGACATCATTTCTGGCATGTGCATAGCGAATGTATAGAAAAATATGTATATTATATATGATCAAAGTCAGATCAGTGGTTTTGATACTAGGCAGTCCTGAAGTGTAACAAAGGGTTTTTAATGAAAAAATGAAGTTTTTCATAAATATCTCGAAGGAATGAAGTTCTGGTGACCAAATTCTTGGCATGGTAGGGGATTTTGGAGACATCTTACTGTATGCCTAATTTAAGGAACTTAGAGCTGAAGCTGGGGAGCGGAGCTCTAGCAAACTGCATAACACTAGGTTGATGTAAACAATATGTGACATGGTGCTTGAAAACTTGAATAAAATCTAAAGTTTTTGATCAACTGGTTTCAAATTTTAAATGTTAACAGTTGAAATGCTAACAAAAACATGCTTTGAAAATTAAATCCACAGCAGTTACAGGAAAAAAACATGCCATAGTCAAAGTTGGGCAAAGTTTAAGGTACCAATTTTTATTTTTGCTAATATTTCAAAAAATTTTAAAGATTTTGATCAAATTTTGGGTATACAATTTAATTTTGATTAATAAAAGTTATATTACTGGAAAAAAATTTTTTCCTGATTATTTACAAAATGCATTATGTTTGGGCCCATAACTTTTTTAAATTATATAATACAGACCCAATTTCTGGCATGTACATAGGAACCATATAGAGGATTATTTATGGTAAATATGAGGAAAAACAGATGAGTGGTTTTGATATTAGGCAGTCCTGAAGTGTGAAAATAGGATTTTAATAAAAAATTGAGGTTTTTCCTTAATTTCTCAAAGGAACGAAGTCGCAAAGACCCAGTTTTCAGCTTGGTAGGAGATCTTGGGGACATCTAACATTATGCTGAATTTTGGATTCCTAGGTCTTACGGTTTCAAAACGTGCCACATCTACGGACGGACGGACGGACGGACGGACAGACGGACGGACGACGGACAATGGACCACGACTATAGCTCAGATGACTTATAGTCAGCTGAGCTAAAAACATAAGCCGAATCCCACAACATTTGATATGTGACAGATAATTGCATAAATCTGGGGAAGGTAGCTCCTGCAATTCCTGAGAAATAATGGGTTGATATACAGATGACCAAAAAAAGGTCAATGCAGGTGGCGCCACCAATACATGAATTTCATATATGACTCATGTGACCAACATTAGCACAAAATCTGGTGATGATAGCTCTGGCCGTTTCTGAGATTGTCATTTTAGTATGCTTTTTTGGACAGATGACTAGGTTCAACTTCCTGTAATTCGGCCAAAATTCACAGAACTTGAACCATTTGAACAAACTTGAGAGAGATGGAATAAAAGATTATTTCTGTGAAATAATGAACAAATTGGCTTGACCGTTTCAGAGGAGAAGTTTTTAAAGTTTTTTTTTAGCTTTTTCTCTATAATATCTAAGAAAATGCAGATTTTTTTCAGATGGCTAATTTTTTGCATTAAATTTCATGATGCTTGCTCCAGTCGTTTTTGAAATGGTATGGGTTAACGTATACCTGTGATTGTAAACATTACCTGGCATAAGTAATATCTAAAATCATAAATCTACATTTTTTAAAAGTTTTTAAAAAACATTCTTAATTGTCAATAATAATCAGATGTTAAGGTCATATTACTATATGTTAAGATATTCTTACCAGGTTGACCAGACAGTGTTTACAGCCTGTTATTGTTATGCTGGGGCTGGGGTAGAGCCAGTAGACTCGAGGTCAGACTAGGGTCATCCAGGCATGAGGACAGTCAGCAGGCAGACACAAGCAAGTCAGCAACAGTTAAAGGTTATTTATAATAAGCTAAAGTTGGACAAAACCAGAAAAGTGAGGGATTTTAAAGTTCACAGATATTGCTAGCGTTATGTAAGTATCACATATATTTGTCAGAGTTATTTATTTAGATCTAAGTTTGATATTATTAAAGAAAATTAAGTCTTTTGTTTTCCACCCAGTAATTGCTGTTAGTGCACAAGTGTCGCATGTATGACATGGTGGCTTTAGAGTCTGGGCTCTGTTCAGTGATACTTAGTCACATTTCAGACATGTAAAATTGTTATTTGTTAGGTGTCCTCAGTAAAAAGCAATATTATAATTAACAGAAGACACACACATAATTATCTACTTCAATAAATATGTTTGTTTGATAAATCAAGAAGCTTACAAGGTTACATTTTATATATACATAGTTTATGTTATTCTATATACATGGATTAAGCATTAGCTGCTCTGTTACAGTCTATGTCAGGTTAAGTTTACCTTGATGTTTACTTGTCAGTTTTATTTAGTGATATTCAATGTGTATTCAGATTCAGATAGCTTTATTTTAATTAGTGATTTAGTTAGATGAGTTTAGCTTAGTTTACTTATATATTGTTTCAGTGAACCTCCTCATCACCATCATTGGTATCCTGATTACGTCACATAGCATTATGGAATTGTTACGTCACTGTGTGTACGTTTGTCATGGAACAAACGTTGGAGTGTGACAAAACCTGGCGCCTTCGTTATTTTATCGACACCCATAAATTAGTCCCTCACACCAAAGATAACCTGAAATCTAAATGTCTGGAGGCATGATGTAACGGATGCTGATAAACTGGTTCCAGGCTAGATGTATCTGCTTCACACAGCTAACATATATGGTAAAATGACTCAATTCAATCTTTATTATTCAGCCAAAATTCATTCTTTGGAACCATAAAAGACAATTATTATAAGAATTATTCAGGGGATTATTCTTGTAAAATATTAAACAAATTGGCCTCAGTGGCGTTAGTCAAAAAACGTTTTGCAGGTTTATAACTCGTATGGGAAAATAAAGCAAAATGGCTAAATTAAGCTTCCAATAACTCAGTCAAAAATCACTGAACCAAGACCATTTGAACAAACTTGAATTATAAACATCTAAGGATAATTAATATGTGAGATTTAAGAATTTGGCCCAGTGGTTTTTGAGAAGAAGATCTTTGTAGCAACTGAGCTAAAATGGGCAGTTATGGCATATGACTAAATTCAGCTTCCCATAACTCAGCCAAAAGTAACTGAACTGAGACCATTTGAACAAACTTCAGAAAGCATTACCCTAGGATCATTTCTGTGCAATATTAAACAATTTGGCCAAATGGTTTCAGAGAAGAAGTTTTTTGTAGCTGTCAGTATGATACGAGCACTGATGACCCCCGTTCAAAAAAGGCCGATGCAGGTGGCGCCACCAATACCTGAATTTCAGACATGACTCATGTGACCAACATGGCATAAAATTTGGTGATGACAGCTCCAGCCGTTTCTAAGACTGTAATTTGAGTACGCTTTTTTGGTCAGATGACTAAGTTCAACTAGCTGTAACTCGGCCAAAAATCACCGAACTTAAACCATTCCAACAAACTTGAGAGAGATTGTTCCAGGGATCATTTCTGTGAAATATTGGACAATTTGGCTGAACAGTTTCGGAGAAGAAGATTTTTAGAGTTTTTTTTAGCTTTTTCTCTATAAAATCTAAGAAAATGCAGTTAGCCAAAAATTTAGCCAAATCCGATAGAGTTTTTAGATGACTAATCTTTTGCAGAAAATTACTTGATGCTAACTCTTGCCATTTTCAAGATAGTATGGGTTAACGTACAGACGACGGACGACGGACGACGCCACACCATCGCATAAGCTCACAGGTTCGCTAAAAAGGGTGGTTGACCTCTAAGGCTCAACAGTCTGCAATGACACAAATAATGGAAATCCTTAGTATGCACGCTCATACACTATGCAGTATGTAAACAACTATCTTTATCTGTATTATCACTGAATAGTGGTCTCAGTTGTGACAAATAGTCAAACTAATCAGATCAAGTGCATACACTGAACTTATCATATATGCAATAGTAACTTTTAAACTGTCATTCATCATCAGACTGGTCTCTAAACAAAAACATAAAACAAATGAATAATAAATAAGGACTCATAGTCTAAAAGTTTCCTCTCTCACTAGTTCAAGTTAGATCTCTACATTTTAGTGCCAATCATAACATGTCACACAACTGTGTGTTATCAGTCTAAATCGTAACACTAATAGTTTGAATCTTCTGCTCTTATCACAAAACAGTAATAAAAACAAGGTTCATATAGATCAATAACTCAACTATCATGTGATCTGTATCATAGTTAAACTTTTGACTATATATATGACATAAGTCACTCCATAAAACATTATGAAAATAATAAAGGAAATATTATACTTCTATACTGTATCATTTCAGCTCAAAAACATATTAGCAATGAAAACACTAATGGTATTCATATCAAACAGTATTAATGAAAATATCATTATATTATTATGGTAATAAATTAAGATAGTTTACAGTATCAGCCATTAACTCCATATCAATTTTAAATAGGATTCAATATTAACACATAGTATACAACAGATGCATGCCATCTATCTTGAATAGTATGGTCAATCTGAGGAAACTAAGTTTCAGGTGAGCTGGTTACATAATACATTTTTCCAACTTGGTTTCTATCTCATTAAAAGAACATGAAAACACAAGATATATCTCACACAAGTCCAGCTGTCTGTTCTCTAAATAGTGTCACATCAGTTTATATTAAAGTCAATTCACATGTAATGTGTTTTAACAACAGACTGAACCAATCTTGTTCCGCGCTGATAGATACAGGTCTATTCCCATAATGAACTACATGTACACAAGGTTAGACTTTTAATACAGCATTAGATAATAACACAAGTCCTATGCCCGCACTAAAACGACATAACTTGTGCTTTATACATATTTAAACATCCCACTGAAACTCCAAGTGGAACCAAAACATCGGGCTGTCTAGTGCATGCGCACTGACACCGCGGTAACCAAATCAGTTTTAAGTTTTTACATGCGTGAGAATTACATAATGAACAATGACACTCGCTAAAAAGTATGTCAAAGTATTCTACTCACAATTATTTACTTCTAGCCTTGGCCCTGACCTCTGTAAAGGCTTCACTATCGGTTCCTGGCCCAATTTCGTCCAACCCATCTTCTACCGCTGATTCACAATGTCGGCCAGCTTTATGCGTTCTTACAATGCATGCCGTAAAGTATGCACACACACAAAAAATTAAATTTAAACCCTGACACCAGGTGGTGCTCTAAGCTGGTGCATCAACACTATCACATCCATCCCCCGTTTAATCTTGCCTCGTCCTCGAGCACGGGTAGAACTTAGCATTGTTACTCATAACTATGCATATATCTGAACAATCAACATGAGGAAAAACATAACCTCCTGTCCCTTGACACTATAAACAGAATAATCAACTAGCCTCACACTAGCCACATAAACTTGACTATTTAATACAATACAGCAGAAACTATTTCATGACCAATTAGTCGCGTGAACAAGCTGATCTAGGTTCCCTAAATGAATTACGGTGTTTCCCTGCCCCAGCTCTTGTTGAGTGACGGGGTAAAGTCTGATCAACTCCATTCGGTACATCTTGACCATCAATAACTGTGGGTTGTGACACCAATACAAAACCGTCCTCATCAGTTTGGTTTATGTCTTGAGGTGGAAAGTGTTCATCAACTGAAGAATCATCTTGGTCATCCTCTGGTTTTAGTACTTCTGTCAATGGACATGGTCTCATCTGACATCTGTTTACCCATTTTGGTAATCCTAACCCATCGGCAGGTGTTATACAATAAACATCTTTATCATCTAACTTTTGGATTACTTTGTATACTTGAGGCCCATATGCATCCTGTATTTTATTTCATCCTTTTGGATGCTGTTTTACTAACACTCTCTGTCCGGTGTGAAGTGGGGCTTCTCTAGCTCGTCTGTCAGCGTATTTCTTGTGCTCACACGCAGCCTGTGTCATTCTGCGTTTAGCATGATCATAAACTTCTTGTAATCTCTGCTGATGGAAAGTCGCCCAAGTTACAGGATTATCTTTTGATGTTTCATCATATTCACTAGGTAGTAACTCAACTGGTACTCTGGGATCACGTCCAAAAACTAAGTATTTGACTAAATCCAGTACTACTGTGGGGTGTCGTATTAAATGCGAATACCAACTCTGGCAAATATTCTGGCCAACGCTTTTTCTTCTGGTGTGGCAACGTTTTCAATAGGCTATGCACTGTCCTATTAAATCTCTCTGTCTGTCCATTTGATTGTGGATGGTAACTTGTTGTTCTCCACTTCTTAATTCCATACATACTACAAAGTTGACAAATGACTCGACTCTTGAAGTCTCTACCTTTTTCGGAATGAAGTCTTAATGGAGCTCCAAATCTGGAAAACCATTCACGGACACAAACTCTGGCCACGGTTTCCGCCTTTTGATCTTTAGTGGGAACGGCTATCGTCCACTTCGTAAAAACATCTGTTAATACGAGAACATTTTCTCTACCGTCTGTAGCTTTTTCGAGTATGGTGAAGTCCATAGCTACGACTTCTAGTGGTCGTGTAGCTTGTATTGTACCTAAGAGTGTATGAACTTTGACCTCTTTAGACAAAACACAGCTTTCACAGCAACTTATATAGTCTCTGATCTCCTTCTCCATATGAGACCAATCACATTTTGCACGCAAAAGCGCTAAAGTTCTATCAACACCCTAATGACCTCTATCATCATGAAAACATTTTAACATCTTCTGTTTCAAAACCTGAGGTAACACTATCTGTTTCACTTTTCCCATAACCGGATCTTGTATAACACTATACAACACTCCTTGGTCTATTTCAAATCTATCCCATTGTCGGTATAAGAGTTGCATTTCTTTTGAAGCTTGCTTTCTCTCTCTTAGTGTGGGTTTCCTCCCTGTGTCAAAACACTTGTGGACTGATCCAATCACAGGATCTGCATGTTGCATAACTGCTATCTCTTCATGTGATAGAATAGGCATGGAAGTTGCTCCGACTTCGATTGTGCCAAGCCCAACATTAAAACTAGCATTGTCACCCTGCTCAGTACATCTCTCACTTCCAATTTCTACTTGAAGTTCAACTGGTAAGGCTGATGAATTACTTGCTCTTGCACATAACTGTGACGAGGATTCTTCTGACTCATCTTTTCCCAAGGTCGCTCAGTTAACCGTGAAAGGGCATCAGCACTTCCATTATGCTTCCCTGCTCTGTACTGGAATTAGAAATTAAAACTTGCTAAGGCTGCGGCCCATCTCTGCTCAACAGCACTTATCTTAGCTTTGGTCATTAAATAAGTAAGTGGGTTGTTATCAGTTAACACCGTGAAAAACGCACCCTGTAAATATTCTCTGAATTTATCTACCACTGCCAACTTGACAGCAAGAAGCTCTAGTTTCATGGAACTATAATTGTCTTGATTGCGTTCTGGCTTTCGCAAACCTCAGCTTGCGTAGGCAATTACTCTGAGCTTTCCTTCTTGTTCTTGCGACAATACAGCTCCGAGACCCGTATGCGACGCACTGGTCTCAAGAATAAATGGCTTATCAAAATATGGGTATCCCAATACTGGTGCATGAGTGAACTCCCGTTTCAATTTTGTAAATAATGCCTCTTCATGGGACTCATTCCACAATTCTTTTATTTGCAGTGACTTTCCTTGTTTCTGTGCAGCTAACTCGCCAACAAGCTGATGTAATGGAGCTGTAATCTGCGCAAATCCTTTGATAAATTTTCTACAGTAGGAGGCAAAACCTGTAAAGCTACGGAGTTCCTTCAACGTTCGTGGTCTAGGCCATTTTTTGTACAGCTTCAGTTTTCTTTGGATCGGTCTTAATCCCTTCCCTGGTGATAACATGACCCAGAAAATTTACTTGTTCTCTGAACAATTTACATTTTTCTGCTTTCAGTTGCAAGTTGTGTTCTGCCAGCTTTGAGAAAACTAAATCCAGTCTTTCAATATGTTCTTCGACTGTTTTACTGTAGATGATAATATCATCTAAATATACGCGCATGTGTTGGTAAATATCTCCTTGAAAAACATGATTCATTAGTCTTTGGAACGTAGCCGGCGCATTCGCCAGTCAAAAAGGCATACGTACCGCCTCAAACAATCCCATTGGAGTGGTAAATGCAGTCTTTTCAACATCATCTGGATGTACTTCAATCTGATTGTAGGCTGCACATAAGTCTAGAGTACTAAACATTTTTGATCCTGCTAAAGCCTCTAAGGACTCATCGATTCGAGGTAGTGGGTACAAGTCTCGTCTTATTTTCTGGTTCAATTTTCTGTAGTCGATACAGATCCGTAAGTCTCCTGATTTTTTTCTGAGGATGACTATTGGTGATGCATAACTTGCTTTACTATCTCTAATTATTCCTCTTACTAGGAGATCTTTCAGGTGAGCTTCTACTTCCTTGTACAGATGTGGTGGTATTCTTCTGTACGGTTGTGCTATCGGCTCTTCATCCACAGTATGGATCCTATGCTGCAATGTACTAGTGCACTTTAGTGGTGCGTCATCGCGCAGAAAAATATGACTGTGTTTCTTCAGTAAGGCATGGACCTTCTCACGCTCTTCCTCGGTTCCAGGAAAGCTTGATAAATCAACTGACGGAACATCCGATGCATTGCCAACACAACTTTGACATTGAACCCTGACCTTACCCTGTTCACCACTAGGTACAAGCTCTACGGCTACTTGCTTGCCTAACTCTATGATTTCATCAGGATTCTGGAGTGTACCTATCCTCTGACCCGGTTTCAAATATACATCTTTAGAACTAGGATTAGCTACATGCACATACAAATGGTCGGACGAAGAACCAACAATAGTTCTTGCCACAAGAACTTTCCCTGGTAACTGATGGTTAAGAGGCTCTACCACAGCTACTCCACCCTTCACCCTACTAGTAATCCTACAAGAAGATACACTGTTCAGCGGTATAACTACTCCATGTGGTCCTGCCAGCTTGACAAAACCCAGGTTGACACTTGAGCTCTCTTTCTTTTCTGCTCCAAACTGTTTATGATTCAGTTATGGTTGTCACCTGCGACCCAGTGTCTAATAGACACGGCACAGTTACCTGTCCGAAAACACAATTTACAGTTATTCTGTCTGCAGCAGTTCGATCTAGCACTTCAGGATTTGCTAGAGTTTGTTCCTTTCTGGAAACTCCTTGTACACTATCATTAACTGCAGTTGGGGGATCTGTTACAGTTTTCTTTTTTCTCTCACTCCTGAGAATCCAGCAGTCACGTTTCAGGTGTCCCAATTTACCACAATGAAAGCAAGGACCTTTCATCCTCTGTTGGGGTACTTACAGTTGCTCTTTACTAGGGTTCATACCATTCGCCTGTAGCGATATCAGTCGATCCAACATCTTTTGTTGACTTTCAATAATTTCTTGTTGCTTCTTTTGCACAGTGAGCACTTCTTCCAGTCTCTTTGTCAGTTCGGACTCCTTGGTATCTTTCACAGTATGCGTCACTTCAGTAAGTGTATCAACTGAACCTGCTTCTGCTCTTTTTTGAGGTTTGGTGTCTAAACCTTCAGCAGTCCATAATAAAGCTTGTTGCCGTACTTCCTTAAAGGATTTACTAGGGTTCTCCCTAACAGCAAGTCTAAATTATATATTACTTAAAGTACTGACACGCAGTTTTTCAATAAACTTATCTCTTAAAGCATGATCTTTGTTTGTTAATGCTGAAAGCACGATCGAGAAGAGCCATCAGTTCATGTGAAAAGTCACGCAGGGACTCTCTGCAATGTTGTCTATGGGCGAAAAAGGCATCTAATAATTCATTCTCAGACAGTCTTTCACCGAAAGCATCTTTCAAAATATTGAATACGCCTGTAGCCGTATTACGCTCATCTGGCTCTGAGTACTTAACTTCTCTCCGCGCAGCGCCCTCTAAATGTGCAAGTAAATAATTTGCTGCGGGTTGTCCTTCTAACCCCTGAGCATGCAAGGCATCTCGGGCCTGTGCCACCCAATCGTCTAAAGTTCTGGTTTCTCCAGAGTAATGTTCTAACCTACGAGGGGCGTACACTAATCTAACAGGTGTAGACTCTGCAGTCTCTGACATGGTAACAATGATGCATAGAAACAGCAAATAAAGGCTACGGTATATCCCGAACATGAGTAATCTCCTAACAAATGTTGTCATAATCAAACAATAATAAAAATGCAAGTGTGTTTCATAAATCCTATGAACATCAGGTACACATGTAAAATGATATCATCAATGATCAGGCAATAAACATGCAAATATGGGAAATACTCATCATCATAATACATTCACAATACCACATCATCATGTAACCAGTGTTCTACTGAGAGGCACAATGTTCATATCAAAAGTCAAAACCAGTGATGAGTATAAACAAATACTTGTGTATGTCAATCTGGGTATTACAGAGTTCAAAACTGGTAATCACCATCATGCTGCATAGTACCAGACAATGTCTGTAAACATCTGTAGGCAGTGATCATTGTCACTCACATAACTTGATCCGATGGTAAAGTTAATGGAACAACATCAGTGTATTAACTAATGAAATGTTCAATGTCACGCTGGAACAGCATTACTAACGTATCTCGAGACATCAGACATCAACAGCACTACATGATCTGATAAACGGCTGAACAACGGTCATCACAGCTCCAATCAAGGTCTGTAAAAGGCAACATCACTCCAAGGCTCCAACCAGGTGTATCACTCAGTCACTGTCAAACCACCCTTTATCTTTTGACAACATCTCAGTTTAATATATGTCCAACAATATGCTCATCTGTCCTCCTTTATATCTCTGCTTTTTTATGATCCCTCCTTTTTAGTCATCCCACTTCTGACACCAAAATCTGTAAGAGATGCGGGATAGAGCAAGGAGCCATTCGTTAAGAATATCAGTTTATTAACGGAGAGTCTGATGCAAATTACAGTCACAGATGCTCAAATCTGTACCAGTTCATAAAACAATAAAGTAAAAATAAAAAAAGGGTGGTTGACCTCCAAGGCTCAACAGTCTGCAATGACACAAATAATGGAAATCCTTAGTATGCACGCTCATACACTATGCAGTATGTAAACAACTATCTTCCCAGTGAAGACGTGACCTCATGACACACTCACAGTGAGCTAGTCTTGAGACTCACACTGTGAGGTCACGTAGCAAATATCACAATGAAGTCACAGTGAGCTCATGGCGTGAGCTCACAGTGTGAGATCGTCGTGAGCTCATGATGAGTTGTTTGCTGTTAGTGTTCACTAGATGGAGCTGTGAGCATAAACATAGTCTCAAACTGTTGGCCTTTCAAATATGTTTTAATACATTACAAAAACAGTCATATTATTTAAAAAGCATAATTAAAAAAAAAATAATTTATATTTGGAAGAAATTAAATGTTACTCGTTGTCGATAAGGACACACAGGAAATGTTCTACTGAACAATATTTGGAGGCTAGGCCTAGCCCGCTTCACTTGCCCAGCGACAGCCCTTTCAAACCCTTTGTTTATGTGCCTTTTCTCTTGAAGAATCCACAAGCATCCTCGATTTCTGAGATATCAGCGGTTGGAATGGTTAAGTGTGTGTTTATCAACAGGGTATTTGTGTTGATTTAGCCTTAGATGAGGCAGTTTTTATGTAACACATTATTTAGCATGATCACATAATCTCCAATACATGGAATCACGGTTCTGCGGCCATGTTGGTCCCGTTGTGACACTGCGGGTAAACAAACTAAAGTTTTTGACAGACTGTAGCAAAATAAAATTTTATGTAACAAACACAAAAATGATATCAGGAGATGCACCGCATTGTCAACTTCATTTTACAAAAAAATGGGTAAAATGTGGTCAAACTTTCCTGTAGGCTCATGAATAGAGGTCCCCTATTATTAAATTTGCACTTTGACGACGCCGTGCTACCGTGTCAAGTGCGAGTTCATTTGACTGATCACGAACTCATGCTCTGTGCCACTAAGTATTTATGTTTATGTTTTATATTTCATTAAATAATAAACATTGCATCATATATAGTCTATTTTTGTTTACATCGTATAGAGACTATTTTTAAAACGTCCTAATCTTAATTTTTCCCTGTTAGATTACTGTATGTCATGATGGTAAGATGAAAACCTCTCCCTTGAATGATGGACCACATAAAATCGAGATAGACGCGGTACAAACATGGGACCATGTTGTTCATATATTGTGAAGTTTTTTAGTTTCGAAATTTGGACATAGGGTGTCACAAAATTTTGTTTATAAATAATTGTTAATATATATATATAACTCAAAATTTTTTTTTTTTAATTGTGGTCACACCCTATGTGACCACATTTTATAATATTTACATATTTATATGGTACAAACGTAAAAGGCTGTTTAAGTTGATGTGGTAACTATATATATATATATATACCGGTATATATATATATATATATATGTGGTCACATCATATAAGGAATATTATTATATTTATTAAAAAATAAGGAATAGAATTATTATGAATTAAATATAAGTTAAAACGTAACACAATGTGAAGGAAAGTATTTCTACAGTGCGTCTCTAGATTTTAAGTGGTATTGATCAATTATAATAGATGTGAACATCTGATTTTCCAAATATTCAGAAGTTTTACTTTAAGATTGAAATAAAAAATATAGATCTAGAGCGTTTATAAAATGTATTGTGTAAAGTGTTAAATGTAAAAGGAGTACATTAAAATTTTTCTTAAATAATATCAATAAAACTTGCATAAATACAAAGTTGGCTAGAGTACGACTTCTTATGATCAGTGGAATACACATACACACAGTGTGGTGGTACAGCGGCGTCAACTTGGGTTAAGTCAGGTTTTATGTGGATTCTTAGAGATAAAACTTTGTCTCTATCTAAGTATGAAAAGATTAATTCAATATTATTTTTATTAAACACGATCTTAATGTTTAACATGGCTTATAAATACATTTCTGTGGAATCATGAAATTCTTTGATACATCATTGGTGACCAGATTGAACTCAGAATGATCTCAGTGTAATATGATTATAAGGGATGTATAATATAATGGTATATATATATATATATATATATATATATATAAAACAGTATATTTTGTCCATATAATTATGAAGCACTTCCTATCTGGATATGATAAGGGATATATGTTAGTTGAAAACAAGCACACCTGATATTTACATATTAGTTCTTAGCACACATGATTCAATTATAAAGATTTCTAGATGTGAATATTTTTAATCTATAATTCAGTGAAGATAAACAGTTATGTTAGATCGACTAACACAACCTCATCTTAGAAACCTGACCTAGCTATTATAATATTATAACAAAAAAAGAAGGAACTTATATATATATATAAATTTTTGTCAGCTTCATATTTTATTCAGATATTTCCATTTTGTGTGAGTGTACTATTTATTTCTTTTTTAACACTTGAACAGTTCAGAATTAATGTGAAAGAAAGATGATCAAAGTTTCTTTCTGAAAAAGAGAAATGTATGAAAAAAAATAAGAGTTAAGTTGGCATCAATAATTCCCATTCTTCCCAGGAATTCCAAATTTGTGCAATAATGGTGTTTTAGTTATTAAGCAGATTATACAATATACAAAGATATTAAGTGTAAACAGCTACCTTGCTCAATTTCTCAAAGGGGGTTGTCATCATGACCTAGTGTCAGTTATTGTAATATTGATGCATCTAACCATCTGTATGAAAAATTTCATGTGGGAAACTAACATGGTTTTGTCACTTTAACAGAAATCAAGACAGGCAGGTAGCTGGATAGAGAGACAGACATTGAGCCATTGTTATGGCTCAATTGTTTAAGAGTCAGCAGAGCTTAAAATCTATTATATTCAATCAAGATTATATACTGTGGTTGGCTTTATATTCGTGAGGCTAAAGTTTCACGATTACTTCAATTTGACCTTTTCACTAGGATTTAATTTTTGCGATTGTACCAGAACTTTCAAAATCTGAGTACAGTTGTATTCATATTGATTTTAAATTTATAAAGCCTGTAATACCTCACTCAATTCTGGTTCAGTCATTAACTTATGACTTGTGTCACAGTCGATGTATCCCCCTGTTTTTAACGTAATTAATTTAAGCATCGGCCAGTTTCGACACCATGCAAGGGTTATGTTTCGGATTATTTTGTTTCCAGATTGTGATAACTAACCTATTTGTGCTGATGCATCATCCCCCTTTCTTATCTTAGTTGGAGTATCCCAAGGTTCCATATTCCCCAATATCATGAAATTAAGACCCTCGCGAATTAAATGGCAACCACAGTATATTATATATATAATAAAGCACAAAGAATACCTTGAACTCTATTTAAATTAATTAAGCTTACACAGGATCACAATTATGGCACATTTGCACTAGGTCAAGTGACATCGCTCATCTAGAAAAATTTATTTCTCTAAAATTCTTGTATAGCTTCAGGAGCCTTGTAAGAACCCTAATTGCATGTATTAGTTTTCCATAGTAATTAACATATTATGGGGCTTGTGTAATATTGTATATTACATAAAGTTAATATATGCATATCTTTTATTCTCTTGCATTTTGATCTGCACGATTATTGTAGTTTCTTATTCAACAAATTATAAAGTGCATTAGATTATTCTCTTGGTAAGATTGCACATTGAATCATTGCATGAATAGCTGAAATAGACCGTAAAAACATAAGGTTTTTATGTGTAAAATACCTAAAGAAATACTAGTTAAATCAGTCACATATATATGCATGTCTTTAGTATAGAATTGTTTTATGATGATTTATTTCACAGCAAGAAAATTATAAAAGCAAGAAAAAGAAAACTGCAAGCGGCAAGAAGAAAAGCCAAAAAGCTAATTGGTACAATTCAGGCCAGATGTATTAGTGATAGTGAGGAGAGTTCTTCTGGGGAAGATGCTTCATCTTATGAAGAAACTGAAGGTCTGCCCACGCAGCATTATGATACCTCTTCAGACAATCAAATTTTTTCTGAGGATGATGAGAACTGCGTGCTATCATCACAAACAGGAAATATGGCCACTGATAACTTGTCAGATTGGGATCTTGTGGACAGAATTGGTGATCTTGTTTTGAATGAAGATAGTGATGAATGCAGCAAACCCAATACTGAATCTCTTGTGAAGGACCTTGCTAAGTGGAAATCTGAGGATTCTATACCCAAAAAGTCATTGACAAAGCTGCTCAAACTTTTGAGAAAAAATGGTGTTGATGTACCTGCAGATGCGAATACAGTTTTGCAGACGCCCCGAAGTGGTACAGTACAAGTACTGGAAAAATCAGGTGAGTTGCCTGTCAAGAACCAATTAATTTGCATAAAATTAAACCATAAACTGAGAAGTATTCACATCCAAACAGTTATGCATTTCCATCATTTATACAGATTTACATACATATAATACATCAGGAATTTTCCCTCTCATTATGCTGACTCAAAGTGTGTCCTGATAATTTTAACATTTTTTGACTTGTTCAAGAAACAGTGACTTTCTCTTTTTAACATATTTGGCCCATTCAGGATAGAAACATCTTAAAACATCTAGGTTTTACTAAGCCCACATCATTTTTCAATTTCTTAAAAAAATCTGCCAAAAGTGTGATTACTTTTAGTCCTAGCTGCGAAAAACAGTGCAAGTATATTTATTAAAGTAAGAGCGGCAATTGTGTCTGTCAGAGGTCTTCAAGGAACCATTGGCTGAATTTCAATGCATATAAATGACAATAGAAGCACAGCAATGGTGCTCTCTGCTGAAACAGAAAACAAGGGACCTATGGGTCACGACGCTCAGCTGTTATATATGATAAAAAAATATTATTTAGAAATGAGGCACATGCTGGTTTTGTGTGGTAATAAATATAAGCTGTATTATGAGTTGTTGTTTAGCTCATGTATGATTTTGATAGTACCTTTGGAGACAGGGAAGAGGATTGATTTAATTTATTTTATTAACAAATGGAGTACTACTGTCACACAGATTTTGACTTGGCCATATAACTTATAAGCAGAACATATAATATAAGAGTTTAACTATTTATTAAAAAAATTACAAATATTGTCCCAAATATAATTTTTATTAAAAATAATAAGAGAATCATATGATTTTTTAAAATGAAATATAACTGATATGATTATTAAAATAATATTAAAGAATATATTCATGAATGCATTCATGAATACATTTTGAAAGTATTTGCACGAGTATTCAAATACTTTCATTTTAACCTGAATTCCCATTCTTTATGCAAGAAATTTTATAATGGAGTACATAATCATATTCGTATTTAAATACAATTACAAAGTATTCACACCATGTCTGGTATTTATTCAGTTTTCACCAAACAATGATGTTGAGAATCCAGAATATACAAAATTCACACATTTAAATAATGATCATAAGTACCTGGTTTTATGGCTTTTATTTATATTAAAAAATAACTGTAATAAATTCATTTTGGACTAATTTCACATCAATGTACATAATAGACACAGTAGGAATCTAGATTAATATTATCAACTGCATCTTTGTCTATCATTAATTTCCTTCATATAATCCCTAATGATTAGTAATGAATAATATGATTTACTTCTTTATCATTAAAATTGAACTGACAAATGCCATAGGTGACTGCATGGTGTAATTTGGAATATGTGACATGCTACCCATCGATACAAGATTCTTATATCATCAGTAACTGCAAGTTAATTTCCTGTTATTATAAACTAACAAATTCCTTTTCTATTTTTCTTTAATTTGTTATTAAAAAACAATCAAAATTTATTAATTTATTGTTATGTTGTTGGTTAAAACTACTAGATGAGTTGGGTTGGACACCTGGATCAACTGTGGCTGGCCATAAGCTGCCTGGATTCTTGCCTCAAGCGTGCATAATTTGATGAAAGGTCAACAAGGTCAACATACAGGTGACTCCAGAGGGGCTGGAGAGAGCCAAAGTCTGACAGGGTCTCATAAAAAACATTAATAAAAGCTACAATATCTGGCCAATTTCTTTAAGCTTTCTAAACTAAAAAGCTGAAATCCTTATGCGTACATGATATGAAAATTAGATCAACAGTGCTCATGGGAAACAAACGTGCCATGGTCACAGTTGAGCAAAATTTAAGGTACTAATTTTATATTTATACTAATAACCTACAAAATTTGAAAAATTCAGAACTAATTTTGGGTATTCAATTGAATCTTGATTAATTATAATGTTACATCCCTGACAAAAAAATCTCTAGCTTCAGCAATGCCCTTGTTAAGGGAGTAAATATATTTCTTGATTTTTTACAAAGTGCATTATGTTTGGGCCCATAACTTAAAACAATTACGCAATATTGACATCATTCTGGCATGTGCATAGAGAATGAAAAATATGTATATTATTTATGATTAAAGTCAGATCAGTTGTTTTGATATTAGGCAGTCTTGAAGTGTAACAATGGGTTTTTAATGGAAAAATGAAGATTTTCATTAATATCTCGAAGGTAATAAGTCCTAGTGACCAAATTCTTGGCATGGTAGGGGATTTTGGAGACATCTAACTGTATGCCAAATTTAAGGAACTTAAAGCTGAAGCTGGGGAGCTGAGCTCTTGCAAACTGCATAACACTAACTTGATGTAAACAATATGTTACATGGTGCTTGAAAACTTGATTAAAATCTACAGTTTTTGATCGACTGGTTTCAAATTTTTGGTGTTAACAGTTGAAATGCTAACAAAAACATGCTGTGAAAATTAAATCCACAGTACTTACAGGAAAAAAACGTGCCATGGTCAAAGTTGGGCAAAATTTAAGGTACCAATTTATTATTTTTATTAATATTTTAAAAATTTAAAAGATTTTCATCTAATTTTGGGTATACAATTTAATTTTGATTAATTAAAGTTATATTTCTGGAAAAAAGGTACATAGCTTTAACGTTTTTTGTGTTAAGTGATCAAATATCTTTCCTGATTTTTTACAAAATGCATTATGTTTGGGCCCATAACTTTTTTAAATTAAATAATACAGACATAATTTCTGGCATGTACATAGGAACTATATAGAGGAATATTTATGGTAAATATGAGGAAAAACAGATAAGTGGTTTTGATATTAGGCAGTCCTGAAGTGTGAAAATAGGTTTTAAATTAAAAATTGAGGTTTTTCCTTAATTTCTCAAAGGAACGAAGTTGCAAAGACCCAGTTTTCAGCTTGGTAGGAGATCTTGGGGACATCTAACATTATGCTGAATTTTGGATTCCTAAGTCTTACAGTTTAAAAACGTGCCACATCTACGGACGGACGACGGACAATGGACCACGACTATAGCTCAGATGACTTATAGTCAGCTGAGCTTAAAAGGATTTAAAGCCACAGACAATACTGTTTAAAACTTGCGGGACAAATGTTTGCAAATTTTTTTTAGACAAAAATATATTAAGGCCAAGGTTTGTTGTATATAGGTTAACAGTATTCACAATATACTTGTAGATGTACACTGATTCTTGATATTGTTATGCTTAGTCGACAGTTAATTGAGCTGTAGTAGGCCATCAGTCCAGCTGTCCATCCAGTAACAGAGCACCATCATAACCATAACACTAAACTTGGCAGTCAGATACGTCTTGGGAGAACACCTGCGAAACCTGAAATTAGATCACTGTGACATTATATATCCAGGTTAAGGGTAAATACATTCAAGATTAAATATTCAGTGTCAGTATTCCAGCCCATTCAAGAATTATTTTGAACTAAATTGATACCCACATAAAACATTGTGCCTCTTTTGCATAGAAATTTGTATCACCATTTGGAGTTTGAAGAAAAAGAGCTGAACCAGTTTGTCAACTGTTTTTAGCATTTGTAAAATTTTGCCGTGACTGGTCCATTTTTTTTCTAAATTCGTGCAGGTCTCGTTTCTAAGGACTGGGTTCATGAATTCTCTTGAAATGTAGTATCAATTGTTCATAGAGAATTTTATCCAGTGTAAATGCTAAATGATCTCATTTCCTTTTTTCTTTACTGCATTTTTTTTACTGCCTTCATCTCAGATTTAAGTTTCAATTGGTTAAAAGTTACAACGAATTGCTTTCTGTACAACTATATATATCCTCATTGATTAAATTTCAAGTAATACCTTCTAATACAGCATATAAAGCCCCTTTTTGCATGTTTATTTCAAGAAGAAATCATTGAAGATAATTTTAATTAAATTATTGAGTTTAGCGAGTATGAATTTGATTCCCCACAAATAAACTAAGGTCAGCTGAGAGTCATGACCAATGGGTCATTTTTCTTTTCTTTTAATGGTCTTCTATTATATTGATATCTTTTTTGGTTCATTTTATAGGGGGTAAGTACACATATATTGGTCTTGCTAAAGGTCTGAAACATGCTTTATCAAAGTCAACATCACAAGATTCAAGCCGTGTCATTGAACTTTCCTTCAATATTGATGGATTACCAATTTACAAACCGAACAACATATCTCTTTGTCCAATTCAATGTGCGGTAGCTAACATTTCAGATATTGCAGACAGCCCATTTGTTGTTGCACTATATTCTGGAAAAACCAAGCCAAAGGACAGCGATTATCTGAAAGACTTTGTTGAGGAACTGAAGTTATTGATTGAACAAGGCCTACAGGCCTAATACGAACCTGTGCAAATGGATATACACCTGGTATAACGCTTCAATGCTGAACCACTACTTTTCATATATAAGAACAATGCAAGTACTAAACATTTTGAACAAGAAACAATACACAAACATCACTGCTGAAATTCTGGCATGGGTGCACACAACACAAAAACAAGGGACCCATGGGTCACGGCGCTCAGCTGATCATAATTGGACTATAAATGTATCACCATTGTGATACTATATTGAGTAGATAAAGCTTAGAATATCATGGTCATGTTGGGCTTTTATAAAGGAATATAATGTAATATGTGAGTAAATGATATATGAAATAACCTGACTGATAGATTAATATGGAGTAAAATATAGTGGTTATTATTTTATTTATTTGGGAGGGGTCGAAAAAAGCAATTTATTTGAGCAAATATGAATGCAATGACAGTATGCTAAGCAGTGGTGTAATGATGTTAAGGCTATTTGTTGAAGGATCTATAGTGTATGGAAAACTGCAAGAGTTCAATTTGACAGATACAAGGTTATGATTAACTATGCTGATGCGGGGATTTATGAATTTGTGACTGTATGACATAATATCTTGACAAGATCGGTCTTGACAAGGTGTATAATTTTGACGCCCCTCACCTCTACATATTACACAATATTGACATAATTTCTGGCATGTACATGGGTACCTATGGACAAATGGTCAACAGTACTGAACCACCTGGAAGGTTAAAATCATAAAAATATGATGAAATGTAGATGTTTGAGAGGAAGAGGTAATATGGGCCATGGTTGGTTTATATGATTGAAGAAAATGTTGCAAATAATATTTGAGACCTGACCATGCCTTTCCATTGGTTACCTCTTGATAAGCTGTTGACAATTCAACAGTTTACACATTTGTCTGATGAGATCGAGTTGCCATAATGTCCCCATTCCACAGGTGCAATGACTTGATGGGGAGGGGGGGGGGGGGGTGTTGTGTTATGATCAGAGTTATAACACCTCTGTCTCTCTGTAGATATTTTCTTTAATTATTAAGTTTTATGCTATAGCCATAGAACTATTGTTCACAGTGCCAAGGAGCAAAGCATCAGTGGGATGAAGAAGGGGATGGAGAGAGTTACAACACCCTTCCATATACATACAGGATATGAAATTTAATTCAACAGTGCTTATAAAAAAAAGTTTATTCATGAACATTAAATATTTAAAACAGACAGAAAGATGGAGAAACAAAGCAAATAATTTTTTCCCCATTCTACTGAGCCAAGAAAAAATTAACAATATTTGCATTTATTCCTTTTTTTCATTACATAATTTTAATCCAAATTTCCAAATGTTACTATAAATTTACAGTATAACATACATGTGATTGTGAATATTTCAGTTAATTCACATTTCTAAATTGCATCAACATTTATAGCTAATGTATCTAGTTTATAGTACCTGTCAACAGAATGGGATGGAGGGAGGAAGGGAGGCAATTAGGGGGAGAGAGAGAGAGAGAGAGAGAGAGAGAGAGAGAAAGAAAGAAAGATGGAGAAAGAAAGAGAAAAAGCAGAGGAGAGAGAGAGAAAGAGAGAAAGAGAGGCTCTCTGGTAATTACTGCCTGACCCAGCCTGACCCAGACACTTACAGTGGCAGTAGGTCAGACCTGAAAGTGTTATGTTGTAACTGCCCGCCTGTCTCCACCCTGGGTTGAGTATCACCTTATCTGGGTGATCATTAACCTGGGTACTGTATGGCGGTCAGTGACCTTTTCCCCTGCCGATCACACACGTGGTGAAGGCCAGAGAGAACGGGTGCCAGTCGGGTTTGGACTTCCATCTGAGACAGAAGAGTTGGTTTGCTGATTCAAAGCACCATCTTCTGTACATCCAGGAGTCAGCCTTGGCAACCTTGGTATGTGCTTTATCCCTTATACTTAAGACCATATGCAGTTTGATAATTGTTAAAGTTTTAGTTGTGTTTATAACCCTATATATTTGTTGTGGTTCTTTGAATTACCCAGTCAGATAGAAAGAAAAAAAAACCGAAAATCCTGTCCTCAGAATTAGAAATCTCTTACAACTGGCGAGCATAAGCCTTTATGCGCATGTGAAATTTGCGCTAGGAAACGAACCCTGGTTGAGAAATTGCTTTGTTCAGGTTAATTCTGGATATCCAACATCACAATATACTGTGTACACTAATAAGACAGCCATTCTGTCTATTGGTAATCTGAAGAACCACAAATTGATTTCATAGGCGATACATTTATTTAACAATTCTCTGTGCTTGTGCCATTCATTTGATCATCTATAATACAAACTATTAAAGAAGGAAAATTAATTTTGTAACATTAATAAATAGATAAAGGTTTTAATAAAATAAAAGAAGTTATACAATTTACTTTTTTTGTCTCAAATTGAATTTTATATAGTTGCATAAAGGGAAAGTTCATTTCAGAGTTGATTTCAGTAATTATACACTTATTTGCTCATACCTTTAATAATCATAAATATCATAAATATATATCATATTCATAAATTTACAAATTCATACTTAAAAGAAAAAAAATCTAGTTTACTTAAAGAATCATTACTATTGCACATTAAAAGAATATTCATCCCTATTAAACCAATATCCCTGTTAAATTACTATTTTTTTTAATAGCCCTGAGAGGGCTCATATAAAATCTTAACATCAGCACACAAGAACAAACAGATGCAGATGTCATACCACCATGCTGAACTGAACTTTGGACACCCAGCCCCTGTTGCCTCTTGGCTCAAAAGCCCACTCTTGATGTAAATCCCTCTGCATACATGCTAGATAAAATTACCTTAGTCAACCGTGCTTAGTAGCGAACAGGCCCGTGCTATAAATGCCCTTGTGACCTTATATTTAACGGTCAGTGACTGACTTGTTATATATATCCATCCACTTGACTTTAATAATTGGTAAAAAACAAAAAACAAAAAAAAAAAAAACAAATGAATAAACAATACATAAAAAAAATATAAATAATTAAATAAAAGATAAATAAATAAAAAATATCAAATAAATAAATAAATTAAAACAGACAAACATCCAACAAAATTTTAGTTCACTTATCTTTATCTCCCATTAAATTTTCTTGTGAACAGAATTGCTTTTTTCAAATTTATAGAGTATTATGGTTTAATTCACATGATTAGCTGAGAGTATTACACTTAACAGTTCTAGAGAGTTTCACTACCTGCAACTAGGTACAAGCCACTGTAAACAACAACATGTCTAATACACGTGAAGACCGTACTCGGGCCTTAAATAAGGTTAAAACCACCAGTACATTACTTGACCTTCAATTCAATCTTGATAGAACAATAGGCAGAATCGGCCATTGTGCCTGCAGTAATGCAGGACAAATCAGACATTATGCTGAACAAATAAAACAGGCTGCCATTGACTTAGACAATGATAACAATCTTGTCAAATCAGTGATTCGATCCACTTTAGTTGGCAAAGTCGCAAAGTCTGTTGAATGTTTTATGTTGAGAAAATCAACAACAGATGAAAAGGGAAAGGTTACGCAAAATGTAACTTGGCAGGAAGTTATCCAACATATTAAGTTCACTTTTCTGCCACCTAACGACATGGATCACCTCAAAAACAGACTGACCAAGCTCAGACAGAAATCACAAACAATGCTAGAGGAGCATAATGACACCTTCATACAATTGGTGGTAGAATTGTATGGAAATACCATCCCCGCTGACAAAAATAAAGAAATTGTAGAACACTATGCACGCAGTCTGAGTAGTACTGCTGCAGCAAGGGCAGCCCTCAAATGCAAGGATATAGATGAGGCCATGCAAACTGCCAGAAACCTGATGCATGATGACTTAGCTTTTCAGAAACTCGGAAGAGACCCTGAGGCTGACATGAAATACAAAACCCCTAGGGACAGAGATCTCATTAATAAGCATTTCCATCATCCTTTTGATACAAAAACAGCACAAAGAAAACAACAGCCTTACATGAGATATACACAGAATAACAGACCAGTCTGTTATTACGGCTCCACAGTAGGACATATTAGTAACCAGTCCTATACCCTGAATGGAAAAAATGCTCGGGGCCAATGGGGCCCTTGGGCCCAAGAGGGCCAAATGTGGACCAGTAAACCACCACAAACACACAAACAACAAGCATCACAACAAGTGAACAGAAGTCGAAAGGGTGTCACTGATCAACATAATCGGTATATTGAACCAATGGTCAGTCATGTTCAGAAATCTGGTCAACAAGTTCATGCTGTACAACCCATTGCACAAAAATTTGTCGACCCCCCTCAGGAAATTTCCCATGAGGGTTATACATATACTTTGAACAAACCAGCCCACCGGCCTCACAGTCATTTAAACTGGTAAGGGCCGCATCACGACATCAACAGGGACGCCCATTCATTAAATTACACTATGCTGAAGTTAGCCTAGATGCTCTTATTGACACTGGGGCGGCTGTTTCGTTGATGCGGCATGATACTTTCATGAACCTTCACAGAAAGAATAATAACCTCACATTGGAGGAACCCCCCCATGGGCTCCAGTCCGTCACGGGCAATAAGCTCGTAGTGACTGGTATAACCTATGTGTTATTCTCAAATCTTGACACTAGGTTACGCCTATTCGTGGTACCAGACTTACCACATGATCTTATCTTAGGGAGTGACGTACTGAACAGTGGCTGTGCCGACCTTGACCTTGAACAAGATACCTTGACATGGTATCGTCGTGTGTTCAAGATTACACATGAATACGTGGGAACACCAACTAAAATCTTCATCACAAGGCCGTGTTATGCTGACGCAGATTTAGATCACGTCCTGAGACAGTTTAGTGATGTGTTCGCCTCATCAGAGGAGAAAATGTCCATTTCAAGTCTACCGCCATTAAAAGTTAGAGCAAATGGGACAATCACATCACTCCCACCTTATAGGGTTCCCCTGGCAAAGAAAAAGGTGCTTGACCAGGAAGTACAAAGACTACTAAAAGAAGGGATCATTAGACCAAGTAGGCCACCCTATAGTAGTCCTGTGTCCCTGGTAGACAAACCGGATGGTTCAGTTCGGTTAGTAGTCGACTACCGGAAGGTCAACCAGACAATCCAGGCAGACAAGTTCCCCCTTCCATGCTTGTCTGACATTTTTGATGATTTACAGGGTGCCACAATATTTTCCACCCTCGATTTGAAGTCAGGGTACCACCAGTTAGCAATGCATCCTGACAGCAATGGCCACACCTAGCGGACTCTATGAGTTTGTCCGTTGCCCTTTTGGCCTTTCAGTGGCGCCCTCTGCATTCCAAAGAGCCATAAGTTGGGCCCTCAAAGAAGCTGTGTTAGACAATTGCGCCCGTGTCTACATAGATGACATTGTGGTTTTCAGTAAAAGCAGAGAGGAACATGTGCAACACTTGCAGAAGGTTTTTCGTTGTCTTCAACGGTATAACCTAAAACTCAAGGCCTCAAAATGCAATTTTGCTAAACCAGCAGTAAAACTTCTGGGCCACATTATATCAGCAGAAGGAAAACTGCCAGATCCAGAAAAGACTGAAGCCATAAGAAACATGGCAGCACCCACAAATGTAAAAGGTGTTCGCAGCCTGCTAGGCACCTGTGGGTTTTACAGGCAATTCGTTAAGAATTATGCCAAAATTGCAGCACCCCTGGTGGCATTAACAAAGAAACATGCTAAATTCCACTGGGGCCAAGACCACGAAGCGGCCTTCCAAAAATTGAAAGACCTACTTGTCTCACCTCAGGTGATGGCCTTTCCAGATCCCGAAAAGCCTTACCACCTGTACACTGATGCGTCAAATGTGGCAGTAGGCGCAGTGCTGGTCCAGCTGGATGACAATAACACAGAAAGAGTTATTGAGTATGTGTCACACACACTTAATCCAGCGCAGCGTAATTATTCTACAATCGAGCGTGAAGGCCTGGCTGTCATGGTTGCCCTTACAAAGCTAAGGCACTACCTCCTGGGTAGCCAGTTTACACTCTACACTGACCACAGACCCTTGCAGAGTCTGTTTACCTCAAAGATAAATAACACAAGGGTCCAGCGCTGGGCACTGACACTGGCAGAGTTCTCTCCTAAAATTGTGTATAGAAAGGGCTGCCTGAATGTAAAAGCTGATATGTTGTCCAGACTGCACAATTCAAAGCCGATTCCACCAGTGCCAGAGCCACCAGTCATAGCCTGTGTATCCCCGGGAGCAGTAGAAATGATAGACCTCATGGAAGACAGTGAAGCTGAGGATCTAATTCCTGTTACAGCACGACATGTGTATGATGACATCGATTTGGATGCCATTATCGAGGCACAAACATTACAGTTCCCAACACTGAAACGGAAAGCTCAGAAGGGCCATCCGTATCTCACACTGATCGATGGGGCACTCTATAATTTGCGGCCACCGTACAAGGGGGCGCCACAGTACCCTAGGCTTGTTATGCCACCTCCTTACCAAGAAAAAGTCATAAAAAATGCACATCTTCAGCTTGGCCATCTAGGAGTGATCAAAACAATGCATAGGGTGAATGAAGCGTACATGTTTCCGGGACTGAAAAGATCAGTACAACGGGTCATCCACAACTGCCCAAACTGCACCTTGCAGAGAACACCCAGGGACAGAGTGGCTATTCAGGAAATGCCTGTGCCATCACAGTGTTTCCAATTCATCTCCTGTGACCTAATAGGCCCATTTGTTGCTAGTGAGAACGACAACAAATACGTCCTCACAGTCATTGACCACCTAAGTTCATTCCTTGAGGTATTCCCTCTCCCTGACAAAACATGTAAGTCTGTATGGACAGCCCTACACCAGCAATATTTTGCTCGTTATGGCACTCCTAGGACTATCCTCACAGATAATGGCCTAGAATTTAATGCTACAGCTTGGGATAAATACCTTACAGAACTGGGCATAGAACACAGAAGGTCTACAGCCTACCACCCGCAATCTAATGGGAAAATTGAGCGAGTAAATCGGACAGTAAAAGAACTACTGTCCAGAATACTTGCAAATAACCCTGACCAATGGGAGGCTGCCCTTAGTGATGTACAATGGGCTCATAACAGTTCCCGTAACGAGGCAACAGGCCAGTCCCCATATCTGGTTGTATTTGGTAGACACCCAAATGCTCCATTACGCCACATTGATCCCAATATGGCTTATACACTAAATGACAGAATACAGAGAATGCACAGCATCTGGCTTGAGACTCAAGCCCACATTCAAGCCAGCCGCGTACCTGACAGACTGAGATCTGAACGGCAGGCTAATGCGCCCATACTGGCGGAAAATACGGCAGTCCTTTTAAAAGCTGAAAACCCTATGACATTTACTGCCAAATGTGACCCTCAGTGGGTGATTACAGAACAACGTAACACTACATGTCACATACAAAACCAGCACAGTGGGGCAACGAAGAAAGTTCATCGATCAAAAGTTGCTTCCGCTCCTACAAATGCTAATTGGACGCAGGTCAGGACAGACAGACCTACACACAAACGTCACTTACGTAACAGGACAAAACATGTCCATAGTAAGACAGCACAGACAGACTCGTTACCAAGAAAAGGCAGGCCCTCTGCGAAACGCCCAGATAACATGAGGTTCACAAATCCTTATGCCTGGAGTGGCGAAACGCCAAACTGCTATGAATGTGCAGAGCCTGGACATGTCGCCGATGACTGTGACGTAAGATTACATAGAGTAGCGAATGGGGATTTTGCGGGCATCCCCCCGAAATCACTTAATAAAATCAGGGCCCGGTTGAACAGAAATGGAAAAGAAAAATCTTCGCTAAGTAAGCTATGTCCATCAGGGAGAAAACAAACTCTCACACCACAAAACGACGAACCTGTAGCAGGGTCTTCAAATGATTATACACACAGGCCTAAGTCTACTCGACATAGCAGTAGAAATACAAGGAAACATAACTATGCAATTCTTAATGAATGGGGATATTCGCAGTAAATATCATACAAGTCTTACTGTACATGTATATATGTATATAAACGTGCAAAAAAAAAAAAAAAAAAAAAAAAAAATAATAGTTTCATAAACTATTGTGTATATGTATTGTGTGTATATGTTTATATATTTGTGCGTGTATGTATGTATGTATATGTATGGGTGTGTATGTGTGTGTGTATATATATATATATGTATATGTATATATATATGTATATATATATACATGTTTGTACCTTTGTTATAATATATGTTATTTCACTGTACTTCCTTCCCATTTGCAGAAAATGCAGTAGAGAGCATCTGACCCACTACCTCTGTTACACATATTTCATTCGGTTGTAGATGAACTGACTCATCAGCCATGCACCGCTGGCCATGGGCAAAGTTTTGTAAATACTACCCTTGTATTATAGGAGAAGGTACTGCTGTTGTTTTCATTTCAGGGGGCCCAATCTGGTATGGACATCGATCCTGTCTCCTGATGACAATATCAGCCAGCAACAAATACAGTGACCCCGTGCTGCCAATTTAAGCCGTGCAGACAGAGTCATAGGATTAATATGGCTTAAAACATGGAACTTTCATGTAGAGAAACTGGACTGTATAGGATCATTTATGGACAGTTACATTAATTATAAACCATAGTCTAATGCATATCTTCATACTCTTGTGCATTTTATATTATCATCTGATGTCACTTGTGTATTATATGTATATCTAATAAAATAGATCTTCTCTAAACTCCCACAACAACTATCAGACTGCTAGTCCCTAATTCTCAGTAGTACTGTGTAGGGAGAGAAAACTCCCTACCCGCTGTTGGGATCCCTCTCCCAGGGATACCGAGCACTGGATAAACCTACCTCCCCCCTCCCAACATGGGAGTTAGGGGTTGGGTAGCCGGCTCACAGCCTATACACAGACTGCAAAGGCCGAGTTTGGGCCAAATAATGAACAAAAACCAGTCCTCCCCTCCAAAAGGATAAGCAATATGACGGATAATGCAAAACAATCTACAACAAAAAATTTTCCACTATATAGTGCAAAAGTTTTCCCGATAGGGGGGAAGGATGTAACTGCCCGCCTGTCTCCACCCTGGGTTGAGTATCACCTTATCTGGGTGATCATTAACCTGGGTACTGTATGGCGGTCAGTGACCTTTTCCCCTGCCGATCACACACGTGGTGAAGGCCAGAGAGAACGGGTGCCAGTCGGGTTTGGACTTCCATCTGAGACAGAAGAGTTGGTTTGCTGATTCAAAGCACCATCTTCTGTACATCCAGGAGTCAGCCTTGGCAACCTTGGTATGTGCTTTATCCCTTATACTTAAGACCATATGCAGTTTGATAATTGTTAAAGTTTTAGTTGTGTTTATAACCCTATATATTTGTTGTGGTTCTTTGAATTACCCAGTCAGATAGAAAGAAAAAAAAAACGAAAATCCTGTCCTCAGAATTAGAAATCTCTTACAATGTAACTGCCCATGGCCAGTACACTGCATTTATACTGATCTGATGTAAACAATGAAGACATGGTACCTGGAAACCTGAATGAAATCTACAGTTTTTGATCAATTGGTTTCAAATTTCAGATTTTAACAGATGAAATATTAATGTGTACATGCTGTGAAAATTAAATCCACAGCACTAACAAATTTGAATATTTATACTTTTTTAAATGGTATCAGGAAAAAAAGAAAAGTATTCTCAGCTATAAAACTAATACGTGTTAAAATTAATCCAAGGATCAAAACACCCAATATATTATACCAGGAGCAAACTGGAGTTGGGAATGTTTAATTTTATGAACTGAAATAAAGGACCAGCAATATAAATTTTGATTATTTAGCCAGTATCATGTAACAACTGATACAACCACAAGTTATAAGTCAAACAAATTAAAATCTTTAATGAGCGCTTGTCTGAGTAATATTTTAAATTTTTGACATATTTATTATTTTAATTTTGTAATAAATATAAACCAACAAGTTAAGCACCTGGAAAAGACCTGGAAATTTAGATTAATTTAATATAATCAACTGCATCCTTGTCTATCATTATCTTGCTTCATATAATCCCTAATAGTAAACAACAATTTATTTTAATTATTTATTTTTCATTTTTATGGTTGAAATGAAAAATACCCATTGGTAACTGCATGGTATCATTTGAAATACAATTTTGGCCATCCTTGGAAGATCCATAAATGATCAGTAACTGCAAGGTAATCCCCTGTAACTCATTAACTATAAATTCCTTTTCCATTTATTTTTTTTAAGTTCTTATCATAAACCAAGAATTAAAAAAAAAAGTGTATTGTTATGTTTATGGCCTAAACAAATACTAGTGGAGGGGGTTGGACAGTTAGATCCAGTTGAAGCCACCCAAGAGCTGGCTGGCTGCAGAGTGCCTTGCTTCAAGCATGCATAATTGGCCTGAAAGGTCAATGTGGGGACATAAAAGAGGGGCTTCAGTACAGCCCAGGTGTGGGGCTACCTCCATGTCCCTTGCATCCACCGAGCAATTGATCACTCAAGCTGGCAGCACTGACAATGCCAATGAAGATCAGAGTATAGCTCCCTCCCTGTTGGTTCTGCCAATGACTACAACGACGACAGTGCTGGCCTCTTGGAGTAGTTTGTGGCGGCAGCACTGCCGACGACGACAGTCACAGCACAGCTGCCTCCCTGTTGGTTCTGCCAATGACGACGACGACGACGACAGTGCTGGCTTCTTGGAGTCGTTTGTGGCGGCAGCACTGCTGAAGAAGACAGTCACAGCAAAGCTGCCTCCCTTTTGGTTCTGCCAATGACGACGACGACGACAGTGCTGGCTTCTTAGTGTTGTTTGTGGTGGCAGCACTGCCGACGACGACAGTCACAGCACAGCTGCCTCCCTGTTGGTTCTGCCAATGACGACGACGAAGACGACAGTGCTGGCCTCTTGGAGTCGTTTGTGGCGGCAGCACTGCCGACGACGACAGTTACACCAAAGCTGCCTTCCTTTTGGTTCTGCCAATGACGACGACGATGACAGTGCTGGCTTCTTGGTGTAGTTTGTGGCGGCAGCACTGCCGACGACGACAGTCACAGCAAAGCTGCCTCCCTGTTGGTTCCGCCAATGAAGACGACGACAACAGTGCTGGCTTCTTGGAGTAGTTTGTGGCAGCAGCAGTGCCGACGACAACAGTCACAGCACAGCTGCCTCCCTGTTGGTTCTGCCAATGACGACGAAGACGACCACAGTACTGGCCTCTTGGAGTAGTTTGTGGCGGCAAAACTGCAAACGACAACAGTCACAGCAAAGCTGCCTCCCTGTTGGTTCTGCCAATGACGACGACGACGACAGTGCTGGCCTCTTGGAGTAGTTTGTGGCGGCAGCACTGCCGACGACAACAGTCACAGCAAAGCTGCCTCCCTGTTGGTTCTGCCAATGACGACGACGACGACGACAGTGCTGGCCTCTTGGAGTAGTTTGTGGTGGCTGTACTGCCGACGACGACAGTCACAGCAAAGCTGCCTCCCTGTTGGTTCCACCAATGACGACGACTATGACAGTGCTGGCTTCTTGGAGTAGTTTGTGGCAGCAGCACTGCCGATGACGACAGTCACAGCACAGCTGCCTCCCTGTTGGTTCTGCCAATGACGACGACGACGACGACAGTGCTGGCCTCTTGGAGTAGTTTGTGGCGGCAGCACTGCTGACGACGACAGTCACAGCAAAGCTGCCTCCCTGTTGGTTCTGCCAATGACGACGATGACGACAGTGCTGGCTTTTTGGTGTAGTTTGTGGCAGCAGCACTGCCGACGACGACAGTCACAGCACAGCTGCCTCCCTGTTGGTTCTGCCAATGACGACGACGACGATGACAGTGCTGGCCTCTTGGAGTAGTTTGTGGCGGCAGCACTGCCGACGACGAAAGTCACAGCAAAGCTGCCTCCCTGTTGGTTCTGCCAATGACAACCACAACGACAGTGCTGGCCTCTTGGAGTAATTCTTGGCGGCAGCACTGCCGACGACGACAGTCACAGCAAAGCTGCCTCCCTGTTCGTTTTGCCAATGACAACGATGATGACGCAACAGTGTTGGCTTCTTGGAGTAGTTTGATGCGGCACCACTGCCGACTACGACAGTCACAGCAAAGCTGCTTCCCTGTTGATTCTGCCAATGACGACGACAACGACAGTGTTGGCTTCTTGTAAAAGTTTGTGGAGGCAGCACTGCCGATGATGACAGCAATATCTGAGCTTCTTCTTGCTGCAATACTGACGAGGATGACGACATAAAGACGTTAGCTTCCTCCCTGTAGCGCCCACCAGAGATGATAACAAGGACAGTGTTGGCCCCTTGGAGTAGTTTTTGGGAGGCATCACTGCCAACGACAACAGTTTGTGGTGGCAGTACTGACGACGACGACAATAGTCAGAGTAAAGCTCCCTCCCTGTAGCTTCTGCCAATGACTACGACGACGACAGTGCTTGTTTCTTGGATATGTTTGTGGCAGCAGCACAGCCAATGACGACAGTTTGTGGTAGCAGCCCTGATGACGACAACGATGACAGCCTCAACAAAGCTCCTTCCCTGTTACTTCTGCTAATGACGAAGACGACGACAGTGCTGGCCTCTTGGCGTAGTTTATGGCAGCAGCAACGCCGACGACGACAGTTTGTGGTAGCAGCAGTAGACGACAACAGTCACAGCAAAGCTCCTTCCCTGTTGCTCCTGCCAGTGACAAAGACGACGACAGTGCTGGCCTCTTGGAGTAGTTTGTGGCAGGAACACTGCCGTCGACAACAGCTTGTGGTAGCAGCACTGACGACGACAGTCACAGCAAAGCTTCTTCCCTGTGGCTTCTGCCAGTGACAAAGACAATGACAGTGCTGGCCTCTCAGAGTAGTTTGTGGGGCCAGCACTGATGAAGACGACAGTTTGTGGTAGCAGCACTGATGACTACAACAGTCACATCAAAGCTCCTTCCCTGTTGCTTCTGCCAATGACGACAATGACAGTGCTGGCCTCTTGGAGTAGTTTGTTGCAGTAGCACTGCCAACGACAACAGTCAGAGTAAAGCTCCCTCCCTGTAGCTTCTGCCAATGATGATGACAGTGCTTGTTTGTAGGATATGTTTGTGGCAGCAGCACTAACACAGATGACAACGACAGCAAAACTGTAGCTTTCTCCCTGTTGTGCCCACCAACCACGCTGCCAACAATGTTGACCACTTGGAGTAGTTTATGGAGGCATTACTGCCAACGAGGAGAGTTGTGGTGGCAGCACTGACTTTGATGACAGTCAGATTGAGTAAAGCTTCCTCCTTGCAGCTTCTGCCAATGATAATGACAACGACAGTGCTTGTTACTTTGAGATGTTTGTAATGGCAGCACTAATAATGATGACGATGACAGAAAGACTGCGACACTATTGTAGCTTATTAACTGTCGCACTGGCACCTAGTCACTGTGGCAGTATTGTAGCTTATTTATTGTGGCACACTGTCGCAGAGTTAGGATATCTACTATGGTGTGTACTGTTGTACATTCTCACTGGGACAGTATTGCAGCTTATTGATTGTCACACATTGTCACTGCGACAGATTGTAGCTTATTAATTGTCACACATTATCACTGCCACAGTATTGTAGCAGATTTCTTGACCTACATTGTCACTAAGACAGTATTGTAGCTAATTAATTGTTGCATGTAGTCACTGTGACAGTATTGAAGCTTATTAATTGTCGCATATAGTCACTGTGACAGTATAACAGCTTATTAGTTGTCGCATATATTCACTGTGACAGTATTATAGCTTATTGAATGTTGCATATAGTCCCTGCAACAGTATTGTAGCTTATTAATTGTCTCACAATGTCACTGCAACAGTATTACAGCTTATTTATTGTCACACATTTTCACTGCTATAGTGTAGTTTATTAGTTGTCACACAGTCTCTGGGACAGTATAATAGCTTATTAATTGTCGCATATAGTCACTGTGACAGTATTGAAGCTCACAAATTGTCGCACATGGTCACTGCCACAGTATCATAGCTTAATAATTGCGTCACATTGTCACTGAGACAGTATTGTAGCTTTTTAATTGTCGCACTTTGTCACTGCAACAGTATTGTAGCTCATTAATTGTTGCACATTGTCACTGAAACAAAATTGTAGCTTATTAATTGTCGCACTGGCAAATAGTCACTGCGACAGAATTATAGCTTATCAAGTGTTGCATATAGTCCCTGCTACAGTATTGTAGCTTATTAATTGTCTCACATTGTCACTGCGACAGTATAATAGCTTATTAATTGTCGCATATATTCAGTGTGACAGTATTATAGCTTATTGAATGTCGCATATTGTAACCACAACAGTATTGTAGCTTACTAATTGTTGCACATTGTCACTGAAACAAAACTGTAGCTTATTTATTGTCACACATTATGGCAGAAGTAGGATATTCACTAGGCAATGTGTCACAAACTGTCTCACATGTCACTGTGACAGTATTGTAGCTTATTTATTGCCGCACATTGACACTGTGACAGTATAATAGCTTTTTAATTGTCGCATATAGTAACTGCGACAGTATTGTAGCTGATTTCTTGTCTCACATTGTCACTAAGACAGTATTGTAGCTTATCAGCTGTCACACATAGTCACTGCAACCGTATTATAGCTTATTAATTGTCGCCTGAGTCACTGTTACAGTATTGCAGCTTATTTATTGTTGCACATTGACACTGCAACAGTATTATAGCTTATTATTTGTCACATATAGTCACTGTGACAGTATTATAGCTTATATATTGAATGTGGCATTAGTCCCTGCTACAGTATTGTCAGGCCCGTAGGCTGGGGGGGTTCGGTGGGTTCGGACGAACCCCCCCGCTGAGCATCTGAGTTCCACCTGACGAATACTGACATGCTATAATCTTAAAAATCTTAATCTAAAAATTTTACATAACTTTATGTTTAACCATTTTTGTCGTCCGGTTCCATGCACATCCTCACACTAGTCACAGGGAGAGACCATATTTCTGTATAAATTTTGTTTATAGCGCCAATTAGCGGCCTCTTTATTTAGGTCTGTCAGGGATGTAGATTGCAAGTACAGTTCAAAATGTTTAATTTCACCTCTGAAACCAGCTTTAAATAACCCGTTCACTGCTTGCTTCTGATTATACTCAAGAACTGGATGTTTGTTGCCGTGTGAGAGGGGACTTCTGATTATAGTCAAGAACTGGATGATTGTTGCCGTGTGAGAGGGGACTTCTGATTATAGTCAAGAACTGGATGATTGTTGCCGTGTGAGAGGGGACTTCTGATTATAGTCAAGAACTGGATGATTGTTGCCGTGTGAGAGGGGACTTCTGATTATAGTCAAGAACTGGATGTTTGTTGCCGTGTGAGAGGGGACTTCTGATTATAGTCAAGAACTGGATGATTGTTGCTGTGTGAGAGGGGACTTCTGATTATACTCAAGAACTGGATGATTGTTGCCGTGTGAGAGGGGACTTCTGATTATACTCAAGAACTGGATGATTGTTGCCGTGTGAGAGGGGACTTCTGATTATACTCAAGAACTGGATGATTGTTGCCGTGTGAGAGGGGACTTCTGATTATACTCAAGAACTGGATGATTGTTGCCGTGTGAGAGGGGACTTCTGATTATACTCAAGAACTGGATGATTGTTGCCGTGTGGGAGGGGACTTCTGATTATAGTCAAGAACTGGATGTTTGTTGTCGTGTGGGAGGGGACTTCTGATTATAGTCAAGAACTGGATGATTGTTGCCGCGTGAGAGGGGACTTCTGATTATAGTCAAGAACTGGATGATTGTTGCCGTGTGAGAGGGGACTTCTGATTATAGTCAAGAACTGGATGTTTGTTGCCGCGTGAGAGGGGACTTCTGATTATAGTCAAGAACTGGATGATTGTTGCCGCGTGAGAGGGGACTTCTGATTATAGTCAAGAACTGGATGATTGTTGCCGCGTGAGAGGGGACTTCTGATTATACTCAAGAACTGGATGTTTGTTGCCGTGTGAGAGGGGACTTCTGATTATAGTCAAGAACTGGATGATTGTTGCCGTGTGGGAGGGGACTTCTGATTATACTCAAGAACTGGATGATTGTTGCCGTGTGGGAGGGGACTTCTGATTATACTCAAGAACTGGATGATTGTTGCCGTGTGGGAGGGGACTTTTGATTATAGTCAAGAACTGGATGTTTGTTGCCGTGTGGGAGGGGACTTCTGATTATAGTCAAGAACTGGATGTTTGTTGCCGTGTGAGAGGGGACTTCTGATTATAGTCAAGAACTGGATGATTGTTGCCGTGTGAGAGGGGACTTCTGATTATACTCAAGAACTGGATGATTGTTGCCGTGTGAGAGGGGACTTCTGATTATACTCAAGAACTGGATGATTGTTGCCGTGTGAGAGGGGACTTCTGATTATACTCAAGAACTGGATGATTGTTGCCGTGTGAGAGGGGACTTCTGATTATAGTCAAGAACTGGATGATTGTTGCCGTGTGAGAGGGGACTTCTGATTATAGTCAAGAACTGGATGATTGTTGCCGTGTGAGAGGGGACTTCTGATTATAGTCAAGAACTGGATGATTGTTGCCGTGTGAGAGGGGACTTCTGATTATAGTCAAGAACTGGATGATTGTTGCCGTGTGAGAGGGGACTTCTGATTATAGTCAAGAACTGGATGATTGTTGCCGTGTGGGAGGGGACTTTTGATTATACTCAAGAACTGGATGTTTGTTGCCGTGTGAGAGGGGACTTCTGATTATACTCAAGAACTGGATGATTGTTGCCGTGTGAGAGGGGACTTCTGATTATACTCAAGAACTGGATGATTGTTGCCGTGTGAGAGGGGACTTCTGATTATAGTCAAGAACTGGATGATTGTTGCCGTGTGAGAGGGGACTTCTGATTATAGTCAAGAACTGGATGATTGTTGCCGTGTGAGAGGGGACCTCTGATTATAGTCAAGAACTGGATGATTGTTGCCGTGTGAGAGGGGATTTCTGATTATAGTCAAGAACTGGATGATTGTTGCCGTGTGAGAGGGGACTTCTGATTATAGTCAAGAACTGGATGATTGTTGCCTATGAGAGGGGACTTTTGATTATACTCAAGAACTGGATGTTTGTTGCCGTGTGAGAGGGGACTTCTGATTATAGTCAAGAACTGGATGATTGTTGCCGTGTGAGAGGGGACTTCTGATTATAGTCAAGAACTGGATGATTGTTGCCGTGTGAGAGGGGACTTCAGATTATAGTCAAGAACTGGATGATTGTTGCCGTGTGAGAGGGGACTTCTGATTATAGTCAAGAACTGGATGTTTGTTGCCGTGTGAGAGGGGACTTCTGATTATAGTCAAGAACTGGATGATTGTTGCCGTGTGAGAGGGGACTTCTGATTATAGTCAAGAACTGGATGATTGTTGCCGTGTGAGAGGGGACTTCTGATTATAGTCAAGAACTGGATGATTGTTGCCATGTGAGAGGGGACTTCTGATTATAGTCAAGAACTGGATGATTGTTGCCGTGTGAGAGGGGATTTCTGATTATAGTCAAGAACTGGATGATTGTTGCCGTGTGAGAGGGGACTTATGATTATACTCAAGAACTGGATGATTGTTGCTGTGTGGGAGGGGACTTTTGATTATACTCAAGAACTGGATGTTTGTTGCCGTGTGAGAGGGGACTTCTAATTATACTCAAGAACTGGATGATTGTTGCCGTGTGAGAGGGGACTTCTGATTATAGTCAAGAACTGGATGATTGTTGCCGTGTGAGAGGGGACTTCTGATTATAGTCAAGAACTGGATGATTGTTGCCGTGTGAGAGGGGACTTCTGATTATACTCAAGAACTGGATGTTTGTTGCCGTGTGAGAGGGGACTTCTGATTATAGTCAAGAACTGGATGATTGTTGCCGTGTGAGAGGGGACTTCTGATTATAGTCAAGAACTGGATGATTGTTGCCGTGTGAGAGGGGACTTCTGATTATAGTCAAGAACTGGATGATTGTTGCCGTGTGAGAGGGGACTTATGATTATACTCAAGAACTGGATGATTGTTGCCGTGTGAGAGGGGACTTCTGATTATAGTCAAGAACTGGATGATTGTTGCCGTGTGAGAGGGGACTTCTGATTATAGTCAAGAACTGGATGTTTGTTGCCGTGAGAGAGGGCATAAAGAGAAAATTATTGATTGCCGCGTCTCATTCAAAGAGGGCAGTAGCACCCTCTTGTTTCCAGGCCAAAGGATGTAACCAAGACCACTTTGTCAATAGAGCACAGGGGACATACGTGTCAAGAGTCCAAACCAAACCTGATTCCATAGAAATAATAAATAAAAGAAAAAAAAACAAACAAAAAGTTAAAATATATTATATAGAGATTTATAAATGAGCTTATGGAACTTTTCGATTTGTTGGTGTTGCAAATTAAAAGGAGGGCCTTGCATATTACTTCTTTAGTTCAGAAGATATATATGGCGATGATCCACTGTCTATAGTCGTCCTATCAGCAGTTTGACTGCCCGTTAGATAAGCACGATTTTACATCGTTAGGTCACTAGGTCACTGTGCTTTGTTCCTTTGAAAAATTAAACTAAACCATTTTGCATTCAAAACCTATAATACCTATGCAAGACTGCCTTATATAAAAAAAAATGTTTAGCTTGTATATGAGGAAAATTATGTCAAGAGTTAGTAATTAAAAAAATTAGGGACTGGATCATATGTTTAGTCGAGAATATTTTTACTAAATTAATACTGATGTTAACCGCTTAAGCTGGAGCTCAGTTCATCCAGAAAATAAATATATAGTTGATTTAGATGTAAGTATATACACCGGAGTTAAGGTCAGAAATTCAATGTATTTTTATAGTAATCAACAAATGTAAAATCACTACCATGCATGAATTTCACCCTAACTTTTACAATCGCATATTGTTTCTTGTAATCACTGGTGATTTAATTTTCAAATATACCATGAATACTTGGATTTAAGCTATCGGTTCTGAAATTCTAATGCAGTTACCCAAATAAAATTGGTCAGGTATGGGAGTTTTCAGTGGGGTAATACTATATAATTTATGAGTAATCTAGATCAGGAAACAGGCCATCTCCACAGTGTACCGGGGGGCAAGCTGGCGATTTGGTATAGATATATGGCGAAATGGAGCACACCAGCTCTTTGCTCGTGTGCCCCTGCCTGTAGGGGCTGATGAATGACATAATTATCATTTAATATATTTATAATATTAACATAGATTTCATTCACCAAGGCTCTCTAAGTTACTCTGATCGTTTATTTTGTCAGTTTTTAGGTTATACACCACCCCTAAATTGTTCAGTCTACACATTTTGTTTTTATTCGGAACTCGCAGAAATGCCCTGGATCTTAATTGATCCCCTAAAGTTCTAGCTCCGGCCCAGTTCTGTCCTATATACTGCTTCATTTGTCAAAGAATTTGAATATAATTCTGATATTTTCAGCTCCTAACTGCCTCGCCTGCTGGTCCTTTTTTTTTTAATTTATGCAAATTTCAAGTATAGCTAGAAACACCAAACATCACCCGGTTCATTTCCGCTTTCCATGAATGTTAATGTACAAGTTATCTGCATTGACTGATATCAATTTCAAGCAACCTTATTTAATTGCCAGTTAACGTGATAATCACTCGGATGCACAGCTACCGGAGAATATCAGATGACTGAGGTGTGAGTTTGACATTGAATATGATTGTTTTCTTTTTTCAAATCTGAAATGAAATGGATGCCAATGCACTTTTTGTTTAGTGTACACGCATATACAGCCTCCTTATGACAATGCATACTTGTGCTGTAGCAGAAGCTTGCAAAACGCTTTGGATGGGACGTTCTGAGTATCGTTACACACGGCGAGAAAAAGGACAATCCGCTAATAATAGCTTATTTGGATTGTTTTTATTTCGTTTAAAGAAAACATCGGGTATTTATATATATATATATATATATATATATATATATATATATATATATATATATAAAGGTTCCACCATCAGTGAAAACGAACCCTCCCACTCAGCAGTCAGCCTACGGGCCTGATTGTAGCTTATTAATTGTCTCACATTGTCACTGCGACATTATTATAGCTTATTAATTGTCTCATATAGTGACTGCGAAAGTATTGTGGCTTTTTAATTTTCACATAAAGTCAATGCGACAGTATTGTAGCTTATTAATTGACGCACATTGTCACTGTGACAGTATGATAGCTTATTATTTCTTGCATTGAGTAACTGCGATAGTATTGTAGCTTATTACTTGTCACATTTAGTCACTGTGACAGTATTGTAGCTCATAAATTCTCGCACATTAATTGTCACACGTTATGGCAGAAGTAGGATATGCACTAGGCAATGTGTCACAAACTGTCTCACGTGTCACTGCGACAGTATTATAGCTTATATAGTCACATATAGTCCCTGCAACAGTATTGTAGCTTATTAATTGTCTCACACTGTCATTGTGACAGTATTATAGCTTACTGAATGTCACATATAGTCCCTGCAACAGTATTGTAGCTTATTAATTCTCGCACATTAATTGTCACACATTATGGCAGAAGTAGGATATTCACTAGGCAATGTGTCACAAACTGTCTCACATTGACACTGTGACAGTATAATAGCTTATTTATTGTCACACATTGACAGTGCAACAGTATTGTAGCTTATTAATTGATGCATATAGTCACTGTGACAGTGCAACAGCTTATTAATTGTTGCATATAGTAACTGTGACAGTATTGTAGCTTATTACTTGTCCCTCATTGTCACTAAGACAGTATTGTTGTTTATCAGCTGTCACACAGTCTCTGCAACATTATTATAGCTTATTCATTGTCGCATGTAGTCACTGTGACAGTATTGTAGCTCATTAATTCTCGCACATTAATTGATTGTCACACATTATGGCAGAAGTAGGATATTCACTAGGCAATGTGTCACAAACTGTCTCACGTGTCACTGAAACAGTATTGTACCTTATTAATTGTTGCACATGGTCACTGCCAGCAGTATTTTAGCTTATTAATTGTCGCACATTGACACTGCGACAGTATTATAGCTTATTAATTGTCACATATAGTCACTGTGACAGTTTAAAAGCTTATTGAATGTCGCATTATACCTGCTACAGTATTTTTAGCTTATTGTCTCACATTGTCACTGCGACTAGGGCTGAAAAGGGTACAAAATTTTGGACTCGAGTACCCGATAGGCATTACCCGACTCGGACTCGAGTACTCATTACCATGGCAACTCTGTGAAGATAAAACGAACATCTGTTTACCGATGCAAAATATGCATAAATTTGACTTAGTGACGGCTTAACTTTATTGCAACAAAGGAATAGATATATCATGTCATAGCAAGACCTCGATTAATTTGACTAGCATATGTTTAGAGCCCTACGCCAGGCTACGACAATGGATAAATAATCCTACACTGTCCTAAAATTTGCAGTAATATACATATATGCATGTACATACAAGAGTACTCGAGTCGAAATGTTGGACTCGAGTCCTCTGTAAGTATTACCCGGACTCGAGTACTCGAGTACTCCTTTCACCCCTAACTGCGACAGTATTATAGCTTATTAATTGTCACCTATAGTGACTGCGACAGTATTGTGGCTTATTCATTGTCGGATAAAGTCACTGCGACAGTATTGTAGCTTATTAATTGACACACATTGTCACTGTGACAGTATAATAGCTTATTAATTGTTGCATTTAGTAACTGCGACAGTATAGTAGCTTATAACTCGTCCCATAGTCACTTTGACATTATTATAGCCTATTAATTGTCACATTAAGTCACTGTAACAGTATTGTAGCTTATTAATTGTCGCACATAGTCACTGCCACAGTATTGTAGCTTATTAGTTGTCATAAATTGTCACTGCCACAGTATTGTAGCTTATTAATTGACACACATTGTCACTGTGACAGTATAATAGCTTATTAATTGTTGCATTTAGTAACTGCAACAGTATAGTAGCTTATTACTCGTCCAATAGTCACTGTGACATTATTATAGCCTATTAATTGTCACATTAAGTCACTGTAACAGTATTGTAGCTCATTAATCCTCGCACATTAATTGTCACACATTATGGCAGAAGTAGAATATTCACTAGGCAATGTGTCACAAACTGTCTCACGTGTCACTGAAACAGTATTGTACCTTATTAACTGTTGCATATGGTCACTGCCACAGTATTGTAGCTTATTAGTTGTCATACATTGTCACTGCCACAGTATTGTAGCTTATTAATTGACACACATTGTCACTGTGACAGTATAATAGCTTATTAATTGTTGCATTTAGTAACTGCAACAGTATAGTAGCTTATTACTCGTCCAATAGTCACTGTGACATTATTATAGCCTATTAATTGTCACATTAAGTCACTGTAACAGTATTGTAGCTCATTAATCCTCGCACATTAATTGTCACACATTATGGCAGAAGTAGAATATTCACTAGGCAATGTGTCACAAACTGTCTCAAGTGTCACTGAAACAGTATTGTACCTTATTAACTGTTGCACATGGTCACTGCCACAGTATTGTAGATTATTAATTGTCGCACATTGACACTGCGACAGTATTACGTTTATTAATTGTCACATATTACACTGTGACAGTTTTTTAGCTATTTGAATGTCGCATTGATCCCTGATACAGTATTTTTAGCTTATTGTCTCACATTGTCACTGCGACAGTATTATAGCTTATTAATTGTCACATATAGTTGCGACACTATTGTGGTTTATTAATTGTCGGATAAAGTCACTGCGACAGTATTGTAGCTTATAAACTGACGCACATTGTCACTGTGACAGTATTATAGCTTATTAATTGTTGCATATAGTGACTGCAACAGTATTTCAGCTTATTAATTGTCGCATAAAGTCACTGCGACAGTAATGTAGTTTATTGTCACACATTGTTACTGTGACAGGATAATAGCTTATCAATTGTTGCATATAGTAACTGCAACAGTATTGTAACCAATTAATTGTTGCACATTGTCACTGAGAGAGTATTTTAGCATATTAATTGTCGCACTTTGTCACTGAGACAGTATTGTAGCTTATTAATTGTCTCACATTGTCACTGAGACAGTATGACAGCTTATTATTTGTCACATATAGTGACTGCGACAGTATTTCAGCTTATTAATTGTCGCATAAAGTCACTGTGACAGTATTGTAGCTTATAAATTGTCACACATTGTTACTGTGACAGGATAATAGCTTATCAATTGTTGCATATAGTAACTGCAACAGTATTGTAGCTTATTAATTGTCGCACATAGTCACTGCCACAGTATTGTAGCTTATTAGTTGTCATACATTGTCACTGAGACAGTATTTTAGCTATTTAATTGTTGCATTTAGTGACTGCAACAGTATTGTTGCTTATTAGTTGTCATACATTGTCACTGAGACAGTATTGAAGCTGTTTAATTGTTGCATTTAGTCACTGCAACAGTATTGTTGCTTATTAATTGTTGCACATTGTCACTGAAACAGAACTGTAGCTTATTAATTGTCGCACATTGTCACTGCAACAATATTATAGCTTATTGAATGTCGCATATAGTCCCTGCAACAGTATTGTAGTTCATTAATTGTTAGTCTCTCCAACAGACGCCAGGTGTCGCTATCGCTCTGCTCCAGAATGTCTATTATTGGACACCATTTTCTTTTAAAACGGAAGTGTTGCTTGACATGCGCAAGGAATCCCCCTATTATCCCATCTATGCAATAGACAAGCAAAAGTGTCGTCGTCGTCATTGGCAGAACCAACAGGGAGTAAGCTTTGCTGTGACTGTCGTCGTCGGCAGTGCTGCCGCCACAAACTACTCCTTGAAGCCAGCACTGTTGTCGTCGTCGTCATTGGCAGAACCATCAGGGAGTAAGCTTTGCTGTGACTGTCGTCGTCGGCAGTGCTGTCGCCAAAAACTACTCCAAGAAGCCAGCACTGTCTTCGTCGTCGTCGTCATTGGCAGAACCAACAGGGAGTAAGCTTTGCTGTGACTGTCGTCCACGGCAGTGCTGCCGCCACAAACTACTCCAAGAAGCCAGCACTGTCTTCGTCGTCGTCGTCATTGGCAGAACCATCAGGGAGTAAGCTTTGCTGTGACTGTCGTCGTCGGCAGTGCTGCCGCCACAAACTACTCCAAGAAGTCAGCTCTGTCGTCGTTGTCGTCATTGGCAGAACCAACAGGGAGTAAGCTTTGCTGTGACTGTCGTCGTCGGCAGTGCTGCCGCCACAAACTACTCCAAGAAGCCAGCACTATCGTCGTCGTCGTCATTGGCAGAACCATCAGGGAGTAAGCTTTGCTGTGACTGTCGTCGTCGGCAGTGCTGCCGCCACAAAGTACTCCAAGAAGCCAGCACTGTCGTCGTCGTCGTCATTGGCAGAACCATCAGGGAGTAAGCTTTGCTGTGACTGCCGTCGTCGGCAGTGCTGCCGCCACAAACTACTCCAAGAAGCCAGCACTGTCGTCGTCGTCGTCATTGGCAGAACCATCAGGGAGTAAGCTTTGCTGTGACTGTGGTCGTCGGCAGTGCTGCCGCCACAAACTACTCCAAGAAGCCAGCACTGTCGTCGTCGTCGTCATTGGCAGAACCATCAAGGAGTAAGCTTTGCTGTGACTGTCATCGTCAGAAGTGCTGCCGCCACAAACTGCTGTCGTGGGCAGTGCTGCCGAATGAACACCATTTTGAGTATAGGCAGATGCATCTGACAGAATATGCATCCTGAGCATGTGGATGCATCCAGGGTAGGCAGATGCATCTAAATGAATGTGCACACTGGGCATACTGCGAGTCCTGGATGCATTTGGGGAGTGTGTCTTCAGTTGGTGATCCTCCGTGCCCCTTGCATCCACAGTGTTAGAAAGGTTTATGGGGAATCAACACATATATGCTACATATAAGGTTGATAGGGGCATGGAGGATTCCCCCAAGGTGTGATATGGTCTCATAAAAACTTTCATAAAAGCTAGTTTTTGACCAATTCCTTTTATAACTTCAGAATTTAGAAGCTAAAATCCTTACATGTGCAAGATATGAAAATTAAATCAACAGTGCTTACAGGGAAAAAACATGCAATGGCCAAAGTTGGGCAAAATTTAAGTTACTGATTTTATATTTATGCTAATAACTTATAAAATTTGAAAAATTCAGAACTAATTTTGGGAATACAATTGAATCTTGATTAAATAATGTTATATCCCTGGCAAAAAATCTCTACCTTCAGCAATTTTCATGTTAAGAGAGTAAATATATTTCTTGCTTTTTTTACAAAAGGCATTATGTTTTGGCCTAGAACTTAAAACAATTACACAATACTGACATCATTTCTGGCATATGCATAGCGAATGTATAGAAAAATATGTATATTATATATCATCAAAGTCAGATCAGTGGTTTTGATATTAGGCAATCTTAAAGTGTAACAATGGGTTTTTAATGGAAAAATGTAGTTTTTTCTTAATATCTCGAAGGAATGCAGTCCTAGTGACCAAACTTTTAGTATGGTAGAGGATTTGGGGGACATCTAACTGTATGCAAAATTTAAGGAACTTAGAGCTGAAGCTGGGGAGCTGAGATCTAGTAAACTGCATAACACTAGCTTGATGTAAACAATATGTGACATGGTGCTTGAAAACTTGAATAAAATCAACAGTTTTTGATCAACTGGTTTCAAATTTTTTGTTTTAACAGTTGAAATGATAACAAAAACATGCTTTGAAAATTAAATCCACAGCAGTTACAGGAAAAAAACGTGCCATGGTCAAACTTGGGCAAAATTTAAGGTACCAATTTTATATTTTTGCCAATATTTAAAAAAATTTAACAGATTTTGATCTAATTTTTGGTGTACAATTAAATTTTGATTATTTAAAGTAGTATTACTGAAAAACAGTTCCTACCTTTAACACTTTTGGTCGTAAGTGACCAAATATCTTTCCTCATTTTTTTACAAAGTCCATTATGTTTGGGCCCATAACTTTTTTTAAATTAAATAAAACTGACTTAATTTCTGGCATGTACATAGGAACCATATAGAGGAATATTTATGGTAAAAATGAAGAAAACCAGATGAGTGGTTTTGATATTAGGATGTCCTGAAGTGTGAAAATAGATTTCTAATAAAAAATTGAGGTTTTTCCTTAATATCTCAAAGGAACGAAGTCATACTGACCCAATTTTTGGCATAGTAGGAGATTTTGGGGACATCTAACTCTATGCCGAATTTCAGATTCGTAAGTCCAATGGTGTCGAAATGTGCCAGTCTTACGGACGGACATCCGGACAGACGGACGGACAATGGACCACAACTATAGCTCAGATGACTTATAGTCAGCTGAGCTAATTATTGTAGGTGGCACCACCAGTCTTGTATATGACAAAGCTATTTGACATGTATAAATATGCCCAATTTCAGGCTGATATATCAAATTACTCCATAGAATTAAGCAAGCACATACACTTTGCAAAAGTCATTGTAGATGGCGACACCTGTCTTGTGAACGAGAAAGCCATTAAAGACACATAGACAGGTCAGAATATCAGGCCTCGAGTCTGATGCACCGGGCTGACCATGCTTTGGTGAGAAAGGCTGTTGCCCCGAGTGTACTGTGACAAATTACTGGCTCAGGCTACTGCACTGAGTGAACTCTTGACCTGCACCTGGCTAGACTGAGTGAACTTTTGACCTGTACTTGGCTGCACTGAATGAACATGAGGTGATCACATGATACTCATGAGGTGATCACATGCTACCCATGAAATGATCACATGCTGCCCATGAGGTGATCACATGCCTTGTGCTTGGCTGCACTGATTGAACTCTTGGCCTAAATCTGGCTGCACTGAATGAACTCTTGATCTGTTGCCAAATCTGAAACAGTTGGCAGTTTCTCAACCTATTCAAGAAACATACACAATCTTGGCCTGTTATGTAACTCTGCTAAAATTTATCCAACACAAACCATTTGAACAAACTTGAGAAGGCTCGCCTCTGGGATCATTTCTGTAAAATATTGAACAATTTGGCTGGAGTCTTTACAAAAAGAAGAAGTTTTTATCAGCTTTTTCCCTGTAAAATTTAAGTAAATGCAGATAGCAAAAATAAGCTGAATCCATCAACATTTGATATGTGACTGATAATTGCATAAAATTTGGGGATGGTAGCTCCTGCTATTCCTGAGAAATTATGAATAATGTACAGATGATATGTAATATCATAAATCTACATTTTTTAAAAGCTTTTAAAAAACATTCTTGTCAATATTTTCCATAGATATTCTAAAATCTAAATGTCTAGAGGCATGATGTAATGGATGCTGATAAACTGGTGCTAGGCTAGATGTATCTGGTTCACACAGCTAACATATATGGTAAAATGACTCAATTCAATCTTTATAATTCAGCCAAAATTCATTTTTTGGAACCATAAAAGACAATTATTATTAGAATGATTCAGGGAATTATTCTTGCAAATATTAAACAAACTGGCCTCAGTATCATCAGTCGAAAAACGTTTTGTAGGTTTATAACTCATATGGGAAAATACAGCAAAATGGCAAAGTTCAGCTTCCCATAACTCAGCCAAAAATCATTGAACCAAAACCATTTGAACAAACTTGAATTATCAACTTCTAAGGATAATTAATGTGTGAGATTTAAGAATTTGGCCAAGTGGTTTTTGTTGAGAAGATTTTTGTAGCCACTTAGCTAACATGGGCTGTCATGGCATATGACTAAATTAAGCTTCCCATAACTCAGCCAAAAGTCACTGAACTGAGACCATTTGAACAAACTTGAATTATCAACATCTAAGGATAATTAATGTGCGAGATTTAAGAATTTGGCCCAGTGGTTTTTGAGAAGAAGATTTTTGTAGCCACTTAGCTTACACGGGCTGTTATGGCACATGACTAAATTCAGCTTCCCATAACTCAGCCAAAAGTCACTGAACTGAGACCATTTGAACAAACTTGAATTATCAACATCTAAGGATAATTAATTTGTGAGATTTAAGAATTTGGCCCAGTGGTTTTTGAGAAGAAGATTTTTGTAGCCACTTAGCTAAAATGGGCTGTTATGGCATATGACTTAATTCAGCTTCCCATAACTTAGCCAAAAGTCACTGACCTGAGACCATTTGAACAATCTTCAGAAAGCACTACCCTAGGATCATTTCTGTGCGATATTAAACAATTAGGCCATTTCGTTTCAGAGAAGAAGTTATTTGTAGCTGTCAGTATGATACGGGCACTGATGACCCCCGTACAAAAAAGGCCGATGCAGGTGGCGCCACCAATATCTCAATTTCAGATATGACTCATGTGACCAACATTGGCATAAAATTTGGTGATGATAGCTCAAGCCATTTCTGAGATTGTAATTTTAGTATGCTTTTTTGGACAGATGACTAAGTTCAACTTCCTGTAACTCGGCCAAAAATCACCAAACTTAAACCATTCGAACAAACTTCAGAGAGATTGTTCCAGGGATCATTTCTGTGAAATATTGGACAATTTGGCTGAACAATTTTGGAGAAGATTTTTTAAGATTTTATAGCTTTTTCCCTATAAAATCTAAGAAAATGCAGTTAGCCAAAAAATAAGCAAAATCCGATAGAGTTTTTCAGATGACTAATATTTTGCATAAAATTTCGTTATGCTAATTCTTGCCGTTTTCAAGATAGTATGGGTTAACGTACAGACGACGGACGACGCCACACCATCGCATAAGCTCACAGGTTAGCTAAAAAGGCTTTGATGGCAAAACTGTCCTTGTTAGAAATATAATATGTGATGCGCCTGCAAGAGCTCTCGTGAAAGGAATTGTCCAGTTCAATTGACGCTATGGATGTGACTTTTGTGATATCCGTGGTGAATATGTTGAAGGAAGGATGATTTTTTTAAACAAAGGCATTCCAAGAACAGACATTTCCTTCAGGGAACAGGTCAACAAAGAACACCACAAGTCAACAAGTTGTTTCACTGTGTTAGACATTAATATGATTAAACAGTTCCCCATAGACCCAATGCATTGTGTTGATCTTGGTGTCACAAAGAGACTTCTGACGGTCTGGAAAGAGGGACCTCGACCCCAAAGACTTTCCGTAAGAATGATCAGTCTGTTAAGTGACTATCTTTTGTGCATGAAACCTTTTATGCTATAAGTTTTCAACAGGAAGCTAAGACACCTTGATGAACTCAAAATGTGGAAAGCAACTGAGTTCAGAACTTTTCTGATGTATACAGGGCCAGTTGGCATTTGCATTCTGTACAATGAAGAACTTGTGACAGAGTACAAAACATATGCTGAAGAACTGCTATCTTGTTTTGTAAAGGAAGCTCACCTCCTTTATACAGACAAGTTCGTGACCTACAATGTGCACTGCTTGTACCATCTTGCTGACATTGCAGAGGACTTCAAGTCACTAGAAAATTGTTCAGCCTACAAATTTGAAAACCATATGTCTCAGATCAAACGAATGATACATGGCACTGGGGATCCTCTGATTGAGATTGCCAACAAATTGGCAGAAAAAGATCTATTGGTTGTCGAGGCTAAAAGTGGCATATCAGTGTCAATAACTCTGAGAAAACATGACTGTTGCAAGCTGACAAATGGAAAATTTTGTATCATTCATGAAGTGAGAGAAAAGGAAGTGTTATGTGAAGTATTTTCACGCACAGAAGCCTTCTACACAATACCATGTGATTCACGGATTCTCGGCGTACATAAAGCACATATTCACAACTCTGATATGGCATGGCATGAAAAGAACAACATCTCCTGTATTGTTATAGGTATTCCTCTGTCAGTGTTTGGCAGAGACCATGCCTCATCAATGGTCTTTCTGCCACCTATGCATACACTGCATGCAAGCTGCCTAGTGCAGCAGATTTGCTAGATATTCTAGGAATCATCATACCTTGTAAGTACATGTTTGACTCTTAACTCTGTAAATTCTTGATGTAGGCTAACATTTGCATGATAAAACTTGTCATAATCCAGATTCCAGAATATTTGCATGTATTTAGGTAATTAACTGTGATTTTAACTATTGTAATTTTTAATACATTAGTATGGTAGAAAAATATGATACATACCTATACAGCTACTTTTTTTTTACAAAAGGCATGTCCATACTTTAAAATGGTATCATTATAGTTTATCTATCCACATTCTCATCAGTGTCAAGATATTTAATTTTTCTTTATTTTTATACAGTATTATGTCTGTGATTTTAATGATGGCTCCACATCTGTGGTACCTTCGGAGTGGATATACAAGGAAGGAGGACAGCTGAAATGTAGATGGACAAGTGCACTGCAAAAAATAAAACAGAGGGCCATACCTAATCCAAATTGGAATTCTACACCATAAAGAAAATTCTGGGAAAACCATGGAGTGAGTTTGAAATCTTGTTCTTTTTTTGCAAAAAATAATAACTTGGCAGTCAGCAGTAACTCTAGAAACCCTTAACTTTGCAGCTAGATAGTTTGGCTGGATAGTCTCCTTTGAAATGAAAATTTGAGTCACTTTGACCTACTTCATGCAAGTTGTTTCGTAAATTGGAAAAAGTAAAAATGTGATTTGGAGCACCTTGTGGGTAAGAATATTCCATTTTTTCAATTGAACTAATTTTTTTTCAGTCTCTCAAAGTTGAACCAATGTGCCTCTTGTACATATGTTACTGTTAAAAAGCAAAGGGTAAACAGAATTGGTTCAACTATTCCTCAAAAATGTCTTTCATGAACAGATCGGATATTTCGCAACAGTTCATATTGAGCACATATTCTTTTAAAATTTTCCATGCTTGTTCAGCTTGATATTTTATCCACTGTACTGTTCTTGTGGCAATACCTGCATATCCTTAACATATTTAAGTATTAGGGTGATATAGATATTTGAAAAATGTCATCCACGTGACAGTTTCATCAAACTGCTCGGAGAGGCACACTGTTTGAATATCACAGGGTGAAACTAGATTGTTACTGCTGTAAAGTGATTCCTTCACAATACAGGTATTCATGTTGTGCAATGGTTTGCTGATCTATGATCTGACAGTATTTGACAGAGGAGATCACAAGAAGTTGTATGTGAATGCATGGTACTTCTCTTTGTGCATTTTCATGCATTGCGGTGTTCACTGACCTTTAGATAACATTAGAGTCATAAAAGACAGATGCATCCCTGTCCTTCCCTGTCAACAGGGCACAAATTGTAACTGTCACACCTAGATGGATCCAGTTTAACAACTGATAGCTCCTGGTGAAATTTCTAGGGACCTTACAATGTCACATGGTCCAATATTCTGCAAAGCTACAGGTATGTGACCGTGTTTATCAGATGTGCTGTGATTAACTTGTCAAAAGGGAACTGTTGTCAAACTAAAAAAAAATGTTTGATGCCATGATGAACTTTTCGTTCTAGAAACTTATGATGACGCCAACCAGTACATCACTGATATCAGCACTGGGGAATTGTCTTTAGAAGACAAATTTCAGCTTGGGGATCCTGCTGAGAAGCAGTTGCCTGATCACAGGATGATAGTCCCAAGAAAGTGTAGTAGCAGCGAGGATCCTTGCAGCTCTGGTGATGAAGGTAAATTTACAGAGTGTACTTGAAAATATCCAAGGGACACTGGTTTAATACAACTTTTTTCATTAAACTTCAGTGGTATGCAACAGAAATGTTTTACAATATTAAGTGTACTAATAATAATATTCACTTGCCTTTACAGTGTGTTATTATTATTATATTTATTTGCATTGCCATTTCAGACCTTGGTTCATCTAAACAAATCAAAAGGAGGAAACTGCACAGAGTAGAACCATTAGATGCGCAGGAAGAACTAGTTGAAACGGGAATTGTTTTCCCAAAACCACCAGATTACCAAGGTATGATGATTTTTCATCAAAATTAATTATCGGCCAAATGAAATAATTGCCATAGAATAACTTAAAAAGCATACTTGCTTGAATTTTTTACGAAGGAAATTCACAATCAGCAATGAGAAATGGCAGTTTTAGCAAGTATGTATATTTATTTACACGCATAATTTAATGCTTTATATATCAGTTTAATAATTTCTCCTCACAGTGATGTATTTCTTGAGACTTTAATGTTCTTGAAGTGAGGAATTTCATATAGCAGCGGTTCCCAAACTACAACAGTTGAAAACCATTTGGTTTTTTAGCTCAGCTGACTGCAAGTCTCAGCTATAGGCATGGTCCATTGTCTGCCCGTCAGTGCATGTTTTGAAACCTTCAGACCTATGAATAAAAAATTTGGCATACTGTAAGATGTCCACAGATATTGTAACCCAACAAAACTGAGATATATGATGATGCAATTTAGAATTTGAATCAACTTTTATACTCAGATTTATATGTTATATTTAAACTAAATAAAAATATAAACATGGGAAAAAATAATGATGTACAAAAAAAGAGGGTCTGTTGCAATCATTTGCTTCTCTTTCTGCAGGAGATATTGATCAGCTTTGTTTGTCCCACAGTCTTTCCAGTTTTAATATTCAGAGCCACTTATTTTGGATAAGACCTGAAATATACAATATTAATGTTTGTTTGCATTTGTCACTCTTTTTCATGCAATGCTATTTATTAAATCAGGTTCAAGCTCAGAGGCACCAAGGCTAGTGCACCCATCTGAGACATCATGGAGCAATGAGGTGTCCCAGATCTCAAATGAAACACTAGGGAACACCACAGTGATGTCACCTGAGACACCAAGGCACACAACCAAGAGGTCCAGATGTACAGCTGGTATGAATTACAAAATTTGTTACTCATAATGAGTAAATGTTGTATTGCTCATTGGATTAGATTATGCTTAGAGATAGGATGACTATGCCAAATTCTATGTGCCTTTGGGCCCTTGTTTCACATGCTTATCAAATGTAGCTTTTTTAATTGGCTTCATAAATGTTCCATATTGACTGAAGAAGCAAACAGAATTTCACATAAAAATGACATTTGAGTATAGAACAAAGCAATACTTTGCTAAGTAGAAGTAACAACTGAAAGTCTCCTAAATCCATGCCTTAAGAAATGACCCCTGTATGTTTATGAAATGATTGAAGCACCGCTATATATGAAATTCAGGTTCAAGCTCTGAGGCACCAAGGCTTGTGCACCCATCTGATACAACATGGCGCAATGATGAGGTGTCCCAGATCTCAAATGAAACACTAGGGCCAGACTTTTTTAATTCTTTGGTTTACGAACATGATTGACAAAAGTGATAGGTAGGAGGTAGGAAAAAAAAAAAAACAAGTGACCCATGGGTCATGACGCTCAGCTGACTGGGAAGAGATTCGCTAAAGGAAATTTTATCATCAGAATGGTAGTATATACCCATTCAACTGAAGCATCAAACAGATTAACCAACAGGCCAAGATTTAGTCTGTATTTATATATCTCAAAAATAGAGAAAAAATGTGTAAACTTTAAAAACTAGAATACGGGTAGCCGACAAGTGACTACGTGTATCCGCCAAAATCAGAGTGGAACGGTTGAAGTGAGGCATGGATTGAGTGGCAAGGGAAATAGAGTGAGGTATGTTGCATATTAGCATGGATGTCTGCAGCCTAAATGTGTATGTAGGTTGTGCCATCTACCACAAATCCAGAAAGCTGTCCAAGTTGTATACATCTGCAAAATTTTAGGCAGAAAAGTCAAACCACTACATGCATTTGAGTGATTTTAGCCGACGGCAGAAAAGAGACAGACGCTGTGTAAAAATGGTTGCAGGTGGCACCACCAGTTTTGCGTATGATAAAGAGCTATGTGAGATCTATACACATGCAAAATTTTGGCCCAATCAGTCAAACAGTTCCTGAGATATGAGCTTGGATGTGATCAGCGTGAACGTGAATGTAGGTGGTGCCATCTGTCATAAAATCAAGAAAGCTACCCTGGATGTATATGCATGCCGAATTTCAGGTGAATTAGTCAATTCACTGCAGAGATATGAGTGATTTTAACCCAAGGCAGATAAACAGATGGACACTGTGCAAACATGGTTACAGGTGGCGCCACCATTTTTGTGTATGTTATAGAGCAATCCAAGGGCTACATTTGTATAAATTTTATTTCCTGATTGGTCAATCGGTTCCCGAGATATGAGGGTTTATGTTTGGAAACAGACGCACAAATGGACGCTGGATAGAGGGGAAGGTCAGAGGTCAACACAAATTGGTTAGGCACTAGTTCACATGTGACTCGATAATTGGTGAAAGTTTCGGAAAAATTGGTCCATTTTTCTCAGAGGAGCTCTCTGGAAACAAACGTGGCGGCGGCGGAGTAACCTGGTCAAAAACATAGTATCTGCAAAACTTCGTTTTGGAGGATACAAAAATACAGGTGGCTCCACCAGTATGCAGAAACTAATAAAAACACTTAATGGTCAATATCCATGCAAAGAATCATGATGATCTCTGTATTAGTTGTTCAGATACTTCAGCTTTTGTATCAAATTGTCCATTATTCTGAGGGATACTTCAGAGTCCTATAGCTTGAAGGTTATGGGTAACAGAGACCTAATTTCAAGTTTCCACAGGCACTCTTCATGGGCCTCCTTGCATGACAAGAATGAAGTTTCTTGGTCCAGTTGTTGCAATTTGTACCCTGTTGACAGATAACCACATCTTTAAAGGTCTTGAAAAAAAGAGAAAAAAAATTCGTAAAAATTTGAAAAAAATAGAGGTGGCGCATCCAGTCTGCAGAAACTGATGGAACAGCTCATGATCAATATGTATGCCAAAAATCATGACCATCAGTGTTGTAGTTATTCAGATACTGCACTTTTTGTATCAAATTTACCATTATTCTGGGGGGTATTTTGGAGCCATACAGCCTTAAGAATATGGGTAACAGAGACCTAATTTCAGGTTTCCATGGAAATTTTCATGGGTCTCCCTGTGTGTCAAGAATGAAGATTCTAGGTCCAGTCGTTATGATTTGTGCCATGCTAACAGATGACAGCATCCTTAAAGGTCTCAAAAATAGAGGAAGAAATCGTAAAAAAATCAAACAATATAGGTGGCGCCACCAGTCTGCAGGAACTGATGGAACATCTCATGATCAATATGTATGCAAAAAATCATGACCATCAGTGATGTAGTTATTGAGATATTGAAGTTTTTGTATGCAATTTTTGACTACTCTGGGGGGGGGGGGGGGGGGGGGTACTTAAGGGCCCCATAGCTCAAAGGATATGGTTAACAGAGACCTAATTTCTGGTTTCCAAGGATATTTTTCATGGACCTCTCAGTGTGTCAAGAATTAAGATTCTAGGTCTAGTCTTTACGATTTGTGCCTTGTTAACAGATGTTCACATTTTGAAAGGTCTCAAAAATAGAGAAAAAAATTCGTAAAAAATTGAACGATACAGGTGGCGCCACCAGTCTGCAGGAAGTGATGGAACATCTCATGATCAATATGTATGCCAAAAATCATGACCATCAGTCAAGTAGTAATGAGATATTGAAGTTTTTGTATGAAATTTTTTACTTTTCTTGGGGGTACTTTGGGGCCCCATAGCTCGAAGAATATGAGTAACAGAGACCTAATTTCTGGTTTCCATGGAGACTTTTCATAGGTCTCTCAGTGTGTCGAGAATGAAGATTCTAGGTCCAGTCGTTATGATTTGTGCCACGTTAACAGATGACAGCATCCTTAAAGGTCTCAAAAATAGAGGAAAAAATCGTAAAAAAATCGAACAATACATGTGGCGCCACAAGTCTGCAGGAACTGATGGAACATCTCATAATCAATATGTATGCCAAAAATCATGACCATCAGTGATGTAGTTATTGAGATATTGAAGTTTTTGTATGAAATTTTTGACTACTCTGGGGGGGGGGGGGGGGGGTACTTAAGGGCCCCATAGCTCGAAGGATATGGTTAACAGAGACCTAATTTCTGGTTTCCAGGGATATTTTTCATGGACCTCTCAGTGTGTCAAGAATGAAGATTCTAGGTCCAGTCGTTACGATTTGTGCCATGCTAACAGATGACAGCATCCTTAAAGGTCTCAAAAATAAAGGAAAAAATCGTAAAAAATTGAACGATACAGGTGGCGCCACCAGTCTGCAGGAAATGATGGAACACCTCTTGATCAATATGTATGCCAAAAATCATGACCATCTGTATTGTAGTTATTGAGATGTTGCAGTTTTTTTAAATCAAATTTTCCATTATTCTGGGGGGTAATTGGGAGCCCCACAGCTCAAATGATATGGGTAACGGAGACCTTATTTCAGGTTTCCATGGAGACTTTTCATAGGTCTCTCACTGTGTCAAGAATGAAGATTCTAGGTCCAGTCTTAACGATTTGTGCCCTGTTAACAGATGTCCACATTTTTAAAGACCTCAAAAACAGAGAAAACAATTCGTAAAGAATCGAAAAATACAGGTGGCGCCACCAGTCTGCAGAAACTGATGAAACATCTCATGATCAATATGTATGCCAAAAATCATGACCATCAGTGATGTAGTTAATGAGATATTGAAGTTTTTGTATGAAATTTTTCACTATTCTGGGGGGTACTTTGGGGCCCCATAGCTCAAAGGATTTGGGTAACAGAGACCTAATTTCTGGTTTCCATGGAGACTTTTCATAGGTCTCTCACTGTGTCAAGAATGAAGATTCTAGGTTCAGTCTTTACGATTTGTGCCCTGTTAACAGTTGTTCACATTTTTAAAGGTCTCAAAAATAGAGAAAAAAATTCGTAAAAAAATCTAAAAATACAGGTGGCACCACCAATCTGCAGGAACTAATGAAACATCTCATGATAAATATGTATGCCAAAAATCATGACCATCAGTGATGTAGTTAATGAGATATTAAAGTTTTTGTATGAAAATTTTGACTATTCTGGGGGGTACTTTGGGGCCCAATAGGTTTGAAGGATATGGGTAACAGAGACCTAATTTCTGGTTTCCAAGGAGATTTTTCATTGACCTCTCAGAATGTAAAGTTACAAGATTCTAAGTCCAGCGGTTACGATTTGTGCCAGGTTAACGGACAGACAGACAGACGGACGACGGACAAAGAGTGATCGCTATAGCTCAGCATGACTGAAAGTCAGCTGAGCTAAAAAAATTGGAACAAACCTGGATACTGGAGTTCGTGAATCCTGTATTGTACAGTTGGGTTATAAAATTCATATTTAAATGGCTCTATATAAACCTGTATAAAATATATAAAATAATATAAAAAATTAAAATATTATCATCATCCTCTTGAGTTTTCCACATGAATCTTGCGTGTGCCATGTTATTTCAAGCCATTCAAATGTCATTGAAGGTAAATTAATGACCAATAAAAGTTTAAACAGTAAAACTTATGATTTCATACACACCTGAAATTAAAATTCAGTCACTGTCCCTGCCAAGTGAACTGCCTATTTTATAAAGTTTTACAAATTAAAGACTGGTAAAACACTTATTCAAATACAAAATAATATATTTTTTGTCAGATATGCAAGGAGAAAACTAAATATTCACTGCTAGCATGATAGACTGCAGTTTTTATTTTTCAGTCGTGAATGACAATAACAATGACAATATGTGACTTGCAGCTATTCGCCTATTGTTTATCAAACGTCAACAACATGGAACTCTGAGCTGTGTGATTCATGACCATGGCCTTTCCTTTTTGGTGTTGCGCATGTTTGACAGTCCTTTGAATATACAACAACTGCTAATAAAGTGAGGTTTCCATTGGAGATCACATTGAATTATTCAACTATTTTAAAATTTTAAAAAGTATTAGTAATCTATTTATTCATTTGCATTTCTTACCACGGCCGTGACAGTACGTACTGTACTCAGTTTAATATGCCGTCACTTGGCCACTGTCAGTCCGGAATTGCTTTTCGGCATCCATACACATCAAAGCTTCCATCACATCATTGAACAACTAGAATATGGGTAGTCGACAAGCGACTACTTGTATCCGCCTAAATCAGAGTGGAACGGGTGAAGTGTTGCATATTAGCATGGATGTCTGCAGTGTAAACGTGAATGTAGGTGGCGCCACCTGTCATAAAATCAGAAAAGCTATCCTGGATGTATACGCATGCCAAATTTCAGGTGAATTAGTCAAGTCACTGCAGAGATATGAGTGATTTTTGCCCTTGGCAGACAAACAGATGGACACTGTGCAAAAAAGGGTTGCAGGTGGCGCCACCAGTTTTGCTTATGATAAAAAGCTATGTGAGATTTATACACATGCAAAATTATGGCCCAATCGGTCAAACGGTTCCCTAGATATGAGCTTGGATGTCTGCAGCGTAAACTTGATTGTAGGTGGCGCCACCTGTCATAAAATCAGAAAAGCTATCCAGGATGTATAAGCATGCCGAATTTCAGGTGAATTAGTCAAACCACTGCAGAGATATGAGTGATTTTAACCCAAGGCAGACGAACAGATGGACACTGTGCAAACATGGTTGCAGGTGGCGCCACCATTTTTTGTGTATGTTATAAAGCTCTCCAAGGGCTACATTTGTGCAAAAAAATTTTCCTGATCGGTCAAACGGTTCCCGAGATATGAGCTTGGATGTCTGCAGCTTAAATGTGAATGTAGGTGGCACCACCTGTCATAAAATCAGAAAAGCTATCCAGGATGTTTACGCATGCCAAATTTCAGGTGAATTAGTCAAGTCACTGCAGAGATATGAGTGATTTTAACCCAAGGCAGACGAACAGATGGACACTGTGCAAACATGGTTGCAGGTAGTGCCACCAATTTTGGTGTATGTTATAAAGCTCTCCAAGGGCTACATTTGTGCAAAAGAATTTTCCTGATCGGTCAAACGGTTCCCGAGATATGAGCTTGGATGTCTGCAGTGTAAACGTGAATGTAGGTGGCGCCACCTGTCATAAAATCAGAAAAGCTATCCTGGATGTATACGCATGCCAAATTTCAGGTGAATTAGTCAAGTCACTGCAGAGATATGAGTGATTTTAACCCAAGGCAGACAAACAGATGGACACTGTGCAAACATGGTTGCAGGTGGCGCCACCATTTTTGGTGTATGTTATAAAGCTCTCCAAGGGCTACATTTGTGCAAAAGAATTTTCCTGATCAGTCAAACGGTTCCCGAGATATGAGCTTGGATGTCTGCAGTGTAAACGTGAATGTAGGTGGCGCCACCTGTCATAAAATCAGAAAAGCTATCCAGGATGTTTACGCATGCCGAATTTCAGGTGAATTAGTCAAGCCACTGCAGAGATATGAGTGATTTAAACCCAAGGCAGACGAACAGATGGACACTGTGCAAACATGGTTGCAGGTGGCGCTACCATTTTTGGTGTATGTTATAAAGCTCTCCGAGGGCTACATTTGTGCAAAAAATTTTTCCTGATCGGTCAAACGGTTCCCGAGATGTGGATTTATGTGTGGAAACAGACGCACAAACGGACGCAGAGCGCAGAGGAAAGGTCAGAGGTCGAAACAAAACTCTGTTTTGGCGGATACAATTAAATGAATCCTTTCAAAGTTTCTGCATTTTAAATGGTTTTCATTTTAGCTTGCTTTTGTTTTGACTATAAAAATATCCGCAAAGCCAACGCTTCACATAAAACCGCGCCACTAAGACTACAGATAGTCGGAAATACTGCAGAAACCCTGAGAATTCCTGGAGTTTTCAAAGAGTACATGATGACCTCATGCAGTATATAATTTCATCTGTTCAGTAATTTTCTTTTAAGCCTTACAAGACTACGTTTTTAAGTTTTGACAAGTTATAATATTTTTTAAGAGTAAACTTGTGAAACTTAGCCAATTTGCAGTAATAAATAGCGTCTGACTTTGAGTGCAATAATTAGTCTTAAGAAGAAAATTTGTTTGTATATCCAGCAAGTTATTTACAGTGGCAAGCTGGTAAAGCCGCTATGCAACCAAACTAATTTTCTTTTATAATACACATCTATCTATAACAAATATGTTTAACAAATATGACCTAAACGCTGGTTTGAAAATGTACTGTAGTGCAGAAAACGAACTTTGAAAACTCCAAGAATTCTCAATTTCCCTGCTGAATCTTTTGACTACTTGATGGCCAATCAATTGCATTTATGGCCCAAGGATACCCTATTGTGATTGGCATAAACCCTTCATCTGTCATAAAGAAAGTGACCTTATTAGCCAATTATAAGAGTTCTAACGTTTGAGGTGATCTAATACACACGGTCACTAAACAATTCATTTGTCAACAACCGTGCTGGATTTGGCGACGCAATATAAAAGGGGAAAAAAAGTCAAAATGCCAATTTTATTTTTTTCTGAAATGAGGAAATCGGAGGTCGGCGGGTTTGTAAACCGAAAAATTAAAAAAGTCTGGCCTAGGGAACACCACTGTGATGTCACCTGAGACACCAAGGCACACAACTAAGAGGTCCAGATGTACAGCTGGTATGAATTACAAAATTTGTTACTAATAATGAGTAAATGTTGTATTGCTCATTCGATTAGATTATGCTTAGAGATAGGATGACTATGCCAAATTCTATGTGCCTTTGGGCCCTTGTTTCACATGCTTATCAAATGTAGCTTTTTTTATTGGCTTCATAAATGTTCCATATTGACTGAAGAAGCAAACAGAATTTCACATAAAAATGACATTTGAGTATAGAACAAAGCAATACTTTGCTAAGTAGAAGTAACAACTGAAAGTCTCCTAAATCCATACCTTAAGAAATGACGCCTGTATGTTTATGAAATGAAAGGAGCACTGCTATATATTTAATTCAGGTTCAAGCTCTGAGGCACCAAGGCCCGCAGTGCACCCATCTGAGACACCGTTGGGCAATGATGAGGTGTTCCAGACCTCAAATGAAACACCTGGGAACACCACTATGATGTCACCTGAGACACCAAGGCACACAACCAAGAGGTCCAGATGTACAGCTGGTATGAATTACAAACTTGTTTCTAATAACACACTTTTCTATCTTGTTTTTAATACTATTTCAGTGGTGTCTTTACATTTTCTATATGTTGACCTTAATAAAAACTGAATGTCACCATCCCTTGTCATATTAAAACTTTTTTTTTCTAAAGTTTATATACTAATTTACAGCCAGTTAAATATCTTTTTTACACTACAATACTTGTATTTATATATTTTCACATGTTGTCACAACATTTTGCACCTCTGCTGCATTTATGGAACTAATACTTTCACTTTTACATCAGTTTAAGCTGTGTTTATGTTACTGCACTTTCACTAAATATCTAATGATGATATACTGTCATTTGTAATTTTAACACCATCACTGTTAAATTTTCTTTTCTTTATGTATTTCAGGGCCTTTATGTAAACATATTTTATTCTGAAACAAAAAATTATTCTGAAAACAACTTTAAAAGGCAACCCTAGAAGATCTTGTCATAAATAAATACATGGATACTGGATACATGTAGTGTAATTTATGACAGCCCTATTATATGTACCGTAAAATCTCCACTTAAAAACCGCACTTCCGATTAAAACCGCTGCAAGACTTCACCAAAATTCAATGTGAGACACCCCGAGGGGCTCAAATACTAAGAACCCCCCTTTAAAACCGCACCAACTTTCGCTACGGAATGATTCGACAAAAGACACAATCAAGCTATCATCTAGAAATGAAACGCGTTGGTTGCGACTCGGCCATTCCTGTCCACATTAAAATTCCTTGGGCATTTTATTTAAACACATCATAACACTTTTTGGAAGGGTCACTCAAGCATGAAGTTTGGGAAAAGGTTAGGGCCGGTGAACCTCTGCCTGTTTATACAGATTTTATATTCCGTGCCGTATTCTTGTTTGCTACTGATTTGTCATTATATTTTGGAAAAAATATTCTGCTGATCAATTTCAAGTCACTGTATATTTTAATTCAAAAAGTAATATTTTGAAATCTTAATTTTTGATGAAAATTCCATTTTCTGGAATTACTCGGAAGATTCAAATCATTTTCGTACCGGTTACTTCGGTATTATCATCGTCCCATCGTACGTTGACATCGCTCCATGTCACAATTTGCTGGTGCGTTTGAAAACATCGCTGGTCAACTTAACTAAATATCAAAGTAACTGAAGTTACCTTCTGGAGATACGCACGTATATAAACATGACGCTTGAAAACGAGTGATTTTAAGGTAAAATTAAAGTGGCCAGTCGGGGTAAGCAAGTTTTTTTCCTGAAGAAAGTTTCCGTGTGGGGAGCCATTTTGTCAAGGCAGTGTACGCGCAAGGCACGCTGGGACGAAATAGGTGGCTGTTCTGTTTACCACCCACCGCGTACAGCCGTTCAAAATATTCTTAGCAGAATACCGGTGCGTTTCAGCACATGGCCGCACTCAAATTTGATTTTAAAACAATTGTCTGCCATTGTGTGACTCTTTACGATGTCAACTTTATATTCATTTCACGTTTTAAACAAATAATCATTGCTAAATAATGCCGCAAATGGGTTTAAAGTAGGCTTTTATTTCAATTTTGCTTGACCATGCCCAACGAAGTGGGCCGCTGTTTGTTACAGCAGGATTGTTGTAAACGTATTATTTGGTGACAATTACCAAGATTTTATAACAAGTTATATACCACACGAAAACTAATCAGCAATATTTAATTTATAACTAACAAATAATCGTAAATAATACATTTACACACGGCTCCCATGCATGCTAGACTGCTGCTAGGAACGGCCTTCGAAAGTTGCAATATTATCGCCCACTCGCCGGCCTAAAAACGACGTCTTTCAGGAAGATATTCAGGAAACCCTTCTTGTATAAACCGCACAGTGCTTTCAGGAAATCAACCTGATTTTAAGATTTTGAATTTCTTGATTAAACCGCGGTTTTAAGTGGAGATTTTACGGTACTTTGATATTAACCTAAGTAACATTTCTTTTATTCAAACTCCATTTCCAGTGATTCTGTTCATCAGATTGCTGGACCTGTTAGAGGAACATGTTACTGATGTCTGTCTGTAGAAGTATATCAAAGTTACTAGGTCACACACTTTACATTCTGTTTAATGCATGAATGCTCCAGAAAACATGCACTGAATCATTTTTTTTTACAGATGTTCATATGACAGTGATGCAAACGATTCTTCAAAAGATATCAGCAATTGAGGCAAACAAGAATCGATCATGAGGGATCTTTCGAGACTCAAATCTATACTAATTAAGCGCATCCCTGATGAAGAGGATCGAAGTCAGCTGGTGGAAGTGAACAAATTTCAGACTGTTAGGGAACTTGAGGACTTCTGTAACAAGTTAAAGGAAAAGAGTTACCGGACTTTTGTAAGTATAATTTTACACATGTATTTTCATAATATTTTCTAAAGAAGATGAATTGCGGATTGCTTTTGTAGCAGCTTAAGATTATTATTAAACAGTAATCTTTTAGCTCAATAAATTTTAGATAACTTTTATCATACCATTTAAACAGGTCTGAAAATTGCAAATTACGGTTATCAAAAAATACTTTGACAGGTCAGTCTGTAATATTGCAGATAATGGTTATCAAACTATCTTTGTCAGATCAGTCCACAATATTGCAGATTTTGGTTATCAAACAATACTTTGTCAAGGAAGTCCTTAATATTGCAGATTATGGATATCAAACAATACTTTGACTGGTCAGTCCGTAATATTGCAGATTATGGTTATCAAATAATACTTTGACAGGCCAGTAATTCTTGCAAAACCATGTAAAGATTGTGAATAATCAAATTGATAGTTCATTTAAATATTTTCTAGATCAATCATTGTGTGCAAACATTTGCCACTCGAGACATTGGGGAGATGGTGAGGAGTGTGCTTAAATATGTCATGACGGACAACTTGATGACCCTGTACAACCGTACAGGTAGAGAAAAGAAACAGCTGTCACCATTCCTTCAGAGCTGTATTCTTAGTAAGTATATATACGCTTGTGTAATTCAGGAATGTAACTGGTAGTTAATTAGTCATTAAAAAATATGTAAAGTCTGTACCAAGAGAAACTACATGACAACATAAATTCTAAATCTATTTGGTTAATATGTTCAGAATATTAATTTAATATGATTTATGCAGTCTTTGGTGAGAATGAAAACAATTTTTCCAATTATGTGTACAAAAATTGATTGATTATATATTGTGAAGAGCAAATGCATAAATAGCTTTCTCCTTAATTTAATTGTAAAATATAAGCTTTCTTTATTGATGCATTACCAGCTGGGTTCATCATATATTTTAAACTGTGCAATATACAAAGATACATCTGCCTGTGACATTTTTCTTGTAATTGTTGACTAACCAGCTATGTGTTAAGTATATTTATATTAAGAAAACTTAAGAAAGTGTTAATAATGCAAAAACCTATTTTATTTGTGTTAAATTCATATTAATTCAGACTGATAAAGGGCTTTCCAATAAAATGTATGATGGTGAAGCCTGCTTGAGTTTATGATATGATTGTCCCTTATAATAATGTAAATCTGACTGTATCCAAATGGAAGTGTCACTATTTTCTTGGTTTGTGTTGTTTAGAATACATTTCATAATAATTAGCCGTACATTCATGTTGCATACCATATTGTGAAAAAGGATAAACTGAGATATGCAAATTTTAAACACTGTAAAATTGAATTATTTATTATTCTAAATTTCAGAGTGTTAAACATTTCTGAGAAGAATTGAAGATCGAGATAAGGAAAGGGAAAGAGACAATTTCAACAACTGTTGATGCAGAAGTTTCACAACAGATTGAAACATTCATAAGTAATGCGAAAACCAGAATCAAAAGACAGAACTCAAAAAACTGAACATAAATGTTCCTTTGGTCATGCTTATGAGGATGCATTTCAATTTTTTAATGTCCCTTTTACTACAATTCAAGAAACAGTTTGGTGTGGCACAATTCACTCTTTTCTGTGTCATTGTGGAACACAATTATTACAGAACAAATTAAATTATCTGTGCAGATGTTGAAAATTTAAGCAAGAACTTGGTTTTATTGTGAAATAACCAGCGGCAGATCCATGGGGTTTTTTTTTGTGGGGGGGGGGGGGGGGGGGTACTCAGGCTACATTTACTGCTGTATTTTTAGATCAAACTAATATGTTGTTGGTTTTCAAAGCAAGAACATTCCCAGTTTTTTCTCGAATTTTCTCTTAGAATTTTAAATGGAATTTGTAACAAAGGATTTAAAGACTTGGGCAGGGGTCACCCAACCCATACTCGCTCCCAAAGTGCAAAAGGAAATCTAATGTATTATAAAATTATAAATATTTCTGCAAAAACCAGAATTAATCTAGTTGGACACATTTTATCAAATAATTTATTAAACTGTACAATAATATGATGTAAAATTTATTAATGCTACACAAGCATCCAGAGCTTTGTTATGGGACTTTTTCATAAATGTATGCTGTGTATGGGACTTTATCATAAATGTATGCTGTGTAGAGGATCCGTATTTTTTATTTAAATGATGACTTTCTAAAATTCATAGTTTGCAGGTACTTAATAGAATCATGGACATTGATTATATGTATATTGTGCTGTACAGGTTTTGTAGCTTTATGTATGAAGGTAAAACTGCATGTCAAAGAATTGAAATAGAGTGCAGTTTGAGTCACCTGACATGGATTTTTAAAAAGACTATGCTTTATACAGCATTACAAATGTATGAATATTAACCGGTTGACCTCGTGTACGTAACTATATACACTTTATATACCCATTGTACTTGTATGCACACAATGATTTTTGTTATGCTCGGGATTTCTTTGTAAATCTTAAGCAATGGAGAAAAATATAGGATATCTATCATAATGGTATTCATTTCAATTTATATTGTGGTGCACCAAGGCGGTAACCCTATATTAATCAAGTATTTTGTCTTTGTCCTTCACACTCTTTATCATGTGCATTACTTGAGCCATTCAGAGAATTTGTGAAAATTTCACTGATGATAGACCCCCAGTGGCATACAGTATGGCAGCGATTTTGGAATTTCTTTCACACAATATCTCAAACACTGTTCAAACAGTTGTCCTGAAAATTTTACCGAAGATTGACACCTTTGAGATTGACATATTATCAGAATTCAGACCCATTATGGCTGGGAAATACAATATGGCCAGTACAGGCAGCAATCTTGCAGGGATTCCTTTTCTAATTCCAATATCTAAACGATAGACAAATCTGACATCCAATAAGCCATTTTGAGGATCCTGCTAATTAAATGAGGATAATTAGGGTCTTGATTACTTCTAGTTCTGTACCGTATATCTATAAACCCCACTGCTAGCTCGCAGTATGAGTTGTGGGGTCACTGTGAGCTCACAGTTAGCTCATGGTGTGAGCTAACTGTGAGCTCAGTATGAGGTTACACTTTTAGCTCACAGTGACCTTACCATGTGAGCTCTCTGTGAGTTGGTCATAAGCTCACAGTGACCTCACTGTGAGCTCAAATTCTTCACTGGGTTTATCCATATTATCACTGAATAGTGGTCTCATTTATGACAAATAGTCAAACTAATCAGATCAAGTGCATACACTGAACTTATCATATATGCAATAGTAACTTTTAAACTGTCATTCATCATCAGACTGGTCTCTAAACAAATACATAAAACAAATGAATAATAAATAAGGACTCATAGTCTCAAAGTTTCCTCTCTCACTAGTTCAAGTTAGATCTCTACATTTTAGTGCCAATCATAATATGTCACACAACTGTGTGATATCAGTCTAAATCCTAACACTAATAGTTTTAATCTTCTGCTCTCATCACAAAACAGTAATAAAAACCAAGGTTCATATAGATCAATAACTGAACTATCATGTGATCTCTATCATAGTTAAACTTTTGACTATTTATATGACCTAAGTCACTCCATAAAACATTATGAAAATAATAAAGGAAATATTATACTTCAATACTGTATCATTTCAGCTCAAAAACATATTAGCAATGAAAACACTAATGGTATTCACATCAAACAGTATTAATGAAAATATCATTATATTATGGTAATAAATTAAAATAGTTTACAGTATCAGCCATTAACTCCATATCAATTTTAAATAGGCATCAATATTAACACATAGTATACAACAGATGCATGCCATCTATCTTAAATAGTATGGTCAATCTGAGGAAAACTTAAGTTTCAGGTGAGCTGGTTATATAATACATTTGTCCAACTTGGTTTCTATCTCATTAAAAGAACATGAAAACACAAGATATATCTCGCACAAGTCTAGCCCATAAGAATGAACTCCTCAATTGCTTTTTTTCAGTGACTGACGCATTGTGGAGTCCATAGATTGCACCTGCAGTTAACTGTGATTATAACACTCCGTACACAACTGTGAGATGTAACATATATCCATTGATTAATGTTCAGTACATCTATGTGTATTGTATATTTGACCACTAAAAAAAATTTCTTTTCTCTTCTCAGCCTATTTTGCACCAAGGAAGTTAAAATATGAACATAATAGTACACAGGCCTAGAGCCTTATACAGGACTGCCACCAAATGCAAGATGTCTACCTGGGCTGTTAATGCTTCAATTCTCTCTGGACAAATAATATCAGTTGTTGATGTTGCAGATGCTTCATGCTTTCAAGAATGGTTATTTTTTATTACAAGCCTTTCGACATACAACATTATGAGAACATTGGTTTGCTAAAACCCTCGGAAATATTTTTGTTTAATTTTCTTTCTCAGAGTAACAGATCTTATCGTGCTATAACCCCAGTTAGCCCTTTGGTGGGCCGGCGACCCAACAGAAACCTGAACCTGTTGCGTCGACGTCGGCGGCTAGCACAAGTCCAGCTGTCTGTCCTCTAAATAGTGTCACATCAGTTCAACAGTACCCGAAGTGCTACCCTAGACTAGACTAGATCTAGTATTTTGAGTCACTAGACAGACACGGTTGAGGTGGTCTGGGACCACTGCCCCGGCCTGTCTCTTTAGACTATAATTTTGATGCCGAAAATGCCACACAAGCCAAGCCAAGGAGCCGCGAAGAGCCACCAGCATGTACCCGCACCGGTGACCGAGAAAGCTACATCATCCACACCCACAAAGCCACGAGCGGGCCACTCACCGCACAGACAACAGCAGCAAAGCCGCTGCCCCCACGAACCCGGTCACGAAAAACTCCTACCGTGAAGAGCCGGACTTCCTGTGACTTGGATCGGGCAGGCTGTCTTGGCTTGGTCTTCAGCTGGTCCCCGAGCAGTGGGCCTAAAGTTGTCTGTTTGCCCACTGTCAGGGATTCTTGACTTGTCTTGCTTGTCTTGACTTGGGTTCCGGCTGTCGGGGTTGTCTTGTCTTCTCTTGGCTTGTCCCAGGGCTACCAGTCTTGACTTGTCTTGAGGCTTGGTCTTGGGTCTTGTGGCAGGCAGCGGACCTAAAGTTGTCTGTCTGTCCGCTGCCAGGTCGATGAGTGATTGATTAGTCCTGAATAGGACTGTTGGGGGGGTAGTCCTAAAAAGGACTGTTGGGGGGTCTTGTCTGGTCTGTCTGGAGCTGTTCCGGTGTAGGTCTGGGTAGTCGTCTTGGAAGTTGCTGTCAGTGGGCGGATGGGGTGTGCGCTCGTCTGGGTGCCCTCTAATCTTCCGCTGGTGGTGTAAGGGGGCTGCCGCTGGACTTGCGCGTCGGTGTCGGATGCTGTTGGTGGTGGTGGTCAGGGGTAGTTGTTGTCCGTGGTGGGGGGGGGGGGGGGCGTAGATTTCTTAATAATTTTATAAGTATCACATGGGATTTTTTAAGAAAATGCCTCATGATCATTTATCATTTACCCTTATATTTGCCTAAAGGAGATATCTATAGGAGATATCTTTATAGTTAGAAATCTGGGCGGCCGGTGGGGCTCTCAGTTTGTACTTTTATATTAAGTATCACATAAATATCTTTAAGAAATATTTATGATCATGTACTTTTATAGGAAATACTTATAAGAAGTATTTTTATATAAGTGCAGACTGAGAGAAACGGGGGCGGGGGTGGTTGAGGCTAGTGGTGGCATCAGATTCCATCCACTTGCTAGTGGCCGGCTTCAGTTTCCATGCCACTGTTCTGCCGGAGATTACTAATAAAATCTATAATTATATCTTATTTATGAGCGTCGGATAACCAGATATTGCGTCGATATTGTGAAAAATACAAAAACAAAAGGGTGAAAAACCGATAAAAATCGTAAAAAACGTGGGTTAGTGTGCATGAAAAATGATGAGTGAGGTGGTGTATTTACATGAATTGTGCTCTTTTTTTTTCTTTTTTTTTTGGTTAAAAGTTAATGGTGTGTTAAACAGTATGGTACATTTTTGTACATGGGTTTAGTATGGTTCTATTCTAATTGGGGGTGTATTAGTATTGGTTAGTGGAGCGGTGTTGTGTCGGTGAATATGTATTTCCCAGAGTTGTGTTTTGATTTTATCTCCGACAATAATAGTGTCCCGGTTTGGGCACTTTGTCTTCGATTTATGTTATTATTGTTCTTTAATAAAATATTGTGTATTACTGAGTATTAGTTGTTTTATGTTCCTTGTAGTTTCTGCTTTTATTTTGTTTGGTTTTTATTTTGTGGAAAGGTAAAACGCGTCCCGACCGAGCCTGCGAATTACTCATCCCATATCTGGTGACGTTAGGTGTGTTGTTTAATTGAAGATGTTATGAATAAATCTCAGACAATAGTAGTGCTACCCTGTCCTGTAGTGGTACATTTGTACTACTACAGGACACTGGGTTGTACCAGTACAGGCCACTGTGCTACCCCTTATCTGGCCAATCATGGGGCTTCATGCCTGATTGGGGGTATTGCAGCAGGGCTACCAGGGCAATTAGTGTGTCTGGGGCAGGTGCCAGACCTCAAATGATGAGTACACAGTGGTCAGCTAATTATCTGCTTTGTTATAATTGAAGTATTAAGATAACAGCAACAATGGTTATTTCTCTCCCTCTCTATTTCTGCCTCTCATTCTCTCTCCCTTCCTATCTCTTTCCCTTTTTCTTTCTCTCCCTCCCTCACTTTCTTTCTTTCTCATTCTCTCTCCCTCTCTTTCTCCCCATCTATGGTTCTCTTTTCTCACCTTTTCTCTTTCTCTCTTCCTTTATTTCTCTTTCTCATTCTTTCTTTTTCTCTTCTCTTTTTTAAATAGTGCTCCTATAGCTATATTCATAGATACATACAACTGTAATACAGTATGTAGATTGTATCTATTGTGCTCAGATATCCATATTAATACATACATATACATGTAATATGTATATACAGAATGAATATATCTAAAACATGTAAATATATCTGTGGAAATACAGACCTACATGTTTTATTATGTATTTATTGTCTTTGTAGCTAAGTGTACATATCAAACACTGAAGTGCTTAGTAGAGTGTAATGTGCTTGTCTGTGTTATGGTGACATGTAAAGTTGATTGATATGCAGAATAATGGAAGGTTTTTTTCCAAACTGTTTGTGAATTCTTTAAATGGATACAAAATGTGATGCTACACTTTATGCATAATGTCATACATGATCTGTGCAAGAAAAACCAATACAATAATTGCATCCCTAAATATATATATATATATATATATATATATATATATATATATAGTTATACATTAATGGTTGTATAATTATAGAGGTTATTGCTTTCCTTATTTGAACATTTACAAGAGATTCTTATATGATACTTGTCATACATAATGAAAATGTTGAACTGGAATTTAGTACTAAAATTGCAATTTGATCTTTTTATATATTTTAACTATGTATATCTTATTATTAAAAACCACATTTTTATTATATTTTATCTCATCTTTTGTTGTTACAGTACATAGTACCTTTAAATTTTTATATGCAACATTTCAGTAATGGAAAATCAGCAGTATGATATAGACTGATGTTGTTCAGGAAGATGCCTAATTGTATTTACTGGATGCTGTTCATTTGTACGCTATGAAAATGGATGCTGATCATATAGACGCCGTCATATTATAGACGCCATCTTATGTTGAGTGGGCCCGTGCACGCTTAATTAAGACGCTTAAATACAAGCCATATAGCCATATTTTCTTTGTATTATATTTTTTTTACGTGTGTATAACATGTGAACAAAGATGGACGTCCATCGTATATATTACCATCTTATGCTGGGCGGGCCCATGTGTCCTTCATTAAGGCGCCTACAAAATATAATTTTTTATATTATATTTTGTTTACATATGTATATTGTTTCCTTAAATTTGAGAACCAATTTAATGAAACATTTATCAATAATAATGTGACATTTAAGATAATATTTTGGATATTGTGCAAATGAAAACAAGGGACCCATGGGTCACGGCGCTCAGCTGTTATATATGATAAAAAATATGATTTGGGAAAAAGGCACATGCTTGTTTTGTGTGGTAATAAATATAAGCTTTATTATGAGTTGTTGGTGTTTAGCTTATGTATGATTTTGATAGTATCTTTGGAGACAGGGAAGAGGACTGATTTCATTTATTTTATTAACAAATGGAGTGCTATTGTCACACAGATTTTGACTTGGCCATATAACTTATAAACTATTTATTAAAATTTAATAACAAATATTGTGCCAATATAATTTTTATTTAAAAAAAATAATAAGAAAATCATATGATTTTTTAAAAATAAAATATAACTGAAATGATTATTGAAATAATATTATAGAATATTATAGAACAATGTGTTAAATAATGTTGTGACGATACAGTCATACATTCATACAATGGCGATCTTATTTGATATTAAATTATATAATACTTGATCATATGATAAAAAACAATATAATGTATCATTATGATATGATAAAAATTCCTAAATTACAAAGCAGATAATCAGCTGACCACTGTGTACTCATCATTTGAGGTCTGGAACCAGCCCTAGACACACTAATTGCCCTTGTAGCCCTGCTACTATGCCCCCAGTGAGGCACGAAGCCCCATGATTGGCCAGATAAGGGGTAGCACAGTGGCCTGTACTGGTACAGCCCACTGTCATGTACCACTACAGGACGAGGTAGCACTTCGGCCCCTACTCCATCAGTTTATATTAACGTCAATTCACTTGTAATGTGTTTTAATAACAGACTGAACCAATCTTGTTCCGCGCTGATAGATACAGGTCTATTCCCATAATGAACTACATGTACACAAGGTTAGACTTTTAATACAGCATTAAATATTAACACAAGTCCTATGTCCGCACAAAAACGACATAACATGTGCTTTATACATACGGAGTGCTTATTGACACACAGTCCGAAAGTCTCGGTTACCTCGATTTGGAAGTCTCGGTTACCGTGTTTTGAGGTCTCGGGTACTGAGAATTGGGAGTCTCGGTTACCGTGTGTCACCAGTGGTCAGTCATGCGTACCGCAAGTAAGCCCCAATTAATCACTTTGATCACTGGTGTCCTAGATCAAAGGGCCAGGTAACTTCAAAGGCTACCAGGGAAACTGGGCGTCATGAAATGTGGTGGGTTTTTTTTTGTAATTAAAATTTTTGTTTTCAATGGCCTAATTTCCATCTTTAACGCAAATTATAAACAAAAGTAATGTTCTGTAATATAAAGGAGATGTATAATTTTACAAAAAAAATAAGCATTTTATTAAAGGTGGTGTTGTTTGAGATAAATTGTGTATCCTAAGTTGAATTTATCGGCTCAAACTTTGATCTACCACCATAACGTTATGCATGACGTTGATATTGATAAAGTCGCTAAGAAAACGTTGCATTGCTTTGTACAAGCTATTTTGACTAATTTGAGCACATTTAGTCATTTCATATCAAATATGGTAGTTATTCTTATATAGATATCCATTTCTTCTTTTTATAGAATAATAAAAAATTGAAAATAATGCGTCAAAGATAATAAATGAAACAAGCCTTTAAAAATTCTCTAGTTGCATATTTACCTCACCCAGGGCCCCTGCATGGCAGGGCATGCATTAGGAAACACTGTTCAGAGGTCGAGAAGGATGATACTGAAGAAGACTGAATTGGAATATTTAATTTTATATGGAACTTGCTTGAATATTTATGTACGGTATATTTTGTATATAATAAAAATATGTATGCATGTTTGTGTCCGTATCTTAACATGTTTTTGTGTATATTAATTGTGTATATTTTAAATAGCATGAATTGTTTGGATTTTCTTTTTTTTATTACAGAAACGTAGTACATGCATAACATAACAGTACATGCATACAAACATACGTATAGAAATTAATATTTCAATAACAATTTACATTGAATCGATAAGATTATTCATGTAGAGGAGAGCAGGTAGGTAAGGTATTCCCATTTTGAATGATGTTGTTTTAATTTACCTTCTTTCTTAGCGATTACATCTTCTGTTGAATAAATCTGCTTAACATAGCTTATACATCCATGATAGATCGGGGTAACATTTTGAGACATCTGCAATTTTAAACATACTTTTTTTCAACCAGTGTTAGCATATTTAACCATCTATGTTCGCTTTAACCTAACAGAACTTCAGATACTGAAAACTTAACAGAGGAGTTTAATGGCGAATTATTCAAAACCTCTTGTATTTTTAACCACAAGTTAGCGATAAAAGAACAATTCCAAAAAATATGTGATAAAGTTTCTCTTTCTAATTTACAAAAGGTACAAGTAGGAGAATCTATTAGCCTATACATAAATTCAGTCTATGAAGAAATGGGTTTAACGTCACCCGACGTTGTAGTACATAAAACTGAAAATTCCCAAGTGGTACGAAAATTGTTGTGTCATAAATCTTGGAGAATCCCATATGAACAATCTCCTCTGATATATCAAATCTTGTTTCCATTTCTTAACTACTTAGTCTGGAGTGACCGTAAATGTTTCTCTTGTTTTCTTTTTTTTGGATTTTCTTTGCAGGTTTTATTAGTAGTTTATTTATAATTATAATGATATGTTTATTATATAGTCCCCTTTGGGCTTATAAATGTCACCTCAAATATAAACACAGTAGTAACTTAGTCAATTTCATTTTCGGTTTGTTTCTCTGATTTTGAACATGTCCACTTTACATCTTGAAAGAATGTGACAAAATTCTCAGTAATCATGTCTCTATTATAATTAGAGTAATAAAGTATCCACTTCTCCAGGTTAATAGCAATTATTTAATTATTCAGTATCGATGTGCTTATAAAGTTTGTATATTTAGTAATAAAAAACTAGGATTAACTTACTATATTTTGTATTAATTTCAATGAAGCTTATTTGTTCCTATTATCCTTGTTTATTATTTTCTGATTAGAAAAATTATATTGAATAAAACGAGATATATGTATATGTAAATTATATTTTATTTTTAAATTGTTGAATATATTTAAAATTTTGAAATGAGATAAAAAATTTACATCAGGGATGTAATTTTCATCCCCGAAATGAGTAGTACCCCGCCTGATAAAAATAAGTTTTAAACTGATGAAAGTAATAAAGTATTTTAAATGTTGAACATTTGTGTCAGAGATCAAAGGACCCCAATGGTAACACCTGATTAGTCCAAATTAAGCCACCACTTCTCCTACACGGCCCGGTAATCAAGATCTGCTACTAGCGTTTTTGACACACGGTTTCGGGTATCACGACGGGGGTGTTAGTAACACACGGTGAACGCCCTGCCATCTAGCCTGAGTGTGACAGATTTGACGCATGCGCAGTTAAACCGTGTGTCAATAAGCTGGACCTTATTGACACACCCCGTGTGTCAATAAGGGCGGCCTTATACATATTTAAACGGCTCACTGAACTCCAAGTGGAACCAAAACATCCGGCTGTCTAGCGCATGCGCACTGACACCGCGGTGGTTGTTACTAAAACGCGTGCACGCAGATTCACACTGTTTAAAAATATGCTAAAACATAGATGCTTACATATATTGGATATAAAACTCTACAAGCCTTATCCATTATATTAATCTTTCCTTATTAAAGATTAACAAAATTTTGGAATAATGCATTCAAGATAGTAAAATAACCCTTTAAAATCCCTCTTAAACACACATTTATCCATTTATAATAATAAATACATAAGTGAAATATAGAATCATATCAGACAATTTCTTCAAGTACCGTTTATTTTTTAAAAAATTCATATATCCAGCATCAAGAGTCAAAGAATTACTAAATGGTAACTAAAATTGCAATAATAACATTTGAAAACAAGTGACCCATGGGTCATGACGCTCAGCTGCCAAGCATGACCTGTGACATCATGGACTGAGATTCACAACTTCCAGTCAAATTTTGAAGAACCAATTCGCCAATTTGTTGAAAATTTTCTATGACAACAGAAATATATATCACCTAAGTCTGGTTAAAACACAGTGAATTGATGGTCTGAGGAAAATGCATGATTGTTAAGCTATCAGGAACTATTCCAACAGCTTGCTTGAAACCTGTCAGTCTCAAAAGAAACACCACAAAGGGCACATATAAGATCAAAATATATAGCAAAAATCAAGGAAATACATGCAAGAATTATTGAGAAACATGTGCTTCTGTATGAATTTTTATTCAATACAAGCCAACTGTACTGCACTTTTATAAATGATGGTAATATTTATTCAGAAATATTTGACCCAATCCTTTACAAGATTACATAAATATACATCCAACTGCATTCACTTTAACTGTTCTTGAGATAATATGATCAAAAGGAATTAAAAGATGGTTGCCTGGTGGCCATATTGGACTTCTGACAAGTCTAAAATCAGACAACAAACATTCTCTAAATCGGACCAAACATTAAAGAAAAATTACTGAAACTGCCCTGAAGAAAGAATTTCTAAGGTGGCTAACTGGCAGACATAATGGATTTCTGACAAGTATGACATTTGATATCCCACATTCTCCAATAAGAGACCAAACTTGGGGCAAATTATCCAGTAATAAATGCCCAAAATAATTCAAAAGGCATGTCCAGGCCCTCATATCAGATTTATAGATATGCAATTGTAAAAAGTGTAAGTCCAATATTTTTATTATCACTCTGCTTTTCAATGGGGTCAGCAGGGTAGGTAAACTGCCAAACCTGAAAGAAAAGAAATGCAGAAAGCATGACTAAGAGTCTTGAAATAAAACAAAAAGCCATCCTAAATCAAGGTACACATCCACATATTATGAGAACAAACACTTGCTTTTATATGTGGTGATATATATTAAAATATTCAGATATCTAGGAAACTAAGTTTATTGCTAGGATTCCATAAAATAAACTGCAAAATGTTCCCATCATCTTATAAATCAGTAGCTAAACCTTAATACTATACTCTCATAGTCTTAATGCCTGGCTGAAGCATTCTGACAACAGTGTTTTTGTTATGAAGTAACGAGGTACTTATCACTGAGCCTTATCACTTAATAGGCTGATACAAAAGGGAGTCATATGTCACCAGTGTCACTCACAATTACAGCCACACAGGGAGATGTACCAGCTGGAGTGGGATGGTTATATATACAAGAAAAATAGAGATGGTCTATAAAATAAGTAATTGTGAACATCCCTGACCTATGACCTTGGCCTATTGCCCATATATCAACTGGATTCTTTCTAAATGATGGGTAACTACTGACCACTTAAATCTGGTGTAATTACTTGGCAACCAATGGGTGAATAACTTTGACCTGCAACATTTAACCTGCTGACCAGATGACCCCAAAATCAATAAGTTATTTATTCAAGCAAAAAGCCCCACAAATATGAAGTTTGAGTCAAACTGAGTGATGCATAGATGTGGCATATGTGAAAGACTGAAGGTTTGGGTTGAACAGTTACACTTGAAATATGCTCAAGCATTTAGAACAATTTATTGTGACCTTGACCTTTGACCTCAACATCAATAGGCTTCTTCCCTTATTGGTAGGTAAGCCATATATGACAGATGGAAGGTGCAGATTGAAAAGTTTGCCTGAAAATGACTCTACACAAGAAGTGGGTGCTGTGAACTTGACCTTTGACCTCAAAATCAACAGGTCTTTTCCCCTGTTGGCAGAGAAGCGATATCAGTGCTGGAAGGTTTGGTATGAAAAGTCTAGCTTTAAATGTGTCCAATACCTTTTCAAAGAAGTGGAACCCTGACCTTTGACCTTGTGACCTCAAAATCTATAGGATTCTTCTCCAACTTAGTAGGTGAGCTATATGTGAAAGATCAAAGAATTGGGATGAAAGGGTTGGCTTAAACTGCATCCACAGGCTTTTCAAAGAAGAGGCTCCTGTGACCTTGACCTTTGACCTTTTGACCTAAAAAAAATTATGGTTCTTCCCCTGTTGGTAGGTGAGCTGTATGTGAAAGATGGAAGGTTTGGGATGAAAATTTTGTCTCAAAGAGTTATTTCTGGGGGGTGCAAACACACCCCATAACTTCAAAGAATATAGGTCGCAGTGACCTAATTTCAGGTTTGCAAGGAGATCTTTTTATAACCTCTAAGACTGCATAGGGTTCATAGCCCTAGCCCCTATGGTTACGATTTGTGCCCTGCTAACGGACGGACGGCTGGTCGGACGGCCGGCCGGACGGACAGACGGAAGGACGCCGGACAAAGACCCATCGCTATAGCCCAGCATGACTGAAAGTCAGCTGAGCTAAAAAGGATATATACACACTTGCATACGGATGGTGTACATTATTATAATCATTATTATTAACGACAATAAATATTTATGGGGGGATTGTCATGTACACCGTATTTAGTCAATTTCTTAAAGTACAAATTAAATGTATTTCCGGATGATATTCAATGTTTAGGGTTAGAGAAATTCATGTGAAGGTCACAATTTGTTATTGGAACTAATATTCTAGTGGTCAAGAATAACTTGCATAAAACTTGCATAATAAAACAAATAAACACAAACGTATCACACAACACTTTATTGTAGCAAACATTCTCGGCCAAAGTAACAACAATACAAAAACTTAAAATACACAAAATAACAGGAACTCGCTAACTTTCATATAAATAATCATATCACTTAATTATTTCAAGAAGAATATTTGATGTGTCTGTTTTTTAAATGAAAAAAGTATATGCTAGAGTCATAAAGAGGCGATTTTGTAAAAGCCCATTCTGCTTACTTTAAAACATATATTTGAATTATTTGTTCCCTGCGCTTGGCTATGCCCATTTACAATTTACAAATAGCACGTACATTTTCATTGCATCTAACACAAATTTATTTTGCAATAAATTATATTAAAAAATATATCTGGTAGATATATTTATATATACTTAAAATTTGACATAAGTTCACCACGGGTATATTTCTAATTCTCTCAGAAAAAAACAACAAATATCAAATAAAAAGTAATAAGATGAATAATTTAAAATTTGTTCTAAATGTCAGGAGGTGAACATAGCCAGGATTTAAATTAATATAAAACTGATTTATTGGTCCTCTTAATGCTGCAAGCTACAAATTTTGTATGTTGAATCGGTATTTACGAGGCCTGATAACATGAATTCATAATAAAATACGTATTTTTTTATTTAAAAATTGTATTTTTTTACACATTCAATTACCATTTACAATAAAACTATACAAAAACACAGTAAATGAAACTAAAATAGAATATGAACTTAGCATATATGAATCTTTCAGTCAAATCAATAGGGTATTACTTGTATGATGACCTGTAATGTCTTTCACTAAGACGGTATTCTAAATGTCAGGAAGTGAACATAGCCAGGATTTAAATTAATATAAAACTGATTTATTGATAACATGAATTCATGATAAAATACGTATTTTTATATTTAAAAATTGTATTTTTTACACATTCAATAACCATTTACAATAAAACTATACAAAAACACAATAAATCTTTTAGTCAAATCAATAGGGTATTACTTGTATGGTGACCTGTAATATGTCTTTCACTATGACAGTGTGGTAATATACAAGATTTAAGTTGATTTATGCTTGACTTAAGTTCATTTGTACACCGTCCGCACTTTTGGCCGCACGCACTTTAGTAGGTTTGTTAACAGTGGAAATCTGCGTGCACGTGTGCGTGCACGCATGCGTGCACGCGTTTTAGTAACAACTCACCGCGGTAACCAAACCAGTTTTAAGTTTTTACATGCGTGAAAATTATAAAATGAACAATGACACTCGCTAAAATGCAAGTCAAAGTATTCTACTCACAATTATTTACATTTAGCCTTGGCCCTGACCTCTGTAAAGGCTTCACTATCGGTTCCTGGCCAAATTTCGTCCAACCCAGCTTCTACCGCTGATTCACAGTGTCGGCCAGCTTTATGCGTTCTTACAACGCATGCCGTAAAGAATGCACACGCATAAAAATTAAATTTAAACCCTGACACCAGGTGGCGCTCTAAGCTGGTGCGTCAACACTATCACAGTCTGATTAAAGCTCACGAGTAATATTGGTGTGTGCATTGGTACAAACACAAATGGAATTTTATAAATGCACATTATCCAAAAAACTGCACTATACTTCAACATGTATGATTAGGTTGCAAATAATTAATCCTGTAAAGAGAATTTAATATGTTGATGTAAGCGACTCCTCGCTTCTGTAAATACTGATTCTTTTCCTTTGTTTCCTGGAGTTATTTTTTTCATTTCCAGCTCATTTCTTACATATTTCAAGAGTGATGTAAAATGTATTCTTTTTTCGGCACATTTCTGTACATGGATATAATATTTGGCTTGTATAACGAGGTAATTAACATTTAATAATGTTTGGGGGCTTCTATTTCCTTTTGATCCGAATATAATATCCTGACTGGTCAACAAAATTTTCTCATCTTCATTGATTGAATTGTAAAAACTGCTGAGATCGTTCCAAAATAACGTCACAGTTGAAAAATCTGTGTTCAATATCATCTTTATGTATGTTACAATAATCGCAAAGAGGGTTAGTCGTTATTTTCATTCGATATAACATTTCTTTGAATGGTATTATACGATGAAGAAATCTAAATTGTAAATCTTGTAATTTGATTGATTCGTTACTGAAAGTGAGTGGCAAGCTAATGCTAGAATTAAAATCACTCTGCCATAGTTGTGTGACCAATAGACCTGTGCTATCGCTGTTTCTGCTTTACTCTTTATAAGGGTATTGTAGAAAACTTTACTTTTACAACTCAAAATATTATAATAATATAAAGGTGATATTCTAAATCTTAATTCTCTATCACAGTTGCTGTAGTCAATTTCTTCACTATTTTTTTTATAGATTTCCAACTTCGTGGAATGTGTTTCAGGAGTCTGTGATATTCGATAAAATTTGAATTTATTCTGTACTTTGTCATTAATTGATTCATTGTTAAGAAATTACGTTTTTTGTCTATTAAGTGGGCGATTATACCAATTTTTTATAAAAGAAAGTCTGCCTTTTATAAATAAGATGTATTAAATCGTTGTACCATATGTTCTCGTTAATAATATCTTGAACAGTTAGGGGTTTGCTTTTGCTATAACAATCTTGAAGAAATGCCAATATATCTCTATACATTGGCGACAGATTGCTTGATGTTGGTTTGAAAGAGCGGGATGTTAAAATGTCATGTAGTGATAATACAGTTTCGTTAAAGCAAGTTCATACTAAATGTGACAATACGGAGTCCTGGTCTTTAAGAGACGGGAAAGACAAGCCCTTTTTAATCGATTTATTCAGAATATCTATATGTCACTTTTAATCCACCTTCGCACGTTTGTTTAATCATAACCATGTTTAATTTTTGCTTTTTTACCCATCCATATAAAGTCGTTTAATAGTTGTTGTATTTGCGTAAGATACGGTTTGGGTATATGAAACACTGACATACAGTATAGTAATTTTGGTATACCAAGTGTTTTTGTGATAAGTACTCTTCCTTTTAGTGTCAAGTTTCTCCTTTTCCATGACTGAAATCGATTCCGAATTTTTTTTATATTTTCTTTCATATAATTAGCTGCTGTAGCTTCTTCAGTTTGACAGAATGTTATACCTAAAGTTTTAAAGTTCCCGTATGTCAATCTGACTGGCAAATCTCCATCTTCCTTTCCAGCCCTTGTTCCTAACCATCGGGCTTCAGTTTTATTCATATTAATCTTTAAACCTGAAACCTCATGAAAACTATTAATGATGGCGAGAATATGTTTACCAGAATCGGTATCAGCCACAAAGTACATTGTATCATCGGCGAGCTGTGATATCTTTATTTCTTCCCCCTTTATATTTATTCCTTTTATTCTATTGTTTTGACGAATATGGCTAGCTAGTATTTCGATGCTTAGGATAAATAAATAAGGTGATAGAGGACAGCCCTGACGGACGCCTCGTTTTATAGTGAAGAAAGAAGAAAAGTAACCATAATTTTGTATTGTACTGGAGGCATTAAAATATAAATTTTTGACCCATAATATCATTTTCTTTCCAAAGTAAAATTTCTCAAGCGTTTTCCAAATGAATGGCCATTCTAATCTGTCAAAAGCTTTCTCATTATCGAGCAGGAGCATAATATTACTGATATTTTTATTGCTAGTATGGTTAATAATATCTTGAATTATCCTTATTAATGTAACGCCCTGGTATAAAACCAATCTGATCAGAATGAATAAGATTTGGCAGCATCTTTTTTAAACGATTTGCAATTATTTTTGCTAATATCTTATAATCAATAGGTAGAAACGATATCGGTCTCCAATTTTCTATAAGTTTTCGATCTTTTCCTATTTTTGGTATAAGAGATATTATTCCTCTTCTTTGTTCTATTGAAAGAAATCCTTTATCTAGAGAAAACAACAGTTGCTCATGGAAATTTCGCCAATTTAATCCCAGAAGTATATATAAAATTTGACTGTAAATCCATCCATGCCTGGACTTTTACCTTCTTTAAATTCTTTTTTAACTGCGAGAGCTTCGTATAGTGTAATTGGTTTTTCCATGTCTACTTTTTCTTGTTCATTCAGTCCAAAGATTTCACTATTTAAAAACTCACTATTTGTTAAATCTGCTATTTTTTTGTTTACTGTATACAAGGTTTCATAAAACAGTTCACATTCCTCTAATATTACTTTTGGGTTCGTTATATCTTCTTGCCCCTTTTTGATACATGTTATACATATATTTTTGTAATTTCTTTTTTCTAGAGACAAAGTATTTCGTATTTTTTTTTCACTAAATTCATACCATCTTTGTTTACCTCTAATTATAGAGCCCCTTGTGGAAAAGTTATACAATTCATTTAATTTTGTTTTCACTTGGTCCATTTTTCGTTTCGTTTCCTCGTCAAACGGGTTTTCATTTATTATTTTGTTTAAGAAATTTAATTCAGTGGTCAGCTGTTTTTCCGACTTCTCTCTTTTTTCTGGCCCTCCTTTTGGAGTATTGTATTGTGTGCCTCTTAATTCACACTTAATGGTGTCCCATACAATATGCCTATTTTCATAAACTTTATATTTATCGATCAACTCATGTATAAGCTGTTTTGTTTTATCTGTATACGAATCATCTGCTTAAAGGTCATTATTAAATTTCCAGTATCCTGGTCCTCTGCGGACAAAGAGGTCACCTGTCAGAGAAGCTGAAATTATACAATGGTCAGAGGAAATTGTGGGTTTAATATCAGCTGACGTTACGTGTGGTACAAGTGTTTCTGACATTAACCACATATCAATCCTGGACAAAATTCTCGGTGTTTCTTGCGTTCTTGTGTAAGCCCGTGTGTGTGGATTGCGTGTTCGCCATACGTCATTTAATAGATATTGTTTAATTAATTTTACAAGTTGCCTACTTGGAGGACCTATTTTTTTTCGCCCTCCAATTTTGTCAATATCTGGCTGGAGGGTTATACTGAAATCACCTCCGACTGCAAGGTTGTCTCCTCTGTGAGGGAAAAGGAGGTCATTTAATTGTTCAATAAAGGTTAACTGTTGTTACTGATGATCTTTCGATGGAAAATATACATTTATTAGTGTAAAGTTTGTTTCATCAATTTTGACTTCTGATAATAAAAATCGACCATCTTTGTCGATAGTAGATTTCATTACTGTTATATTTATATCCTTTGAGAACAATACTGCAACTCCCTTACTATTTCCTGTGCCATGAGAAAACATAATATCCGATCCCCATTCCCGCATCCAAATCTGTTCATGCTGTAGTTTGCCATGTGTTTCTGGTAAAAATATGATACTTTGTTTTAGTTGTTGTAACCAATTAAAAACCTTATTTCTTTTTACTTTATCTTGCAGACCTCTCACATTAAAGCTGTGGAGCTGAAAACTGAAAGACATGTAATTTACTATGTAATTGTAAAAAGAAAGACGGTTAAGGCGAGATTAAAGTTCAAATAATACAACACTTCACTCCGGACTCTAATTTGTAATAAAATGGTCACTGTAGCTAATACTGTGTAGTTAGCAAACGTATTACTAATTTCTGGACTGTTAAGCGCAGAGATTTTCTTTGTTTTCTTGCATTCAATTGAAGTTTTCGATTTGCAAAACACTAGCATGTATGGACATAAACTGTGTAAGCAATAACCGAACGGCGTTTTGCGAGAGGCAGGGTCTGCTAACATTAAAGAAATAATCAAGCCAAATATGAAAATGATTGGCTCAACCGTTTTAAGCATGCTCTTAGTTTAGATATTTAGATATTGAGAACAAATATTAATTTTTCTGTTGAAAAATATTTAAAAAAATATGCGAAATGACAGGGGTAGTTTTTAGGGCTAGATCAATATATTGAGGTGAGGTCTACTCCTCTATCATCATTTAACAAACAATTTAAACATTTGTACATGCAAAGTTGTTATTTTATTTGACCGTGGATACAATCACTTTGTGTAAAGATTTTTCATTTAATATTAACTCTGCGCAATCGGAGTTGATGAGCCGTTAGGTTGAGTGGCGCTCTGCACGTTACTCGGTGAAGGATCTTCTCTCAACGCGTTTTCCCATTGACTGAAGGACTGTAGAGTCGCAAAGGTTTTTACATTTGAACGAAAATCCCTGATGATCACATTACCATCTGTGGTCCAACAATTTTTGATGAAACCCTCTTGCTTCAGCTGACGGGCATCTTTAAACATACGTTGTCTTGGTTTAGTAAAGTCATCGTTAATGTATTTGTCTTTTGCATTGTTGTCTGCAAACCTTAGTTTTCCTTTTGCGCGATAAAGAGTAGTTTTTAGGCGGTGCGAGTACAGTTTTACAAGAATCGGTCTTGGTTTCCCTTCTCCGTGTTGTCGTCCCACACGATGTGATTGTTCGATGTCTTCTATAGTTAAGTCTATGTTTAAGTATGTTTTGGCCATGTCTACTATCAGTTTATCAGTGGATTCGTCTTTCTGCTCTGGCCAATTATTTACGATGTGCAGAGAATTTCTGCGTGTATATTGTTGTTGCTTATCTAGTTGTTCTTCAAGATTGCCCACAAAAAAAACTGAGCGACTGGATATGGTTCTTAAGTCTGTTCACTTTTTCTTCAAGCTCTCTGGTTTTTTCATTCACTGCTTCGTCTATTATAGACTTCAGCGCATTCTGAACAGGTTCTGATTTTAATGCGTCCGCTAAATACTTTGTAAATTTGTCAGTGTCGCTAATGCTAAGGATATCATCACCGGCCAGGCTTGCATGCATTTGCGACAGGGGTTGTTCGTCTGATTCGTCAAACTGATTGCTAGTGCTCATATACTGTTTCTTTTTCATTTGGTTTGGGGGGGGGGGGGGGGGGGGAACCGAAGAATCACTGATCAACCGCTTTCCATGATCTTTGGTATTTCGGTGTCCCTTGTTGCTCGAGGACGTGTTGGTGGCGAGGGATTTCCCAGGGGAGTTGTGACTGTCTTTGTCAACTCTCGTTGACATTGTGTAACATGCACTCAGTGCCACGGTCACTAGGCTGAAACCTATGCCTAGAGCCCTGGGCTCAGGTTGTGTGAATCATGCAATAAACAGTTTTCAGTTTCTGCTTTAATGCCAAATATTATTTAATATAGTTTTATTCACTTGTTAAAAATGTTATTTAGAATTTGCATGCAAATTCTGAAATATCTTGGTTCAGTATTTTCTGTAATATATTGCAAAGAGAGAGTAGCCGACCTTACCTGCTGCCTACTCGTGTAGCGCCATCTATCCGTTCTATCTATTGTGTAAATTTCTGATTGGTCGAACGAGTCCGGAGATATAAGCATTGATGTCTACAGCGTGAACGTGAATGTAGGTGGCGCCACCTGTGATAAAATCAAGAAAGCTATGCTGGATGTTTACGCATGCCGAATTTCAGGTAATTTGGTCAAACCACTGCAGAGATACGAGTGATTTAAACCCAAGGCAGACAAACAGATTGCCGCTGTGCAAAAATGGCTGAGGTGGCGCCACCATTTTTGTGCATGTTATAAAGCTATCCAAGGGCTACATTTGTACATTTTTTTTCCTGATCGGTCAAACGGTTCCCGAGATATGTGGGTTTATGTGTGGAAACAGACGCACAAATGGACGCTGGGCAGAGACGAAAGGTCAAGGCCAATTGGTTAGGCACAAGTTCACATGATGATTGGTGTAAGTTTCGGAAAAATCCGTCCAGTAGTCTCAGAGTTCTTCTCCGGAAACGAACGCGGCGGCGGCGGAACCCGGTCAAAAACATAGTATCCGTAAAACTTCGTTTTGGCGGATACAATTAATTTACCTCAAGATTACTTCAAATCTGGCTTATATTTCTTTGTTATACTTCATCAACCTATCCAATTTTCAAGTTCTAAACAATTTCTTATACAAATAACTAGGTTTCCAAGTTTAAACCAAGAAGTCTTTCCTATTCAGCATCACAGGAAATTAATTACCTGGGTATAAATCATTTTAATACACGCCTTTTACCAGACAGAAATGAAAAGCTTACATCTCTCTGAAACTGGCTCAAAAATTAAATCTTCAGCTCCGTCGATTACATTCGAAGTCCCGCGACAACTCTCAAATGGATGTTTATTATATTTCAAATTGTTTATGATATTTTAATCATTTTTTATACGTATATTTACTATATAAAAACAGAAATGGTCACCTAACAATCTATATTAATAATATGTACATTTAAGCGAGTAATAAGCAAATAAATAATATCCTTGTTATACATTATCACAAATGAAATGAAATACCTAGGTTTAAATCCCTTAAATACACCCACTTGCATCATTTTGAAACTCGCTCCGAAATGAAATCGTTCAGCTCGCTCCACTCTAGAAATCCCGCTGCTTATCACACGTATTTTATTACATATTATGTAACCATGATATTTTAAATTTGTATATAGCTAAAATTTACAACATAAACACAACGGTCCTCATATGTCTACAGTTAAAATTTACATGAACATATAAGCCTATGATAAGCGATTGAAAACAAAATTTTACTTAATATTACATTAATTTTCCGACTATATGCAGAAATTACTGACAATCATATATTATCACAGCCTTCTTTTAAATCAAACGACCCACTAGTTCCTGGTGTACTTTATTTTTTTATACCAACAGACTGTCACATCAAATGTAGGTCAACTTTAAATAAACTTCAAATGTTGCTTAAATTTCTTCGCTATACAGCATTGAAGATGAAATTAAGTATTTATCTTTAAACCACTTTTTTCTATATCCCAGCATATAACTAGAAAAAAAACCCCCATCTTGCATCCAAATTCTATTTTTACATCCAATAGAAAAAGCAAATACAGTTCTTTCGTCATAAACGACTTTACAACGGAATATCATATTCAAGGTTAAAGTAAATACATGTACAATACATCAAAACTCTCAACTGACAAAAACCTGGCAGCGTATATCTGAACATCACTTTTGATCTAAATATCAATCCGATTTTCTTACACAACTACGTTTTCTAAGACCTACTAAGTTTAAATACGGGTTTTCTGTATCTGTGATTAAAATAACTTTCATATTTACTGTGTGGCTATGAAAAAAAATCCATATTTCATTCGCACAGTTATTTCAGTTATTATATGCAATATACAGCAAGACTCGTACACGTTGTTCTCCCGCAAGAATAAAACACAAATCTACGAATCGATAATAAAATTAATAAAAATATATCGGACAAATGTTAGATTTACATATATTTTTAAAACTTCACATTAAGCAACTACAGTAATCTCGTCATAACGAATCATCAGCATGACAGCTACACATACAATTAACATGTATACAATGGATCAAAATGCTCGCCTGACAATAGAATTGGAAGATAAACTTTAAACCAAACCTTTCTGATAAAGATACTTACATATCTACAACATATACTTTATTTGCACAGTTATTTCAATTATACAATTATACTGCGCACTGTACATACCTTTCCCCTCCTAAATAATGTCAGAATACAACAGCCAGTCTATGAATCTATAATAAACTAACCGAAATGTACCCGACAATTAGATATTTTTAGAAAACTGTAAATTAGAAAAAGCAATTATATCACTCTCCTCATACACTCCTTCAGAACGAATAATCAGTAAACAAAACTAAATTTTATGCACGTACAATGCATCAATGGTCGTCTTATAATAATTTGGCAGACTGAATTCAAACATAAATTGACAACTTAAAAACGAAGCCAATGCTTACAAATTTTCTTACATTTTTCTCATATGTTCTCACAGGTTTTCCAAGATGTACTTACTATCAATAAAACTTGACTTTACTCCAGACTAATTAATTAATATAACTGTCGTACTTACCGTGTCTTTAAGATAACAAGACAACAAGATATTCATACTTTATTCGTACAGTTATTTCAATGAGTATATGCAATATACAGCAACACTCGTACACATTATTCTCCCACCCAAGCAGTGTCAGAATACAACACCTCTACAAATCTTTAATAAAATTAATAAAAATATGTCGGACAAATGTTAGATTTACATATTTTTTTTAAACTATAAATTACAATAACTACAGTAATCTAGTCATAACGACTCATCATCATGACGGGCTAACGTCATACCGTGTATATATACAATGAATTAAATTTCGCCTGACAATATTACTTGAAGATAAGTCCGAACATAAACTGATAACATTACACCAAACCTTCTGATAATGATATACTAAGATATCCACAACATATACTTTATTTGCACAGTTATTTCTATTATATACAATGCAATATACAGCGATACTGTACATACTTTTCTTCCGCCTAAATGATACCAGAATACAACAGGCAGTCTATGAAGCTATAATAAAATAACAAAATATCTGACAATTGTCAGATTTTTTTAAAAAAAGAAATGAATTAGAATAAGTAATAATAATACTGTACACTCCTTCAAAACGAATCATCAGCTAACAAAGCTAAATTTAATGCATGTACAATGCATTGAAATCTCTCCTCTTAGAACCATTTAACAGACTGAATTCGAACATCAATTGTCACCTTAAAACGAAACCGTTTACAGATTTTCTTACATTTTTTCCTCCTACATTTTCTAACACATTTTCTAATATGAACTTATTTTTAATAAACTTTATTTTTCTCCAGACTAATTAATTAATATAACTGTCGTACTTACCGTGTCTTCAAGATAACAAGACAAGATATATTCATACTTTATTCGTACAGTTATTTCAATTAGTATATGCAATATACAGCAACACTCTACACATTCTCCCGCCCAAGCAGTGTCAGAATACAACACATCTACAAATCTTTAATAAAATTAATAAAAATATGTCGGACAAATTTTTATTAATTTTATTAAAGATTTGTAGATTTGTCAGATTTACATATTTTTTTAAAACTATAAATTACAATAACTACAGTAATCTAGTCATAACGACTCATCATGACGGCCTAACGTCATACCGTGTATACAATGGATCAAAATGCTCGCCTGACAATATTACTTGATAAGTCCGAACATAAACTGATAACATTACACCAAACCTTCTGATAAAGATATACTAAGATATCCACAACACATACTTTATTTGCACAGTTATTTCTACTATACAATACAATATACAGCGATACTGAACATACTTTTCTTCCGCCTAAATGATACCAGAATACAACAGGCAGTCTATGAAGCTATAATAAAATAACAAAATATCTGACAATTGTTAGATTTAAAAAAAAAAAAGATACGAATTAGAATAAGTAATAATAATACTGTACACTCCTGCAAAACGAATCATCAGCTAACAAAGCTAAATTTAATGTATGTACAATGCATTAAAATCTCTCCTCTTGGAATCATTTAACAGACTGAATTCGAACATCAATTGTCACCTTAAAACGAAACCAATGTCTACAGATTTTCTTACATTTTTTCCTCCTACATTTTCTAACACGTTTTCTAATATGAACTTATTTTTAATAAAACTTTATTTTTCTCCAGACTTATTATTCAAAATAATGGTCGTACTTACCGTGTCTTCAAGAAAACAAGACAGCAAGATATTCATACTTTATTCGTACAGTTATTTCGATTATAATATGCCATATACAGAGACACACCACATTTGTTTTGCCCAAACAATAAGTCCATGAATCGTTAATAAAATAACTAAAAATACCCGATAATCATACATGATAGACTATGCTATCAAATCGTCAAACAGTGGCAAACAACATATTCTCGTAGTAAACGAATCAGCAGCACAAAGGCTAAATTTAATGTATATACTAATGTTAAAATTCTGATCTGATAACAAGCCTCCATCCGTACATCATGTGAGAACTTGAAAGTAAATGCTTTATGATAGTTTTCTAAGAAGTGTTTTTACTTTTAATACAAATTATCCACTTCCGTGTAAAATTAAAATAAATGTTTCATGCTGAACGTTTATTCAGTACTACAACATATTGATACTTTATTCGGACACTCCAGGTATTTCAATCATTCGACACAATATTCAATCCACTCATTATTCGTATGCCCTGGTCCTATCTATGCACAATAGCAAGTCTATTAATAACAGATCAAATATGTGAAACAATTTTAGACTTTTTTATATCAAACTATATATATCAATACAATTAACAACTATAGCTGGCCTCCCATAACTAAAATTAGTATCAATCCAAAAATAAAAATATATTGTTGCATCATGCTCACCTGAAAACAGCCGGCGTGGCTACATATCAATAATCACGTTCATGCGACAACATACATGCGACCCTACATACGAATACAAGGCAAGATGTGTATATCGAGAAAAGTAAAAAAGAATTTATATCTAACAACTACAACGGTCATTTTTAATTGATTTTATGGATTTGAAACCTTGGACGTATATTGTGCACTGGTTCGAATAATCCAAGCATCAAGATTTTAATTAACACAAGAACTGAAATCCACTCTTAATATGCAAGCAGGGAATAATTTTTATCACGTTTCGCTTTCCGTACCCAATCGTATTCGGGATAATAACAAGGTTCAGTATAAATCTGTTGATCCTGTTGTAAGAGAAAGTGCCCGATTTCCGAATGATTAGATCAAATTATAATTCCAGAAAGCCTGGTATACAATTTATATAAACTTTTAGAACAAAAATCCTCAATGCAGGAATCTTCTTAAAAAGTTCATTTTCAACTATATATCTACTTAAATAACAGACGACTAAGTTTTATACACATTTACAGATTAAAAACGCCATATGTTTATTCACTCGCAATATAAAAAATACTATTCCCTTCTAAGATTTTACTCGTATCAGTCTACAAAATACAAGTGCACACATATATATATATATATATATATATATATATATATATATATATAATGCAAAGTAAAACAAAACACTTCTCAATATTATTTCTATTCAATACATACTATGTAAAAAAAAACATAGGAATATTTCACATTTATATTATTCAAGTTTATTCCATAATTCCTCTTCGACTTCCTGGTATCCCTCACCAGCTTCATCATAGTTGTGTACATGGCTGCCCCACACTCCACCAATCAGGGCGTCTAAATAAACCGGAGACTAATTTTCCCCTTTCAAATAAAATTTGGTAAAACAAATTACAAATGATTATTTGAAGATGTCACTACAGACTGCCCAACAGTCATGAAGGGCCCGATGTCATTACAACCCCCCCCCCCCCTACTTTTAGTGTACTCTCAGTGGAGTAACTTTAAAATAGTTCCCCCTTCGACTAATACTTGCAAAGTATGAATCCCTGTAACACGGAGTTACTCCTCACCTTTTTTTTAATTATTTCCTTAAATTATCAAATAATACATTCGGCAAACTACTAGTCTCTCTTCAAATTTTTGCTTTCAAATTGGGGTTACCTCTTTCCCATCTACGCATCAAATTATAATAGCATACTTACTCCGCTTTGGCTTCGTACGGCTGTCTGTCCCCCCCCCCCCCCATCCATTATTTTCTGACGAAAGGCTTCCAAACCGGTATATTAATCTTCTCTTTTCTAATTACCCATATTATAAAAATTAGCAACCTATCTCGTCTTTCCCCATAAAACTTCACACGTACAATTACTTCGCATGTCCTCTTCCCCATATATGTATTTGTAAAATAACATACCTCGTCCTTCAACTTCAGATTCTCGGGAATCTTTCTGAATACTTACTTGTTCCTATCATCTGGTGAAGCAAAAGGAAGCTTCGTATTTGCCAGACCTAAGATCGCCCTAGCTCAGTCAAATTCATGGTAGGTTGAAGTTATGAGATTCCACACGTTATTAAACATCGCACATTACAGGCAAGTCAATCAAAAATATCTGTTACTAGCAGGATTGTTTTTTATTCCATTTATAACACCTTAATCTAAACTAAATACATTGAAAAAATAAACTATGCTTATATTGTGGATCTCATCCATGCCCAAACGTCCAAACGTCATCACCGGTACTTAGAAAAACCCGGAGTGAGACTATACGGACTGGGGCTCCACAGTAATAATCATCGCACCCCGAAACAGCTGCCTATAACGCGAGTAAAGCTTCTAATACATGTAACATTGTTATTAAACAACAATCTATACAATATATATTATAAGCGGTTGTTTCGGGGTGTGCCGATCATTACGTTAGACTCCGCCCGAATCCTTGTTTTTAACCAACTGCTTCATACAAGTCAGCCTGACACCTGCACGCCTGGCTTTTGGCGCGAAAGTCTCGGCAACGTCACCCTTGAGTAATTGCACCTGCACGTTTCAAATGGGACCTGCCCGCAGAGACGATTACGATTTTTGACCCGCACATACAACAGAATTATATTGGCAATGACGGGGCTTTGGCAGTAATCTAACTTCAAAACATCAGGTCATTGGTAAAATCTACATTTACTCAAGATTAAAATCTCAATTACTTCAAAATACCCCATCAAAAAACGTAAACACCGTATTTCTCTCCAATTTTCAGAGACCATGCAGCCGCGATAGCGCAGATATTGAAGGGAACATTGCTATTTATTTATAGTAACCCGATCGAATTTAATGTGTGGTTGTGTCTGCGTTGAGAGAATCACTCTTCAATAAACAAACTACGGTTTCAGCATGCTTGAAATTATTTATTTTTTCGAGTTGAGGATTGATTTGTCAGGAAGGGTTGGCGATTTCTCGTGACAGTGTTTGCCATGGTATTCATTAATATCCATGAGTCTTTTTTGCAGCAATCGACTTGAAACTTACAGGATTGACTGACAACCCAAGGTCCTGGAACCCTATTGTTCTTCGTCAAAATCGGCCGACGGTCAAGGTCAAGGACATCGAAAACCTGATTTGGCGATATCGTACTTTAAGATACACTAGGGGCCACAGGTTTGAAGGAATCATTTTCAAACTGATATATCTTATATCACACACCATTATCTCGAAATTGTTTTCATTTTTAATATGACCGCTAGGGGGCGCTGCAGTCAATACACCACGGCATATACTTTTGGGGTCATATCTCCAAAACTATATAAGTTACCCACATAAACTGTAGCTCATTTTGTAGGACATTTCATGGCCTTTCATATGACATGTAACTAGCTTAATCTGCATTTACCAAGGTTACGCTCTTTGGGGTTAAAACATGATAATTTGAAAAATATTCATGCTATATTTTCTTTCTTTGTCAATTTTTAAGCTACAGAGATCTGGTTTTCGTTGTTTCGTAGATATTGACCAGCTAGACATGATAAAACAAAATGTTCAACGGGCTCAACTTTTCAGCAATCGCTCTGAAAGTCACTCAGTTAATTGAAAATTGACAGTTTCCTCTGTCTGTCCCTCTGTCTGTAATTTCAACTTCCGGCAAGCGTGTGACCTTTGGTCATCTTGTTTGTTGCTTGCCGGAAATCTCCGATTTCGGCAAGCAGGTTGGTCAGTCGCGGATGTCTGTTTGTTACTTGCCGGAATCAAAGATTTCGGCAAGTATGTTGGTCAGTTCTGTATGTTTGTTTCTTGCCGGAATCAAAGATTTCGGCAAGCATGTTGGTCAGTTCTGTATGTTTGTCTGTCTGCGCTCTACAGGTCGCAATTCTGCAGCGATTGCTTTCAAACTTACACAGCTAGTAGATAATCAAATATCTGGAAGCCTATTGTTTGTGCTCATTATAGGTCAAAGGTCAAGGTCATCGAAAGTTTGCAAAACAGTTTTTAGCTCAGCTGACTATAAGTCATCTGAGCTATAGTCGTGGTCCATTGTCCGTCTGTCCGTCCGTCCGTCCGGATGTCCGTCCGTAAGACTGGCACGTTTCGACACCATTGGACCTACGAATCTGAAATTCGGCATACAGTTCGATGTCCCCGAAAATTGGGTCAATAAGACTTCGTTCCTTCGAGATATTAAGGAAAACATCTTTTTTTTATTAGAAATCTATTTTCACACTTCATGACTGCCTAATTTCAAAACCACTCATCTGGTTTTCTTCATATTTATCATAAATTTTCCTCTATATAGTTCCTATGTACATGTCAGAAATAAGGTCAGTATTATTTTATTTAGAAAAGTTATGGGCCCAAACATAATGGACTTTGTAAAAAAATCAGGAAAGATATTTGGTCACTTAAGACCAAAAGTGTTGAAGGTAGGGACTTTTTTTTCAGTAATACAACTTTAATTAATCAAAATTTATTTGTATACCAAAAATTAGATCAAAATCTGTTAATTTTTTTTTTAAATATTGGCAAAAATATAAAATTGGTACCTTAAATTTTCCCAGGTTTGACCATGCCACGTTGTTTCTTGTAAGAATATTTGATTTAATTTTCACAGTTGGTATATAAATAGATTTAATCTGTTAAATTCTTAAATTTGAAAGTAAAAGCTTAAAAATTATTCTTGTTATTGAAGTTTTTCTGAGACTCTAATGTATATTCATTCGAACCTCCAGACTAGCCATGTCTGGTCCTTACAGCCTTGTCTGGGTAAACGTATTAGTGATGCAACACTGCTTTTACAAATGTAGAATCACATGTGGCAACCCTGACCCCCCCTCCCCCACCCACCCAACCAGATATGTTGTATTACTTACATTCTTACACATCTGGTTTTCTTTATATTTACCATATATATTCCTCAATATAATTCCTATGTACATGCCAGAAATTTAGTCTGTATTATATAATTTAAAAAAGTTATGGGCCCAAACATAATGGACTTTGTAAAAAAGTCAGGGAAGATATTTTGTCACTTAAGACCAAAAATGTTAAACCTAGAAACTTTTTTTCAGTAATACAACTTAAGTTAATCAAAATTGATTTGTATACCAAAAATGAGATCAAAATCTGTAATTTTTTTTTTTCAAATATTAGCAAAAATATAAATTTGGTACCTTAAATTTTGCTCAAGTTTGACCATGGCATGTTCTTTCTTGTAAGAACATTTGATTTACTTTTCACAGTTGAAATATATATATGTATATATATATATATATATATATATATAAATATATATATATATGTCAAGGCCCAGATCCCGATCAGGATTTGGTCCGGCCTAAACCCCGATCGGGATCTGGTCCAGCCCTTGTCCAGACCAGATCCCGATCCTGGTTTAGGCCAGACCAAATCCCGATCCGGATCTGGTCTGGCCTAAACCCTGATCAGGAACTGGTCTGGACCAGTTCCTAATTGAGATTCCATGGCAGACTAGAGCAGGCTTTTGGCTAAACATTATATTCCAAAAGGTTGAGACATGAAAATAATAAACCAAGTTGTGTAAAAATATGATTTTATATATATTAATATATGTAATAAAAACATGAATATATACATATATTTAGTTGAAAATGTTGATAAAAGAAGTTATAAATTGTTGGTTTTATGAAATCAGGACTTTTCATTTGAATGTAAGCTGTTTATGATTGATACAAGTTAAGAATATCCATATTTGAAAACGGGGGATTGAAAACTTCATATGATACTTAACTTCTTATACATGTCATCCATCTAACAATTCATTCTACCTACAAAACACATCAAATATATACACTTATGTACACAGTGAGGCAGCTTAAACTAGTTCAATTATTATATAAAAATTGAATAAACAATCTGATGAAAATACTGGAAATAATAATTCATCTTGAAAAATAATACAAGGACTTGTAAATTAATAACAATAAATATAATCACTCAATTAATTCAAAATTAAATATTAATTAAGTTATTAAGATACAATAATTAACACTGACTACAAATTAAATTAACATTTGTCATTGCTTATTAAGTTATAATTTCAGACATCCTGTCAGGGATATAGGCATGCTCTGAATCTAGGTCTGGGCTGACCTGAACCTTGATAAGTTCAGACAGGAACTCATTCTCTTTCCTAAAAGTTAATGATCGGGGTTTAGGACGGACCAAATCCTGATCGGCATCTGGTTCGGACCAATCGGCGAGTGGTCCAGACCAGATCTCAATCGGGATTTGGTCCGGCCTAAACCCGGATCTATTTACTCTGTTAAATTCTTAAATTTGAAAGTAAAAGCTTAAAAATTATTCTAGTTATTGAAATTTTTCGAGGCTCTAATGTATTTACATTTTGAACCTACAGGCCAGCCATGTCTGGTCCCTACAGCCTTGCCTGGGTGAACTGATTAGTGATGCAACGCTGCTATCACAAATATAGGATCACGTGGCAACCCTGACCTCCCCCCCCCCCCCCCCCCCCCCCAGCCCAACCAGATATATTGCATTTTTTTAATTGCATTGCTGTTTCTTATCCAAAGTATACAACTTTTCCTGAATCAAGTGTTATTTCCGATATTTATTATTTTGCAAATTTCAAAAATATATTTTAAGAAAAAAAATAAATACATCTGTGTATATATTTTGTTGGTTTATTTTTAATTACAAAATTTAAAAAAAAAATGAAATATGTCAAAAATAAAAAAAAATTACTCAGACAAGTGCTTATTAAAGACGTCCATATGTTTGACTAATAACATCAAGATTTATGGCTGCATCAGCTGTTACGTGATACTGGGTAAATAATCAAAATTATTATTTCTGATAATTTTATTTCAGTTAATAAAATTAAACATTCCCAACTCCAGTTTGCTCCTTGTATAATATATTGGTTTGTTTTGATCCTTGGGTTATTTTTAACACATGAATTAGTTTCATAGCTGTTATTTTTTTTATCTGATACATATTTAAAAAAAAATAAAAATATTCAAATGTGATAAAAAATCAGATCTTAAAGACAAGTTTTCATTATGACGTCTATAATGTTAATAAGTGTCTTGACAGTGATGTGAAAGTATTCAAAAGTGAATATAATATTTTTTTTATAAAAAAAGCCATAAAACCAGGTAGTTACAATCATTATTTAAATTTGTGAAATTTACATATCCTGGATTCTCAAAGAAATCTCATCAGATGTTACTGTTAATATTTTTAAATTAAAATTATATTTTGCCCAATAATTCCTATTAATTTTTAATGAATAGTTTAACTCTCATATCATTTGTGCTAGTGGTACTTTTGGCTATGGGCAACCTGTAATTATTGAATAACAGTTAACTCCTTTGTAAACAGCATGCATGATAATTAACATGACTGGCAGTAGACATTTATTTCCTGATTCTAGTGTTAGTGCTGTGGATTTAATTTTCACAGCATGTACACATAAGCATTTCATCTGTTAAATCTGAAATTTGAAACCAATTGATAAAAAACTGTAGATGTCATTCATGTTTTCAAGCACCATGTCTTGATTGTTTTCATCAAGTCAGTGAAATGTGTGCTCCGAAGTGTTACATAACCTGTTATAACCGGTTCAACTTCTGACCTAGCTACTGCCTCTGTGATTGTCTGGGTCAGGCTGGGTCAGGCAGTAATTACCAGAGAGCCTGTCTCTCTCTCTCTCTCTCTCTCTCTCTCTCTCTCTCTCTCTGGCAGTCTAGCTCTCTTTCTCTCTCTCTTTTTCTCTCTCTCTCTCCATGACAGTCTAGCTCACTCTCTCTTGCCCTCTCTCTCTCTCTCTTTCTCTCCCATTCTCTCTCACCCCTAAGCCTACCATCCTCCCTGCACCCCATTCTGTTGACAGTTACTATAAACCAGATTAATTAGCTATGAATGTTGAAGCAATTTAGAAATGTGAATCAACTGAAATATTTATATATATATATATATATATATATATATATATATATATATATATATATATATATATTTGTTATACTGTAAATGTGTAGTTACATTTTAAACCTGGAAAAAATGATGTATTGAAAAAAAAAAGGAATTAAGGCAAATATTGTTAATTATTGCCCTGCTCAGTAGAATGGGAATTAAAATGATTTGCTTTGTTTCTCCACCTTTCTGCCTGCGTAAATATTTAATAATTATGAATAAACGTTTTTCCCTGTAAGTACTTGAATTAAATTTCATATCCTGTATGAATATGCAAGGGTGCTTTAAATCCTGACATCCCATTCCCCCAGCCCATAGGGTCCTTGCTCTTTGGCACTGTGAACAATAGTTCTATTGCTATTCCATAAAATTTAATAATTAAAGATATATACAGAGAGACTGAGGCGTTGTAACTCCCATCATAACCCCCTCCCCCCCCCCCCATTAATCCCCTCACCTGTTTAGTAGGGATTTATGGCTACTGTATACACATGATAAATAAAAAATTAGGTTTATTAAAATAATTGGATCTCATTAGACAAATGTGTAAACTGTTGAACTGTCAAAAGCTTATCAAAAAGGTAACCAATGGAAAAACATGGTCGGATCTCAAAATATTATTTGCAACCATTTCTTCAATCATATCAACCAACCATGGCCAAGATTACCTTTTCCGATCAGACTTTATCTACTTTTCATAATATTTTAAATTTTAACCTTCCAGGTGTTTAAGTAATGTTGAATGCTCCATCCCCTCTCTCTGTCTCTCTCCTTTTCTCTTTACATCCACCTCCTTGCTGCCCTCACTGTTCCCTTCTCAGAACCCAATCCATATGTCAGCCTCAGTAAACAAGAACAAGATGAATCAGATATATTCATACTTTAATATTTTATATAACTATTCATCCATGGGTACTTATATACATGCCAGAAATTATGTCAATATTGTGTAATATGTAGACATAGTGGGCATCAAAATAATGTACCATGTCAAGACTGAAGAGATATTGTGTCATACAGTCACAAATTCATAAATCCCCTCATCAGCATAGTAAATCATAACATCATATCTGTCAAATTGAAATCTTGCAGACTTCCATACACTATAGATCCTTCAACAAATAGCCTTATCATCATTTTATAACCTTATCTACTGCTTATTACTGCTGTCATTGCATTCATATTTGCTCAAATATATCGCAATTTTCAACCACTCCTAAATAGATAAAAAATAAACCTCTATATTTTACTCTATTACTCCATCAGTCAGGTTGTTTCATTTATAATTTACTCACATATTACATTACATTTCTTTATAATAGTCCAACATGTCCATATTTATAAGCTTTATCAACTCGATATAGTGTCACAGTGGACAAACATTTATAGTCCAATCACGATCAGCTGAGCGCCGTGACCCATGGGTCCCTTATTTCTTCATATCTTTGTCACCATTAGTCATATCTACTTCAACTGTAGCTCATTTTAATCGTCATTCCATGGCCTTTCATCTGTTGTGTAACTGACTCAAATTTGCCGTAACCATGGTTACGTTTTTTCGGGGAAAAGTCAAGATATAAATGGTCTTATTTTTCTAACTCTCTCAGTTTTAAGCCTAGAGAGGTCTAGTTTTTGCATCAGGTAGCATTCAATCAGTGTTATTTGATTATATTAAAAGTCTCGCAATATCTCGTACAAAATCTCGTCAAACGAGATATTTCGAGATATCGCATGGTGATAGACTAGAGTCCACAAGTACGCAGGAATCATTTTGAAACTGATATATCTTATGTCTGACATTATTATCTAGAAATGTATTTTCATTTTCCGGATATGGCCGCCAGGGGGCGTTGCACTTGAACTTCCCCAATATATGATTTTTTTGCAATATCTCCAAAACTATAAACCTCAGTTACAGAAACTATAGCTTGGTTTCTTCCTCTGGGTCTTCTCCATGACCTGGGAAAGTCATCTGGTCTAAATCTTGTTTCACTTTGTCAATATGTCTGTCTATTTGTCAGTTCTCCTAAAATTCGTCTGCTTGGCTGGTTCTTTGCCTATATAGCATTCTACAGGCCACAGTTTTGAAGAGTCCTTTTGAAACTGGTTCATGTTATGTCTTAGCCTAATATCTCGAAACTTATTTTTCATTTTCCGGATATGGCCGCTAGGGGGCCCTGCATTTAAAATTTCTTAACATATCATTTTTTGAACATATCTCCAAAACTATAAACCTCAGTCACAAAAACTATAGCATGGTTTCTTCCTCTGGGTCTTCTTCATAACCTGGGAAGGACATCTGGTCTAAATCTTGCGTCACTTTGTCAGTATGTCTGTCTGGTTTTCAGTTGTCCTCAAATTCGCCTGCTTGCTGGTTTTCGCCTATATAGCATTCTACAGGCCACAGTTTTGAAGGAATTCTTTTGAAACTGGTACATGTTATGTCTTACACAAATATCTCGAAACGAATTTTTCATTTTCCGAATTGTGGCCGCTAGGGGGCGCTGCACATGACCCTCCCAAACATATAATTTTTTGGCCATATCTCCATAACTGATTAGGCATCACTTTACCGACTTTCTGACAATTTTAATGACAATCTTGGCGTTCTTAAGGCTTTTTAAATGGTTGCGACATTCTTTCTGTATGGTCATATATGACTTTATCAATCGTTTGTTGTCACTTTCTTTCTGTATCGTTATAATGGTTTCCTTGCATTGATAAACATGCTTTTCTTGCTTGGATACATATGGGTTTCTTCCTTTGATAATGGCTTTCTGTAGATTTGATTAATGGCTGTGGGTTTGATTGAATGGCTTTCTGTGGATTTATTACCGACTTTCTGTGGAATTGTTACTGATTTTATGTTGAAGTAGAATACGGGTAGTCGACTACGTGTATCCGCCTAAATCAGAGTGGAACGGGTGAAGTGAGGCATGGATTGAGCGGCAAGGGGAAATAGAGTGAAGTGTTGCATATTAGCATGGATGTCTGCAGCCAAATGGTGTATGTAGGTTGCGCCAACTACCACAAAATCCAGAAAGCCGTCCAAGTTGTATACATATGCAAATTTGAGGCAGATAAGTCAAACCACTACATGTTTATGAGTGATTTTAGCCCGTGGTAGACAAACAGATGGACGCTGTGCAAAAATGGTTGAAGGTGGCGCCACCAGTTTTGCGTATGATAAAGAGCTATGTGAGAACTATACACATGCAAAACTTTGGCCCAATCGGTCAAACGGTTCCCAAGATATGAGCTTAGATGTCTGCTGCATAAACTATAATGCAGGTGGCGCCACCTGTCATAAAATCAAGAGAGCTGCGGGGATATATAAACCTGCAAAATTATATGCAGATATGTCAAACCACTGCAGAGATATGAGTGATTTTATCCCATGGCAGACAAACAGACGGGAGCTGTGCAAAAATGGTTGCAGGTGGCGCCACCAGTTTTGCGTATGATAAAGAGCTATGTGAGATCTATACAAATGCAAAATTTTGGCCCTATCGGTCAAACGGTTCCAGAGATATGAGCTTGGATGTCTGCAGCGTAAACGTGAATGTAGGTGGCGCCACCTGTCATAAAATCAGAAAAGCTATCCAGGATATATACGCATGCCGAATTTCAGGTGAATTTGTTAAATCACTGCAGAGATATGAGTGATTTAAACCCAAGGCAGACGAACAGATGGACACTGTGCAAACATGGTTGCGGGTGGCGCCACCATTTTTTGTGTATGTTATAAAGCTCTCCAAGGGCTACATTTGTGCAAAAAAATTTCCTGATCGGTCAAACGGTTCCCGAGATATGTGGGTTTATGTGTGGAAACAGACGCACAAACGGACGCAGAGCGCAGAGGAAAGGTCAGAGGTCAAAACAAAATCGGGGCGCAGCAGTTCACATGTGACCCGAACATAATCCCGGGTTTCGTAAAATTCCGCCCAGCGGTTACGGAGGAGTTCTCCGGACACCTACGCGGCGGCGGCGGCGGTGGGCTGAAAACATAGTATCCGCAAAACTCTGTTTTGGCGGATACAATTATTACTGACTCTCTCTGAGATATTATCGTGACTATATCCTGACTATATTGTGACAATATAATCCTTGGTTCGTACTGTCTGTTTTGCTGATTTCGCTGCGTCTGAAAAAAATGAACTGTGGAAAAAGAAAACTGGATCTGTGTGCAACGCTTACGACAACCTGAAACACAAACAACATCGTTGTCAGATTACTGGAAATTCTCAATGTACAAAGTATGAAATATATGAGGAATAAAATATATATCAGTACTATAACTTCTTGATACAATCTAAAGATCAACCAAATAGTATGATATCTGATGCATTTTGCTGACCAAAATCCAATAACGATTGAAGTAGCAGTAGGATAAATGACGAATGAGAAATTAAAGTTTCTGATTTGTGTATTTAATTTACGTATTCCAATACAAGTCAAATGGCACATCCCTTAAAATATATGGAAAGCATAGTAGATCTGTAGAACTTTTACAACATCCAAAACGAAGTAATTTTATTGATAATACCCAAACCACATAGAGCTTAGGAGTATATTGTTTTGATATGCCCATTCAATTACCGTTATTTATTGCCATGAGAAAGTACCATCATCAGTCTTGAAACCTGACAATTATCTAGTTCTTCTACATCTTACCTGAATAAACTGTCCTTGATAAATGTCTTTTGGGAAATCCAACTTTCTTTAGTTGTGTAACAATATGACTTTGGAAATAAGGTCCAATTGACCCATCTTCAAACGGGACCAAGATCTGCCCCCATAGAAATAAAAACTTACCTTTCAGTCTTGTTTCTGATTTACCCCACAGGAGAGATAAATGAAACTCATTAATGAACAATTATAAATACTTGCACATTCAAGATACGTCCAAACAGGCAATGCAGGAATTACTGATCAGTAACTGTGAGTAACATTTATATAATCGCAGCCATTTTGATTTCAAACGATCCACTAGTTCAACATGTACTTTTTTTCTTTTATCAATAGGTCTATCATAATTAATTTGCCTCAAGATTACTTCAAATCTGCCTTAAATTTCTTTGCTATACTTTATCAACCCATCCTTTTTTCAAGTTCTAAACAATTTCTTATACAAAAGCAAGGTTACACAGTTTAAACTTGACCAAAATGCCTTTCCTACTCACAATTAGAGGAAATTAATTACCTGGATATAAACATTTTAACAATTCCCTTTTACCAGACACAAATAAAAAGTTTACGTCTCTGAAACTGGCTCGCAAATTAAATCGTTCAGTTCCGTCCATTACATACGAAGTCCCGCGAATACTCTCAAATGAATATTTATTATATTTTATATTGTTCATGATATTTTAAACATTTATATTGGTATATTTACAATATAGAAATAGAAGTTGTAACCTAACAAATCTATATTAAAAATACGAACATTTAAGCGAATGACAAGCAAATAAAAAATCTCCATGCTACACATTATACTAAATGAAATACCTAGGTTTAAGTCTTTTAAATAAACCCACTTGCAAGAAACAAAAGAAAAGCTTGCATCATTTTGAAACTCGCTCCGAAATGAAATCGTTCAGCTCACTCCACTATAGAAATCCCGCTGCTTCTCGCACGTTTTTTTTTATTTCATATTATATAACCTTCATGATATTTTAAATATGTATATAGCTATATTTACAGTATAAACACAACGGTGCTCACAAGTCTACAATTAGAATTTCCATGTACATATAAGCCTAAATAACAGCCTTCTTTTATATCAAATGACCCACTAGTTCCTGGTGTACTTTATCTTTTTATACTAATAGATCTGTCACATTAAATGTAGGTAAACATTAATAAACTTCAAATTTTGCTTAAATTTCTGCGCTATACAGCATTCATATGAAATTAAGTACTTAACTTTAAACCCTTGTTTTATCACAGAGTATAACCAGAAACAAAAGAACATCTTGCATGCAAACTCTGTTTTCCCATCAAATAGAGTAAATACAGTAAATACAGCAAGTAAATACAGCAATGTCGTCATAAACTACTTTATAACGGAATATAAGTTTCAAGGTTAAACTTAATGCATGAACAATACATCAAAATTCTCATCTGACAAAAACCTACCAGCCTAAATCTGAACATCACTTCTGACCTAAAACCAAACCGTGGTGATAAAAATTTTCTTATATATCTATGTACTTCGTTCAAATACGATTTTATTCCGATTCTTCTTCGGTAAATAAAATAACTGTCCTACTTAACGTGCGTTCATGAAACGAGATGTTTATATTCTATTCGTATAGTTATTTCAGTTATTATATACAATATACAATGACACTCGTACACTTTGTTCTCCCGCCCGAGCAGAATGGAACAGGAAGCTACTTTAAGCTAAATTTAATGCATGTAAAATGCATCAAAACTCTCATCTTATAATAATCTAGCAGACTGAATTCGAACATCAACTGACAACTTAAAACCAAACCAATGTCTTATGATTTTCTTGCATCTTTTTTTATAGTTTTTCTATCAGGTTTTCCATGGTGTACTTATTTTTAATACCATTTTATTTTACTCAAGACTGTAAATACTTTAAAAAAAGTTGTACTTACGGTGTTCCAGAAAACAAGGCAACAAGTTACTCATACTTTATTCGTACTGTTTTTCAATTATTATATACAATAAACAGCGACAAAATACACAGTTCTTCTGCCAAAACAATGTTCACAAATTTTTAATAAAACAACTTAGAAATACCTGTTATATGAATGACCTTGCAATTTTTTAAACTATCAAACGTTGGTAAATAACATATTCTCGTAGTAAACTACTTCACAACGAACTATCAGCACCAAGGCAAAATTTAATGTTGTTAGGGAACCTAATATAAACAGATCACGTATGCGTGATGAACACAAATTTGGTAATGGAGATAAAAACAAATCAGATTCTGTAAAACTAGGCAGCGTGAAATGTCTAGGGGAATGAATAAAGAAGTCAGTGTTTTTTTGTTAACAAATAACTATAATTTATTCTTAAAACAACCCTAACATTACAATACACTAAATCAATACATTTATACAGTAAAACAGCGGTTTAGCAACAAGTCAATACAATCAAACAGAAAATAATGTATGTGTACAGTACCTGGATACCAACACTATCACAACGATAAGTCCTTTAAATGTAAACTCTCGGAGAATGACAATCCAGTGGAAAGTTCTTGCAACAACCCAGAAAGCAAACTGAAGTCCAAATGCATAAAATCCAGGAGAAAGTCTTTGAAAATCTATAATTGCTGCATTCGTCGGATAAGGTCTTAGAAACTGACACACGCTGCTGCGTCCGCTGGAAAAACTTTTCTGTTGTCTGCCCATCCGTTCTAAAACACAGCCCTTTATATACCTTCACACCCAAAGCCGAGAATTTTCCACTTCTCGAACAGTCCATCAGATCTTGCACAACACACGTTTCAAGAATTATTGAGAAAAACAGCCGCGTGTATCCCCACATACCAGGCTCATCACGTGACCACAGCCAGGCGTGAATACCCAAGACGAAACATGACAATGAGAGTTCAACCAGAACGGATTAAACATAGAATGTAATACGCGGCCAGACACGAGTGCCACAACAGGAGTTACGCCCGTGTCACACGGAGCACCTGTAACACCCCCTCCTGTAAGAAAAAAGAAAGTTTCCACGGAAAACTTTCTTTTTGCGATCACAATCACTAAATTTTTTCAACATCTCAAAATCATCTTATTTACAACATTACATAAAGATTTTGTGTACAACATTTCATAAACATCTCGATAAGCAATCAGCAGGTACATTGTCTTTCCCTTTAATGTGTATGATATCAAGATTGTAATACTGTAAGAACAAACTCCATTTCAACAATCTTTGATTTTTACACTTCAACTTGTTCATGAACGTGAGGGGATTGTGATCACTGAAGACAATGATAGGCCTGACTGATGAAGTAACATAAACTTCAAAATGTTGCAACGCCAAAATCAAAGCCAAACATTCTTTTCGAACAGTGGAGTAGTTTTTCTGGTTTGCATTGAACTTCCTTGAGAAATAACCAATTGGATGATCTAGGCCATCATTGCCTTCTTGTAACAACACAGCACCAGCAGCTGTATCACTAGCATCCACAGCTAACTTAAAAGAATAGTCTGGAGCTGCTAAAACTGGTGAACTTTGCAGAATTGCTTTCAAATTCTGAAATGCATTTTCACACTGAACATTCCATACAAACTTTTGTTTCTTCTTTAACAAATTAGTCAACGGTTCAGCTACAGCAGCAAAATTTGGACAAAAATTCCCGTAGTACCCAACCATACCAAGAAAACGCATTATTTGCTTTTTGTTCTCTAGTCTAGGAAATGCAGAAATAGCACTTACCTTAGCATCAACAGGTTTTACCTGACCCTGCCCTACAATATGACCCCAAAATGTTACTTGTGCATGACAAAACTAAGATTTTACTAACTTGACGGTCAGACGTGCTTCACTGAGTCTTTTGAAGAGGTCGCGAGGAATTTGCAGATGTTTCTTCCAGGTGTCGCTGTACACGACAAGGTCATCAGTATATGGGTCACAGCCCTGAATGTCCTTAACAACCATATGGATGAGGCGCTGGAACGTGGCTGGCGAGTTCTTCATGCCAAACGGCATAACTTTTATACTGGTACAGTCCTTGCCTCGTCACAAATGCGGACACTTCTTTCGCTCGTTTTGTCAGCGGAACTTGCCAGAATCCTTTTAGCAAGTCAAACTTGGAAACATACCTGGAGCTACCGACTCTATCAATACAATCATCGATCCTCGGAATCGGGATCGTGTCAGTCTTGGTGACAGAGTTCAGTTTTCGATAATCTGTGCACATACGGTAACTTCCATCAGGTTTTGGCACAAGAAACCATGGTGAACTCCAGTTACTGTTACCAGGTTCAATAAAATCATTGTCCAGCAAATACTGAATCTCATCCTGTAAATACTTTTGCTTTTGTGGATTCAGTCTATATGGATGTTGCTTGACTGCGCTTGCCTCGCAAACATCGACGTCATGGCACAACTTGTTAGTTCGCGTTGGAATGTCACTAAACAAATGTTCATAATTCCGCAGCAGGTTCTTGAGGTCTTGTTGTTCTTGTGCGGTAAGGTTTGACAGTTTGGCATCCAGGTTTTTAAGCACGTTTGAATTTTTTAATGGTACTGTACCACACTGAATGTCTACATCACATTTACAATCAGTTTCTACTTTAACTGGGTCAGGGTCAATTTTTACACAATTAACAGCAGTAACATTTTGTACAACATCTGATGTTCTATTTCTGTCATAATATGGTTTCAACATGTTAACATGGCACAGTTGTTTCTTCTTACGTCTATCTGGTGTCAACAGTATGTAATTTAAATCACTGACTTTCTTGTCAACAATGTAAGGACAAAAATACCTAGCTTGCAGAGGTCTGCCAGGGATGGGAAGTAAGGCAAGGACCTTTTCACCAGGCTCAAACGTCCTACTTACATTGTGCTTGTCATACTTTGTTTTCATTTTACTTTGTGCAGATATTTGATTTGACTTTGCAATCTCACAAGCATTGTGTAGTTTAGTGCGAAAGTCTGAAAAATACTGCAGAAAACTAAGAGAATCAGGATTTTCACACAAGAAGTTTTTCTTTAAGCAGTTTCAATGGACCTCGAACAAAGTGTTCAAAAACTAGTTCAAAGGGACTAAAACCCAAGGACTCTTGAAAGGATTCTATGACAGCAAACAGCAATAGGTTGATTCCTTCATCCCGGTTTTTCTGTGTGTCATAGCAATAAGTTCTGATCATGTTTTTAATGTCTGGTGAAAACTCTCGAGGGCGCCCTGACTTTCAGGATGGTATGGCGAAGAGCTGTACTGTCTTATACCTAGCTCAAGCATAACTTGTTGGAATAAGCCAGACATAAAATTAGACCCTTGGTCAGACTGGACGAATTTTGGTAATCAAAAAGTTGTAAAAAACTTGGTCAGAGCTTTGACAACACTTTTGGCATTAATTTGGCGCAGTGGTATTGCCTCAGGGAACCTGGTAGATGTGCACATAATTGTCAGCAAGTATTCATGTCCAGTTTTTTGGGGGGCAGTGGTCCAATACAATCAACAATAATCCTACTGAATCGTTCCTCGAAAGCAGGAATAGGCCTTTAGGAGAATTCTGATTGGGCTTGCCAACCATCTGGCATGTATGGCATGATTTACAATATTGTACAACATCTGTTCTGAGATTAGGCCAATAGAAGTGTGTACCAACTTTCTGATCAGTTTTATTCATACCTAAATGGCCAGACAAAGGAGCCTCATGTGCCATGCTTAGAACTTCACTGCGAAAGCTTTTGGGCATTACTATTTGATGTTTGATGGCCGACTCATCATCAGCGCATACATCAGGTGGTCACCATTTACGCATAAGCACTCCATTGTTGACATAGAAACAAACTGGGTTCTGTGACAGTTCATCTTTAGAAACTGCCCTGGGAAACAAACATGAAATATCAGGGTTCTTATGCTGTTCCGCGATAAGTTCTGACCTTGAGAATGCTGCATCCTGTATGGGCGAGTCATTAGACGAGTCACTAGTGACTCCCATATTGTTATTATCTGGACCATTATCCTTATGTGTGTTTTTCTTGGCCATAGATATAGTTACAGTACATGAAGGATACAAACCAGGAATTTCCTGACTTTCCAGATCAGTGTCCCGATCTAGTGACGGCTTTTCTGTCACTATTGGTACAGGCTGTACTTTATCACCTGCAACATCATTGCCTAGTAGCAACTGCATTCCCTTAAAGGGTAAAGTAGTTCTTATGCCCACAGTAATATTCCCAGAAATCAAATCTGACTTTAAATGGATACTGTGAAGCGGAACTGAAGTGTGCCTGTCTGAAATACACCATTAACAAGTGCATGTGCACCAGTAAAAGACCTATTAGAAAATGGCAAAGTGTTTGCTAACATGAGAGTCTGGCCTGAACCAATGTCCCTCAGAATTCTAATAGGGATAGAATCTGAAAAATCACGTGAAAATGATACAAAAGCATTATGTATGAATGGCTCAAATAACTCCATTTCAGAGTCAGGAAAGGAATCTACTACCTCAACCTCATCAAAGAAAGAACTGACATAGACAGTATCAGTCATAAACTCTGTTTCAGAGTCATCTAAGGAATCTACATCCTTTTTATCATCAAACTCCTAATAGGGGTCAAAAGAGGAATTTTCCTCAGCAGAAACAAACTTTTGTTTGTCATTAGAGGAGCTGGCCTCATTTGAAATACTCTCGCAAGAGTCATAAAAGGACTTAGCCTTATTTAGAGAATACTCCTCGCAGGAGTCTTGAAAGGACCTAGCCCTATTTAATTCCTCGCAGGAATCCACTGAGGTTTTGCCCCACAAGCTACGGATTCTTCTTTGGATTTAGACGGCACTTGGGCCTCCGTAGCATCAAACTTTTTATTTGAGTCAACAAAGGAGTTGTACCCCTTATTTACATGAAAAGGGCCTGGCTCTTGTACTATGCTATGCATAGATTTTAAAACAAAACCAGAAGGTTTGCTATTTGGTCTATTCGCAATTTTCCAGCAGTCAGATATTAGATGACCTTCCTTCTTGCATTAATTACAGACTTTCTTTGAAAATGACTGGTCTTTGTCGGACTTAGACACAGTGGACGTGGACTGAGGTGTACCTATGGGCTTTGTTGAACTATCAGGACTACTTGTACTGGGTGACTGCGCTTTAAACTTCTTTTGACCATACCGATTTACATTTTTGTCTGTGAATGACTGGTTTGATTTGCTAGTAAAGGACATTTTGTGTGTTAATGAATAATTATCAGCTAATTGAGTAGCAATGTCAAGTGTTTCAGGACTTTTCTCATCGAGAAAAGTTTTAACATCTGCGTTAATGCAGCATTCTTCAAGCAAAAAAAACTGCCGCAAATTGTCATATTCTTTCATTACATTTTTAGAACAACACCAGCGATCAAACAACTGCTCTTTTGTCCTAGCAAATTCAACGTATGTCTGATTTTTGCGCTTTTCCCAATTTCTGAATTTCTGGCGGTAAGCCTGTGGAACTAATCCATAACCTTTTAGGATTAACCGTTTTACCAGGTCATAGTCAGCAGCAGCTTCTACTGAAAGCTCTGTATAAATTTCTCTGGCCTTGCCAGTCAATACACTTTGTAACAGCATGGTCTAATTTTCCTTAGGCCATTTTAAATTTTCAGCTACCTTCTGAAAGTGTAAGATATATTTATCAACCTCTTTTTCTTGAAATCGTGGAACAAGTCTAATGTGTTTAGTAAAATCAAAACTGTGAGTTGGAGCAGCACGTAGACTATGTTCTAGTTTAAGTCTTTCTAACTCCAGTCGTTTTAACTCAATTTCTTTTTCTAGTCTTTCTCTATCTAACCTTTCATGTTGTTCCCTCTCTTTTAATGCTAGCTCATGTTGCATTTCCAACTTTTTAAATTCTAATTGCATAGCAAGGCTATTTTTTTATGTTTCAACTTCAGTTAGCAATTATATCAGGCTTTCTCAAAACTTTTTCTCACACTTAGCCCTAAGTGTTGTTCCAAACGCAACAACTGTTCTTTTTACAACTGTTCAAGTTGATCAGGGTCGGGATCGTCAACAAATGTCTCAGGTTTGAAATCTGCCTTGTTAAGATGTCAAAACAATAACAAAAAACCACTGAGATAAATCCTGTAAACAATGTACTGTAAACAATATGTAATCTTGTAAACAATGTATGATAAAACAATTTCTCCAGGTCAAAGCCTAATAAATTTGAAAACTTAAGCATCCCGGACGAGCCCCCAATTTTATTTTACGGAACCTAATATAAACAGATCACGTATGCGTGATCAACACACATTCTGTAATGGAGATAAAAACAAATCAGATTCTGTAACACTAGACAGCGTTAAATGTCTAGGGGAATGAATAAAGAAGTCAGTGTTTTTTTTTGTTAACAAATAACTGTAATTTATTCTTAAAACATCCCTAACAATACAATACACTAAATCAATACAATTATACAGTAAAACAGCGGTATAGCAACAAGTAAATACAATCACACAGAAAATAATGTATGTGCACAGTACCTGGATACCAACACAATCACAACGATAAGTCCTTTAAATGTAAACTCTCGGAGAATAACAGTCCAGTGGAAAGTTCTTGCAACAACCCAGAAAGTAAACTGAAGTCGAAATGCATAAAATCCAGGAGAAAGTCTTTGAAAACCTATAATTGCCGCATTCGTCGGATAAGGTCTTAGAAACTGACACACGCTTCTGCGTCCGCTGAAAAAATCTTTTCTGCTGTCTGCCCATCCGTTCTAAAACACAGCCCCTTTATATACCTTCACACCCAAAGCCTAGAATTTTCCACTTCTCGAACAGTCCATCAGATCTTGCACAACACGTTTCAAGAATTATCGAGAAGAAAATAACCGTGTGTATCCCCACACACCAGGCTCATGACGTGACCTCTGCCAGGCGTGAATACCCAAGACGAAACATGACAACGAGAGTTCAACCAGTACGAATTAAACATAGAATGTAATACGCGGCCAGACACGAGTGCCACAACAGGAGTTACGCCCGTGTCACATAATAAAAGAGCACCTGTAACAATGTATATACAATGCATTAAAATTCCGATCTGAAGACAACTTGACAACCTCAATCCGTACACCATGTGATAATTTGAAAGCATACGCGTTTTGATAGTTTTCTAAGAAGTGTATTTACTTTTAATAAAAATTATCCACTTCCGTGTATTTTTAAAATTAATGCCTCATGCTCAACGTTTATTCAGTAATACAAGATATTGATACTTTATTCGTACAGTCCAGGTATTTCAGTCATGCGACCCAATATACACTCCACTCATTGTTCGTATGCCCTGGCCCTAACAGTGCCCTCGCCTTATTTATTACAGATCATATATGTGACACAATTTTAGTCTTCTGTATTAAACTATATATACATATACATATACACACACACACACACACACACATATATATATATATATATATATATATATATATATATATATATATCAATACAATTACCAACTTCAGCCGGCCACCCATAACTCACAATCAGTATCATTCCAAAAATATTATTGTATCATCAAGCTCACCTGAAATCAAACTACGAGGCTATACACATCTATAATTATGTTCGTTTGACATCACCATTCGACCCTACATACAAATACAGAGTAAGATATGTTTATTAAGACTAGATGTGTCGGAACGACACGAATGCCCCCGCCTGGAGCAAATTAGAAAAATTTGTTGAATTTCGTTTAATTTTTTAAATCCAGGAGCTGTCATATTGTAAAAAGTCGGTCGACGAGGGCAAAATGCAAACTCGATCTGTAACGGGTCATTATCAAGCAACACACCAAAAATCAGGAAAGGCATTGTGAAAAAAAAGTCCATACATGTGCATTTAAAAAAAAAATTCTGTTTTTCATGAAATTTTCTATGTTCAGGATCTGTCATATGGTCAAAATAGGTCAACTGGGACGAAACGCGAACTTGATCTCTAAGTGGTCATTATGCGCCCACAGACCAAACATTAGGCCAGAATCTGTAAGCATTGCATTGCGAAACAAGAATATTAGCAAAAGCTGATAATCAGTTATAAATTTAAATTGGAGAGGTATGTACCATATTGTATAACAATCCACCATATGCTTCCTGAGAAATAAGCCCCTAAGTTTTTTTTTCTATTCTAAGCTCTGTGACCTTGAAAAGTAGGTCAAGACCACCCATATTTGAACTTGACCAAGTTTTTGTAAATATGCAATATCACTGAAGAAATGAAGTTCTGTGTTGAATACCTTTGGAGGCCAATAAAGGCCAAAATTGAAAATCCGATAAAAATTCATTAAAAAATCAGAAATTGTAGGTGGTGCCACCAAAATTGTGCAGCACGCACAGATCATCATTCCAAATGATCATAGTAAGTTTTGTGAAAATCGACACAATGCTTCCTGAGATATAAGCTTCTAAGTGTTTTTGTATAATCAGCTCTAAAATTAAGAAAAATAGGTCAAGGTCACCCATCTTCCAACTTGACCAAGATTTTGTTGGTATACATCTTCACTGATTAAATAAAATTCCAACGGTGAATCCTTTTAGAGATATCCCGCTCACAAGACCAAAATTGAAAAATCCGATAAAAAATTTATTAAAAAATCAGAAATTGCAGGTGGCACCGCCAATATTGTGCAGCACGTACATACCGTCAGTCTCAATGATCATTGTACGTTTTGTGAAAATCCACACAATGGTTCTTGAGATATAAGCTTCAGAGTTTTTTTTCTATAATCAGCTCTAAAATGTAGAAAAATGGGTCAAGGTCACCCATCTTCAAATTTGACCGAGATTTTATCGATATACATCTTCACTGATGAAATAAAATTCCAACGGTGAATCCTTTTAGAGATATCCCGCTCACAAGGTAAAAGTTAACAGACGTCTGACGGACACCAGACAGACAGACGGACGGACGGACAGACAGACGATCAGCTTTGGTGACGACAATAGGCCATCTGCCTATAAGCTGAGGGCTAAAAAAGGCTGTACATGTACATTTCTCATGAAAATTTCTATATTTCATGAAATTTTCTCTGTTTAGGAGCCGTAAAACGATGAAAAGCAGGTATACCGGGACTAAACATGAATTCGATCTGTATCTGGTCATTATCTGCCCATACATAAAAAATTCAGGGCGGTATCTGCAGGCATTGCGCAAAAAAGTCCGTACATATGCATTTGTTATGAAAATTTCTATTTTTCATGAAATTTTCTATGTCAGGAGCAGTCAAACGATCAAAAGTAGGTCAACTGGGACAAAACGCGAACTCGATCTGTAACTGGTCATTATCTGCCCACACATAAAAAATCAGGCCCGTATCTGCAGGCATTGCGAAAAAGGTCCGTACATGTGTACTTGTCATGAAAATTTATATTTTTCATGAAATTTTCTATGTTAGGGCACCGTCAAACGGTCAAAAGTAGGTCAACTGGGACAAAACGCAAACTTGATCTGTAACTGGTCATTATCTGCCCACACAAAAAGTCAGGCCAGTATCTGCAGGCACTGCGAAAAAAGTCTGTACATGTGCATTTTTCATGAAAATTTCTATTTTCATGAAATTTCCTATGTTCAGGAGCAGTCAAACGGTCAAAAGTAGGTCAACCAGGACGAAACGCAAACTCGATCTGTAACTGGTCATTATCTGCAAACACACACAAACATCAGGCCAGTATCTGCAGGCATTACGAAAAAAAGTCCGTACATGTGTATTTGTCATGACAATTTCTATTTTCATGAAATTTTCTATGTTCAGCAGCCGTAAAACGGCCAAAAGTAAGTCAACCTGGACGAAACACGAACTCGATCTGTAACTGGTCATTATCTGCCCACACACTAAAAATCAGGTCAATATCAGCAGGCATTGCGAAAAAAAAATCCGAACAACTGTATGATTTCGGAATGACGGAATGACGGACATGGGTAAAACTATATGCCCTGGCCACAATTAATATCTAACAACTACCACTGTCATTTGTAAATTGATTTTACCGATTTTAATGAAACAGTGAACGTATATAGCACTGATTCGAAAAATCCAAGCACATGTACTTGAATTGACACATTAACTAAAATCCACTCTAAAATGTAAACATTGAATAAAAATTATGTAACGGAACCTAATATAAACAGAAAACGTATGCGTGATGAACACAAATTTTATAACGGAGATAAAAAAATCCGATTCTGTTACACTAGGCAGCGTGAAATGTCTAGGGGATGAATAAAGAAGTCAGTGGTTTTTTTGTTAACAAATAATTATAATTTATTCTTAAAACAACCCTGACAATACAATACACTAAATCAATACAATTATACAGTAAAACAGCGGTATAGCAACAAGTAAATACAATCACACAGAAAATAATGTGCACAATACCTAGATACCAACACCGTCACCACGATAAGTTCTTTAAATGTATACTCTCGGAAAATGACAGTCCAGTGTAAAGTTCTTGCAACAACCCAGAAAGTAAACTGATGTCCAAATGCATAAAATCCGGGAGAAAGTCTTTGAAAATATATAATTGCCGCATTCGTCGGATAAGGTATTTGAAGCTTCTAAAACGCTTCTTTCGCAATTTAAATCGGCCATTTTTGCACAAAACACGATCTTGTATTACGCGAAAACCGAGCTGATTTCGGCGAAAACGACGTTTGTAACAGGCTCTAAATGGCCTAATGAAGCTTCTAAAACGCTTCTTTTGCAATTTAAATCGGCCATTTTTACACAAAACACGATCTTGTATTGCGCGAAAACCGAGCTGATTTCGGCGAAAATGACGTTTGTAACAGGCTCTAAATGGCCTAATGAAGCTTCTAAAACGCTTCTTTCGCAATTTAAATCGGCCATTTTTGCACAAAACACGATCTTGTATTACGCGAAAACCGAGCTGATTTCGGCGAAAACGACGTTTGTAACAGGCTCTAAATGGCCTAATGAAGCTTCTAAAACGCTTCTTTCGCAATTTAAATCTGCCATTTTTGCACAAAACACGATCTTGTATTACACGAAAACCGAGCTGATTTCGGCGAAACGACGTTTGTAACAGGCTCTAAATGGCCTAATGAAGCTTCTAAAACGCTTCTTTCGCAGTTTAAATCGGCCATTTTCGCACAAAACACGATCTTGTATTAGGCGAAAACCGAGCTGATTTCGGCGAAAACGACGTTTGTAAGAGGCTCTAAATGGCCTAATGAAGCTTCTAAAACGCTTCTTTTGCAATTTAAATCGGCCATTTTTACACAAAACACGATCTTGTATTGCGCGAAAACCGAGCTGATTTCGGCGAAAATGACGTTTGTAACAGGCTCTAAATGGCCTATTGAAGCTTCTTAAACGCTTCTTTCGCAATTTAAATCGGCCATTTTTGCACAAAACACGATCTTGGATTACGCGAAAACCGAGCTGATTTTGGCGAAAACGACGTTTCTAACAGGCTCTAAATGGCCTAATGAAGCTTCTAAAACGCTTCTTTCGCAATATAAATCGGCCATTTTTGCACAAAACACGATCTTGTATTACGCGAAAACCGAGCTGATTTCGGCGAAAACGACGTTTGTAACAGGCTCTAAATCGGATAATGGAGCTTCTTAAACGCTTCTTTCGCAATTTAAATCGGCCATTTTTGCACAAAACACGATCTTGTATTACGCGAAAACCGAGCTGATTTCGGCGAAAACGACGTTTGTAACAGGCTCTAAATGGCCTAATGAAGCTTCTAAAACGCTTCTTTCGCAATTTAAATCGGCCATTTTTGCACAAAACACGATCTTGTATTACGCGAAAACCGAGCTGATTTCGGCAAAAACGACGTTTGTAACAGGCTCTTAATGCCCTAGTGAAGCTTTTAAAACGCTTCTTTCGCAATTTAAATCGGCCATTTTTGCACAAAACACGATCTTGTATTACGCGAAAACCGAGCTGATTTCGGCGAAAACGACGTTTGTTACAGGCTCTAAATGGCCTAATGAAGCTTCTAAAACGCTTTTTCGCAATTTAAATCGGCCATTTTTGCACAAAACACGATCTTGTATTTCGCGAAAACCGAGCTGATTTCGGCTAAAACGACGTTTCAAACAGGCTCTAAATGGCCTAATGAAGCTTCTTAAACGCTTCTTTCGCAATTTAAATCGGCCATTTTTGCACAAAACACGATCTTGTATTACGCGAAAACCGAGCTGATTTCGGCGAAAACGACGTTTATAACAGGCTCTAAATGGCCTAATGAAGCTTCTAAAACGCTTCTTTCGCAATTAAAATCGGCCATTTTTACACAAAACACGATCTTGTATTACGCGAAAACCGAGCTGATTACGGCGAAAACGACGTTTGTAACAGGGTCTTAATCGGGTTTTGAAGACCCTGAAAGGCTTCTTCCTAATTTAAATCGGCCATTTTTGCACAAAACACGATCTTGTATTACGCGAAAACCGAGCTGATTTCGGCGAAAACGACGTTTGTAACAGGCTCTAAATGGCCTAATGAAGCTTCTAAAACGCTTCTTTCGCAATTTAAATCGGCCATTTTTGCACAAAACACGATCTTGTATTACACGAAAACCGAGCTGATTTCGGCGAAAACGACGTTTGTAAAAGGCTCTAAATGGCCTAATGAAGCTTCTAAAACGCTTCTTTCGCAGTTTAAATCGGCCATTTTGCACAAAACACGATCTTGTATTACGCGAAAACCGAGCTGATTTCGGCGAAAACGACGTTTGTAACAGGCTCTAAATGGCCTAATGAAGCTTCTAAAACGCTTCTTTCGCAATTTAAATTGGCCATTTTTGCACAAAACACGATCTTGTATTACGCGAAAACCGACCTGATTTCGGCGAAAACGACGTTTGTAACAGGCTCTAAATGGCCTAATGAAGCTTCTAAAACGCTTCTTTCGCAATTTAAATCGGCCAGTTTTGCACAAAACACGATCTTGTATTACGCGAAAACCGAGCTGATTTCGGCGAAAACGACGTTTGTAACAGGCTCTAAATGGCCTAATGAAGCTTCTAAAACGCTTCTTTCGCAATTTAAATCGGCCATTTTTGCACAAAACACGATCTTGTATTACGCGAAAACCGAGCTGATTTCGGCGAAAACGACGTTTGTAACAGGCTCTAAATGGCCTAATGAAGCTTCTAAAACGCTTCTTTCGCAATTTAAATCGGCCATTTTTGCACAAAACACGATCTTGTATTACGCGAAAACCGAGCTGATTTCGGCGAAAACGACGTTTGTAACAGGCTCTAAATGGCCTAATGAAGCTTCTAAAACGCTTCTTTCGCAATTTAAATCTGCCATTTTTGCACAAAACACGATCTTGTATTACACGAAAACCGAGCTGATTTCGGCGAAACGACGTTTGTAACAGGCTCTAAATGGCCTAATGAAGCTTCTAAAACGCTTCTTTCGCAGTTTAAATCGGCCATTTTCGCACAAAACACGATCTTGTATTACGCGAAAACCGAGCTGATTTCGGCGAAAACGACGTTTGTAACAGGCTCTTAATGGCCTAATGAAGCTTCTAAAACGCTTCTTTCGCAATTTAAATCGACCATTTTTGCACAAAACACGATCTTGTATTACGCGAAAACCGAGCTGATTTCGGCGAAAACGACGTTTGTAACAGGCTCTAAATGGCCTAATGAAGCTTCTAAAACGCTTCTTTCGCAATTTAAATCGGCCATTTTTGCACAAAACACGATCTTGTATTACGCGAAAACCGAGCTGATTTCGGCGAAAACGACGTTTGTAACAGGCTCTAAATGGCCTAATGAAGCTTCTAAAACGCTTCTTTCGCAATTTAAATCGGCCATTTTTGCACAAACACGATCTTGTATTACGCGAAAACCGAGCTGATTTCGGCGAAAACGACGTTTGTAACAGGCTCTAAATGGCCTAATGAAGCTTCTAAAACGCTTCATTCGCAATTTAAATCGGCCATTTTTGCACAAAACACGATCTTGTATTACGCGAAAACCGAGCTGATTTCGGCGAAAACGACGTTTGTAACAGGCTCTAAATGGCCTAATGAAGCTTCTAAAACGCTTCTTTCGCAATTTAAATCGGCCATTTTCGCAGAAAAAACGATCTTGTATTACGCGAAAACCGAGCTGATTTCGGCGAAAACGACGTTTGTAACAGGCTCTAAATGGCCTAATGAAGCTTCTAAATCGCTTCTTTCGCAATTTAAATCGACCATTTTTGCAAAAACACGATCTTGTATTACACGTAAACCGAGCTGATTTCGGCGAAAACGACGTTTGTAACAGGCTCTAAATGGCCTAATGAAGCTTCTAAAACGCTTCTTAAGCAATTCAAATCGGCCATTTTTGCACAAAACACGATCTTGTATTACGCGAAAACCGAGCTGATTTCGGCGAAAACGACGTTTGTAACAGGCTCTAAATCGGATAATGGAGCTTCTTAAACGCTTCATTCGCAATTTAAATCGGCCATTTTTGCAGAAAACACGATCTTGTATCACGCGAAAACCGAGCTGATTTCGGCGAAAACGACGTTTGTAACGGGCTCTAAATGGCCTAATGAAGCTTCTAAAACGCTTCTTTCGCAATTTAAATCAGCCATTTTTGCACAAAACACGATCTTGTATTACGCGAAAACCGAGCTGATTTCGGCGAAAACGACGTTTGTAACAGGCTCTAAATGGCCTAATGAAGCTTCTAAAACGCTTCTTTCGCAATATAAATCGGCCATTTTTGCACAAAACACGATCTTGTATTACGCGAAAACCGAGCTGATTTCGGCGAAAACGACGTTTGTAACAGGCTCTAAATCGGATAATGGAGCTTCTTAAACGCTTCTTTCGCAATTTAAATGGGCCATTTTTGCACAAAACACGATCTTGTATTACGCGAAAACCGAGCTGATTTCGGCGAAAACGACGTTTGTAACAGGCTCTAAATGGCCTAATGAAGCTTCTAAAACGCTTCTTTCGCAATTTAAATCGGCCATTTTTGCACAAAACACGATCTTGTATTACGCGAAAACCGAGCTGATTTCGGCAAAAACGACGTTTGTAACAGGCTCTTAATGCCCTAGTGAAGCTTTTAAAACGCTTCTTTCGCAATTTAAATCGGCCATTTTTGCACAAAACACGATCTTGTATTACGCGAAAACCGAGCTGATTTCGGCGAAAACGACGTTTGTTACAGGCTCTAAATGGCCTAATGAAGCTTCTAAAACGCTTTTTCGCAATTTAAATCGGCCATTTTTGCACAAAACACGATCTTGTATTTCGCGAAAACCGAGCTGATTTCGGCTTAAACGACGTTTCAAACAGGCTCTAAATGGCCTAATGAAGCTTCTTAAACGCTTCTTTCGCAATTTAAATCGGCCATTTTTGCACAAAACACGATCTTGTATTACGCGAAAACCGAGCTGATTTCGGCGAAAACGACGTTTATAACAGGCTCTAAATGGCCTAATGAAGCTTCTAAAACGCTTCTTTCGCAATTAAAATCGGCCATTTTTACACAAAACACGATCTTGTATTACGCGAAAACCGAGCTGATTTCGGCGAAAACGACGTTTGTAACAGGGTCTTAATCGGGTTTTGAAGACCCTGAAAGGCTTCTTCCTAATTTAAATCGGCCATTTTTGCACAAAACACGATCTTGTATTACGCGAAAACCGAGCTGATTTCGGCGAAAACGACGTTTGTAACAGGCTCTAAATGGCCTAATGAAGCTTCTAAAACGCTTCTTTCGCAATTTAAATCGGCCATTTTTGCACAAAACACGATCTTGTATTACACGAAAACCGAGCTGATTTCGGCGAAAACGACGTTTGTAAAAGGCTCTAAATGGCCTAATGAAGCTTCTAAAACGCTTCTTTCGCAGTTTAAATCGGCCATTTTTGCACAAAACACGATCTTGTATTACGCGAAAACCGAGCTGATTTCGGCGAAAACGACGTTTGTAACAGGCTCTAAATGGCCTAATGAAGCTTCTAAAACGCTTCTTTCGCAATTTAAATTGGCCATTTTTGCACAAAACACGATCTTGTATTACGCGAAAACCGACCTGATTTCGGCGAAAACGACGTTTGTAACAGGCTCTAAATGGCCTAATGAAGCTTCTAAAACGCTTCTTTCGCAATTTAAATCGGCCAGTTTTGCACAAAACACGATCTTGTATTACGCGAAAACCGAGCTGATTTCGGCGAAAACGACGTTTGTAACAGGCTCTAAATGGCCTAATGAAGCTTCTAAAACGCTTCTTTCGCAATTTAAATCGGCCATTTTTGCACAAAACACGATCTTGTATTACGCGAAAACCGAGCTGATTTCGGCGAAAACGACGTTTGTAACAGGCTCTAAATGGCCTAATGAAGCTTCTAAAACGCTTCTTTCGCAATTTAAATCGGCCATTTTTGCACAAAACACGATCTTGTATTACGCGAAAACCGAGCTGATTTCGGCGAAAACGACGTTTGTAACAGGCTCTAAATGGCCTAATGAAGCTTCTAAAACGCTTCTTTCGCAATTTAAATCTGCCATTTTTGCACAAAACACGATCTTGTATTACACGAAAACCGAGCTGATTTCGGCGAAACGACGTTTGTAACAGGCTCTAAATGGCCTAATGAAGCTTCTAAAACGCTTCTTTCGCAGTTTAAATCGGCCATTTTCGCACAAAACACGATCTTGTATTACGCGAAAACCGAGCTGATTTCGGCGAAAACGACGTTTGTAACAGGCTCTTAATGGCCTAATGAAGCTTCTAAAACGCTTCTTTCGCAATTTAAATCGACCATTTTTGCACAAAACACGATCTTGTATTACGCGAAAACCGAGCTGATTTCGGCGAAAACGACGTTTGTAACAGGCTCTAAATGGCCTAATGAAGCTTCTAAAACGCTTCTTTCGCAATTTAAATCGGCCATTTTTGCACAAAACACGATCTTGTATTACGCGAAAACCGAGCTGATTTCGGCGAAAACGACGTTTGTAACAGGCTCTAAATGGCCTAATGAAGCTTCTAAAACGCTTCTTTCGCAATTTAAATCGGCCATTTTTGCACAAACACGATCTTGTATTACGCGAAAACCGAGCTGATTTCGGCGAAAACGACGTTTGTAACAGGCTCTAAATGGCCTAATGAAGCTTCTAAAACGCTTCATTCGCAATTTAAATCGGCCATTTTTGCACAAAACACGATCTTGTATTACGCGAAAACCGAGCTGATTTCGGCGAAAACGACGTTTGTAACAGGCTCTAAATGGCCTAATGAAGCTTCTAAAACGCTTCTTTCGCAATTTAAATCGGCCATTTTCGCAGAAAAAACGATCTTGTATTACGCGAAAACCGAGCTGATTTCGGCGAAAACGACGTTTGTAACAGGCTCTAAATGGCCTAATGAAGCTTCTAAATCGCTTCTTTCGCAATTTAAATCGACCATTTTTGCAAAAACACGATCTTGTATTACACGTAAACCGAGCTGATTTCGGCGAAAACGACGTTTGTAACAGGCTCTAAATGGCCTAATGAAGCTTCTAAAACGCTTCTTAAGCAATTCAAATCGGCCATTTTTGCACAAAACACGATCTTGTATTACGCGAAAACCGAGCTGATTTCGGCGAAAACGACGTTTGTAACAGGCTCTAAATCGGATAATGGAGCTTCTTAAACGCTTCATTCGCAATTTAAATCGGCCATTTTTGCAGAAAACACGATCTTGTATCACGCGAAAACCGAGCTGATTTCGGCGAAAACGACGTTTGTAACGGACTCTAAATGGCCTAATGAAGCTTCTAAAACGCTTCTTTCGCAATTTAAATCAGCCATTTTTGCACAAAACACGATCTTGTATTACGCGAAAACCGAGCTGATTTCGGCGAAAACGACGTTTGTAACAGGCTCTAAATGGCCTAATGAAGCTTCTAAAACGCTTCTTTCGCAATTTAAATCGGCCATTTTTGCACAAAACACGATCTTGTATTACGCGAAAACCGAGCTGATTTCGGCGAAAACGACGTTTGTAACAGGCTCTAAATGGCCTAATGAAGCTTCTAAAACGCTTCTTTCGCAATTTAAATCTGCCTTTTTTGCACAAAACACGATCTTGTATTACACGAAAACCGAGCTGATTTCGGCGAAAACGACGTTTGTAACAGGCTCTAAATGGCCTAATGAAGCTTCTAAAACGCTTCTTTCGCAATTTAAATCGGCCATTTTTGCACAAAACACGATCTTGTATTACGCGAAAACCGAGCTGATTTCGGCGAAAACGACGTTTGTAACAGGCTCTGAATGTCCTAATGAAGCTTCTAAAACGCTTCTTTCGCAATTTAAATCGACCATTTTTGCACAAAACACGATCTTGTATTACGCGAAAACCGAGCTGATTTCGGCGAAAACTACGTTTGTAACAGGCTCTTAATGGCCTAATGAAGCTTCTAAAACGCTTCTTTCGCAATTTAAATCGACCATTTTTGCACAAAACACGATCTTGTATTACACAAAAACCGAGCTGATTTCGGCGAAAACGACGTTTGTAACAGGCTCTAAATAGCCTAATGAAGCTTCTAAAACGCTTCATTCGCAATTTAAATCGGCCATTTTTGCACAAACACGATCTTGTATTACGCGAAAACCGAGCTGATTTCGGCGAAAACGACGTTTGTAACAGGCTCTAAATGGCCTAATGAAGCTTCTAAAACGCTTCTTTCGCAATTTAAATCGGCCATTTTTGCACAAAACACGATCTTGTATTACGCGAAAACCGAGCTGATTTCGGCGAAAACGACGTTTGTAACAGGCTCTAAATGGCCTAATGAAGCTTCTAAAACGCTTCTTTCGCAATTTAAATCGGCCATTTTTGCACAAACACGATCTTGTATTACGCGAAAACCGAGCTGATTTCGGCGAAAACGACGTTTGTAACAGGCTCTAAATGGCCTTATGAAGCTTATAAAACGCTTCATTCGCAATTTAAATCGGCCATTTTTGCACAAAACACGATCTTGTATTACGCGAAAACCGAGCTGATTTCGGCGAAAACGACGTTTGTAACAGGCTCTAAATGGCCTAATGAAGCTTCTAAAACGCTTCTTTCGCAATTTAAATCTGCCATTTTTGCACAAAACACGATCTTGTATTACACGAAAACCGAGCTGATTTCGGCGAAACGACGTTTGTAACAGGCTCTAAATGGCCTAATGAAGCTTCTAAAACGCTTCTTTCGCAGTTTAAATCGGCCATTTTCGCACAAAACATGATCTTGTATTACGCGAAAACCGAGCTGATTTCGGCGAAAACGACGTTTGTAACAGGCTCTTAATGGCCTAATGAAGCTTCTAAAACGCTTCTTTCGCAATTTAAATCGACCATTTTTGCACAAAACACGATCTTGTATTACGCGAAAACCGAGCTGATTTCGGCGAAAACGACGTTTGTAACAGGCTCTAAATGGCCTAATGAAGCTTCTAAAACGCTTCTTTCGCAATTTAAATCGGCCATTTTTGCACAAAAAACGATCTTGTATTACGCGAAAACCGAGCTGATTTCGGCGAAAACGACGTTTGTAACAGGCTCTAAATGGCCTAATGAAGCTTCTAAAACGCTTCTTTCGCAATTTAAATCGGCCATTTTTGCACAAACACGATCTTGTATTACGCGAAAACCGAGCTGATTTCGGCGAAAACGACGTTTGTAACAGGCTCTAAATGGCCTAATGAGGCTTCTAAAACGCTTCTTTCGCAATTTAAATCGGCCAGTTTTGCACAAAACACGATCTTGTATTACGCGAAAACCGAGCTGATTTCGGCGAAAACGACGTTTGTAACAGGCTCTAAATGGCCTAATGAAGCTTCTAAAACGCTTCTTTCGCAATTTAAATCTGCCATTTTTGCACAAAACACGATCTTGTATTACACGAAAACCGAGCTGATTTCGGCGAAAACGACGTTTGTAACAGGCTCTAAATGGCCTAATGAAGCTTCTAAAACGCTTCTTTCGCAATTTAAATCGGCCATTTTTGCACAAAACACGATCTTGTATTACGCGAAAACCGAGCTGATTTCGGCGAAAACGACGTTTGTAACAGGCTCTGAATGGCCTAATGAAGCTTCTAAAACGCTTCTTTCGCAATTTAAATCGACCATTTTTGCACAAAACACGATCTTGTATTACGCGAAAACCGAGCTGATTTCGGCGAAAACTACGTTTGTAACAGGCTCTTAATGGCCTAATGAAGCTTCTAAAACGCTTCTTTCGCAATTTAAATCGACCATTTTTGCACAAAACACGATCTTGTATTACACAAAAACCGAGCTGATTTCGGCGAAAACGACGTTTGTAACAGGCTCTAAATAGCCTAATGAAGCTTCTAAAACGCTTCATTCGCAATTTAAATCGGCCATTTTTGCACAAACACGATCTTGTATTACGCGAAAACCGAGCTGATTTCGGCGAAAACGACGTTTGTAACAGGCTCTAAATGGCCTAATGAAGCTTCTAAAACGCTTCTTTCGCAATTTAAATCGGCCATTTTTGCACAAAACACGATCTTGTATTACGCGAAAACCGAGCTGATTTCGGCGAAAACGACGTTTGTAACAGGCTCTAAATGGCCTAATGAAGCTTCTAAAACGCTTCTTTCGCAATTTAAATCGGCCATTTTTGCACAAACACGATCTTGTATTACGCGAAAACCGAGCTGATTTCGGCGAAAACGACGTTTGTAACAGGCTCTAAATGGCCTAATGAAGCTTATAAAACGCTTCATTCGCAATTTAAATCGGCCATTTTTGCACAAAACACGATCTTGTATTACGCGAAAACCGAGCTGATTTCGGCGAAAACGACGTTTGTAACAGGCTCTAAATGGCCTAATGAAGCTTCTAAAACGCTTCTTTCGCAATTTAAATCTGCCATTTTTGCACAAAACACGATCTTGTATTACACGAAAACCGAGCTGATTTCGGCGAAACGACGTTTGTAACAGGCTCTAAATGGCCTAATGAAGCTTCTAAAACGCTTCTTTCGCAGTTTAAATCGGCAATTTTCGCACAAAACATGATCTTGTATTACGCGAAAACCGAGCTGATTTCGGCGAAAACGACGTTTGTAACAGGCTCTTAATGGCCTAATGAAGCTTCTAAAACGCTTCTTTCGCAATTTAAATCGACCATTTTTGCACAAAACACGATCTTGTATTACGCGAAAACCGAGCTGATTTCGGCGAAAACGACGTTTGTAACAGGCTCTAAATGGCCTAATGAAGCTTCTAAAACGCTTCTTTCGCAATTTAAATCGGCCATTTTTGCACAAAACACGATCAACACCCTATTAATCGCGTTCGGACTTATTGCATTTCGGACTTGCGCGGATGGCCTGTTGGTTTTCGAAATCGCTGCCACATGGAGATGCATTGACGCGCACGAGCTTATCGTATCTGATTACCGCAGCTCATTTGAGCATTGCGCGGCCGCTATGAAGAACGGTTGAGTGCGCGTGATATGACCGGTGGTCACTTGCGTCAGCAGACCGCTCTCGCTGCAGCAGGTCGCTTCTGGGGGTAGCTAATTTAGCATGGGTTTATCAGCTGCAGTTATCAACAGCACCTCAGGCCCTGGACGGCAGTGATAATATTATAAGGAGAGGGCTAATAGGAGGGCGCAGGGTGATCTTGAGCGAGGCTCCAAAGCCCTATAATATTATAGGATTCCAGACGCTATAATATTATAGGGTCCACGGGGTCCGTTGCGGAGGCGCAGGGTGCAGTCACACACACACATACATATATATAATTTTCACTAAATTTAATCTTGCTTTCATCTTACGTGCATCATAAGATCGCTTAAAGGTAAAATATGTAGCCAGGTCGACATATTGAATACGGAAATATTATAATTTTAAGTGTAACAGATAAAACCATGCAATATATAAAATAATTATCACCCATAATATTTTAGTCATATAAACGGATACTGAGACTATATTTAATATCGTTATTTTTTTTTGCTACATCACAAAATTATTATTTTTTGTTTATTTGTTGCAAACATTTAAAATTTTACTAATTTAATATGATACAAAATTCTACTGGTCAGGATCATTCGGGTTATTCTATTACCAGCATTGAATATGGTGGAACTAATATATAATCAGCTGTCCAAAAGGAGCATTCCGAGGCACAGAATATGTTTTTGGACACCTTAATAAAAATAAGACAATATATATATATTATAAATAAATTTATTCCATATATATATAATGTACATCATATAAAATGATATATATGCTTAAATTAACACAAATAGTTTAAAATGAAAAAGGAACATTTCCCTGAACTTTCTGAATACTATACTCAGATACCTAATGTGAACATTAACTTTAATCTTTTACTTGGCGTTTTATCATTATTCATGGAATATGTAAAGTAAAAAATATGTATAGTTATATAGATGTGGTGCTGTACATTTGCAAAGCCGAATAACGCCTGATATTGCCAAAATCCAGAGTGTGCGGCATCCCTTTGAAGTCCCCCATGCTCCTCCCTCGGGACTCTTAATGAGCTGAGCAGCTGTATTATCTGGTTTTCAGGGCCAGTTTGATAGCTATAGGGTGGAGGCTCCGTATCAATAAGACCTTATAAAATATGGTTCACATTTAATGTTTATATTTCAGGGTTCATATAACAGAAGACGTTTATTCATAATCCCGTGACCAAGATAAGTTTAAAGGTTAAGTTGAAGTGAACATTGTTAATGTATCAAATTTCTTTTTAAATTAATTAAAAGTAAATAAAATTCATTAGGAAACTGAAAGATTGTGGATTAAGTGGAAAATATGCGGGAATTATATATTTGCGTATCAACATCTAATTTATTTCTAACATGATGTAACTATGATTTTAGCATACCCGTTGTTCGTGCAACAAAGCAACATCAATGTCCAGGTTCTGTTTCAAAGCCTATCTTCAAAATTTTTCATCCATATATTCATTCAATTCAATTTTTGAAATATATAATAAACAACAACTGTATAATCATACAATAACCATTTGTATGGTATACAGTTTATTCCGATTTTCATTTGTTTCATGGATAAGGTTTATTACTTATCACCTGGATGGCTGCCTGCTCAAAATGTTTTTGTATGTTAAGTAAAGAGCTATCCTTGGGATGTTTGAACAACCTCTTTCATTGTTCTATAAGACAAAGCTATGAACTATAAAAAAAAATATTAATGTAACTATAAATAAATAATAAACTAAATGCATTTGTTTCTAAAGAAGGCAACAATTAAAACTGAATATTGAAATTATTTCTGTTACCAAATTGTATGTATGAAGCAATCAGTGCTGCTTTCTAACCGGATTAAAACTCTTTAACTGATCCCTAGAGGCTTGACTAGTAAGTGACACTTCATTATTTTCTCATCTGGCCACCCCACCCCATCTGCCCAGCACTGGCCTGACTTGCATTCATGCACAGCTGTATTACTGGTGTCAAATGCTGATCTGTGCATGTAGGTCAGTGCGATCAGGGCTGTGTCACTTCCAGGCATGTAGTGCTGGCTGCTTTCTGGTGTGTATTCACATATGTACACAGTCCAGTTATTTGTACTGACTAACCAACAGTATAGCCACCACTAACGCACAGTACACACAAACACGGCCGATCACATAAACCCTGCCACCTTCGTTTGCGGAGGTATTATATATATATATTGCGATCTCAAAATACATATTACTGTGGTTGACTTCAAATCCGCGGGGTTCTAAATTCGTTGGGTTCACAATTCATGTTACTGTGGTTGACTTTATATTTGTATTCGCGGGGTTAAAATGTCGCGCTTTTCACCTTTCCAGTGTTTTGCGAGGGTTCCATTTTCGCGATCTCACAATACAAATACCTATACACAGAGTATAACCAATATCATGTTAATTAATTAAATCAAATATTATGGGCACTTAATCTTATTGACAAGAAATATTGTTCGTCAACGGCAGACAAGTGGAATGATCTGATATAATTAAAAATATCAATCTTTGAAGGTACCCTATTTTATTCATAAAATCAACCGTTTACTTGTCAACTTTGCCTTCGACAGTGGGACCTCTTATTAACGAAGATTAATATCGGGAATATCAGGAATTTGATACTTTTGCGAACAAAAAGGCAACCACAGTATGTTGATATATAAGGAATAAAAAAAGAATAATTTAATATTACAAAGCCAACTGATGGATGCTTAGTTGGCTTGAATACAACATAGGATTCAACTGCTAGGCAAAATAACGTTTCCTTGCATATCTTCATCCCATGAATGTGTATAGATAAGTGCCTTTTTGACAAATAATAATAATGCTGTTGGTATGGAAGAGTCACAAAATTACATTTGTGTCACTGATAGTTTTTGTTCCTATCTTTGTCTTTACACCACAGTCTCAAACATAAAACTTTGAAGGGTTCAGTGATGTTAGACTCGAATCGTGTCAAGACTTGGAGTCTTGGAATCGAGTCCGTAATCAAGTGCACTTTTCTAGGGACTCAGACTGAGACTTATACTCAAACTCAGGCATATGCACTCAAAATTTAAGCCGAGTCCAGCTTGGTTCGAGTAGTAATGTAGGAGTCAAGTCCGATCTTGGACTCAAGGGTCCTTGACTCGGACATGTCCTCGGACTCGGAGGATCTATATATACGGACTACAGAAATCAGGCGGCGTCCATCTCATATAAGTCCTATTGAAAACAACTCGTATGTCACATATTATAAAGATTTATGTATATGTGCGAACTACTAACAGAATATTAATCAATAATAATATTATATATACCAAGCTTTGCTCAGCATCGGGAGCTATAAATGTAATTAACCATTAAAGTAAAACCATGTGTGAACTAACGTAAAAGTGTACATGTTAATCTGACATTTCCATTTTAATTTACTTTTTTGCAGACATATATGTATTGGAATTACACTCGGACTTGGACTATGGGTAAAATGACTCAGACTCAAAGAAGATGGACTTGGACTTGAACCTCAAGGGCTCGGTATTGACTTGTCTGGACTCGGACTTGCACTCGGACTCGGATGGCATGGACACAACTTCATCACTGGATTCCAGTGTGGACAAAAACTGTCACGTAAAGTCTGATGCACATCGAAAAACACTCTACCAACACGTGTATTGATGCAAAAAAATATTTAAACAAGCCTAGACATTCCACTGCACATTTTAGATTTATCTCTGGCTTTGCTCGTATCCTCCAGGTATCTAAAGCTCGTTGCTGTTTCACAACTAATTGTCAGATTTAAACCATAGTAATTTTATAAAATTCAAAACTCAAAGCTTGTCTACAGAATTTAGGCAAAAAAAAAAAAATAAAAGGTATGGTTCTCAGGCACCGCCCGCGTCAATTTTAACCCCCCGCATCAAAACTTTTTATTTTGCTTTTTATCTTTCAAGAAGATAAATAATACGTTTTACGTAGTGCTTCTACCTGTTAAGCAAAAATATTTGTTATTTTCATGCTTTTCCCTGATCATATGGCATTTTTATCGAAACACTCAAAAAAAGGTCAAAAATAAAATACCGCCCGCCCGCACTGATTTCTGAAAAAAGTGCCTGAGAACCATATAAGTTCATCAGCCTTCAAAATGACTTAACAATGCAGTAATATTAATTCAATATCATATTCTATGCAATATTAATTTCAATTTAAAAATTCTCTATTATATCACTCAGATTTATACCTGTAATGACCGGGTAAACAAGTTTCATTACATCTTATATACAGCAGCTCCAAAATAATAGTAGAAAACCTCGTTATTTTAACAGTGTATAGGTATACCTATTCATTTCTTATTTAAATTCAATGGGAGCTAGAGGAAAACAAAAAAACACTTCTCAAGCTGAAACATATGATTATTTTTTAAGACGAAGACTGCATGTGAAGTGAGAATCTTCTTCTTGTTGAAAGGAACAAAGCATCAGAGTAGAAACATTGTCGTCTTTTAAACATGAGATAACTCTTGCCAAAGAAAATCATGCTGTATTGTAATTATAACCCTATTTAAACCGTAAATATTAAATCTGAATGAAAAAAATGCATATTTATAAAAATAAACACTCTTTCAAGTTTTAAGATGTTTGAGCCAACAGAAACCGAATGAATGTCTCAAATTCTTGTTTATAGTGAACTTTTTATCAAGAAAATTATTGCCTGTTTTGCATGGCTGGGTGTGCCAACCTGATGCTGGACATGCTGCAGAGTATACAGACCCCACCTTGATCCAGAAATCATATGGTCTCAAATTCAGTATGGTAACTGGTATCAGAGATTTAATTTTAAATATTATTAATGTTGCCGATCTAGTACATGTGCTAGGTTCAAATGGCAAGAGTAAAATGAAAGGTCAGTATAAAGCATGCCTTCAATTTTAGTGTATAGTGATCAAAGCCTCATCATGTACTTTCTTGCTTTGCTTCATCACTTCATTTTAGGAACTTCTGTTAACTTAATACAAACATATATATATACACACAATCACACCAACATATATATATATACTATGTGTGTGATAATGATATATTTGTATATATTGCGATACGGCGATTCCCAAATTGCGTTTTGCTATATCGTTTTCAAATATCAATATTTTTAAAAACTTTGTCAAACTTGACTGCATATAGTTTCTTATGGTAAAAAGGGGTTTTGTTACAAAGTAATACATTGAAATGGGTTAGGATTAGTGAAAGGCCACAACCATGTCTATAGACACGACTCTAGAAGTCTTGATAGACCACATGGTAAAAGGTCAGTCCTAGCAGTCCCAGGAGTTATGGACTGCATATACTTTAAGTTTCAATATATTTCACATGATACTGGATCAATAATTTTTACATATTCTCACGAAAGCCTGAGCTCGTACTGTATATAATTTGAGGCAAACACATCCAGACCTCGGACATAAACATACAACCCAAAACACGAAATACGCATTAAAGAATATACAGAAATTTTACTTCATATCAAAACGTGACCAGATACATGTGAATATACAAGAAAACTAAATTTGAACAAAAGATTATATATAATGAGATGTTCAAGCCACTGAATAGTGGTGACGGTCCATCTGTGCTGGGCGCTATGGAACAAAATTTGCATTAAACATACATAAATACAAAACATTATGAGGGGGCTAAACCCTATAAGCAACCTTGAATATTATATACATGGTCCAAAAATTGTTAAGGCTTGCTCATTAACCGAATTCATATAACATCTGGACCAACCAAGATCTGAGCCCTAATAACGGCTCAGTACTTTAGCTCCTAGAAATATGAACATATACGGGCGGCGGACGAATCAACAAGACAGGAATACTGAAGAAAATAGTGATACGGGTAAGGAAAATTTACGTCTCTCGAACTACGACAGGATGGAATAATGAGGCCAAATAATAGGTGTAGTCCAGATGAGAGAAAATAAGTATTTAAAGACAACTTTTCTGGTGGTGGGAACCGTCTCCATTTGTTTGCTAACGTAACTATGTATGTGTACATCTGCAGAATTCCATTCCGGTTTCTTACTACATGAAAGGGCAGTATCACACGCTTCCTCTCACATTAAATCCTTGCGTCAACCAGGCCCGGTGACTTCTGCACCTGCGGACCCTGGGTTGATAATCGTTCCCACTGATGGGTCAAAGAAAGGCGCACACGTTTGTGAGTGAAACACAGCCCATGTCCGAATAAAGTCCCCCCGCCCACCTTAACAAATAGGACAATCCCCTCCATATGTATTCAGTTATTTAAACAAAACCATGCACTTAATACTTAATTACTATGGATTTCATATTTTGGTTATACAATGGTAATATTAATGGGTACTTACATAAATACATGATCCTTCAGATGTCTGTGTCAGAAAATATAGACAACATAATCCTGTGTTTAAATACTAAGTATAAATATAAATGATATCAAATAACGCACTAATTATGTATATACAATAGGTTGCTTTCATGGAGCAATCGTAAGCCCATAAAACCAGCAAATAGCGTCATATATTAGTGAACTATCTGCCACACTCGGGATGAGACCGGTGTGGGAATTTGCATGGTGTTCTATTAGTTTAATTTTTGTTACACATGTATTAAAATGTTATTTCACCATCTTTCAGTCGTTGTTGGTCATTGCAGTGCCGGGAACATAGCTAAACTATAAAATCTCATTTGAAAATATATTCACTACTGATGTGGCATTCATTTGATGTAGATTTCATTATAAATTTCCCCAATACATTCAGAATGAGACCATAGTTCATACTATCCCAATCCTATTGATCTAGCAGTAATGACATCCTTGATATTTCCTGTACTTATTACTTTTCCTGATAATTCAAAGAATATCAGATAGCGTGAGTGTATGGAATATAAGTCAAAAGGGTGCACTATATATGTTGTACTTCTACAAAGAGCCAAGAAAAACAAAGGACATATATATATATATATATATATATATATATATATATATATATATATAAACATATGGAGTGAATGATTGTCAATAGCTGAATAATGCCCTGCCCAGTGGCTGTGGTCAGAGATGAACAACTGGCCTGTAAGCTCCCATGTACACACAGTTTGGCCAGCTAATACAGAGTACTGCATACTCACAAGCAGTGACAAAGCCCTGCCCAGATGCACTGGTCAACTGAAGCATCATTACACACTAGTGAGCACAGTCTAGGCCAGGCAATGCAAGTACAAGGGCTGTGCTGTGCTGGACAGCAGCCGGGTGGTCAGTTTAGATAATGAGGTATCGCTAATCACCCCAGTCTCTGGGGACCCATCAATGAATTTTTCCTGGTAGAAAGCTTGTTTGAGTGTTTGCCCTTTAAGTATGATTCGTTTCATTCATTTTGATTCGTTTGTATTTTTGCAACTGCAATTATTACTATTGCATAATAATTACATACACCGTCATACTTGAGGTGAGAGTAAAGTACCCGTAAATTATGATAAAATGGGGGGGGGGGGGGGACTTTTGTCCCCTTTATAATTAAGGAGGGGGCCTTTTTATTCCGAAGGAAGGGGGCGAGGGGAGCGAGTACCCCCTTGTTGGGTGTGTGCTGAATATAGATCAAAGTGACTGAAGTCCAGTGTCAAATATGATCATCATATCATCTATCATATGGATCATAAATGGAGCTTACATATAACTTTCCTTTTCAAATACCACCCAAAGGGAAAAAAAATATGCTTCCCGAGGAATTCGTTAGGTTTTGCCAAGGCGCGAAAGAGGGGTCGCATGCGGATTCCTGGGAAGTGGATATATGTGTGCGACACAAAGGACAACTTGTATCAGGCGAGAAAATCAATGCCCTAGTTCAACGTTACAAAGGAAATCAACGAACAGTGCAAGGCGGATAATCCTGAACTGAATGAGCACGAGTATTTGCCCTGAGTCTCTCTCTCTCTCTCTCTCTCTCTCTCTCTCGATCGATCGTGTTTTTTAATTTTATAATATAAGTAATTCTTGTAACATGAGAAACAATTTCCACAGCATAAATGAAAATTGAGAATGAGTGGAAAAGATTGTCTATGATTGCAAACATTTGAACACCATAATTTGTGTGGAATTCATTAATTCGATCTTTTTTATCTTCAACTTGTTGCAAATGAAAGAATACAGTAACGAAACTTTATGTAAATATGTCACGCTAAGTAAAAGATAAAAAGTTAATAGTCACCTGAGGAATTTGAGTATATTATTCATAAAGTTCAGGGAAATGTAACTTTTTTTATTTTGAATTTTTGCTTTTATTAAGACATATATATAATTTTATATGATGTAAATTATTTACATTTTATATGTAATATATATATATATATATATATATATATATAATTCATTTATTTCCTTATTTTAATTATGGTGTCCCAAAACCTATAATCTGCAGCTCCTCCAAAGTCACTTTTATAATCCATTTATTATTTTAATCAGCAATATAATATATGCAAAATCGATATAACAGTATAGGAGATGAGGAGATTTTTAGGGAAATTCACCACCATGCAGGGGCCTTCCCCTTTTGCATATTCAAGTTTTGTGAGTATGCACCCCCCCCCCCCACACACACACACTTCATGACCTCGCTATAGGACCCCCCCCCCCCCCCGGTCTAGTGATCTCTAGTTTGACGAAGATCTACATCAGTAACCAAACCTTCTGAAGCCAGCTGAGAGGAATTATATAAAAAAGAAGTTACATATGAATTATTATGTAGTTTTAAAAACTATCAGTCGGATATTTTGTGATACGAATAAAGAGATGAAATGTGTTTTGATGTCCTGCTTTTTCTTAATAAATCATGTAATTTTAACAAGACGATGTTGTTTATGGAATGCAGCTGGGACAGAGGGTTTAATTTTTACAGGATGAACTTCACAAAATGTGTATGGGTCTTTTTTTGTGATCTATAAAGAGATTTTTTCCTTAGGAAACAGAAGTTTATTCTATAAACGGCTTTTAAATATGTGAATAAAATGACCCGAATGATCCTGACCAGTAGAATTTTGTACCATATTAAATAAATAAAAGTTTAATTATTTGTGATGTAGCAAGAAAACAACGATATTAAATATAGCCTCAGTATCCGTGTAAGACAAAAATATTAAAGAAGATAAATATTTGATTTATTTCATTGATTTATCTGTTATATTTAAACATTGTAATGTTTCCCGTATTCAATATTTCGACCTGTCTGCATAATTGCCTTTGAAACAACGATCATATGATGCACGATGAACCCAAGATTTAATTAAGCGCTAATCATGTGTGTGTGTGACTGCAACCTGCGCCTTCGCAATAGACCCCGTGGATCCTATAATATTATAGGGTCTGGAATCCTATAATATTATAGGGCATGGGATGCTCGTACAAGATCACCCGGCGCCTTCCTATTAGCCCTCCCCGAAAATATTATCACTCCCGCCCTGGGCATGAGATACTGGTACCAAATTGACCAGCTGTGGGTTACGGCAGCTGATACACCCTTGCTTAATTAGCTACCACCAGATGCGACCTGCTGCAGCGAGAGCGTTCTGCTGACGCAACTGACCACCGGTCATACCACCCACACTAAACGGTTCTTCATAGCGGCCGCGCAGTGCTCTCGTGAACTGCGGTAATCAGATACGATAAGCTCGGGCGCGTCAATGGATCTCCATGTGGCAGCGATTACGAAAACTAACAGGCCATCCGCGCAAGTCCGAAATGCAATAAATCCGAACGCGATTAATAGGGTGTTGATCTTGTATTACGCGAAAACCGAGCTGATTTCGGCGAAAACGACGTTTGTAACAGGCTCTAAATGGCCTAATGAAGCTTCTAAAACGCTTCATTCGCAATTTAAATCGGCCATTTTTGCACAAAACACGATCTTGTATTACGCGAAAACCGAGCTGATTTCGGCGAAAACGACGTTTGTAACAGGCTCTAAATGGCCTAATGAAGCTTCTAAAACGCTTCTTTCGCAATTTAAATCGGCCATTTTCGCAGAAAAAACGATCTTGTATTACGCGAAAACCGAGCTGATTTCGGCGAAAACGACGTTTGTAACAGGCTCTAAATGGCCTAATGAAGCTTCTAAATCGCTTCTTTCGCAATTTAAATCGACCATTTTTGCAAAAACACGATCTTGTATTACACGTAAACCGAGCTGATTTCGGCGAAAACGACGTTTGTAACAGGCTCTAAATGGCCTAATGAAGCTTCTAAAACGCTTCTTAAGCAATTCAAATCGGCCATTTTTGCACAAAACACGATCTTGTATTACGCGAAAACCGAGCTGATTTCGGCGAAAACGACGTTTGTAACAGGCTCTAAATCGGATAATGGAGCTTCTTAAACGCTTCATTCGCAATTTAAATCGGCCATTTTTGCAGAAAACACGATCTTGTATCACGCGAAAACCGAGCTGATTTCGGCGAAAACGACGTTTGTAACGGACTCTAAATGGCCTAATGAAGCTTCTAAAACGCTTCTTTCGCAATTTAAATCAGCCATTTTTGCACAAAACACGATCTTGTATTACGCGAAAACCGAGCTGATTTCGGCGAAAACGACGTTTGTAACAGGCTCTAAATGGCCTAATGAAGCTTCTAAAACGCTTCTTTCGCAATTTAAATCGGCCATTTTTGCACAAAACACGATCTTGTATTACGCGAAAACCGAGCTGATTTCGGCGAAAACGACGTTTGTAACAGGCTCTAAATGGCCTAATGAAGCTTCTAAAACGCTTCTTTCGCAATTTAAATCTGCCTTTTTTGCACAAAACACGATCTTGTATTACACGAAAACCGAGCTGATTTCGGCGAAAACGACGTTTGTAACAGGCTCTAAATGGCCTAATGAAGCTTCTAAAACGCTTCTTTCGCAATTTAAATCGGCCATTTTTGCACAAAACACGATCTTGTATTACGCGAAAACCGAGCTGATTTCGGCGAAAACGACGTTTGTAACAGGCTCTGAATGTCCTAATGAAGCTTCTAAAACGCTTCTTTCGCAATTTAAATCGACCATTTTTGCACAAAACACGATCTTGTATTACGCGAAAACCGAGCTGATTTCGGCGAAAACTACGTTTGTAACAGGCTCTTAATGGCCTAATGAAGCTTCTAAAACGCTTCTTTCGCAATTTAAATCGACCATTTTTGCACAAAACACGATCTTGTATTACACAAAAACCGAGCTGATTTCGGCGAAAACGACGTTTGTAACAGGCTCTAAATAGCCTAATGAAGCTTCTAAAACGCTTCATTCGCAATTTAAATCGGCCATTTTTGCACAAACACGATCTTGTATTACGCGAAAACCGAGCTGATTTCGGCGAAAACGACGTTTGTAACAGGCTCTAAATGGCCTAATGAAGCTTCTAAAACGCTTCTTTCGCAATTTAAATCGGCCATTTTTGCACAAAACACGATCTTGTATTACGCGAAAACCGAGCTGATTTCGGCGAAAACGACGTTTGTAACAGGCTCTAAATGGCCTAATGAAGCTTCTAAAACGCTTCTTTCGCAATTTAAATCGGCCATTTTTGCACAAACACGATCTTGTATTACGCGAAAACCGAGCTGATTTCGGCGAAAACGACGTTTGTAACAGGCTCTAAATGGCCTTATGAAGCTTATAAAACGCTTCATTCGCAATTTAAATCGGCCATTTTTGCACAAAACACGATCTTGTATTACGCGAAAACCGAGCTGATTTCGGCGAAAACGACGTTTGTAACAGGCTCTAAATGGCCTAATGAAGCTTCTAAAACGCTTCTTTCGCAATTTAAATCTGCCATTTTTGCACAAAACACGATCTTGTATTACACGAAAACCGAGCTGATTTCGGCGAAACGACGTTTGTAACAGGCTCTAAATGGCCTAATGAAGCTTCTAAAACGCTTCTTTCGCAGTTTAAATCGGCCATTTTCGCACAAAACATGATCTTGTATTACGCGAAAACCGAGCTGATTTCGGCGAAAACGACGTTTGTAACAGGCTCTTAATGGCCTAATGAAGCTTCTAAAACGCTTCTTTCGCAATTTAAATCGACCATTTTTGCACAAAACACGATCTTGTATTACGCGAAAACCGAGCTGATTTCGGCGAAAACGACGTTTGTAACAGGCTCTAAATGGCCTAATGAAGCTTCTAAAACGCTTCTTTCGCAATTTAAATCGGCCATTTTTGCACAAAAAACGATCTTGTATTACGCGAAAACCGAGCTGATTTCGGCGAAAACGACGTTTGTAACAGGCTCTAAATGGCCTAATGAAGCTTCTAAAACGCTTCTTTCGCAATTTAAATCGGCCATTTTTGCACAAACACGATCTTGTATTACGCGAAAACCGAGCTGATTTCGGCGAAAACGACGTTTGTAACAGGCTCTAAATGGCCTAATGAGGCTTCTAAAACGCTTCTTTCGCAATTTAAATCGGCCAGTTTTGCACAAAACACGATCTTGTATTACGCGAAAACCGAGCTGATTTCGGCGAAAACGACGTTTGTAACAGGCTCTAAATGGCCTAATGAAGCTTCTAAAACGCTTCTTTCGCAATTTAAATCTGCCATTTTTGCACAAAACACGATCTTGTATTACACGAAAACCGAGCTGATTTCGGCGAAAACGACGTTTGTAACAGGCTCTAAATGGCCTAATGAAGCTTCTAAAACGCTTCTTTCGCAATTTAAATCGGCCATTTTTGCACAAAACACGATCTTGTATTACGCGAAAACCGAGCTGATTTCGGCGAAAACGACGTTTGTAACAGGCTCTGAATGGCCTAATGAAGCTTCTAAAACGCTTCTTTCGCAATTTAAATCGACCATTTTTGCACAAAACACGATCTTGTATTACGCGAAAACCGAGCTGATTTCGGCGAAAACTACGTTTGTAACAGGCTCTTAATGGCCTAATGAAGCTTCTAAAACGCTTCTTTCGCAATTTAAATCGACCATTTTTGCACAAAACACGATCTTGTATTACACAAAAACCGAGCTGATTTCGGCGAAAACGACGTTTGTAACAGGCTCTAAATAGCCTAATGAAGCTTCTAAAACGCTTCATTCGCAATTTAAATCGGCCATTTTTGCACAAACACGATCTTGTATTACGCGAAAACCGAGCTGATTTCGGCGAAAACGACGTTTGTAACAGGCTCTAAATGGCCTAATGAAGCTTCTAAAACGCTTCTTTCGCAATTTAAATCGGCCATTTTTGCACAAAACACGATCTTGTATTACGCGAAAACCGAGCTGATTTCGGCGAAAACGACGTTTGTAACAGGCTCTAAATGGCCTAATGAAGCTTCTAAAACGCTTCTTTCGCAATTTAAATCGGCCATTTTTGCACAAACACGATCTTGTATTACGCGAAAACCGAGCTGATTTCGGCGAAAACGACGTTTGTAACAGGCTCTAAATGGCCTAATGAAGCTTATAAAACGCTTCATTCGCAATTTAAATCGGCCATTTTTGCACAAAACACGATCTTGTATTACGCGAAAACCGAGCTGATTTCGGCGAAAACGACGTTTGTAACAGGCTCTAAATGGCCTAATGAAGCTTCTAAAACGCTTCTTTCGCAATTTAAATCTGCCATTTTTGCACAAAACACGATCTTGTATTACACGAAAACCGAGCTGATTTCGGCGAAACGACGTTTGTAACAGGCTCTAAATGGCCTAATGAAGCTTCTAAAACGCTTCTTTCGCAGTTTAAATCGGCAATTTTCGCACAAAACATGATCTTGTATTACGCGAAAACCGAGCTGATTTCGGCGAAAACGACGTTTGTAACAGGCTCTTAATGGCCTAATGAAGCTTCTAAAACGCTTCTTTCGCAATTTAAATCGACCATTTTTGCACAAAACACGATCTTGTATTACGCGAAAACCGAGCTGATTTCGGCGAAAACGACGTTTGTAACAGGCTCTAAATGGCCTAATGAAGCTTCTAAAACGCTTCTTTCGCAATTTAAATCGGCCATTTTTGCACAAAACACGATCAACACCCTATTAATCGCGTTCGGACTTATTGCATTTCGGACTTGCGCGGATGGCCTGTTGGTTTTCGAAATCGCTGCCACATGGAGATGCATTGACGCGCACGAGCTTATCGTATCTGATTACCGCAGCTCATTTGAGCATTGCGCGGCCGCTATGAAGAACGGTTGAGTGCGCGTGATATGACCGGTGGTCACTTGCGTCAGCAGACCGCTCTCGCTGCAGCAGGTCGCTTCTGGGGGTAGCTAATTTAGCATGGGTTTATCAGCTGCAGTTATCAACAGCACCTCAGGCCCTGGACGGCAGTGATAATATTATAAGGAGAGGGCTAATAGGAGGGCGCAGGGTGATCTTGAGCGAGGCTCCAAAGCCCTATAATATTATAGGATTCCAGACGCTATAATATTATAGGGTCCACGGGGTCCGTTGCGGAGGCGCAGGGTGCAGTCACACACACACATACATATATATAATTTTCACTAAATTTAATCTTGCTTTCATCTTACGTGCATCATAAGATCGCTTAAAGGTAAAATATGTAGCCAGGTCGACATATTGAATACGGAAATATTATAATTTTAAGTGTAACAGATAAAACCATGCAATATATAAAATAATTATCACCCATAATATTTTAGTCATATAAACGGATACTGAGACTATATTTAATATCGTTATTTTTTTTTGCTACATCACAAAATTATTATTTTTTGTTTATTTGTTGCAAACATTTAAAATTTTACTAATTTAATATGATACAAAATTCTACTGGTCAGGATCATTCGGGTTATTCTATTACCAGCATTGAATATGGTGGAACTAATATATAATCAGCTGTCCAAAAGGAGCATTCCGAGGCACAGAATATGTTTTTGGACACCTTAATAAAAATAAGACAATATATATATATTATAAATAAATTTATTCCATATATATATAATGTACATCATATAAAATGATATATATGCTTAAATTAACACAAATAGTTTAAAATGAAAAAGGAACATTTCCCTGAACTTTCTGAATACTATACTCAGATACCTAATGTGAACATTAACTTTAATCTTTTACTTGGCGTTTTATCATTATTCATGGAATATGTAAAGTAAAAAATATGTATAGTTATATAGATGTGGTGCTGTACATTTGCAAAGCCGAATAACGCCTGATATTGCCAAAATCCAGAGTGTGCGGCATCCCTTTGAAGTCCCCCATGCTCCTCCCTCGGGACTCTTAATGAGCTGAGCAGCTGTATTATCTGGTTTTCAGGGCCAGTTTGATAGCTATAGGGTGGAGGCTCCGTATCAATAAGACCTTATAAAATATGGTTCACATTTAATGTTTATATTTCAGGGTTCATATAACAGAAGACGTTTATTCATAATCCCGTGACCAAGATAAGTTTAAAGGTTAAGTTGAAGTGAACATTGTTAATGTATCAAATTTCTTTTTAAATTAATTAAAAGTAAATAAAATTCATTAGGAAACTGAAAGATTGTGGATTAAGTGGAAAATATGCGGGAATTATATATTTGCGTATCAACATCTAATTTATTTCTAACATGATGTAACTATGATTTTAGCATACCCGTTGTTCGTGCAACAAAGCAACATCAATGTCCAGGTTCTGTTTCAAAGCCTATCTTCAAAATTTTTCATCCATATATTCATTCAATTCAATTTTTGAAATATATAATAAACAACAACTGTATAATCATACAATAACCATTTGTATGGTATACAGTTTATTCCGATTTTCATTTGTTTCATGGATAAGGTTTATTACTTATCACCTGGATGGCTGCCTGCTCAAAATGTTTTTGTATGTTAAGTAAAGAGCTATCCTTGGGATGTTTGAACAACCTCTTTCATTGTTCTATAAGACAAAGCTATGAACTATAAAAAAAAATATTAATGTAACTATAAATAAATAATAAACTAAATGCATTTGTTTCTAAAGAAGGCAACAATTAAAACTGAATATTGAAATTATTTCTGTTACCAAATTGTATGTATGAAGCAATCAGTGCTGCTTTCTAACCGGATTAAAACTCTTTAACTGATCCCTAGAGGCTTGACTAGTAAGTGACACTTCATTATTTTCTCATCTGGCCACCCCACCCCATCTGCCCAGCACTGGCCTGACTTGCATTCATGCACAGCTGTATTACTGGTGTCAAATGCTGATCTGTGCATGTAGGTCAGTGCGATCAGGGCTGTGTCACTTCCAGGCATGTAGTGCTGGCTGCTTTCTGGTGTGTATTCACATATGTACACAGTCCAGTTATTTGTACTGACTAACCAACAGTATAGCCACCACTAACGCACAGTACACACAAACACGGCCGATCACATAAACCCTGCCACCTTCGTTTGCGGAGGTATTATATATATATATTGCGATCTCAAAATACATATTACTGTGGTTGACTTCAAATCCGCGGGGTTCTAAATTCGTTGGGTTCACAATTCATGTTACTGTGGTTGACTTTATATTTGTATTCGCGGGGTTAAAATGTCGCGCTTTTCACCTTTCCAGTGTTTTGCGAGGGTTCCATTTTCGCGATCTCACAATACAAATACCTATACACAGAGTATAACCAATATCATGTTAATTAATTAAATCAAATATTATGGGCACTTAATCTTATTGACAAGAAATATTGTTCGTCAACGGCAGACAAGTGGAATGATCTGATATAATTAAAAATATCAATCTTTGAAGGTACCCTATTTTATTCATAAAATCAACCGTTTACTTGTCAACTTTGCCTTCGACAGTGGGACCTCTTATTAACGAAGATTAATATCGGGAATATCAGGAATTTGATACTTTTGCGAACAAAAAGGCAACCACAGTATGTTGATATATAAGGAATAAAAAAAGAATAATTTAATATTACAAAGCCAACTGATGGATGCTTAGTTGGCTTGAATACAACATAGGATTCAACTGCTAGGCAAAATAACGTTTCCTTGCATATCTTCATCCCATGAATGTGTATAGATAAGTGCCTTTTTGACAAATAATAATAATGCTGTTGGTATGGAAGAGTCACAAAATTACATTTGTGTCACTGATAGTTTTTGTTCCTATCTTTGTCTTTACACCACAGTCTCAAACATAAAACTTTGAAGGGTTCAGTGATGTTAGACTCGAATCGTGTCAAGACTTGGAGTCTTGGAATCGAGTCCGTAATCAAGTGCACTTTTCTAGGGACTCAGACTGAGACTTATACTCAAACTCAGGCATATGCACTCAAAATTTAAGCCGAGTCCAGCTTGGTTCGAGTAGTAATGTAGGAGTCAAGTCCGATCTTGGACTCAAGGGTCCTTGACTCGGACATGTCCTCGGACTCGGAGGATCTATATATACGGACTACAGAAATCAGGCGGCGTCCATCTCATATAAGTCCTATTGAAAACAACTCGTATGTCACATATTATAAAGATTTATGTATATGTGCGAACTACTAACAGAATATTAATCAATAATAATATTATATATACCAAGCTTTGCTCAGCATCGGGAGCTATAAATGTAATTAACCATTAAAGTAAAACCATGTGTGAACTAACGTAAAAGTGTACATGTTAATCTGACATTTCCATTTTAATTTACTTTTTTGCAGACATATATGTATTGGAATTACACTCGGACTTGGACTATGGGTAAAATGACTCAGACTCAAAGAAGATGGACTTGGACTTGAACCTCAAGGGCTCGGTATTGACTTGTCTGGACTCGGACTTGCACTCGGACTCGGATGGCATGGACACAACTTCATCACTGGATTCCAGTGTGGACAAAAACTGTCACGTAAAGTCTGATGCACATCGAAAAACACTCTACCAACACGTGTATTGATGCAAAAAAATATTTAAACAAGCCTAGACATTCCACTGCACATTTTAGATTTATCTCTGGCTTTGCTCGTATCCTCCAGGTATCTAAAGCTCGTTGCTGTTTCACAACTAATTGTCAGATTTAAACCATAGTAATTTTATAAAATTCAAAACTCAAAGCTTGTCTACAGAATTTAGGCAAAAAAAAAAAAATAAAAGGTATGGTTCTCAGGCACCGCCCGCGTCAATTTTAACCCCCCGCATCAAAACTTTTTATTTTGCTTTTTATCTTTCAAGAAGATAAATAATACGTTTTACGTAGTGCTTCTACCTGTTAAGCAAAAATATTTGTTATTTTCATGCTTTTCCCTGATCATATGGCATTTTTATCGAAACACTCAAAAAAAGGTCAAAAATAAAATACCGCCCGCCCGCACTGATTTCTGAAAAAAGTGCCTGAGAACCATATAAGTTCATCAGCCTTCAAAATGACTTAACAATGCAGTAATATTAATTCAATATCATATTCTATGCAATATTAATTTCAATTTAAAAATTCTCTATTATATCACTCAGATTTATACCTGTAATGACCGGGTAAACAAGTTTCATTACATCTTATATACAGCAGCTCCAAAATAATAGTAGAAAACCTCGTTATTTTAACAGTGTATAGGTATACCTATTCATTTCTTATTTAAATTCAATGGGAGCTAGAGGAAAACAAAAAAACACTTCTCAAGCTGAAACATATGATTATTTTTTAAGACGAAGACTGCATGTGAAGTGAGAATCTTCTTCTTGTTGAAAGGAACAAAGCATCAGAGTAGAAACATTGTCGTCTTTTAAACATGAGATAACTCTTGCCAAAGAAAATCATGCTGTATTGTAATTATAACCCTATTTAAACCGTAAATATTAAATCTGAATGAAAAAAATGCATATTTATAAAAATAAACACTCTTTCAAGTTTTAAGATGTTTGAGCCAACAGAAACCGAATGAATGTCTCAAATTCTTGTTTATAGTGAACTTTTTATCAAGAAAATTATTGCCTGTTTTGCATGGCTGGGTGTGCCAACCTGATGCTGGACATGCTGCAGAGTATACAGACCCCACCTTGATCCAGAAATCATATGGTCTCAAATTCAGTATGGTAACTGGTATCAGAGATTTAATTTTAAATATTATTAATGTTGCCGATCTAGTACATGTGCTAGGTTCAAATGGCAAGAGTAAAATGAAAGGTCAGTATAAAGCATGCCTTCAATTTTAGTGTATAGTGATCAAAGCCTCATCATGTACTTTCTTGCTTTGCTTCATCACTTCATTTTAGGAACTTCTGTTAACTTAATACAAACATATATATATACACACAATCACACCAACATATATATATATACTATGTGTGTGATAATGATATATTTGTATATATTGCGATACGGCGATTCCCAAATTGCGTTTTGCTATATCGTTTTCAAATATCAATATTTTTAAAAACTTTGTCAAACTTGACTGCATATAGTTTCTTATGGTAAAAAGGGGTTTTGTTACAAAGTAATACATTGAAATGGGTTAGGATTAGTGAAAGGCCACAACCATGTCTATAGACACGACTCTAGAAGTCTTGATAGACCACATGGTAAAAGGTCAGTCCTAGCAGTCCCAGGAGTTATGGACTGCATATACTTTAAGTTTCAATATATTTCACATGATACTGGATCAATAATTTTTACATATTCTCACGAAAGCCTGAGCTCGTACTGTATATAATTTGAGGCAAACACATCCAGACCTCGGACATAAACATACAACCCAAAACACGAAATACGCATTAAAGAATATACAGAAATTTTACTTCATATCAAAACGTGACCAGATACATGTGAATATACAAGAAAACTAAATTTGAACAAAAGATTATATATAATGAGATGTTCAAGCCACTGAATAGTGGTGACGGTCCATCTGTGCTGGGCGCTATGGAACAAAATTTGCATTAAACATACATAAATACAAAACATTATGAGGGGGCTAAACCCTATAAGCAACCTTGAATATTATATACATGGTCCAAAAATTGTTAAGGCTTGCTCATTAACCGAATTCATATAACATCTGGACCAACCAAGATCTGAGCCCTAATAACGGCTCAGTACTTTAGCTCCTAGAAATATGAACATATACGGGCGGCGGACGAATCAACAAGACAGGAATACTGAAGAAAATAGTGATACGGGTAAGGAAAATTTACGTCTCTCGAACTACGACAGGATGGAATAATGAGGCCAAATAATAGGTGTAGTCCAGATGAGAGAAAATAAGTATTTAAAGACAACTTTTCTGGTGGTGGGAACCGTCTCCATTTGTTTGCTAACGTAACTATGTATGTGTACATCTGCAGAATTCCATTCCGGTTTCTTACTACATGAAAGGGCAGTATCACACGCTTCCTCTCACATTAAATCCTTGCGTCAACCAGGCCCGGTGACTTCTGCACCTGCGGACCCTGGGTTGATAATCGTTCCCACTGATGGGTCAAAGAAAGGCGCACACGTTTGTGAGTGAAACACAGCCCATGTCCGAATAAAGTCCCCCCGCCCACCTTAACAAATAGGACAATCCCCTCCATATGTATTCAGTTATTTAAACAAAACCATGCACTTAATACTTAATTACTATGGATTTCATATTTTGGTTATACAATGGTAATATTAATGGGTACTTACATAAATACATGATCCTTCAGATGTCTGTGTCAGAAAATATAGACAACATAATCCTGTGTTTAAATACTAAGTATAAATATAAATGATATCAAATAACGCACTAATTATGTATATACAATAGGTTGCTTTCATGGAGCAATCGTAAGCCCATAAAACCAGCAAATAGCGTCATATATTAGTGAACTATCTGCCACACTCGGGATGAGACCGGTGTGGGAATTTGCATGGTGTTCTATTAGTTTAATTTTTGTTACACATGTATTAAAATGTTATTTCACCATCTTTCAGTCGTTGTTGGTCATTGCAGTGCCGGGAACATAGCTAAACTATAAAATCTCATTTGAAAATATATTCACTACTGATGTGGCATTCATTTGATGTAGATTTCATTATAAATTTCCCCAATACATTCAGAATGAGACCATAGTTCATACTATCCCAATCCTATTGATCTAGCAGTAATGACATCCTTGATATTTCCTGTACTTATTACTTTTCCTGATAATTCAAAGAATATCAGATAGCGTGAGTGTATGGAATATAAGTCAAAAGGGTGCACTATATATGTTGTACTTCTACAAAGAGCCAAGAAAAACAAAGGACATATATATATATATATATATATATATATATATATATATATATATATAAACATATGGAGTGAATGATTGTCAATAGCTGAATAATGCCCTGCCCAGTGGCTGTGGTCAGAGATGAACAACTGGCCTGTAAGCTCCCATGTACACACAGTTTGGCCAGCTAATACAGAGTACTGCATACTCACAAGCAGTGACAAAGCCCTGCCCAGATGCACTGGTCAACTGAAGCATCATTACACACTAGTGAGCACAGTCTAGGCCAGGCAATGCAAGTACAAGGGCTGTGCTGTGCTGGACAGCAGCCGGGTGGTCAGTTTAGATAATGAGGTATCGCTAATCACCCCAGTCTCTGGGGACCCATCAATGAATTTTTCCTGGTAGAAAGCTTGTTTGAGTGTTTGCCCTTTAAGTATGATTCGTTTCATTCATTTTGATTCGTTTGTATTTTTGCAACTGCAATTATTACTATTGCATAATAATTACATACACCGTCATACTTGAGGTGAGAGTAAAGTACCCGTAAATTATGATAAAATGGGGGGGGGGGGGGGACTTTTGTCCCCTTTATAATTAAGGAGGGGGCCTTTTTATTCCGAAGGAAGGGGGCGAGGGGAGCGAGTACCCCCTTGTTGGGTGTGTGCTGAATATAGATCAAAGTGACTGAAGTCCAGTGTCAAATATGATCATCATATCATCTATCATATGGATCATAAATGGAGCTTACATATAACTTTCCTTTTCAAATACCACCCAAAGGGAAAAAAAATATGCTTCCCGAGGAATTCGTTAGGTTTTGCCAAGGCGCGAAAGAGGGGTCGCATGCGGATTCCTGGGAAGTGGATATATGTGTGCGACACAAAGGACAACTTGTATCAGGCGAGAAAATCAATGCCCTAGTTCAACGTTACAAAGGAAATCAACGAACAGTGCAAGGCGGATAATCCTGAACTGAATGAGCACGAGTATTTGCCCTGAGTCTCTCTCTCTCTCTCTCTCTCTCTCTCTCTCTCTCGATCGATCGTGTTTTTTAATTTTATAATATAAGTAATTCTTGTAACATGAGAAACAATTTCCACAGCATAAATGAAAATTGAGAATGAGTGGAAAAGATTGTCTATGATTGCAAACATTTGAACACCATAATTTGTGTGGAATTCATTAATTCGATCTTTTTTATCTTCAACTTGTTGCAAATGAAAGAATACAGTAACGAAACTTTATGTAAATATGTCACGCTAAGTAAAAGATAAAAAGTTAATAGTCACCTGAGGAATTTGAGTATATTATTCATAAAGTTCAGGGAAATGTAACTTTTTTTATTTTGAATTTTTGCTTTTATTAAGACATATATATAATTTTATATGATGTAAATTATTTACATTTTATATGTAATATATATATATATATATATATATATATATAATTCATTTATTTCCTTATTTTAATTATGGTGTCCCAAAACCTATAATCTGCAGCTCCTCCAAAGTCACTTTTATAATCCATTTATTATTTTAATCAGCAATATAATATATGCAAAATCGATATAACAGTATAGGAGATGAGGAGATTTTTAGGGAAATTCACCACCATGCAGGGGCCTTCCCCTTTTGCATATTCAAGTTTTGTGAGTATGCACCCCCCCCCCCCACACACACACACTTCATGACCTCGCTATAGGACCCCCCCCCCCCCCCGGTCTAGTGATCTCTAGTTTGACGAAGATCTACATCAGTAACCAAACCTTCTGAAGCCAGCTGAGAGGAATTATATAAAAAAGAAGTTACATATGAATTATTATGTAGTTTTAAAAACTATCAGTCGGATATTTTGTGATACGAATAAAGAGATGAAATGTGTTTTGATGTCCTGCTTTTTCTTAATAAATCATGTAATTTTAACAAGACGATGTTGTTTATGGAATGCAGCTGGGACAGAGGGTTTAATTTTTACAGGATGAACTTCACAAAATGTGTATGGGTCTTTTTTTGTGATCTATAAAGAGATTTTTTCCTTAGGAAACAGAAGTTTATTCTATAAACGGCTTTTAAATATGTGAATAAAATGACCCGAATGATCCTGACCAGTAGAATTTTGTACCATATTAAATAAATAAAAGTTTAATTATTTGTGATGTAGCAAGAAAACAACGATATTAAATATAGCCTCAGTATCCGTGTAAGACAAAAATATTAAAGAAGATAAATATTTGATTTATTTCATTGATTTATCTGTTATATTTAAACATTGTAATGTTTCCCGTATTCAATATTTCGACCTGTCTGCATAATTGCCTTTGAAACAACGATCATATGATGCACGATGAACCCAAGATTTAATTAAGCGCTAATCATGTGTGTGTGTGACTGCAACCTGCGCCTTCGCAATAGACCCCGTGGATCCTATAATATTATAGGGTCTGGAATCCTATAATATTATAGGGCATGGGATGCTCGTACAAGATCACCCGGCGCCTTCCTATTAGCCCTCCCCGAAAATATTATCACTCCCGCCCTGGGCATGAGATACTGGTACCAAATTGACCAGCTGTGGGTTACGGCAGCTGATACACCCTTGCTTAATTAGCTACCACCAGATGCGACCTGCTGCAGCGAGAGCGTTCTGCTGACGCAACTGACCACCGGTCATACCACCCACACTAAACGGTTCTTCATAGCGGCCGCGCAGTGCTCTCGTGAACTGCGGTAATCAGATACGATAAGCTCGGGCGCGTCAATGGATCTCCATGTGGCAGCGATTACGAAAACTAACAGGCCATCCGCGCAAGTCCGAAATGCAATAAATCCGAACGCGATTAATAGGGTGTTGATCTTGTATTACGCGAAAACCGAGCTGATTTCGGCGAAAACGACGTTTGTAACAGGCTCTAAATGGCCTAATGAAGCTTCTAAAACGCTTCTTTCGCAATTTAAATCGGCCATTTTTGCACAAACACGATCTTGTATTACGCGAAAACCGAGCTGATTTCGGCGAAAACGACGTTTGTAACAGGCTCTAAATGGCCTAATGAAGCTTCTAAAACGCTTCATTCGCAATTTAAATCGGCCATTTTTGCACAAAACACGATCTTGTATTACGCGAAAACCGAGCTGATTTCGGCGAAAACGACGTTTGTAACAGGCTCTAAATGGCCTAATGAAGCTTCTAAAACGCTTCTTTCGCAATTTAAATCGGCCATTTTCGCAGAAAAAACGATCTTGTATTACGCGAAAACCGAGCTGATTTCGGCGAAAACGACGTTTGTAACAGGCTCTAAATGGCCTAATGAAGCTTCTAAATCGCTTCTTTCGCAATTTAAATCGACCATTTTTGCAAAAACACGATCTTGTATTACACGTAAACCGAGCTGATTTCGGCGAAAACGACGTTTGTAACAGGCTCTAAATGGCCTAATGAAGCTTCTAAAACGCTTCTTTAGCAATTCAAATCGGCCATTTTTGCACAAAACACGATCTTGTATTACGCGAAAACCGAGCTGATTTCGGCGAAAACGACGTTTGTAACAGGCTCTAAATCGGATAATGGAGCTTCTTAAACGCTTCATTCGCAATTTAAATCGGCCATTTTTGCAGAAAACACGATCTTGTATCACGCGAAAACCGAGCTGATTTCGGCGAAAAGGACGTTTGTAACGGGCTCTAAATGGCCTAATGAAGCTTCTAAAACGCTTCTTTCGCAATTTAAATCGGCCATTTTTGCACAAAACACGATCTTGTATTACGCGAAAACCGAGCTGATTTCGGCGAAAACGACGTTTGTAACAGGCTCTAAATGGCCTAATGAAGCTTCTAAAACGCTTCTTTCGCAATTTAAATCGGCCATTTTTGCACAAAACACGATCTTGTATTACGCGAAAACCGAGCTGATTTCGGCGAAAACGACGTTTGTAACAGGCTCTAAATGGCCTAATGAAGCTTCTAAAACGCTTCTTTCGCAATTTAAATCTGCCATTTTTGCACAAAACACGATCTTGTATTACACGAAAACCGAGCTGATTTCGGCGAAAACGACGTTTGTAACAGGCTCTAAATGGCCTAATGAAGCTTCTAAAACGCTTCTTTCGCAATTTAAATCGGCCATTTTTGCACAAAACACGATCTTGTATTACGCGAAAACCGAGCTGATTTCGGCGAAAACGACGTTTGTAACAGGCTCTGAATGGCCTAATGAAGCTTCTAAAACGCTTCTTTCGCAATTTAAATCGACCATTTTTGCACAAAACACGATCTTGTATTACGCGAAAACCGAGCTGATTTCGGCGAAAACTACGTTTGTAACAGGCTCTTAATGGCCTAATGAAGCTTCTAAAACGCTTCTTTCGCAATTTAAATCGACCATTTTTGCACAAAACACGATCTTTTATTATACAAAAACCGAGCTGATTTCGGCGAAAACGACGTTTGTAACAGGCTCTAAATAGCCTAATGAAGCTTCTAAAACGCTTCATTCGCAATTTAAATCGGCCATTTTTGCACAAAACACGATCTTGTATTACGCCAAAACCGAGCTGATTTCGGCGAAAACGACGTTTGTAACAGGCTCTAAATGGCCTAATGAAGCTTCTAAAACGCTTCTTTCGCAATTTAAATCGGCCATTTTTGCACAAAACACGATCTTGTATTACGCGAAAACCGAGCTGATTTCGGCGAAAACGACGTTTATAACAGGCTCTAAATGGCCTAATGAAGCTTCTAAAACGCTTCTTTCGCAATTTAAATCGGCCATTTTTGCACAAACACGATCTTGTATTACGCGAAAACCGAGCTGATTTCGGCGAAAACGACGTTTGTAACAGGCTCTAAATGGCCTAATGAAGCTTATAAAACGCTTCATTCGCAATTTAAATCGGCCATTTTTGCACAAAACACGATCTTGTATTACGCGAAAACCGAGCTGATTTCGGCGAAAACGACGTTTGTAACAGGCTCTAAATGGCCTAATGAAGCTTCTAAAACGCTTCTTTCGCAATTTAAATCGGCCATTTTCGCAGAAAAAACGATCTTGTATTACGCGAAAACCGAGCTGATTTCGGCGAAAACGACGTTTGTAACAGGCTCTAAATGGCCTAATGAAGCTTCTAAATCGCTTCTTTCGCAATTTAAATCGGCCATTTTTGCAAAAACACGATCTTGTATTACACGTAAACCGAGCTGATTTCGGCGAAAACGACGTTTGTAACAGGCTCTAAATGGCCTAATGAAGCTTCTAAAACGCTTCTTTAGCAATTCAAATCGGCCATTTTTGCACAAAACACGATCTTGTATTACGCGAAAACCGAGCTGATTTCGGCGAAAACGACGTTTGTAACAGGCTCTACATCGGATAATGGAGCTTCTTAAACGCTTCATTCGCAATTTAAATCGGCCATTTTTGCACAAAACACGATCTTGTATTACGCGAAAACCGAGCTGATTTCGGCGAAAACGACGTTTGTAACGGGCTCTAAATGGCCTAATGAAGCTTCTAAAACGCTTCTTTCGCAATTTAAATCAGCCATTTTTGCACAAAACACGATCTTGTATTACGCGATAACCGAGCTGATTTCGGCGAAAACGACGTTTGTAACAGGCTCTAAATGGCCTAATGAAGCTTCTAAAACGCTTCTTTCGCAATTTAAATCGGCCATTTTTGCACAAAACACGATCTTGTATTACGCGAAAACCGAGCTGATTTCGGCGAAAACGACGTTTGTAACAGGCTCTAAATGGCCTAATGAAGCTTCTAAAACGCTTCTTTCGCAATTTAAATCTGCCATTTTTGCACAAAACACGATCTTGTATTACACGAAAACCGAGCTGATTTCGGCGAAAACGACGTTTGTAACAGGCTCTAAATGGCCTAATGAAGCTTCTAAAACGCTTCTTTCGCAATTTAAATCCGCCATTTTTGCACAAAACACGATCTTGTATTACGCGAAAACCGAGCTGATTTCGGCGAAAACGACGTTTGTAACAGGCTCTGAATGGCCTAATGAAGCTTCTAAAACGCTTCTTTCGCAATTTAAATCGACCATTTTTGCACAAAACACGATCTTGTATTACACAAAAACCGAGCTGATTTCGGCGAAAACGACGTTTGTAACAGGCTCTAAATGGCCTAATGAAGCTTCTAAAACGCTTCATTCGCAATTTAAATCGGCCATTTTTGCACAAAACACGATCTTGTATTACGCGAAAACCGAGCTGATTTCAGCGAAAACGACGTTTTTAACAGGCTCTAAATGGCCTAATGAAGCTTCTAAAACGCTTCTTTCGCAATTTAAATCGGCCATTTTTGCACAAAACACGATCTTGTATTACGTGAAAACCGAGCTGATTTCGGCGAAAACGACGTTTGTAACAGGCTCTAAATGGCCTAATGAAGCTTCTAAAACGCTTCTTTCGCAATTTAAATCGGCCATTTTTGCACAAACACGATCTTGTATTACGCGAAAACCGAGCTGATTTCGGCGAAAACGACGTTTGTAACAGGCTCTAAATGGCCTAATGAAGCTTATAAAACGCTTCATTCGCAATTTAAATCGGCCATTTTTGCACAAAACACGATCTTGTATTACGCGAAAACCGAGCTGATTTCGGCGAAAACGACGTTTGTAACAGGCTCTAAATGGCCTAATGAAGCTTCTAAAACGCTTCTTTCGCAATTTAAATCGGCCATTTTCGCAGAAAAAACGATCTTGTATTACGCGAAAACCGAGCTGATTTCGGCGAAAACGACGTTTGTAACAGGCTCTAAATGGCCTAATGAAGCTTCTAAATCGCTTCTTTCGCAATTTAAATCGGCCATTTTTGCAAAACGCGATCTTGTATTACACGTAAACCGAGCTGATTTCGGCGAAAACGACGTTTGTAACAGGCTCTAAATGGCCTAATGAAGCTTCTAAAACGCTTCTTTAGCAATTCAAATCGGCCATTTTTGCACAAAACACGATCTTGTATTACGCGAAAACCGAGCTGATTTCGGCGAAAACGACGTTTGTAACAGGCTCTGAATCGGATAATGGAGCTTCTTAAACGCTTCATTCGCAATTTAAATCGGCCATTTTTGCACAAAACACGATCTTGTATCACGCGAAAACCGAGCTGATTTCGGCGAAAACGACGTTTGTAACGGGCTCTAAATGGCCTAATGAAGCTTCTAAAACGCTTCTTTCGCAATTTAAATCAGCCATTTTTGCACAAAACACGATCTTGTATTACGCGAAAACCGAGCTGATTTCGGCGAAAACGACGTTTGTAACAGGCTCTAAATGGCCTAATGAAGCTTCTAAAACGCTTCTTTCGCAATTTAAATCGGCCATTTTTGCACAAAACACGATCTTGTATTACGCGAAAACCGAGCTGATTTCGGCGAAAACGACGTTTGTAACAGGCTCTAAATGGTCTAATGAAGCTTCTAAAACGCTTCTTTCGCAATTTAAATCTGCCATTTTTGCACAAAACACGATCTTGTATTACACGAAAACCGAGCTGATTTCGGCGAAAACGACGTTTGTAACAGGCTCTAAATGGCCTAATGAAGCTTCTAAAACGCTTCTTTCGCAATTTAAATCGGCCATTTTTGCACAAAACACGATCTTGTATTACGCGAAAACCGAGCTGATTTCGGCGAAAACGACGTTTGTAACAGGCTCTGAATGGCCTAATGAAGCTTCTAAAACGCTTCTTTCGCAATTTAAATCGACCATTTTTGCACAAAACGCGATCTTGTATTACACAAAAACCGAGCTGATTTCGGCGAAAACGACGTTTGTTACAGGCTCTAAATGGCCTAATGAAGCTTCTAAAACGCTTCATTCGCAATTTAAATCGGCCATTTTTGCACAAAACACGATCTTGTATTACGCGAAAACCGAGCTGATTTCAGCGAAAACGACGTTTGTAACAGGCTCTATATGGCCTAATGAAGCTTCTAAAACGCTTCTTTCGCAATTTAAATCGGCCATTTTTGCACAAACACGATCTTGTATTACGCGAAAACCGAGCTGATTTCGGCGAAAACGACGTTTGTATTAGGCTCTAAATGGCCTAATGAAGCTTATAAAACGCTTCATTCGCAATTTAAATCGGCCATTTTTGCACAAAACACGATCTTGTATTACGCGAAAACCGAGCTGATTTCGGCGAAAACGACGTTTGTAACAGGCTCTAAATGGCCTAATGAAGCTTCTAAAACGCTTCTTTCGCAATTTAAATCGGCCATTTTCGCAGAAAAAACGATCTTGTATTACGCGAAAACCGAGCTGATTTCGGCGAAAACGACGTTTGTAACAGGCTCTAAATGGCCTAATGAAGCTTCTAAATCGCCTCTTTCGCAATTTAAATCGGCCATTTTTGCACAAAACACGATCTTGTATTACACGTAAACCGAGCTGATTTCGGCGAAAACGACGTTTGTAACAGGCTCTAAATCGGATAATGGAGCTTCTTAAACGCTTCTTTCGCAATTTAAATCGGCCATTTTTGCACAAAACACGATCTTGTATTACGCGAAAACCGAGCTGATTTCGGCGAAAACGACGTTTGTAACAGGCTCTAAATGGCCTAATGAAGCTTCTAAAACGCTTCTTTCGCAATTTAAATCGGCCATTTTTGCACAAAACACGATCTTGTATTACGCGAAAACCGAGCTGATTTCGGCAAAAACGACGTTTGTAACAGGCTCTAAATGCCCTAGTGAAGCTTTTAAAACGCTTCTTTCGCAATTTAAATCGGCCATTTTTGCACAAAACACGATCTTGTATTACGCGAAAACCGAGCTGATTTCGGCGAAAACGACGTTTGTTACAGGCTCTAAATGGCCTAATGAAGCTTCTAAAACGCTTTTTCGCAATTTAAATCGGCCATTTTTGCACAAAACACGATCTTGTATTTCGCGAAAACCGAGCTGATTTCGGCGAAAACGACGTTTCAAACAGGCTCTAAATGGCCTAATGAAGCTTCTTAAACGCTTCTTTCGCAATTTAAATCGGCCATTTTTGCACAAAACACGATCTTGTATTACGCGAAAACCGAGCTGATTTCGGCGAAAACGACGTTTATAACAGGCTCTAAATGGCCTAATGAAGCTTCTAAAACGCTTCTTTCGCAATTAAAATCGGCCATTTTTACACAAAACACGATCTTGTATTACGCGAAAACCGAGCTGATTTCGGCGAAAACGACGTTTGTAACAGGGTCCTAATCGGGTTTTGAAGACCCTGAAAGGCTTCTTCCTAATTTAAATCGGCCATTTTTGCACAAAACACGATCTTGTATTACGCAAAAACCGAGCTGATTTCGGCGAAAACGACGTTTGTAACAGGCTCTAAATGGCCTAATGAAGCTTCTAAAACGCTTCTTTCGCAATTTAAATCGGCCATTTTTGCACAAAACACGATCTTGTATTACACGAAAACCGAGCTGATTTCGGCGAAAACGACGTTTGTAACAGGCTCTAAATGGCCTAATGGAGCTTCTAAAACGCTTCTTTCGCAGTTTAAATCGGCCATTTTTGCACAAAACACGATCTTGTATTACGCGAAAACCGAGCTGATTTCGGCGAAAACGACGTTTGTAACAGGCTCTAAATGGCCTAATGAAGCTTCTAAAACGCTTCTTTCTCAATTTAAATTGGCCATTTTTGCACAAAACACGATCTTGTATTACGCGAAAACCGAGCTGATTTCGGCGAAAACGACGTTTGTAACAGGCTCTAAATGGCCTAATGAAGCTTCTAAAACGCTTCTTTCGCAATTTAAATCGGCCATTTTTGCACAAAACACGATCTTGTATTACGCGAAAACCGAGCTGATTTCGGCGAAAACGACGTTTGTAACAGGCTCTAAATGGCCTAATGAAGCTTCTAAAACGCTTCTTTCGCAATTTAAATCGGCCATTTTTGCACAAAACACGATCTTGTATTACGCGAAAACCGAGCTGATTTCGGCGAAAACGACGTTTGTAACAGGCTCTAAATGGCCTAATGAAGCTTCTAAAACGCTTCTTTCGCAATTTAAATCTGCCATTTTTGCACAAAACACGATCTTGTATTACACGAAAATCGAGCTGATTTCGGCGAAAACGACGTTTGTAACAGGCTCTAAATGGCCTAATGAAGCTTCTAAAACGCTTCTTTCGCAGTTTAAATCGGCCATTTTCGCACAAAACACGATCTTGTATTACGCGAAAACCGAGCTGATTTCGGCGAAAACGACGTTTGTAACAGGCTCTTAATGGCCTAATGAAGCTTCTAAAACGCTTCTTTCGCAATTTAAATCGACCATTTTTGCACAAAACACGATCTTGTATTACACAAAAACCGAGCTGATTTCGGCGAAAACGACGTTTGTAACAGGCTCTAAATAGCCTAATGAAACTTCTAAAACGCTTCATTCGCAATTTAAATCGGCCATTTTTGCACAAAACACGATCTTGTATTACGCGAAAACCGAGCTGATTTCGGCGAAAACGACGTTTGTAACAGGCTCTAAATGGCCTAATGAAGCTTCTAAAACGCTTCTTTCGCAATTTAAATCGGCCATTTTTGCACAAAACACGATCTTGTATTACGCGAAAACCGAGCTGATTTCGGCGAAAACGACGTTTGTAACAGGCTCTAAATGGCCTAATGAAGCTTCTAAAACGCTTCTTTCGCAATTTAAATCGGCCATTTTTGCACAAACACGATCTTGTATTACGCGAAAACCGAGTTGATTTCGGCGAAAACGACGTTTGTAACAGGCTCTAAATGGCCTAATGAAGCTTATAAAACGCTTCATTCGCAATTTAAATCGGCCATTTTTGCACAAAACACGATCTTGTATTACGCGAAAACCGAGCTGATTTCGGCGAAAACGACGTTTGTAACAGGCTCTAAATGGCCTTATGAAGCTTCTAAAACGCTTCTTTCGCAATTTAAATCGGCCATTTTCGCAGAAAAAACGATCTTGTATTACGCGAAAACCGAGCTGATTTCGGCGAAAACGACGTTTGTAACAGGCTCTAAATGGCCTAATGAAGCTTCTAAATCGCTTCTTTCGCAATTTAAATCGGCCATTTTTGCACAAAACACGATCTTGTATTACACGTAAACCGAGCTGATTTCGGCGAAAACGACGTTTGTAACAGGCTCTAAATGGCCTAATGAAGCTTCTAAAACGCTTCTTTAGCAATTCAAATCGGCCATTTTTGCACAAAACACGATCTTGTATTACGCGAAAACCGAGCTGATTTCGGCGAAAACGACGTTTGTAACAGGCTCTAAATCGGATAATGGAGCTTCTTAAACGCTTCATTCGCAATTTAAATCGGCCATTTTTGCACAAAGCACGATCTTGTATTACGCGAAAACCGAGCTGATTTCGGCGAAAACGACGTTTGTAACAGGCTCTAAATGGCCTAATGAAGCTTCTAAAACGCTTCTTTCGCAATTTAAATCGGCCATTTTTGCACAAAACACGATCTTGTATTACGCGAAAACCGAGCTGATTTCGGCGAAAACGACGTTTGTAACAGGGTGTTAATCAGGTTTTGAAGATCCTGAAAGGCTTCTTTCGCGTCAGATAGCAGCAGTTTTTGCACAAAACACGATCTTGTATCACGTGAAAACCGAGCTGATTTCGGCAAAAACGACGTTTGTAACAGGCTCTAAATGGCCTAATGAAGCTTCTAAAACGCTTCATTCGCAATTTAAATCGGCCATTTTTGCACAAAACACGATCTTGTATTACGCGAAAACCGAGCTGATTTCGGCGAAAACGACGTTTGTAACAGGCTCTAAATGGCCTAATGAAGCTTCTAAAACGCTTCTTTCGCAATTTAAATCGGCCATTTTTGCACAAAACACGATCTTGTATTACGCGAAAACCGAGCTGATTTCGGCGAAAACGACGTTTGTAACAGGCTCTAAATGGCCTAATGAAGCTTCTAAAACCCTTTCTATCGCAATTTAAATCGGCCATTTTTGCACAAAACACGATCTTGTATTACGCGAAAACCGAGCTGATTTCGGCGAAAACGACGTTTGTAACAGGCTCTAAATGGCCTAATTAAGCTTCTAAAACGCTTTTTTCGCAATTTAAATCGGCCATTTTTGCACAAAACACGATCTTGTATTACGCGAAAACCGAGCTGATTTCGGCGAAAACGACGTTTGTAACAGGCTCTAAATGGCCTTATGAAGCTTCTAAAACGCTTCTTTTGCAATTTAAATCGGCCATTTTTGCACAAAACACGATCTTTTATTACGCAAAAACCGAGCTGATTTCGGCGAAAACGGACGTTTGTAACAGCTCTAAATGGCCTAATGAAGCTTCTAAAACGCTTCTTTCGCAATTTAAATCGGCCATTTTTGCACAAAACACGATCTTGTATTACGCGAAAACCGAGCTGATATTCGGCGAAAACGACGTTTGTAACAGGCTCTAAATGGCCTAATGAAGCTTCTAAAACGCTTCTTTTGCAATTTAAATCGGCCATTTTTGCACAAAACACGATCTTGTATTACGCGAAAACCGAGCTGATTTCGGCGAAAACGACGTTTGTAACAGGCTCTAAATGGCCTAATGAAGCTTCTAAAACGCTTCTTTCGCAATTTAAATCGGCCATTTTTGCACAAAACACGATCTTGTATCACGCGAAAACCGAGCTGATTTCGGCGAAAACGACCTTTGTAACAGGCTCTAAATGGCCTAATGAAGCTTCTAAAACGCTTCTTTTGCAATTTAAATCGGCCATTTTTGCACAAAACACGATCTTGTATTACGCGAAAACCGAGCTGATTTCGGCGAAAACGACGTTTGTAACAGGCTCTAAATGGCCTAATGAAGCTTCTAAAACGCTCTTTCGCAATTTAAATCGGCCATTTTTGCACAAAACACGATCTTGTATCACGCGAAAACCGAGCTGATTTCGGGCGGAAACGACGTTTGTAACATGCTCTAAATGGCCTAATGAAGCTTCTAAAACGCTTCTTTCGCAATTTAAATCGGCCATTTTTGCACAAAAACACGATCTTGTATTACGCGAAAACCGAGCTGATTTCGGCGAAAACGACGTTTGTAACAGGCTCTAAATGGCCTAATGAAGCCTCTCAAACGCTTCTTTCGCAATTTAAAATCGGCCGTTTTTGAACAAAACACGATCTTGTATTACGCGAAAACCGAGCTGATTTCGGCGAAAACGACGTTTGTAACAGGCTCTAAATGGCCTAATGAAGCTTCTAAAAACGCTTCTTTCGCAATTTAAATCGGCCGTTTTTTGCACAAAAACACGATCTTGTATTACGCGAAAACCGAGCTGATTTCGGCGAAAACGACGTTTGTAACAGGCTCTAAATGGCCTAATGAAGCTTCTAAACGGCTTCTTTTGCAATTTAAATCGGCCATTTTTGCACAAAACACGATCTTGTATTACGCGAAAACCGAGCTGATTTCGGCGAAAACGACGTTTGTAACAGGGTGTGTTTAATCGGGTTTTGAAGATCCTGAAGGCTTCTTTCGCGTCAGATAGCGGCAGTTTTTGCACAAAACACGATCTTGTATTACGCTAAAACCGAGCTGATTTCGGCGAAAACGACGTTTGTAAGAGGCTCTAAATGGCCTAATGAAGCTTCTAAAACGCTTCTTTCGCAATTTAAATCGGCCATTTTTGCACAAAACACGATCTTGTATTACGCGAAAACCGAGCTGATTTCGGCGAAAACGACGTTTGTAACAGGCTCTAAATGGCCTAATGAAGCTTCTAAAACGCTTCTTCCGCAATTTAAATCGGCCATTTTTGCACAAAACACGATCTTGTATTACGCGAAAACCGAGCTGATTTCGGCGAAAACGACGTTTGTAACAGGCCTCTAAATGGCCTAATTGAAGCTTCTAAAACGCTTCTTTCGCAATTTAAATCGGCCCGTTTTTGCACAAAACACGATCTTGTATTACGCGAAAACCGAGCTGATTTCGGCGAAAACGACGTTTGTAAACAGGCTCTAAATGGCCTAATGAAGCTTCTAAAACGCTTCTTTCTCAATTTAAATCGGCCGTTTTTGCACAAAACACGATCTTGTATTACGCGAAAACCGAGCTGATTTCGGCGAAAACGACGTTGTAACAGGCTCTAAATGGCCTAATGAAGCTTCTAAAACGCTTCTTTCGCAATTTAAATCGGCCATTTTTGCACAAAACACGATCTTGTATTACGCGAAAACCGAGCTGATTTCGGCGAAAACGACGTTTGTAACAGGCTCTAAATGGCCTAATGAAGCTTCAAAACGCTTCTTTCGCAATTTAAAATCGGCCATTTTTGCACAAAACACGATCTTGTATTACGCGAAAACCGAGCTGATTTCGGCGGAAACGACGTTTGTAACAGGCTCTAAATGGCCTAATGAAGCTTCTAAAAACGCTTCTTTCGCAATTTAAATCGGCCATTTTTGCACAAAACACGATCTTGTATTACGCGAAAACCCAGCCTGATTTCGGCGAAAACGACGTTTGTAACATGCTCTAAATGGCCTAATGAAGCTTCTAAAACGCTTCTTTCGCAATTTAAATCGGCCATTTTTGCACAAAACACGATCTTGTATTACGCGAAAACCGAGCTGATTTCGGCGAAAACGACGTTTGTAACAGGGTGTTAATCAGGTTTTGAAGATCCTGAAAGGCTTCTTTCGCGTCAGATAGCAGCAGTTTTTGCACAAAACACGATCTTGTATCACGTGAAAACCGAGCTGATTTCGGCAAAAACGACGTTAGTAACAGGCTCTAAATGGCCTAATGAAGCTTCTAAAACGCTTCATTTCGCAATTTAAAATCGGCCATTTTTGCACAAAACACGATCTTGTATTACGCGAAAACCGAGCTGATTTCGGCGAAAACGACGTTTGTAACAGGCTCTAAATGGCCTAATGAAGCTTCTAAAACGCTTCTTTCGCAATTAAAATCTGCCATTTTTGCACAAAACACGATCTTGTATTACACGAAAACCGAGCTGATTCGGCGAAAACGACGTTTGTAACAGGCTCTAAATGGCCTAATGAAGCTTCTAAAACGCTTCTTTCCGCAATTTAAATCGGCCATTTTTGCACAAAACACGATCTTGTATTACGCGAAAACCGAGCTGATTTCGGCGAAAACGACGTTTGTAACAGGCTCTAAATGGCCTAATGAAGCTTATAAAACGCTTCATTCGCAATTTAAATCGGCCATTTTTGCACAAAACACGATCTTGTATTACGCGAAAACCGAGCTGATTTCGGCGAAAAACGACGTTTGTAACAGGCTCTAAATGGCCTAATGAAGCTTCTAAAACGCTTCTTTCGCAATTTAAATCGGCCATTTTCGCAGAAAAAACGATCTTGTATTACGCGAAAACCGAGCTGATTTCGGCGAAAACGACGTTTTGTACAGGCTCTAAATGGCCTAATGAAGCTTCTAAAACGCTTCTTTAGCAATTCAAATCGGCCATTTTTGCACAAAACACGATCTTGTATTACGCGAAAACCGAGCTGATTTCGGCGAAAACGACGTTTGTAACAGGCTCTAAATCGGATAATGGAGCTTCTTAAACGCTTCATTCGCAATTTAAATCGGCCATTTTTGCACAAAACACGATCTTGTATTACGCGAAAACCGAGCTGATTTCGGCGAAAACGGCGTTTGTAACAGGCTCTAAATGGCCTAATGAAGCTTCTTAAACGCTTCTTTCGCAATTTAAATCGGTCCATTTTTGCACAAAACACGATCTTGTATTACGCGAAAACCGAGCTGATTTCGGCGAAAACGACGTTTGTAACAGGGCTCTAAATGGCCTAATGAAGCTTCTAAAAAGCTTCTTTCGCAATTTAAATCGGCCATTTTTGCACAAAACACGATCTTGTATTACGCGAAAACCGAGCTGATTTCGGCGAAAACGACGTTTTGTAACAGGCTCTAAATGGCCTAATGAAGCTTCTAAAACGCTTCTTTCGCAATTTAAATCGGCCATTTTTGCACAAAACACGATCTTGTATTACGCGAAAACCGAGCTGATTTCGGCGAAAACGACGTTTGTAACAGGCTCTAAATGGCCTAACGAAGCTTCTAAAATGCTTCATTCGCAATTTAAATCGGCCATTTTGCACAAAACACGATCTTGTATTACGCGAAAACCGAGCTGATTTCGGCGAAAAACGACGTTTGTAACAGGTTCTGAATGGCCTAATGAAGCTTCTAAAACGCTTCTTTCGCAATTTAAATCGGCCATTTTTGCACAAAACACGATCTTGTATTACGCGAAAACCGAGCTGATTTCGGCGAAAACGACGTTTGTAACAGGCTCTAAATGGCCTAATTAAGCTTCTAAACGCTTTTTTCGCAATTAAAATCGGCAATTTTTGCACAAACACGGATCTTGTATTACGCGAAAACCGAGCTGATTTCGGCGAAAACGACGTTTGTAACAGGCCTCTAAATGGCCTAATGAAGCTCTAAAACGCTTCTTTTGCAATTTAAATCGGCCATTTTTGCACAAAACACGATCTTGTATTACGCAAAAACCGAGCTGATTTCGGCGAAAACGACGTTTGTAACAGGCTCTAAATGGGCCTAATGAAGCTTCTAAAATGCTTCTTTCGCAATTTAAATCGGCCATTTTTGCACAAAACACGATCTTGTATTACGCGAAAACCGAGCTGATTTTCGGCGAAAACCGACGTTTGTAACAGGCTCCAAATGGCTTAATGAAGCTTCTAAAACGCTTCTTTCGCAATTTAAATCGGCCATTTTTGCAACAAAACACGATCTTGTATTACGCGAAAACGAGCTGATTTCGGCGAAAACGACGTTTGTAACAGGCTCTAAATGGCCTAATGAAGCTTCTAAAACGCTTCTTTAGCAATTCAAATCGGCCATTTTTGCACAAAACACGATCTTGTATTACGCGAAAACCGAGCTGATTTCGGCGAAAACCGACGTTTGTAACAGGCTCTAAATGGCCTAATGAAGCTTCTAAAACGCTTCCTTTCGCAATTTATATCGGCCATTTTTGCACAAAACACGATCTTGTATTACGCGAAAACCGAGCTGATTTCGGCGAAAACGACGTTTGTAACAGGCTCTAAATGGCCTAATGAAGCTTCTAAAATGCTTCTTTCGCAATTTAAATCGGCCATTTTTTGCACAAACACGATCTTGTATTACGCGAAAACCGAGCTGATTTCGGCGAAAACGACGTTTGTAACAGGCTCTAAATGGCCTAATGAAGCTTCTAAACGCTTCTTTCGCAATTTAAATCGGCCATTTTTGCACAAAAACACGATCTTGTATTACGCCGAAAACCGAGCTGATTTCGGCGAAAACGACGTTTGTAACAGGCTCTAAATGGCCTAACGAAGCTTCTAAAACGCTTCATTCGCAATTTAAATCGGCCATTTTTGCACAAAACACGATCTTGTATTACGCAAAAACCGAGCTGATTTCGGCGAAAACCGACGTTTGTAACAGGCTCTGAATGGCCTAATGAAGCTTCTAAAACGCTTCTTTTGCAATTTAAATCGGCCATTTTTGCACAAAACACGATCTTGTATTACGCGAAAACCGAGCTGATTTCGGCGAAAACGACGTTTGTAACAGGCTCTAAATGCCTAATGAAGCTTCTAAAACGCTTCTTTCGCAATTTAAATCGGCCATTTTTGCACAAAAACACGATCTTGTATTACGCGAAAACCGAGCTGATTTCGGCGAAAACGACGTTTGGTAACAGGCTCTAAATGGCCTAATGAAGCTTCTAAAACGCTTCTTTCGCAATTAAAATCTGCCATTTTTGCACAAAACACGATCTTGTATTACGCGAAAACCGAACTGATTTCGGCGAAAACGACGTTTGTAACAGGCTCTAAATGGCCTAATGAAGCTTCTAAAACGCTTCTTTCGCAATTTAAATCGGCCATTTTTGCACAAAACACGATCTTGTATTACGCGAAAACCGAGCTGATTTCGGCGAAAACGACGTTTGTAACAGGCTCTAAATGGCCTAATGAAGCTTATAAAAACGCTTCATTCGCAATTTAAATCGGCCATTTTTGCACAAAACACGATCTTGTATTACGCGAAAACCGAGCTGATTTCGGCGAAAACGACGTTTGTAAACAGGCTCTAAATGGCCTAATGAAGCTTCTAAAACGCTTCTTTCGCAATTAAATCGGCCATTTTCGCAGAAAAAACGATCTTGTATTACGCGAAAACCGAGCTGATTTCGGCGAAAACGACATTTGTAACAGGCTCTAAATGGCCTAATGAAGCTTCTAAAACGCTTCTTAGCAATTCAAATCGGCCATTTTTGCACAAAACACGATCTTGTATTACGCGATAAACCGAGCTGATTTCGGCGAAAACGACGTTTGTAACAGGCTCTAAATCGGATAATGGAGCTTCTTAAACGCTTCATTCGCAATTTAAATCGGCCATTTTTGCACAAAACACGATCTTGTATTACGCGAAAACCGAGCTGATTTCGGCGAAAACGGCGTTTGTAACAGGCTCTAAATGGCCTAATTGAAGCTTCTTAAACGCTTCTTACGCAATTTTAATCGGCCATTTTTGCACAAAACACGATCTTGTATTACGCGAAAACCGAGCTGATTCGGCGAAAAGCGACGTTTGTAACAGGCTCTAAATGGCCTAATGAAGCTTCTAAAACGCTCTTTCGCAATTTAAATCGGCCATTTTTGCACAAAACACGATCTTGTATTACGCGAAAACCGAGCTGATTTCGGCGAAAACGACGTTTGTAACAGGCTCTAAATGGCCTAATGAAGCTTCTAAACGCTTCTTTCGCAATTTAAACGATCTTGTATTACGCGAAAACCGAGCTGATTTCGGCGAAAACGACGTTTGTAACAGGCTCTAAATGGCCTAACGAAGCTTCTAAAACGCTTCATTCGCAATTTAAATCGGCCATTTTCGCACAAAACACGATCTTGTATTACGCGAAAACCGAGCTGATTTCGGCGAAAACGACGTTTGTAACAGGCTCTGAATGGCCTAATGAAGCTTCTAAAACGCTTCTTTCGCAATTTAAATCGGCCATTTTTGCACAAAACACGATCTTGTATTACGCGAAAACCGAGCTGATTTCGGCGAAAACGACGTTTGTAACAGGCTCTGAATGGCCTAATGAAGCTTCTAAAACGCTTCTTTTGCAATTTAAATCGGCCATTTTTGCACAAAACACGATCTTGTATTACGCGAAAACCGAGCTGATTTCGGCGAAAACGACGTTTGTAACAGGCTCTAAATGGCCTAATGAAGCTTCTAAAACGCTTCTTTCGCAATTTAAATCGGCCATTTTTGCACAAAACACGATCTTGTATTACGCGAAAACCGAGCTGATTTCGGCGAAAACGACGTTTGTAACAGGCTCTAAATGGCCTAATGAAGCTTCTAAAACGCTTCTTTCGCAATTAAAATCTGCCATTTTTGCACAAAACACGATCTTGTATTACGCGAAAACCGAACTGATTTCGGCGAAAACGACGTTTGTAACAGGCTCTAAATGGCCTAATGAAGCTTCTAAAACGCTTCTTTCGCAATTTAAATCGGCCATTTTTGCACAAAACACGATCTTGTATTACGCGAAAACCGAGCTGATTTCGGCGAAAACGACGTTTGTAACAGGCTCTAAATGGCCTAATGAAGCTTATAAAACGCTTCATTCGCAATTTAAATCGGCCATTTTTGCACAAAACACGATCTTGTATTACGCGAAAACCGAGCTGATTTCGGCGAAAACGACGTTTGTAACAGGCTCTAAATGGCCTAATGAAGCTTCTAAAACGCTTCTTTCGCAATTTAAATCGGCCATTTTCGCAGAAAAAACGATCTTGTATTACGCGAAAACCGAGCTGATTTCGGCGAAAACGACATTTGTAACAGGCTCTAAATGGCCTAATGAAGCTTCTAAAACGCTTCTTTAGCAATTCAAATCGGCCATTTTTGCACAAAACACGATCTTGTATTACGCGAAAACCGAGCTGATTTCGGCGAAAACGACGTTTGTAACAGGCTCTAAATCGGATAATGGAGCTTCTTAAACGCTTCATTCGCAATTTAAATCGGCCATTTTTTGCACAAAAACACGATCTTGTATTACGCGAAAAACCGAGCTGATTTCGGCGAAAACGGCGTTTGTAACAGGCTCTAAATGGCCTAATGAAGCTTCTTAAACGCTTCTTACGCAATTTTAATCGGCCATTTTTGCACAAAACACGATCTTGTATTACGCGAAAACCGAGCTGATTTCGGCGAAAACGACGTTTGTAACAGGCTCTAAATGGCCTAATGAAGCTTCTAAAAACGCTTCTTCGCAATTTAAATCGGCCATTTTTGCACAAAACACGATCTTGTATTACGCGAAAACCGAGCTGATTTCGGCGAAAACGACGTTTGTAACAGGCTCTAAATGGCCTAATGAAGCTTCTAAAACGCTTCTTTCGCAATTTAAATCGGCCATTTTTGCACAAAACACGATCTTGTATTACGCGAAAACCGAGCTGATTTCGGCGAAAACGACGTTTGTAACAGGCTCTAAATGGCCTAACGAAGCTTCTAAAACGCTTCATTCGCAATTTAAATCGGCCATTTTCGCACAAAACACGATCTTGTATTACGCGAAAACCGAGCTGATTTCGGCGAAAACGACGTTTGTAACAGGCTCTGAATGGCCTAATGAAGCTTCTAAAACGCTTCTTTCGCAATTTAAATCGGCCATTTTTGCACAAAACACGATCTTGTATTACGCGAAAACCGAGCTGATTTCGGCGAAAACGACGTTTGTAACAGGCTCTAAATGGCCTAATTAAGCTTCTAAAACGCTTTTTTCGCAATTTAAATCGGCCATTTTTGCACAAAACACGATCTTGTATTACGCGAAAACCGAGCTGATTTCGGCGAAAACGACGTTTGTAACAGGCTCTAAATGGCCTAATGAAGCTTCTAAAACGCTTCTTTTGCAATTTAAATCGGCCATTTTTGCACAAAACACGATCTTGTATTACGCGAAAACCGAGCTGATTTCGGCGAAAACGACGTTTGTAACAGGCTCTAAATGGCCTAATGAAGCTTCTAAAACGCTTCTTTCGCAATTTAAATCGGCCATTTTTGCACAAAACACGATCTTGTATCACGCGAAAACCGAGCTGATTTCGGCGAAAACGACGTTTGTAACATGCTCTAAATGGCCTAATGAAGCTTCTAAAACGCTTCTTTCGCAATTTAAATCGGCCATTTTTGCACAAAACACGATCTTGTATTACGCGAAAACCGAGCTGATTTCGGCGAAAACGACGTTTGTAACATGCTCTAAATGGCCTAATGAAGCTTCTAAAACGCTTCTTTCGCAATTTAAATCGGCCGTTTTTTGAACAAAACACGATCTTGTATTACGCGAAAACCGAGCTGATTTCGGCGAAAACGACGTTTGTAACAGGCTCTAAATGGCCTAATGAAGCTTCTAAAACGCTTCTTTCGCAATTTAAATCGGCCATTTTTGCACAAAACACGATCTTGTATTACGCGAAAACCGAGCTGATTTCGGCGAAAACGACGTTTGTAACAGGCTCTAAATGGCCTAATGAAGCTTCTAAAACGCTTCTTTTGCAATTTAAATCGGCCATTTTTGCACAAAACACGATCTTGTATTACGCGAAAACCGAGCTGATTTCGGCGAAAACGACGTTTTGTAACAGGGTGTTAATCGGGTTTTGAAGATCCTGAAAGGCTTCTTTCGCGTCAGATAGCGGCAGTTTTTGCACAAAACACGATCTTGTATTACGCGAAAACCGAGCTGATTTCGGCGAAAACGACGTTTGTAACAGGCTCTAAATGGCCTAATGAAGCTTCTAAAACGCTTCTTTCGCAATTTAAATCGGCCATTTTTGCACAAAACACGATCTTGTATTACGCGAAAACCGAGCTGATTTCGGCGAAAACGACGTTTGTAACAGGCTCTAAATGGCC